>OX345636.1:39893036-41313036 GCA_947044365.1 Petrosia ficiformis | reverse complement strand
TTATTGAATATTACGTATTTGTAAGTCATGGGGTTATATAGTTAAAGATGTTGTAATAACACTCGTTTATTCCTGTAGGACTGTAAGTGGTGAAGAATATGTAGATCAGTCACAGTTAACAGTTGATGCTGTAGACAGGGTGAATGTTAGTTTACGTTTTGAGAATCTGGGAGAGATTGCTTTTAATGCGTTCATTACATTTGAACTACCAAGAAACATATTCACGCTTCGTAAAATCCTTTCTCAATCAGTTAGTGTTAAATAAATGTTTATCAATATTAATCCATCTATTCAATGACTGATATTCATCCACCATGCATAAATAGATGCATGGGTGGACATATCTATCATTCATTTATCTAGTTGTTTCCCCAGCCAACCACACTCTAACAAAACAAAGGATATCTGGTAACTTGTATAATTTCTTGGCACTGAGCCATATTTCTGGCTCAATAATCAGAATTCTCTGTGGTATTAAAGTATTATTGAGAATTAACTTATGTTATCGAAATGAAACAGTTTATATACAGTACCATTTGTTGAAAACTTGTTTGTACCGATACTGATGTCAATTAATTTATAATCACCTGATGTCATGAAGAGCATTGACATCTGGAGACATTATCTGTCAATCCATCTATCTATTTGTTTGTCTATCTATCTGTGCATCTATCTATCCATCCATCCATCTACATCTATCCATCAACCACATCCAAGCTATCATGTACTAACCCTTTCAGATATCAATTATTTGTGATGATACTACCCCTCAAAACATTACTCATGGAACTTATAGCTGTAATGTCAACTCGTCTCTCAGTAAAGAAGATGGCCGTACAACTATATCTCTTCATTGGCAAGTTAATCAAAACTTTCAAGGGGAGCAAGATAGTGTATCAATACCTATATCCTTCATGATACCAACAGTCGCAAGTAACAGAGAAAATTCAAGTCTGCTAAATGATAATGTTGCTAATGTAGAAATTGGTATTGTAGCTATTACAACTTATCAATTCACTGCGTGAGTATAATTGTAATTAAAAATGTGATAATCTATCTATATGTAGGTATCTATTTATCTATCTGTCTGTCTGTCTGTCTGTCTATATGTATTTATCTATTTACCTATTTGTCTTTTATCCATCTATTCATGTATTTAAGTATGTACATACATGTTTTATTATTATGCATGTGTGTATTTTGAGTATGTACATTGTGTATGTACAGTATGCACGTCTATAATCTATTCATGTTCAGGAGTCGCGAACATTTGCAGTTATAACTTCCTTATACATGTACATCGTCGTATTGACATGCAGCAAAGAATATTCTGGTCATCGTAACTTGCCAAATCCAACAATCTGCAATACAATTGCAAATCACTAACTGTGTGAATTGTACCATTAAACTTGAGTGTATAATAATACAATTTATACACTGCAATTAATATTTCAATATTATATTGTTTATAAATACTATTCTCCATCACTACCATCTGATTCTGAATTACTGCTTTCTTCCTCATCTTATATTTCTTATTTTGCCAGTCAAAATAGTATGTAAATTACAAATAATACTCTTAGAGGAGTACTTGAGTCATTTTCCTTTTGGCATGTCAATTCTAACTACAGATGCATATCTATAAACACAGCAACACTTTATCTAAGTTTCCTGCCAAGACACATGGGTATAAATGAGGTAAGTACATGCTCACGTAAGACTACAAACACGTAATAATTTTACGTTCCAATGATGCAATTCTTCCGTTGTTGACTTCTGTGACTCCTGAACATGAATAGACTGTTATTCCAAGGGTCTTTCTCTTCACACACACACACACTCATACACACACACATACACATGCACACACACCCACACACATACACACAGTATATTCTCATCAGCTATAGTTTCATATCAAGGAAATTCTACTCCACATGTTAATAATATATCTAGAAATCTTGGGCAAGATATTCAATTATCTGTTACTCTTCGAAATGATGGTCCATCAACAATTCGTAATGCTGCTATTAATATATTCATACCAGCTCAATTACCATCAGTCACTGGAGATAACTACTTTTATTATCCTGCTACTCTAGTCAGTATTTCATAATACAATCATTAGACACTTAGGCCACTGTGCTCTTAATACTGTTAGAGTGGTACAATAACTAGTGTTCTGCCCACAGTGGTCAGCATGCACTGATCGGGAATAATACTCAGATAATACACACACAGGCTACTGAGACACAATTGAGTATATACTGGATAAACAGCTTTAAATCCAAATTAGAATCTGACTACCATTCTAAATAGCTTAGACAGAACACTAAGTATCCACCCTCAATAAAAAAACATTTTGAAAATGAAAGGGGGTGTAGGGATGTTAAAACTGCAGAAATAAGATTCCAACAGTATATTAACAACAATATTAAACTAACAACTTCCACATAACAATAACCATACATAAATATAGAGGGAATAAAAGCCCCACATGAATTCAATCATGCTGAGGCTCTAATCTCAACCTTGCATGTTTATTATATAATATATACCATTGGATATCTGTCGTTCCTGTGATTTCGTGTTGTCATAGAATCACGTGCTGTTGTCAGCTTTGTATAATAATTTATTGTCAGAAATAACATTATATAGCATCAAAACCCAAAAATTTTGTCTGAGCATTTAGAGTTATACGGTATACACATTTAATATTTCATTATCAATCCATAATTTCTTCTCATCATCCATTCTTCATTCATTCTTCATTCATTAATCTCTTTAGACAATAATAAAAAGTGATGCTGTATGTGACCAATCTGTGTTAAATCCACAAAATTATAGTACAAATACCGAGAAGAGAAGAAGAAAGCGATGGAACAGATCTGGACCCATTGATTATCAGTCGCTACTGCGAATGGTACGACAAACTACATTTGATTTGGTGAGTGCTAATTATGAAGTAACATAATATACAAGATATACATGTACATGTACATATGCATTATATAAAGTTAAGTACATAAGGCTTAGGTATGCTATTATTATGAAAACTGAAATATATTTTCTATCTATACCACAGGATTGTGAAGAGAATCCAGAATTATGTATTAATTTGAAATGTAATGTTTCTGAATTAGATTCCTCTATAAGACTGGAGATATTAGGACACCTTGATGAAAGATTCTACAATGTGTGTATCTATATCTATATGTTTATCTATTTAGCCATCCATATATCATCTATCTATTATCTACATGTATTTATCTATCTATGTATGTCTATCTGTCTGTCTGTCTCATTATTATTTCTCATAGGGTAAAAGTAGCACATACAATCTGAGAGCGTATGCCACTGTCAAAATCTTAGATCGTTTGACTGAAGCTACAGGCCCTTCCAACACTACAGTAATTATTAAATAATTAATAACAGGAGCTTATGAGAACTGTGATGGAGTGTCCAACTAAATTGACCCAGACTGTCGGATAATATACCATATTAAAAAGTTTATGTTGATGTTTATGCGGTAATGTAATACAATTATGAAGTATTAAAATTGGACACTCCTTCTCATCTTTCTCGTAAGTTTTTGATGGTAGGAATCTCTCTGTAGTCATAGCTATGATGTACATGTATATCCAGCCATCCATCCATCTATCTATCTATCCATTCATTCATCTATTTTTAGGCTGAACTGGTACTTTTCCGATTTCGACATTCCATTCAAACTTCTGGTCAAACTTGCTGTCCTCCATGGCATGTTATCGCTGTTCCAATAGTAGCTGCTAACATATTTTTGATAATTTTAGCTGTTGTTCTCTACCGTGTGAGTTACATTTGTGATTTACTTAATAATGAATGTACATTTTGATATTCCCATGATTGATAAGTATGCCTCCAATTACCTTCTGGTTTCTGATTCTTTCAATGAAAATCTCAATAATTATGAGTATATATTATAAAAGCAATTAATTATTTTATTTGTGCAGTAATACTGTTATTATAACACTATTAATATTTTTGTCCATACAAGCCCTTACAACAACTTTCAAAAGATACCATAAATAATTGTAATAACACAGTGTGTAACTCATTATTTGATCATTTGTATTTTGAGCTGCAAAGCCATTCAACTGCAATAATTTCTGAAGTTATGAACTGTTCAATTATTTAACTATGTAAGCTATAATTATGAAACCATTAATTTAATTACTGCAGGATAGCATACTTGTTCCGATTATCTCATATTAGATGCACAAATAAGTTTTGGAAACATACAGAGATTTAATTAAAATATTTATTCTGCCTTGTATATGCATTAGACAGGATAAGGGAATTGGGATTATAATTAATACAAGTACATGTATATCACCATGCAATCATAACAACCCCAATAAATTACAATTTCCACTATTCCTTGCAACTATACTAACCAATAGATTGGTAACAATTTATTTTTGCTGTCTAGATATCTACATGTAGTATGCTTTTGTTCTTTTATATGTCCTTTCCTTTAGTTTGGCTTTTTCAGAACGAAGAAAGCTAAAGATGATACTGATGAAAATCAAGGAGGTGAAAATTTTGATCACTTTGACACGAATGTGTTTGGTAAAAGTGATACTGGTGCAAAGCAAATACCTCAACCAAAAGGACAAGCCGAGTTGACCAATATTGAACCTGTGCAGACTTAATTTTTGGGCATCATCAATGGCTGTGGCCATGTTGTGAAATCAATTTAAATTGTTAATGTAGGAAGTTATTTTAGTTGTAAAGTCACTTTTGTTTCTTGGTATTTCATAAACCAACCATGTAGCTAGTTTTGTTTTTTTCTAATGATAAATTATTGTAGTATTTAAATGCTAACACTCTTGAACACACTGATAATGAAATACTTGAGGTGGCCCTTCAATTACATAGACAAAAGAATAATAAACATTTTCAATAAAATGAAGGAAGATGTAGGGAAGTCAAAACACATAAAGCGTGTGAACAAGGTTGGGAGAGTAATATAGGACCCAAAATTAAACAAACCACTTCCATAATTATAACCCTATACATAAGTATATACTTACGGCGCTATAAAGCAAAATACAAAGAGCTGTACCAATGTAGGGTTATATGGAAGTGGATTGTTTAATTTTCACTGTAACCTCCGAAAGTGATCCATAACTTTAGTTGGGAACAATCTTTTTGCCTGCACCAATTTTATATACGTACATGTGTATTTCAAATTTCAATCCATTGTTTCATTATTGAGTTAGATGTACAATATAATCATGTATTAACCTTAAGACATTAAACTATACACTATTATGTCATCATATTCAAATCATGAATATGAACATACTATATATAATTAATGTTGTTTAGTATGACAATCACAACTTTTAGTTATATTATGGTAGTGTGATAATGTAACCATTTGTTACTATCTATAAACAGCCTGGTCACCTGTGGTTGCTTGCATCTTTAATTTGGTCTTTGGTAGGACCGGGGTGAGTTTGTCATTGTTAGTGATATGTTGAGAGATCCTAGATTTCGAGGTCAGTTGTTACATACTTTGTGTACAACCCTACTTCGAGGGTGGACTGGGATACCGGAAACTGTTCCTCCACATCAAATAATCTCGCAGTGGCTCCCAATGACCTCTGGCTATTTTCCTCCACAACCACAGATACGTAACTTAATATTTATATGAGGTGTGCAGAATTTTCAGCTGTTTATTTCATTGAAAATCTTCACAAATTTCCTTGCCCTCTATGCACTGCAGTAACATCCTTACTTTCTATCGTTATTAAATACTGTCACCAGTCTATTACACAGTGATCATGAAGAACAGGGCTTGGAGACACAATTAATTGGAGTTATTCAGCACCATTAAAAGAAAATGAAGTTATAGATAATCAGAGCAAACTACCAAAGATCTATCATTATTAACTTATAGTTAACTATAAAACAACACTACAGCTGAGAAGTTTATATGGGGTGGGGTAGAATACATTCCTTAGACCAGTAAGACAAACAACAGTTAAAATTATATTTCCTGTCACAAGTACTATTTCTCATAGTTGACAACATTATTAATGTTAATTTTGATTGTGTACAATTACTAATGAGTTTAAATGAATCGACATTTATATATAGGCCTTCAGTATTTTTTGTCTGCATGTCTTTCAAAGTGGTGGTGGTACTAATGTTTTTGGGGTCACTGGACAACAACACGAACATTTGGTGTTAGCACTAGGAAAAATTTGTAACTACATAATAAAAATAAAGCAGTAACCCTTCTTGAAGTCTTTCACTTGCATTGGCAACAATAGTAAAAATAATTTGTACACCCTTATACAACACATGCAACTAAACAATGTTTTAATGCAGTTTCATAATTATGGGAAAATGTTATTTGTAAGGATAAAGCTAGACATTGATAACATGACAATATACACCAAGGTATGTGGACCTATGTATTAGATCAGTACAAACAGATACACAACAAATACGTATTACAGAATGAATTGATTGTTCATTTTACTATATATATACCAAAGATGAAATGGTTCATGATTTAATTAAAAAAATTCTTAGTGGGCTTGAGCTTGCATTTCAGTACCCTATAGCATAAAGACAAAAATAATTATCATAATATTTATTATAAACTGATGGATATTCAATGTTACCTTAGTAAAGAACATTTGAAGACGAGTCAACTTGTGGATTATATGGTACTCGAGTGGTATGAGGTGCTAGCTGAGGATGTGCAGATACAGGATAGTTGATAGTCACTGAAGTTCTTCCCACAGGAAAGTTAGCTCCAGCTGGGTAATAGTGTTCTACTGGGTATTCAGAAACAGGCAAAGTAACTGGTGCAGTTGTAGTAGCCACAGAAATTACTCTTGTTCGTCTCTTTTTGTTTCTCCAAGTATTGCACCCAATTATCAAACAAATGGTAATTGGTAAAAATATACAAAACAGAAAACCAAATATAGTTCCTAGTATAATGCCTGCAATAACTCCAGTGCTAGCAGAAGCTAATGTAGGAATAGAACAAAGTTTAATACAGAAGAGCAAAATTACAATATGATTTGCATCAGTATTATTGACAATCAGAACAGTTCAGTTTAGCAGTTTCAAAAATAACCTATATAGGTGCAATCTTTTGTATACATAAACATTAATGTGCATGTATATTGTACAATGCATGTAGAATGTTTGCTATTTACGAGAGGAATCATAATTTATATGTATATATTATATTAATGAATCTAAAATTAATCTTTATATAGATTTGTCTTATAGAAGCCATAGAGATCAAAGGCACCGCGCTGGTAATATATTGTATATCAGGGTGATATCAATATCCCCATGGGATGTATATTATAGTTCAAAACAATTTTTTTTGTGAAAAAAAAGACAAAGTTTATATACCAGAAGTGCACTTAATAAACTCGCACATTATTGCAGTCAACAAAAGTTAATCATCAGCGCCAACTGTTTTGATATTTATAGTAAATTGCTGTATTGAGCAGTTGTTTATTCCACCAAGAAACCCGAGCTTTGTTTCACTGGCCGATACACTTTCCGTCTTCTTTACATTAGTCATCAGGGCACTTTTCGTCACCATCCCTGGCAGATCGCCACTCTTTCATTACCAAGAGGTGTTTCGTTTCGTATTCACGGGAACATACCCTTTACTAATCTCTTCAATTTCACTGTTAGTACTTATAGTGTTAAATCTTGCCTTTTTCTTTTTGGGTAAAACAAAATCCCTGTCATCGGGATCTTCATTTTCCTTATTTTTTTCCTTTTCCTGACATTTCAGACTCAAGAGTTCTACTCAGCAAGGTCAAGGTCACTAGCTAGTACGCATGCTCAAGTGACCACATAGAATGAGTGGCTTCATTGTGCAACCAGCTTGCTTATTGATCTCTATGGCTTCGTTTAGACAAGCAAGATATTACATAGCGCTGGGTGTGTTATCGATACACACTCAATGATATTCATAATCCCTCGGGCTACGCCCTCGGAATTATGAATATCATTTCGTGTGTATACACGATAACACACCCAGGGCTATGTAATATCTATTACATATCACTATTGTTTCAGTTTCACTGGTCATAGAAAAGGGCAATGAAATGAAGTTCTTTTTAAATGGTCATGTAGTCATAGAAAAGTGAGCAAAGCAAAGGCTCCTAGGTAACTAATGTTGTTGGCTTTGTGTACAAAACAGCTGAATACCGAAGGTAAACAACTCAGCATTTGATTGACACAATGGTGTGCAAGATTTGAATACCAAATTATATATGAAACGTTAGTTTAATACAGTTGTTAATAAAAAATGCTACAAATTTAAAAAAAAACTGCAAATGTAAAAAATTCATTAATATTTGGAGGGATCACTCATTCACAAATGTCAGGCTGTGATTAGTTTCTAAGCACATCAGAGGTGGGTTATAAGTTGATTTGCTCTTTTAAAAGTTATTGTTGTCCTAGATTGGAGATTTGCGATTAGAAGATTAAGTTTATACTGTATAGTAATATTAATAACTTCTCACATTTAGGAGACTACTGTCACCTTTGTCTTTAATACATAAACTTACAATGTGAGTCTCTACACCTAACAGATGAATCATCAAAATGATAACAACCCCCTTCTGCAATATTGTAACTACAGTCTAATAATCGTGATTCAGATCCAGTACAATGTACATCATTCAACCAAATATGACCAGTTCCTTGTCCAAAATGAGCATATGAATAAGCTATTCCTGTAAGAATTATAAAACAGTGTAAGGTGATGAAGAGACATTGAACTGAACTACAGTTAAACCTGCATGTGTATACTGTACACCTTGGGGTCTGGCTAAAGTCTCCTGATTACAGGTGTCCTTATTTTACAGGGTTGACTTAGCTTATAAAGTGTCATCATGCACAATAATATTATTATTGATGGATATAGAAATGAAAACTGCTTGCAGAGGTTGAGAGAACATAAGGGAGTTCCATAGGATTAGATCATGCAGCCTTTAGTATAATTAGAGTCATTGATTGCAATTACTATATAAATTTGTACTTCCAAGTTTTGTTTAAAAAATATTATCATTGTCTATAATTATTATTATCCAAGCTAAACTATCATGTAAAAGTCCATATTCCAGTGGTCTAATATACCTGCTTCAATGGAGAAATGTATGGGATATTATTTGACTGTATTACCATATCTCCACAACACATAATTATTATTTTCATAGACCTTTTAAGACTTGCGTGCAAAACATTTATAAGTAGCTAAGACGCTAGTGATAATAGTATAATGCTTTTCAACAGGTGCATAGTGCTTCTGTCTGTAACTACATAGGAGCCCATAATGAGAAAGCGTAAGAGTAGGAGCGGTAAACGAACACACATTTAATTAAATTGGTTAAACTATCTGTCTGACTGTCTGTTACTATTAATAGAACCCACGTGTATATGCCTACCTACTATTACGCTTTCTGGTCAGCGTCATTATGGGCTCCTGCTGTAACTCTGTATGACTCTAATTGCAAACAACATGCTTGGAAGTTTAATATTAAAAAACAACAAACATTATGGTATACATAATTATTTTAGAACTGACCACTGGAATAATTCCCTACTTGTCTGCACACAACATCAGCATCATTGTTATCCCAAAAGTCATCACACACTGTACCCCATGTTCCATCAATGCATACCTCCACTCTACCCTCTGAACTATCTGATCCATCAACTAGTCGAACATCACCATACGTACAAGCGACTACAAGATAACAGATAACACAGGTAAATAGTACATTGAGGAACATTATTGCGGCATCAATGTATGTATAAGCTAGTACATGCATGTATAATTAACTCACACACGTGTGTTTTTGCAAAAACTAACATATTTATGAAACGTAATGATTAAGCTTCCTAAATACCACATTTTATGGCTTCCATCAGGGAGTTTTTTTTTGCTCAAAAGTATCTTCTACCAATTGGTTGCTTTTTCAAACATTAAGTTTATATTTCGAAGATAAGAATATGATTAAAATTATAACTGATGGCATGCATTAGAATAATTACTTGTTTCACCAACAAAGAGAAACGGTAAAAGGAGTAGTTGTACTTAAGATTCAATGCAAAACTAATTATATGTTACAATAACTATGTGTAGTTGAGTACAACTGCAAATTGGTCATGCTGCATTGTAACATATCATTCATTGTTATGACTGAGTCACTGAACAGAGACATATTTGTACCAATAGTTATTATAGTCATGTAGACACAAGGTTGATTGCCAAGGCTTATGGAAGGCATTATTATGATATGGAGGCATGAAAGAATTAGAAATTACAAACGCTAGGTATGAAGCTATAGCTTTGGGATCACAAAGAAGCAAAACAAATGATTTATTGATCATGTGGTTGTACAGAGATTTTAATGTAATAGACAGGAATACAAGAATTTCAGTAATCAATTAAATTATAATTTGCATCTTTCCAACTGTACTAAACAATAAATTAGTTATCTAACTAATATAATTATTTTTGTATATTTTCTCAATATTAAAGAAACAAATTAATTGATATGATCAACTTACATGGTGAATTGCACCTAACAGATGCATCCTCAAAATGAGCACAATACTCAACACCAATACCATTATTAGTACACTGTAATAATTCTGATTCAAATCCAGTACATTGCACATCCTCCAACCAGATTTCACCACTTCCTTCTCCAAAAAATGCTGATGATAGAGCCGTTCCTATTAATTATTGTTCGGTATGTCAATAATGGTAACATTTGCATAATATAAATGCCAAATAAGCATAAATCATTATGTGACTTTCTTATGTAAAAAAAGTACTTTCATTATGCTTTCCAGGTGTATGCATGTAAAATCTGGAGTAAAGATGACAAAAAGGAACCTCCATTGCAAATCACACATGCATACAAGTTAACAGAAACAAAAACAAAACGATTCTATAACATGTATCGTGATATAGGAACGTAGACGTGGTTTAAATAAACATATTATATTTAAACAAGGTGAAGATGTATCACCATTCAGGATACCTTTTATCCTGTCTTGTAGTGCTGATATAAATATCATGCATGCTTTTTTGTATTCAAATATTCACTTAATTAATGAACACATTTTGGAATATTCACTTGCTTATTTCGTGAATTTTAAATCACTCATTTTAACAAACATAGAGCTTTATATCAAACAGTGTCAGTATTGTTATTATCTAGCTTGTACTTTTACCCAACAAAAATCCATTAATATAGATGACTAAATTTTAGGGTTGGGAATCGGCTGTGATTCTGAAATCGATTATCTCTAACTTCAAATCGATTGATAATCGATTAAAATCAGCGAAAGGAATTAGGCCAATTAATACAGGAAACTCCTCCCATTTAATGATCAAAAAGGCTTCCTGTCACTTCAATATTGTACATTATTTGCTGTCGCATGCTTAAAAAGTATGTCTTTTGTAATAATTAGCATAATCGATATCACAGACTCAGAATCAATAATTAAAAGAATTTTCAATATCGATTGATTATCGATGAATCGATTAATCATCCCACCCCTACTAAATTTCAATAAGAATATATATCATGTCTGGTTTTAGCACACAAATGGACATTCATTTCAGCACTACATTATTGCTTGTAGTTCATACTACAATAATGTATAGGGTACATATTTAAAACTGACCACTGGAATAGTTCCCAACTTGTCTACACACGACATGAGCATCATAATCATCCCACGAATCATCACACACTGTACCCCATATCCCATTAATACATATCTCTACTCTACCCTCTGAAATAACTGATCCATCAACCAGTCTCACCTCACCATATGTACAAGAGCCTAGAAGAACAATACTAGTAATACATCTATTCTATGTATATACTATGACTTGGTGTCAATTTAGTACTTAATTAGTAGTTTAGATGCAACATTGATTGCATAAACCTTATGCAGGGCGTTATTATGCATGATGTGCAGGCATGACATAATTATCGACAATGAAATACAGGAATCCGACTTGGGAGTGAACCCATGACCTTCTGATATCTAGTTGGCACTTTTGCCAGCTGAGCCACCAGACTCCTTGATGGCTAGGATTACAGTTAGCTTCCAGGCTAGCTGTTAATTAGAAGTCATTATTCAAAAGTTTAATCTTCCTGGTACACCATGTGATGAGCAGTACAAAATATGCCACCATTGTACACACAATGGCTTCGTGAATGCTAGTGCAACATTATATATACTTTGGAGTTTTTATTAAACAAAAAAACAAGATAGACTAAATGAAGTATTTCCATGATGATAATGTAAGACACAAAGCGTAGAAACTTACAGTGTTATCACTACCATGCCTAATTCTATCCTTTTGTTAAGGTAGACTATTTCACATATTGAGTTAAGTACTGTACATATACACTAAATAGCATTGGTTTGAACACCTTCAGTTGGTTACAGCAGTTTCAATCCAATTCTATTTGTTCAATGCTGATTTGTTTTTCCTGCTAGGTAATATTTACAAGTCACAGTTCATTTGATCTTGTTATATATTGACTAGCATATAAAGTGCAAGTCATATCATAACACATAATGGTAACATACTAACACATCATAGCTATTATACTTATGTAGCATAGTATTATAGGTACAACCTGTGGTGTATTATTCTATCATCTGTGAAAATAACAGATGCTACTTGTTCATTCCAGAGAAATTAGTATATATATGTATATTAATATAATATAATGTATATTATGTACATGAATTCATACAGGATGTTATGACTGCATGATAACATACTTGTACCAATTATAATCAAATATCCTGTCAAGTATGATAACATCCTGTATGACTGTTATTTTAACAATACTATTTTTGCAGTGTAGTCGTGCCTTTTGCTTCTTTATAAAATCAATTAGACCATATAAAAAAAAATGAAACTGCAATTATTGGATTATAATTGGTAGTATAATAAGTACATGTACATTGTATGTCACCATGCAGTCATAAGAATATACACGACAATCTACAATTTTCATTATTCCTTGCAAATGTACTAACAAATGAATTTGTTATTTTAACAATTTTATTTTTGTTGTGTAGGCGTGTTATAATTAGTATTGTTCTCGAAAGACAAATATCCTTTGTTGTTGTCTGTAGCTTCTCTTACTTTTCTGTTTTCACTTGGGCGAATGTAAGCGTTGTTTTCTTGTAGCCTGTGTCGATGGTAGGTTTATATAGGTTTTATATCTGACCACAGGGTGCTATATCTGATTTATAAACCTGTTGTTTACTTTGATGTTTTGCCGTATCGGGATATATATACGTATGTATATACCATATGCCAGGAAATATTTGTGTTGGAATATTTTCGTGAAGGCCTATTTAGGAGTATTTGTGAATTAAAATTTTCCCGAATTACCCCAATTTAACCGCCCACATCCAATTTTAGTATATAGAAGCCCTGCCGAACCACGTGTATAATTTGTTTACTCAACGTGCAGAAATGACACAAGATGAAAGCTGTGGTTATATATATCAGGGCCAGCGGAAGTGCAAAGGTTTAAAAGGTTTTGGCTTTAAACAAATTAAAAAATATATTTTGTGTTAACTTTTTACTACATTTGATCTAAATTGTTGATTACGTTTTGTAAATGTGTAAACACATTACAAATAACATATTCTGAGATAGCTAGTCTGGCTACTAGTGTTACTAATGATTTCATCTCAGATTTTATATAACAGACCATGTAGCTAACTGAACATTTTGATCATCGGTTTACATTATTGATATAATTATATACTGCATCAGTAAATCGATTGTGGGTGTGGTCATTTGTGTGGCTTTGACCATTGCATCAATTTATTGCTTCCTCTGAGTCTGTATATATATATATATAATATAGTGGTGACATTATGCAATTCACATTCCCATTTCTGGTTAAGTCGTATATATTGTATATAGACCTCAATTAATGGCGTCAACTTTATGTTATATATATACGTATTCTAATAGGTCCTTAGTCTTTTGTGTCTTTGGATCTGATAAAGCCCTCGCATGCCCGGGCTATATCACATCCTCGGGCTATATTTTGTATATAGGACCTGTTAGAATAGTATATATAATATACAAATAATGATTGAAATTAACTTAACAGTTAAACTTAGCAGTATCATAATCAAGAAAGTTAACATAATTAGTGTACAATTTACAACAAAAAATTTTAACTAACTTTGTCCATAAATGACTGTGACAAAAGTGAAGACCAAAAGAGCAAATACAAAGACATCTCTAGTCACAAACATGATGGGTGACGGGTGACGAATATCTAATAGTAACTGAGGATGACGAGTACTCGTCTTTATTTATTTACCTTTAAAAGGCCTAACGTCATAGATAGCAACTCCCGGAATTCTCTGATGTGTAAACCACATCCTTCTTTTTGGTGGAGATTACAAACTACAGACGGAGGTGAACAAACATTGGCGTGACGAACATGCCTACACATGTCATAGATAGTAACTCCTAGAATTCTCTGATGTGTAAACCACATCCTGCACTTGTGCAAACATTGGAATTTTAATTTGAAAACATTTTAAAAATCAATAATTATTTTTTGTAGATAAGCTAAAAAAACTGCACACAATGTCATCCAGGAAAGTTTACACTGAAGATGACGTGCCCAATATGCTTGATGATGATCTAGACCTTGGTGAGATTTTTTTTAGGGGAGTGAAGTTAATGAAACTGATAGCATTGATATGCACAATTTAAGGTTAGGTGTATACTATAAATACATAGTTGATAGAGTAACAATAGCGGGTGTTTTACTTGTTTTTCATGCACAAGTGAAATCCTTCAGCATATTATAGAACAGAGCAATATCTATGCTAAAACCTGCATGACGGAGGAGAGGTATAGTCATTAGCAAATTGTAACAGTCAAGGAATTGCAAGCATACATGCATGGGGTTTATGAGTATCATTAGGTTACCAGCACTGGACAGTATAGACGAAGTCTTCCACTATATGCTCTAATAGCTAAAAGAGTAAGTTGGGACAGATTTAAGAAAATCCATAGGTACATTTTGCTGATAATATATCATTACCAATTCGTGGTCAGCTAGGCTATGATAGACTTGGTAAAGTTAGACCTGTGATTGACTTCTTCAACAAGCAATCTCTAGCTATATACAACTCTATCTAGAAGGGACCAAAGCATTGATGAAGCAATGGTACTATACAAAGGACACTCATCACTGAAACAGTATATGCCGAAATAGCCAATAAAACGAGGTTTTAAAGTGTGGATAAGAGCTGAAGCAGATATAGGATATGTCAGAATTTGAAGTTTATACAGGTAAGAAAGATGATGGCGTGCCCAGAAAAAAACTTGTACATTGACAAAAGTTGTAAAAAATCTAACATCAAAAATTTATTCTAAATATCACCATATTTATTTATTTCAACAATTACTTTTCAAGTGTTGAACTATTGCTAGACCTACTCAAAAATGGAACATACAGTACAAGTACACTATGATCAAATAGAAAGGGCTTTCCGCAGGATTTAAAAAAATATATATATCTAACAACTGGGCTACCTAAAATTCAAAGAATGCAATTAATTATTGTAATTAACGTTCACGTGTTTCCACGATGTCCATTTGCCTGGGATGTTGTTTAAAACTTTCAAGTAGTGGTGCTGGTACAAGAAAGAGACGACTTTTGGAAGGCCATCCTGTTTATATACAGCTGAGAGAAGTGGTAAATAACTTCGATAGCAGCCGTGATGTTGACAAATAACACAATGTCTTCCCAAAACCAGTAGGTAACGACACAAATACGTCGTTTCCAGAAGCAAAAGATGTGATTGCTTTCATTTGCTCTTCACGCAGACTAGAATATCAAGTTTAATAGCAGCCAAAGTAACTTGTGCCTCCATATTTATTAACTTTATAATAGTTATTAATTATTTTAGGTGTTGCTATGTCACATGATGCCATTATTGCAATTCGATTGGCCAGGCCGAGATTGACAATGCACGCGTTTCGCCAGACCCTTCCTCTCTCATGCGAAGGGGCTGGGCTCGCCAGACTGTTGTTACCTCAGTTGCACTTACATTTTCAATATATCGTTAGAAACATGAAATACGAGGATAATTAACATAATGTCTGATTATAATATGGCTATACACCCTACTATCATATAAAATGGCTGTTATTGAGAACTTCATAATATGCATTGGAAGAAACGATTTGTTTCAAATTATTACTGGAATGTGCAATCATGTTATCACTAATCATGCAATCAAGAATGTACATACCAATATACACCCTACTACTATATAAAGAGGCTGTTATTGATAACTTCAAAATGAGATAATATTCATAGGAAGAAACAATTTGTATCAAATTATTAGTTATAGTAAAAACTGTATGTACTACCCTACTACCACATGCAGAATGTACAATCATGACTGTAGTCATAACATATAGCACCAGACAAAATGTTAATTATTCCCGTATTTCATGTTTCTAACTATGTATTATAAATGTACATGCAACTGAGTTAACAACTCTCTGTTAAAATAACAAATTCATTTTTACAGTGTATATACTCACTTTTCCGGAGAACGGAGGAGGTCAATGAAAGTATATCGAGTGGAGTTGGCAAAAGGACTCATAGATAATTACAATTCTCGAAAACGACTAGGTAGACCATCAGTAACAGCCCCTTCAAAAAGATTCTTTTTTCAACATTTTCCAACACATGGATCTCAGAAAACACACAGGTGCACTACTCTCATATCTACATGTGCATAAACAAAGGAGGAAACAACATTGCAAAGAATGTGAAAAATATTTATGCCACAATGGCCAAGATTACTGCTTTTATATAGCCACAAAGGCCTCTTTGAAATAATTCGTGAAAACTACGGGGAACTAGTGATGATATCGTGTCATTGTTATATTAATGTTAGTCTAAAAATCATCAAACAAAAAGAGCATATAGCCTTCAATTCGAGATGTAGAAGATACAAAGTGATACCCAAATATCTTCATGTCAAAGTTAATACCGAATATGGCAGACGGATTGCAAGCAATACCAGTCGACAATTTCTCACAGCACGAATTGAGGGATGTTACAGACTTGTACGAGGGTTTGAATTAGAACTATTCTTCCAGGAAAGAAACTTATCCTACACTCTAAGTCCTGAGGAACTCCAAGCATTGAAGTCATTACGTTTGTCTGCCCAGAATGACACTAAAGATAAAACGAAATCTCGACAGAAGACAAAGTTTGATAAACTGTTCTCCAACTGTAAAGAAAATAGACTGCATCCATTAACGGATCAATGGGTGTTGAATCTCTCATCACATCAGCTAAGTGCATCACAAACATCTCTATTAGCAAAGGGATTGAACTTCGCACCTTCACCTGCATTTGTTCCAACTGGTCAGATGGTGTCATTAGTGGAGTCTGTCCTAAAAAACATCCCAAAGGGTGAAACCGACAAGATTAGACTAAAAACTACCAATTTGTTGAGAGACTACCGTCCTACCAAAAGCAATTTATCAGTTGCTGAACAACGTGCTTTGAAGGAACTAAAAAAAAGAACGATAATAGGTTGATTCTACCACCGGACAAAGGACTTGCAACAGTAATAATGGACCGTGAAAAGTATGAGGATAAACTATTGACAATACTGGCTGACACTGCCACATATGAGAAGTTGAAAAGAGATCCAGCTCCAGCATTGGAAAGACGTATGAACTCCATACTACTTGCACTAAATAGGAAAGGAGCACTACACACAAAACTTTATGAGAAACTGAGAAGCTAAGTCAGAAGGAATCAACTACTTTATGGTTTGCCTAAAGTACTCCTACTTACGAATTTTCCAAACATCTCTCGCATCTTCTATCTCCGTTAATAGGTCATTCATCATCAGCAGTTCGCAACTCAAACGAGTTCGCAAGGTTTATTATAGAACAGTCGATTGAGGAGGATAAGGTACTGGTATCATTTGATGTGGTGTCTTTGTTTACCAATATACCAACAAACCTCGCAGTTGAAATAGCTCGTAGACGTTTGGAAAATGGCAACACACTTGAGGAAAGAACTGGAGTGAATGTGGAAGAGATAGTATCATTACTAGAGTTATGCCTGAATGCCACTTACTTCACCTTCAAGGAGACCCACTATAGACAATGTTTTGGAACACTTGCTTCAACCACGGCGTTACAATCCAAAGAAGATAAGCATATACACAATGCACTCAAAGGCAACGGATATCCAAGATGCTTTATTCATAAGATTGCGAATCAAGTTCGAAGCCAATTACCTATTGTACAACAGAACAGTCTGCAATTCAAGAGACTAAACCAACTGCTGTTATAACTATACCCTATCTCCAGGGACTCTCGGAAACTATTCGTCGAATCTTAGGTGAGCATAAGATTGAGGTACGATTCAAACCTCATACAACCCTAAGACAGATCCTAGTAAAACCTAAGGACCCAACTCCAATTACATCTCGAAAAGGTGTGGTGTACAGCATCCCTTGTGCAGACTGTAATAAGTGCTACATAGCACAGTCAGGTAGATCATTATCTTGTAGAATGAAAGAACATAGAAGAGCTGTTGTAAGTGGAGATATGAATGCCTCGGCAATTGCTGAGCATGCATGGACCAATCATCGTGGTGTCAATTGGGAAGAAGCCAAAGTATTAGATGTCTGTGACAGATGGCATGAGAGATGTCTACTAGAATCGTGGCACATGATGAATCACCCAGAACGTATGAATAGAGATAAAGGAATTCTGCCAGATATATACCACTCTCTTCTACCACACATTGAAGGTTAATGCTACATTAATTTTAGTTACACCATTTCTATTTTATTTATATATGTATACAATTATATATATATATATATATATAATATATATATATATATATATATATAATATGTATGCATGTGTATATGTATGTATGTATGTATGTATATATGTATATGTATGTATGTATATATATATGTATACATGTATGTTATGTATGTTTTAAATTACACAAATTATTTTTCTATATAATATATATATATATATTTAATATTATATAAGTGTTTATTACCCTCGCCGCGTAGCGTAGGCGGAAGGGTACGGTAATCGTTTTGTCTGTGTGTCTGTGTGTCTGTGTGTTAGCAATTTTTCTGGAAAAATAAAAACATTGACATTTCAAAAGAGGTACTGGTAGACTTCAAATTATACAAGGAAAAAAAATAACGTAGGAATTCTTCTTAAACCTTTCGGTTATAAAGTTATCACAATGTTTATAACTCACGATTACTGTTTCCAGACTTGAGAAGACTCGTGGAGGCATCTGGACACATCAAAACATAACTACTCCTGTATCATGACTATCGCTAGCAAAGCACTACATAAAAGCAAACAAAATTTGGGTAGTGGTTGCTACAACATCGAGTACTGGCTCCAAGCATTCTCCATTACTTTCAAACTCCGCCTATTTCAATTTCAAGTCATGTGCTGTGCACGTTACTCGAACGTCAGCAGTTTTGAGGACCTGTCTATGCTGTCTTTGTGGAATATTTCACAAGACGAATTGAGGATCTTTCTTTCTTCTTTCAGATAATACAGAGACTAAAATGTAAGACTTATAGTATAGACAAGGAAGAGACTAGTATAATCATACTAAGTAATAAGTAGTGACATGTTAGTTTATATAATTTATATATATATATATATTATATATATATATCTATATCTATTATAATATTATTATAAAAACTAACATGCCAGTACGGTTTTATAACTTAATATGTTTTATACACAAACTAAACAATCTGAAGTAAACATTCTCATTATTATATGACCATACAAACGAGCAATGATAATTATAATCTTTTGGCATATTATATTTCGAAATTATAGTTTGTATTACCTTGCCACGTAGGCGAGGGTCCCGTCCCGACGGTATTCATTTAATTTGTAATTCTAGTGCACAATAATTATTGTTGTTACCAATAACCTGTTTATTATTCATTTTAGACTTTATACCTTGTTTATTTTTAGAGTACAATCCCCCCTTACTTTATTGTATTTATCATGTTTATTGTTCATTTGTTACTCCATTATATTCTTTCTTACTTGTATCTATATAAATGACATTACTAGTTTCACTTTTTGTATGCCCTGAAGAAGACACCTGGATAGGTGTTGAGACATTGGCTATATTTATTCTTTTTTCATTAAAAGAAATATTTCAAAATTGGCTAGCGAATACTCCAATACAATACTGATGTCTCTACCTAGCCACAAAGGCCTCTTTAAAATAATGCTTTTATATAGTATCACATGCCTAACATTAACATCACCTCATAACTGTTATCAACCCACTATCAAATCATTTACTCACCATGTTCTTTTTCCATCTGGTTAGTACATCATACACTGTTTTCGCAAATTTAGAATATTGGGTAAAAAATCATGAAACAGCTACAGTTTTTACCATCTTCAAACACAGCAACTGCTGATCTGACATTATCAAGGTCTCTTCTCAAGAGCAATTCTCCCCCAATAAATGGAGTCCACAATGGAGTCCACACGTCTTTGTAAGCATGATACCCCGTGGTAAATGAGTTCACTTCAAGTTCTACTTGTGGAATGAAAGTCGTTCTCGTACGTTGAGTCGCTTTTCTAGTGTAGTAAGTTAGTAACCCACAATCAGCTGGACAGTCGACACGCCTGCGTTTGAATTAGCATCTCTGTCCAGTACACTAATAGATAAATTCTGAATGGTGCAAACAATAAAAAAACTTTAATTAGGCCAGACACTATAACCAACCCTTGTTGTCATTAATTTGTTGTTTCATGATAAGTAATATTAAAACCTCTCTTTAATGAAAACTTCTTAATAATGAAAACATTTGGCTGTCCCAAAAGTTTAATTATTCGGAGGTTCCACTGTACCCCGAAAGAATGTACTCCGGAAGTGAACTCAACATTCATGTTTTGAATTGACTCGTCTCCAGACCCTCCAAGTAGGCGTGAACTGTCTGCCTCTGGAGACCAAACGTAAGTATATTTATCCGGTCACGTCTTCGCCCACAGCAAAATTAAAAAGACTGTCTTTTTCCGTGGGCGTGACCGGATGGGAACGAGACTAAAGTAAAACGTCACGAAGCGTAATATATAGACTTGATGATCTTAATTCTGTAACGAGAACAAACCACAAGGTTGAAGATTGTTTTCACAGCAATAAAACAGTAGTCGTAAAGCTATATATATAGTATCATGAATTTTATAATAGTTCCTGAATTCACTAAAAAAAGCTAATTACAATTTGGTTTGTTAAGGTAAGGTCTATAGGAAACAGGTGGAAAGAGAAAACACTACTGCCTCCTAACTGTTTGTAGCTATAGCCTATATTTTGGGTTTCCTACAATTTTAATGTTTATGTTATACTCTGTGGGTGTCTAGACTACATGCATATGCAGGGTTATGAACGTTGATTAAGGAGGTAGCTAGTCCCATTGTGGTATGTCTGGTGATGTTTTATATTGAACCACTATATCTGAGAATTGTTCATTTGCAATTGTTTGTTTAAATTCTTCTGTTATTACTTGTTAACGTTGTCACAGATTTAATTAGAGTTAGTTATTTGAAACAATACAATATATATATACCATATATACATTGCCATTTTTATCAATTATAACTGCAGACATGCATACTTACATGCTTATGCACATACGCATGTATACATACATACTTTATACATCTAAATATCATGTTGCTATAGATGTTATGATGAATTCAATTATCAATGAAACATTTTATGTTTTCCTTATATATAATGAAAAAAAGCACATATAGTGAGAATGTTTCATAATTGTCTTTCTAATTCCTCATATCCCATTAGGAACATATATAATTATTTTTTTCTACTGAAAATATAGATTGTACTACCCGTTAGAAATATAATATTTTGATGACTTGGAAACTTTCATATATTATGGACTTAAACAACAAACAGAATATACAATTCACAGAATTTTATAGTGAATACTACATAATTTACTCAATATATTTGTACTTCTAAGAAAGAAAAAAATATTACTCTACTACATGACATTTGTTTTCAACATACAAAAAAAGAAAAGGTATATCGATATGATCATCATTATTATGAAGCCTGACCTTGAACTTGAAGTTGACCCTTATAAGTATTAAGACACGTTGTAAATAAAATAATTATTAGTACTTAATATTGACATTACCTGAGGTTTAGAGTAAGGATCATTTGTAGGATAAGGTTGTAACTGTACAGGATAAGGATATGCTGGATTTGTTTGTGGTGGGTAGTCAGGATACATATATTCTGGAGGATTTTGAGTTCCAGGAGGAGGATAACCAGAGTAACCACTGGGGTATTGCTGTGGTGGAGCATGTTGTGTAGTAGTTGTAGTGGTAGATGCCACAGTAGTTACGCTTGGTTGTGTAACTGTTTGTACTGTTCGGGTTCTTTGTTTTGAAACACAACAACCGATTGCAATACAAATGATGATGGCTGTACATATAAAACACAAGGGTCCGACTACAATTGCTGCTATAACACCACTGGCTATGGCCTCTACAGTGGATACTATAATGTATGAATTGAAAGAAAGAAAATCAATCATTGTATACATACAAAAATATAATTATAATTATAATTATATCACAGCAAAAATGTAACAGAAAGTTCTGGAAAAAAATCCCATTGAGAAATATATGAAATATGAACAGTGTAATAAAAGAACAAATTTAACAACTTCTTGAATTATAATACTTATATACAATAACTATCTATTCATCAATCAAAATTATAATAATACTCTCCACTATAATACTATGCCTGTTAATATCTTAGAACAATCCCGAATGAATTAGATTTTAATGTGGATATTGATTGTACACATGCAGGAATTGGAAAGCTATTTTGACTTCAAAACAAAACAAGCTAAATAAAATACTATGTGGAAACTCTGATGAAACTACACACTGCAAAATCAAAATTGTCATTGATCGGTAATTACAGTTGCAAGGAGTTAAAATTGCATAGTCATGCTGTTAACGCCTAATTTTACTGAAGTCCTAGTTTGTTATCCTTTACCATAATTTGATGTTGTGTGCACGCTTATAAAGCTTCAAAGCATAAGTGTCAACAAATGGTTGACATTTCTTGACCTGCAACTTCATAATTTACTAAATTTAGTTTACCACGAAACACCACTAAAAATTGTTTTGGCACTAAAAACAATTATATATGTGATTATAGTATGTGCAAAGTATTCGTAATGAGATCAGCATGTAAGTAGCAATGAAAATTTAATATACAGTATTATAGGAATGAATAACAAAATAGGACTACAGTAAATGTCATGGTGTTAACAACATGACCATACAACTTTAAATCCTTGCAACTGTAATAATTAACAAATGAACAAGTTATTTTAACAATTCTGTTGTTGCAGTGTAACTATATACTTCACAATTATTTCATCATTTACATAAAAATGTAGTTATTCAATGATGCCCACAAAACTTACATGAATCCTCACACCTAACAGATGCATCTTCAGAATGATCACAGTTATGAACTCCAATGCCATCGTGACTACAATCTAATAATTCTGATTCAGATCCAGTACAAAACACATCATCCAACCAAATTGGACCAGTGCCCTGTCCAAAGCGAGCAGACGATAAAGCTGTAGCAGAGCCTGTAATACAATTGCATTTTAGCATGTACAAATGTGTTACTTGATCATGTAATAAAGAGCACTCAAAATGAATGTAATGAAACTACTACTATACTATAGTCGCAAGTTAAATATCTTGTAATTACTTTCCTAACCAATTGTAGCTCAATTATCGTTATTCCCACAACATTTAAAGTATCAAATACATGTGATAGTGTCACTATTAGAATCATCTCTTGAATCAGAAAGGAGTTATGTACATAGACATAAAACTGAATATTCCATATAGATATATAGCTTCTATAAAATAATAATGATGGACAATAACTTACTAATACTATCAGAATTTCCTGTCTGTCTACATACAGTATTTTCAAAAGAACAAATAAAAAAACAAATTTTAACGGACAACGTATATTATTACCACCAGAATTTCCTGTTTGTCTACAGACAACTTCAGCATCATTGTCACCCCAAAAGTCATCACACACAGTACCCCATTCATTATTGATACATATCTCCACTCTACCCTCTGAACTAACTGATCCATCAACTAGCCGAACATCACCTGATATACCTATATATTATAAGATAAGAAAGAACATATTGACACATGCATATAAATCAGCACACACATAAAGACAAGAGCTTTTAAGAAGGCTTCAGGTAACTATTAACCACTGTATACTTCTAAAGTAGAATGGTATACCTTGGTTTACTTTTGAGCAGAGTACAACAGCAAACAGAGAAGTACTATATTATATTGAAACTATAAATCATATATAATAATGCTCTGTAGACCAAGATAAGATATGACAGTTGTCATAAGAATAAAAGTCATTGTTGAAAATTTAGTTACTTACGACTATAGGAATCAACTGAGTGAGAAAGTGTTATCTGTAGTTACATAGTGCATGTTGTCTAGAATGTTTTGGGGAAATGCCTACATCTGGTGCTACAATAATTTTTCTGATGCTATTCATGTTACTAGAGTGTAACATGTTTACCTTGGGTTCAGTGCCGTTCTTCTTCTCCATTGATGGTGATAGTCAGCATTGAATATTACTATAAACCCGTCAAATTTATAGTTGTTCATGCTATACAAAAATATTGCACTTAGTTTAGAGTATCAAAGCTTATACAGTAGCTGGCTTCGCTTTGTAACACTTGCAATTTGCTTTCAATAATACACATATACTACTATGATAAGAGTATCACATTACCTGGATAGGGGATTGCACCTTAAATATTATTTTAGCAATGTTTATATATGATACAGAAAATGAAACTTTGTATTTTTTATTATGGTCATATTAAGTTACACTAATTGTTATATGAATTTAATTAATGACTTCAAAAGGTGATCAGTTTATATTGATGATCACATCATATAACAATTTCATTTTCTTTGTAATTGGTTACTACAACTATTTCTGTATCTCATATAGACTGTAAACCATCATTCTATGTGCACTTGTGATAGGGTCTCAATATAACATAGATAATAAGATATGATGTTGCAAATTTAGTTGCTTATGACTATGTGAATGAACTCAGTGAGAAAGTGTCATGTGTAGCTATAGTACATTGATAATATTTTATCATTATTATTATGTGAAACTTGATCTGCTGTGATACAAGTTATGAGTCAGATCAATATATTTTTAAATATAATGTTTAATATAATAGTTATTAATATAATTATATAATATATGTAATACTTATTCACAACTCTCAGTATAACACATCTCAAATTACAATGGAGTTTGTATGTATATATTAGCATAATTATAATGACCAACTTGGCGTTATTAAAATATAGAAGATATAAATATAGTTTATACACTTATTAGGAGGGTTTTGTACTATTTAGGAATGCTAAATAGTAAGAATCTTGACAAATATATATAAGCATTATAAACAGTGTTTGCTGTAGAGAGTGTTTTGGTGTCCTTGGATGCCTAAAGTTGAGTGCTAGAAGGCTATATACAATTAAATTGTTGATTTTATCCCTAAATAGTGTTCAGCTCTTTAAACAAATTATAAATTAATAATAGTAGTGGTTCGTTGTTGTATAGTACCCATAGAATAGAGTGAAAACTATGATTAATACAAACTTGATTACTTAAGAATATTAATGAGACGCTTACCCTAGAGCAAACGCTGATTATAAACCATATTCATCAAGGACAGATTTTGGACTTTTAGAGGTGGAGAAGTCAAGTTACATAATTGAAAGAGGTTTTAAATACTTATTGGAGTAATGCAGGAGTATTTTGTTTAATCAGCAAAATTAAAAATATCTAAAATGTGTCTGGTTTCCGCTATATAAACTAGTTTTACATTTTCTACACACATGAAAAAAATTAGCAGTTTTTTGTCATGCAAAAAAGTGTAAATCTACTCTCAAATTGCATCAAATTGCATCATATTTCCCCTTTTAGGAATCCAAAATCAAAAGCCATCAATGGAAATTACTATAAACGAACTATATTGCATAATTATTAATTAGTGCTATACACAGAAATATTGCACTTCAGTTAGAATCTCATACAGCAGTTGTCTCTGCTGTATTTAATGTGTAGCACTGTGCTTTAAATAATACACATAATTTTATAGTTATCATTACTACTATTATAAAAGTCTAATATCACCTGGTTAAGGGATCGGACCATAAATATTAATTTAGCAGTGTTTATATAATTATTATACAGAAAATGAAACTTCATATTTTTTTATTATGGTCATATTAAGTTACACAAATTAGTACAAGAATTTAATTAATGACTTTAAAAGGTGATCAATCTATAACAAGTTTACTTTCTTCATAAATATAATTATAATGGAGATGAAGTTTAGGCAAGTTTAGTAGGCCATGAATTGTTAATTTTTTTGTTTCTCTTCACCCGACCTGCATTGAAATTGTAGTTCCATAATTTTGATCATTATGTCATGCATGCACAGTGACACAGAGCAGAGTACAACAGCAAACAGAGAAGTATTACATTATATTTAAACTATAAATCACGTATAATAATGCTCTGTGGACCAAGATAAAACTTCCAAGCTATTCTGCATGTCCAAACCCACGGGGTGGGAAATTTCACCTAGTTCGATGGTGTTACAATTATTTTCCCGATGTTAGAAAGTAACATGCTTCTTCTCCATTGAGTCAGCAATGGATATTACAGTTAAATTATAACTATTATTAAGTTATTCATGTTATACAGAAATATCGCACTTAGGTTAGAGAACTTAGAGTTTCAAAGCTCTTAAAAGTCTTAAGGCAGTCGGTTCTGCCATATTTAATGTGTACAGCACTTGTGCTTACACATATAGTTATTATTAGTTTTACTACTATGATAAAAGTCTCCTATCACATGGGATTGCATCATAGATTTAAATGTAACAATGGTTATATATTATACAGAAATCGAAAGTAATATTTTATATTAAGTTACACTAATTAGTATAAGAATTTAATTAACGACTTAATTGATAATCATATCATATAACAATTTCACTTTCTTTATAATGGAGAAGTTGCAAGGATACTACAACTATTTCTGTATCTCATTCTGTGCACTTGCGTGGAATCTCAATATCAATATCTGGATATGCATTTCTCATTCTACATTTTTGCAGGATTGTGAAATAATCCTGTATAATCATCATTAAACTGTGCATAAACTTAATACATCATTCTAAAACTGATTTTATATCTTTAATGGCATTGCATGGTTTTATAGTAAAACATCAGCTTGCGTAAACTCCTTTCATGAACAGCCACATAATAACAATATAATAATAACAATAACATGAAAAAGTAAAGGCACTAAAGTGCAAAACCCTTGCTTGAATGGTATTAGACAATGGTGAATGCATTCTACCTATTAAAAATTTAATGATTTCATAGTTTGCACATGTGCTAACTCATCCTTGTACAAGAAGAGCAATATTTCCAAGTTTGGAGCTGTAGCTATCAGCCGTTTTCAAGAAACAGTGGAGACAAAAAAACTGCAAAGTAACTGCTATAACTCCCACCCACATTACAAAGCGAGGGTTTATAATTAGAAAAAAAACATTAACAGTAAGATGCATGTCTGGCACAATTTACAGCTCATGATCATAACATAATAGGACCTTGATATGGCATGTACAGAGTAATAACTATTTTACACTTTTGCAAACATTACTTACATCATTTAATATGTTCAACAATAACAACTAGCTATATCGTAAATTTTGCTCCAAATATGTGATCATGAGCATTTGAAATGAGTAAACTTATATAGCAGTGGTAATGTCATGCAATGATTATATAATTATGATAACATAATATTATTTTATCCTTTAACTCACATTGTCCATAAACAATTGCAATACAGTGCAAGATTAAGACCCCGAATACAAAGAAAATTTTAGTTATAGACATCGTTGTTTTACTCTGGTAGGAAGAATATACTTTCAAGTTTTGCAGAACACAACAGAAAGAGAATTTATATATTCGCGCATTAGGAGGCATCGAAATTTGTATATTCCTAACGTAATAGTGACGCAAGAGGTGGGGTTGTGTGCATGACGCCAACAATTGAAGCACATGTTAGTACCACTTTCAATCATGCAAGTTGCGAAATTATTATAACCACGCTCACTTTGATCAAGATATAATGTGTGAGGTGTGGCTCAGCATCTCAGATGCAACAGAATGCAGCTTCTTTGCTACTTTCTGGACCTCCTGGAGCAATCTAACAGTCACCTCAACCTTGCTTACCAACTGCTGCAAGCACAGCATCCACTCCAGTCTGCAAGCGAACGGTATTTTCACTTATTCTCCCAACATCCCTCTCTCTCTCACTAGAACTAGCTAGAAAACAAGTCTATACATCACACATACATCAACATCCCAATCTAATCTCCTTTTACTTTTTTTTTTTTAAAGCACCCTAAGCTAACTTCAAAGTAACATCAAAGAGCGGACACTTGAATCAAAGCACAGCCCAACCACATCCAACAAAGCGTGGGTGTTTTTGAGAATAGAATGCCGACATGCCACCACCACATCTGTATACTCTCATAATCTACAGTAATTTGGGGTGTGGTACATCCAACAGCCAATGAATTGCAGTTTTAACTCAGAATTCTATTAAGTTAGATACACTTCCTCTCTGACAGGAAGTTGTAAAATTACAACCTTATAAAACTGAAGGTGGTACAGAGGATTTCAGTTGCGTTGACACAATTATTCCATTCCGTAACTGTTGTAACTTGAACTATTAAATAAGGTTTATAATGTTGAGTTATATATGTATTCTAGATAGTGCAGATTAATTGTGGATGTGATATAGATGTGTTAATCATTTTGGATTAGTTATTAGTACATATGTATAGCAGGCTTTTTGTTGTGTATGTTAGGGGTTCTGGGCCACATCTCTATATCTTTATAGTTAATATTTCTTCTGTTATGGTTTTTGTATATAAGTGAGGATTCCTATTTGTATTGATATAGACTGTTCTGTCCTTGTATTTGGCATTAATAAAGTTTTCAACCCAAAGACGCTGGTTGTGGTCATTTGTTTGCCAAGACATACGTCTACAGCATCACAGTAACCACACTCTATAATTATGTACATAATTTTATATGAAGGGTGTGGTTACGGAACGAAATAATTGTGTCAACGCAACTGAAATCCTCTGTAGGAGTATTCCATTCCATGACGTTAGGAGGAGGTCGAGTGCTGTGTTCAGAGGGTGGGGTCTTGCAGTGGTGGTCACTTTTAATTATTAATTAATGATTGAACTCGATTTGACGGTGCTTGATCAGTCATCGATACCTCGGATCTGCAACGAGAGCAAGCTGTCTTCGATCATAATTGCTGGACTGCATTTTATGTTTTCTTGTTTTTTTTTCCTGGTTGGACCACAAGCATTCTTTTACCTTTCGTTTTCTATTACACGCGAAATAATACGTGAATGGAGACCATCCCATTAATTTACAATTAATTAGTGGGCTAGGCTATACAGATACATTGCAAGGAAACAATCAGGGGAGGGTCTACATGGTGGTGCAGGCAGGGCAATTGTCCCCATCTAATTCTTTACTTGTATGAAAATTTATTTAAAAATAAATTACTGTGAGTTGTTTACATAAATGACATGTAGGGTAGAGTTAGTTTACACAACTATAACAACTTCTGATTGCAAACGTAATTCTGTGTCAAAAATTTGGACGCAGAAGATAATCTATTATTGTGCATAGCACGGTGGGCCTAAATTAAGTGATCACGCCTCTCACAAATACTTAATTAGCAAAAAGGTAAAATTTTGGAGTATAGAACTGGAGCAATTTTTTATAATAAACTACAACCATCAGGGCCGCTGAGAGGTTTAAAGGGGCCCAGGGCATACAAAGCGCACCAAAAATTTTTTGCTAATTAATTATTCATAGTGGGTGTGGTTACTTAATTAATGCGTGTTATCATTACACGTGCCACTCTTTCAGGTATAAAATAATAATTATAACTATTATTATTGTTTTATCTAGCTTGACGTTGAATTATAGATTTATAATCGTGTTTCCTATAATTGAGTAAGCTCATCTATATAATAATGGTCAAAACATTTGGGGCCCCAAGAGAATGTGGGGCCCCAGGGCAGTTGCCCCTGTTGCCCCCCCTCTCAGTGGCCCTCACAACCATCATATTAAACAAAACTGCAGATACTCATTTAAATATATAGTTGAGGAGTCTGTTTTGCATGATCAATACAAAACAATTATATAATATTTAGAATGAAAACAAGGACATAAAAAAAAGTATGCATTATACATCTAGCAATACTTTTAGAAAAAAAAAATAAATTATTCTATTACAGGAATATCTAAACAAGACATTTTTTATCACTATACAAAGGTACAGAAAATAGAATGGGTACCCAAAATAATTATAATAATATTCACTATGGATCCAAAATGCACAGTGATTGAATATTTAATTTGCAAACCTAAGACTAATATCACATAGGATAGGATGTCTTAGCGAGATCATCATAAGAAGGTGGTCCTTGAGCTTGAAGTTGACTACTCTAAGTATTAAAGATGCATTATCAATGACATATAGTTATGTTGTCTAATATTGACATTACCTGAGGTTGAATGTCATTTGTGGGATAAGATGCTGACTGTACAAGACCGGGATATTCTGTATTATTTTGTGGTGGGTAGTCAGGATTCATATACACACCTCCTGGAGGATAGGCAGAGTAACCACTGGGGCATTGCTGTTGTGGAACATGTTGCTCAGTAGTTGTAATTGCCATAGTAGTTATGTCTGGTTGGGTAACTCTTTGTATTGTTTTGGTTCTCCTCGTTGAGATCTTAACACAGTAAATGATTGTGAGAATAAAAATGAACACGGGAAGACATATTAGAGTCAATGCTACAACTCCAGATACTACTACAAAAGCAATAATAATTGTGCAGATGTCAGTCCTAATGTATGAGTTGAATGAAAGAATATTAATCATTATAAGTATATACATATACAAGAATAAATGTTGTAGCAACGTCAAAAACAAAAAAATATGCTAACAAGGTCGGAATGTTAATGTAGAACCTAAAATTAAACAAGGCACTTCCATATAACCCTACATAAGTACTCACACCACTATAAAGCAAAATATATACAAAAAGCTGTACTGTTTGGGTTTTGACAACCCTACATTTTCTTCCATTTTTTATTGAAAATGTTTTTTATTATTCTTGTTTCCATTGTTTTTTTTTTGATAATTTGTGAATATTTTTTGTTGATAGCAGAAATAATGGTTTAAAAGATATTATCATAGAATCATATTTGCATTAACACCTCAATTTTTATAGCATAATTATATATATATATATATATATATATATATATAGGCACAATTATGAGGCTTGAATGTCAGCCTTTATAAATTATTTATGAATATATTATCATTATCTTTCATTTACAGATGAGGCCTATTTTTTATTTCACTTTCAGTATTGTCTGCAATCCCATGAGAAGTCGTGTCAGTCACTGTGTCAACCACTCTGCAGTCCAATGCTTATAGTGTAATGATTACAGTAATAATTTTATTATTATTATTATCAGTATACAATAGTTTAACTATTATCATTTTATTAAGTTTTATAATATGTATTTGCGCAAATATTATTAATATGCTTATGATCCAATATAACCAGCACTTTACTTTCATAGAGCGACACCATCTGGATGCGAAGACAAAGATATGCTTGTGCATTAAAATTCCGTGTGGCTTGATTAATTAATCCTTAGAGCAACGATGTCACATGTATGTGACATTTGACCCGTACACAGTTGGGAGTGCGTTCTTAGGATTATGAAGCTCTCCCAGTGTTTGTAATTGGTGTCAGAGATAAGCCCATGGAAACAGCTTAAAAAGTTAATGGTTGTTTGGCTGCCCTTTGCCCTAAATATAGACTACAGCGGGAATCTTACAGGGGAGTGCCCTCCGTTAAGGGGTTGTTGGAAGTGGGTGCAGCCTCTCGTAGCCCACGCAATTTGGGGATTCCGTGGCCCCGCCCGCCAAAATTGGTGGAACCTGATATCTTGGGTTTAGCTAGTGCCAACATGCAGTGGGGTCGTTTTGATTGCCCTTGTTGCATGCAGTCAAAAGAGGGAGAACACTGAATTTGAATTAGTTGCTTGGAGACTTTCGAGTCCCAGTACGGAAGTTGCTAAAGTAGTACTCCATGTCGGAAAAGGAGCCAAGTTTGGGCTACATAAAGTGAACGGTGACCAATATATCTGCAGAAGAGTTGTCAGTGTTAGAAAAAAGCTCAGTGCTCTAAGGGTTAAGAATACACTCTTTAGTTGTTCAGACTCTCTTTTTTCATAGTACCTGCAAATATCATTTCCATACTTGTAGACAAGCATTTTACTATGAATGCTAAAATCATTGTGATAGTTCAACAAACAAAAAAATGATTTGTCTGGAAAATTTTGCCAGTTTTCAGCCTACTTGCCAGTTCTCTATATACCTTAAAGATCTCCAGGTATGGAGAAGATGTTATTAGTCATAAAACACCAGATATCAAAATGTATCTCTATAATTGTAGCAGACATTAATGTTCATCACTTCCAATTGAAATGTGTGGGTGGCCATCCAGAGTACAACTGTACTCTCTGATATAATTATTGCAAAAACAAAATTTTAAAAATAACTAATAACTTTTTTGGTGAGTAAAGTGCAAGGATCTCACCTGTAAACATATAATTTAATGTACCTTTTAATAATTGGTGTGCATTAGGTCATAGCATGTAGCCATAACATCCTGTATGAAAAACTTGACTTATGATAATTATTTAGACTACACTTCAAAGCAATTGCTAAAATCACTAATTCAGTGTTAGTACATACAGTTGCAAGGAATAATGGAAATAGTAATTTTATTGGTCACATGTAAGTTGTTATAACTGCATGCATGGTAACATACAATGTACATATACTTATACTAATTATAATCCAATTATATTTTCTATTTCCTTATAGATGTACAAAGAAGCAGAATAAATAAATGATTTTAGGTTTCCAGACCTTCTTTGTGCAGATACTATAGACATCATATTTGGTAGAAGTACGTTATCATGCAGTCATAACATCCTGTATGGCTAACTAAATTATAATTTGCATCCTTGCAACTGTACCAACAAATACATTTGTTTTTTTAACAAACTGCTGATGAACACATTATGGTATATGTAGACGAGGTGATAAACTGCGAATATGAAGCCATGACATCAGAAATGATTAGAGACAGACTAGACCTAAAACTCAATCTGGAAACAGCCAAGAAAATGGTTCACCAGAGAGAGACAGTGGAGGAACAGCAACACTTACTGAAGAGATTTGAAACAGAAATGGAGCTAGCCTAGAAGAAATGTGACCGAACAAAGAAAATTGTATATAGAACCGAAAAAAAACAAGAGGAGAAAGGTTTAAGCCTACAGTGACCACTAACCCATGGAAATCATGTTCAAGATGTGACAAGGAGCAGCATCCATGCCCCGCAAAGGAAGCCAACTGCCACAGATGTCAATGTAGCTGACATTAGAGCACACAGTGCTTCTCGAAATCAGTCTCCGACTTTTCGGCGGAGAACACCTTGAACTCTGTCTTTGTAGATACATTGTCAACTACTCAAGAGACTCCATGGATCGCTACAATATGAATATCTGGGAAAGACATCTACTTTGAACTAGGGGGTGGAGGTGAGTGCTATCTCAGAGAAAGTCTATCGCCTACTCAGGAAACAACATTTCAACCTCCTGACAAAATCCTGTTTAGACCATCACATCAACCACTCAATGTCATAGGACAATTTGAGGGATCTCTCATTTACAACAGCAGGTTCATAAAACAACCAGTGTGGGGTCTAATTTATTGGGATTCCCTGACAGGAGGAACAGAGTCAATTGGAGTAAGAAAAATTGTTCCATCAGATTATGTTTTGACCTAAAATCTAACAATGAGAGTGTATTCAGAGAACTCCACCCTCTACCTAAAGTAGATGAGACGCTGGCTCAATTGACTGGAGCTAAAGTGTTCAGCAAACTAGACGCTAATAGCTGTTTCTGGCAAATTCGACTTGCACACAAATCTAGACTACTGACAACCTTTATTACTCCCCATGCTCAATATTGCTTTAATAAGCTACTTTTGGAATCTCCACCGCCCCTGAGCATTTTCAAAAATGAATGACCAATATCCTCTTTGCCAATCACTAGCACATCATCCATTCGGCGCAGGACACCCTGCATGTGCCAAATGGATGATGCGCTAGTGATTGGCAAAGACACACAAGAACATGATTGCAGACTGAAAACAGCACTCCAGATAATCATGGATGGCCTCAAGACAAGCACAATGTTGGAATTAAAATTTATGAAATGAAATGATTTCAGAATGTTTCACTTTCAGTGTGAAATGGGATGGAATTATGAGTTGGCAACTTGATACTATCAAATGAATGTGAGAATTCAATTGCATGGTGCCTTGGAATTGTACAATAGCACATTTATTAAAATAATTAGAAAATGAACAGTTTCAACATCAATTTTCTTTTTATGAGTTGAATGTTGGAGTTAAACTTTATTGTAGTTAATTTCTTGCTCACATGATTGAAAGAAGTTTCATACAATTACAGGAGTAACACAGGAGTATTGTGCTTACTCAACAAAATTTTAAAAATAAAACTTCCCCCTAAATCCACCCTTGTTCATTGATAATTTTGCTTAGATATGGTGTTTTACAGGGATCGCTCCACAGGTCCGGTCTGGCAGGTCCAGCAATTGATGGACTACATTTTATGTTACATTATTTTAGACGTTGGTAATTGCTAAAGTCTAAATGGACTATTCTATACTGCTACAGCAACAGTATGTAGTCCTTATAGCCTGTGAGCCCCTCGTGCACTTTAATAATAATAATACATATGCTATGTAGTCTGTAAGATGAAAGCCCAGTATTCACCATGTTGTGTTTAACAGATGCCTACATATAACTGGGCGTGGCTAGGCAAAATTGGTCATTTTCATACTTAGTGGCTATATATGAGTGCATTCTTTCTTACCACTACTGCCTGCCAGTCTGTGCCAGACCACTCCCGAAATGGTGGAGCCACCCCTGATTTAAATCATACAGAAATTTGTCTAGTTTCCTCTATACAAACAAGGTTTTATACTATTTAGATCCTCATTAAAACAGTAAACATCACAGGAAATTATTCATACCATGTTTTATTTAATTATAGTTATAACAAAGCTATCAAAACTGCAAAAAAAGGATAGTTAAAATAACTATTTTATTGGTTGGTAGAGTTGCAACGATATTAGCTATATGGTTGTTCAGATTACTATGGACACACACATGCTAATGCCTTTGTACTAATTAGTAGAAGCAGTATAATCGTAAGGTGCTGTCTACTCATATTTCAACCAACACACACTTAAAAGGATTGTATCTGGCAGTTCTGGCCTACAAAAGGGTTTGGAAACCTGCAAACACATAATTTAATTTATTCTAGTGTACATTTTTACACTTAGTGCACATAATATCATAGTAACATCATGCATGTAGCCATAATAACCTGTATGACAAACTAGATTGCCATTCCTTGCAACTGTACTAACCAATAAATTGGTTATTTTTGAAATTATACACTATTATAGTGTATACTACCATGGCAACAGTTTTAAGTTGTTAGGTTATGTATTTACATTATCAGTGGGTGGATCAATACATTTGCCTCTTTCTATATCAACAAGGCCCCAGAATAGCTCTGTTTTCAATACAACTTTGCAGCTTTTCCGCAAGTCACACAATGCATACATGCAGCTGGAGTATTGTTATTACAAGTACATGTAATAAACATTCTTACATTGTGGTTTTGCTTAGTGAATAGGTGTAGAAAGTGGAAGCTTATTCTTTTGCATTGGGGTTCACGCTGGAGGCTTCCCCTAGTGGATTGAACCCTGATGACCACATACGGTGCTACAATTATTTTCCTGTTATTCATATTACTAGAAAGTAACATGTTTACCTCGAGTTTAGTGCCATGATTCTCCATTCTTGTTCTCCTTTGCTGGCAATGCAAATGATTATAAACCAGTCAACATTTTGTGAAATTATTAAGTTCTTAAAGGTCATTCACATTCACCTTGTCCTCAAGGAAAGTGGTCATAACTTTACTTTGGAATGACCAACAATCTTTCTACCTGCACCATTTTCATATACTTGTTCTATTTGTGTGTCAAATTTCAATCCATTGCTTCATTATTGAGTTACAGTATAATCGTGCATTAACCATTAAATCATACACTATATTACATTTAAAGTCATCACATCCTAATTGTGAGGACATCATGAATGTGAACATACTTTAGTTTTATACAGAATTGCACTTAGGGAGGAGTCTCAAAGCTCATACAGCAGTTGGCTCTGCCATATTTCATGTGTACATGTTCTAATTAGTGTAACTTAATATTACCATAATAAAAATATATACTTTCATTTTCAGTATAATATATAAACATTGCTAAATCAATATTTATAATCCAATCCCTTATAAGGTGATATATATGAAACATTTATAGTACATGTACTAACTATAATTATGTGTATTAGTGCTACTTTAAAAGGTATCATACGTCTTGTGAAATAATTCTGTATTAAAATAATGAACTTAATGCGTCATTCTAATGTGTTAACTGATTTGACAATCAATGGCACTAGTTTTGTAGTAAAACATAAGCTTAACTTATAAAGACCTATAGCATAAATTACATTTCATGAGATAATAATTAGGTTACATAATAGGACTTGAAGTGACATATATAATGAGCAACTACTTTATACCTGTTAGCAAATATTTCTTAATTCACCATTATGGTCGAAATTAATAATCTACTTGCTATACATACTGTAAATTTTGCTCCAAATATGTAATTATAATAAGATATCTTTAGCAATGGAATGTTATGATAATAATAATATACAAAACAATTCATTTATACCAAGATGTATAGCACAATTTGCAGTTCATGATCATAAATGAGGTTACATAATAGTACTTGATGTGACATATACATGTATGATATGAAATTACTACTGTGGTTTACTCATTTGCAAACATTACTTCATCATTATGAGCATAACCAATAATGGCTAGCTATACTGTACATTTTGCTCAAAATGTGTAATTTTGAAATGAGTAAACGTAATTATTTAGATAACAATAATTTATACTAATAATGAAATTCAATTTAACTCACATTGTCCATAAACAATTTCAATAGAGGGTAGTATTACAAGCCCAAATACAAAGAAACTTTTAGTTACAAATGTTATTTTATTCAGGGAGTAAATTGTTTCACTATATATATATATATATATAGAGGCAATAACCCTTTTATAAGGTTGTAAATTTACAACTTCCTGCCAGAAAGGAAGTGTATCCAACTTAATAAATTAAACTGCGATCCCCTGGATCTTGGATGTACCACAGTGCCTCTTAAATGTATAGGCTTGGCAAGTCTATACATCACACATATATACATCAACATGCTATTTTAATAATCTCGGATTTACAGTAATTTGGGGCGAAAAATGTGATTAGGATCATAATTAGGCTTGACATTACATGTTATTCTGTTGTTGCGCCTATCCCTTTCCATCTTGCAACAGAGAAATTATTATAACCACGCTCACCTCGATCAAACATAATCATTATTGCTTAGTGTGAGGTGTGTGTCAACATCACAGATGCAGGTTCTTTGCAACTTCCGGACCTCCTTAAACAATCTAACGTTCACCTCAACCTTGCTTACCAATTACTAGTTCTAGTGAGAGAGAATAAGTGAAAAACAGAGTTCGCTTGCAGACTTCAGTGGATGCTGTGCTTGCAGTAATTATAATTGTATACAAGCCATTGGAGAATTATGCTGGTAAAAGTTGATAATAAGTTGGATGAAGCAACAAACACAGCTATATAGATATATTATTATAATTATATATAACATAATAATTAATAACTAAAGGTAAGTATATACATATCAGCAAATAGTAAATGCCTCATAAATAGTTTTTACATAACAACTATCATCTTTGATTGAGATATCATGATATATAGCTAGCTAACCAACACCCATGTAGGGTTGCTGTAATCATTTCAATTCTGTACATGTCTTTTTTTGGTTATAATTACTTCTCTTTGTATGGAATGACAATCAATTTTTTATAATCAAAATGTAATCAATAATCGCTTGTTTTCTGAAGAAGTTGTTACTTTTGGCTGAGTTACTGTTCGTGTGTGCATTGTTGTGTTTGAGCTCCCCTTTGAACCACAGTAAGCCATCACAAAAGAAATGGTAACGGGACAACAAACTAACAACAGAAATCCAAAGATAGTTCAAATTACAATGCCTGCAATAGCTTCAGATTCAGCAGTAGTAAAATGAAGGAAAGAAAACACACATAACTATAATTTATAGAGGCGATGAATTCTATAATCTAGCTAAATGCTTGCTTATGTTTTTTTTGGTTCTATTGCCTATGTTTACTCATAACCCAGACTACTAAATGACAATCAGATTCATTTAGTAGTCTAGTTTGCTGTGGTCAATGTGTGTAAGTAACCAAAATCGAAGCTAGCTGATGAATTGTTGGGTGAACACAGAGAAAAAATCCCTCTTTATCATTGTGTGTCTGACACCCTCGTGTGCAAGCTGAGACGCTCATGGTACAACATCTTCTTACACTACAAAATGTGTTTTTTATCTTTGTGTTGTTTTTCAGACAACTGATATGTTGTTTTTCAGACAACTGATATAAGTAAGTTCAGTATCATATTCTATCTATCCTGGTTTCTAATGATACATTTAGAAGAAATTGAGAAAATGATATCTTATATCTTGACAGTAACCACATGTTAATGTTTCTACAAGTGTTAATAATCTACTTACATGAATCCTCATCACACCTAACAGATGCATCTTCAAAATGATCACAATCATGGATTCCAATACCATCATGACTACAATCTAATACTTCTGATTCAGATCCAGTACAAAATACGTCATCCAACCAAATTCTACTAGTTTCTGCCAAAAGTAAGCTGATGAAAGAGCTGTTCCTGTAAGAATTAATGTAACCACATATGTAATTTGATTCACGGGTATACACAGAGTACAAAATAACAGTAGCATAATTATATTGAGTTGTCAGTGTATTTGTCTAAACAAAATTTTGGTTGCGTACTCAATATGTGACTCGTAATTTATTATTACCTCATGTACAATATATGCAATCCTACAATTATTATATACAAGGAGAAAACTTCCATCAACACTACAATTTAACCACCAATTGTAAAGAATTTGTTCAATGCATAGTATATATATAATTATAAATTATCTATATAATCATATTATACAATAATACTATAATTATGTATGTATACGTTATAAAACGGCTCTGAGAGCTTTGTCAGATTTATAATCACCTAGCATGAGGGCCGTAGGCCCCAGAGCAAGGTGATTATAAAACTGATATAACATGAGTAGGCATGTTATAATTAATATATTTCCCGAAAGACAAAACCTTTGTTGATGTCTGTTGCTTTTCCTACCTTTCTGTCTTCACTTTGCATAAGGTAAGCGTTGTTTTCTTGTAGTCTGCATTGATGGCAGGTTTTCTATTTCTCCACAGGGTGCTATACCTGATTTATAAACCTGTGGTTTACTATGATATTTCGCCGTATCGGGATATATATATATATAAATAAATATATAAATACATATATATATATATATATATATATATATAATTATATTGCATTATATACAGAGGTAGTTAGTTAACTCTGTTTTTTAGGTGCCATCCAGAAATTGTTTGCGTACATTATATATTTTTTTCACTTTTTCAATTCCAAGGGTTATGATATGTTTTGAAGGGGTTAATATTATGTATTTGTAATTATATATACTTGTGTCATGTATGTGCAGTATATTTAGTTAAGGAAGTTATGTCATTCACGATGGTATGGTCAAATATCTGGTGTGGTGTGTAAAAGAATACATGCTGTAGCTATAGACCAGCAGGAAGGAAAGGGGGGGACATAAATATTTTGGAATACATAAATACTGTTATGTACACCGCTTTAAGAATATATGCATAGTTCCTCATATGACTTTCAGTTGATCGGAGGTTTTGGGGTGTGACCACAGATCTTATTTGTGTTTTGACGAAATACATGTGATATAACTATAATGAAATAAAACCTCAGAGAAATGAAGCTACAATCATCTGTTTTTTATAAATCTGTTTGCATTAGTTCAAGAATAATGCAAAGCAGGAAATCCAAAAATTTAGTCCTTGAGGGTTTCATCACAGCTTTTTTTTTTCAATATTACTTGTTTTTTAAATGTTACTTACAATAATTATTATGATTACTTGAATAAGGCTATACAATATACGATATGATTTACCAAACTTATAATTAGCATTAAAACTGTTGTGATATTATGATGCATTGATTAAAACTGATGTGATACGATACGATAATCAAGCCACTTCTTTCGAAGATTCATTATTGCACAATGGCACTATTGCATGTGCTGATTAGGTCTACACTGTTCATCGTCTAATGGATACTAGATATGCAACAATCTAGTGAGAAAGAAGAATTCAAAGAACAAGTTTGGGAATGGAACTGGTGACGTAGTGGATAATAAAACTGTATTCGGCAATTAATATTATGTTAGCCTATTAACAAAGGGAAAATAATTCTGATTCAGATTCAGTACAAGACACTTCATCCAACCAGATTTCATCAGCTCCTGCTCCAAAGTAAGCTGATGAAAGAGCTGTTCCTGTAAGGATTGAATTCAGATGTAACTACACTATGCATGTGTTCATCCACTGAGTACAAAATAACAGTTGCATAATGAGCAGTCAATGAAATTTTGGTTGCATAGAAAAAATGTTTCATTCTGGAAAATGGCTAATGGCCAACTATTATTTAGTATTCTTCCAAGTATGTTTGTGCTGTAAATTTGTAATCATGCATTGATCATATCTTCACATTGATCCACGTATCAGTTCTGTGATAATACATCACTACTGAACACGAATTAAAAAAATTGCACTGTATAGAAAAATCACGCAAGCAATATTTGATGTTAATAAAAGTTAATTGTATCACAACAGCTGTAATAATTACTACAGTATTTAAATTTTACTGCCGCCAGTATGTTGTAACATGAAATAAATTATTATTTCTGGTAGTAATTGGAAGTAATGGTGAAAATATTAATGTTATGGTAATGGATCTCTGTCGATCACCAACCATACTATTACTATTATTAATCTTACAAAGCAGTGTTACATCAGAGCGATCCACCCATGAATCATTTTTATTAAGTACTCAGGCTATTGACCGGCACTCACACACATCCAACCCAAGTGAAAGATGGCAAACTTGTTAGAATACTTAACCTTAGAAGACTGATGTCACACAGGGGGTTCAAAGGGGGCTGTGCCCCCTCGCTGCCCACGCAAATTGTGGTTTCAGTGACCCCGCCCACGCGCTCTGGTGGGTACCTGAGGCATTTCTCTTGCTGTAAAACCTGAAATCGTGGGTGTAGCTGGTACCAACATGCAGTGGGGCCATTTTGTTTGCCCCAGTTTCTGTCAAAAGAGGGAGAGCACTGCATTTGATGTAATCCTACAAAGTGCTAGGGGACTTTCAAGTCCCGGTAAGCACGTTGGTAGAATTAGTACTCCATGTCAGAAAAGGAGCCAAGTTTGGGGTAGAGAAAGTGAACGGTGGCCAAAATATATGCAATAAAGTCGCCAGTGTTGGAAATGGGAATAAACTTGAAAAACAAGCTCAGTCCTGTAAGGCATGCCCAGAAATCCTTTGACACGGATCAAATATTTCAGTAATCTTTCCGTATATTACCGCTTGGTTTTAGTATAGAGTTCAATGGTGAATTTAAAAAACTTACATTTTTCTCCAAGGTGATAGCGAAATTTTATGTGGTGCACTTATGTAGCTACAAAGTGATATCTGAGGTGTGAGTTGCAACATATACCAGTTCCTGATTGCGTATACTGGCTGTTCCATTGAGCGGTATTTACAAGGCATTTATCCGCCATCTTCCGCCATTGAAAATGTATTAAAAAATTTTCAGTTTTTGTAAATTTTGAAGTGACATAATCGTTTTCGTGAATTAAAATTTTGATAGGTGCACTTAATACGGTATAATATAAAGTATATACTATCAATTGCAAGTGTGATGTTAATAAACTTATTATTGTATTTGAACTCATGAATAGGAAATTAAACATAAAACTATGTGATAGGGCTGGTCAATAGTTTAACTATCATGATATTAAACTGCTATCACTATCACGATGTTAACTGCTAGTTCTATCATGATAGTAGCATGAGTTGTCTTGAGTGAGCACTATGTAAACTTATGTAAACCAAGCTGAATACCTGTTGTGAATTTTGTAGCCATGTTTAATTATCTTATACATGTACTGTCATGTAAATAGAAACCTTAGTCTTATGTAATATATAATTCACTGTTCTGTCAGTTTGATTCAGTTGAATATCAAATCTCGTACTCAAGATACAAATTAATTGGCGATGAGGATGGCAACTCATGGGACCTTCAATCCATGCAGCCATTGAATTGTGAACATTACATTCCAAACATCTCGGTCATTATTGACGGAGTTGAGAAGAAGCACACCGAACTACTCACAGTGTGTGGTCCAGACATTGGAGAAATGTTACACCCAGATTGTTGAAACAGTCAGAGTTTCAACTATAATTATGGTGTAAGATTTCTACAGTCCTAAACCATCTTCCATTTTTCAATGATACAAGTTTCACATATGAATTCGTCAATCAGTCATTGGCCACTTATGTTGTCGGCTTAAGTCTTGAGGACAACATTGTGCATTTGGGGACTCTCTAAATGATATGATCAGAGATAGAATTGTATGTGGCATCCGATAACCACATACAATGTTGTCTTCCACAAGAGAGTGAGCCTGACATATACAAGCTGGCGTTCAATATCACCCAAGCCATGGAAGCTGCAGCAAAGGATAAACAAAACCTTAATCTTGCACCAAACTGTAAACTCATTCAACATGTACAGGACCGAAGTTTCTATGTGCCATTGGTACAGATGGTATGGCTGTTGACTAACCCTAATCACCTCATTTCAACCATAGGAATGAACTCTGTTCTGGATGAGTGTATCCCCTGGGGTAGTCGTATCATTATACCACCAGAAGGTCACGACATTATTCGGAAACACCTACATGCCACTGATCTCGGAGTGAGTAGAATGAAAAGCTTAGCTCGATGTTTCATTAGGTAGCCCAATCTGGATTTGAAAATTGAGAGAACAGTTTAAAACTGTGAAACATGTTAGTTAAACAGATCTACACTACCCAAAGCCTCAATTCATCTTAGGAAATATCTCAATTGACTTTGGGCAAGAGTTCACTTCAACCAAGCTTCTCAATATTTGGGAAAGTTATTTTTGATACTAATCGATGATCATTCCAAATGGAGTGAAGCTCCTATTGTTCAAACAACCTGATCTGAAGCAAGTATTGAGAAACTTTGTATGATGTTTGTAACTCATGGCATTCCTGAACATATTGTGTCCTTTGCATTTACCAGTCAGGAATTCAAAGATTTTACCGAGAGGAATGGAATTAAACACACTTTTACGTCTCCTTATCACCCATCATCAAACAGGTTAGCCAAATGTGCTGTACAAACAATCAAATCAGATTATAGCAAAAACATCAAGGACAGAATTTCCCGTTTTCTTCTTACTTATCGTATCACTTCACATTTCAGTACAGGACTATCCCCTGCTTAACTTTTAATGGGACAGAAAACTAGGACACTTCTAGGTCTATGCCATCTCGACACATCTCAGAAAGTTCAATCTAAAAAAGAGAAATGGAATACTAAATTTCATTCCCTTCATATGTACATATATGATTTAATTTTAAATTGTTTGCTAGGAATTTCCATGGATCTCAGAAATGGATACCAGTTCCAGTTACTAAATTTCTAGGATCTTTATCTTATCAAGTTCAACCAATAGTGGGAATCTCATGCACAGACATGTTGATCATTTGCGTGTATATATATATATATATATAATTATATATATATATATATAGTGATAGTCATGTAACTTCTACAATAAAATGTGATGACTGGCCATTGCCATGCCAATGTACAAATGATCAAGTAACCTTGAGTGTTTCACCTTAACCTCCCATAGTTCAACTACGTCATTCAACAAGAACACATAAACCTGTGGATCGTTTTACACTCTTACTTTCATCTTAAGGACAGAGGAATGTTGTGAATTACTAATATTATTGTAACCACGTTATTGTGTTATACTGTCATGTAAGCAGAAAACTTAGTTTTACAGTGTATAATTCACTGTTGTGTCTATTTTTATTCAGTTGAATTAAGTATATGTTGTGCTTAAGAAGTTTAATAAATAACAAATCTCGTATTCAAGATACAACAGTAGCCCATGCAATAGTGTTTGTTGTTATGATTTGTGGTTTAGTTATATCAACAAATAGGAGGGAATTTAATATTATGCCAGTCTTTCTTGCAGAAAACCTTCTTGTTATAATCTCTGAAACTAATGCATAATATAGAGTATATGTAGTATAGTAGTAATGATTCAAGTTTAAACATAATTATTATTATTAAGTATTAACATTATCAATGTTCTTATTTACAGTTTAATAAACTTTATACTGAACCATTTTATGTAGCGTACTTTAGTATACATAGAAACAATATAGACTGCACTATTGCGATATATTCACTATCACGATAGTATCACAATTGCCAATAGTGCAGACTTAAAAAACTTGATTGTTATATACCTATACTTATATATACATTAATTTGCAGTCAAACAGACAGTGATCAATTTATAATAAAAGTACCTTCACATCTTACACCAGCATCTTCGGAATGGTCACAATTATGATCTCCAAGTGTGTTACGAGAACATGACAGAACACTAGATTCTGTACCAAAACATGAAACATCATCCAACCATATTGATCCATTGCCTTCACCAAAGTATGCTGAATCAAATGCTACAGCATCTGAACAGTAGATATTATTATGGTATGTAGATATTTAACACTTTTATTATAGACGACAAATCATACCATTACACATTGTGCAGTTTATATTTTATGTAATTAATAATTATTTTTTCGAATTTATTGTTGAATATCTAAGTTGTCTGCACACCACTTGAGCATCAACAGTACTCCAAACGTCATCACACACTGTACCCCAATTGCCATTGTTACAAACCTCTACTCTACCCTCATTAGCAACACTACCATCAACTAATCGAACATCACCATGTGTACAAGAAACTGCAACAAGAGAGAAGCAAGTAACACATATATGCATTATGCATGTCTACTGTAAACTGGCAATATGTTTTAGATAATTATCTGATGTTGTCGATTGTTGGTAGTGAGGATGTCCATGTCAGTCCAGTAAATAAGGATGTCATTATTTGGATGTTTGCATGAAAACTCGGTAAATCAATCGCTGATTGCTTCTTTCATATGTGACACAGTCAACACTATCACTAGAATTGCTGTCCCTAATACCAGTTCTTTTCCCCAAGTAGCATGCTTCACTGAGAAGTGTAAGCTTTTTGTTGCCTATTAACTGTTTCTTAGCTATGGCTCTTGTAAGGGAAGAACTGAAAGTACATGCATGGGACAGGACATGGAGTAGGAAGGCGTTGAGGTGCTAACACAGTCAGTATATTTTCCTTGTTATGATGAACATAAGGAACAGGGCATGAGGTTGGAAGGCATCCAGGAGTTAACACAGCTTCTGTATTGTGGTGAGCATTAGGAACAGGACATGGGGTGGTGTCAGAACAGAAGAATATTGACAGTAATGCATGGAAACTCACCATTTGAATAAATGTTTTTAATTTTAATTTCATTCTTAGTCCAGCTTGAGGGCCAATAAACTTCAATTCTTCAAAATCTTTCAGCAAACCAGCAAGACTAGAACCAGCAATGAAATTTTCTGAATACAAATAATACTTTAATCAAACATCATTTCACCAACAAAAGATAAAACTTTCTACATATTGCAAAAATCAAAAGCACAATTATATAGATACTATCTTATGGGCTAACTATCAATTGAAATGACATGGAGTACTTTAAAATTAATAAGTATATAATTTACAAATTGCTCTGCTTGAGAATGCAATACATAAGTAGACATGTCCAGAGTTACAGAACAAACAGCGAATCTCATTTCTTTCTAGTCCTGTTTATCCTAATCCTATATTGATTTCATTTGTACTTCAATAGAGTAAGGAAGTACATAGGTATAAAGGTTTCCCATAGCCTAAACTATTTCCATATACTCTAATTGAGTTTTAGGTATTGAAAAATTAGTTAGCTTTACTGTAATAATTATTATAATTATACATAATTAAATATTATATATATATATATATATAAATTATTATATATATACAGTATATATATATATATATATATATATATATATATATATATATATATATATATATATATTACCTTCCAACACAAATACACGGCTGGAAGGAAATCCATTGTTGATCAATAGAACTTTGACAACTTCAAACTAAAACATCTATCACACATCGTTTAAAGAAACACAAGAGAGCTCTAACCACCTACAATGTTCCAGCTTCTGCTATAACCGAGCATACTATGACCACAGGCCTTATTATTTACTGGACTGACAAGGACATCCTCACTACCAACAATCGACAACATCAGAGAGGTGCTGTTGAAGGCATGGCACATCAGACTTCAGTCGAATCCAGTTAATAGAGATCAGGCCTGCTGTCATACCCCTATGACAGTGTACTACCATCCTAAACATTGCCAATATGTGCATGCATTTTAAAAAAAATGTTATAATCCTGTGTACATGTGTTTGTTTGGTGTGCATGCATGCATGTATCTGTATTTGTATGATATATAAGTAGCTATTTACTGTGTGTACCATTCCATACCACTGATGTAGATTGCCGTAAAGTAATCGAAACGTCTGGTAATTGTTCTTGAAAAATAAATCGTTTGAAATAAAATTGTTCTGACTAGTGAAAACAAATCCTTCAGCATGAATACACCTAGTTAACCAAGCCTAAATTCATTTGAAAAACAAGTATATAACATTGAAAACAACTTTTTCAAAAGCAACGTTGAGAATAATCAGAGAGTCTCAAAGTTATATACATGCAGCAAACTGTGCAATAGTACTAAACGACTGTCAGTAATGACATGTTTTGGAATGATTATATGTTTTTAACCATGCATTAAACCTTCTGATCTTCAGAAACACTTAGAGTGCTCTGTAGATATAAATTCTGCAACCACTACAGATGGGCACTATATGGATGACTCAAAACAAGCGAGTAATATAAAACAGTGTTTGATTTATATTGTGTTCCTTTCATTGGATACAATCCTGCCAGTAGTATCGCAAAAGAGAGTGGATGTTTTCCCCATGTGATGATATATCCTTACATCCTGCTCAGTGTACAATAACACACTAAAAAGAACTGCAAAGATGTGTTGTATGTACCCAGGCAAGGTAAACCTACTTAATTCACTTTCCTGAATTTTATCTCTGATTATGCACAATGAGGGTATTAGATTGTAGTGCTTCTGAGCTCATCTTTGTAATGACCTCAGGGCTAGCTGGTGTCAGTACCATCTCTCTGTCCTGATTCAAGTGCAGGTCTTAAGAGTCGGTTTAGTAAACTTTGAATTATATAAAGTTGATATTTCAGGTCAGTAGCAATACATTGGCGATCTACAGAGTGAATCCATCGAAACCTTGTTTTTGTTTTATCATGTCTTACATATTTTGATGAAAAATGCACTGATGATTTTAACTGCCGAGGAGGATCACATTTGACAAAAGACATGGCATCTACTATGAATCTAACAGGACAGTCAGCAAATTTGCAACTACCAGTACACCTAAAGCAAACTGATGAACATTCTCGAGACCCTTCTTTCTTTTGCTTAAAAGCAAAAGAGCAGTATGGGTTTGCTCTTCCAAGAGCATGTAAGATTATGTTGTTCCCTTTATTGCCTGTGTTTAAGTCTGATAGTGTGTACTTCAATAAATATTATGATAATTAATTATCATAAATTTAGTTGCAATCATTACTTATACTTTAATTTATAATCGGTATAATCATTCCAGTATAGTTATACAACAATCAAATCTGATATAGCACTCGTGCTGTGACATAACCTATACATATATGGGTGCCAAATGAGTCAAAATTGTTTTGTGTTGGCTGCTCCATTATTACCCCTTCTGATATACTATATCCAACATCCAATATCATATCAGACGCCCGATATACTATATCCGACATCCGATATCATATCATCCGATATCATATCAGACGTCGGATATAATTTAGGCCTTGGGATCGTTAGGGTTATCATCCATGTTGTTTGAGTCTGGAGACGCGAATAATTTTGACGCAAACGTAGCTTGAAGTATACGGAAGCGAGTGTAGACTATAGTATACCGAGTTCTATATAGCAGTCCCCAGTTTACTAAGTAATGCATGAGACGGCAACTTTCATCTTGTTCAATCTTGTTGTCTTCTCTTTCATCTTAACAGTCCATAGTCAATGTGAGTATATATTATATTATATTATATTATTTATATAATTATAATTATATATACATGTATGATTATATATATAATTATGTACATATTATAATATATACATATTAATTATGTATACATAATTATATATATAATATATTATATTATATATATAATTATTATGTATACATAATTAATATTTAATTATTACAACCAACAATAATCATGAATATAATATTTATATAATTTATTATATAAGAATAATAAAAAGCATTTTCAATAAAAATGGAAGATGTTTCCAAAATGCTTTACCTTTCATCATGTCTCTTCACAACTCCTTGGCAATTGAAAGTAAATCGAGATTCTCGGTGTAGTCCTTGTATATATATCTCTATCTTTTTCTGTGTTGTGTGGGGCATATCTTGAAAATAGAGGAAGTAGGTGAAGAAATGCTTGTCTCACCTCCAGGTCTATCAAAGTCTTGAAGAAATGTTTTTTCATCATCATAATCGTTAAGTTCATAGTCATCTTCACTTTAATTAGCAGTCCCATCATGTTCCAGTTCTTCACTCACTCTGAATTACTCTTTCATCTTGCTCTACAGAATTCTCTTCAGATTCATTTCTTTTTTTTTTTGATTTACTTTCAGTGGTTTGCCAGAAAGTAAGCATTGATGCTTGTCTTTTAGCAATTGAACTCCAACTAGTATTATTATTTATTCAATAATAATGCATGAATAATTTATTCATACATGTAGATCATTTTATTATAATTATGCTATCAGGTGCAGAACTGTAAGTCTTGAGACTGTTAATTTGAATTGGTAATGGTTTTAGAAATTACTGCACCATTCAAATTTAAGGGGGGCCATGCCCCCCAGTCTTAAATTAGGGGGCTCTGCCCCTTATATGTTTAAGCCACTGTAGGGAGGTCAAAACCCAAAAAGGTTATATGGAATGGTTTGTTTAATTTTGGGTTCTACATTTATACTGCTGACCTTGTTCACATACTATTTGGGTTTTGGAAAATTTTAATATTGCAATCAAGTGAAATGTTATTCACATTCTTTGAGGTTTTATTATCTACAATACTCAGTATGCAGATGATTTCATGAAATGAGAAATGATCTTGCAAAGTATTTTTGAAAAGAAAGAGAATCTGTTAGCTAAAAACTGTAGTTTTATTACAGACACCTCTATAATTATATAGTAATTTTGAATGTGCCTAAATTATTAGCCCTAATTGCAAAGATATATCATTCAATTAGTCAATGTAGGACTTAATCCTAAAACATTAGTATAAATATAATTATTAAATATTACAATTACTACATTGTAAGCATAATAGGTTATTTTAACCTTCAGTTGTATTGTTACAAGAGTTTCAATGTAAATCTATTTTCTGAATATTGATTTGTTTTTCTTGTTTGGTAACATTTACAAGTCACAGTTCATTTGATCTTGATTTATATAAAGTACATGTTGTAATAAACCATACTGTAACAAATATGTTAATATAATGTAACTATATACACAGCATAGTATTATAGATATAAACTGTGGTGTATTATTAGTATTCCAATTCTAACATCTGCAAAAGCAGCAGATGTTACTTACTCATTTCAGAGTAATTATGTATAGGCATTTGTAATTATAATATAAAATAACATCTTTTGTACTCCATAGAAATTCGAGAAGTTGGCAGATGTACATAATTACTATGTGATTTACATATACTATATTTGAAGTAGATTGTATTGTTTTTGGTACCATTCTATATTATGACAAATACCCTGTATACTAATCAAAAAGTAAATTACTACTTGTAAACATTACCTATAATATTATAATAAGAAAAGAAATCAATATTCATTTACTTAGTCTGAGGAGTATAATACTAATATTGTATTGAAACTCACATAACCAAATGAGTGTTAAACAACTACACTCTTAAACTTTGCACACAAATATATATAATATATATATAAATATAGTAAATAATAATAGTTTCCTATTCCCATGACAATGTATTCATGAGTATTAATTGCTGTGTTTTTTTCTATAAATTTTATCTAGCATGTACACATGGTGGAGTTAGACTTGTTGATGGTAGTGTTGCTAATGAGGGTAGAGTAGAGGTTTGTAACAGTGGCAATTGGGGTACAGTGTGTGATGACTTTTGGAGTACTAGTGATGCTCAAGTTGTATGTCGACAGCTGGGATATTCAACATTAAGTTAGTAAACATTGATCATAGCTTTGTATAATTACTAATCTATATTAATTGGTATAGATCTTTATCATGTTTGTCAATCATATAATTTTGATTGTTCATTTGTATTATCTAACTGCATAATTCTGTTCAATTGATACGGATTTAAAAATAAGAAGATTTTATAATAATTGTTGATTTACATTGTTCAATTCCTGGTTTAGATGCTGTAGCGTTAAATGAAGCTTACTTCGGTGCAGGTACTGGATCAATATGGTTGGATGATGTTTTTTGTTTTGGTACAGAATCTAGTCTTCTGCATTTTCTCATAATGCACTTGGAGATCATGATTGTGACCATTCTGAAGATGCTGGTGTAAGATGTACAGGTACTTTCATTTTAAATTAATCCCAGTGTATTTAACCGCAATCATAATATGTCATGTTTCATTGTGTGCTATTCACACACATTGCTTTATGTTTGGCTTGAAATGGTCTCTTATTAGCACTCTAACCGTTTGAATGACAAGACATTTAACCCTTCATTTGCGGAAGGCACTTTAGAGCACCACACCCACTATAATTTTAATTGTGGAAGGCGCTTTATAGCACCTGCTTAATTCAGTGTGATATTATCTGTTTTTACTGTTAAGTGTTTGTTTACATAATGTCTAGATATCTGCCCTCTAATCCCCCAATTGTTATTACAAATAATAGAAATAGATATATAGTGACTATAGTGATGAGGATTTTGATGGATATATTGAAGATGGTGTAGAGAATACAACAGGTCAAGATAATGAGCAGATAACTGAGGAAACACGCAGTGAAACAGATGAAGTTAATGACCAAATGGCTGAAGAAACACGGAGTAATGAGTTATGTGGAGATAACAAACAAATAAGTAATGAAACAAATACTGATATTATTGTTAGGAGTATTCCACAATTTAGGGAGAAGTCAGGTCTAACTGTTAATCTTGATAATGCTGATCCAATATGTTGTTTCAATTAGTTGTGGACAGATGATTATTATGGAATCAAATCGATATGCTCAACAGTATGTGACCAATCATGAAGAGTATCTGATAAATCATCCAAAATCTCGTGTGCATGAGTTTTGTCGACGCCCATTCATACTCTCAGATTTCTACAACGTTTTGGCAATAGTTATTACAATGGGTAATGGGTAAACCTCCCACGAATGAGTGGCTACTGGACTACAACTTGGCCTTTTTCCAATAACTTCAGTAAGATAATATCTCGAAATCGTTTTCTTCTTTTTTCTAAGTTCCTCCATTTTGCTAATAATAAATTATTAAATCCTCATGGACAGCCTGCATATGACCATTTATTTAAGATCAGACCAGTGATAAACCGTCTTATCTCTAATTTCAAAAGCTCCTACATACCTGATAAAAATTTAAGCATTGATGAAAGCATGATTAGTTATAAGGGTAGGCTAGCTTTCTTGCAATATTTACCAAAAAAACCGCACAAATGGGGTATGAAAGCTTGGGTGTTAGCAGAGTCCAAAACAGGTTATACCTGGAATTGGGATCTATATACAGGGAAAGTTGACCATCAAGATAATGACTTATACCTCTAAGTACACGTACTGTCCTGTCCCTTGCAAGTGATTTATTTGAAAGAGAACACCATATTTTTTTTGATAATTTCTATACAAGCCCTCAGCTATGCAGATTGCTTTATGAGAAAGGCTGTGGAAGTTGTGGTTCTGTTAGATTTAATCGAAAAGGAATTCCAAAATTGTTTAAAGACAACAGTATTAAGAAGAGTAAAGTGACAACATACCAAGATGAATGCATTTTGGGACTCAAATGGATGGACAAGCGACCTGTTGCCGTGCTATCTACAATTCATGACGACTTCATGTTGGAGAAAAGAAGAGGCACAAGGTCATGTGATGGTGGTGTAGAAGTTGTGAGGAAGCCAACTGTTATAGAGGAGTACAACAGTTATATGGGAGATGTTGACAGAGCTGATCAGTTAGTTACGTACTATGAATATCCTCATCATTCTAAGAAGTGGTGGAAACGAGTGTTCTTTCACCTGCTGGACACTGCATTGGTGAATTCTTATATTCTGTACACACTAAGTAATTCATCAAAACGACACCTTTCACACATAGAATTTCAATTCCAGGTTGCTTATGGTCTTACAACTAAAGAATCTTCAACACCACACAACACACTGTGGACATCGCAAACACCTATCAGACTTTCCGGTCGCCATTTTCCAATTCCTGGTCCAAAACGAGACTGTAAAGTCTGTAGTAACAGAAAATCTGGAAAACAAAGCAATGCACTATCAAATGTGACATTTGTGATGATAGTCTATGCACACACCCATGCTTTAAAAAGTATCACACACTGAAGCAGTACAAGTAGTCTGTAAATGTACATAGCATGCTATAATTATATAATCCTATATCAATGTATATTATATATTTAGATGTAAGTATACATACATGCAACACATATACATCTATATACATGTATATATATATATGTAATATATTTGGACAACATAAAAGAAGAATAGATGCCCCCATTCTTTTATAATAAATATTATTTTATGTATGCTCATCAGTGAAAAACGTTTCCTTCTAGAAAAATAAGTCTAGTTCTGATAGCAATTATATTTGTTTATTATATATTATGTTCACAATCCTGCTAAATCTATGTCTTTTCAATTCTAAACATACACACATACATAATTATAAAGAAATGAAAACTTACCCAATGAGAAGAATTCACTTCACCGTCCACTGCTGACCAGAAATGATGGCATGCTTTGTGTAGTTAAAAATAGCCTCTACTATATTATATAGAAAAGGTAAAGCTCATCCCCTTGAACAATAATTGACTTCTGTAAGTACAAAAATTTCTTCCACACCACGCCTTCCAAACGCAATTATTAGTTGCAGCAGATGAAGGGTTAATGTGTAATTGTGTCTACTCAATAACTCTTATAATATTAAAACAACTTATATAATTAATATTCTAACCTAAACTCTATTGGAGAACACTAATGTAATTCAATCTGGCAAGCATAGTCCCTCCTATACTACAAAAAAGGAGGGTCTGGGGAATTGTAATACAGCAGATAGTTTTGTAGGAATTTAGGGTAACCATACAAATTCAACCGTCTTGTCCACAATTATATGACAGTTAAAACTACATGTTGTACATTTTGCCTGAGGATACTGTACCAAAATACACAACAGGATTTGGAAATGTCTATAAAGGACTTTTACATCGAAAGACACAAAAAGTAGAGTAAGCTTTACCATTAATTAAATCAAAATGTTTTGGAAGAATTGTGTAGCAGGCACTTTTCCCAAACCCTATCTATTTATACATGTTTTGGAAGATACACAAAGACATTAAAAACATTTTTCTTGTCAAGCATCTTCATTTTTTAAATAAGTAATTTAACATTTAGGAATAACATGATCTTATTGGGGATTATAGATGAATGCCCGAAACTACTTACTGTACTACAGTTTCCCAGACCCTGTTTTTCATAGTATAGGAGATCTGTGCTCACTAGATTAAATGCAATTAGGAAGTGTATATGCTAGATATACCACCTACTGTGGAGGAGGTTTATGCAGGCCTTAAAGCCAATTAAACACATGGATGTGACTGTAGTTCGTATATCTAGTATATTATACAGAAACTAAACATGGTTTATGTAATACATTTTGCTGATCTTGCCTCACAATGAAATTAAATGCAAAGCTTATGAATAAGACTGAAAGAGGAAAGTGAAAAATGTTGATAGTCACTGAGAGTGGTGGTTGTTTGGTTATCACAGCTCAGTAGTGAGAGCACTGGTGGCTGGAGTTAGTGAGTGGCCTTGGGTTCGATTCTCAGTGTCTACCAGCATATTTTATCTTCCTGTATCAGTCTTATTCGTTGAATTTAGTGTTTAATACATATTATATATACAATAAGTGTTTGGTGGGGTGTATATACAAAATAAGCACCTAACCACATCAAATGGTTGTCATATATAATATTATACTATACAATTTACAATATATATATATATATATATATATATATATATATATTGCAATTGTATAGTATAATAATTGTATACAAGCATGTTTATCATTTACTAATTATATAAATGTAAGTACTTCCATGATAATGCATATTGATGATAGAGAGAAGGATAGACAACAAATATTGTGTAAATAGTGCAAACACATAACAAAAGTCATTAGTTGTCATATCACAGCACTAATGTATGTGGATTTACAATACATTTATGATATAATGTTTGGGTTAAATTAATGTTACCCTGAAAACAAGTAAAAACAAGATATATAGAGAAAAAAGTATCTTTATGACGGCTTTGTTGTGTCCAGCATTCAGTGGTTAACTTTATCTTCTCTGAAACACATCAGCCTATTATAGTTATTATTTTCTCTATCATCTGGTTACCTTTTAAAGGATCTTGTAGAAGTTTAGGAATATATTTCAGGTAGAATAGTTCCAGTTTCTACGTAAGCTACACAGCTTTCTTCTGCTGGTCTGTCGAGCTACAACAAGCTAGAGCACACATTCTTTTACGTGCCACCCCCATTAGTTGACTGAGCCCCCCCAGAATGACGTAAATTCCTTAACTACATATACAATGCATGATCGCGTAAGTGGCCACAAACATAATTACATATATAATATTATATATATATATAAACATACATCAATTTGTGGAAAAGCAATCATATGGATGGCCCAACGGGCAATAATTACCATGTATGATTAAAGTTTCAGGCATGCCTTCAGAGCACCTGTATTTCTGAAATCTGTGCCCCCCTGTTTGTGAAGGCTTCCACTACATACGTATGTAGTAATGTACACTGTATTGTCGCCATATTTGCTTCCATGTTTATTTTAGCATGAACTATGCATATGCAAGCCACCTATCATTATGGATACTTCAAACTGCAAAATTGAATGGTTTCAATTCCTCCTGAGACTGTATAAACCAATGCTGATTCTTTTCTTGCTGGGTAATGATTACAAGTAGTAATAATTTATTTCTTTTCATCTTGATCTATATTGACTAGTATAAGGTACATGTCATAATAAAGAATACAATTTTAATTCTCATCATTTTTAAACAGATGTACTATATCCATTGGGAACATAATGATTGTTTTAAATTTCCACTATAAACGTGATTATTATGTTCCTAATGGATAGTACATCTGTACTTCCCATTATAAACGTAATAAACATGTTTACAGTGGAAAGGAAACATTGTATTTTGAATTAGAAATATAATATTAGTTACTTCATATAGAACATATGAAAAAGCACTATTAAGCAAATGAAACTCATATAACCGATGAAATTGGTTAGAACAATCAATAAGTGTGTGCAGTTTTTACTAGATATATTGTGATATGAAGAGAGATAGCAGTGTTAGTGTTATATAGCAACTAGCTGCATGTGGTTATATCACTTGCAGCAAAAGATAATTGTGTGAAACATATTGCTAGTTTACAGTAACATGCATAATGCATATATGTGTTACTTGCTTCTCTTTTCTTGCAGTTTCTTGTACACATGGCGATGTTCGATTAGTTGATGGTAGTGTTGCTAATGAGGGTAGAGTAGAGGTTTGTAACAATGGCAATTGGGGTACAGTGTGTGATGACCTTTGGAGTACTGTTGATGCTCAAGTGGTGTGCAGACAGCTTGGATATTCAACAATAAGTTCGAAAAATAATTTAAAATATAAACTGCACAATGTGTAATGGGTATGATTTGTCGTCTATAATAAAAGTGTTAAATATCTACCATAATAATATCTACTCTTCATATCTTGGCTTGGATGCTATAGCATTTGATGAAGCTTACTTTGGTGAAGGTACTGGATCAATATGGTTGGATGATGTTTCATGTTTTGGTACAGAAACTAGTCTTCTGTCATGTTTTCATAATGCAATTAGAGATCATAATTGTGACCATTCCGAAGATGCTGGTGTAAGATGTACAGGTACTTTCATTTTAAATTAATCCCAGTGTATTTAACCACAATCATAATATATCATGTTTCATTGTGTGTTATTCACACACATTGCTTTATGTTTGGCTTGAAATGGTTTCTTATTAGCACTCTAACCGTTTGAATGACAAAACGTTTAATGTGTAATTGTGTCTACACTTACAATATTAAAACAACTTATATAATTAGTATTCTAACCTAAACTCTATTTAAGAACACTAATGTAATTCAGTCTGGCAAGCACAGCCCCTCCTATACTACAAAAAAGGAGGGTCTGGGGAATTGTAATACAGTGAATAGTTTTGTAGGAATTTAGAGTAACCATACAAATTCGACCATTTTGTCCACAATCATGTGACAGTTAAAACTACATGTTGTACATTTTGCCTGAAGATACTGTACCAAAATACACAACAGGATTTGGAAATGTCTATAAAGGACTTTTACATCCAAAGGCACAAAACATAGAGTAAGCTTTACCATTAATTAAATCAAAAGGTTTTGGAAGAATTGTGTAGCAGGCATTTTTCACAAACCCTATACATGTTTTGGAAGATACACAAAGACTTGAAAAACATTTTTCTTGTCAAGCATCTTCATTTTTTAAGTAAGTAATTTAACATTTGGAAATAACATGATCTGATTGGGGCATTATAAATCAATGCCCGAAAGTACTTTCTGTACTACACTTCCCCAGACCTTACTTTTCATAGTATAGGAGATCTGTGCTCACTAGATTAAATGCAGTTAGGAGGTGTATATGCTAGATATACCAGGTTTATGCAGGCCTTAAAGCCAAGCGGTGTATCAACTTAAACCCATGGATGTGATTGTAGTTTGTATATCTAGTATATTATACAGAAACTTGCCTCACAACGAAAATAAATGCGTAAGACTGAAAGAGGAAAGTGAAAAATTTTGGTAGTCACAGCTCAGTAGTGAGAGCACTGGTGGCTGGAGTCAGTGAGTGGCCTTGGGTTCGATTCCCAGTGTCTACCAGCATATTTTACCTTCTTTTATCAGTCTTATTTGTTGAATTTAGTGTTTAATACATGCTATGTACAATAAGTGTTTGCTGATGTGTATAAACATCTAACAACATCAAATGGTTGTCATATATAATATTATACTATACAATTACAATATATATATAATGTATAGTATAATAATTGTATACAAGCATGTTTATCATTTACTAATTATACAAATGTAAGTCTTCCATAATAATGCATATTGATGATAAAGAGAAGGATAGACAACAAATATTGTATAACTAGTGCAAACACATAACAAAAGTAAATGATCCATTAGTTGTCATATCACAGCACTGATGTATGTATGTGGATTTACAATAAATTTATGATATAATGTTTGGGTTAAATTAATGGGACCCTGAAAACAAGTAAAAACAAGATATACAGAGAAAAATGTATTTTTATGACTTCTTTGTTGTGTCCAGCATTCAGTACTCATGGCTAACTTTATCATGCCTGAAACACATCAGCCTATTATAGACTATCTACTCTATTATCTGTTTACCTTTTAAAGGACCTTGTAGAAGTTTAGGAATATATTTCAGGTAGAATAGCTATCTATTAGTTCCAATTTCTACGTAAGCTACACAATTTTCTTTCTGCTAGTCTGTCGAGCTGGAGCACGCGTTCTTTTATGCACCACGCCCATTAGTTGACCGAACCCCCTGGAATGACGTAAATTCCTAAACTACGTATACAACGCATGATCGTGTAGGTGGTCACAAACATAATTACATATATAATATTATATATATATTAACATACATCAAACCCGAAGTAAAGCAATCATAGGAATCGCCCAACGGGGCATAATTACCATTGATGATTAAAGTTTCAGGCATGCCTTCAGAGCACCTGTATTTCTGAAATCTGTCCCCCCCGTTTTGTGAAGGCTTCCACTACATATGTAGTAATGTACACTGTATTGTCGCCATATTTGCATCCATGTTTATTTTAGCATGAACTATGCATATGCAAGCCACCTATCATAATGGATACTGCACACTGCAAACTTTAATGGGTTATGGTTACATGATTTTCAATTCCTCCTGAGACTGTATAAATCAATGCTGATTCTTTTCTTGCTGTAGTAATAATTTATTTCTTTTCATCTTGATCTATATTGACTAGTATAAGGTACATGCCATAACAAAGAATACATTTTTAATTCTCATCATTTTTAAACAGATGTACTATATCCATTGGGAACAATGATTGTTTTAAATTTCCACCATAAACATGATTATTATGTTCCTAATGGATAGTACATCTGTACTTCCCATTATAAACGTAATAAACCTGTTTACAGTGGAAAGGAAACATTGTATTTTGAATTAGAAATATAATATTAGCTACTTCAAATACATAGAACATATGAAAAAGTACTATTAAGCAGATGAAACTCATATAAACCAATGAAATTGGTTAGAACAATCAATAAGTGTGTGCAGTTTTTACTAGCTATTGTGATATGAAGAGAGACAGCAGTGTTAGTGTTATATAGCAACTAGCTGCATGTGGTTATATCACTTGCAGCAAACGATAATTATCCAGTTTACAATATACATGCATAATGCATATATGTGTTACTTGCTTCTCTCTTGTTGCAGTTTCTTGTACACATGGTGATGTTCGATTAGTTGATGGTAGTGTTGCTAATGAGGGTAGAGTAGAGGTTTGTAACAATGGCAATTGGGGTACAGTGTGTGATGACCTTTGGAGTACTGTTGATGATCAAGTGGTGTGCAGACAGCTTGGATATTCAACAATAAGTTCGAAAAAATAATTTGAAATATAAACTGCACAATGTGTAATGGGTATGATTTGTTGTCTATAATGAAAGTGTTAAATATCTACCATAATAATATCTACTCTTCATATCTTGGCTTAGATGCTGTAGAATTTGATGAAGCTTACTTTGGTGAAGGCAATGGAGCAATATGGTTGGATGATGTTTCATGTTTTGGTATAGAATCTAGTCTTCTGTCATGTTCTCGTAACACACTTGGAGATCATAATTGTGACCATTCCGAAGATGCTGGTGTAAGATGTGAAGGTACTTTTATTATTAATTGATCACTCTCTGTTTGACTGCAAATTAATGTATATATAAGTATAGGTATTATATAACAATGTTACATCAAGGTTTTTAACGCTGTACTATTGGCAATTGTGATACTATCGTGGTAGTGAATATATCGCAATAGTGCAGTCTATATTGTTTCTATGTATACTAAGAGCTTCATATATAAAGTATGCTACATAAAATGGTTCAGTATGAAGTTTTAACTGTAGATAAGAACATCGATTATGTTAATACTTAATAATAATTATGTTTAAATTTGAATTATTACTATATACTATACTACATGTACTCTATATTATGCATTAGTTTCAGAGATTATAACAAGAAGGTTTTCTGCAAGAAAGACAAGCATAATATTAAATTCCCTCCTATTTCTTGATATAACTAAACCACACAGCATAACAACAAACACTATTGCATGGGTTATTGATGTATCTTGAATACGAATATTTATTAAACTTCTTAAGCAACAACATAAACTTAATTCAACTGAATAAAAATGTACACAGCAGTGAATTATATGCCGTAAAACTAAGGTTTCTGTTTACATGACAGTATAACATAATTAAATGGAGCTACGTGGTCAAAGTGAACTCTGGCCCACAGTCAATTGAAGTATTCCCAAGGATGAATTGAAGCTTTGGGCAGCATAGATCTGTTTGAATAACATGTTTCACAGTTTTAAACTGTTCTCTTGATTTTCAAATCCAGATTAGGCTACCTAATGAAACTTCGAGCTGGGCATTTCACTCCGGGATCAGTGGCATCTAGGCGTGTCAGAATAATGTCATGACCTTCTGGCGGTACAACGACGCAAATCTCCCAGGGGATATATTCATTCAGAACAGAGTTCACTCCTATGGTTGAAATAAAATTGTAATGCTTGATTAGGGTTAGTCAACATCCATACGATCTGTAGCAATGACACATCGAAACTTCGGTCCTGTACATGTTGAATAAGTGTACAGTTTGGTGCAGGCTTGAGGTCTTGTATATCCGCTTCCATGGCTTGGGCGATATTGAACGCCAGCTTGTATATGTCAGTCTCACTCTCTTGTGGAAGACAGCATTGTATGTGGTTATTGGATGCCACATACAATTCTATCTCTGCTTATATCATTTAGAGAGTCCCCAAATGCACATTGTTGTCCTCAAGACTTATGCCGGCAACATAAGTAAGCAATGACTAATTGACGAATTCATATGTGAAATTTGTATCATTGAATAATGGAAGGTGGTTTACGACTGTAGAAATCTTACATCCAATACCTAGTTGAAACTCTGATAGTGTCAAAAATCTGGGTGTAAAAGTTCTCCAAAGGCTTTGCGGGCTGTATAAGTTGATAAGTAGCAGGATCACACACTGTGAGTAGTACAGTGTGCTTCTTCTCAGCTCCATCAATAATGTACGAGATGTTCGGAATTTAATGTTCACAATTCAATGGCTGCATGGATTGAAGGTTTAATGAGTTGCCATCCTCATCGCCAATTATGTTGTATCTTGAGTACGAGATTTGTTATTTATGAAACTTTATAACAACGTAAACTTAATTCAGCTGAATAAAAATGATGAAACAGTGAATTATATATAACATAAGACCAGTGGCTTAGACACCATAAAAATATTGAGGGGGGGCTCAAACTTGACATGATATTAACAATCACAATAATTAAATATGTTGCACGTGCATAAATCAATAACAATACTGCATCATTCAAATATGAGGGGGGGGGGGGGGGGCTAAAGCCCACTCTGCTCCCCTATATCCAAGCCACTGATAAGACTAAGGTTTTTATGACAGTATAAGATAATTAAACATGGCTACAAAATTCACAACAGGTGTACAGCGTGATTTATATAAGTTTACATAGTGCTCACTCAAAACAAGTTGTGCTACTATCGTGATAGCACTAGCAGTTAACATCGTGATAGTGATAGCAGCTTAATATCGCGATAGTTAAACTCAGTACTATCGACCAGCCCTGTCACATTTTTATGTTTGGTTTCCTATTTCTATAATTATAATAGCCAATTTATGAATTCAAATACAATAATAATAATATGCTTCTGAGCCTATAATGATAAATTAATACAGATTTTGCAATGCTAGGTAATGTTCACAAGTAGTAATTTATTTCTTTTGCTCTTGATCTCTTTTGTAAATATAAAGTACATGGAATAATAAAGAAAGGTAACAAAACAATACAATGTATTTCAACTAATAATACTATACCACAAGTAATACCTATATTACTATGCCATATACAATTTATTACTGTTTTTGTCATTATGCTTTATTATGACGTGTACTAATTAATATAGATCATCTAGCATGGAATAAAATTTTCCTATAACCATCTGAAGGTTAAAATAACCTATTGAAAGAAACAAAGCTCTTAGCTCAGTGCAGTCATAATATATATGTATATAACAATAGTTATTTATTATGCATGTCCTTAAATTATCTTGTATTTATACCTAGTGCCTGAAGGTGTTAAAATAATATGTATATATGAGTAAACATAGTCACACCACTTTCTCAGTGTTTCATTTATATATATAATCTCACAAGAAGACATTTATATATATATAATCTCACAAGAAGACATTTATATATATATATATAATCTCACAAGAAGACATTTATATATTTTTATATAGTGAAACATTTGGTGGCAAACTACACACTTTGTAGGTCAGTATAGAGATTTTGGATCCTGTAAGATATGATATATAATATAGCTAAGATGATGCCTTATATTAAAGAACAAGCCCAAGTAAAATAAGAAAAACGTATTAGCTCTAACTTGTATGTTAGGTGGGGGTATATAAACCCTACCTTCATAAACTTTGGGAGGGGCTCCTAGCCCTGTATCTGTACAGTGTAATATTCAGAAAGGTAGTATTACTAGTGCCCTGCCCTATTTGTGACAAAACATTAATGTGATTACAATAAAAGCTATGATTTTAATAACTATTGCCTATCAGAATGTACAGTAGTATATAGTACTATCTATGTATGGGTAGCAAAATCATCATCATAATTTTATTTAGACAAATGTTTGTTAAACTATTTCTAGTAGTGTATACTATGTATATATTATAGTCCTGGGCAATATTAGAATTTTAATATTGATATACTATATATATGGACAAAATATCGCCGTTTATCGATATAATTATCATGAAGCTTTGACCTCCAGCTCCACCCACAATTAACTATATATACAATAGTGGATTTCGTAGTAGAACTTTGCTCATCTTTTCTTGTCAATGACTCTACATGTTGCTAATTTCCACATGTGTAATTGGCACTAATTGCACATGCGCATGCCACAAATACTCAATATCATAATATAATTATCGATAATAACCATAACTATAATTATTGATATGTTTCTCATATCGAGATATATTTATTGCATATTTATATTTATTAGCTCATAATTTCTGTCTGGATTATAATGATTTCTAAAGTGCAAAACCTGCATTACAACTGTAAAGTGTATTACTTTCTTCTCTCTTGTTGCAGCTTGTACACATGGTGATGTTCAACTGGTTAACGGTAGTGTTGCTAATGAGGGTAGAGTGGAAGTTTGCAACAATGGCATCTGGGGTACAGTGTGTGATGATGTTTGGAGTATGTATGAGGCTCAAGTGGTGTGTAGACAACTGGGATATTCAGCTACAAGTTCGAATAAGCATAGTTTTACATAATTAACTAAATGTACAAGATTAATTGATGTGGATTATCATCATGTTGTCTGTCACAATTATGATTTTAAATATTTACCATTAATTATATTTTGTTTAGATGCTGTAGCATTTGAAGAAGCATACTTTGGTGAAGGTAGTGGATCAATATTGTGTTGGCACAGAATCAAGTCTTCTGTCATGTTCTCATAATGCACTTGGAGATCATGATTGTGACCATTCCGAAGGTGCTGGTGTAAGATGTACAGGTAATCTTAACTTAGTTACATTGTTACTATGTTATATATAACTGTGAAAAACTGAAACTGCTTCTTTGTTGAGTATGACATTGTAAATTGAATCAGGTGATGAAGCCAATTGTTTATATAAAATAATATATATATATGAAATATACATTGCTTCCACGAATATCCAGATGAGTGAGTTCTGTGGTGTTTCTTCATGTCACTGCAAGCATGAATACATCATCATGATATTGTAAATTATTCTAGGTAGTATCAGTGTTAGAGTTGAGCTCAGTGCGACTTTTATTTATAGAAGCGATTATTTCTATCTATAATAGCAATGGTTACATCAAGAAACTGCCTAGTTCTATTACCACCAGAAGTATGGTAGTGATATGTTATATTATATAATAGGAGAAAGTTATGAATGTACAAACAGATGGATCAAGAGAATAATGAATGAAATGTCAATCCAATATTTCTTCATTATCAAATTTCAGTCCAATAATACTTCATTATTGAGTTACAGTTTATGTATTTATCAGACTAGAGCATAATGTACCTCCCAGATTGTTAATTCATTCTATGTTGAAGTGTTGTAACTGAATGAATTCATTCAAAGCTTTTAGATTGATAACAGTTTTTCATCCACCATCTAACTTGGGAACCAGAAAAAGGTTAGAGTAAATCACCCTGGGGGTGTATCACTACCGATAGAGCTGCATCTTAAAAGACCTCCTCCATAATCAGTTGGTTGTAAATTGTGGTGGTTGTAGCTTGCTCACCTGATAGGGTTTACACACAAATTATAAATTATAGTCTTGAACTGCATTCAGCGAGAACTTCCCAGTTGTCTAGGAAATGAGTTAGACTTTCATCTAACTTTTGTTGACGTGATTGAGACTATGTCGATGCAGGCAATAGCTGCATGGACATAGCTTTACATGTGAGCTTTACATCCTGTAAGTCATCATCTTAATCATCAAAAGTTACAGGGATGATGAAGTCTGGTTGTTCCTGCTCATTAATTCTTGCACGTATGGGATTATTCACAAAAGGGAAATAGGGATCATTCACAATGCTCTGTCCTGTCTTCTTTGAGTTTATCAACATCCTGCTTCAAAGATTTGTTCTCGTGATTTCTGATTAAGATTGTCGTTTTCATAACAATACTCAAGAATTAAAATACAGTAGCAGAATCTATAACAAGTTTTAACATAAGCTATAGGAAAAAGGCCAAGATGGTAGGCCAGTATGGCACAGGCTTATATAGAGCCAATGATTACACCCAACGGTATATTATACTCCTATCATGGATTTCAGTAAACCATCAAATTAGCTGTTTTGAGCAGGAAAATTAGCTAGTTAATACGGAGAATGAATTTTCTCAAATATAATTAGGATATCTCCCAATCTGACAAATGCACAATTTTATGCACCAGTCAATTTCAATATGCCCAAACTAAATTAGCTTTTGATGAGAAAATTATAGCTATAACTTTTCAAAGTGTATATAGTGTTAGTTTACAATGTATTTTATGTTTTCTCATATTGTAGGCACTTGTACATATAGTGATGTTCGACTAGTTGATGGATCAGATAGTTCAGAGGGTAGAGTGGAGATATGTATCAATGATTATTAACACTTTGTAGAAACATTAACACGTGATTACTGTCAAGATATAGACATCATCTTCTCAATTCCTTCAAATTTATCATTAGAAACCAGGATAGATAGAATATGATACTGAACGTATATCAATTGTCTGAAAAACAACATAAAAACAAAAAACACATTTTGTCATGTAAGAAGTTGTACCACGAGCGTCTCAGCTTGCACATGTACATGTACAGGGTGTCAGACACACCATCCATAAAAATGGATTTTTTTCTCTGTGTTTACGTAACAATTCATCAGCTGGCTTTGATGCTGGTTACGTACACACATTAACCACAGCAAACCAGACTACTAAATGAATCTGATTGTCATTAAGTAGTCTGGGTTATTAGTAAACAAAAGTAATAGAACCCAAAAAATATAAGCAAGCAGCTATGACATTTAGCTAGACTATAGAATTCATTGCCTATATTAATTATAATTATGTGTGCTTTTTTTTCCTTTATTCTATTTATGAATAGCTACTACTGGTGAATCTGGAGTTATTCCAGGCATTGTAATTGGAACTATCTTTGGATTTTTGTTGTTTGTTTGTTGTCCCATTACCATTTGTATTGTGATTGCTTGCTGTGGTTCAAAGAGGAGCTCAAACACACCAATACACACACGAACAGTAACTCAACCAAAAGTAACAACTGTGGCAACCACAACCAATACACCAACTCTCCAACCTCAACCATATTCTGCTTATCCTCCTACTGGACCAATATATCCTGACCTTCCTACTGGAGTTGAATATCCTGCTATAGATCCTGGTTACCCTCCACTGAATGCAGCATATCCTTATCCTGTAGACTCAGGACCTTATCCTGTGCCATCAGCACCTTATCCTGTCCAGTCAGTACCTTATCCACCTGTCCAAGACACTGGAATGCCAGAAAACCCTCTTCCTTACCCTCAATCACAGGTAAAATTACTATCAAATTATTGAATTTTATTGATAGTTTGTTTTTAATATTTAGGGTAGTCAACTTCAAACTGAAGCACCTCCTTCTTATGATGAATTAATCAACAAATCTATCCCCTTTTATTATTAAGTGATGTGTTTTAAAGGTTTTTTGATCTTCATTCCTCCTACTCCTTCTGTTTATGGTGACTTTTTTTAATGATGAAGTATTTTGTGGTTAGATTGTAGTAGTTGATTAAGTTGTACTGTCTTACACATTGCATGTCATTATTGACTCCAAATGAAAAAAAAAACATTTTCAAGGCAATGTTATACACATTCTAAATTGAGTTCCACAGAAATTTGTTTTACTAAAAAGAAAACAAAAGATGAAACTGGGAGGATCTAAACTACAGTACATATAGAGAATGACTGATGTGTGCATATCAAAAATCTTCTGAAGTCTTGATTCTAACTGATACTATATGCATATTATATAATGATTCATTTACTTTGCTTATTACTAAATGCTAACTATGTTTCATCTTTTTTTGACTAGTAGGAAATTAAGAAGCAAAGTTAGAGCAGGAAGCTTAAGGATGTAATTTCAATCCAAAGGTTGCATGAGTGAGCATAAATATAGTGAACTATCTATACTCATAAATAAGCAACCAAGATTCCAATAACCCATATTCCACATTCAACCACGGAAAAGTCCTTAGACTAACATGCAGTTCAGGTTGAAGAACGCATAAATTATAATAACCTAAAAATCACTGTAAACCTTTGCAGTAAGAGTTGCCACATGTTTCTCACTATTCCTGAGTGGAACATGGCATGCATATATGACATGCAGGTATTATGGACTTATAACACGATGGTTGAAGGTAAAGCCTGAGACCATGGATGTTGTAAGCCTGTGACATACACTAGCCTGGTTGATATTTGCTTTAGGGGTCTGTAAGCAGTAAACAGGCAATTTAACAGTTGTGGTCAGTGAGCTAGGTTCAATAAATTTAAGTGGTTTCATTGAAGTTAAGTTACGGGTTTATAACTCCTTGCAGTACAACAAAAGTAATCATGGAAATATCTTGTTCATCATAAAGCAGTTGACACAGGCTGATGTTTACTATAAAATCAGTGCCATTGATTATATGTCAAATACGTTAACAAATTAGAATGGTATATTAAGTGCATAATTATATAGAATACCTACAACAATGAAAAACATCTAATCACCTGATGATTGGCTGTTGCTATTGGTTGCACACATACAGTATGTATAAATTCACTGCAAGGTTAAAGATGCATTATTATTCACAGGATCTTACAAGTGCAAATAGAAGGATAGTGTAGTGTCTCTATCACTGTAAACATTCGGTTACTTTAACCCATATATATTTGGTTACATGAGTTCAATATTAATAATATGCTTCTGAGACTATATAATTATATACTATACTAGGCATACATACATATGCAGATCATCAGCCTCGTGCACATAAAGTATAATTATTATGTATAATTAGCTTATATAATTATTATGTATAATTAGCTTAGAGAGTAAACGTATTAAATTTACTTGTATAGACAATTTGTAAAATACATGAAATATATACAACAAACAAAGGGGATTAATTGTCTGGGCTTACACTTATACCAGTTTCATTAATGTCCAACTTTGCCATCAAAATCTTATGAAATCATTATGTGCTTGATTTAGGGTAGAATTAGGGTTAGGGTTCAAACAATATCAAAGTTGTTTTAGTCTTTGATGGCAAACTTGGACATCACTCATCTAATTACAGGTCTACTATACCTAACTAAAATAGAAATAATTATTATTTAATAATGGGTACTTTCAGTTAACTCTTCAAATATCATAAACTATAACTGTAACTAAGATTTTGAGAAATCAGTCATACTATAACTAAAAGTGGTCATTATTTTCATACACTAATCATACATAATTATTATTCCTACTAGTCGTCATTTTATTATCATTATAGATCCCCTCCTCCTCGAATTAACAGTCACAGATCTTGAAAAGAGAGTTGAAAAAACAGAACATAAACTGAAGTCAGCATTGGAACGTAATACTATTCTAGAGAAGCAGCTAAAGAAGGATCATGATACTGTACTGCTATTTACTCCAACCTGTGTACCACCGTCAGGCAGCCTACCTTATAACACTGTATGTACACCACTGCCTCAATCATATGAAGAGCCTAATGAAGATGTTAATAATCAATTATTAAATTCAATTTGCCTAATTAAGTAAAATAATATTTATATTCATGCATTAATATAATTATTATATTACCTGTTGTGTTCCTGGAATTTGTCATCCAAGTGTTCCATGAAATTATTTCACAAAAATAAATCATTATTATTATAGTAAATTCAAATCGTGTTATTTTAGTTAACAATAACTGAAGACATTTTAGTTATATTTTTCTGGTATGTAACTATTATATTGTGGTCTACTGTAATAACTAAATTTAACTATAATATAAAACCTGTGAGAACCAAGTATATTACAACTAAAATTTGTCATTGTCATTATTAAAACCTCACTAATTATAATTCAAAGAGCGTGCAATATAAATTCTGTGACAGATAGATGATTAAACATTGATGGAAATCTGGTATCCCTTCGATACTAAAAGCCTGTGTAACTGGTAAGCAGTCGATGGCTTTAATTTCTCTGGTAGAAAGTAGACCTTCCTTATCTAAAATTTTCTTAAAATGGCAGGTGCCTTCAGTCCCTTTCGATGAAGAAAAAGTATTCTGTTCAGCTGATACTCGGAGTAGACCATCTCTCAACAACAACACGACAACTATGAACAAGTCAGATCAACAAGAAACTAACCCAGAGCACTGCACGGTACAGTATGGTAGCGTAGCAGTGACGACTGTGCTTGGCCTGCTTGCTTAGTCTAATTATAATATTAATTGTGAATGTGGGCGTGACAAACGTGTCGTCGTATCATATGCATAATTAATTGCCAACGGTTAACGTGTCGATCGTAATTGCCAACGTATCGTAACGTACAACGATTACTAAAAGGAATGAAAACACTACTATACAACGACACGTTTAGTACTTCGGGACGATCGTATTCCAACTACAAAACGTAAAGTTTTTATTGAAACATACTGTATATGTGGCTGATCCACCTATGCTAACCAGACCCTCCTCTCATTTGCAGTTGGAAGGTCTGCCTAACAAGACTTCATTCTCTCTAACACTAATAGTACTAGTCACTTGTATTAGACAGAAGACCTTATAAGAAAGCCAGATATACTAAAATCATGCTCTGCAATTGGCCCCCTTCCCTACGTTTTTACTTGTATTTGATATTATAAAAAATAAATTTTTGTGAGTTGTTTACATACATGACATGAAGTATATAGTTTACACAACTATAACAACTAGTCAATCAGTTTACTCACTGAATGCAAACATAATTCTGCGTGTAAAATTTGGATGCAGAAGATAATCTATTATTGCGCATAGCCAAAATTAAGGGACCGCACCCATAAATAATTAATGAATCAAAATTTTTGCTGTGCTCTTCGCGCGTCGACTTTGCCCTGCCTTACAAATTTTCTAGACCCGCCCCTGGTTAGCTGCAGAAAAGCAGCAAGGCAATTTATAATCAATACACTTACCATTTTGTATAATAGATATATAGATACTATGGCAGAATGATCATTTATATAAATAATTGTGTCATTCAGTGATGATGCACATCAAAACACCACTAGTGCTACAAATCAGATAGACCATGGTAGTTTTAGCTACACTGTAAAAATTTATAACCTTCAGTTGGTTACAGGAGTTTCAATGCAATAATATTTTCCTCCATGCTGATCTATTTTCCTGCTAGTTAATATTGCATAGTTCATTTGATCTTGATCTATATATTGACTAGTATAAAGTATATGTTATAATAAGGCATATTGTAACAAACCAGGAGTCCATGATGGAGAGCGGTAAGGAGTTGTAGTGTGAAGCACCCACACGTTAACGAGATTTATTTTCTTTCAGCCTAACTTGGCTAGCGGATATACTACGTTCCTGACTTGTGCCCAAAGCATTTTCAATGAAATGGCGTCTCCAACAAGTTGATCCCTGTCGTCGACCTTTTCGCCCGTCCATTCTCCACGAAGATCTCCCAGACTGGCCGCCAAGTGTTTTTCCAACATTCTGACTCCAGTTAGCAACAGTTTGAGAAGCTTTGCATTGGCAAAAGAAGGAGTGCCTGGTAGTGATGTCTTCACATTAATGCATTTGAAGCACTTCATCGAAGAAGCAGAGAAATACGCATCCCTAATGGCTGAAGTAGCCACCACGGATGTTGGTAACAACACACCGACATTGTCTACTGGACATAAACATTGGGCGCAGTCAGAACGTGTTCTAAAAATAGTATATCCGATAGCCAAGCTAGGGTGAAAGAAAATCTCGTTAACACGTGGGCGCTTCACACTCCTACTCCTTTCTTACCACTTTCCATCATGGACTCCTGTAACAAACATATTAATACAATGTAGCTATATACCTAGCATAGTATTGTAGGTACAACCTGTAGTGTATTATATATTATATAGTATTCCAATTTTAACATGTGTGAAAATAACAGATGTTACTAGCAATTATTAGTATTAGCTCATTCCACACTCTAAAAATTGATTAGTTGTTTAAATCGATTTCATATGTTAAAACAGTATGATCATGTGTAATTGTAATACAGTGAATAGTTTTGTAGGAAGTCATACAAATTCAACCATCTTGTCCACAATTATATGATAGTTAAAACTACATGTTGTACATTTTGCCTGAGGAGACTGTACCTAAGTACACAACAGGATTTGGAAATGTCTATAAAGGACTTTTACATCCAAAGGCACAAAAAGTAAAGTAAGCTTTACCATTAATTAAATAAAAGCTTTGGAAGAATTGTGTAGCAGGCACTTTTCCAAAACCCTATACATGTGTTAGAAGATACACAAACACATGAAAAACATTCTTCTTGCTGAGCATCTTCATTTTCGGAATAAGTAATTTAACATTAAACTTCTGGACGTGACTGTAGTTTGTATATCTATTACATTATATAGAAACTAAACGGGGTTTATATCATACAGTTTGCTGATCTTGCCTCACAATGATTAATGAGTTCTCCAAACTGAACTGTATGTTGGTCTAAAAGCAGTAGGAAATTATAATGCAAAAATAGAGCAGGAAGCATGTGATTTCAATTCAAAATATTGAGTGAACATAATTATAGCAACTTTCTTTACTCATAAATAATATGCCACCATGATTCCGTTCACATTCAATCAAAAAAAAGTCCTGCAGAAAATAGATGACAACATCGTTAGCATTAGTGATTACATTATTTTAAGTAAATAGAGACATTACATTACAGAATCACTGATAAGTGTTGAAAATAAAATGTTGTTATTGAAGTTGAATTGACACGCATGCAGTGTGCTTGTACAATACCATTCTGAAGACTATATCAAAGTGATTCCAAACATCACTACAATTATACAAATAAAAATGAAAATTTCCAACAGATACATTCGTTACTCTCACTTAGGGCAGATCAACAAATAATTACGGGTATGGCAAAAAACAATTAGGCATGACGTTACATGTTATTCTGTTGTTGCGACTATCCCTTTCAATCTTGCAACAGAGAAATTATTATAATCACACTCACCTTGATCAAGTATAATCATTATTGCTTAATGTGAGGTGTGAGTCAACATCATAGATACAGGTTCTTTGCAACTTTCTGGACCTCCTCAAGCATCCGTCGCCAATCTGGGCACGTTCACAGTACTCATGAACTACACTAATTACGTGACTCTAACCAGTACCAGCGGCACCGGTAATGAAAAGCCTAAGTGTCTCAGGTGGTGACTCTACAGCATGCATCTGGTACTTGTGTCAAGCTGTAGTGTAATTCAAAATTTTTGAAAGGCTAAACGTTGTGACTAATTGAGGTTATCAACCTTTCGGTGGTATTCTGGATCCATCATGCGATCATCATCTTCATCAGCAAGATAATCATCGGAAGCCAAGTAATTGACTTCACCAACACCTTGTTGATAAGTAGTTAAAGCGCTGCTATGATTATCACCTAATAGCGCTTCATCATAATAAATTGGGTCTGGTCCAGCACCTTTGTTTTCCATCTCCATATTTCGTTGAGCTGCACCAGGAGCTATTGGGGCATATATACACAGTGTCACCAAACTGATTAAGTGCCCTCAATTGACATGTAACTTCTGCAGCAAATGAAGCTTGGTCACCACCAAGTACTAGGAGACAATCATTGTTGGAAACCCAACGCCATGGCAAATATAACATAAGCAAGTGGTAGTAGTAGTCATCACCATTAGCTTCGGGAGTCAGTGTTGGTACACGAAGACATGCTTGCATGTATATCCAACTATTACCTTGTAGTTCGTACCTAGGCTGAGCTCTAGATGACGTACCTGTGGTAACTATGACATCATAGGAAACCTTATAATATATGTGTATATAAAGGCATATTGTTATAGTTTTTAATAAGTCTCTGTCTTCCTATTGTTTTGTCATTAGTTTATGGTACGTGTGTTTACTTTGCCTAAAATAAGATTACAACATATAATTGGCGACGAGGTCAACCTTCTGACTCTATGGCGACACATGGGAAGATAGCTACTTTCAACTCAACCGTAGAGTCTATTTCGATGCCAAAGACGTCGTTGATCAGGGCAAGAAACGTTCGAATTTACTTACCGCCTCCAAACTCTCACGCGCTTGCTGTGGACACTGAACCAACCCCTGACACTTACAACCTCTTCACTGTTACTAATGGAGACAAATCTTTGATGGTCAAAGTTCAAGTAAATAAACAGGAAATTCTAATGGAGATTGACACTGAGGTTTCCCTAACAATTATTAGTGAGGACACACTTAATATTTTTTCTAGTGGACTGGACTTAAAGCCCACAGATGTGTCTTTACGTGTGTATACTGGGTGCATGAAGCTCTCCCCGTTATTGGAATGTTAGATGTAGAAGTTACCTACGGACCTCAACAAGCAACCTTACCCATAATAGTTGTACAGGGTAAAGGACCCAGTCTTTTTGGAAGGAACTGGATGGAAGTGATCAGACTAAATTGGTCAAATATTAATCAAGTGACAACTAACCTCTCCCTCAACAGGATATTAAGCAAATACTCCGTGGTATTTGAGAATGAACTTGTTTTTGGTTTGTAACTAAAGCAAAGATGTTTGTGGATGTAGACGCTACACCCAGATTTTTCAAGCCAAGATCAGTTTCATACTACCTCAAGGAAAAGGTTGAACAAGAACTAGCACACTTACAGGATGATAGAATGATCTCTCCCCTTCATTTCTCAGATTGGGCCGCCCCAATCGTTCCTGGTGTTAAAAATGATGGGACTATTCACATCTGTGGAGATTATGAAGTTACAGCAAATTTGGTAGCAAAACAAGACTCTTATCCATTGCCACGTGTCAAAGATTTATTTGCTGAAGTATCAGGTGATAGGATTTTCTCCAAATTGGATTTACGTCATGCCTACTTACAGATCGAACTCGACGAGGAATCGAAGAAATTTACTACTATTAATACTCATAAATTTCAATACAATAGACTTCCGTTTGGTATTGCATCAGCTCCATCAATTTCCCAACAAGCCTTGTACAAGGACTGCCTCGTGTATCAGCTTATTTAGATGACATCCTAGTTTCTGGTGTTGATGAAGAAGATCATCTTAACAATCTCGACAAAGTGAGAGACTCGAGTCAGCTGGTCTGACACTGAAGAAGTCAATGCAAAGTGTGTATTGGGACTTGACTCAATCAAGTACCTTGGTCACATAATAGACAAGAACGGACTTCACCCCTCCCTGAAAACGCCAAAGTCATTGCAGAAGCACCAACACCTACAAATGTCACTGAACTGAAATCATTTCTCGGACTAATAAAGTATTACAACAAATTTTTGTCTAATCTATCTATGTTTCCTCTCCCCTTTACAGGAAACTCAAGAAAGGTACCTGAAGTAAAATGGCTCATGAGGATGGTCTAAGTCGTTTACCACTCCCACACAAGCCTTCATTTGTACCTGTGCCAGGAGATCTGATTTTACTAACTAATCATTTCTCTGAATGTATCATTACTGCTAATCACATCAAAGCATGGACAGATAAAAACCCTGTTTAATTCATGTTGGCTGGACATTGTCAGGTCCAGACTTCATTCCATATTCTAAACGCCGTCGTGAACTCAGTGTTTTGGATGTATGTGTTTTGTGGGGTTCACCTGTTGTGATTCCACCCATTGGTCCTGATATTATTCTAAACCAACTACATGAAGCTCACCCAGTAGTAAGCAGGATGAAACGCTTAGCGCGCTGTTTTGATGGTGGCCTGGTTTAGACTCCGTTATTGAAAACAGTGTTCATTCGTGTCAAAAGTGTCAAACAAATCGTCCATCACCACCTAAAGCGACATTACATCCTTGGGAATACCCTAGTAGACCCTGGACACATCTATACATTGATCATGCTGGTCCATTCCTAGGACACACATTTCTCATTGTAGTGGATGCTCACTCAAAGTGGATCGAGTCAAACATAGTAAACTCTACTTCATCAGAAGCTACAACCAAAGTCCTTTGTAATCTGTTTGCTACCCATGGTTTCATCACCATCCATCTCCCGAAGCATTTTAGTTGACTTTATTACTCTAGTCCTTTTCTGAGGCCTTCCCGTATTCACAAAAATTGTATCTCCACGTAAATGACCTGTCATTTGTTAAACAGCTTCCTGAGCACTCAGAATACGATGGTTAATCAAGGTGTTACCTATCTTCAACACACGAGATTTCTGAGTACAATTTCCGAGAAGCTTTTCTAGATTATGAGAAATCAGCTGTGCGAGTTCCTTAGGTTCGTCTTTGCACATATAATGGCAGATGCACTGAGCAGCACCGTAGACGGAACGAATTATTTGCAAGTCCATGTTGGCACCCCCTGTTCTCTTTTCAGAACATAGAATCTAGCTCTATTGCCAATATCTCTGTTACGTTTCAAGTGAGTAGTTGCACTTACTCTCTTTGGGAAATCAAATCTACATCTGAATCGACATTGTTTTCAGCATGTTTGGGTATGAGTGTGTCTCTGTACTCTCATCACTAACGATCTTAATTCATCATCCTCACCAATCATTGGTGCACTACACAATTTAGACCTCAGCAGACCGAAACATTCTAGTGAGTGCAAAACACTGTACCTCACCTGAAACACGAACAGGAGTTATCTACAGTAACATATGTTGGCCCAACTAATTGAGCTTCAGCTATAGCTGAGCATGCTATGACCACAAACCATACCATTAACTGGACTGACATGGACATCCTCACTATCGACAGTCGACAACATCAGAGAGATGCTCCTGAGGCATGGCACATCAGACTTCAGTCGAATCCAAATTAATAGAGATCAAGGCCTGCTGTCACACACCTACGACAGTCTACTACCATCCTAACCATCGCCAATATGTGCATGCATATATTTCCAAATATGTTATAATCATGTGTGCATGTCTTTGTTTAGTGTGCATGGATGCATGTACATATTTGTATGATATAATAAGTAGGTATTTACTGTGTGTACCATTCCAGCGATGAAGATTACTGTAAAGAATCAAAGCATGTGGAATTTTTTTTTTCAATTGAAACAAAATTGTTCTGACTAGTGAAAACAAATCCTTTAATTTGTTTTTCAAATGTTACTGACCTTTATTATTATAGAAGTATGATTACTTGAAAAAGGCTATACCATGTAAGACACGATTTCCAAAATTAACAAAATTCACAGTTATCTCAATAACACCGTGGCTGAGGGTGAAGTCTGAGACAAAGGATGTTGTAAGCCTATAACACACGCTAGCCTGGTTGATATTTACTTTAGGGGTCAGTAAGTGGTAGACATGCAATGTTGACAGTTGTGGTCAGTGAAGTTCATTAGTTAAATTATGGGGTTATAACTTCTTGCAGTACAATAAAAGTAATCATGGAAATATCTCATAGGCATAGTTTAAGCTTGAATTAAGCTATTCTCTGATTCTAAAAGTGATACCCATAAAACTTCATTTATTATATTCTCAAACTTTTGCCATTATAAAAGTTACATGAAGTCGACATTTGCGATTTATTTATTGCATTCTTCAGTGATATGATTGGATGTAACTTGATATAAGTCTACAGAAGTAAGAGTATTCACTTGTGTATCATATGCATATAAAACATAATCATTATTGATTTTACTTATTATTCCTATTTGCCATCATATATAATTACACACAGGACCTGTGTGGAATATGCTGGTAGAATTATATAAAAGATTGGACGAAGCACACAGCTATATGTATATAGATAACATAATAATTAAGAACTATAGATAATTATAAAACATATCAACAATTAGTAAATGTCTCATAAAATATATATTATAACAACTATCATCATTGTTTGATATATCATGATATATAGCTAGCTACCCAACGACCCATGTAGGATTGCTGTAATCATTTTAATTCTATACATATCGTTTTTTGGTTATAACTACTTTTCTTTCTATAGAATGACAGTCAATGTTTTTATAATCAAAATGTAAACAATAATCACTCAAGACAGAACAACTTAATGAAGTACTACAATCTAAACAAAAAATAAATTACCTAAACAGAAGGAGTATAGAAATAAGATCTGAAAAAGAAAATTTAAAAACAATGCTTAATAATAAAATGGGATAGATTTGTAAGGAACATGGTTTTGTGGGTTATATGGCATTAGTATCTTGGAAAGTTTCATAAATGTGCTGATTCACTCCTACTGGGCAGCAGCAGAAAGTGCTAAATCCTGTGCAGAGCAGTCAGGAACTTTAGCAGGATTTTGATCTCTAGTAGAAAGTTCAATACCTATTGGTCCTGTAGAATAAGCAGAATGCGATTTTTGTAGGAGTGTTGGTGTATTGGTTGTGGTAGAAGGTTCAATATCTCTTGGTCTAGTAGGAGAATAAGCAGAATGCGGTTTTTGTTGGAGAGTTGGAGTATTGGTTGTGGTACCCATAGTTGTTACTTTTGGCTGAGTAAGTGTTTGTGTGTGTTTTGTTGTGTTTGAACTCCCCCCCTTTAAAACACAGCAAGCAATCACAACACAAATGGTAACGGGGCAACAAACAAGCAACAAAAGTCCAAAGATAGTTCCAATCACAATGCCTGCGATAGCTCCAGTAGTAGCTATTCATAAATAGAACGAAGAAGGAAAAAACACACATATAATTATATATATAGGTGATGAATTCTATGTAGTCTAGCTAAATGCCACAGCTGCTTGCTTATGTTTTTTAGATCTATTACTTTTGTTTACTAATAACTTAGACCACTAAATGACAATCGGATTCAAACATTTATCATATGTCCACAGTTGATCACTTTTAATTTGATTGATTAGCCTCATAGCTATGAATGAGTGTGTAAGCATGCTGTTCCAATGAAGGAAGCATTTAAATATATAGACATTCCAAGACATAGTTTGTCTTCCTGTGATCAACACGTGTAAGTAACCAGTGCACACAATCAAAACAAAAAATCCGCAAAGACACAATACGTAAGTCTACAGCAATATAATACATGTATGGATAGATATACATGCATGGTGTGCCTGACAGCTTGTACATGTGGAAGACGTCTCACTCATGGTACAACATCAGCTTACAGGACAAAATGAGTTCTTTATGCATTTTTTTGTCTTCATGTTGTTTTGATACGTGTATAATAATATAAGCAACATAGTTCAGTATTATATTTTGTCTATCCTGGTTTCCAATAATAAAATGGAAGAAATTGAGAAGATGATGTCTATATCTTGACAGTAACCACGTGTGAATATGCTTCTACAAGTGTTAATAATCTACTTACATGAATCCTCACACCTAACAGATGCATCTTCAGAATGACCACAGTTATGAACTCCAATACCATCATGTCTACAATCTAATAATTCTGACTCAGATCCAGTACAAGACACATCATCCAACCAAATTCTACCAGTTCCTGTCCCAAAGTAGGCTGATGAAAGACCTGTTCCTGTAAGAATTGAATTCAAATATAACTACATTATGTAATATGATTCACGTGTATACTACAGAGTACAAAATAACAGTAGCATAATTATAATGAGTGGTCAGTGCATCTGACTAAACAAAATTTTGGTTGTGTACTCAATATATGTATAATGTATTGCTACAATGATTACAAGAGAAAATAGGTCACTTCCATCAACACCACAATTTAATTGTATTCTGAATAAACAATTTGTCCAATCATCTGAAACATGGCGCTAGTTATTAATATTCTCCAGAAACATACCTATACGCACATATTGTAAAGTATATATAACATATCATAGCATTTACAATTATCTATCTAGCTAATTATGTATACAATTATAATATATATACATATATAATATATATATATAATATATATATATATATATATATATATATACATATATAATATATCTATATTATATATATATATATACATATATAATATATATATATATAATATATAATATATATATATATATATATATATGCATATATATATATATATATATATATATATATATAGATATATATATATATATATATATATATATATAGATATATGTATTAGTTGCACCGGTGCGAGTGTTGTATGGAAAATATAGGCACGAGGGGTGGGGTCGAGAAGCTCATAAAGCACGAGGCGTAGCCGAGAGCTTTCGAGACCCCACCCCCAGTGCTATATTTCAACACGAGCGAAACCGGTGCTTTAACTGGTTTATAGTACAGTATTAGTACTTTGGATTGATACAATGGAGAAGAAGAATGAAGTACTTAGTGTTCTTGCACTAAACCCGAGGTAAGCGCGTTGTTTTCTAGTGTTATAAACAACATCCGGAAAATATAGAACAGGATGTGGTCAAAAAAGTGTGGTATATGGAAAATATAGAACAGTCGGTACCGTTGATGTTAGGCGTCAAAGTGCTATAAATATATATATATACGTTATAACACGCTACGAGTGCTATATCAGATTTATAATCACCGAGCACGAGGGCCGTAGGCCCGAGGGCGAGGTGATTATAAATCTGATATAGCACGAGTAGGCGTGTTATAATTAATATATTTCACGAAAGACTAAACCTTTGTTGATGTCTGATGCTTCTCCTACCTTTTGTCGGCACTTTGGAGAAGGTAAGCGTTGTTTTCTTGTAGTCTGTTTCGACGGCAGGTTTTATATCTGACCACAAGATTCTATATCTGATTTATAAACCTGTGGTTTACTTTGATGTTTCGCCGTATCGGGATATATATATATATATATATATATATATATATGTAATATTTATATATTTAATATTTATAACACTCTACGAGTGCTATATTGGATTTATAGGGCAAGGTGCATATAAATCCAATATAAATCTGATATAGTACTCATTGGGTGTTATAAAATATACATTATAGAATGATGGTGACATCATCCCTTTAATGTGATGAGTTCTATATATTGCATATAGACCTTCCATGTGCACACTGTGCAGGAGATGTCACCATTATACAATATATTGCATATAGTTGTGTTAACAGGTCCTATATACAAAATCCTCGTTTTGTGTCCTCGGATGTGATATAGCCCTCACAGGCTCGGGCTATATCACATCCTTGGACACAAAACTCAGGTCCTATATTTTGTATATAGGACTTGTTAGCATACTATATATATTACATATATATATATACATATATATATATAGTATGGTGGTGACATCATACCTTTGATGTGGTGAGTCCTATATATTGTATATAGACCTTCCAATTCCACACTATGCAGGAGATGTCACCATCATACAATATATTGTATATAGTATGCTAATAGATCCTATATACTGAATATAGGACCCTCCTTTTGTGTCCTCGGATGTGATATAGCCCTCACAAGCTCGGGCTATATCACATCCTTGGACACAAAACGAGGGTCCTATATTTTGTATATAGGACGTATTAGCATACTATATAATATATATATATATATATATATATATATATGTATATATTTATATAGAGGTAGTTACTAGTTAGTTAATTCTGTTGTTAGGTACCATCCCGAAATTGTTAGTTATTTAGTATTCTCCAGAAACATACCTATACCCACATATTGTAAAGTATATATAACATATCATAGTCTTTACAATTATCTATCTAGCTAATTATGTATACAATTATAATATATATATATATAATTATATATTATATATATATATATACATAAGATATATATGTAATATACTACGCCAGCAGGTCCTATATACAAAATATAGGACCCTCGTTTTGTGTCTGGGGATGTGATATAGCCCGAGCCTGCGAAGGCTATATCATATCCGAGGACACAAAACAAGGGTCCTATATGCATTATATAGGACCTATTAGCATACCATATACAATATAGTGTACGATGGTGACATCTCCTGCCTAGTGTGTACATGGAAGTTCTATATACAATATATAGAACTCACCACATGAAATGAATGATGTCACCATCATACTATATATATATATATATATATATATATATATATATATATATATATAATTATATATGTATTAGTTAAAGCACCGGTGCGAGTGTTGTATGGAAAATACAGCACTGGGGGTGGGGTCTCGAAGCCTCATAAAGCACTCGGCTACCCCTCATGCTTTATGAGCTTCTCGACCCCACCCCTCGTGCTATATTTTCCAAGACAACACGAGCGAAACCGGTACTTTAACTGGTTTATAGTACAGTATTAGTACTTTGATACAATGGAGAAGAAGAATGAAGTACTTAGCGTTCTTGCACTAAACCCAAGGTAAGCGCGTTGTTTTCTAGTGTTATAAACAACATCCGGAAAATATAGAACAGGATGTGGTTAAAAGTGTGCTATATGGAAAGTACCTTTGATGTTAGGCGTCAAAGTGCTATAAATATATATATAATTATATATATATAAATATATTATAATTGTAAACATATTTTCATTTAGTATTTTCTTAAGTACTCACACACCTCCAACCCAAGTGAAAGATGACAAACTATATAGTTATGACAGCAGGCCTTGATCTCTATTAACTGGATTTGACTGATGTCTGATGTGCAATGCCTCAAGAGCATCTCCCTGATTTTGTAGACTGTTGATAGTGAGGATGTCCGTGTCTGTCTAGTTAATGGTCATAGCATGCTCAGCTATAGCAGAAGCTGGAGCATTGTATAGGTAGTTAGAGCTCTCTTGTGTTTTTTCAAACGATGTGTGATAGATGTTTTAGTTTGGCCAACACCCTGTTGCTGTACAGTCACCACAGGGTATACTGTAGACTACTCCAGTTCTTGTTTCGGGTGGGGTTGGTCTTTCGCACTCACTAGAGTGTTTCTTGAGTCTGGTGATGTCTAAAACGTGTATTGATGTTCAAATCTTTCAATATTCGCCTAATACTCTCAGATATGTTGTTGATTTATAGGATGGTCACCACTGAAATGGGGGCGGGGGGGGGGGGGAGTTGGAAGTAGGAGACAGATCATTTGGGTACTGTTATGCATCCAATTTTACTTGTTATTGTTTCTGGGTAGTTGGTCACTCTCAGTGCTGAAGCGATGTGATTTTCTTCGGTTGTCTTGTCATTGACAAAAGTGCAGTGTGTTTTGGCTCTAGATTGTTGGGTGTTCACGACTGCAAGTTTGTGTGATAAGGGGTTATGTGATGTGAAGTCCAGGTACTAGTATGTGTGAGTCTTCTTTCGGTAGACTGTTGTCGACAGGGAGCCATCTGGGTGACAAGTAATCTCAGTGTACAAAAAAGGTAGTCGACAGTCTTCTTCTATTTTACAGGTGAATTTTATTGTACGCTCAATAGACTTCAGTTGTTGAAGAAATTCACCAAGATGCATGGTCACTGCAGATAGCTCTGCAGGTGTCATCTACATATTTCTTCCAAAACATAGGAGAAGTGTACACAAACAACACAGCGCTCTCTGTTCAATGTCTTCCATAGCCACGTCAGCTAATGTAACTGATCCCATGTCAGTACCAAAAGACTGTTGGGTAGAAGTCTCCTGGCAGGATGAGGATGGACTCATCTGTTCGTAAGCTCTTTATACGACAATCTTCAGTTGTGAGATTTCCATAGGTGTATCTTGGCTTTCCTCAGAGTACTAACAATCGAAACTCTGGCTGCTTCATCTTCCTGCTTAGGGGCTTTCAAAAGTCCTTCTTCAGCAGATGCAATGATCTCAGGAATAAGAATAGTTTTCAGAGTAGGGATGAAGTTAAGACTTCTGGAGCGAACAGATTTTTCTGGTCAGAGAGAGTTCTTGTTGAGAGGTTTACTAGTTACTACCCAATTTTCAGGTACTCGGCTTGAGCGCTGATGGTACTTACTACTGTGGAGATAATCAAAATTTAATTTCTGTTTTTCTTTGCAATTATTCAAGACATGGGTCTCAACTTGCTTGCAAATTGTTTCTAAATGCTCAAAGATGGATTGTATTAGAGCTGTCGTTTCTGAGAATATAGAATATGTTAAAATTTTAGGGTGAAAATTGGGTGACCCATGCATTAATTGACCAGTGTGTATAATGCTCTGTGTTGTTTCAGTGATTCTTGCCAAAAGGGACTACACATTTAGCTGCTTCATAACTCTGTTTATTCTTCACAAGTGCTTTTACCCTGAGGCTCTTGGGTGTTATGTAGTGGCTCTTATACCTGAATGTCGTTGGTACTTGGCAATTTTTTCAGTTGTATTGATGTATATTCTCCCCCCTCTCAGTAGTGACTATCCAATACATCAACTACATATCAGGGAGTATTGGGAGGGCATTAAAGAATTTGAACATCACTACACAATTTAGATCTCACTAGACCCTCTGAAACATTCTACTGAATGCAAAACACTCTACCCCACCCTAAAAGGAGTTATCTACTGTATACCCTGTGGTGACTGTACAGCAACATATGTTGGCCAAACTAAAACATCTAGCACACATCGTTTGAAAAAACACAAGAGAGCTCTAACCACCTACAATGCATGCTTGAGCTTCAACTATAGCTGAGCATGCTATGACCACAGACCATACCATTAACTGGACTGACACTGACATCCTCACTACCAACAGTCGACAACATCAGAGAAATGATCTTGTTGCATGGCACATCAAATTCAGTCGAATCCAGTTCTAGTCTACTACCATCCTAACCATTGCCAATATGTGCATGTATATATATAACATAAAAATTAAGAACTATAGATAATTATAAAACATATCAACAATTAGTAAATGTCTCATAAAATATATTATAACAACTATCATCATTGTTTGAGATATCATGATATATAGCTAGCTACCCAACGACCCATGTAGGGTTGCTGTAATCATTTCAATTGTGTACATGTCTTTTTTTTGGTTATAACTACTTTTCTTTCTATAGAATGACAGTCAATATTTTATAATCAAAATGTAAACAATAATCGCTTGTTTTCTCAAGACAGAACAACTTAATGAAGTACTACAATCTAAACAAAAAATAAATTACCTAAACAGAAGGAGTATAGAAATAAGATCTGAAAAAGAAAATTTAAAAACAATGCTTAATAATAAAATGGGATAGATTTGTAAGGAACATGGTTTTGTGGGTTATATGGCATTAGTATCTTGGAAAGTTTCATAAATGTGCTGATTCACTCCTACTGGGCAGCAGAAGAAAATGCTGAATCCTGTGCAGGGCAGTCAGGATCTATAGCAGGATGTTGATCTCTAGGAGAATGTTCAATACCTATTAGTTCTGTAGAATAAGCAGAATGCGATTTTTGTAGGAGTGTTGGTGTATTGGTTGTGGTAGAAGGTTCAATATCTCTTGGTCTAGTAGAAGAGTAAGCAGAATGCGGTTTTTCTGGGGGAGTTGGTGTATTAGTTGTGGTAGGAGGTTCAATATTTTTTGGTCCAGTAGACGAATAAGCAGAATGCGGTTTTTGTTGCAAGGTTGGTGTATTGGTTGTGGTAACTCTAGTAGTTACTTTTGGCTGAGTTACTGTTTGTGTGTGTTTTGTTGTGTTTGAACTCCTCCCCTTTAAAACACAGTAAACAATCACAACACAAATGGTAAAGGGACAACAAACAAGCAACAAAAATCCAAAGATAGTTCCAATTACAATGCCTGCGATAGCTCCAGATTCAGCAGTAGTAGCTATTCATAAATAGAACGAAGAAGGAAAAAACACACATATAATTATATATATAGGTGATGAATTCTATGTAGTCTAGCTAAATGCCACAGCTGCTTGCTTACGTTTTTTAGATCTATTACTTTTGTTTACTAATAACTTAGACCACTAAATGACAATCGGATTCAAACATTTATCATATGTCCACAGTTGATCACTTTTAATTTGATTGATTAGCCTCATAGCTATGAATGAGTGTGTAAGCATGCTGTTCCAATGAAGGAAGCATTTAAATATATAGACATTCCAAGACTTAATTTGTCTTCCTGAGATCAACACGTGTAAGTAACCAGTATCAATGGGTGTACACAATCAAAACCCCAAAATCTGCAAAGGCACAATATGTAGTCTACAGCAATATAACACATGTATGGATAGATATACATGCAAGGTGTGCCTGACAGCTTGTACATGTGGAAACGTCTCCAGTGGCGTATCTAGACCTGAATACCAGGGGGGGCCTAGCAGCTGTATTGGTGTAATAATGGCGCACGAAGTGCGCCGCAAATTTTTGAATTATTATTTATTCATTAGAGGTGTGGTCGACATTGCGACGTACGTTACGTACATAATGGTACATTATCACTATTATTTATGATGAGTCGGAAGACAACTGAGAATGTGGCACTGTTCACGATCTTCGTGAGTCTACTGATTCAATGCTCTCAGACTCAGTTAATCCTGTAATGGGGGTGAAATAGGCTCATTTCTGCAAACCACGATGCACGGGGGCATTAATTAGAATTGTTATTTAGACAATAGGGGGGGGGCCTGGGCCTCCCCCCAGGCCCCCCCTTAAACACGCCAGTGGACGTCTCACTCATGGTACAACATCAGCTTACAGGACAAAATGAGTTCTTTATGCATTTTTTTGTCTTCATGTTGTTTTGATACGTGTATAATAATATAGCTAAGCGACTTAGTTCAGTATTATATTTTGTCTATCCTGGTTTCTAATAACAAGTTTGAAGAAATTGAGAAGATGATGTCTATATCTTGACAGTAACCAATTGTGAATATGCTTTTACAAGTTTTAATAATCTACTTACATGAATCCTCACACCTAACAGATGCATCTTGAAAATGATCACAGTCATGAACTCCAATACCATCATGACTACAATCTAATAATTCTGATTCAGATCCAGTACAAGACACATCATCCAACCAAATTCTACCAGTTCCTGCTCCAAAGTAAGCTGATGAAAGAGCTGTTCCTGTAAGAATTGAATTCAAATATAACTACATTATGTAATAAGATTCACGTGTATACACAGAGTACAAAATAACAGTAGCATAATCATATTGAGTAGTCAGTGTATCTGACTAAACAAAATTTTGGTTGTGTACTCCATATATGGCTGGTAAAAAACTTATTATTATCTCATGTATAATGTAATGCTACAATGATTACAAGAGAAAATAGGTCACTTCCATCAACACCACAATTTAATTGTATCTGAATAAACAATTTGTCCAATCATCTCAAACATGGCGCTAGTCATTAATATTCTCCAGAAACATACCTATACCCACATATTGTAAAGTATATATAACATATCATAGTATTTACAATTACCTATCTAGCTAATTATGTATACAATTATAATATATATTTTATATACATATATATATATATATATATTATAATTATGTATATATACACATATATATATAATATATATATATATATATATATATATATTTATATATATATAATTGTAAACACATTTTCATTTTGTATTTTCTTAAGTACTCAGGCTACTAACCTCCACTCACACACCTCCAACCCAAGTGAAAGATGACAAACTATATAGTTACGACACTTAACATTAATGTACAAACTGACCACTGGAATAATCCCCAACTTGTCTGCATACAACATCAGCATCATTGTCATTCCAAAGATCATCACACACTGTACCCCATTCATTATTGATACATATCTCCACTCTACCCTCTGAACTATCTGATCCATTAACTAGTCGAACATCACCATATGTACAAGAAACTGTTGGTACTTGAGAAGCAATGACTACAATATGAGAAAGCATGTAATACATTGTTCACTAACACTATATGCATTTCAAAACCTTAGCTATAATATATCATAAGCTAATTTAGTCTTGACATATTGAAAGTGAGTAGTGCATAAAACCTAGACCACTAAATGACGATCAGATTCAAACATTTATTATATGTCCATAGTTGATCACTTATAATTCGATTGATTATCATCATAGTTATGAATGAGTGTGTTAGCATGCTGTTCATATGAAGGAAGCATCTAAATAGACATTCCAAAACATATTGTGGCTTGCTGTGATCAGGATGTACACAAACAAAACAAAAAAAAACATCTTCAAAGGCACTATATACTCCACAGCAATATAATTGGATATGCATAGTGTGTCTGACAGCTTGTACATGTGGAAGACGTCTCACTTATGGTGCAACATCACCTTACAGGACAAAATGAGCTGTTTATGCATTTTTTTTGTTTTTATGTTGTTTTGATACGTGTATAATAATATATGCAACTTAGTTGAGTATTATATTTGGTCCATCCTGGTTTCTAATAATAAATTTGAAAAAATTGAGAAGATGATGTCTATATCTTGACAGTAACCACGTGTGAATATGCTTTTACAAGTGTTAATAATCTACTTACATGAATCCTCACACCTAACGGATGCATCTTCAAAATGATCACAATCATGGCTTCCAATACCACTATGGCTACAATCTAATAATTCTGATTCAGATCCAGTACAAGACACTTCATCCAACCAAATTCTACCAGTTCCTGTCCCAAAGTAAGCTGATGAAAGTGCTGTTCCTGTAAGAATTGAATTCAAATATAACTACATTATGTAATAAGATTCACATGTATACACAGAGTACAAAATAACAGTAGCATAATTATATTGAGCGGTCAGTTTATCTGTCTAAACAAAATTTTGGTTGTGTACTCAAAATATATATGGCTGGTAACAAATTTATTATTACCTCATGCACAATATAAACTTACACGTCCAATTGAAAATATGTGGGCTATGAATCTCATTATGAGATATATATATATATATATATATATATATATAATATTATATATATATATATATATATAATGTATATTATATAGTATGCTAATAGGTCCTATATACTGAATATAGAGTCTGAGTTTTGTGTCAGAGGATGTGATATAGCCCGAGAATATAGGACCTATTAGCATACTATATACGACATATTGTATGATAGTGACATCTCCTGCATTGTGTACACAGAGTGGTCAGACAGGTCTATATTAAAACATATACCATAGTTAACAGAAACATCAAAGAGCCGACAGGGCGTATATATGGCATATATCCCCGACCACCCTGGTATGACGTCATGCACATGCGCAGTTGATCTAGTCACCAAAAGTCTACAGAGAATGAAGGCTATGTCGACAAGTAAACACACAAAAGAAGCTGTCTTTGTCTTATAAAAAAAGAACCAACAGATGGGCGTTTCTCCCTAGAACTATTCGCCCCATATCGCTGAAAGTGTAAGGTGTGTTAGCCTGTTACTCGTGTCCATTGTCCTGTTCTTCTTTGATGTTTCTGTTAGCTATAGAATATATTATATGTACCATGGCTTCTCGGTATATATGGTGAATATAAGACCCTTGCACCTCGATATTGGCCCTTGGCTTCGCCTCGGGCCAATATCTCGGTGCTCGGGTCTTATATTCGCCATATATCCCTCGAAGCCATGGTATATATATTACATATACACCTCCTCTTAGGTCTATATACAATATATAGACCTCACCACATCAAAGTGATGATGTCACCATCATAATATATATATGTACCTCTATATATATTATATAATTATATATATATATATATATATACATTGTAGTTACTAGTTAGTTATTTCTGTGGTTAGGTACCATCCAGAAATTGTTTGCATATATATATTTTTTATAAGTAAATGCTCTTACATTTTTTCAATCCTAAGGCTTATGATTGCTTTTGATGTGGTATATTTGCAATTATGCTTGTTATTTATGTTATTTAAAATAAGCGATTCATGAAAGCATGGTCAATCTTTGGGTGTGGTGTATGAAAGACCAGCAGGAAGAAAGGGTTGTGGACATAAATAAATACATACTGTAGCATTTAAGTATATATTAAGAGCAAAAATCCCCTAATTGTACAGACCATAATAAAATATGTTTGTGATAACACCAGCACATCAGTTCAGTGATAATACACCACTACTGACTATATCAAAATGGATTAAAAAAATTGCAATAATTATATAGAATAATCACAGTAATTCCAAAGCAATATTAAAAGTAAGTTGCATCACAACAGCTCTAATAATTATTACTGTATTTACAATTTACTGCTGCCAGTATGTTGTAGCATTAAATAGAATATTTCAGGTAGCAATTGGAAGTACTAATATTGGTGATGGATCTACATTAATCACCAACATTCATAACATATATTCATTTAGTATTTTCTTAAGTACTCAGGCTACTAACCTCCACTCACACACCTCCAGCCCAAGTGAAAGATGACAAGCTATATAGTTATAACACTTAACATTAATGTACAAACTGACCACTGGAATAATCCCCAACTTGTCTGCATACAACATCAGCATCATTGTCACTCCAAAGGTCATCACACACTGTACCCCATTCATTATTGATGCATATCTCCACTCTACCCTCTGAACTATCTGATCCATTAACTAGTCGAACATCACCATGTGTACAAGAGACTGTTGGTATATGAGACGACAATATGTAATACATTGTGTAGTAAAACTATATTCACTTCGAAAAGTTAGCTATAATTTTCCCATCAAAAGCTAATTTAGTCTGGATGTATTGAAATTGAGTAGTGCATAAAATTGTGCATTTGTCAGATGGGGAGATATCCTAATTTGATTTGAGAAAGCTCATTCTTCATATTAACTAGCCAGTTTTCTGGCAAGCAGAGATGAGATTTCATTTTTAATATTTTTCATGTGACTTCAAATTTGGAGGAAGTATATAGCTAAATCTATTGAAGAGAAATCACCACACAAATCAGTGGTAGTAGCATCACACAATAACTGAAAATTTAACCAGTTAAAGGTTTGCCACAGCATATATCATTTCAAATACAAGTAAACTATTAGGAGATGCTGTTCTGCAAAATGGACAGCTATCTTTATGTTTATGATCATTAATTTCTTGGTTTATGTAAAGAAATATTCAAGTGATTCCTAATGCAGAACTTATATGCCACTTATTGTTGAATGCAAATAAGGTTAGGCAATTAAAATTATATTGCATGTAATACATAAATTAGCTTTTGTAAACACTATTGAGGATGTCTGTGAGAAGCAAAAACAAGGGCAACTATGTTTGTGCTTATGTTAGTGAATATCACCTGAAATTAAGGATACATAATCATAAATAAGAACTGCAATAGTCACAATGTTTACTTAATGTTTACTTATTGCACTAGGTAAAAATGTCAATGTTATCCAATCTTGACTGCATATATCTCTATTTATGCTATAATGTGCACAAGTAATAGAATGGGTTCCATAGTTATAGATAACTTAATTGTTCATACTTATTGAATAATTATTATTGAATGCATTGAGCTACATAATTATAATAAATTCACTTTTGGCTAGTTACAGACATACATTATTGTTACAAGTCATTTTTATGTATTTGCGATGATTTGTGAGTTGCTTAAGGATATGTGCATGTATGTGATGCCTGAGTTAGTGGGAATGTGGTTGCATGAGTTGGAGGGATTGTATTTTCCAAAATGAGTGTGATAATTTAATTTGTAGAGTGTAACAAGACATAATTCCTGTAAGATTGTATATTTACATATCTCACCTGATGTTGCAGAAGGATCTGAAACATCTGTAGAGAAATATTATGTATATTTATTAATAATACTATTATTTATTGAAAGAATTTACTCACTGCTAGGATTACATCCTAGAGCCTGAATGTCTGAACAGCAGTCTCCCATTTTATAACAATCTGAATCACAATAACAGCTACCAACATTGCAATCTTGTACACAACACCCACTATTACTTTCATATATATCAAGACATTGATCACCTAATAAATTGAATATGGTGTGGAATTATATATTCTTAATGTAATAACTTCATACATCAGTAATAACCTCATATATCTTAGTATAGTAACATCATATAGCTTAATGATATGTAGCATATATAGGTAGTATCTTCTATTATTATACCACATGCATTAATATATGTACCCATAATACATGCCTTGTTGAATAACTGTGAATTATTGAATTGTTGTGTTGTAAATGTAATAGGTTATTTAGACCTTCAGTTGGTTACAGAAGTCTAGATCAATCAGTATTGATCTACTATTAACATTGCATATATTAAATGCATTGATCTACATATAATCGATTTTCTTTCGGCTAGTTACAGACATAATTATATTATTGTTGCAGGTAATTTTTATTTATGTGCAATGATTTGCGAGTTGCTTAAGGGTATGTGCATGTATGTGATGCCTGAGTAGTAGTAACCTCATACAGCTTAATAGTAGTAACTTCATTTAGCTTAGTATAGTAACATCATATTGCTTAATGATTTGTAGCATATATATAGCTGTAGTATCTTCTATTATTATATATACCACATGCATTAATAGATGTACCCATAATACTTCCCTTGTTGTATAATTCTGAATATTTGAATTGTTGTGTTGTAAAAAGTAATAGGTTATTTAGACATTCAGTTGGTTACAAGAGTATCCATGCAATACCGTATATACCAGTCAATATAGATCAATCGGTATCGATCTATTATTAATATTGTATACATTGAAACTCATGTAACCAACTGAAAATAACACATTAATTTTTACAGTGACGCATATTTCAGACTACCATAAAACCTATACTTGCATACATTCAAATTCATTACTTATTACATACATACAAGAGGGCTTTTCTCCTACTTGAAACAATGAAATAAATAGGATTGCGGCTATATATAATTATATGTATAATTATATATCTGAATAGGTCTATATTAGACAGTATTGGTATAGACAACTGCATTACTTGTACACTGACTATACAGGCTTTGCAGAATATAATTGTCTGGAGTATTTATTATTGCTGTTATTATGGAAATGCTCTGTTTTATCATCCAATCTGCTCCTGGTGTATCAGTGGCAGATATAGGGGGTTTCTTGGTTTCTGTGGAAACCTCCTTTCAAATTTTAAAATTCAAGTTTTGAATTTTGATAAAAGTCCATGTGCCACCACTTCAATGATGGGGTAGTATGGTAGTCTAGTTTCTGTGGTCTTGTTGTGTCAAAAACACTATACTACTGCTAGTATCCATACTAAACTTGTGCTACAGCAGCCTATAGCTCTGACTTCTTGTAAAATTTTCAGTTGTAACATCTTGTGTTCAGAAGTGTTAAGTCTAATATATTGACTTTATAAGAGTATATGAAAAAAATGGTTTATTTACATTAACATCAATGGAAACTACTGATTAAACTGGATGCTGATGTCATAGCTAATTATTGAACCTGTGTATATTTCCACTCAAAGTAAAAGGGTTTATTCTGCAAAGTCTGACAAATATTGAGTAAGTTGTATGGACAATGCAGTAGGCTATACTGATACTCGGCTGATTCTAAAATGCGGAACGGAATGCAAAACGGAACGAAAACGGAATGAATATATTTCGGGGTGTGGCGCGTTGCATCTTGTTTCTGTTGAAATTGTGTAACTTTGTCATCGAATGGCATGCTAATTCATCGAGTGGAAACAACATGGATGATATCCCTAACGATCCCAGGGCCTAAACTGGGGGGCTCTGCCCCCCAGACCCCCTAGTTTGCCAGGAACAGCACTGGGGAGTCACCTATATCCTAATTCTGGCACTGCTCGTCTTCGTCCTTTAGACAGTGGCGAGTTGTCACTTGGTGTCGATGTCATGCCAATACAACATGCCACGCCCCAAAATATCATTCCGTTTCCGTTCCGCGTTTTAGAATCAGCCACTGATACTCTGCATATAAAGTTTGCATGTATACAATTATGTAGAACTGATGAATGATAAAGTTATATGTGCCCCCCCTCCCCTCCCGAAGGGGAGTATCTCAATGTAAAAGAAGGTAATGCACCCAAGTAATCGAATAATTAACATTGTGTCCCTGTGTACTAATGATTATAACAGATATTCCATAATCACACAAATGATATCTGGTAGTCAATTTAGATTATAAAACATAGGCTGATCAATTTATAATTAAAGTACCTTCACATCTTACACCAGCATCTTCAGAGTGGTCACAATCGTGCACTCGAAGTCCATTGTGAGAACACGAAAGTAGATCTGATTCTGTACCACTACATATAACATCATCCAACAATATTGTACCATTGCCTTCACCAAAGTAAGCTTCATCAAATGCTATAGCATCTAAACCAGGAAACAAACAATACAAATCAACAATTATTATAAATATTTTTATTTTAAAATCATGCAATCAATTGAACATAATTATGCAGTTTGTTAATACAAATGAACATGGTATATAAATATCAAATTATATGAATGACAAACGTGAAAAAGATCCATACAACACTGTAAAAAAATTCGTTTACCTATATAGATAGCTATATGCAATTAATTAGCTGTACAAGGTTAATTGTATGGATATATAGGTAAACAAATTTTTTTCGTACTTGTTGTTGAATATCCTAGTTGTCTACAAACCACTTTTGCCTCGAACATACTCCAGCTATCATCACACACTGTACCCCAAGTGCCATTGTTACAAACCTCTACTCTACCCTCATTAGCAACACTACCACCAACAAGTCTAACTTCACCATGTGTGCAAACTGAAGAAAGGAAATGTATACCACAATGAAAATGCAAAAGGAAATTGAGAGAATGAGATCATGTGCACCATGTATACATGCCAGGTGAGATTTATAAAAAAAAAACACCACAATTAATAATAATAACGTTGTCAAGGGAATAGACCTTCAATGAGGCCGGATATTCCTAGGATGTGTTGAGGTGCAATGGCAATGCTCAGAGAATATGTTCTCCATTTGATGAGGCCGGATATTCTGAGGATGGAGTACCACAGCCTGTTACCGAAACCCATCAGGAGGATAGCCAGTCTAATCAGCTCAGTGATGAGTTGGTGACCACTGGTGAAATCCTTCAGTCTAGTCGGCTTAGCAATGAGCTGACGAACACTGGGGGAGATCTTTCTGATGGTGAGGTCCAGTCTCTCCAACTCAGTAATGAGTTGGTAATCACTGGAGAAGTGTCTCGGTCTAGCCAGATCAGAGATCGCCAGAGTTATGGTGTCCACTTAGCCCTGCACCATGGACCAGCTGGCAACTCACATTATGTGAGGGATGTTTCCCGTGTCCTACTGGACTGCTGCTGTCTATTACTACCACCAAGACACCTCCTCTGAGCTCTGAAACGGGTGATGCCGTCCAGCTCAATACAAACCAGGAAACAGATATTTATGCATTATGAGTGGCAAAACAATTGTTGTTTCTATCACATTCTCCAGAAAAACCACACTTGCAGACAATGTGTTGTTCGATTAAAATTAATTGGGAACTACCAAACTGCTGAGATTCATCGACTTTCTGCTTGCAGTAGAGAGAACACAGCAAGTAACGGATACCACTTCACTATATTGTTTAGTATCTTTCCTCTCAAAATGAAGGATTTACCATATATTTCCGTGTGGGATGGAACTAATATTATTACAATTACTATAATATACTCTTTGACTTTGTACTCCTTCCCTACCATGAATATATAATAATATACAAATTATAGTAGATAATAATTATAAATATTTGATTTAATACGTTATAGGATTCAGTCCTGCATTAAAAAATTAAAAGGTATATTTTTACAATCACGGCTAATAATCTAGGCACATTCATCGTGTTTTGTTATATATTCAAAATTACTATATAATTATAGAGGTGTCTGTAATAGAATTACAGTGTTTAGCCAACAGGGTTTCTTTCTTTTCAAAAATACTTTGCGTCCTTTCTCTACATGAAATCATCTGTATATTAACTAATATAGATAAAAACTCAAAGAATTGTGCTGATATTTGTTTCTATGCTGCATGCGTAAAATGTGAATGCTATTTCACTGTATTGCAATATTAAATGTTTCTGAACTCTAGTCCAAAAAAATATAGTATATATATGCATAATATTACACATAATTATATATATATACTGTTATAATAATCGAATATAATATATATATATATAATTATTTATATATATATATATATATATATACACTAGTATACAATGCAAATGAGTACTCACATTGACCATGACCGGTTAAGATGAAGGAGAAGACAACAAGATTGAACAAGACGAGAGTTACAGTCTCATGCATTACTTTAAGTAATCAGGTACTTGTCTTGCTATTATATCGTCGGTGCGAGTGATGTACAGGAAGTATATATATATATATAGAACGAGGGGTGGGGTCGAGAAGCTATGGATGTTTCGAGAAGAAGAATGATGTACTTGCTGTTCTTTCACTAAACCCTAGGTAAATACTTTGTTTTCTAGTGCTATGAACAACATCCGGAAATTACAGGATGTGGTACCATATTGAAAATATACAATTGTCGGTACAGGCGTCGTAGTCCTATAAAGTACTTCTACATCACCGCTTTGGCATCGAGAATGTGCTTATCAGGCTGAGTTTGGTATTCCCCGAAACTAATCATAAAAATTTTAATTCTTTGATTAGTGGTGTGTATAATACATAAGTATTTTCACTGTTATCATTATGAACATTCCCTTGAACTTGACTGGAAGGAAGGAATCGCTCAAAAGCTTAATGGGGAATTCCTTCCAGACATGCTTAACTGAGGTGTGTTATGTGTATACAAAGGATGTCAGCACACCAGAAATGTGTAATCTTGATCAACTGTATAATGCAGTTCACCAATGAAAAGATGTACTGTGAACCAACGATCTATAATACAAATTCTGCAGCAATTACTATAAACTGAAAAGATATCCATAATGTAATTGATATCCAAACTAATCATTATAATTATTTATAATCTGCATTTTAATATATAATGAATTCATGTACTATAGGTTCTTATTTGTGATTGTTGAATGAGATTGATATTTATCTTCTGTTAGTGATGTATTCGTTGTGTCATGCTGAATATATTGTGGTTAATTGTATTTTTTTAAAAGGTCTGAATGGAGATCACATTTTTTGATATCTTTTGAGTTGACTGTACTTATTATGATTAGTGTTGATTCATGACTTGTTTGACTTAATAAAGCTAGCTGAATAATTTACATTGTTGGCTGAACTGGATACTGTCAGCTCTAAAAAATTATATTGCTGTCAATTATTTAAATTCACTTTTAAATCCACAACTACAGAAGCCATCTCTGGATTAATGCTCACCTCAGCCAACTATGAAGAAGTTGTAGCTACACTGAAGAATACATTTGGAAATAATCAATTTATCGTTAATCGTCACATGGATGTTCTTATTAAATTAAATCATGAAGTATAGGAACTTCTCAATATAACCTTAGTGGCCTCAGGCACCTTGATTTAGTTGAAGCTCATGTAAGGGGGTTGAGGTCACTGGGTGTTCCGTATGAATCCTATGGAGGTATATTGTCATCTATCATACTGAGCAAGTTACGTGAAGAACTTTGTCTGATAATTAGTAGAGAATTGACTGAGGAGAATGGGACCTGGATACCACTATGAGCATTATTGAAAGAGAAGTTGGTGTATAACGAATATTCTTACAAAACAATCATCAATTGAAATATTAGACTTAGTACCTTTGAACACAAATTCTTAAAGCTGAAATTTCAGTAAAAAGCCATGCAGAGCTGCAAGCAGCTAAATTGGAAATGTTTGGGTGAAATACAGTAATATTAACATAATTGAAATTGAGTTATGAATATTACTGATCCCTAAAAGCTTGACCACTTACATACAGAAATTAGTCAAATTGTACAACTTACTCTTCAATCACATTAGGCTTTCTGGGAGAAAAGGAAGACTGGATGCCACGACAGAGCAGCCACCACCTCAATGATGGTGTAGTATGGTAGTCTAATTCCTGTGGTCTTATTATGTCAAAAACACTATACTACTGCTAGTATCCATACTAAACTTCTGCTAGCTTAGCAGCCTATAGCTCTGACTTCTTGCCAAATTTTCAGTTGTATCATCTTGTGTTTAGAATTAGTAAGTCTAATATTTCTATTGTATTGAATATATGAATCTAGACTATATGGAAAAATGGTTTATTTACATTAACACCAATGGAAACTACTCAAAGACAGCGATTAACCTGGATGGAGATGTCATAGTTAATTATTGAACTTCTGTATATTTCCACTCAATGTAAAAGGGTTTATACTGATAGGCAATGCAGTTGGTTATACTGATACTCTGCATTTAAAGTTTGCATGTATATAATTATGTAGAACTGATGAATGGGAAAGCTATACAGGTACCCCCATACGTACACTACAAAAAAATGAATAGTTAATCTTTCTTAAATTGTTAAATCAATCGAAACTAGGTGTGGTCCTTTAGTAAGGTTATGGTGTATGATATATGAAGCAAAACGTAGTTTCTTTAAACATATGTCAAACATCGTAAGAAATTTCAAAAACGTTCCCAAGACACTGGCAAATAGACACCAACTCTACATGTGTTACCAGATGTTGGATGCTGATAAGTACCTTTGCCCACATGATTCACACAATGGAGGTATGGTCAATCGTGCATTATCATTAGTATTATGTATATTTTACATAGTATCGTGTAAAGTTATACGAGATGGAGTACTCAAAGCAAATATTAGATACTTTACCACAACTTGGAGTAGACTCAATCTTATGGAGGTTATGTTATATGTAATACTCATAACAATTACTGTACTTCCAGATCAATGGTCAAATACATGTACATTTACTGAATTTCAATTTGTGCTATGTGGGCATTAATTAAAGCTTACCTGCTAAATGACATCATTTCTGTATTTTCCATCATTTCAATGTTCCTTTCAATTACCTTAGGGCTCGCTTGGTAAACATAAATGGCATAGTGTACAGGAGGAATCATGTACTGGTATGTGCAGTCAACGATGAGGAGCCTTTGTTTGGGAAGATTGTTGATATCATTGTTTCAACCATACAAGAAACTTTGTTTGTTTTACAGATTTATAACACGTTATGTTTTACTGAGCACTATCATGCTTATGAAGTTGCTGCTTCAAGCAGTGTTGTTGTCTACTTTGTGAATCAACTGTGTGATTATCACCCTTTGCACCTTACGAAAGCTCGTAATATGTTAAATTATTGTGTTACTCCAAAATATCATTATTTTTCTTAAATTTTTTTGATTTAAACAATTTTTAGAAACATTAAAAAAATTTTTTGATTTGAAAATTTTTTAGAAACATTAAAAAAATGGTTTATTTTAGTCATTGGAATAGATAAACTCCATCAGTCTTGTTAATGAAAAATGTAGTTGTGCTGAATGATATGTAGTACATCTTTGTCAATTAGTAGTGAGCTAATATCACTACCCTAGCAGTGATGTTCACCACCACAGCAGTGAATGTCGGTGTTTCACCACAGTATAACATGATGATTAGCTAAGTAGTGAACATCACTACCCAAGCAGTGATATTCTCCAACACAGTAGTGAACGTCACTTCACCAGTGTTTCACTACAGTGTAGTGAATGCTATTGGTGGTGAACGTCACTTCGAAGGTAGTGAAGTTCACCACTTCGTTTTTACAGTGTATTTTTAATCATAATTAATGTGTGGTTAAAATAACCTTTTTGATTTTGTGTATTTAGCTTAAAAAAAAGTTGAACTGATATCATTAGAATACATTTATATTGACCAAATCTATATTGCTCAAGTTATTAATAATGTATTGTTAAAATTGACACAATAAGTGTTGCATTGACTTTTATTGTAAGTTTGAAACAACTAAATTTTACAAAAATGACTATTGATGAGTTACAATAACCAAAAACTTAGTACACAGTTCATCTGTTATTATGAACAGAGCTTTGTTTTGAATATTATCACAGGTAGAATCAACCAAAATTTGCAACAGGTGAATAACAATAATAACAAAAGGAAAGATTCAAAACAAAATTATTATTTTTGTGTTTTTAATGTTATACAGGTAGAATCGTATTTTTCATTGTGTGACGCTGTAGTTCTGAATGTCTGTCGTAACAGTTAGATATGTTGCACTCTTGTGATGCTTCATTGTAGATGTAACAGGAAGCTTGAACACAAATTCTTGAATAAACATGGCCACTTCTTTGACCTTGAAGCAATACTTAAGGGTTGATGACATAATGTGCTATGAACCATAGCATTATAGCATGTGAGAAGGTATGGGCTGGTGACACACAAACTTTACTTTCAACATTGAAGTATGCAATTCTTGGAGCAGATCTCTAGTAGCCACATCCGGTGGGTCATCCGCCAGCTACATTAAGGTGAGAGGTCATATTATGTGTACTTCTTACATCAAACAAACATACATATAAATATGTAACACTTAAATATACTTAACCTTGCACTCCTTGTAAATGTAAACAATGGCATTACCAACACCCTTCTTCAGAAGGGCCTTGCAGAGTACTGAAAGAGCTACCTTTTCTTGATCACCTACATAGATATAGTTTTGGAGTATTATAAACTTACTTTCATCCTATTTTAATTAATAATGTAGAATAAATAATGCAGTGCATGAAACTATGGGATATAGCTAACCAAATAGAAATAATTCCAGTACACAACATTATACATGCAAAAATTACAGTATGGCTTGGCTTGACTTACTGCAGAAGCAACGTTTCCAATACATGACTCTGCATACTGAAGAATGGAAGGAACCCAGATAGTTGTCCATTGTTGTAGTGTTGATTTACACGTCCTTCTTTTCCAAAGTTAAGTCTATTTCTTGTTCAAGCTGTGTATAAATAACCATAATAACATAAGTATAATTATGCAAACTCAATATAATTATAATTATATATATATATATATATATATATATATATAGGTTATATACTGTTTTCGCAGTTCATATGTGTGTTTATAATCCAGAGGAAGCCATATTAGTAATCAGGTACTGCTAGTACTTGTCTTGCATCAGTGTGAGTGGGTGGGGTCGAGAAGATATATATCACTTAACCCGGGGGCTTTTGAAAAAATTTGAATAATAATTCCAACCTACCATGGATGTAATATACTGAATGCGAAGTGTGGCCTCAGCATCTCATTAAAATCAAAACCTTCGTTGCAACTGAATACAGGCAATTTGCAATTTTTTCCAACTTCTGGAGCAATCTAACACACACCTCAACCTTGCTTACCAATTACTGCAAGCACAGCATCCACTCAAGTCTGCACGCGAACGCTATTTGTCACTTATTCTCCCAACAGCAGTGGTGTAGCTATATAGCTTCTCAAATGTAGGAGGGCCTTAAAATTGTGCGCGTGAAGCGCGCAGAAAAATTGACCGTATATTAATTATTTATGAGGGGTGTGGCTATTAAAGCTGCAATTTCAGTGCCGCACCGCACTACATTTATGAGCGCATTTATAATTATTATATATTACATATCATATTTTATAGAATGTATACTTACCTCTTCGTCCAATAATTTAGTAACGTTGACACACGTTTGCTGCTGTCAGCTGACATCTTTCAACACAATGCATTGAAATTCATTTTGGCACTGAAAACATTTGGGTGTGCCTGGCTACGCCACTGCCCAACATCCCTTTCTCTCTCGCTAGAACCAGCTAGAAAGTCTAAAGATCACACAAACATCAACATAACGTTTTACTCTCCTTTCACTTTTTTTTAAGCATCCTAAGCTAAGTAACATCAAAGGGCGGACACTTGAATCAAAGCACCGCTAGACCACATCGAACAAAGCGTGGGCGTTTTGAACAATAGAATGCCGACATGCCACCACCACATTGGTATACTCTCGTAATCTACAGTAATTTGGGGTGTGGTACATCCAAGACCCAGTCAACGCAGTGAAATTTATTAATGTAATAAGTAGGTGTGGTACTTCCTATCTGACAGGATGTTGTAAAATTACAACATTAAAAAACTGAAAGTGATAGCTTCTTGACCCATCCCTCATTGTTACTTCACGTACAGAATTCGCATCGATGTCACAGGAATATCAAACCAGGAGGGAATTTACTGTGACACCGGTGCTTCATATATAATAGCAACTGCTAACAGTCCCCGTTTACAAATATTTTTAAAGCACTCGGCGATTTTGCTCGTGCTGTGCAAAATTGCCGTGTGCTTTAAATATTTGTTAGTGATGCATTCGTCGTGTTGTGTTGAACATTTCATCTGATAACTACTCTATTATTTTAGATATTACTGTTTCCATTTATTAATATAAAATTATAAAGATATAATTCTGTTTGAGCTGATTATATACACCTCGTGACGTTCTTATACACCTTTTGTGATTTCATGGGTGGTATATACTGAATATACCACCTGTGTTTTCAATTGGTGTTGTTGTTTTTTGCTTTGTAACAATTAATACTCAATCCACTCACAATTTTGTAATTGATATTAGGGTTCTATTGCTTCTACCCCAAAAAAGCTCAGCTTCCCCATAATACTACTCCCAAATAGTGTTTACAGCGGTTTGCAGAACAGTTGTCATGAGTGTGGTTTAAAAAGGGAAAATGGGTGTGGCCAACCACAAATATTTCCATGAGGAATTACCTTCTCTAACCCAAAATCTCTGGATGAAATGCTATGTTCTGTGCAATCTGAGAATTTGCACCATGTGCAGATTGTGCAATAATAATTATTGCTAGGGCTGCCGCTGGGACGATTAATGGATTAAAAATTTTAATGAAATTAATAACGAATCTTGTATTCATAATACAACATAATTTGTGATGAGGATGGCAACTGATGGAACAATATCCACCTTCAATCCAGCCACTGAATCGTTGACATTGTATTCTAAATGTCTCAGACATTATTTCACACCCAATGACACTGATAGTCTCGCGAGCCAGACTCCGCCCCTTTTTGAGATCGGACGGCGTGGAGGGAGTCTGGTCAATCGAGTTGAATTTTCTGTCCCAGCTAAGCCACCACATGTAAACTGTGAATATCTCGTTAGAAGATGGAGAGTGAAAGTGCACTGTTTTTTTTTTTATAATTAAACTGTTATTGTTACTCTTTTGTCTTCTTAAACTGCATATGACGTTCCTGGAAGATTTCAAAAACTATCATATATTGTGGGGCATGGAGAGACTTCCCAAATCTGGTCTGTAGGCATGCGAGTGCATTAATTCCTGTGAAAAGTCAGCCACTGCTTCTTTCTGCCTCATCTTCAAAGTAAAATCATGTATCATTTGTTCACTAGCTATCTTAGTTTTTAACACAGATGTAGAATAAATAATAATAACAATATTCACAATTTTACATGTGGTATAATTTTCATACCAACACTGCGGCCAAATTCCTTAGCTGGGACAGCAAAGTCAACTCAGACTCCCTCCCCGCCGTCCGATCTCGAAAAGGGGAGGAGTCTGGCTCGCGAGACTATGATATTCTGAAAGAAGCTCGTGGCCTAGTAATCGCGTGCAGAGTATGTGATCCAGCTGCTTATCAACTTTTGATAAGTTTAACACAGCCTGCAAAGCAGTTGGAGAAATTTTACAACCAGTTAGTCAAAACTCTGACGGGATACTGCAGTCCTAAACCATCTTCCATTTTTCAACGATATAAGTTTCACTTACGAATTCATCAATCAGGTGAATCAGTAGCCACCTACATTGCCGAGCTTAAGGCTTGTGGGCAACATTGTGCATTTGGGGACTCTCTATATAATACGATCAGAGATAGAATTGTATGTGGCATCAGCGATAACCCTGTCTTCTATATATACAGAGAGTGAGCTGACATACAAGCTGGCATTTGATATCACCCAAGCTATGCAGGCTGCAGCAAAGGATACACAAGACCTTAAGAAACCTGCACCGAGCTGTCAACGCGTTCAACATGTACAGGACCGAAGATCTGCGTGTCATTGCTGCAGATGTAGTGGCAACCATTTACCCACCAGACTCACACCAGTTGTCATTTTCGTCATGTTGACTGTCAAACGTGTGGCAAGAGGTGGCCACATAGCTGAATCAATCATCAAACAAGAATGTAGTCCATATCTGAAATCACAGTCTCTGAGAATGAGTAACAACATCTACACCCTTGTTCCACACGAAAGGGAAAAGCAAGCCCATAGTTGTTTCTGTCAGGATACACAAGGAGAATTTTCTCTCGGAAATTGATGAAGGAGCTAATACCAATTTATCAATTTTAGCAGAGTACACTAGTCAATCCTACTGTCATTGTTTTTTGTACTTACACTAGGGAGCTGCTTTCAAATTTAGGAAGTGTCGATGTACAGTATGATTCACAGATCATGACTCCACCACTGATCATTATCAAAGTTCCAGGACCGAGTCTATTGGGAAGAAATTGGCTTGCAGCAATCAAATTGAATTGGAATCAAATAAACATAATGTTCAAACTAGAATTAGGAACTTTTCAAGGCACCACAGCAAAGATTTATGTTGACCAAAATGATCGTCAAAGGTTTTACAATCCCAGACCTGTTCCATATACATACAATGATAAAATTGAACAAGAATTGCAATGTTTACAAGTTCAAAGCATTATCACCCTTGTTAGGTTTTCAGAATGGCCAGCCCCAATCGTCTCAGTCATCAAAAGTGACTGAAACATCCGAATATGTGGTGAGTACAAAATCACCATTAATCAAGTCACCAAACAAGAGATTTACCCATTACCTTGAATGGAGATTCTTTTTGCCACCTTGGCAGGAGGAAAAATCTTTTCCAAGCTTAATTTGACCCACACAAACCAGCAATTAGTATTCGATGATGAATCAAAAAAAATTTGCCATAATGAAAACCAACAAAAGTCTTTTCCAGTACGAAAGGTTACCATTTGGCATCTCTTCAGCCCCTGCAATCAATGGAAAGTTTATTACAAGGACTACACAGAATCTGTGTATATCAGGATGACATATTGGTGACAGGCATTGATTAAGAGGGTCATATTCAAAACCTCTATAAAGTTCTGGCTCGACTTTAATCAGCAGCCTCACATTAAAGAAATGAAAGTGCACCTTTGGGTCATCATCTCTCTCATGCACACCGTTTCATTCAAACTGGATGGATGCTGACTAACCCTGATCCAGCATTACAACCGTATTTCAACTGTAAAAAAGAACTCGGTATTTTGGAATTTACCAGTTATGAATTCAAAGATTTTACTGAGAAGAATGGAATTAAACACACATTATGTTATGAATTCAAAGATTTTACTGAGAAGAATGGAATTAAACACACATTTACGTCTACTTATCACCCATCGGCCATCATCAAACAGGTTAGCCGAACATGATGTACAAACAGATATTAGAAGGAAACATCAAGGACAAATTTCTCATTTATTTTTTACCTACCATATCACTCCACATTCCTGTACAAGACTATTCCCTGCTGAACTTTTAATGGGATCGACATAATATTAGTACACTTCTAGATCTATGCCTTCCTAACACGGATCAGAATGTACAATGTAAACAAGAGAAATACAATACCAAATCTCATTCCCATCATACTTATAATGCAAGTGATCAATTTATATGTCTGCACATGAGATTTCCACTATTGGTTTGAACTTGATAAGATAAAGGTCCTAGAATTGTAGTAACTTGAACTGATATCCATTTCTGAGATCCATGGAAATTCCTAGCAAACAATTTATTAGTAATCTTATATTTGTACAATATTTCTATAGAAGATTGTGATGATTGGCCACTGCCAAGTCAACATACAAATGATCAAGTAACTTCGAGTGTTTTACCTCAACCTCTGTTTTACATCCATACACTGTAAAAAGTAATAGGTTATTTTAACCTTCAGTTGGTTACAGGAGTTTCAACGTAATTATATTTTCCTCCATGCTAATTTATTTTTCCTGCTAGCTAATATTTACAGGTCATGGACAGTTCATTTGATCTTGACCTACATTGTATATAAAGTACATGTCATAACAAGGCATATGGTAACAAACACAATGTAGCTATATACATAGCATAGTACAACATGTGGTGTATTATCTGTGAAACAAGAGATGTTACTACCTCATTCCAGAGTTAAAATATGCAAGAATTTGTACTTGTGATAGCAAACATGTGATATTTGAAACGTCAGCACATGTATGTAATTATTATAGGATTCACGTGTTTAAAGTACATGTGCTTTTGTTAATTAATATTAAGTAGCTATACATAGCATAGTATTATATTAGTATAACCTGTGGTGTATCATTAGTATTCAAATTCCAACATCTGCAAAACAACAGATGTTACTAGCTCATTCCAAAGTATAAATATGCACATGAATGACGTACTCCACAGATATTTGAAAAGTCAGCACAAGTATGTACCATTCTTTATTATGGCATATACTTTATTTACTAGTCAATATACATGTAGATCAAAATCAAAACATTACCTAGTTAAACAAGAAAGCAGCATTGATTTAAATAGTCTCAGGAGGAATTGAAACTTATGTAATCAAATGAGGATTAAAATAATCCATTCATTTTTACAGTGTACTTAGGAAGAATTTTGTGAATTATATGTTGTAGCCATGTTTAATTATCTTATACTATCATGTAAATAGAAACTTTAGTTTTCCATTTTATATAAAACACTGTTTTGTAATACGTAATTAAGTTTATGTTGTTGCATAAATAATTAATAGCAAATCTTGTACTGAAAATACAACTAATTATAAATTCACACAGAACATAATCAAAAGGGCTACAATGAGGATCTCCTATGTAATCACATTTGTCAAGTTGAAATAATTAGTTCTGAAGTTTTATATAGCACCCACATACCAGTACCAATAATCCTATATATTTCCAATTCTGGATGCAAATAATACATACAGTTGCATGACAATTTTCTACAAGTAATAGTTATATCTGATATAGCATGAGAAGGCATGTTATTAATATATTTCCCAATTTGTTCTCATTTTGGAGAATTGTTTTCTTGTAGTCTGTATTGACAGGTCTTCTATCTCACGACAGTGCTATATCTGATTTATAAACCTGTGGTTTACATAAACATTTCGCTATATCAGTTATATAGCTATAATTATACATATATGTAATATATACATATCTATAATTATATACACAATATATATATATATATATATTGTGTATATAATAATGATTATTATTTCCACTGATCTAATATATTGTAAGTAAAAAAAAACATGCTTTTCAAAAGAGAAGGAAAAATAATCAAGTACAACAATTAAAATTATGATAATTATACTAAACAATTATCTACTATGTGAACACAATGATAATGATTATCATCACTTTCACAAAATACAATGAACACAGGATTAGTGACTTTGTAAACACATTAATTAATAATAAACAGGGATGGATGTCTTGGCAAGATCATCATAAGTAGGAGGTGCTTCAGTATGTAGTTGACTACCCTAAAGTATTAAAGACACATTATTCAATAAAATTCAATTGTTTGATATATATTTTACCTGAGGTGGAGGGTAAGGTTGTGGATATGTGCCTTCGACTGTTGGATAAGGTGCTGACTGGACAGGATAAGGTACTGACTGGACAGGATAAGGATATGCTGGATTTTGTTGAGGATAACTTGTTGCAGTTCCAGTAGGATAGGCACTAGGATATGGTTGCAATGGGACAGAGTGTTCAGTGATTGTCGTACCCACAGTAGTTACTTGTGGTTGAGTAACAATTCGACGTTTGCTCTTCTTTGAAGAATAGCAACCAATTGCAACACAAATGAAAATAGGACAGACAACACAGCCTAGAAATCCAAATATACTTCCAAGTACGATACCTGCAATAGCCCCTGCAGAAACTATTTCACAACAAGGAAAAAAGAGATGATTTATAATTACAGTTATATAATATACTACACAAATGTGGCATAGCTCCCATGTTCCACTGTATATACATGGGATTATAAATATTACTATATACCTTGTTTAATAAAACTGTCTGTCTGTCTGTGTATTAGCAAACTTTCTGAAAAACTATGAACATTAGGAAACTTCAAATTTTACAAGGATAAAAATAACAATGGGATATTTCTAACAACTTTTGGATATCAAGTTATATCAATTTCTCTCACGGTTACCATATTTCCTGATCTTAGAAAATTTCTGGTTTCAAATAAATAGTATTACTTGAAAACACAATTCATCTTGTTTGAAAGCTATAGTGGACAAACCATGTACTGCTTGATATCATGTACAATGCAAGTAGAGTGACCACCATACAATATCAAGCACTGGCTCTACGCCTGCTGCCATGATGATGGTTACATTCTGGCTCCACCCATTTTATTTCATGATTGTGATCAAGCCACAAAACTGGTCTACACTGCTCTATATAGGACTGCAGGGCAATTTTAGGACACACAATTATATATATTATATATATATAATATATATATATATATATATATACAGTATATCAGAGTATGGTAGTACTCTGTATGTATAGGGATGACTTATGTTGTTCTGTTTTTTTTTTGATTTTGAAGATTTTCAACCCACTGACAATGTCTTCAAAACAACCCAGATATGGAATCTATGATCTTCATTACCCTCAGAAACAGTATTTTAGAAACCTGACTGTGTCCAAGCAATAATTAAGGACTTGAAAAACACCAAAAGTACCTGTTTTCTTGTTCTTGGGTCACACAAATAACTCCAAACATAAACAGAAAGTCAATTCATAAACCAAATCTTCGTAAACTATTGTGGTCATATTCCAATGGTATTTCACTAAATATGACTTTTCTATAGAGTCCTGCTGGTTTACACCGCAGTGTTTGCATGGAGACTTCATTTTGACAGTAATATATGTGGGTGTGTATTTATTTTGATTATTCAAAGGAATTATTAATGCAAATGAAAACGTGATCATGAAAAAAAAGTCTGGGAAACAAGATATTAAAAAGTGTCTTTAAAAATGAAGATGATGTAGGGATGACAAATGTATAAAAAGTAAAGGAACAAGATAGGGATGATTATAGTTTGGCATCCCTACATCACCTTGATTTTTTGACATTCCAGTATCCATAAACATAGGCCTATTGACGGCTCAGAACATATCAGGGCTCATTAATTATTCATGATAATTAATTGCAATTAATAAAGGTTAATAAGTAGTTATTGACGATTATTAAATTTGTTAGTGGGAGTGATATATTATTATAACTTATAGTGGTGGGCGATACCTGATATTTCACATACAATATGATACCAACTACTTTACCATCGATACCTTATCGATACGATACTTTGATGAAAACTTAGAAGAGTTTATTTTATAGTTGAAGAATGGATGATTTTATATAGGCCTAATTCAGTAGTAATTACTATGTTGAATGATTATATATATAACAAGAATAATAAAAAACATTTCCAATTAAATGAAAGGAGATGTAGGGATGTCAAAACACAAAAAGCATGCAAACAAGGTTAGGTGGGACCCAAAATTAAACAAACCACTTCCATATAACCCTACATAAGTACTTATAAAGCAAAATACAAAGAACTGTACTTATGTAGGGTTATATGGAAGTGGTTTGTTTAATTTTGGGTCCCACCTAACCTTGTTTGCATGCTTTTTGTGTTTTGACATCCCTACATCTCCTTTCATTTAATTGGAAATGTTTTTTATTATTCTTGTTTCCATGTTTTTTTTCTGAATGGTCTGAATATGTTTTGTAGATTGGCAGAAATACTGTTGTAAGTTATATACCGTATCATATGAAATCATTCAGTTCATCAATGAAGGCGAGTCTTTTGTATATATCAATTATTTTTGATTATCATTCTCTTACAGAGCTGTCAACAGTCCTACAAGCTATTCCAATGCTTATCATAGTATACAATATATCAATTGCTTTAATATTAATTAATAAGTCATTATTATAAGTTTGTTCTAGGATAGAAATGCACATGCGCAATTAAATACCGCGTGGGTTGATTAAAGAAAATGGCGTCTGATTTGAGATCAAATCTTTGTAGTAGTTAAGACTGTCTTCTTTCATAGTATTTCAAGATATCATCTTGCTACTTTAAGACTAGAATTTTACTATTAATGCGACTGGAATTGTGCTACAATCAATTTGATAGTTCACCAAACAAAAAAATGATTTGTCTGGAAAATATTAATAATATGAGGAAGATTTTGCCAGTTTAGCCACTCGCCAGTTTTCTACCTTAACGACAATTTTAAGATGTTGGTAGTCATAAAAACACTCGATATGAATAGGTATGTGTGTATTAAAACATATCTGTATATATTACCAGAGATTTCAGCTCATCACTTGCAATTGAAATGTATGGGCGGCCATTTTTTTTCCGTGCCATCCCTACATAGAGAGTACTACCGTACTCTCTGATATATGCTATAATAATAAAAAGATTATTGTAAATATATTTAAGTTACAAGTTTTGATTAAGGAAAAGAAACGAATGCCATGAGCTATAAATATTTATTATAAACAAACTAAAGTTAGGCCTCAATGAGCATCCTAAAAGTTCGGAGTACAAGCGCGTTTACGCATGTGCAGTAGCAAATTAGGATCACGTGATACGGTATCGTAAACGACCGATCAGAAGAAAGAGTATCGATATTGTGGGAAAATTGTAAGTATCGTAGATATCGAGTATTTTCGGTATCGATCTGCCCACCCCTAATAACTGATATAACTGATAAAGTTGAGTGCATCAAAGAAGAGTTATTTTGGCATTCTTGTGAGTCAGGGCAAACTTTAGGACGAGATCATTGATGAATTGCCAAAGCTGAGATGAAAGATCTGCTCAATATAGAGAATGGCTAGATCGTCTAACCTCTGCTGAGACATTCTTGAGCGTAAATACTTTTTCAGACGACGAAGGGAAGAAAAGCTACGTTCTACTGTTGCTGTTGAAGTCCGGAGTGTCATGGCTATCAGCAGGCACTCCCTTACAACTGGGAATGGTTCTTTCATAGGATCGATGAGTTGGAGTAAATGATGTAGACTTTCATCTTCCTCGGTGGTGGGATTTCTCACCAAGTAGTTCTTTAAAGTTGATATTTTGTTTTCTAAGTTGTCCTGAGGAAAAATATTGCTGTAGTGACAGGATTGGAGACAAGCAACTGGGTGAAAGGAAATTTTTAGACTCTGGATTGAGAGAAGCAACAGATTTTAGCAACTCATCCTCCCTTGATAGCTGGAATATGGATCCTCAACGATTTCTTTTTCATAAGACCTCCATCATCAACTTTGTTGTTTACAAAATCTTATTTAATTTTTGACACTTCAATGAGTTTTTATAATGTGGTTACTATGTATAAACAAGAGGTATTTTCCCTATTCATATATATAGGCAGGTGGCACTGGTTAAAAATTAAATATCATGCCTATATATATAGGCATGTGGCAGCACACAACGAGTTAAACCATTGTGACTGTAATAAAATAAACAACAAAGCACTTTTTTCACTCAGAATGTTTTTATGGCCTGTAGGGCCATCCCTATGATTGCTTTCCACGGAGGTTTAATGTATATATATATATTTATTTTCTTGTGTCACTTCTGTGAGTATGCGTTGTATACGTAGTTAAGGAAGTTGCATCATTCTGCGGGGCTCAGTCAATTAATGGGCGTGGCACATAAAGAATGCACGCTCAAGCCTCTACAGACCAAAAGCTGTGTAGTATACGTTAGAAAACTAGAACTAATAGCTAGCTTATTCTACCTGAAATATATTCTTAAAGTTCTACAAGGTTCTTTAAGGGTAAACAGAGTAGATAATCAAAATAATAACTATAAGGCTGATGTGTTTCAGGTATCATAAAGATAGCCTTGATTACTGAATGCTGGACATCACAAAGCTTCTTCACTCAAATTTGTAAAGCAATCATAGGGATGTTTTTTTTCTTTATATACATGTACACTTGTTACCCTGGTAATGCCATTGCTTGCACCGGGTATAAATACGACTGTGTCCATAAATTATGTATAATTATTTGATACATAGTTACTGATTCATTACTGGTGTCAAAAACCTATATAAAAACAGGGCAGAATAAGATTCTAATAGAAGAACAAAGAACACAAAGTGCATCAAAAATAGAAGATTACGAACTTTCTACCAATAGAATGAAAAATGTGTTACAAAGATCAAGGTGATAGGGATCATCATCCCTATCTTGTTCCTTTATGTTTATACATTTTTCATCCCTACATCACCTTCATTTTTGAATAAAATTTTTAATATCTTGCAGATGTTCATCATGTAATATATTAATTCATAACTTTTATAGAAGTTAATAAATTCTGTCATGTCAGAATTGAAATTATTTTCTCAACCCAATTAAGATTTTAAAGAAATTGTTCAAAGCATTTCTGGTAAAATACTGTAAGCATGGATTACACATTACAGTTGGAAATATCAGTTCAACAGAATAGAAATTTTGTTGGTAACACTAGAAAAAACCTTATGTTCTTTTTTGTTATCATAATGTCCTACAGAGTATCCCGTTTCCTCAGTTCAGTTGCTAACAGACAGAATGCAAACACACACAACAAAATGCACTTACATTACCACCTATCTATGTGGTGAGTGTTGATAATCAACTAAGTGAACTTACGTGGTTCATTACATCTAACAGATGCATCTTCAGAATGAACACAATTCTCAACACCAATACCGTTATGACTACAATCTAATAATTCTGATTCAGATCCAGTACAAGCAACATTATCCAACCAGATTTCACCAGTTCCCTGTCCAAAGTGAGCAGATGAAAGAGCTGTTCCTATAAGAATGAGCATTATTATTTAATTTAATTCCAATCAACATAATGCTATACATCTTATCAGGAGTGGCACAAACATATACGTAGTTTATCTGTTGAGGCAAATTGTTTCAAACTTAAACAGAAAACAGTAGTGCCTCTATGTGAGAATGGCCAAGGTTTAAACTATTGATATTCTATTGCAGTACACTAATTAGTGTAATATGTAATATAGGATGAACTTGATGAACCAAACCTGACTAACAGCATCTTTACAAATATCTCTGATCCATGACAGAAATTGCAACATTAAAAGGACTTGTCATTATAACATCACATCACCTCACACTTACTTCTCATCTTTAAATTATATTAAAATACAAAATGCTAAAATTATACATTTTGTATAATTATGAAACATGAAGTATTGAAAATGTAGTTAAAACTGACCACTGGAATAGTCCCCAACCTGTCTGCATACAACATCAGCATCATCGTTATCCCAAAAGTCATCACACACTGTACCCCATTCATCATTAATACATATCTCGACTCTACCCTCTGAACTATCCGATCCATCAGCTAGTCGAACATCACCATATGTACAAGAGACTACAATATAAGAAAGTGTGTATATAAATCATGTATGATGGTGACATCTGCACTTTGATGTGGTGAGGTCTACATATTGTATATAGAGGTCTATATTTTTAAATATAGACCTGTCTGGCCACTCTGTGTACACTATGGAGGAGATGTCACCATTATATTGTATATAGTATGTTAATAGGTCCTATATATATATACTGAATATAGGACCCTGGTTTTGTGTCCTCATATGTGATATAGCCCTCGCAGGGTCAGGCTATATCACATCCTCGGACACAAAACTGAGGTCCTATATTTTGTATATACATGTAGGACGTACTATCATACTACATAATATACATGTACATATCATTACATCGATATATATATATGTGTGTGTGTGTGTGTGTATGTATTTGTATATACATACAATTATATACAATACAATTGTACATGTATATAATTATAACTTAATAAATTTAAGCTCATACATGAATAATTCCTTTTGATGTTTGCACTATAATGAAGGATCCAAACAGTATAACACATGGCAACTATTAAGGATATTACAAACACAGATTATTTCCACAATTAATCGACTATATTATATAACAATGAATATGGCTTAAAGAAGTTATACTATAATTATATTTTTATATTATAATATATAATACTGTATATATGCATATATATATATATATATTATATATAATTATTATATATAAATATATATATATAAGTATATGTTATAACACGCTTACGAGTGCTATATCATATTTATAATCACCAAGCATGAGGGCCGTAGGGTGAGGTGATTATAAATCTGATATAGCACAAGTAGGTGTGTTATATTTCCCAAAAGACAAGACCTTTGTTAATGTCTGTTGCTTCTCCTACCGTTTTGTCTGCACTTTGGCGAAGGTAAGCTTGTAGTCTGTTTCAATGGCAGGTTTTATATCTGACCACAGGGTGCTATATCTCATTTATAAACCTGTATATACATATTATATTTTATTTTATACATGTATTATTATATTTATTTGTATTACCAGCAGTACATCTGCATTGGAACACTTACTAATACTTTACTAATACATTTTCCTAATAGTTTACTGTATTATATAAACTGAAGTTTATCTGGCTGCTCGTGTGGTTTCAGTTTACATCTACATGTACTAACTTACAAAAACATGTAATTTGCAGTTATGATATATATATATATATATATATATAATATATAAATGTAATATATATAGTACACTTACAGGTCTTATATACAAAAATATAGACCCGAGGTTTAGTGTCCAAGGATGTGATATAGCCCGAGCCTGCGAGGGCTATATCACATCTGAGGACACTAAACCAAGGTTTTATATTGTTTTATATAAGAACTGTAAGTGTACTATATACAATATATTGTATGCTGATAGATTAAAGATTCACAGGTCTATATACAAAAATATAAGACCTAACCACATCAAACGGTTGCCATGGTAGCATGCTATATATGTATATATGTTTAACATGGCTTTGAGGTGTGTATCAGCAGTCCGAGGCGAAGCTGAGGTTTGCTATCAAAGGCTTCACCCCTTGATAGCATACCTCAGCTATTATGAATATCATTATAGCTCTTATATCAGACCTGTAGTTGGTAGTGTTGTTCTAGTTCTTGGGTACTAGAACTAATATAATTTTAGTTCTGGCCTTTTTATTATAGTTCTAGTATATACCAAGAACTAGAATTGGTACTGGAACTAAATTTTTCCAATAGAACTTTAATTAATACAGTATCAGAAATGCCAGTAATATAACATTTTCTTTGAAGTTGGAAGGGTACTCTTTTGATAATGATATCGTGCACAGCAGATGAGTACCAGCAACTGGCACCATGGAACTAGTATGAAGACAATAAGACAGAACTGTAACTAGAACTAAAATTATCAAAATAAAGTTTCTGGAACTATAACTGGAACTAAAATAATCAAAACAAAGATTCTGGAACTGTAACTGGAACTACAAACAACAACAAAAAAGTTCCAGAAATATAACTGGAACTTTAAAATAAATAGAACTAGAACAACACTAGTAGTTGGGTATATATCACGTATATAACACCTGTAGGTATGTGCCTGTTAGGTATGGTACATGTATATAACTATAACTACGTAAAACCCATTTTAGTGACTTTTAGTTAATTGAACTGTAACTAGTCTACTGCAATAAAATGAAAATTGGTCAATAATGGACACTTTTAGTTAGTTAACTAAAACTAAAACCCTTTTAGTAAGCCTAATTTTGTTTTAGTTAATTAAACTATAACTAAACTAAAAGTTTGTAAACCAGGCATACTATAACTAAACGTGGTCGCTATAGTGACTAATAATGCATGAGACTGTAACTTTCATATTTATAATTATTGTTAGTTGTAATTATTATAACATAAATAAAATTATTTATATTTATATATAATTATTTTTAATTATATATATACATGTACATACATATAATATATATAAATAAATATATATAATATATATATATACTGACTGCCTGAGAAATGTAATAAGTAGGATTTTCTTTTCTTAGCTGTTAAATTCTTGTTTATAGTTAGAGATGGAGTCAATTTACAATGCAATGTAATGAACTACACATTAAAAATTAGTATATATCACTATTAGCTTCTAAATAAAGGATAATATTACCTCCTGAGTCAATGTTATATTATATTACTATTACCTTAACAATGAGTAGATTACTACTACTATTACTGATTAAGTCAGTGTTACTGTTATGGATTTCTATAGCATTGAGGTTTCTTTGAAATTCTTAATAATATTATTACTATTGTAGCTTGCCACAACTAATACTTACTAAATAAATTGGATATTTTGGTGGTTGTGGTCAGAAAATCTATATATACATTTGAGATATTCGAATTATGGAAATGTGCACTTGTTACAGTACTAATTAATAATTATTGAGTTCTGTACCTTGTGATATGAGTACACTTACAAATCATTACAAATAACATACACACATGTCTAAAATCAATACTTTCTCCACATTGCAAATACAATTAATCATATTGCATGTATATAGTTCACAATTGACACCGTCAACTATACACTAATATCATTTAATAATTCTCAAGATTTAGTTAATAATCGATTGACTACATCTACTCAAGACAGTTGAATAAAGAAGCAATTAATGCAGCAATTGTTTTGTCACTTTATCAAATTCACAAAAAGTATAATTTGGTATCCTAATGGCCCGTAGGCCATCCCTATGATTGCTTTCCCCTAGGTTCAATGTATGGTAATATATATATATATATATATATATACATGTATATTCTTGTATCTCTTGTGCAAGTATGTGCTGTATAAGTAGTTAAGGAATTTGTACCATTCCAGGGGGCTCGATCAATTAATGGCCGTGGCACGTAATAGAACACATGCTTGGGCTCCACAGCTCAGCGGGAGTACTTTTTTCTCTATATATTCTGTTCAATCAAACACCTTTGTCACTGGTTATTGGTATAATATTGACAAAAAGTACAAGTACAGACTTCGTTAAATATGGCTTCTAGAAAATGAACAGCTACTATATACTAAATTGACTAAGTTTCCTGTAAAACAGAGAAAAGAATTGAGCGATATTCTGGCTCGTGTAGACTGTGAAGATGTTCCTAGTGAAGCCATTGACAAAGTAGTGGGAAGCCCTCACTACAATCACTTCAATAACAGAAGGCAATGATGTCAAACACTGATAGTAGGTGACTCCATTTCTGCCTCCAGACGTGCTCGTTTCATAGCTAACCTTGGAGATTGTCGAGATGTAGAGGCCATATTTAACAAAGGCGTATACACTTTGGTTCTAAAAATAGTAACAGACGGATAGACAGATAGTTCGACCAATTTAATTAAATGCGTGGTCATTTGCCGCTCCTACTCTTACGCTTTCTGTCATTATAAGCTCCTGTTATATGTAATATACATTGTATACATTTCAGTGATCTGACAGCCATGCCAACGTTCAGTGTATTTCCATTACTTTGACACATAAAGAGGTCACACAATTTGTAGTCAATCAAGTAAAAACATACAGATAGATGTCAATACAACTATGTAACCAAACAAATTGTTTGAAACAACCAATAATGTTTTTTAGTGATAATAGTAATCATTAGGATACATACATGTAGAGATAAAAAGTATCTCCTATGATTGTTTTCCACAACCCAACTGTTTAATAGTCAGGTTATTTTATATATAATTTTAGAAGTGGCTTTCAGCCATTACATAGTAACAGTTTGTACAGGCTGCTTTCTTTCTGCTGAGGCTTCCATTAGCTCAGCATTCTTTACACCCCCTTTGCCAACCTCACCCACAAAATGATGTAATTTCTTTTAAAACTATATATACCATGTGTATTGACACAAATGCATTGTTGAACCAGCTGTCAACAGTCCTACAAGCTATTCCAATGCTTATCATAGTATACAATATATCAATTGCTTTAATATTAATTAATAAGTCATTATTATAAGTTTGTTCTAGGATAGAAATGCACATGCGCAATTAAATACCGCGTGGGTTGATTAAAGAAAATGGCGTCTGATTTGAGATCAAATCTTTGTAGTAGTTAAGACTGTCTTCTTTCATAGTATTTCAAGATATCATCTTGCTACTTTAAGACTAGAATTTTACTATTAATGCGACTGGAATTGTGCTACAATCAATTTGATAGTTCACCAAACAAAAAAATGATTTGTCTGGAAAATATTAATAATATGAGGAAGATTTTGCCAGTTTAGCCACTCGCCAGTTTTCTACCTTAACGACAATTTTAAGATGTTGGTAGTCATAAAAACACTCGATATGAATAGGTATGTGTGTATTAAAACATATCTGTATATATTACCAGAGATTTCAGCTCATCACTTGCAATTGAAATGTATGGGCGGCCATTTTTTTTCCGTGCCATCTCTACATAGAGAGTACTACCGTACTCTCTGATATATGCTATAATAATAAAAAGATTATTGTAAATATATTTAAGTTACAAGTTTTGATTAAGGAAAAGAAACGAATGCCATGAGCTATAAATATTTATTATAAACAAACTAAAGTTAGGCCTCAATGAGCATCCTAAAAGTTCGGAGTACAAGCGCGTTTACGCATGTGCAGTAGCAAATTAGGATCACGTGATACGGTATCGTAAACGACCGATCAGAAGAAAGAGTATCGATATTGTGGGAAAATTGTAAGTATCGTAGATATCGAGTATTTTCGGTATCGATCTGCCCACCCCTAATAACTGATATAACTGATAAAGTTGAGTGCATCAAAGAAGAGTTATTTTGGCATTCTTGTGAGTCAGGGCAAACTTTAGGACGAGATCATTGATGAATTGCCAAAGCTGAGATGAAAGATCTGCTCAATATAGAGAATGGCTAGATCGTCTAACCTCTGCTGAGACATTCTTGAGCGTAAATACTTTTTCAGACGACGAAGGGAAGAAAAGCTACGTTCTACTGTTGCTGTTGAAGTCCGGAGTGTCATGGCTATCAGCAGGCACTCCCTTACAACTGGGAATGGTTCTTTCATAGGATCGATGAGTTGGAGTAAATGATGTAGACTTTCATCTTCCTCGGTGGTGGGATTTCTCACCAAGTAGTTCTTTAAAGTTGATATTTTGTTTTCTAAGTTGTCCTGAGGAAAAATATTGCTGTAGTGACAGGATTGGAGACAAGCAACTGGGTGAAAGGAAATTTTTAGACTCTGGATTGAGAGAAGCAACAGATTTTAGCAACTCATCCTCCCTTGATAGCTGGAATATGGATCCTCAACGATTTCTTTTTCATAAGACCTCCAATCATCAACTTTGTTGTTACAAAATCTTATTTAATTTTTGACACTTCAATGAGTTTTTATAATGTGGTTACTATGTATAAACAAGAGGTATTTTCCCTATTCATATATATAGGCAGGTGGCACTGGTTAAAAATTAAATATCATGCCTATATATATAGGCATGTGGCAGCACACAACGAGTTAACCATTGTGACTGTAATAAAATAAACAACAAAGCACTTTTTTCACTCAGAATGTTTTTATGGCCTGTAGGGCCATCCCTATGATTGCTTTCCACGGGGTTTAATGTATATATATATATTTATTTTCTTGTGTCACTTCTGTGAGTATGCGTTGTATACGTAGTTAAGGAAGTTGCATCATTCTGCGGGGCTCAGTCAATTAATGGGCGTGGCACATAAAGAATGCGCGCTCAAGCCTCTACAGACCAAAAGCTGTGTAGTATACGTAGAAACTAGAACTAATAGCTAGCTATTCTACCTGAAATATATTCTTAAAGTTCTACAAGGTTCTTTAAAGGTAAACAGAGTAGATAATCAAAATAATAACTATAAAGGCTGATGTGTTTCAGGTATCATAAAGATAGCCATGATTACTGAATGCTGGACATCACAAAGCTTCTTCACTCAAATTTGTAAAGCAATCATAGGGATGTTTTTTTTCTTTATATACATGTACACTTGTTACCCTGGTAATGCCCATGCTTGCCCGGGTATAAATACGACTGTGTCCATAAATTATGTATAATTATTTGATACATAGTTACTGATTCATTACTGGTGTCAAAAACCTATATAAAAACAGGGCAGAATAAGATTCTAATAGAAGAACAAAGAACACAAAGTGCATCAAAAATAGAAGATTACGAACTTTCTACCAATAGAATGAAAAATGTGTTACAAAGATCAAGGTGATAGGGATCATCATCCCTATCTTGTTCCTTTATGTTTATACATTTTTCATCCCTGCATCACCTTCATTTTTGAATAAAATTTTTAATATCTTGCAGATGTTCATCATGTAATATATTAATTCATAACTTTTATAGAAGTTAATAAATTCTGTCATGTCAGAATTGAAATTATTTTCTCAACCCAATTAAGATTTTAAAGAAATTGTTCAAAGCATTTCTGGTAAAATACTGTAAGCATGGATTACACATTACAGTTGGAAATATCAGTTCAACAGAATAGAAATTTTGTTGGTAACACTAGAAAAAACCTTATGTTCTTTTTTGTTATCATAATGTCCTACAGAGTATCCCGTTTCCTCAGTTCAGTTGCTAACAGACAGAATGCAAACACACACAACAAAATGCACTTACATTACCACCTATCTATGTGGTGAGTGTTGATAATCAACTAAGTGAACTTACGTGGTTCATTACATCTAACAGATGCATCTTCAGAATGAACACAATTCTCAACACCAATACCGTTATGACTACAATCTAATAATTCTGATTCAGATCCAGTACAAGCAACATTATCCAACCAGATTTCACCAGTTCCCTGTCCAAAGTGAGCAGATGAAAGAGCTGTTCCTATAAGAATGAGCATTATTATTTAATTTAATTCCAATCAACATAATGCTATACATCTTATCAGGAGTGGCACAAACATATACGTAGTTTATCTGTTGAGGCAAATTGTTTCAAACTTAAACAGAAAACAGTAGTGCCTCTATGTGAGAATGGCCAAGGTTTAAACTATTGATATTCTATTGCAGTACACTAATTAGTGTAATATGTAATATAGGATGAACTTGATGAACCAAACCTGACTAACAGCATCTTTACAAATATCTCTGATCCATGACAGAAATTGCAACATTAAAAGGACTTGTCATTATAACATCACATCACCTCACACTTACTTCTCATCTTTAAATTATATTAAAATACAAAATGCTAAAATTATACATTTTGTATAATTATGAAACATGAAGTATTGAAAATGTAGTTAAAACTGACCACTGGAATAGTCCCCAACCTGTCTGCATACAACATCAGCATCATCGTTATCCCAAAAGTCATCACACACTGTACCCCATTCATCATTAATACATATCTCGACTCTACCCTCTGAACTATCCGATCCATCAGCTAGTCGAACATCACCATATGTACAAGAGACTACAATATAAGAAAGTGTGTATATAAATCATGTATGATGGTGACATCTGCACTTTGATGTGGTGAGGTCTACATATTGTATATAGAGGTCTATATTTTTAAATATAGACCTGTCTGGCCACTCTGTGTACACTATGGAGGAGATGTCACCATTATATTGTATATAGTATGTTAATAGGTCCTATATATATATACTGAATATAGGACCCTGGTTTTGTGTCCTCATATGTGATATAGCCCTCGCAGGGTCAGGCTATATCACATCCTCGGACACAAAACTGAGGTCCTATATTTTGTATATACATGTAGGACGTACTATCATACTACATAATATACATGTACATATCATTACATCGATATATATATATGTGTGTGTGTGTGTGTGTATGTATTTGTATATACATACAATTATATACAATACAATTGTACATGTATATAATTATAACTTAATAAATTTAAGCTCATACATGAATAATTCCTTTTGATGTTTGCACTATAATGAAGGATCCAAACAGTATAACACATGGCAACTATTAAGGATATTACAAACACAGATTATTTCCACAATTAATCGACTATATTATATAACAATGAATATGGCTTAAAGAAGTTATACTATAATTATATTTTTATATTATAATATATAATACTGTATATATGCATATATATATATATATATTATATATAATTATTATATATAAATATATATATATAAGTATATGTTATAACACGCTTACGAGTGCTATATCATATTTATAATCACCAAGCATGAGGGCCGTAGGGTGAGGTGATTATAAATCTGATATAGCACAAGTAGGTGTGTTATATTTCCCAAAAGACAAGACCTTTGTTAATGTCTGTTGCTTCTCCTACCGTTTTGTCTGCACTTTGGCGAAGGTAAGCTTGTAGTCTGTTTCAATGGCAGGTTTTATATCTGACCACAGGGTGCTATATCTCATTTATAAACCTGTATATACATATTATATTTTATTTTATACATGTATTATTATATTTATTTGTATTACCAGCAGTACATCTGCATTGGAACACTTACTAATACTTTACTAATACATTTTCCTAATAGTTTACTGTATTATATAAACTGAAGTTTATCTGGCTGCTCGTGTGGTTTCAGTTTACATCTACATGTACTAACTTACAAAAACATGTAATTTGCAGTTATGATATATATATATATATATATATATAATATATAAATGTAATATATATAGTACACTTACAGGTCTTATATACAAAAATATAGACCCGAGGTTTAGTGTCCAAGGATGTGATATAGCCCGAGCCTGCGAGGGCTATATCACATCTGAGGACACTAAACCAAGGTTTTATATTGTTTTATATAAGAACTGTAAGTGTACTATATACAATATATTGTATGCTGATAGATTAAAGATTCACAGGTCTATATACAAAAATATAAGACCTAACCACATCAAACGGTTGCCATGGTAGCATGCTATATATGTATATATGTTTAACATGGCTTTGAGGTGTGTATCAGCAGTCCGAGGCGAAGCTGAGGTTTGCTATCAAAGGCTTCACCCCTTGATAGCATACCTCAGCTATTATGAATATCATTATAGCTCTTATATCAGACCTGTAGTTGGTAGTGTTGTTCTAGTTCTTGGGTACTAGAACTAATATAATTTTAGTTCTGGCCTTTTTATTATAGTTCTAGTATATACCAAGAACTAGAATTGGTACTGGAACTAAATTTTTCCAATAGAACTTTAATTAATACAGTATCAGAAATGCCAGTAATATAACATTTTCTTTGAAGTTGGAAGGGTACTCTTTTGATAATGATATCGTGCACAGCAGATGAGTACCAGCAACTGGCACCATGGAACTAGTATGAAGACAATAAGACAGAACTGTAACTAGAACTAAAATTATCAAAATAAAGTTTCTGGAACTATAACTGGAACTAAAATAATCAAAACAAAGATTCTGGAACTGTAACTGGAACTACAAACAACAACAAAAAAGTTCCAGAAATATAACTGGAACTTTAAAATAAATAGAACTAGAACAACACTAGTAGTTGGGTATATATCACGTATATAACACCTGTAGGTATGTGCCTGTTAGGTATGGTACATGTATATAACTATAACTACGTAAAACCCATTTTAGTGACTTTTAGTTAATTGAACTGTAACTAGTCTACTGCAATAAAATGAAAATTGGTCAATAATGGACACTTTTAGTTAGTTAACTAAAACTAAAACCCTTTTAGTAAGCCTAATTTTGTTTTAGTTAATTAAACTATAACTAAACTAAAAGTTTGTAAACCAGGCATACTATAACTAAACGTGGTCGCTATAGTGACTAATAATGCATGAGACTGTAACTTTCATATTTATAATTATTGTTAGTTGTAATTATTATAACATAAATAAAATTATTTATATTTATATATAATTATTTTTAATTATATATATACATGTACATACATATAATATATATAAATAAATATATATAATATATATATATACTGACTGCCTGAGAAATGTAATAAGTAGGATTTTCTTTTCTTAGCTGTTAAATTCTTGTTTATAGTTAGAGATGGAGTCAATTTACAATGCAATGTAATGAACTACACATTAAAAATTAGTATATATCACTATTAGCTTCTAAATAAAGGATAATATTACCTCCTGAGTCAATGTTATATTATATTACTATTACCTTAACAATGAGTAGATTACTACTACTATTACTGATTAAGTCAGTGTTACTGTTATGGATTTCTATAGCATTGAGGTTTCTTTGAAATTCTTAATAATATTATTACTATTGTAGCTTGCCACAACTAATACTTACTAAATAAATTGGATATTTTGGTGGTTGTGGTCAGAAAATCTATATATACATTTGAGATATTCGAATTATGGAAATGTGCACTTGTTACAGTACTAATTAATAATTATTGAGTTCTGTACCTTGTGATATGAGTACACTTACAAATCATTACAAATAACATACACACATGTCTAAAATCAATACTTTCTCCACATTGCAAATACAATTAATCATATTGCATGTATATAGTTCACAATTGACACCGTCAACTATACACTAATATCATTTAATAATTCTCAAGATTTAGTTAATAATCGATTGACTACATCTACTCAAGACAGTTGAATAAAGAAGCAATTAATGCAGCAATTGTTTTGTCACTTTATCAAATTCACAAAAAGTATAATTTGGTATCCTAATGGCCCGTAGGCCATCCCTATGATTGCTTTCCCCTAGGTTCAATGTATGGTAATATATATATATATATATATATATACATGTATATTCTTGTATCTCTTGTGCAAGTATGTGCTGTATAAGTAGTTAAGGAATTTGTACCATTCCAGGGGGCTCGATCAATTAATGGCCGTGGCACGTAATAGAACACATGCTTGGGCTCCACAGCTCAGCGGGAGTACTTTTTTCTCTATATATTCTGTTCAATCAAACACCTTTGTCACTGGTTATTGGTATAATATTGACAAAAAGTACAAGTACAGACTTCGTTAAATATGGCTTCTAGAAAATGAACAGCTACTATATACTAAATTGACTAAGTTTCCTGTAAAACAGAGAAAAGAATTGAGCGATATTCTGGCTCGTGTAGACTGTGAAGATGTTCCTAGTGAAGCCATTGACAAAGTAGTGGGAAGCCCTCACTACAATCACTTCAATAACAGAAGGCAATGATGTCAAACACTGATAGTAGGTGACTCCATTTCTGCCTCCAGACGTGCTCGTTTCATAGCTAACCTTGGAGATTGTCGAGATGTAGAGGCCATATTTAACAAAGGCGTATACACTTTGGTTCTAAAAATAGTAACAGACGGATAGACAGATAGTTCGACCAATTTAATTAAATGCGTGGTCATTTGCCGCTCCTACTCTTACGCTTTCTGTCATTATAAGCTCCTGTTATATGTAATATACATTGTATACATTTCAGTGATCTGACAGCCATGCCAACGTTCAGTGTATTTCCATTACTTTGACACATAAAGAGGTCACACAATTTGTAGTCAATCAAGTAAAAACATACAGATAGATGTCAATACAACTATGTAACCAAACAAATTGTTTGAAACAACCAATAATGTTTTTTAGTGATAATAGTAATCATTAGGATACATAGAGATAAAAAGTATCTCCTATGATTGTTTTCCACAACCCAACTGTTTAATAGTCAGGTTATTTTATATATAATTTTAGAAGTGGCTTTCAGCCATTACATAGTAACAGTTTGTACAGGCTGCTTTCTTTCTGCTGAGGCTTCCATTAGCTCAGCATTCTTTACACCCCCTTTGCCAACCTCACCCACAAAATGATGTAATTTCTTTTAAAACTATATATACCATGTGTATTGACACAAATGCATTGTTGAACCAGTTTGGAAAGCAATTATAGGGATAGTCCACATGGACCATAAAGAGACTACCTTCACAATATACTCCAGCATCTTCAGAATGCACACAATCGTGTATTCCAAGTCCATCATGAGAACATGAGAGTAGAGTGGATTCTGTACCAAAACAGAAAACTTCATCCAACCATATAGATCCAGTTCCTTCACCAAAGTAAGCATCACTAAATGCTACACTATCTAAACCAAGAAATGAACAAAACGTCTTTAAAATGGTAATTAAGTTAGGTAGAACAATGACACGCATACATGTGGTTTTATTTCTTCTTACTTGTTGTTAAATATCCCAACTGTCTACATACAACTTGGGCATCATTTGTACTCCAACCATCATCACACACTGTACCCCAAGTGCCACTGTTACAGATCTCTACTCTACCTTCATTAGCAACACTACCATCAACAAGTCTCACATTACCCTGTATACAAACTGAAGAAAGGAAATGTATACCATAATGACAATACAAAAGGAAATTGAGATAATGTACATAACTACAACTTTTAATGTAATTATAGTATGTACTAAATTCTTTTCCCAAGGTATAGATATTATATATATACAAGAATAATAAAAAACATTTTCAATAAAAATGAAAGAAGATGTAGGGATGTCAAAACCCAAAAAGCAAGCAAACAAGGTTGGGAAGCTAACTTAGGACCCAAAATTAAACAAACCACTTCCATATAACCCTACATAAGTGCTTACACCTCTGTACAAAGAGCTGTAATTATGTAGGGTTATATGGAAGTGGTTTGTTTAATTTTGGGTCCTAAGTTAGCTTCCCAACCTTGTTTGCTTGCTTTTTGGGTTTTGACATCCCTACATCTTCTTTCATTTTTATTGAAAATGTTTTTTATTATTCTTGTTTTCATTGATTTTTTTCTAAACGATGTGAATGTTTTTTTAGATTGCAGAAATACTATATATCATTATGAAATCATGCAATCAAAAATGCATTAAAATTTGTTCATCAATGAAGGTCAGTCTTTTGTTTATGTATTGATTATCATTCTCTTTCACTTACAGATGATGTATATTCTCTATTCACTTACATGTGTACATCACTGTCTGCAGTCCTACAAGAAGTAGTGTCAGTCACTGTGTCAACCATTCAGTATTCCAATGCTTATCATAGTATACAATATTATTATACAATTGCTTTAATATTAATAATTATTATATTCATTATTAGTATTTGCTCACAAACTCACAAATGTTATTACAATGCCAAACACTTCCACCTTTTCAGCTTCCATGTTAAGAGTATACAAATGCGCATGCGTAATTAAATTCCACTTAGGAAAATGGCGTCCAATTCCAGATCAAATCTTTATAGTCGTTGAGACTGTCTTCTTTCATAGTATCTGAAGATATCATCTCGATACTTTACGACCAGAATTTTACTATAAATGCGACGGGAATGGTGCTAGAATCATCGTGATAGGTCAACAAACAAAAAAATGATTTGTCTGGAAAATAATATTAATATGATGAAGATTTTGCCAGTTTTGCCACTCGCCGGTTCTCTACCTTAACAATAATCTTCGGCCATCTAGAAGGTATTGGTAGTCATAAAAACACTAGATATAAACAGGCATGTGTGTATAGAAACTTATGTGTATATATTACCAGAGATTTCAGCTCACCACTTGCAATTGAAATGCATGGGCGGCCATTTTTTTTCCGTGCCATCCCTACATAGAGAGTACTACCGTACTCTCTGATATATATATATATATATATATATATATATATATATATATATATATATTAAGGATGTGCGATAATATCGATATAGTGATATTTTCATCACTGAAGTAATTATCGTGATAGCGATATCAGGAATCTATATCACGATATAATTATAATATTCATTATTATTAATTTCAATAATTATTATTGCTTGAAAAATGGGTTCATGCATGCACAGTTCAGTTTGTACACAGATGGCTAGACTAGCAAGGAAGGATAGCATGATTCGTTGGCTCCGTTTGTAGGAGCCAAAGCAAGATCTGGCAGTTATTAAGATTCAAGGTCGATGCTCTAACTAAACAGCAAAGAGGTAACTTGTCATTTGTGAAGGGGCATTTGCCTTACAGTGACAACATAGTAGTCTCTTTTATCATTTGTGGATTTGCTACACAAAGATTTAAAGTATCGCGATTATCGTGATAAACTTTATATGATAATTGGAACAGAAAATTTTGATGATACACATCCTTAATATATATATATATATATATAATATATTATATATATATATAAATCTCGATACAGGAGTTACAGTGAAACATTAATTGTACTCACCTTGTCCGCCAATTCTTGAGATGAAAGAGAAGACAACAAGACTGAATACAATAATAGTTATAGTCCCTGTCCCAGACATTCCTTTTGAAAGATATAGTCGCTTACCACCCGCAGTAAGGCCGCTAGCTATGGTATACTATGTGTGGGCGTGGTCGTAATCTAATTAATTATTAATTGATGTCATGGCAAAAAATGTCAAATATTTTGTAAATGACGGACACAGCTATGCAGCCAGCAAGGCTCCTTTACAGCCATGGGTGTTGTTTAAATTGAATTCCACTGTCTTAGTTGGCCATTGTACATGTATGGCAGGTTTGGCTGAGACATGTTCACATGTTGGTGCAATTCTCCACTGGGTTGAAGCTGCTGTTCGCCTTCATGATCAAACACCTTGCACATCTAAAGAGAACCAGTGGTTGATTCCAAAATCAATGCAGTCAACCCCGTTCCTAAAACTGAATGATATTGACTTTTCGGCCCCAAAACGTCTGAAGACAATTAGTCCAGACACGCCATCTAGCAGTTCTATAATATCAATAAGTAACAGATTATCAGCTCCTTCAGATGCAGAAAAACAGGCATTTTTAAAAGAAATTTCAAAAGAGACTGAAAAAAAACCTATCATTATGTCTGTGATTTCACCATATTGTGATGATGGATTTGTCAAATCAAATGACCACCTTCCCCGTTTGCTTCAAACAATTTATGAGCCAAAATGTTTGAATTATGGCCTCTCTGAGTTGTCTTCTGTAGCCAGCCAGTATGTTGATGAAAAGCAACTATTTCACAGATTAATAATCTTGCTTTGCTAACACAAGGACAGTCGAAGTCTACAATGTGGCACCGCTATCGAGCGGGAAGAATTACAGCATCCCGTTTCAAACGTGTCCTTAACACTGATCCTCAGAACCCTTCTATTTCACTGTTGAATGCAATTTGCTACCCTGAAACAACTAAATTCACAACAAAGGCAACCACATGGGGTTGCAAGCATGAGCAAGATGCTCTTAAAATGTATGAAGCACAAATAAAGGCACTTCATGAAAATTCTAATATTACACATTGTGGTTTATATATTAGTTACAATCACCCATTTATTGGTGCAACTCCTGATGCCTTAGTTGAATGTGTATGTTGCGGAAAAGGAGTGGTTGAAGTTAAGTGCCCACTATGTGCTGAAATGAGTTCATTTGAAGAATTAGCTTGTGGTAGACCAGCCTTCTGCTTAGAGAAATGCAAGACTAGTGGGAAGCTCCACCTTAAGCATAGCCACGAATACTATTACCAATGCCAGTTGCAACTTTTCATCACTGAGCGTGCGTATTGTGATTTTGTTGTCTGGTCAAATGATGAGTTGTTTGTAGAGCGTTTGTCACTCAATCAATTCTTTATTGAGTCCTCCTTATCAAAAGCTAAGGTATTTTACCAACAGTGCATACTTCCTGAGCTTTTAGGAAAGTATTTTTCAAGATAAAGTAAGAAATCGATCAGAGCGGAGCTAATACCAACAGAAGAAGATGATGGTTCATGGTGTCACTACAAAGAAATCAAAAGAGGTAGCATGGTTGCTTGTGATAACAAGTCTTGTCATACCACATGGTTTCACCTACAGTGTGTAAAATTGTCATCTATACCACGAGGCAAATGGTACTGTGAATTTTGCAAGGCAAATAAAATTCAAAAGCACGAACAATGAAAATATAAATATAACTTTCAAGAAATTTTTGAAATAATAGTTTTATCTATAACATTTTGTGACAAATGGGGTATATGTTATTGAATGAGATAATATATTATTTATTAATGTATACACATGCATGTCATTTCATAAAAGTAATTATTAAAATATATCATGGTCACATGAAGGGTACAATGCCCTCACAAATATTATTCAGAGCACAGCAAACCCTGACAGTAGAATCTAATAAAACTGTTCCATTGTTCTTTTTAGAAGCAAATTCTTTTGGTAGTACAACTGTTGCTGATAAAATTTGAAAATGTTGCCGAACAGTCCCAATAATCCGTTCAACATGGATCCTGACATTGGCAAGTTTACGAGTTGATTCAACTTCCTCAGCTGACAGTTGATCTTTGCCCTTAGTAAAAGCTGGTATATCTAATGTTGCTCCAAATAAGGCAACACTATCGGCAATATCAAATCCTCGGTCAGCAAGGATAACATCACCAGGCAACAGGTGTCTCAGGTACCCAGAATTTTCGACAATATATTTGTCAGAGGCTCTACCTCCCCAACCATTTGATATAAAATTAATTACTCCTTGTGGTGTTATACTAATGAGATATTTTGCTGTATTATAATGTTTGTACTGGGACCATGTACATGCCTTTGCCAAAAGATCTGAGGGCTTCCAATAAATAATTCAAAGCAATCTATGACAGATGTAACCTTCAAGCCATAGCTTTGTCTGAAACAGAATGGCATAGTTTTTCTGATACATTCACGCTCAGGCCATGTAGTCAAAAATGACATTCGAATATCCATTGCCTCAATCCACTTCGAAAACATTCGACTCACTGTACACTCACTCACACCAAATCGAAATCCTAAGTCATAGTTACTCAAGCTGAGACGTAACTTCATGAGGGTCAAAATAAACGATTGGAATTTACTTAGTTTTGTTGAAGAAGTTTCAGGAATGACCACAGACACAAGTTTAAAGGTAGCCATTAGGACCACATAACTAGTCAAACCAGTGTAAAAACGCAAAAGCTTGCTATCATTCTTTAGATCCTCCTCTTCTGGGTATCCTTTTCCTGAAGATTTAGTAGTTGCTGACGCTTTAAAATCCACTACATAGTCAAATATGTCTGTTTGTGTTCCAACAGTAGTAAATAGTCTGTCCACATCAGAATTTTCATCACTTGATGTGTCCGTGGCTGCATCTGAACTTGAATGTTCTGCTCCTCTGCATTTTTCCCTGTGCTTAGCAGCATTATACCGTCTCAGACTATGTTGTAGCTCCCTCTCTCTTTTTGAAGAAGTGAAAGAAAAAAGAGTTGGCATATATGCAGGTGAAATTGGGTCATCACTTTTCTCCCCTTGATTATAAAAGAAGAATAATTCGTTATAATACATAATTTTATGTATAATATACATAATACATACATGTAATAATTATTATATATAATTATATATATATACATCTAATGTTATTGTAAAAATTATAACAGATTTTATGGTCAATCAGTAATGCCTGCATGTGCAGTGAATAATAATGATTCATTATATTTATACATTGAAGCATAAATCATCAACTCACCTCCTACAAAATGATTGAAAACCGGAAGTGATTGAAAACCGGAAGTGACGTCACGTGCAAGCGCTCTATTCAGTCTGGGACCAATTGTGACAATCACATTTGGTCTTAGAAGACACATTTTGTTTGCCAGATTTGGCCCCATGTTACAAAATGTAGTCCTACTAGCTATCTGTTTAGACTGAACCCGATCCAGCTGCTTAAATTTGTCATTACTTTAGCCACGGTATGCATCCAGCTTTAATCATATGGTGGTGCTCTCAAGTGCTTCACGAAGTATAGACAAGCAAATGTTGACATAATACCAAGCCTGCTTTACACTTAGAAAATTGTATGATCATTTGTACTGAGAAGCTCGAGGCATTCTGCATTTTCAATGAATATTAATGTTGGTTGTGATCTTAATTTTCATTCTATTGTGTCTCGTCTTCTTCACAGGGAACATGGTAATATTTGCCTGTTCAAGGCAATTTGATAAAAGGAGTTCTCATTGCACCTTGGTCCAAAAAATATTTTCCAGGTTGCTCTCCATTTGCTAGAGCAATTGCAAATGCAATAGCAAATACCCACAATGATGATGTTTAAATGCTGATGATGTCATTCGGAGTGCAAAGTAGTGCTGCTATATATTTGGTCTTTAACATGTCGGATGTGAGTGCTGGAGGCAAGCTGTCAAATACATTGACTTCATCATACAGCCAATAGTGGAGATGGTAACAGCGCCTGTGTCCAGTGTGAATAATTTGGACGAATTCAAGTGGTTCAACCACATAGGCCAAAGTTCTGCCTAAGACCACATTATGAAACCCACAAAGATGCTGAAACTGCCGTTGAAGAGGCTGCTGGCTGCTATTGACTACTTCATCATTCAGCCATTCACCTTTAATGAGCAAAACCCTATTGTTGTAAGTCAAGCCATCAACCCAATGCTTATATTCTCAATCCAACATTGAGAATATAATATCACTCATCGTTGGGTTTTCTGTCACTTACTTCTGCCTCATTAGCAAAGCCAATTTCTTGGATCCTTCTTTAACTCTATCTGGACTTTGCAAATTTAGAAGGAAGACCAGATGAATTATTATGTTTAGAAGCAAATGACTTAGTACATTTAGAAGGAGGACCAGATGAATTAGTATGTTTAGAAGGAAATGACTTAGTACATTTAGAAGGAGACCAGATGAATTAGTATGTTTAGAAGCAAATGACTTAGTACATTTAGAAGGAGGACCAGATGAATTAGTGTGTTTAGAAGGAGGACCAGATGACTTAGCACATTTGGATGTCTTGGTAGGCTTGGTTCATGCAAAGTTTGATTCACTACTGTATGTCTGAGTTGAAAGTGTGATGGACGTGTTAGAAAGACTAGTCGGAGATCGAGCAGATGTGATTTTTAAAGGAGGTAAAGTAATACCATGATGATACATTTCTATATTCCATTAAACCCATTCATTGTAGGTTGGCAGAGATACAGGAAGAGGTATATAGTATAGACACATCTGATGGACAATTAATGGGAGGAAACCAGTGATAGCACTGAAGATTTTGACAGAGAACTAGAAAGAGATCTAGGTGGAGATCTGGAATGGCCATGAGAGCTGGATCTGGAAAGATATCTAGGTCTTGATAGAGGTCTAGATGAAGAATGTGACTGACCACAAGAGCTGGAAAAGGAAAGAAAATTAGATCTGGAAAGAGACTTAAACTGAGTGTGAGACCTGGAACTGGAAAAAGAGCTGGATCTGGAACAAGATATAGATGGAGACGTAGACTGAGCTGGGAGATGAATTTGGTGTATGGTAAGACTTGAGGTGTACTCCATTCACCCTCATGATCGCTTCATCAGGATTTTCACACAATACAAGTTTGTAGAACCCATTCTCAATGTCTTTGGTAATGATGTACAGAATAATACTGTCCAAGCCATTTTGGATCCATCTTTCTCCCTTTCCTTTGCTTCCCTTTTTAAAACACTTTTAATCATACTGTTTCTTTTGTTTTTTCTGAGACAAGTTAATGTTTTTCTTTACTTCCTGTAGAACTTCCATTCTGTGAGATGTCAGCACCTCTAATGAGTGGCCTGTATCAACTCCTTCAATATCTTCAAGTAGTTTAACTGCATTTGGTCTTTCCACATCAAAGTCAATGGGAAGAATGTCTTTACTACCAAACATAACCTTAAACGGTGTTGATTCATGTTGAGAGGTATTGTAAGCATAACTGAGTGTATCTAGAAAGTTATCCCAATTCTTTTTATTCTCATGGACATACTTGCGAAGCATATTCTGTAATGTCTGATTGAATCTTTCATCCAAACCATTGCTCTACATGCAGAATGTATGTATTGATGATCATAATACACTATGATTATATATATGCACCTGAAGATGATAAGCTGTAGTGAGAAAGTGTTTTATATTTAATTAGTGATTTCATTAATTCAGAGCATTTTTGAACTCTCGACCTTGATCAGTAGTTAAAAACTTGGGAATTCCCATTCACATGAATATCTATAAAATAATCACATAATAATAATATAACTGTGAAGTATCAGTTTTTTCATCTATATACGTACAAACCTTGAAGAGAGCATTCGCAATCCCTGTACATCTTTTGAAGGTAAAGGAATAGCCTCCACCCATTTGGTGAAGTAGTCACTTAATGTGAATATGTAACGATTTCCAGAGTAAGAGGGAGGGGAAATAGGGCCAAAAAAGTCTATTCCCAAATGAAACCAAGGAGAATGGACCTTGATCGGATGAAGTTCAAGTCTCACAATGTTAAGCTTCAGATTGTTTCGTTGACATTTATCACATGTAGATATCGAAAGTAAATGCTTTGTATATTGCAACAGACACATCTCACCATTTCTTTGTTGAGTCCTTTCCAGTAAAACCTTTCAATTATTCGGTACACAGTCTGATACCCATATGTCCACAGGCTGGTTCAATATGACAAGCCCTCATAAACCATTGCCTTTCATCTGCTGCGAGTATATCTGACCTCATAATGAACCTGTGAGATAGAGCTAGCTATACATTTTTCTGTACATGGTCATTAGACATTTCATGAATGTGCATATAAGCTCTTGGTTGTATTTTGTCTATCCTGGTTGAGCTTTGATATTATCTTACAAACATAATTATTATAATAGTAGTTAGTCACTCCTTGCTTGCATGAAGTCATACTTAGTGATGTAATGCATCAGACAAAAATAACACCATAGCACCTACTTAGCTTTTGAACTGTGCTTTTGCTAGCACACAGACTGCAAACATGCATACATCATAATTATCAAATGCAAGACCTGTATCACAAAGATCAGAATGTTTTCATCTTGTATGAGTCTTGTGAGCCTGCAGACCACTTCCTTCAGATTGGATAAATGAAGCAGGGCCTCTAGTTGCTACACTGACCAGACATTTGAATTTTACACTTAAAACCAAATTTGAAGAACAAAAAAGATGAACTTCTTGTTGCAGTTATACATCTTGAATTAAACTACCCATTCTATGTTGTATGTCATTATAAATTTTTAATTAGACAAATAATTAAATAATTAATATATATATATATATATATATATATATATCCGAAGCCATGAAAAAACACAGGGAAGGAGCATATGGCCGATGATCAGTGTCAATATTATCAATGGCATACTGTTCGTCATGAGGTGGTACTATTTCGTCATGAGGTAGTGGCACTTCATCACGAGGTGGTATTACTTGGTCATGAGGTGTTAATACTTCGTCACGGGTGTTATTAGTATGTAAACAACGTAAAGACTGGTTCACAATATGACGCAAGGCCTTGCATAGGTGTGTTGAATTGTGAAAATGATGCACTTCATTTAATGCAGTCAGATGCAACGTAATGCAAGAATAGGATCTGATTCTATCTTTGAGTCAGCTGTGTTCTAAGTGATGACTTCCTTAAGTCTAAAACTCAACAATGTTACTTGTTGAATTTCGCATCATCTTATCTTTATACCGTTTCTCTACTATATACAACAGTTTACATTCTTCCTGAATTTTCCTGCTGTTCTGTAGTTTAAGCACACGTTCTTTTACATGCTTAACCCTATGATACACATCTATGGTAAAAATGAATATTTAAATATACGAATATATTTCTGCTCACCTGTTGCAGATACCAAACTGCAATTTAGCATGCTCCTTTAGAACAAGTAATTCTAACTTTTCATTAAAAAATATTTCGCTTAAATAGAATTAGAGATTTATGGTCAAAGTCACATGTTATTGTATAACTATGGCTAAGAAGTATACTTGCGAAGATGTGGTTAGTTTCTTTACTGGAGAGAGCTCTATTCTTTTTGTGGAGTCTTCTGATTCTGGTAGTGAAAGCTGTCTTTCTGAATTGGAACAACAGGAGTTAAGTTCACTGTCAGAAAGTGTTATGAGTAGTGTTGATGATAGTTCAGTTGATGATATTGTTGATACTGGGGAGCTCACTGACAGTAATGATGTTATCTTAGATAACAGTAGTGAGCCTAGTGCCAAAAAACGAAGGCATGTCATATCTGATAGTAACTCTAATGATAGCATGAGCAGTGAGGATAGTGATGACTGTGATACAGATAATCATAAAAGGGTTCCTGTTCGAGGCCGTGGAAGAGCTTATGTTCGAGGCAGAGGAAGAGCACAAAGTAGGGCAAGAGGAGCTGCTTCACTTCGTGGCAAAGGTAGTACTTTTAGAGACGCACTAAGTCGTTTACCAGATGATGCTGTAAGTATTACTGTAAAAGATTCTATGTTTTCCTTACCATTCAACAATGACTTTTTACCTCTTCGAGATCCTGGTCCTCACTTACCCTGTAATTTTGATATGTCTGTATTATCTCTTTTTGAGCTGTATTTTGATGACACTGCTATTGAACGCATCAAAAAGAGCACCCTGGCTTATGCTGAAGCTAATAAAAATAAATTACTTGTTTCTTATGAGGAGTTCTGTAAATCTCCTCTTACTGCTGAAGAAATTTACTCGTATCTTGGAGCTCTGATTCTCCTTGGAATTCACAATGTGAGAAACCACAGATATGCGTGGAGTAGTAAAAAGGCACAGGTCCTTTGCCGGCTAGATGAACTAATGTCTTGCCGACGTTACGAAATTATTAGCACATTCTTTCACCTTGTAACTCCCACTGAAGAAACCGCACTGTCAGGGAATCGGCTGAGTAAAATATTGCCTTTTCAAGAGTATATAAAGTGTAGATGTACTACTTTATATCAACCATTGCAGCAGCTAAGCATAGATGAGAGAATGGTGAAAAGCAAAGCAAGGACGCATTTTAGGCAATATATGAGAAATAAACCTACTAAGTGGGGATTCAAATACTGGGTACTAGCTGATATTACCGGATATACAGTAGACTTCAATATCTACCTTGGCAAGGTGACTGCATCATCTGGCAAGGGATTATCGTATGATGTTGTTATGGATTTAATTCAGCCATATTCTTTTCAGGGGTACGAGGTGTATGTCGATAATTTTTACACAAGTCCCCTGTAAGAAGAAAAGTTTGGCATGACACAAAAACTGTAGTCTTGGCATCAACTGCCTACCCTGGTCACTCTGAGAATACTGTTGTGAGAAGAGTGAAAGACTCTCAGACTAATGAAGTGACTAAGACGAATGTTCCATGTCCGATAATGCTACAAAATTACAACAAATACATGGGAGGTGTTGACAAAAGCGACCAATTTATTAGTTACCATAAAGTTCTTCGTAAAACTGTAAAATACTGGAAAACCACCTTTTTCCATTTGCTTGATGTGGCCATTGTGAACAGCCATATTATTTATAATTGGATCCAGGTGCAAAACTCTAACACTACGTTCTCAGAGAACCAGTTTCGGGATGCCCTCATTCTTGAAATTATCTCCAAGTATGGCAGAGTGCAACGAGGTGAATTGTTTTCACCAGGTCCTAGACCACGATCGTATAGAATCTTTCATGGTAGTAAACTTTATTCATTTGAAGAAAGAGCTCGATGTATATATTGTATACTTCACCACAGGAATATCACAACACAGAGGAAATGTCCAGACTGCCATTTAGTACCAGCTCTGTGTCAAACACTGGAGAGGGACTGTCACACTGCTTGGCATAGTGACACATTTGGGAAGATTAGACAATTATGGTATGAACACAAAATGAAAAGGGAAACTAAAGTACCTCCCGATCCTAAACCTCGTGGACGACCTGAAGGAAGCGTCAATCGCTCTAAACGTAGAGGAAACTATCGTAGTAAACGTGCAGGGGGTAACTACCAAGTGAGACTTATATCAATAGAAAGAGAATAAAATGCTGAATGTAATGGTGTACACAGAATTTCAGTTAAGTTTATGAAACTTTAGAAAAATAATAAAATTTGAAAAAAAATTACAATATCAATTTTCAAATAAATTTTAATAATTAATGGGTGGGGTTTAGTGAAAGTTTGACTGCCTCACGTGATTGTCCTGCTCTTGCTGAATCAGCTGATATATAGTTTAGGGGCATTTACATGTTCTAACCAAATGTTTATTATGAGAGAAGTTAGTTGGGAAATAAATGTTATTTTAATGTGTGAAGTAGAAGGTTAAGCACACGTTCTTTTAATTGGCTAAGCCCCTGGAATGACGCAACTTCCTTAACTATAATCTGTTCACATTCACGATCTCCTCAAAATTATGATGTGATGACTTTATATGTATAGTTTAATGTCATAAGGTTAATACATGATTATACTGTAACTCAAAATTTGACATACATGAAAAAGAACTGGAAGGACAATCATACGAAAATGGTGCAGGTGAAAAGATTGTTAGCATTCCAAACTAAAGTTATGAACATTTCTCTGAGGTCATGGTGAATATGAATGACCTTTACATATACATGCATACTTGTGTAAGTGGCTACAAACATGTATTATATGTATATATATATATATATATAGCATGCTACCATGGCAACCGTTTGATGTGGTTAGGTCTTATATTTTTGTATATAGACCTGTGAATCTTTAATCTATCAGCATACAATATATTGTATATAGTACACTTACAGTTCTTATATAAAACAATATAAAACCTTGGTTTAGTGTCCTCGGATGTGATATAGCCCTCGCAGGCTCGGGCTATATCACATCCTTGGACACTAAACCTCGGGTCTATATTTTTGTATATAAGACCTGTAAGTGTACTATATATATTACATATATATATATATATATATATATATATATATATATATAACATATATATATTATATATAATTATATACATGTACATTAAACTGCCATTATAGGAATGGCCCTACTGGCCATAAAATCCCAATGTTCCTTTTTGCTATTATAATGTTGTACAGTTTCCTCAGTTCAGTTGTTAACAAACAGAATGCAGACACACAAAAATATACACTAAATTTTCCATCTAGCTACTACAGACTCCAAAATCTAGTTATTATAAGTAGATAAAGAGACTTGTCAAACAAACTTTGGGACTCATTAGATGAACTAGGTATCACGTTTTCTCTGTTTCTAATAATTTGTTGTGGCGTTTGTTTGAGGAACTCGAAGTGATGTTGCCAAAAGAGGTTAGCACTTTCATATCTGATGTTTGTTTTTGTGATACCAGTCTGTGGATCTGACCAATCTGTTTCACATACACTTCAAGCCTACTATTAATTTTTAAACGCATGCATTAAATTTAGTGAATTTCGGAGCCATGCCTAATATGCCAATAAATCTTGAAATAAATTTTCTACCAGTGTACTAATTTTAGCGATTATTACAGCCCTGTGGTCTCATACCTAATGAATATTATTATTTTCATAACACACTTCCTCCCAGGTGTATATGGCCTATAACACACCTGGTGGAGCCTTTGATATGGCTGTAACTATAGTATATATCTTATGTATAAACCTGTGATTTACTTTGATGTTACGCCGTATCGGGATATATATATATATATATATATATATATACATATTATAGCTGACATTTGTTTATTATGAAACACAAATGTTTGAAATCTATTTAAAACTGACCACCTGTAATAGTCCCCAACTTGTCTGCATACAACATCAGCATCATTGTCACTCCAAGAGTCATCACACACTGTACCCCATTGATTATTAATACATATCTCCACTCTACCCTCTGAACTATCTGATCCATTAACTAGTCAAACATCACCATATGTACAATAGGCTACAATGATGATACACATGTGTGTGTATAAACAAACATGTACATAATTATAATTATGATGATAACATAATTTAATATTATTATACATAACTTATTCTGATACAGCAAAACTTCAAATGTCTAGCAAGGTTCTCAAATTACGAAATTTATTTCTCAAGAGACAAAAGAGCACTATAAAAGTTGATGACAATGATGGCATGTTTGAAAAAGAGTGTGAAACAGAAGAAAGAAGTTAATGACGACCTACCTGCCACTCTAAGATTTGTAAGCCCACAGAAGTCGTTAGCCACTTACCATCCTGATGAAGCATGCCCGGATGATGTTTTGTTGTGTGATATATAGTTCGTTGTTTTATTGATTTTGGTTATTTACTGTTGATTGTATCAAGTGATTTAGCTTCAATGATGATATGAGCATGGTTACTGTGTGTATCTATGTTTCTAAAAATTGGCTACTTGATTTAATTGTAAAATTTCATTGATTTCAAAAAATGAATGTTGATACTTTTTGATTGAAAAAAATTGTAGCACATTTGTGGGCGAGTTGTATCACACTTGTGGGCAGATTATTGCTCAGTTGTGGGCGGATTATAAAACGCTTGTGGGTGTGGCATTTCTAGTGAATTTACATCCCGTGCTGTGTCTTTGATGTGCGTCATTACTCTGACAGAAGTATAATTACGTACATGGGTTTGTAATTACAATAAAAATAATATCTGATGTATATAATCCACAGATATTTGAGAAGTTACCTCATGTACATAGTTTGAAAGTGATTTACATACTGTATTGCTTTGATACCATTATTATGGCATATATTTTATCATTACACTAGTCAAATCAAAAGAAATAAATTACTACTTATAAACAGTACCTAGCAAGGGAATGATTTCATAATTTATAGTAATATTGCATTGAAACTCATGTAACCTAACGAGGGTTGAAATAACCCACTAATGTTTGCAGTCTTGACTAATAACTATATTTCACAATACGTTTCATACTTGAAGCTCAGCATTCAATAGACTAGACAAGAACAGGATACTAACATGGAGGTGACAATATACTTCTCCGATTTATTTTATACATAATTATTATAGATTCTCATATCAACTCATTTGTATATATATATTGAAAAATATAATGGCAAATTGAAAGTGTACAGGCATGAATATTAATTACTAAAATTATACAAAACTAATTTAATATTATTTTTGCTAGCGTGAGCTAATGTGCAAAGTTTTGTTTGTCTGTCTGTCTGTAACACACACCATATATATATTTTATTGCATATTTTTCTTATCAAAAAAATTATAATAATTATATCATGATTATGCACCAAGACAAAGAGCAGAGTGAAACAACATTAACTGAGAAGAATCAAAGTTACGCTTAGGGAGATGCCAAAACACACCAGGCAAGATTTACATGTGACAGAGAAAGATCTAGAAGGCAAACAGGTGTTGTATATGCGATATACATGTACACTCAGCCACAGGTGGATATGAAACCACAGGGCTGATATAAGACCTATAATCATATTGATAATAGATTGCATCAGTCTGAGTATGCGCAGTCAAGTTGTAAATTGAAAAGAGTTGGAAACGAGTTATTTACAAATCCAAATAGGAGCTAAGAGCCATAGATATCAGGTAACAATGATGTACATGTTATGTATAGAATATATTATATGTAGCGTGGCTTCTTGGTGTGTATCAGCAATATAAGCCCTTCACCCCTCGATAGCAGCCCTCGGCATCGCCTCAGGCTGCTCTCTCGGGCTTCAGGTCTAATATTGCTGATACACACCTCGTTATATATATTACACATCCTTACATATATATAATTATATAATATGATATATATATATATATATAATTATATATATTATATATGTATGAACTTGTATATACATACAATTATACAATACAATTATACAATATATAATTATAATACATTATTTAAGCCTTGACATGAATAATTCCTTTTCTATAATGAGAGATCCAAACATATATAGTTATTTACATAGGAACACTTACTAATACTTTACCAATATCTTTTCCAAATAGTTTACTATAATATACAAGAATAATAAAAACATTTTCAATAAAAATGAAAGATGTAGGAACGTCAAAACCAAAAAGCATGTGAACAATGCTGGGAGGCTAACTCAAAATTAAACAAACCACTTCCATATAACCCTACATAAGTACTTACATCTCTATAAAGCAAAATACAAGTAGGGTTATATGTGCTTTGCTTAATTTTGGGTCCAATGTTAGCCTCCCAACTTTGTTTGCATGCTTTTTGGGTTTTGACGTCCCTACATCTTTTTTCATTTTAAAAAAAAATGTTTTTATTATTCTTGTTTCCATTGTTTTTTTTTCTGAATATTTTTTGGGAAATACTGGTGTACGCTATATTTTGATATATATACCTACATACTCTTTCATTTTTTAAATGTTTTTTTAATTTTTTAAATATAAATATAGGCTGAACCAGTTTGGAAAGCAATAGGGATAGACCACATGGACAACAAAGAGACTACCTTCACAATATACTCCAGCATCTTCATAATGTTCACAATTATGTATTCCAAGTCCATTATGAGAACATGAGAGTAGAGTGGATTCTGTACCGGAATAGAAAACGTCATCCAACCATATAAATCCAGTTCCTTTACCAAAGTAAGCATTACTAAATGCTACACTATCTAAACCAAGCGAAGAATGAAAAGTCTATTGTGTCAAAAATTCTTTAAAAAAGTAATGAAGCTAGGTAGAACAATGACACGCATACATGTGGTTTTATTTTTTCTCACTTGTTGGTGAATATCCCAACTGTCTACATACAACTTGGGCATCATTTGTACTCCAATCATCATCACACACTGTACCCCAAGTGCCATTGTTACAGATCTCTACTCTACCTTCATTAGAAACATTACCATTAATAAGTCTCACATTACCAACTGAAGAAAGGAAATGTATATATACCACATAATGACAAAGCAAAAGGTGAATGAGATCATGTACATAACTACAACCTTTAATATCATTATAGTATGAACTAAATTCTTTCCTAAGGTATAGATACTACATCAATATTTAATAATACTATATATAATGATAGTATTATTGAAATACCCAACTTTGTACTCAACTTTGTACTCAACTTTGTAATCAACTTTGCATAGTATGCTATTTTCCAATTTTTGATCCTATTAAGCTTAATTTGTTGTTATTGAATCATGATTGTGTGGGAAGTAATGGTTTAGATATCAGGTCAGTTCAGAAATGAGAGGATCAATGCAGATGAAACGGTTTTGCAACCATTGAATTATTGAGAACAACTATATATTTTCAGTTTCATTCCTGTTTTCAAATTACTATATCAAAACTGGGAGTCTATTGGGGAAATCGTTAGCTTATTATTATTCATGACCATCATTGGAGTCACTTAATCTCCCACCTCCAACATCGTAACATAGACTACTTTAAACAATAATAATGATACATATCAAGAAGGTTACAAAAAAAGTCTAGCGAGTATGCTGTCTGTACAGGAGTTATATGTATACACTGAAACAATAATTGTAATTATATTTATACATGTATAATATGAAGTTTAAACTGGAGGTTTAAAGTAGTGTTGCTTTGGTACAAGATTTTTGTTTTAGTTTTAGTTATGGTATTCTTACCAAATTTCATGAGATATGAGTTTTAGTTATAGTAATTTTACCAAAAGTAGACACTTTTGGTATTGGTATTAAGTAGTACTTTTGATAACACATTTTAATCCACGTAATTCCATACATGACTATACCTTGGTCTTCCAGTTCTTCTTGCAGCCATTTTTGTACATAAAACATGTGCTTTTTTGGCATGTGACAGTGATAATATTATCAGTCTATTTACATTTCAGTATTAAAGCATAACATGGGTTGTACCAAATGTACCACAAACAAAATGAATAATGGTTATGAATTATGGTACTGAATTTGTGCTACTTTTAGTATTAGTTTTAGTTATGGTATTTTCATACTTTTAGTATTAGTTTTAGTTATAGTATACCAAATGTCTAGACCCAATACCAAAATACTTTTAGTTTTGGTTGTGGTATACCTAAACAACACTAGTTTAAAGATAGTTAACAGTCTAGGGGGCCACTCCCTTGATAACCCATGTACTCACTCGGCACATACACAGAGTCATAAGCAATATATATTAACTACAAGCATGGTAGAAAACTAGAAATAATTTATACATATACATAATTACATAATACATACATATATTATACTTATATATATATATATATATATATATATATATATATAAATATATCAGAGTACGGTAGTACTCTCTATGTAGGGATGGCACGGAAAAAAAATGGCCGCCCATACATTTCAATTGCAAGTGATGAGCTGAAATCTCTGGTAATATATGCACATAAGTTTCTATACACACATTCCTGTTCATATCTAGTGTTTTTATGACTACTAACACCTTCTAGATGGCCGAAGATTATCGTTAAGGTAGAGAACCGGCGAGTGGCAAAACTGCTTCATCATTATTATTATATTAATAATATTTTCCAGACAAATCATTTTTTTGTTTGTTGAACTATCACAACGATTCTAGCACCATTCCCGTCGCATTTATAGTATAATTCTGGTCGTAAAGTATGGAGATGATATCTTCAGATACTATGAAAGAAGACAGTCTCAACGTCTACAAAGATTTGATCTGGAATTGGACGCCATTTTCCTAAGTGGAATTTAATTACGCATGCGCAATTGTATACTCGTAACATGGAAGCTGAAAAGGTGGAAGTGTTTGGCATCGTAATAACATTTGTGAGTTTGTGAGCAAATAGTAATAATGAATAATAATTATAATAATTATTAATATTAAAGCAATTGTATAATAATATTGTATACTATGATAAGCATTGGAATACTGAATGGTTGACACAGTGACTGACACTGCTTCTTGTAGGACTGCAGACAGTGCTGTAAGTGAATAGAGAATATACACCATCTGTAAGTGAAAGAGAATGATAATCAATACATAAATACAAAAGACTGACCTTCATTGATGAACAAATTTTAATGCATTTTTGATTGCATGATTTCATAATGATATATAGTATTTCTGCAATCTACAACAAAAAATATTCACACCGTTTAGAAAAAAAAACAATGAAAACAAGAATAATAAAAAACATTTTCAATAAAAATGAAAGAAGATGTAGGGATGTCAAAACCCAAAAAGCATGCAAACAAGGTTGGGAAGCTAACATAGGACCCAAAATTAAACAAACCACTTCCATATAACCCTACATAAGTACAGCTCTTTGGTGTAAGTACTTATGAAGGGTTATATGGAAGTGGTTTGTTTAATTTTGGGTCCTATGTTAGCTTCCCAACCTTGTTTGCGTGCTTTTTGGGTTTGACATCCCTACATCTTCTTTCATTTTTATTGAAAATGTTTTTTATTATTCTTGTAATATATATTGATTATATACACTATTTGAATTGCCCGATCAGATTGCACGATTACAGGTTGCTAATTATTTACTTATTAACCCCCTGGGCTTACTTATTAACCCCGCTGGTTCACTTATTAACCCATGACTTATTAAGAATAAGCAATGAATATAGCATGAAGGATGACTGTTCAATAATGAAAATTGAAGGTGATCTGAGTACAGTCTTTGATATTTATATTTGGTAGAGCTGAATGAGATTGAAAATACAGTGTCTCTACGAATCGAGAGAGGAACAGTGTTTTCTCTTGCTTCTGCAGTTTCTTTGTTCGTCTTAGGTGAGGCGTATCTTGTAGTTTGCTGCAACGTGGGTGGCTCAATAGTATCATTATTGGGTGTGTCCTCATCGCCTCAGCTTGACGTGTCCTTTCTATGAATTCCGAGACAGAATCGTGAGGTGTCTGGACTACAATTTCGTCAATGTAGGTGTATTTCTCATCCACGTTCACGACGGTAACTCCTTCTTTCATGATCCTGGCCATTCACTAATTTAATCTTCTTATTTTGATGTGGTGATTCGTCCATGCAATTTGTAGCTGAAACAACTGTGTAGCTGTTTTCACCCTCAGTGTATGATTTGTCTTATATCCAGACATGCCAGATACTTGTCACAACCAGCTGACTCTTTTTGCTACTACAGGTAACTAGTCTCCAGTCCTCCCACAGACTAACAAAGTTGTTTTCGCTGTATTCTTAGGAATACCCTGTTTTTGCAGCAAGTTCACATCTTCATCGCACTGAGATGATGCATACCTCAATTAGGGTGGAGCTGAAATCTAAACAAAGTCACCTTGGTAGGAGGACTCAATAGTTATTTCACTAAGTTAGTTGTCAGTATTTTGACTGAGAGCAAAACTTTTTAAATTCTGTGTCTATTTCAAGCATTTGTTGAGAAAGGTCTTGTAAGATATTTTCTATTGCGTCTCGTTAAAATGATTTTGGTTACTAAAGTGCCCTTATTTTATAGGTGCACCATCGAATTAAATGCGTTGCTATAGTATGGTAGAAGTGTGTTATACACTTCAGTACGGTTTCTACTACATTTATCAAACCTCATACCTTCAGCCCTCAGTTCGATAAATCTACTGCAATCACTTCAATGACAGAAGGCAATGATGTCAAACACTGTTGAATAGACTAAACAGTTATTTCTCGACTTCCCTAAAACATGCTCTCACTTTCTCAATAGTAGGTGACTCCATTTCTACCTTTAGATGTGTTTGTTTCATAGCTAACCTCGAAGATTGTAAAGATGTGGACGCTATATTAATTTAACACTTGGGTTCTAAAAATTGTAATGCGTGGTCATTTGCCGCTCCTACTCTTACGCATTCTGTCATTATGGGCTCCAGTTATATGTAATATATATTTCTATGATACTGATAGCTATACCAACCTTCAGTGTATTTCCATTACTTTCACATTTAAAGAGCTCACACAATTTGTATAGTCAATAACATCAAGTACAAAAATACAAATAGATGTTAATGTAACTATGTAACCAAACAAATTGTTTGAAACAACCAATAAGTTTTTTTACAGTGGGGTAATAATAGTAATTATTAGGATACACGATGATAAAAAGTATCTTCTATGATTGTTACCCCAAACCAACTGCTTAATATAGCCAGGTTATACAACTTTAGAAGTGGCTTTCAGCCATTACATAGTAACAGTTTGTACAGGGTGCTTTCTTTCTGCTGAGGCTTCCTTTAGCTCAGCATTCTTTACACCACTTTTGCCCACTTCATCCACAAAATGATGTAACTATATATTATGTGTATTGACATAAATGCAATACATGTATTATAAATATAGGTTGAACTCGTTTGGAAAGTAATCATAGGGATAATCCACATGGACCATAAAGAGACTACCTTTACAATATACTCCAGCATCTTCATAATGTCCACAATTGTGTATTCCAAGCCCATTATGAGAACATGAGAGTAGAGTGGATTCTGTACCAGAACAGGAAACATCATCCAACCATATAGATCCAGTTCCTTCCCCAAAGTAAGCTTTACTAAATGCTACGCTATCTAAACCAAGAAATGAACAAAGAGTCTTTAAAATGGTAATTAAGTTAGGTAGAACAATGACACACATACATGTGGTTTTATTTCTTCTCACTTGTTGTTGAATATCCCAACTGTCTACATACAACTTGGGCATCATTTGTACTCCAACTATCATCACACACTGTACCCCAAGTGCCACTGTTACAGATTTCTACTCTACCTTCATTAGAAACACCACCATCAACAAGTCTTACATTACCCTGTATACAAACTGAAGAAGGAAATATATACCATAATGACAATGCAAACGTAATTGAGATCATGTACATATACCACAACCTTTATCTTAATATCATTACAGTATGCACTAAATTCTTTCCCATAGTTTAGTTATATATCAATATTTTAATAGTACTATAATGATAGTATTATTAAAATACCCACCTTTGTACTCAAATTTGCATATTACGCTATTTTTCAATTTGATTGAGATTGTGTGGTGAGGTAATCATTTAGATATTATTGACCATTTAAATCACACCTTTGGAGAAATGAGAAGTTATCTGAGCAGTGAATTATCATTAAAGAGCATCATCGAGAATTATTTTATACTGATTATCATATGAAAATATATATATAAATCTTGAGAAGGTTACAAAACTGAAACGCTTGGAGAATGCTGTCCATACAGGAACATTATTCACCTTGTCGGCAAATTTTTGAGATGAAAGAGAAGACAACAAGACTGAATACAATGATAGTTATAGTCCCTGTACCAGACATTACTTTTAACTACATGTAGTCGCTGACTAATACATTAAAAGAATAATAAAAACATTTTCAATAAAAATGCAGGAAGATGTAGGGACGTCAAAACTCCAAAAGCATTTGAACAAGGTTGGGAGGTTAACGTAGGACCTAAAATTAAACAAACCACTTCCATATAACCCTACATAGGTATAGCCCTTCTCTTTGTATTTTGCTTTATAGCAGTGTAAGTACTTATGTAGGGTTATATGGAAGTGGTTTGTTTAATTTTAGGTCCTACGTTAACCTCCCAACCTTGTTCAAATGCTTTTGGGGTTTTGACGTCCCTACATCTTCCTGCATTTTCATTGAAAATGTTTTTATTATTCTTGTTTCCATTGTATTTTTCTGAATGGTAGATGATTTGTGAAGTAGATTGCTATAAGGCTTGTTCATCATTGAAGGTCAGACTTTTATATAATTCCATTATTTATGAATTGATTATCCTTCTCATTTCACTTATAGATGACGTTCTCTGTTTTCTATTTCATTTACAGCTTTGCCACAAGAAGTAGTGCTAGTCTCTGTGTCAACCATTCGGCATTCCAGTGCTTATCATAGTATATAATATTTATTATAATTATTATCAGTATATATACCATGGTTTTAATATTAATAATTATTCTGCTCATTATTTTAAGAATGTATTTGCTCACAAACTTTATTACTATATATGCTTATGATTCCAACGTAGCAGGCAGTTGCTTTCGTATCCTGAGGACACAAATGCGCACGCGCAGCGAGTAAATTAATGAATGCACTTATAAAAATGGCGTCTAATTCGAGATCAAATCTTTACCGTCATTGAGACTGTCTTCTTTCATGGTATCTGAAGATATCATCTCGGTACTTTAAGACCAGAATTTTACTATAAATGCGATTGGAATGGTGCTAGAATTATTGTGATTGTTCAACAAACAAAAAAATGATTTGTCTGGAAAATAATAATAATATTAAGCAGATTTTGCCAGTTTTGCCACTCGCCAGTTCTCTACCCTAACGACAATATTTGGCCATCTAGATGGTGTTGGTAGTCATAAAAACACTAGATATGAATAGGTATGTGTGTATTAAAGCTTATATGTATATATTACCAGAGATTTTAGCTCATCACTTGCAATTGAAATGTATGGGGGGCCATTTTTTTTCCGTGCCATCCCTACATAGACAGTACTACTGTACTCTCTGATTAAACTAAGTGTAGGCGTGGTCGTAATCTAATTATTTATTAATGTTATGTCAGACCTATTCAGTGGCAGTCTAGGACCAATTCTGACAATCACATTTGGTCTTATAGGACAAATTTTGTTTGCCAGATTTAGTCTCATGTTGCAAAATGTAGTCCCACCATCTCTGGCCTGAATCTAATAGCCAAATCTTGTCCTAGGATGGGCCAATCCAGCTGCTTCATTTGGTCCTAGGACAAATTATGTATGCCAGATTTGGCCCCATGTTACAAAATGTAGTCCAGATCCAGCTGCGTAAGTTTATCTGGTACTGAATTCGGCAGTCATATGTAAGTATGATCGCCCTAATAGATTCAGTTTGTAACTGAATAGTATATGCATCCAGCTTTAATCACAAGTGAAGTCAGTGCACAGAAAATAGGTTTAAAAACAGAACAGAGAATATGATAGCCTGTATGTAATCTAATTGACTTAAACAACTTCGGATAGTTTTGTTGTCATTGATCACATGTAGATATCTATAAATGAAAGTAAATGCTTTGTATATTGCAACAGACACATGTAACCTTTTTTTTTACATCTTTGTAGAGTCCTTTGCAGTAAAACGTTTTTAATTATTCAGTAGACAGTATGTCTGATACCCATATGTCCAGAGGCTAATTCGATAAGACAAGCCCTCATAATCCAATGCCTTTCATCAATGCTGCAAATATATCTGACCTCATAACCAACCTGTGAGATAGAGCTATACATTTTTTTTTGTGGTCATTAGACATTTGATGAATGTGCATATAAGCTCTTGGTTGTATTTGTTTATCCTGGTTTAGCTTTGAAAAACTTGAAAATATGATATTATCTTACAAACATAATTATAGTAGTAGTCAGTCACTGATTGCATGAAGTCATACTTAGTGATCAGTGATCTAATGCACCAGACAAATTAACACCATACATTGCAAAAATGCATTCCAACAACAAAAGTTAAGCTGGCCTACTCTTCAACACCTCAATGAGTAATAATGGGATATGGCAATTGAGGTAACCAACTGCATGATTGGTTGAAACAACCAAAATAATTTGCTGTGTAGCACCTACTGCTCTTTTCAACTTTGCCTTTTGCTAGTACACAGACTGCAAACATACATGCGTCACAATTATATTCTGTGCAAATGCAAGACCTGTATAACAAAGATCAGAAAGGTTTCATCTTGTATGAGTCTTGGGAATGCCTGCATACTACATTCTATCAGATTGCATTAGATAAATGAAGCAGGGCCTCTAGTTGCTACGCTGACCATCTGAAAGAGCTTAAGCTTGTTCTATGTCATTATAAATTTTTAAATAGACATTTAAATTTTACACTTAAAGCCAAATTTGAATTTGAATTACACTACCCATAACTTGCATATTATAATAATCATATTATATATAATTTATACATAATTCATATGATAATTATAATAATAATAATTATTATTATAATATAATTATATATAATATATATATTATATATGTATATCAGAAGCCATTAAAAACCCACAGGGAAGGAGTGTATGGCGGGGGATTAGTGTCAAAATTATCAATGGTGTACTGTTCATCATAGTAGTTCGTGATGAGGTGGCCATAATGAGGTAGTAGTACTTTGTCACGAGTGTTATTAGACATAATGTAAGTACGGTGGCCAAGAAGGGCCGGGCCATTGATTTTATTTACATGCAGCCGTTTCTAAGCTGGCTTCGTTTCCATCGTTACACATTCCATTTAGCATTATTTTCATAGAAGTTTCTAAACTGCATCATTTCCATCTTTGGATATTTAACATTACTAAAAATTATTTGTGCATGTGAACTACAAATTATTGTGTATGTGATGTATATGCAGCAGCACTAGAGCAGGGATGCTCAGTAACTTACTTCCTGTGTATGCATGGAGCCAACAGAGAACGTCTTATCATTCAATATTTTTGGTGTGGATATGCCTACAGTCTAATAATATCGTTTTTGTACTTTGTGCATGGAATATCTGTGACTCTACGCCAAGCGAAAAAGGATATTGGTAACATGGTCAGACAAACAACTTTAGGCCCTGGGATTGCTAGGGTTGTCATCCATGTTGTTAGAGTCTATATTCGCCTCTCCCAACTCAAACAACATGGATGATAACGCTAACAATCCCTGGGCCTAAGGGGGGCTCTGCCCCCCAAGACCCCCCCCCATTTTTTGTTAAACATTCATGACTTTCTATCGATGACTTTATAAACATCAACAACTTTGCTAAACATGATTTTGTTCATCACAAATGTGATGTTTATTATCAGTTTCTGCCGTTTCCGCTTTTTCTCCTTCCCCTTTTCGGTATTATGAGTTTTAGCAATGTGGTGTTTACTCATGCGTAAGAGTTAAATGAACGCAGGTGCATGTCAGCGTCTGAGCACACCAGAGATTAACTAAACATGCACGGGATGGCTGATAAAATCCAGTAAGTTCGAAATTTTGTGGAAGGTTTTGGATAGATTCTGGGGAGCGGTTCTGTATTTGAAAGTTCAACTGCTAATCGTCAGAGTGATATATACCACAGGTGGCCATAACTCAAGCTCTCCCTATCATGCTCATCAAACCTTGTTTGGGTACCAACCTCGTAGCACTAGAAAGAGGCCCACAGCTACAGCCTATCCTTCTAGAAAGAAGCCAAAGAAGGATATACCTTCGTCTCACACATTATTTTTTTTTCCTTTGCAGACACTGAGGCTGATTGTGTACCAAAGGATTACTCAGTGCTCACAGCTAATGGAATTGATAAAATGAAATTACAACTGTTCGAGAGCAGTGATGCTATGGACTTCATGAAACTATAATAAACGCTTTTCCTAAACTTGACCATGCTGGAGGCTATGATTTTCATTGCACTGAGGAAAATTTGAAGTGCCTTACCATTATTGTACCTCCACCAGAAGGATATACTGGTATATATCTGAAATCTGTTCTTGGGCAGGAAAAATGTTTCATTGCCCAATCCAGAATGACATTGTCTTAGGTGGAATCAAGGTATTATTAATATCTATCATTAGTTTAATGTATTGAATTATAAGCAATAAGTTTTTGAAGCAAGTAAATAAATTCAGCTATAGCTACTTGGATGTATTTATATTAATTACTGTATATATTTAAAAAAATATATATTATGCTAACAGGTCCTAGGCCTATCTAAAAAATATAAGACCTGAGTTTTGTGTCCAAGGATGTGATATAGCCCAAGCCTGTGAGGGCTATATCACATCTGAGGACACAAAACGAAGGTCCTATATTTTGTAGATAGGATCTGTTAAGGTTGTATACAGTCTTTTCCGTGGGCGGATGCTACTCCAATCAGTTTCTAGTCTTGCAAGCTTCTTGCTGCATACAATCTGGTTCCATTCTGTATTTTTTGGAAGCCACACCCACCCGGGGGTATAATTATTGGGCCTAAATGTTTTGACTGATAGTGGTGGAGGGGGCGGTGGGTGGGAAACAATGGCGGGTAACTGTAGTTGCTCTCTGAGAAAGATCGGAGTTTGATAGTGCCTAGAAAGGTAGATTTTATGGTTTCAGTGAAAAGCTACAGAATTCAGCTTTCTTCAGCCTCTTGTAACTATAAAAGTAAAATGAATTTCCAGAAAACGGCTCTATTTGTTTTCTCTAAATGCATTGTACTTGGTGCACGCCATGATTGGTGGGCGTGGCTTTCTCGGTTTTGTACTTATTGCGATTACAAAAATGGACATTTTATATAATTATGTTTTATCACTTCCAGGACCCTATAAAGGTGATTAGAAGATATGAAGGTTGCCATTACACCAGGTTAGAGTCATATTATATAATATTCTATTTTGAAACAGATTGGAGTCGCATTCGTCCACTCCCTAGTACCACCTTAACAGTTAAACTTAGCAGTATCATTAATTAAGAAAGTTAACATATTAAGGTTGTAGTCTTTTCCGTGGGCGGATGCTACTCCAATCAGTTTCTAGTCTTGCAAGCTTCTTGCTGCATACAATCTGGTTCCATTCTGTATTTTTTGGAAGCCACACCCACCCGGGGGTATAATTATTGGGCCTAAATGTTTTGACTGATAGTTTATTTTCAGAAACAAACCTAAACACGCCCCACGGGTGGTGGAGGGGGCGGTGGGTGTGAAACAATGGCGACATCTCCTGCATAGTGTGCACATGGAAGGTCTATATAGAACTCACCACATCAAAGGGATGATGTCACCATCATACTATATAAATATAATTATAATTATATTCTTGATTAAATAACTATTATATTAATTATATACAAGTATATAATTTATTATAATTACTATATAAATATAATAGTATACATTGAGATAAGTATGTTCATTATGAACCAGGAGAACCATTACTCTTCTGCAACATCATAATATATGTACTTTGTGTGGTTATGTTACAAATATTTTTCCACATGTAGATTCCAGAATCTGTTAAACGATTCAAACAGAACAGACTCACAATTAAGGCGATAGGGATGAGAGCGCAGTGCGATCCCTCCATAAAGGCGACAAAAGCTTTCTAGCTAATTTTGCACAGCGAGTCAGTATTGTTATATTCTTATCATTTTTAGGTTTTAATCACTATATGGTGACCCCGTGTTTCCTCGTTTCCTGTTTCTGTTTCTTCATTTCTTATTCCTCTTTTTAACCACACAAGCAATGTGTCATCACATAATGCCCAGCAGTGTCACATCAAATCTACTCTGTAATGCACAGTCCGTGTTCCCTATCTACCAGGGCTATGTAATTAATTGTCCGTCTGTCAGTCAGTCAGTCTGTCATGCGTAAGAAAATCGAAATCGATACTTTAGAATACTTTATACATCTTGTAAACACATCAGTCAGCCAGAAAATAGTCATATAATAATGTTTTGAACTACAGTAGAAACCAAAAAAAGTTCACGTTCTGTCTTTGTACTACGACCGTAGTACGGAACGATAAACGGGTAAACACTGTATAAACGCCGTCTAAACGCTACGTTGAGATTGCAAATGAAAAGAGACGCTAATTGTGGGCGTTGCCACTGACTAATACACTTTCAAACACTCGCCTTGCTGCTTTCCTGTAGCTAACGAAGCATGTTTTTGGTATCTACAGCTTTCTTAGATAGTCTTCTGTCTAACTAAGTCAGTTAAAAGTCACTGCTATTTAAAATGCAGAAGTTATGCAGGCGAGTATAGGGGTGGGCGTTGCCCGTGGAAGTACTAAATTTTCAAGCGCTCGTCTTACTCTCTTCCTGGTGATAACGAAGCATAAATTTAACATCAATGGCTTACTTAACAACTCTTCTTTCCAGCAAAGTAAGTTAGAATCTTGAGTCTTATAAAATGTGAGAGTTACAACTCTTACAATTACAACTACGCATGCGCAATTACGTCAAAGTAAAAGAGTGTGCGTCGTTTACACGCTACGTAGCTAAAACGGTACGTGTTAACTACAGAACGGAGCGTTTCGTACTACGGTCGTAGAACAAAGACGGAACGTGAACTTTTTTTTGGTTTCTACTGTACCTACACCACTAGTATATGGTATAACATGCCTAGGCCATGTGAGACTAATATCAGCTGAGTAATATAATTGCTGAGCACGAGAGCGTGTTATAATTAATATTTATAATGACAGAGCACGAGGGCCTTAGCCCTCGTGTTCTGTGATTATAAATCCAAATAGGCATGTTGTAATCCAAGACAAAACCTTTGTCTATTGCTTCTCCTAGACTCCTACTTTTGTCTTCGCTATTGTGAAGGTGATTATAAGCATTGTTTTCTTGTAGTCTATGTCGACAGCAGGTTTTATATCTGACCACAGTGTGATATATCTGATGTATAAACCTATGGTTTATTTAGATGTTTCCTCGTATCAGGATATAAATATATATATATAAATATATATATATATATAAATTATACAAATATAATGCAAAAATCAGTCATTTGTGAAGTAAGAATTTTGTCAAACGCTTATATTCAAATGCTCATTATTCAGTGATTTTGCATAGTTGGCCAATACAATTTTGTAGACAAGAAGTGCAACTATTGCTCTACCTTTATTCCAAGTTTAGTAAGTTGGCTGTGTAAAATAGCTGAGAAATAAGCATTTGAATATAAGCAGTTGACAAAAATCTTATTTTACAAATGACTGATTTTCGCATCCACAGTGACATATATATATAATATATATATATATATGTAATGAATTGAGTTTCCCACTAATCTAACGTTTATGTATTGTAAGTAAAAACATGGGTTTTCAAAAGGAAAGGAAAACTAATCAACTACAACAATTAAAACTAAACAATTATCTAATATGTGATAATTATTGTCACACTTATCATTATTATCGTTATTTAATAATAAACAGGGATAGATGTCATGGGAAGATCATCATAACTAGGAGGTGCTTCAGTATGTAGTTGACTATCCTAAAGTATTAAAGACACATTATTCAATAAAATTAAATTGTTTGATATTTATTTTACCTGAGGTGGAGGGTAAGGTTGTGGATATGTGCCTTCAACTGTTGGATAAGGTGCAGACTGGACAGGATCAGGTGCTGACTGGACAGGATACGGATATGTTGGATTTTGTGAAGGACAGTAACTTGTTGCAGTAGAAGGTTCAGGATATATTTCTTCTGTAGGATAGGCACTGGGATATGGTGGCAATGGGACATATGGTATAGTATTTGTTGTACCCACATTAGTTACTTGTGGTTGAGTAAGTGTTCGACGTTTGCTCTTCTTTGAAGAATAGCAACCAATTGCAACACAAATGAAAATAGGACAGACAACACAGCCTAGAAATCCAAATATACTTCCAAGTACAATACCTGCAATAGCCCCAGCAGAAACTAATTCAAACAAGGAAAGAAAGAGATTATCTATAATTACAATTGTATAATATATAATATACTACCCAATTCTGCCATAGTTCTCTTGTTCCACTATATATATATATATATATATAAATATAATTATATATAAATATTGTTTCTACAATACACAACAATTAATAATTATTAACTCTAGTTTACTGTGTTTGTGTTTTAGCAAACTCAGAAAAACTATGAACATTGGCAGACTTAATGATAGAAATAACAATAGGACATTTCTAACACATTTCAAATATAAAGTTATGGCAATTTGTCTCACGGTTCACATTTCCTGATCTCAGAAAACCTGCGGTTGCAAATGAATACATGGAAACACTAAAAACTAAACTTCTTTGAAAGCAAACCACGAACTGCTTGAAATCAGGTACAATTCAAGTCGAGAGGCCACTACATTATCAAGCACTGGCTCTAAGCTTTCTGCCATGCTGGTTACTTTCTGGCTCAACCTATTATATTTCATAATCATGATTCAAGACACAAACTTGGTCTACACTATTTTAGTACACACACATATATAATAATATATTATTATTATATATATATATATATATATATAAATTATGTATATATATATATATAATTGTGTGTATCTATATATGAGAGTACACAAGGGTGTAGATAATGTGGGGGCTAGGGGGGCTTTAGCCCCCCCAGATTTTCAGTGTGTTAATATGTACAAAGCTTTAAACATTTGAAAAAAAAGTTACAAAACAACACAACATATTGTCACGTCATGCGTGACTCATTATTGATCATATTGTCCAAATATAATTATGAATTCGACTACTATTTTGCTGAATGAATTCATTCACATGTGTGAACGAAAAGGGTGCAACCCCCCCGGAAGTGGGCATGGCCTAAAATTTTTCGCGTCACACTTTGTGCGCCACATATATACTTTCGCCCCCCCCCCCACTATCTAAAAGTTATCTACACCCTTGGTACAGTGGTATTCTCTATGTAGGGATGTTCACTACATATTATATTGTATTTTGTCGCTCAAAATGGGAAATGTGTCATAGCTCACTGTTCCTTTTGTCGCTCAAAATGGGAAATGTGTCATAGCTCACTGTTCCTTTTGTGTAATCATCATGTAATACCTTTATAAATATTGTCATGTCAGAATTAAAATTATTTTATGAAGCCATACAAGATTTTAAAACAAAATTACTCTTCCAGATAAATACTTACAGTGCAAAGTGGCCCTATTATTATGGATGTCATAATGAAGATAACTGAAAGCATTTCTGGTTAAAATAAGCATGCATGCATCACACAATACACATTGAAACACTGATGACTGTCCACCAGGATAGCAAATTTGCTGGTATGTTTGTTGACAACCATAAATCCTGCAATGGTCATCCAACAGCAAATTATACAAATCGCAGAAACAATTTTGAATGCAAAATTAATTTAAAAAAAAGCAAGATATATTGAGTAAAACATGTATTCCTATAATTGCCTTGCAATGAAAATGTATCAATTATTGCTGATGGCACTAGTATCTCTACTTTTCTGTGTACTTGAAAATTGGAGCCTGAAGAAGTAATTGTAACTGCAGTCCAGCTAAGTTCACAGAACCTGAAGTACTGCTTCGAGATTCAAGGTTCTAAGTGATGACTTAAGTCTGAAACTCAACAATGTATTATATTTACTTGTTGAATTTTGCATTATCTTACCTTTATACTGTTTCTCTACTATATACAACAGCTTACATTCTATCTGAATCTTCCTGCTGGTCTGTAGCTGAAGCGCACATTCTTTTTACGTGCCATGCTCATTAATTGGTCAAGTCCCCTGGAATGATGTAACTAAGTCTGTTCACATTCACAATGTCCTCAAAATTATGATGTGATGACTTTATATGTATAGTTTAATGTCATAAGGTTAATACATATGATTATACTGTAACTCAATAAGGATTGAAAATTGACTAACATGAAAAAGAACTGGAAGGACTATTATATGAAAATGGTGCAGGTGAAAAGATTGTTAGTCATTTCAAACTGAAGTGATGAACATTTTTCTGTGGCCATGATGAACATGAATGACCTTTACATATACAATGTATACCCGTGTAAGTGGTCACAAACATAATATATATAATATATATATATATATATATATATATATATAATATGTACATTAAATACTGTGGAAAGCCATTATAGGGATGGCCCTACTCAGGCCTACTGGTCATAAAATTCCAATGTTCCTTTTTGCTATTATAATGTCCTACAGAGTATCCAGTTTCCTCAGTTCAGTTGTTAACAAACAGAATGCCGACACACAAAAAAAACAAAATACACTAAATTTTCCATCTATCTTAAGCCTACTATTAATCTATGTCTCGTAAAACACATATTTACAATCTACCATACAGTTTCGAAAATTTAGCTATTTTAAATATAAAAAGAGACAAACTTTGGGACTCATTAGATGAACTAGTTATCATGTTTTCTCTGTTTCTAGACATTGGTTGTGACGTTTGTACTCAGGTGCTTAAGGAACTTGAAATGATGTTGCCAAAAGAGGCTAGCACTTTCATATCTGATGTTTGTATCTCTGACACTAACTGTGGATCTGACCAATCTGTTTCCCATACACTTCAAGCCTACTATTAATTTTTAAACGCATGCATTAAATATAGCGAATTTCAGAGCCATGCCTAATATGCCAATAAATCTTGAAATATATTTTCTACCAGTGTACTAATTTTAGCGATTATTACATTTATTGCTAAAATTGCTAAAATTAGTACACCCAATTAAAAGTAGACTTAAGGTAATATGCATGTGGTTAGTGAACTTACGTGGCTCATTACATCTAACAGATGCATCTTCTGAGTGACCACAATTCTCAACACCAATACCGTTATGACTACAATCTAATAATTCTGATTCAGATCCAGTACAAGCCACATTATCCAACCAGATTTCACCAGTTCCCTGTCCAAAGTGAGCAAATGAAAGAGCTGTTCCTGTAGGAATGAAGTCAATGCATTATTATTCCAATCAACATAACATAATGCTATACATCTCATAATGTGGCACAAAGTCACAGTTTATTCGTTAAGGTAAATTGTTTCAAACTCAAACAGAAAATAGTAGTGCCGTGCCCAAGGTGTTTTTAAACCTTTGACATTTCACTCCATACTACACTACTGTACTATACAATGAAACAAACATGATTAACAGTATCTGTAAAAAAAATATCTGACAGAAATTTTAACATTAGAAGATGCAAAAGATTAGTCAGTATTGCATTACATCACCTCTCATTACTTGGCACACATCTTTAAAATGTAGTGAAATACAAAATGATAAATTATATATATACATAATATATATATATATATATAGTGTTTATTATGAAACACAAATGTTTTGAAAATTTATTTCAAACTGACCACTGGGATAGTCTCCAACCTGTCTGCATACAACATCAGCATCATTGTTATCCCAAGAGTCATCACACACTGTACCCCATTCATTATTGATACATATCTCCACTCTACCCTCTGAACTATCCGATCCATCAACTAGTCTAACATCCCCATATGTACAAGGGACTACAATATGAGAAACCATGTAATACAAACAATGTTACATGTATATACAAGAATAATAAAAACAATTTCCAATAAAAATGAAAGAAGATGTAGGGACGTCAAAACCCCAAAAGCATGCAAACAAGGTTGGGAGGCTAACGTAGGACTCAAAATTAAACAAACCACTTCCATATAAGCCTACATAAGTACAGCTATTTGTATTTTGCTTTATAGCGATGTAAGTACTTATGTAATTAAATTCCATGTGGCTCGATTAATGAATACACTTATATAAATGGCAACCAATTCAAGATCAAATCTTTGCTGTCGTTGAGACTGTCTTCTTTTATAGTATTTCAATATATCATCTGAGTAATAATTATAGACCAGAATTTTGTCATGAATGCAATTGGAATGGTACTAAAATCAGTGTGATAGTTCAACAAACAAAAAAATGATTTGTTTGGAAAATAACATTAATAACAATAATATGAACATTTTGCCAGTTTTGCCATTCACGAGTTCTCTACCTTAATGACAATCTTTGGTCATTTAGAGAGTGTTGGTAGTCATAAAACAATAGATATAAATAGGTATGTGTGTATTAAAAGTTATAATTAGTTAGTCTGTGCACCATTGAGAATACATCTTGAGCCAATTAACTAAGAGTTAATCCTGTTACTGACAATATAAACATAATTGACTGCACCACTGGCCCAAAAAGAGAACTGTACAGTGATATGAGCTTATCAAAGCTCATCACTTGCAATTGAAATGTATGGGCGGCCATTTTTTTCGATGCCATCCCTACATAGAGAGTATTACCGTACTCTCTGATATATATAATATAATTATGCTTTGATGATGATGTCATCATTCTTCGAGCCAAAATCGTTGCATCAACGACAAAAAATGAATAGCTGCAAGTACCAGTGGTGAGGAGCTCAACCTAAAAAGATATGGCTCAGTCTGTCTCAAAAGAGATTTGCAATCTTAGATGAGAAAAGTATTGAAGAAGCTAAAAAGGCTTTTGTCCCAACACAAGTGATTTTCATCAGTGGTTACAAGAACACAACAAGTTATCTGACAAGAAATGTTCATTAGATGTTCTTTTGAAGTCCGATCCAAAGATCTTATGTCACTGGCTATGTGTGTTTGTCAGTGAAGTCAAGAAAACTGATGGCAAAGACAATATGCCCAGAAGTGTAACTCTGATTTCAGTTGGATTACAGTATTTTATGAATGAAAAGAGGTCAATTGATGATCATATTAGAATATGTGATCCTGCAAATATTGGATTTAAACAGCTTCACCAACTTTTGGACTGTTGTTTTTTTTAATGTCCACAGTAAAGGCATTGGACCAATTAGACAACAGTCTGAAGTTATTTTTTATTCAGAAGAGCTATATAATACTGTGGAATGCTGGTATAGTGGGAGTTAGTTCACCATCTGCACTTCTTAATGCTGTATTTTTCTATACTGGGCTCAATTTGTACTGAGAGGTGGTGAAGAATACCAAGGTAAAAATTACCCAGTTTCATTTTACGGATTAAGTGTAATTGATCCAGATAACCCTGATCATATGATACCCTGTAGAACATAGGAAGCATGGTTCCAAGAACTGACCTAGTGGACGCCATCAGCTTAATTTAGAAAATAAAGTTGTAGTACAGTATAAGCGCTCAGAATTGGGAGAGTGGTGTCATTTTTACCTTTTGAAATTGTATTTTTACAAATTATAGCAGAAAAGAAAGATATCTTGTATTTGAAAGCCAAATTTGAAATTACCTTGTTCGCCTTATGAGCCATGGTTTACTAGGAATGTATTAGGTCACAACACTCTCAACAAGCTGCTGAAAACAATGTTACAACATACTGCAATTGACAATGCCAATAAGAGTAATCATAGCCTATGCTTTACAGCCATTACCAGAATAATGGAGAAAAATGTGCACTCTAAGATTATAATGCAAACATCTGGACATCTTTCAAAGGAACATCATTGCAACAACAGTCATTGTGCAAGGCACTTGGTAATGTTACACTTGGAAACCCAATCAAGTACAGCATGTATCTGGCAACACACTAGGTGTGTTATAACTTACAAGTAATTTGTGTCATAGTAATGACACACATCAAAGTTACTAAGCAGTTCTCATAGAAACGAAGTGACATCATTGAAGAAACCACAAAATCACAGTTCACTATATATTCCTCTCGTTTTCAGGCAGCTTCAAATGGCGAAATGTATCTCTCAAAAACGAAAGAGCACTTTAAACGTTCATGAAAATGATGGCATATTTAAAAAAGAGTGTGAAACAGTAAAGTCAATGACATCCTACCTGCCACTCAACGATTTGTAAGCCTACAAAAGTTGTTAGCCACTTACCATCCTGATGAAGCACGCCCAAATGATGTTTTGTTGTGCGAGATTTCCTCTGATCTTTCATTGTTTTATTGATATTGGTTATTTACATGGTTGTTGATTGTTTGTATCAAGTGATTTAGCTTCAATGATGGTATGAGTATGTTTCTAAAAAATTGCTACTTGTGTTCATTGTAAAATTTCGTTGATTTCTGTTTGATAATTTTTTGATTGAAAAAATTTGTAGCACGTTTGTGGGCGAGCTGTATCATGCATGTAGGCGCTTATAAAATGCTTGTGGATGTATGCATTTCCAGTGAATTAACATCCCGTGTGATGTCTCTGATGTGCATAATTACAATGACACAACATATACATACACACACATAATAATTATTTATATATAATATATATATATATATTGGCCAAGAGACACAGGCCAGAGAGCGATATTGTTTTAAGGTTGACAGATTCAGAACTAAAACAATCCATGTAGACGGATATACCATGTCATATGGATCACTGCAAAGGTTATTCAGATAATTACAGGAGTTTCGCTGCCATTCTATTTTCCTCAATGCTGATTTGTTCTTCCATATTTACAAGTACTAGTTTCATTTGATCTGTATGACAAGTATATGAAGTACATGTCATAATAAAGCACATGGTAACAAAAACAGCATTAATATAATGAATATTCTGTAGTCATTCCAATTCTAACATTTAGGAAATGTTACATGCTCATTGTAGAGTAATAAGTATAATTGCGTACATGGGTTTCTAATTACAATAATAAACAATATCTGATATTTGAGAAGTTAGCATACATACATGTAGTTCGAAAGTGATTTACATACTATATTGTTTTGATAGCATTATTATGGCATATATCTTATCATTATACTAGTCAAATCAAAAGATATTACTACTTATAAACAGTACCTAGCAAAGGAATTGATTCATATAGTAATATTGCATTGAAACTCATGTAATTGAATAATAATAATAATAGTAATAACCCACTAATGTTTGCAGTCTAATTATAATTATATTTCACAATAAGTTTCATACTTGAAGCTCAGCATCCAATAGACTAGGCAACAGCAGGATACTAGCATGGAGCTGACAATATACTTCTCTGATTTATTTTATATATAATTTAGATTTTCATATCGACTCATGTATATATATTGATAAACACAATGGCAAATTGAAAGTGTACAGGTTAATTACCAAAAAATATACAAAAGAACATCAACAGACAAAACTGGAAAGTAACAGAGAGATTGAGTAGATTTTAAAAAACCTTCTAGTTATTCAGAAAATTTGATTCCTTAAGCTTCCTTTGGTTAAATTGGCTGAGCATATTCTGTTGGTCAGGTTGAAAACCAACCACACGCATGCTTTTCAATATTGGTCAATTTGGCATCAAAGAAACTGGCTCATTTGCCACATTTCATTGCAATAACAACTCAAACATTGTTGGAGCTTCTGTAAATGGTGTCACTCACAGTGTCAAACCCATATATCCTCTCTCTATCATCTTATCTTAAAACATTCACGTGTCATGTAGAATTAATAATTTAACACTAGTCACATCCATATTGCATTTGCTACTTTTGCATTCACATGCATGTAGTATTATTAACACTCGCCCACATATAGGTGGAGGGATTGGAAGGTTACTTTGTCTGTCTGTCTGTTCCCAAATTTCTAACTAACAATAGTGGGACTTCAATCAAGCTATCAACAGACTTCAAATCATACAAGAATCAACCTACAAAAAAGGGTTTGCTAAAACCTTTTGGTTTTAAAGTTCTGACAAATTTTACAACTCCTGATCATCGTTTCACCATTTTCAGAAGTATTCTGGTAGCGAATTAATACATTGAAACACGACTCATCTAGTTTGAAGGCTTTCGCTATCAAATCAATGCTCGATATCAAGTACAATTGAAAGTGACCTTCATGGCTCTACATTTTCTGACATGAAGGTCACTTTTTAGCTCCACTTACATGTACATGTATTTCATTTAATGCACATTATTGAAGCCACAAAACTGTTTTATACTTCATTCTAACACAGCTTTTTTCTACAATAAGAATTATGTATTCTTGGTAGGACTGGAGTGCAAGTTGTAACATACATATGTATAATATATTATAATATAACTCAGTAGATTGAAGTATTATCTGCAATTATTTTCTTGTCAGTAACAACCCAATCACATTTGTGCACAGGGTTCTGCACCACATGTGCATTCATATTTACATGTATTATCATAATTATATATAACATTATACATGTATAACTTAATTTTAAGAATAAATAAGTTCTCGTACGAGTAATGAATGCTGCCAACAGTCTTTTGATGATCAACTTACTTGAACACCTAACAGATGCATCTTCAGAATGATCACAGTCATGAACTCCAATATCATCATGTCTACAATCTAATAATTCTGATTCAGATCCAGTACAAGACACTTCATCTAACCAGATTTCACCAGTTCCCTGTCCAAAGTGAGCAAGTGAAAGAGCTGTTCCTGTAAGAGTTGAATTAAATAATCCTCATTTTGCAACTTGATTCCAACCAACAATATTATATTTTCGCAATTTTTACAAAATATTAATCTGTTGAAGTATTTGCAGCGGGAAACCTCTCTCCCTCCTACAGTAAATAAAACCCTGTCAATAATGTTGATGTGTTTAAATGTACACGGATGAAAATCTTTTGACCTAGTTCTTCAATAATAGTATCCTAATTGTGTGTTACATAATTACAATTTACAATATCATTCTATAACTTTATATTTTAATATGAAGTACTATAATAATAAACAAATTATCGCATTTGTCATAATTTCTACTTCACAAATACATACATTGTAATGTTGTACCTATACTACGTTTTGCCTATACTTCAAATATCGAATATTATAGGCAACTACAACTACCTATATATCTATACCTGCATTCATTTCATTTTCTAGTATATGTACATGTGCATTGTTACTATTACGCACTACTCTAGCCATTTCTGTTGGAAAATGAAACTAAAATATCACATTTCAAGCCATAAATCTAGCGGTATTTCAAACAGATATAAAGCATGGTAGAGAGTGATGGGCCCAAATCCATTGTAGTTACTATTAGATCTACTGATGCAGAAAGCTCTGAAAAAATATAAAGGTGAGTTTGTTGTTTACTGCACTGCTGCATGATTTATCATGAGTAAAAGTTTAAAACCTTGGTCTGTAACATATTTGTATCTGTCAAAAACTACTTGCCTATACCTACACCTTGGGTATAGGGTAGGGCTGAAACAAATATCCGCTTTATTCGGATATTCGTTCGTTATTTTGGTATCCGGATGCATTTTTAGCATCTGGATATTCGTTTAATGTTTGCACATGCGTAAAAATTGAACACGTGACATTATAATTCCAATAAAATGGCCGTGGAGGAGTTTCTTGCTCCGTATTACTGGCGTTCTACACCTGTAGAGTACTGAATGGATAGTTTAAACAACTTTGGCGGTTGTTATAAACATCTATAGCAACTGTTAACAGCAAAATGGTGAGCTAATATTTGATATCTCACTAGAAACGAGTTATGACAAAATTTGTCTGAAAGCAAGTGAATATCCGGATATCCGTTCGTTAAACTAAGCGAATATCCGGATACCAAAAACTACTATTTGTTTCAGCCCTAGTATAGGGCCTATACTAGCTACTGTAGCTAGTATAGGTACAACACTAATACAGTGTACTTGTTCAAGCAAAGAACAGAAACAAGAATAATGCAAAACGATTTTTCTTTTAAAGAGGGAAACAACATGTAGGGATGTCAAACTGAAAAAAAGCACACAAAATATTGGTACAACCCCTTCCATATAACCCTACTTAACAAATACATAGAGCACTTATGTATAGGGTATATGGAAGTGGATAGTTTAATTTTGTTGTTTACAGCACTGTGTATCACCACAATCTTTGTTTGTAAACTGTTTATATTCTTGTCTAGAAAGTTCTTATGTGATGCACAATTATTATACTATATAGCTATAACTCATCATGTTTAATAATAATAACTATTATAATTACTGCAATCATGTGGTACAAGTTCCAAAATATTTGTGAATGGTATCATATTTTTCATATTCAGTGAATGTGAACACACTCAAGGCTTTTGAGACATTCCCACATTTAGTGACACATGATGTACCATGCCAGTATTTATTAAAAGATTTAGCTTTTGCTACACATACTTATCACACATAGTAAAATAGAAAATGATAGTTTAATAAAGAACAACAAAATAACAAACAGTATAGACAATGCAACAGCAAACTTAAAGTATATACAACTGACCACTGGAATAATTCCCAACTTGTCTGCATACAACATCAGCATCATTGTTATCCCAAGAGTCATCACACACTGTACCCCATTCATTATTAATACATATCTCCACTCTACCCTCTGAACTATCTGATCCATTAACTAGTCGAACATCACCATACGTACAAGAGACTACAATATGAGAAAGCAAGTAATACGTATACCATAAACATTGCTCAAAATAATATACATGTATAATAATTGTATTGTATAATTGTACGTGTATATGTGTAGGTTATGTCCTCCCACAAGTGCTTTATCAAGTTCATAATCACTGCGGGTGAGGTGACTATAAGCCTGATATTACACAAGTCACATAACCAATATGTTTCATGACTTCATAGTCATGTTTATACAGCTTAATGAAGCGACAAACCACACAGTGCACATATTAAACCACTGTGAACTTATCACATTTATAGCACTGTCAGAAGCTTTGAAGGGTCGCTTCATCATGACATACATGTATGTAATAATTATATAGTATGCTAATAGGTCCTATACGTACATGTATATATAAAAAATAGGACCTGAGTTTGTGTCAGAGGATGTGATATAGCCCGAGCCCGCAAGGGCTATATCACATCTGAAGACACAAAACAAGGGTCCTATGTTCAGTATATAGGACCTATTAGCATACTATATACAATATATTGTATGATGGTGACATCTCCTGCATAGTGTGCACATGAAAGGTCTATATACAATATATAGGACACACCACATCAAATGGATGATGTCACCATCATACTATATATATATATATATATATATATATATATCAGTGTTTTTGATAAGCTTATATGGTGCACCATTGGCCCAAAGAGCTTCTTATTTGGCACTACACAGTTCTCTCTTTGGGCCAGTGGCGCAGTTAATTATAATAATGTTGTAACTAACAGCAGTAACTCATATGGTTAATTGGCTCAAGATGTATTCCCATGGTGCATACACTAACCATTGTTGATCCAATTTGGCCCATGTTTCAAAACTTATCAAAAACTCGGATATATATATATATATATATATATATATATATATATAATATATATGCCTGAGACATATAATAAGTAGGATTTCCTTTGCTTAGCCGTTGAATTCTTTTTTATAGTCAGAGATGGAGTCAATTACGATGCAATGTAATATATTTCTATTATTATTACTTTAAAAATCAGTATAATTATTGTTATTAGCTCCTAAGTCAATGTATTATATTACTACTACTATTACCCGAAAAATCAGTATATTAGTTAATAATTATCCCTTAGAGCAATGAGGCTGTTTTTGAAAATTCTTTCCATTTTCAACATTGGTGTCTCTGAGGGTTAATATTACCTCCTAAGTCAATGTAATATATTACTAATGCAGGTGGCAGAAGCAGAATATATTTTAAATTGGGTGGTGCTTAGCAAGAAAAAAATGGACAAAGTGTCTCATTAGTTCAATATTGTAAATAAGACCTTTATACTATATTTACAATGATAAATGAATTAATTTTAGTTGTATATGTTTTAGCTGGCTTAGCCCCCACCTCATACTTAGGATTTGGGGAAGACCTGGGCTCTTGGCTCTATCTATCCATGATTGAATGGACAGTAAAAACATTTGCGCTGCTGCTATAACAGTATGTACAGCAGAAGGCCTTGATATTTTCCCAGAACCAGTTATGCATCAATTTATTTCTATAGCAAATGGATATTTTGGTGGATGTGGTCTGAAAATCCATATATCCATTTGTTTATCCTTCGAGATATCCGGATTTTGGAAAAGTGCACGTTTGACAACTAATTAATAATTAATGAGTTCTATATCATGTGATATGAGCACACATACAAATCATTACAAACACATACACACACGTCAAATGTCAAAATGAAGGCAATACTTTCTCCACATTGCAAATATAATGAATGCACTAAAGTGCAGAACTCTCGCTAGCTTTTGCTAAAACAGCATGGCTTTAGAACAACTTTGCCTAAGTAACATATTACAACAGCTCGAAACACACCATTTGCTAAGAAGTCAGTAGTACATCATGAATATGCAAATTATGAGGATAGCATGGCCATTAGATCTCTTGAAAACTAGCGAATTTCTGGGCAAAACTTCACAAATAGTTGTATAAACACTCGTTAGGACGATAGACAAAGCCCAAGAAACAAAGCTTCAAAGATACAAAAGTTAGTGTTTCAGTGTTTTCTGCTGACATCAGCAAAAACGATACAATTTCAAGATGGCGACAGATCAATGAGAATTTACATGGCTGTTTCTTGCAACAAGATGAGTTCAGAACAAATCGCTTTTATTTCTTACCTGTCACTTTACCAGTATTCTGCAAATATGCTCAGAAAGCAGAAAAACCTTGCAGTTGTGGAGATCAAGCGGTAACACACAGACACACACAAACACACACACAACCAGTGTACTTTTGTCGCCATTCTGAAATCCTGAATGTTTTATTCAAGCTTATCTACGAGTGTCAGAAAATTTGAAACTTCAGAAAATTTGACTGGTGAAATTTCTAGAAAAGGTAAATTAACAATCAAAATATCAGAACAATAATAAGAGATTTTAGAAAATGCTAACCATCAAAACATTTCAACAGCTACAATTTTTGATATTTCAGAAAAAGCCAACATTGAAAAAAAATGAACAAGTAAAAATTTTGATATTTCAGAAAATCTTAATTTAAAAAAAAATTGAAGTAAAAATTTTGATATTTCAGAAAGATGCACAACTCATGCAAACTTAATTAATTAACTAAATAAGCCCACCCATTGCTCCACCCAAGCACATGGTCATTGGTAAATCATGTCTGTAGAACTAGACAAGTTGTTCACCCTAGAATATTGTGGCAAATGTAGATGATTAAAAGAGTTTCAGCTAATAACCTATTGGATAGGTAAAATTTTCAATGTATTTCCAGAGAGCATAGTACTTGTTGGAAGTGATGGCACAACCGAAGTACCTGATGAAACTGGGCAATTTACTTTACTTAGTCAGTATCTAGAGTATGAAGTCCAAGGGGATAGTAGTACCTGTGAGGGCAATGTTGAACCTGCAGTATCATCATATGCCTTTCCATATTCTACATACAAGTCTTATGCAGGAAAAAAGCAATTGTCAAACAAACTGGTTACAAACACAAAGGACCTGTAAGCAAACCACCAGGTGTTGTATCACAAGAAAGTGTGGAGTCTGGCTCTAAACTGCCTAAGAAAGAGGAATGGAAAAAAAATGTTGAGATATGTGCATATACAGAACATGGGCGACTGAAGAAGATATCAAACTTTCCTATGACTTTGACCAATGACACAGCAAAAGTGGATTTTATTGCTGAGTCCATATCACAAGAGCTATTTGATGGAACGGTAGTATTCTTGATTGATGTTGACAATTTGAAAATAAGAGACTCCACAGTTACAAGAGGTTAGAGGTTATCTCTTACAAGTTTTCTTACTTATCAATTAAAACCTGTAATCAACAACATGGCTATAGTTTCTGCTCTAAATGCTAAGAAAAATGTATACTTTGATGTTGAAATTTTCAGAAAGGCTTAAATGATTATATTTCTGCTTATTAGTCCTAGCTATAGTACTTAAGAAAAGCCTTGCATCATTTCATAAGATATATGTGTGATCATGATAATTTTCTTCATTTTTATATACTCATGTAGGAAGTCGATACTGGAAGTCTGCAAGACGGATTAAAGCTCTCACTAAAGGAGACTATGAATTGTTGCATGGACGTGATGATCCTTTTGATAAAGAAGGGAGTGATGATGATTTCATGACTTCACACAAGAGCAAGCATACATTGAGTTTTAAAAAACTCGACTGAAACTGGACAGTTAGATGTGCTTGAAGGACGTGTCAGTGTTGTGGAGGATGTAATCAAGGACTGGAGAAGACGTGAAGATAATAAAGAGGAATTAAGAAGAGAACTTGCAGACTGTAAGGATTCTATAAAAGCAATGGAGTGTGAACAGTCAGCAAAGCGAAGAAAACTTGCAGATGCAAAAGCTCTTGTAGATGCAATTCAAGAAAACATGCGTTGTCTTATTTGTAAAACCATCTCATCTGGTAATTGTGTTGTATTTCCATGCCGCAAGCAATTTGGAACATGTTATTCGTGTATTCATGAATGGCTACTTGAAAGCTCTTCCTGTCCACATTGTAGGGCACAAATGGATATTGATTGTTGCATCAAACTTCCTGATGCTGTTCGCAATATTTTCAACAATTCAGACAATTCAATGATGATGTCATCATTGAACTTTAATTACTTAAATTGAATGCAAGTTGGTTTTGTTTTGAGTTTGTCAGGAATGCATGCCATTACTCATGTATGTATACTTGACTTATTTTTTGGAATTCAGTTACCACACATTTATTTTCATTATATCAAATTAACTAGTCTTTCAGTCAATTCCTTGAAATTCAATAAAGCATGCAAAAACATCTGCCCATCTGAAGACACGATGTTAGTAAATAACTGATCAAAATTAGGATTTTTTTTTGGAATAAATGATCTCTCCTCCTTATCGGATCCTCTCTTTCAGCCAATGGATCTGTACCAAACATGCTAAATCTAGTAAGAACACCATGATGTCGCTCATAATTTGAAACTGCTTCAAACAAAGATGGAATGGAGGAAGAAGGTATGGATGTAATACCACAATTCTGTTGTGCTAGCATATTAGGTATTCCTTTATCTATATGAACAAAGCACGACATTGAGAAATATATAAAAGTTATTTTATACTTGATATCATGTGTGAATTCCAGGAATCAATGAAACGTTGTATTCCAATTGCTGAAGTCTACCACTAGATTCTATAAACCATGAAAGATATTCAATTCTTCCTGTATACTAGCTGATTTATCTGAGTTGATGGAGTTTGTCTGAATGGTTGAATGTCATATGACCAAACTGCCCTCTTAGCTCAGTCTGCACATATAGACAGAGATAGAAATATTTCCCTTGATCAACTTGCAGTTGATGCCATAACCCATGGTCTTGAACTGCTTTCCTGTTACACAAATGGAGATGATATTAATAATACCAGGGCACCAATAAACTTATTTACCTGTAAACATTGCTATAGATAAGCAAATTGTTTTTTATTGGAACAGTAACATGCCCAACAATCATCCTAGAATACCCATCTACTGCTATTATGAGTGACTCCAAACATAACCACTTTTTCATTTTGGTCTAAATGAATCTTATGACCAAAGTAATGAGCTTCATATGGGATTGGATTTGTCTTATCAACAACATTGTGCCGTTGTTTTTCATGACTCTCTGGTGCTATATGCTGTAAGGAAGAAGCAATTTTATGTTCAGCAACCTTTATTCCCCTTGACTCCAGATACCCCTTCATCATGCTTCTACCATACACTTTGCCAACCTTTAATATAGTATAAATTAATGCTAAAAATTATGGTAAAAGTAGATTTTTTTCCCAAATTCACCTCGTCTACAGATGTTTTTAGGACTTCATCAAGTTCATTTTCATCCATCTTTGTTATGCCCTCATTTGAACAGAATCGTCTTACACTTCTAGCAGAAAATCCTCTTTGCTTCTCTGGAAATAAAACTTTCAGTTCATTACTTATCCACTCATAAGTATGTCTTTGCTTAATCCAGCTAGTTAACAAATCTGTGCTTATATTCTCCATTTTTCTTACTACATATTATTTTAATTCAATTAAAAAATAACAAATCATTTTTTAAAATTATGAATGTTTCAAACACGAATGAAACTTTCTGAAAAATTTATACATGTTCAGTTTCTTCACACATGGAACTTTCTGAAATATCAATTTTTTACTTGTTCAATTTTAAGTTTGGGATTTTTTGAAATATCAAAATTTTTACTTCTTCCTTTTTTTCTATGTTGGCTTTTTCTGAAATATCAAAAATTATAAATGTTGAGATGTTTTGATGGTTAGCATTTTCTAAAATCTTATATTTTCTTATTGTTCTAATATTTTGATTGTTAATTTACCTTTTCTAGAAATTTCACCAGTCAAATTTTCTGAAGTTTCAAATTTTTTGACACTCGTAGATAAGCTTGAGATCAAGACAAGAATAATAAAAAAACATTTCCAATAATGAAAGATGTAGGGATGTCAAAACCCAAAAAGCATGCTAACCACTTCCATATAACCTTACATAAGTACTTACACTGCTATAAAGCAAAATACAAAGAGGTATACTTATGTAGGTTTATATGGAAGTGGTTTGTTTAATTTTGGGTCCTATGTTAGTACTTCAATATTAATGATCATTATTATAAGAATGTATTTGCTCACAAAATTTATTACTATTCTTATGATTCTATCATTCCAATGCAACAAGCACTTTCTCTTTTTCAGCTTCCATTTTCTGAGATTCAAATGCGCCTCTGTAATTCGATTTAACGGGGCTCGATTAATAAATACTGTACACTTATGAAAATGGTATCTAATTCGAGATCAAATTTTTGTGGTCGTTGAGACTGTCTTCTTTCATAGTGGATATCATCTCAATACTTGAAGACCAGAATTTTACTATGAATGCGACTGGAAAGGTGCTGGAATCATTGTGATAGTTCAACAAACAAAAAAAATGATTTTTCTGGAAAATAATTATGAATATGGTCAGTTTTGCCAGTTTTGCCACTAGCCGGTACTCTACCTTAGCAACAATCTTTGGGCATCTTGAAGGTGTTGGTAGTCATAAACACACTACATATGAAAAGGTATGTGTATATTAAAACTTATGTGTGTATATTACCAGAGATTTCAGCTTGTCACTTGCAATTGAAATGCATGGGCGACCATTTTTTTTCATGCCATACCTACATAGAGAGTACTACTGTATTCTCTGATATATATATAATTCACAAAATTTAGTGAATGACCCAACACACTGACTACATCTACTCAAGACAGTTGAATAAAGAAGCAATTTATACAGCAATTCTTTTGCTACTTTATCAATTTCACAAAAGTATAAAAACTTGGTATTCTAAACATTGCAAAGCAGTATTCTTTTTATGGCCCGTAGGCCACCCCTATGATTGTTTTCCTGTGGATTCGATATATGGATATATATATATATATATAATTATATACATTATATATATGCTTGTGTCACTTACGCAAGTATGTATTGTATATGTACATGTAGTTAAAGAATTTGCGTCATTCCAGGGGGGGCTCCATCAATTAATGGGCGCGGTGCATAATAGAACATGTGCTCGAACTCCACAGATCACCAGGAAGAAAGCTGCCTGTAGCTTTACGTAGAAACTGAAACTAATAGCTGTTCTTGGTACAATATATTCCTAAAGTTCTACAAGAACCTCTAAAGAGAAAGAAGAGTTACATATTCAAAATGATAACTATATGGATGCTGTGTTTCATACACGAGAAAGTCAGCCATGATTAATGGATGATGGACACCAGAAAGTAATCATAGGGATACCTTTTTTATATTTTGTTCAATCAAACACCTATGTCACTGATTATTGGTATAATATTGACAAAAAGTACAAGTACAGTCAGGATATATATTAAGATACATAATCAATATATCGTTGTCAAATAAAACAATATTACTTTATTAAATGTCAAATAGTAGCCTATGTGTGTGAACGATCATAAATTAGATAAATACATGATCATACCAGTGTTTTTCTTAGGAGTTAAGACAGAACATGGCGCCATTGGACATTCTTGCCTTTAATATATTGTAGTAAAAATATTAATGATCTACAAATTTTATGGCCCTGAAAAAACACTGTGTCGTACAAATCAGATCTGAATATATGATATACATGTATATACATAGTATAGGCAGATGATTGTATAGGTACAACCCTAGAATGTACATCTATACTTACATGTATATCAGGAGCCCATAATAACAGTGTCCAGAAAGCGTAAGAGTAGGAGCAGCAAACGACCACGCATTTGATTAAATTCGTCAAACTATCTGTCTGACCGTCTGTTACTATTTTTAGAACTTTACTTTACTTCGACATATAAAGTCAAGAGCTCACACAATTTGTATAGTCAAGAACATCAAGTACAAACATACAGATAGTTGTCAATGCAACCAAACAAATTGTTTAAAACAAACAATATTTTTTTTTACAGTGATAATAGTAATCGTTAGGATAAATGGAGACCAAAGTATCTCCTACGATTGTTTTTCACAAACCAACTGCTTAATAGCCAGGTTAAAGAACTTTAGAAGTGGCTTTCAGCCATTAAATAGTAACAGTTTATACAGGCTGCTTTCTTTCTGCTGAGGCTTCCATTAGCTCAGCATTCTTTACACTACTTTTGCCCACCTCATCCACAAAATGATGTAAATTTTTTAACTATATATACTATGTGTATTGACACAAATGCAATACATGTATTATAAATCAGTTTGGAAATCAATCATAGGGATAGTTCACATGGACAATAAAGAGACTACCTTCACAATATACTCCAGCATCTTCGTAATGATCACAATCATTTGATCCAAGTCCATTATGGGAACACGAGACTAGAGTGGATTCTGTACCAGAACAGGAAACATCATCCAACCATATAGATCCAGTTCCTTCACCAAAGTAAGCATTACTAAATGCTACACTATCTAAACCAAGAAATGAACAAAATGTCTTTAAAATGGTAATTAGGTTAGGTAGAACAATGACACGCATACATGTACATGTGGTTTTATTTCTTCTCACTTGTTGTTGTATATCCTAACTGTCTACATACAACTTGGGCATCATTTGTACTCCAATCATCATCACACACTGTACCCCAAGTGCCATTGTTACAGATCTCTACTCTACCTTCATTAGAAACACTACCATCAACAAGTCTCACATTACCCTGTATACAAACTGAAGAAAGGCCATAATGACAATGCAAAAGGTAATTGAGATCATGTACTTAACTACAACCCTTAATGTAATTATAGTATGATCTAAATTCTTTTCCCAAGGTATAGATATTAGATAAATATTTCAATAATACTACAATGATAGTATTAATGAAATACCCAACTTTGAACTCAACCATGTACTCTACTTTGCATATTGTAGTCAAATTTTCATATTCTGCTTTTTTACAATTTTTGGTCCTATTAAGCTTAATTTGTTGTTATTGAATTGTGATTGTGTGGGAAGTATTCTTTAAATCAGGTCAGTTGACAAATGAGAGGGATCAATGCAGGTGGAACGGTTTTGCGACCAATGAATTATTCACAAATAGCATTATCGAGAACAACTTATATTTTCAGTTTCATTCCTTTTTTCAAATTACTATATCAAAACTGGGAGTCTGTCATTACTGGGGGAATCGTTAGCTTATTACTATTCATGACCATCACTGGAGTCACTTAATCTCCCACCTCCAACATCATAACATGGACTACTGTAAACAATATTAATGATAAATCTCAAGAAGGTTACAAAAAAAGTCTCGCGAGAATGCTGTCCGTACAGGAGTTATATACACTGAAACAATAATTGCAATTATAATTATTATACATGTATAATTTGAGGTTTAAACTGGAGGTTTAAAGATAGTTAACAGCCTAGGGGACCACTCCCTTGATCACACATGTACTGATTTGACGCATCAGCAGAGTCATAAGCATTCATCATCATGCTCTAAAGCTGTTAGTCATCACATCACTGTTAGCATCATTTTACCAGTTACTCTTTCAGCATCAGGTAGCAGTTGCTTGCCCATTATCAGGATCGAGCTGTCGTTTAACAGTTGTTCTCACAATCAGTATCTTTGCCCATTATCAATATCACAAATAGCTAGTTGGTTCCCTAATCGTCAGTGTCATTACCTGTACTTCTGTCGACATCAGTTAGAAGAACAGGTAACACAGAAGAGCAGGTAACATAGAAGTTCCTACAGGGCCTAGTACCTCGATCTCCACACCCAACCTGCTGGGACATCACCATTGTTTTCATTGTCACTTGAAGAGTTTTTGTTCGTCATCAGGGCCGACCTCTGCCAGGAGTTACACTCTCACACTGCTCAGCTACCTCTTCTAGGACCACCCTCAGTTATGCCATTTAATTAGAATTCTTTGTGTTTGCCACAGAGTGCTCACAGGAGTCTCCAAGCCTAGTAGCTATTATTGTGTATGTTTCTTCACACCACTATCATTTTCCAAAAAGATTTCATTAGTTATTATTAACATGGTTGCCTTTGATGCTTGGGCTACAAGCATAACCATAGTGGCCCAAATCAGGAATCCCCACCAATATAATTTATACAGTTATATAATGTCTTTTGCTCCAATGCATGTTCTAGGTACTCCTTTGTATACTATTTCGGGGAACAAATCCTTACCCCATATGAACATCGTTGCCAGCCACTACAGATATTTGCAGGATCTCCTACAGTTGGAATCGCACAAACCAGTCTCATCTACATTGTCATGGCCTAGGTGTCCTACCTCCATTCAAGTTGAAGGACTGAGGCGGTACCTACATGTATCATACCACCCAGCTTCCTTCATCTGTACCAGCCTTTACAACAGCTTCCATGTTGGCTTTCATAGTCTTTCTCTTCACCACTCATCTTCAGTTGCAAATCCAGCCGTTGTATAGACATACATTGCAAAAGGAGTAGTAGCTGGACGTTTGGTAGGGCCAATTGCTGATGCCATGCCATATGTGCACAGATGCATGCGAGTCCAATTGGGCTTGTGCCCAATTGGACTCGCTGCTGGTAAAGATGGATTTGAGAGATGCCTATCGCATTGTTCCCATTCACCCTCACGACCAGTCTCTGCTGGCAATTTCTTGGCAAGCCCGAACATGTCCACCGTGCCTTACCATTCGGCCTACGGTCGGCACCGAAGTTGTTTTCGGCTGTGGCAGAACCGATTGCTTGGGTGCTACATTGTCACGGGGTGTGTGCTACCTGCTGTTCTACCTTGACGTTTTCCAATTTTTGAGTTCACTTTTCCCCGATGAGCCAGCAGCTACGCTGTTGAGGGTCTCACATGTTCCAACAGTTGGGGATACCTGCTGCCTCAAACAAAACCAAGGCTCCAGCAACTTGTGTGACCTTCCTTGGCATCCTCATTGACACAAATGTTTTTGAACTGAGGCTTCCCTTCGACAAGTAGACCTGACTGCAAGCACTACTGAATCTACGGTGGTCCAAGAAATCATGTTCCCAGAAAGAGCTAGAATCCCTCCTTGGTCATTTGTCCTATGCAGCCGCAGTGATCTGGCTAGGTAGGACATTCCTGCAGCGACTATTCACACTGCTTAGCATTACTAAGGCAATTCATTTGCCTGAATGCAGTAGTAAGGGCTGACCTACAGTGGTGGCACTGCTTCTTGCAAGATTGAAATGGGACTTCCCTACTTCTACCTGCACTTTTAGTGTATGTGTACTCGAACACATCAGAATCTTGGGGTTGTGGGGAATTTGTCCAGACAGCAGGGCAGTTTCAGTTGCAATGGCCACCAGACTGGAGTACAGTTGACATTACTGTTAAAGAATTCATTTCAGTGGTAGTGGCATGATATATATATGCTATGATTATATTTTCTTACTATACATTTACAATTGAAGCAAGGTATATGTAGTGGACCTAATTATTATGAATATTGTTACAAAACTGGGGATGCTCAGATTGCCTCATTTTCAGTTCTCCTCATGATATATATTTTGTGTATGTTCTTTTTAGATCCATTATAATCTCTAGTTTAGAACATTACATTGGCGACGAGAATGGCAGTTAAGTCCGTATTTGGTCAAATACAAGAGTTTGACCCATCATCTGAGTTATATTTATGGTGTATATGGAGAGAGTAAACTTGTTCTTCACAGCAAACGATGTACCAGATGAGAAGAAAGTCCCAGTGTTTCTAACTATTGTAGGGAAGCCTACCTACGCTTTACTTAGAGACTTGGTACAACCAAGCTCACCAATCGACAAAATCCTTCCAGACATTGCGGACGTGCTCAAGAAGCATTATCAACCAACCCCCTTGGTGATTGCTGAACGATTCCAATTCCATAAAAGGAACCAGAAAGAAGGGGAAAGCGTGGCAGAGTATGTTGCATAGTTAAAACAGTTATCGACTCATTGAGAGATCGTTTAGTTTGTGGACTTCGGAAAGAATCAACCCAAAAACGATTGCTACTGGAAGATAAGTTAACATTTACGAAAGCTGTGGAGACTGCTCAGAACATCGAGTCAGTTGACAAGCAAACCTTAGAAATGAAGAATGGCACTGTTGACCGAAGTTGTCTTGTGCATCAAGTCTCCTCATCAAACTCTACATGTTATAGGTGTGGTAAATCAAATCACACAGCTAGTCAGTGTCGTTACAAAGATTTCGATTGCTTAAAGTGTGGCAAAAGAGGCCACTTAAAAGTTGTTTATCGTAGCAAAGAAGACTGACCTCAAATAGGGAATCCTCATTCAAAAGAAACCCCAAGATCACGTAAAAATAGTTTTAGACCACAGAGAACAAAATATATCAAAGAAATGGAAGACAAAAGTGACGGTCAATTATCGACTAAGAATCAAGATTTGGCTTTCTTCACTTTAGGTGGAGAAGCTCGTCGACCAATCAAGGTTGACGTTAAAATAAGGAGACAAACCTTTAACGATGGAAATTGACACAGGAGCGGCTGTTTCCATTGTATCGAAGCAAGAGTATGAATCCAAGTTTTCTTCTTATGAACCTCGCAAGACCGACATTGTTTTGAAGACTTATACCTCGGAGTCATTGGAAGTAGCTGGAGAGATCACTGTTCATGTGAGTTACAAAGATCAAGAAGCCAATCTAGACCTAGTAGTTGTCCAAGGAGAAGGACCAGGCTTATTAGGAAGGAATTGGTTAAATCATCTCGTTTTCAATTGGCATGACATATTGCATACATCCCTTGATGGCAGAGTGAATTTAATAGTTAACAAATACTCAAAAGTGTTTAGCAACACCCTTGGAACAATGTCACAATATTATGCAAAATTACGCCTAAAGCCTAACACCACTCCAAAGTTTTGGTGCCCTAGACCAGTTATTTTTGCTCTGAAAGAGGGAGTAGAGAAAGAGCTGGATAAACTCCAAGCAGCTGGAATCATTGAACCTATCATATTTAGTGAATGGGCAGCACCTATTGCCGCTGTTCCCAAGAGAGATGGATCTATTCGAATATGCGGGGACTACAAAGTCACCTTAAACCAATCACTAGAAGTGGATCAATACCCATTGCCAAACCGGAAGAGCTGTTTGCCTCTCTATCAGGGGGCAAGAAATTCACGAAATTAGACTTATCTCAGGCATATCAGCAAATGGTATTGGAAGATCAATCCAAAGACCTTGTCACCATCAACACTCCTCACAAAGGACTGCACCGTTATACAAGAATGCTTTTTGGAATAGCCCCTGCTCCTGCTATTTTCCAGCGAACTATGGACATTGTATTACAAGAAATACCTCGTACCATCTGCTATATTGACGATATATTAATTACTGGAGTAAACGATCAGGAACACCTTGCTAATCTGGAAGAGGTACTGCGACGGTTACAATACCATGGAATCACATTGAAAAAAAACAAATGTAAGTTTATGTGTAATTGTGTTGAATACTTTGGTTATACTGTTGATAGTGAAGGATTGCATGTTACCCAATTGTAAATGCACCCCCACCTCAGAATGTTACTGAACTGAGAGCCTACCTAGGCCTTGTAAACTATTATGGCAAATTCATACCCAACTTGGGATCCATCCTTCAACCACTTAACAGCATTTTGCAAAAGAATTGCAAATGGGTGTGGTCAGAGAAATGTAGTACAAGTGCAGTAGAAGAAGCCACTAAAAAGCTAACCTCCTCTACTGTTTTTATTCACTATAATCCCTCACTCCCTATTCGATTAGCAGCAGATGCCTCCCAGTATGGTATAGGGGCAGTGTTGTCCCACATCACACCTGATGGGGTAGAGAAATCCATAGCTTTTGCCTCTCGAACCCTTTCAAAGGCAGAGAGAAACTATTCACAAATCGAGAAAGAAGGGTTATCATTAATTTTTGGGGTAAAGAAATTTAACCAGTATCTATAATTATGGTAGAGAATTTACCTTAATTACAGATCACAAACCATTGACTACTATATTTGAATCTCATAAAGATATTCCTCCTATCACAGCAGCTAGACTACAGCAATGGGCTATACTATTATCATCCTATCACTACAAAATTATATTTAGATCTACTACTGCACACGGGAATGCTGATGGATTTGTCTTGACTTGTTACCCAGGATGAGTCAACTCAAGCAGAAGGAGCATCGGCCATATTTAATCTCTCTCAGGTTGGTATCTTACTTGTTTCTTGTTTATAGTCAGACATGGGATCAATTACAATGCAATGTAATATATTACTGTTACTGTTACCTTAAAAATCACTGTAATTTATTAATATCACCTCTTAAGTCAATACAAATTATTAGTCACCTTAACAATCAATAGAATACTATTACTATTACTAGCCCTATACTATCAATGAACATACTACTTAAGGTCAATTACAATTACTATAACCTTGACATTGGGATTGTTTACCACTATTATTAATACTATTACCTTATTTTTTAAATTACCTATTACTATTACTATTGTCTATTGCTATCAACCCATGTCAGGATATAACAGATGTAATCACTACATATAGTACAGATTTTATGAAATTCTGTTGCAGTCATGACAAAGTCAAGCCTCACAGATTTTACTCTCTGTTGTTTGAAGTTAGAATAGTTGTGATATATTCGTAAAGCTTTTACTAACAATATTAATACTATTGTAGCTGGTCAATGAAATGAAAGTGTGCTACGTGTTACTCTAGCTTCTAGATTATTAAATGCAGGTGGCAGAAGCAGAATATATTTTAAAATGGGTGGTGCTTAACAAGAAAAAATGGACAAAGTGTCTCATTAGCTCAATATTGTAAATAAGACCTTTATACTATATTCACAATGATAAATGAATTCATTTTAGTTGTGTATGTTTTTAGCTGGCTTAGCTCCCACCTCATACTTAGGATTTGGGGAAGACCTGGGCTCTTGGCTCTGTTTATTTATGATTTAATGGACAGTAAAAACATTTATGCTGTTGCCATAGTTATCAGTTACATATGGAAAAAGGCCTTGATATTTTCCCAGAAACAAGTTATGAATTAATTTATTTCTATAGCAAATGGATATTTTGGTGGATGTGGTCTGAAAATCCATATATTCAATTGTTTATCGTTCGAAATATTTGGATTTTGGAAATGTGCACCCCTGTTCCAGTACTAATTAATAATTAATGAGTTCTATACCTTGTGATATGAATACACAAATATCATCACTTAATAAAAGATATATCATTCATATGATTTAGTTAATGACACAACACACTGACTACATCTACTCAAGACAGTTGAATAAAGAAGCAATTTATACAGCAATTGTTTTACTACTTTATCAAATTCACAAAAGTATAATTTGGTATCCTAAACACTGTTGTCTTCAGCGAAGCAGCATTGTTTTTATGGCCCGTAGGCCATCACTATGATTGCTTTCCCCTGGATTGGATGCATGGTTATATATATATACATGCATATATATATATATATACATATACATATGCTTGTGTCACTTACAAGAGTAAGTGTTATATACATAGTTAAGGAATTTATATCATTGTTCTGGGGGGCTAGGTCAATTAATGGGCGTAATAGAACATGTGCTCGAGCGAGCTCCACAGATCAGCAGGAAGAAAGCTGCTTTTAGCTTTACGTAGAAACTATGTCACTGGCTATTGGTATAATACTGACAAAAAGTACAAGTATAGTCTGGATATAATTTAAGATACATAATCAATATATCGTTGTCAAATAAAACAAGTTTTACTTGATTAAATGTCGAATAGTAGCCCATGTGTGTGAATGATCATAAATTAGATAAATATATGATCACTTAGAATCACCCATTGAAGTTAAGACAGAACATAGCGCCATTGGACATTCTTTCCTTTAATATATTGTAGTAAAAAGATTAATGAATGCTTCATCTCAGTAGCAAATATAACAGTCGGTCAACAGACATTTACGGATCAAAATTGACACGTGACCGCACGCATGATCAATTAGACGGTCTCAATGGCAGGCAGAAAGAGGGCAGTTGATCGGTCGTTTGATAGCACAAGTAGCAGCTCTCATGACGAACCTAACACAAGTAGCTGTAGCTCTTGTAAGAAGTCCAAGAGACAGATATCTGTCGTTACTTTCAATAAGTGGAAGGCCAAGTACGACACGGAGCATCAAACGCTGACATGGCTGAACTGTGACCAGCACAAAGGTGAAGTAACGAACTTGTGGTGCTCCGTCTGTCGAGAATACAAGAGCAGAATCTGTGGGATGAAGAACTTCTCAGAAGCGTGGATTACTGGTTCTGAAAACCAGCGGAGCAGCAACTTGTTGGATCATGCCAACTCCGAACAGCACAAATCAGCCATGTCAAGACACAGGACTGCCTAGGCAAAGAGCAGCAACCAACCCATAACAAGCTTTGCTCCAATAGCAAGGTGCTTGTTGAACCTGGGAGATTCTGATAAGGTTAGACTAAGAAGAAAGTTTGATGTATGTTATATGATGGCTAAAGAAGGGTTAGCATTTGAAACGTATGCTGCTATTTGTGAGCTTGAGGAAAGACATGATGTTGATATTGGTACGGCTTATAAAACAGCCCCTTCAGCTAACCAGTTTACACACTTTATAGCTCAGAGACAACGTAATCAGTTTTTAGAAGATCTTACTGGGAAGAAGTTTTATAGTTTTTTGATGGATGGTAGCACTGATTCCATCAAGTCGAACAGGAACTAATAATTATCCTTTCTTCTTTTAAAGATGACTTGAATGAAGAAATCAAATCTCTGTCTAGATTTTTCGCTATCACTCCTGTAGAAAGTGCTGATGCTAGAGGGCTGTTAAAATGTGCGTCTAAATGTCTTGCAACACTGGGTGTGACTGATCTAACTGAACAGAAGCTATCAGATGTTACTGCGAGTCCAGTACTTGTTGGCAGTGGCACTGATGGAGCTAGTGTAAACATTGGTGAGGTAAATGGCATGAAAGGTTTGGTTCAGAGTAACAATTCTTGGATTATGTGGTCGTGGTGCTATGCACATCGCTTGGAGTTAGCATCCAAGAATGCTTTCTCCAGCTCATTGTTCAAGTGCATTGAAGAAATGCTTCTTGGAATATATTACCTTTATGAAAAGTCGCCAAAAAAAATCCAGGAGTTGGTAGATGTTGTTCAAGACTTAAAGGGAGTATTTGAACTTCCTTCAGGTGGCAATATCCCTGTACGTGCTCATGGTTCCAGGTGGATCACACATAAGCGAAATGCACTACTACGTGTGATTGATAGATATGGTGCATACATTGCTCATCTTACTTCTCTTTCACAAGATGGGTCTGTAAAACCTGATGACAAGGCTTGATTAAAGGGTTATTTAAAGAAATGGATGGACTATAAAGTAATCTATGGCTGTGCCCTGTACGCGGATATTCTAAAGCCTGTGTCACTGCTTAGTCTATCCCTTCAGGGGAATGATTTGGATATTGTTTTGGGAATAAAAAATATTCTCAAGTCGGCATTGAAAAACCTGTGCAACCAGACTGTGCTAGAATGGCCTACTATCAAGCTTTTGAAAGGCAGGCTAAATGATGAGCCGGATGGAGGAAAGTCGTATCAGGGGGCCTGTTTGTGTATTGGTTCCAGTGTGACGCAAACTGAAGAAAAGTGTGAGCAAGATGCTCTAGCTGATCTTGATAAACTCAATGTAAAAATGAAAGAACGTTTGGAATGGTCAGATAGTAAATTATTGCGTTCTTTGTTGATATTTCTAGAAACACAAACATGGGTCAAGCGTTCCACAGATGTGTCAGCTGATAGCCTCTTAGATGATGAGGACACACTCGTCACCGATTCTAGTCTTGTGGAAATAAAGAACGCAGTAGAGCATATTGCCACACATTTCAGAGAATCCCTTGAGGCCAAAGGGCTATTGGTTTTTTCTCTTCCAGACGAGGTAGAAGAGATCGTTGAGTATGCTCGTACTTATCTCTCCATTTCTCAGACACCGTACAGAAAAGTTTGGTACAAAATATGCACATGTCCAGATTTCAACAAATGGCCCAACGTCCTAATACTTATGGAGCTGTGCTTCAGTCTCCCTTTTTCAAATGGGAGAGTAGAACAGATTTTCTCAAGCCTAAAAGTAGTTAAAACCAACAGAAGAACGAAACTGGCAACTGAAACTTTAAATGATTTACTAGAAATTTATGTTGAAGGCCCCCCACTAGCTGGCTTCTGTCCAGATGACGCAATCGAGCTATGGTGGAAGGACACCACTACTCCTAGACGTTTGAACCAGCCTCAGTCGAGAAAACAGTATTCAAAATCATCAAAAGACAGTGATACTCCAACTGAAACAGAAACTGAAGAACAACTATTAGACTTAGACGTATGGGATGAATGGATGGATTATTAATTATTTTAATTTTGTGTAGTAATTTTAATTTTAGTTATATGCTGATTTGTGTACATAATTATAGTCAAGTGACTCAGTGTGATGATTCTATTTGGAAATGTAATACATTATGAGAGACTATACCATTGTTGATTAACTACTCTGCATGTATAACTCGATACGAGCCACTTTAAAGCTTCACTATGGTGTCCGACCAAAGTTGGTAATGGTCTGACATAATGTCAGATGGTAGACCAAAACTTATATTTGTCTCTGCATCTACAAATTTTATGGTCCTGAAAAAACACTGTGTCCTACAAATCAGATCTGGACAATAATTTTTTTACAGTGATAATAGTAATAAATAGGATAAATGGAGACAACCATTAGCCATTACATCGTAATAGTTTGTACAGGCTACTTTCTTTCTCTTGAGGCTTCCATTAGCTCAGCATTCTGTACACTACTTTTGCCCACCTCAAATGATGTAATTTTTTAAACTACATGTATATATACTATGTGTATTGACACAAGTGCATTATAAATATAGGTTGAACCAGTTTGGAAAACAATCATAGGGATAATCCGCATGGAACATAATAAGACTACCTTCACAATATACTCCAGCATCTTCGTAATGATCACAATCATTTGATCCAAGTCCATTATGGAAACATGAGACTAGAGTGGATTCTGTACCATAACAGGAAACTTCATCCAACCATATAGATCCAGTTCCTTCACCAAAGTAAGCATTACGAAATGCTACACTGTCTAAACCAAGAAATGAACAAAAAGAACAATGACACGCATACATGTGGTTTTATTTCTTCTCACTTGTTGTTGAATATCCCAACTGTCTACATACAACTTGGGCATCATTTGTACTCCAACCATCATCACACACTGTACCCCAAGTGCCATTGTTACAGATCTCTACTCTACCTTCATTAGAAACACTACCATCAACAAGTCTTACATTACCCTGTATACAAACTGAAGAAAGGAAATGTATGGCATATTAGCAATGCAAAAGGTAATTGAGATCATGTACATAACCACAACCCTTAATATCATTATAGTATGTAATAAATTCTTTCCCAAGGTATAGATATTACATAAATATTTTACTAATACTATAATGATAGTATTATTAAAATATCCAACTTTGTACTCAACTTTGTACTAAACTTTGCATATTGTGCTATTTTCCGATTTGGTCCTGCTAAACTCAATTTGTTGTTGTAGTCTCAAGTCCAGACCTTCTCGATTATTAGTGGGACGAAGAACCGGGAGAAGGTCTGGTCAACTGCCCATCTACAAGTTGTGGATTCTGCATGAAAACTTGCAGCCCAATTAGAATGCAGCTGAGTAACCACAAGCATGAATACAATTGTGGAACCAATGCAATTTTATCTACAAATGGACGAGCACAAAAGATTATCAAGAGATATGATCGTGCTACTGATCCTTACAGATTTCAATGGAGTCACAACAATTACTATGCTTGACAATACCCAACTTTCCACTCAACTTTGCATATTGTAGTCAATTTTCATATTGTGCTATTTTCCAATTTTTGGTCCTATTAGGCTTAATTTGTTGTTATTGAATTGTGATTGTGTGAGAAGTAATGATTTAGATATCAAGTCAATTGAGAAACAAGCGGGATCAATGCAGGTGAAATGATTTTGCAACCAATGAAGTAGCATTATCGAAAACAACTAAGTTTCATTCCTTTTTTCAAATTACTATATCAAAACTGGGAGTCTGTCATTACTGGGGGAATCGTTAGCTTATTACTATTCATGACCATCACTGGAGTCATTTAATCTCCCACCTCCAACATCGTAACATGGACTACTGTAAACAATATTAATGATAAATCTCTAGAAGTTTACAAAAAAAGTCTAGTGAGAATGCTGTTCATACAGGAGTTATATGTATAGACTGAAACAATAATTGCAATAATAATTATACATGTATAATATGAGGTTTAAACTAAAAATAGTTAACAGTCTAGGGGACCACTCCCGTGATCACACGTGTACTGACTTGGCGCATGAGCAGAGTCATAACCGTTCGTCATCATGCTCTAAAGCCGTTAGACATCACATCACTGTTAGCACAGTTACTCTTTCAGCATCAGGTAGCAGTTGCTTGCCCATTATCAGGATCGAGCTGTCATTTAACAGTTGTTCTCACAATCAGTATCTTTGCCCACTATCAATATCACAAATAGTTAGTTGGTTCCGTTACACTAATCACCAGTGTCATTTACCTGTACTTCTGTTTACATCAGTTAGAAGAAAAGGTAACACTGAAGAGCAGGTAACACAGAAGTTCCTTCAGGGCCTAGTACCTCGATCTCCATACCCAACCAGCTGGGACATCACCATTGTTCTCATTGTCACTTGAGGAGTTTTTGCTCGTCATCAGGGCCAGGGATTGCACTCTCACACTACTCACAGTGTACAAAATAAAGTTTAATTTATGCTAGGTCATTTGGCAGACCAAATGTAATTTTGGTTGGACACCTTTCAATTTTGTTCGGACAAATAATTTTTGGCTCAGCACTACTGAATCAAAATTTTTATTATAATGTACTTATTCACGACCACATAACATCCATCTTGCAGCATAAAATCAAGCATAACTATACCTTCATTATTACTGATACATGTATAATTATTATTCCAATAGATGTGTTCTGATTTAACAACTTTAATAATAAAGATGAAATTGAATATAATAATTACACAAATGTAATATAGAATAATACGTGTAGTTCAAAGGTATGATACAGGAGACTGTGAATTTAAGAGGGCATACAGGTATCCCACTCTGGGAGTATGGCTGTCTGATTCTCATCTTCTTCCAAGTCTTCTTCAGATGAGCTACTTTCAGCAGTAGATGGTCCAGGAGTTGTACTTGAACGCTGGACTATGGGGTAGGGTTTATGTGAAATTATGCGCATGCGTATGTACAGTGATACTGACCCCGCCTACAACACGAGTTAGCGATAGCGTCTTAGACAAGTCGCTGTTATAGGTTAGTTTGTGTGGTGTGCTATGGATATGATCGGACAGTAAGACCGACCATGAGACAATTTGCACGGTCATTTCCATGAAATGGTCGGAAATTGACCGATGACCGACTGTTATTTTGTACACTGTACTCACCTCTTCTAGGACCACCCTCAGTTATGCCATTTAATCATAATTGTTTGTGTTTGCCACAGAGTGCTCACAGGAGTCTCCAAGCCTAGTAGCTATTATTGTGTATGTTTCTTCACACCACTATCATTTTCCAAAAAGTAATTATTTTTAATGTGGTTGCTTTTGATACTTGGGCTACAAGTAGACCAGTCCCTGCTGGCATGTTTTTGGCAAGGCCAAACATGTCGACCGTGCGCCTACCATTCGGCCTACAGTCGGTACCGAAGTTGTTTTCTGCTGTGACAGAACCGATTGCTTGGGTGCTACACTGCCACAGGGTGTGCTACCTGCTGTACTACCTTGACGTCTTTCAATTTTTGGGTTCACTTTTCACCGATGAGCCAGCAGCTACGCTGTTGAGGGTCTCACATGTTCCAACAGTTGGGGATACTTGTGGCCTCAAACAAAACCAAAACTCGAGCGACTTGTGTGACCTTCCTTGGTATCCTCATTGACACAAATGCTTATGAACTGAGGCTTCCCATCGACATGTAGACCTGACTGCAAGCACTACTGAATAAATATCCATCCACTCATTAGCTACTTGTTAAAGTTAATGTCAATTGTACAGCAATGAAGATCCTTAGTGTCAAACACATTCTCTTTGTCTGCATGGCTATGTGAGGCAATCATTTGTGAGATAGTTTGGCTCTGCTCACTTGCCATCATTGTTGAGGGTTTAGATATCACCTCAGAAACCGTTACATGTTGCTGATCTCTTGTTTGCTCATATTGACAACACCACTGACACTCAAATGCCCTGACCGGTCCATAATGAGTTTCTCATGTATACCAAAATTGTACAGTCTGCTGATACCGATGGCTCTTAAACTGTGGTTATGCACTCCATGGCAGTCCAGTCCTGCATGTGTGAACATGTTGGTTAACTTTCGAGATAATATGTTGTGTCCTACTGGTATGTCAAAATATCAACAGGAGTCCTCCTTCTCAAATTTAACTTTTGGTTTCAAATAAAACTAATCCTTCTCTTTTATCAAATCAGATAGTTTCGAAACATAAAGTTCCATTAAGTAAACGAGTCATCTTTCACCAAGAGTGGAATCAGCATAATGAGTGACAACCTTGTCATCTAAATGAACTTTATGAATGACTCCCTTTCAATTTTTCGATCCATGCTTCGTGTAAACAACACACTTTACCATTTTGGCGCTATTAGTTGGACTGGTAACTTCCTTGAATTCAACTTGACTTAATTTAAGCTGGCAAGTTCTTTTCCCCACGCAGGTAAAAATACACACCACAGTAAAAACAAAAACTGCATTTTACAGTGAGGTAGGTGTGTGGGTTTCAATTACACTTTTACTCCAAAGAAGATCTATATAAGATATATGGAGAAAAAAATATCCTTATGATTGCTTGGTGGACAGCATTTAGTAATCTTGGCTGACTTTATCAAGCCTAAAACACAACAGCCAGCTTTCTTTCTTTCTGGACAATAATTATTTTACAGTGATAATAGTAATCAATAGGATAAAAGTAGAATATATTTTAAATTGGGGAAGCAGAATATATTTTAAATTGGGTGGTGCTTAGCAAGACAAAATGGACAAAGTGTCTCATTAGTTCAATATTGTAAATAATCATATTTACAATGATAAATGAATTCATTTTAGTTGTGTATGTTTTTAGCTAGCTTAGCTCCCACCTCTTACTTAGAATTTGGGAAAGACCTGGGCTCTTGGCTCTATTTATCTAAGATTGAATGGACAGTAAAAACATTTATACACTGCAAAAAATAACCAGTTAAAATAACTAATTTAGTGGTTAGTACAGTTGCAAGGATTTAACAGTTAGTTGGTTGTTCGGAATACATACATTGTATATCTAATGCCACAGATACTTTGTACTAATTATATTCAATTATAGTTGAATCACTATAATTTTAGGGTGCTGTCTAATCAGATTTTATGTCAAAGATTTAGTATAATTTATACTAGAGTACCATGTAATTGTATCTGGCCATCAAAAAGGTTTGAAAACCCGCAACCACATCATTTAATTTATACCTTCCAATACTTGGTGCACAATATGTCATAGTAACATACATGCATGTAGCCACAACATACTCTATGACAATTGACAATCTAAACTTACAAATCATTACAAATAACATACCCACATGTCTAAAATCAAAATGAAGGCAATACTTTCTCCACATTGCAAATACAATTAATTATATTGCATGTATATAGTTCTTTTATCACTATTTACACTGTCATTTACTCACTAATATCATCATTTAATAATTCTCAAGATTTAGTTAATAACACACTGACTACATCTACTCAAGACAGTGGAATAAAGAAGCAATTTATGCAGCAATGGTTTTGCTACTTTATCAAATTCACAAATGTATAATTTGGTATCCTAAGCAGCATTCTTTTTATGGCCCGTAGCCATCACTATGATTGCTTTCCCATGGGTTGGATGTATGGTTATATATATATATACATATATGCTTGTGTCACTTACACGAGTATGTGTTATATACATGTACAAAGTTAAAGAATTTGCATCATTGTTCTGGGGGGCTAGCTCAATTAATGGGCGTAACAGAACATGTGCTCAAGCTCCACAGATCAGCAGGAAGAAAGCTGCTTTTAGCTTTACGTAGAAACTGAAACTAATAGCTGTTCTAGGTACAATATAAAGTTCTACAAGAACTAGTGTTGTTCTAGTTCTATTTATTTAAAAGTTCCAGTTCCAGTTCTGGAACTTTTTTGTTGTTGTTTACAGTTCCAGAACCTTTATTTTGATAATTTTAGTTCTAGTTATAGTTCCAGAACCTTTATTTTGATTATTTTAGTTCCAGTTATAGTTCTGTCTTATTGCTAGTTCTATTGTGCCAGTTGCTGGTACTCATCAGCTGTGCATGATATTATTATCAAAACAAGTTGTAAAATGCTAAAATTAGTATCCTTCCACCCTGTAAAGATGAACCAGTTATCCTTTTAACTTTTATTTGGTTACATTGTATAGGCAGATGATTGTATAGGAGCAACCCTAGATAGTACATCTATACTTATATCAGGAGCCCATGCATAATAACATTGTCCAGAAAGCGTAAGAGTAGGAGCGACAAACAACCACGCAATTAATTAAATTGGCCAAACTATCTGTCTGACAGTCTGTTACTATTTTTAGAACCCACGCTTATACAACTTCGTTAAATATAGCTTCTAGAAAATGAATACCTACTATATACTACATTGAATACGTTTCTTGTAAAACAGAGAAAAGAATTGAGCAATATTCTGGCTTGTAAAGACTGTGAAGATGTTCTTACTGAAGCCATTGACAAAGTAGTAGGAAGCCTTTCCTGCAATCACTTCGAACTTTACTTTACTTTGACATATAAAGAGCTCACACAATTCGTATAGTCAAGAACATCAAGTACAAACATACAGATAGATGTCAATGCAACTATGTAACTAAACAAATTGTTTAAAACAAACAATAATTAGTTTTACAGTGGTAATAGTAATCAATAGGATAGATGAAGACAAAAGTATCTCTTACGATTGTTTTCCACAAACCAACTGCTTAATAGCCAGGTTATACAACTTTAGAAGTGGCTTTCAGCCATTACATAGTAACAGTTTGTATAGGCTACTTTCTTTCTGCTGAGGCTTTCTTTAGCTCCGCATTTTTTATACCCCTTTTGTCCACCTCATCCACAAAATGAGGAAATTTTTTAACTATGTGTATTGACACAAATGCAATACATGTATTATAAATATGGGTTGAACTAGAAAAGTATCATAGGGATAGTCCACATGGACCATGAAGAGACTACCTTCACAATATACTCCAGCATCTTCGTAATGTTCACAATCGTGTATTCCAAGTCCATCATGAGAACATGAGAGTAGAGTGGATTCTGTACCAGAACAGAAAACTTCATCCAACCATATAGATCCAGTTCCTTCACCAAAGTAAGCATTATGAAATGCTAAACTATCTAAACCAAGTAATGAACAAAACATCTTTAAAATGGTAATTAAGTTAAGTAGAACAATGACACGCATACATGTGGTTTTATTTCTTCTCACTTGTTGTTGGATATCCCAACTGTCTACATACAACTTGGGCATCATTTGTACTCCAAACATCATCACACACTGTACCCCAAGTGCCACTGTTACAGATCTCTACTCTACCTTCATTAGAAACACTACCATCAACAAGTCTCACATTACCCTGTATACAAACTGAAGAAAGGAAATATATACAATAATGACAATGCAAAAGGTAATTAAGATGATGTACATGTACATAACTACAACCTTTAATGTAATTATAGTATGTACTAAATTCTTTCCCAAGGTATAGATATTAGATAAATATTTTACTAATACTATAATGATAGTATTATTAAAATATCCAACTTTGTACTCAACTTTGTACTCAACTTTGTACTAAACTTTGCATATTGTGCTATTTTCCAATTTTTGATCCTATTAAGCTCAATTTCATGTTATTGAATTGTGATTGTGTGGGAAGGTAATGATTTAGATATTATTGACCATTTAAATCACGCCTTTTGAGAAATGAGAGTTTATCTGAGAAGTGAATTATTTATCAAGGACCATCATCGAGAATTATTGTATATTATAAGAAAACTGGGAGAATTGGGTATCACCGGTTAGATTCATGATTATCACTGCAGCCACTTAATCTCCCACCTCCAATAACATAACATGGAATACTGTTAACAATAATTTATATATATATATATAATTGTCGAGAAGGTTACAAAACTGAAAAGCCTGGAGAATGCTGTCCATACAGGAGTTACACTGAAACATTAATTGTACTCACCTTGTCCGCGAATTCTTGAGATGAAAGAGAAGACAACAAGACTGAATACAATAATATTTATAGTCCCTGTCCTAGACATTCCTTTTGAAAGATATAGTTGCTTTCGACCCAGACTAATACTATAGGCCAGCTAAACTATGTGTAGGCGTGGTCGTAATCTAATTAATTATTAATTAATGTCATGGCAAAAAATGTCGAAACTTTGTAAATGACAGACCAATTCAGTCTGGGACCAATTCTGACAATCACATTTGGTCCTAGGACAAATCATGTATGCCAGATTTGGCCCCATGTTACAAAATGTAGTCCTACTTTCTGTTCAAGGGTAAATCTATTCCTAGAACCAGATCCAGCTTTAATTTGTAATTACTTTAGTATGCATCCAGCTTTAATTAACTATTACTAATTAATATTACCTCCTGAGTCAATGTTATATTATATTACTATTACCTTAACAATGAGTAGATTACTACTACTATTACTGCTTAAGTCAGTGTTACTGTTATGGATTTCTATAGCATTGAGGTTTCTTTGAAATTCTTAATAATATTATTACTACTGTAGCTTGTCACAACTAATACTAACATTACTTATTAAATAAATTGGTGGTTATTGTCTGAAAATCCATATACAATGTATACATTTGATTATCTCTTGAGATATTCGAATTAATATTTAATGAATTCTGCACCTTGTGATATGAGTACACTTACAAATCATTACAAATAACATACACACATGTCTAAAATCAAAATGAAGGCAATACTTTCTCCACGTTGCAAATACAATTAATTATATTGCATGTATATAGTTCTTTTATTACAATTGACACCGTCATCTATACACTATTATCATCATTTAATAATTCTCAAGATTTAGTTAATAACACACTGACTACATCTACTCAAGACAGTGGAATAAAGAAGCAATTTATGCAGCAATTGTTTTGTACTTTATCAAATTTCAAATTCACAAAAGTATAATTTGGTATCCTAAACACTGTTGTTTTCAGCAAAGCAGCATTGTTTTTACGGCCCGTAGGCCATCACTATGATTGCTTTCCCCTGGGTTCGATGTATGGTAATATATATATATTCTTGTGTCACTTACGCGAGTATGTGTTGTATAAGTTGTTAAGGAATTTGTACCATTCCAGGGGGCTCGGTCAATTAATGGGTGTGGTGCATAATAGTACACGTGCTCAAGCTCCACAGATCAGCAGGAATACTTTTTTCTCTATATATTCTTTTCAATCAAACACCAATGTCACTGGTTATTGGTATAATATTGACAAAAAGTACAAGTACAGTCTGGATATATATTAAGATACATAATCAATATATCGTTGTGAAATAAAACAAGTTTTACTTTATTCAAACAACTAAATGTCAAAGAGTAGCCAATGTGTGTGAACGATCATAAATTAGATAAATACATGATCATGGCCAGTGTTTTTCTTAGGATTGGAGTTAAGACAAAACATGGTCCCATTGGACATTCTTGCCTTTAATATATTGTAGTAAACATATTAATGATCTACAAAATTTATGGCCCTGAAAAAACACTGTGTCGTACAAATCAGATCTGAATATATGATATACATGTATATACATTGTATAGGCAGACGATTGTATAGGTGCAACCCTATTTTTAGAACCCACATGTATACGACTTCGTTAAATATGGCTTCTAGAAAATGAACAGCTACTAAATACTAAATTGACTAAGTTTCCTGTAAAACAGAGAAAAGAATTGAGCGATATTCTGGCTCGTGTAGACTATGAAGATGTTCCTAGTGAAGCCACTGACAAAGCAGTAGGAAGCCTTCACTGCAATCACTTCAATGACAGAAGGCAATGATGTCAAACACTGATGGTAGGTGACTCCATTTCTGCCTCCAGACGTGCTCGTTTCATAGCTAACCTTGGAGATTGTCGAGATGTAGAGGCCATATTTAACAAAGGCGTATACACTTTGGTTCTAAAAATAGTAACAGACGGAGACAGATAGTTTGACCAATTTAATTAAATGCGTGGTCATTTGCCGCTCCTACTCTTACGCTTTCTGTCATTATAAGCTCCTGTTATATGTAATATATATATTTCAATGATCTGACAGCCATGCCAACCTTCAGTGTATTTCCATTACTTTGACACATAAAGAGCTCACACAATTTGTATAGTCAATAACATCAAGTACAAAAATACAGATAGATGTCAATACATATATATTATCGCACAGATACCGGGAAATATTACGAGTTGGATACAGCGTTGCCACGAGTCCGAAGGACGAGTGGCACGCTGTATCCAACGAGTAATATTTCCCGGGTATCTGTGCGATAATAAATTTATCAAATCATGCTTGTTTTTGCCTATTATTACTTAGCAATACTTTATTATTCAAACTATCATGATAAAGATGGTCATCTTGAAGCATTTACAAGCTAAATCCCAAACCAGTAGCTATCTCGGGCAACCTCCAACTCGAAAAGAGACTTTCAGCACTGAACATATAAAAACCTCTCTATTTTCACATTTTATCATACACAAAACTTACCTCATTTAGAATTTTATCACAACTCATGTTTACTAACTTGACCATCGTCAAAACTGAAGAGATTATAGAGTAATCTCTTTCTACACAATTTTTACTTAGCAACATGTGACACGCTGTAAAATAAAACATCCGGGTCAGGTGATTTTCTGTACAATAAACTTCCGGTCACGCGAGTCCAGTACAATACAATACGGTCCAGTACAATACGGTAAAATATTATCATAGTGCGTGATTTGAATGTCTAATTGAAAATGTATGGGATTCGTTGTTTCTATGGTAAACATTGTTTGATAAAACTATGTAACCAAACAAATTGTTTGAAACAACCAACAATATTTTTACAATGATAATAGTAATCATTAGGATACATGTACATGGAGATAAAAAGTATCTCTTATGATTGTTTTCCACAAACCAACTGCTTAATAGCCAGGTTATACAACTTTAGAAGTGGCTTTCAGCCATTACATAGTAACAGTTTGTACAGGCTGCTTTCTTTCTGCTAAGACTTCCAATAGCTCAGCATTCTTGCCAACCTCATCAACAAAATGATGTAATTTTTTTAACTATATATACTATGTGTATTGACACAAATGCAATACATGTATTATAAATATAGGTTGAACTCGTTTGGAAAGCAATCATAGGGATAATCCACATGGACCATAAAGAGACTACCTTCACAATATACTCCAGCATCTTCATAATGTCCACAATTGTGTATTCCAAGTCCATTATGAGAACATGAGAGTAGAGTGGATTCTGTACCAGAACAGGAAACTTCATCCAACCATATAGATCCAGTTCCTTCACCAAAGTAAGCATCACTAAATGCTAAACTATCTAAACCAAGAAATGAACAAAAAGAACAATGACACGCATACATGTGGTTTTATTTCTTCTTACTTGTTGTTGAATATCCCAACTGTCTACATACAACTTGGGCATCATTTGTACTCCAACCATCATCACACACTGTACCCCAAGTGCCATTGTTACAGATCTCTACTCTACCTTCATTAGAAACACTACCATCAACAAGTCTCACATTACCCTGTATACAAACTGAGAAAGGAAATGTATGGCATATTAGCAATGCAAAAGGTAATTGAGATAATGTACATAACTACAACCCTTAATGTCATTATAGTCTTTCCCAAGGTATATATAGATATTAGGTAAATATTTTACTAATACTATTATGATAGTATTATTAAAATATCCAACTGTGTACTTAACTTTGCATATTGTGCTTTTTTCCAATTTGGTCCTGGTAAACTCAATTTGTTGTTGTAATCTCAAGTCCAGACCTTCTCGATTATTAGTGGGTGGGATGAAGAACCGGGAGAAGGTCTGGTCAACTGCCCATGTACAAGTTGTGGATTCTGCATGAAAACCTGCAGCCCGATTAGAATGCAGCTGAGTAACCACAACCGTGAATACAATTGTGGAACCAATACAATTTTATCTACAAATGGATAAGCACAAAAGATTATCAAGAGATATGATCGTGCTACTGATCCTTCATTACAGATTTCAATGGAGTCACAACATTTACTATGCTTGACAATACCCAAAATTCCACTCAACTTTGCATATTGTAGTCAAATTTTCATATTGTGCTATTTTCCAATTTTTGGTCCTATTAAGCTTAATTTGTTGTTATTGAATTGTGATTGTGTGGGAAGTATTGATTTAGACTCTTTAAATCAGGTCAGTTGACAAATGAGAGGGATCAATGCAGGTGAAACGGGTTTGCGACCAATGAATTATTCACAAGTAGCATTATCGAGAACAACTTTATATTTTTAGTTTCATTCCTTTTTACAAATTACTATATCAAAACTGGGAGTCTGTCATTATTGGGGGAATCGTTAGCTTATTATTATTCATGACCATCACTGGAGTATCTTAATCTCCCACCTCCAACATCGTAACATGGACTACTGTAAACAATATTAATAATAAATCTGAAGGTTACAAAAAAAAGTCTCGCGAGAATGCTGTCCGTACAGGAGTTATATGTATACACTGAAACAATAATTGCAATTATAATTAATATACATGTATAATTTGAGGTTTAAACTGGAGGTTTAAAGATAGTTAACAGTCTAGGGGACCACTCCCTTGATCACACATGTTCTGACTTGGCGCATGAGCAGAGTCATAAGCATTCGTCATTATGCTCTAAAGCTGTTAGCCATCACATCACTGTTAGCATCATTTTACAAGTTACTCTATCAGCATCAGGTAGCAGTTGCTTGGCCATTATCAGGATCGAGCTGTCATTTAACAGTTGTTATCACAATCAGTATCTTTGCCCATTATCAATATCACAAATAGTTAGTTGGTTCCGTTACACTAATCGTCAGTGTCATTTACCTGTACTTCTGTTGACATCAGTTAGAAGAACAGGTAACACTGAAGAGCAGGTAACACAGAAGTTCCTTCAGGGCCTAGTATCTCAATCTCCACACCCAACCTGCTGGGACATCACCATTGTTCTCATTGTCACTTGAGGAGTTTTTGCTCGTCATCAGGGCCAGGGGTTGCACTATCACACTGCTCAGCTACCTCTTCTAGGACCACCCTCAGGTATGCCATTTAATTATAATTGTTTGTGTTTATCACAGAGTCTCCAAGCCTAGTAGCTATTATTGTGTATGTTTCTTCACACTACTATCATTTTTCAAAAAGATTTCATTAAATGTGGTTGCCTTTGATACTTGGGCTACAAGTACAATCATAGTCCCAACAGGCCCAAATCAGGAACCCCCACAAATACAATTTATATAGTTATATACTGCCTTTTCCGCCAATGCATGTTCTAGGTACTCCTTTGTATACTATTTCGGGGAACAACAACACATCCCCAGTTGCAAATCCAGCAGTTTTAGAGACATAGATTGCAAAAGGAGTAGTAGCTGGACGTTTGGTAGGGCCAATTGCCGATACCATAAGTGCACAGATGCATGCGAGTCCAATTGGGCTTGTGCCCAAATCACATCAGGTCAACAAATGGAGAATGATTGTGGACCTGTCGTTTCCAGCAGGCCACAGAATGAACGATGACATCTCTCCACAGCTGTGTTCGCTATCCTATGCTTCGGTGGATGACAAGATGGAGCACATCTGATGTTTGGGACGCTGCACACAGCTGCTGGTAAAGATGGACTTGAGAGATGCCTATCGTATGGTTCCCATTCACCCTCATGACCTGTCCCTGCTGACAAGTTTTTGACAAGGCCAAACATGTTGACCGTGCCTACCATTCGGCCTACAGTCGGCACCGAAGTTGTTTTCTGCTGTGACAGAACCGATTGCTTGGGCTACCTGCTGTATTACCTTGACGTCTTTCAATTTTTGGGTTCACTTTTCACCGATGAGCCAGCAGCTACGCTGTTGAGGGTCGCACATGTTTCAACAGTTGGGGATACCTGTGGCCTCAAACAAAACCAAAGCTCCAACAACTTGTGTGACCTTTCTTGGCATCCTCATTGACACAAATGCTTATGAACCGAGGCTTCCCATCGACAAGTAGACCTGACTGCAAGCACTACTGAATAAATGATGATTTACAACAATTGATACACTTCCACAGAAAAAAAAATCCTTCCACTCATTAGCTACTTGTTAAAGTTTAATTGTACAGCAATGAAGATCCTTAATGTCAAACACATTCTCTTTGTCTGCATGGCTATGTGAGGCAATCATTTGTGAGATAGTTTGGCTCTGCTCACTTGCCATCATTGTTGTAGGTTTAGATATCACCTCAGAAACCGTGACACTGCTGATCACTTGCTCGTTCATATTGACAACACCACCAACACTCAAATGCCCTGACTGCTCCATAATGAGTTTCTCAGGTATACAAAAATTGTACAGTCTGGTGTGAGTCTGCTGATACCGGTGACTCTCAAACTGTGGTTATGCATTTCATGGCAGTCCAGTCCTGCATGTGTGAACATGTTGGTTAGCTTTCGAGATAATATGTTGTGTCCTACTGGTATGTCAAAATACCAACAGGAGTCCTCCTTCTCAAATTTCACTTCAGGTTTCAAATAAAACTAATCCTTCCTTTTTATCGAATCAGATAGTTTCGAAACATAAAGTTCCATTAAGTAAATGAGTCATCTTTCACCAAGAGTGGAATCAGCATTTTAGCGCTATTAGTTGGACTGGTAACTTCCTTGAATTCCACTTGACTTAATTTAAGCTGGCGAAGTTCTTTTCCCCACGCAGGTAAAAATACACACCACAGTAAAAAAAAAACTGCATTTTACAGTGAGGTAGGTGTGTGGGTTCTAATTACACTTTTACTCCAAAAAAGATCTATATAAGATATATAGAGAAAAAGTATTCTTATGATTCCTTGGTGGACAAAATTTAGTAATCTTGGTTGACTTGAAACACAACAGCCAGCTTTCTTTCTTTCTTCCTGCGCCACACCCATTAATTGACCGAGCCCCCAGTAATGACGCAACTTCCTTAACTACGTATACAACGCATACTCACGCAAGTGGACACGAGAACATATATGTATATATAATATATAGTTTGAGCCCGTGGAAAAGCAGATGGCCCTACAGCCCATTAAAACTGCATTTAACAATGAGGTAGGTGTGTGGGTTCCAATTACACTTGTACTCCAAAGAAGATCACACCCCCAACACCACTGGCAAGTAATTTCTTGCCTTTAATATAAAATTATTGTAGTAAAAATCAATGAATGCTTCATCTACAAATTTTATGGCCCTGAAAAAAACATTGTGTCCTACAAATCAGATATGGACAATAATTGTTTTACAGTGATAATAGTAATCAATAGGATAAATGCGGACAAAAGTAGAATATATTTTAAACTGGGGAAGCAGAATATATTTTAAATTGGGTGGAGCTTAGCAAGAAAAAATGGACAAAGTGTCTCATTAGTCAGTTCAATATTGTAAATAAGACTTTTATACTATATTTACAATGATAAATGATATAGTTGTGTATGTTTTCAGCTGGCTTAGCTCCCACCTGCTGGTACTCATCAGGTGTGCATGATATTATTATCAAAACAAGTTGTAAAATGCTAAAATTAGTATCCTTCCACACTGTAAAGATGAACCAGTTATTTTAACTTTACAGGAGTTTGAATGTTATATTGATAATAAATATTATGCTTGTGAGGTATAAATAATTGTAAATTCTCATATTTGTGGAGAACAATGTTATTTGTTGACAAATTTCACTTATAATAACAAATAACAAATAACAGATAACAAATTAGCATTTATTATATAATTATATATATATAATAATTATATATATATATATATATATATATATATATATATATATATATATATATATATATATATATATACACCAATGCTTTAAAAAATCTATTTGCTATTTATTATTTGCTATTACACAACTTTGTACTTATAATAACCTATGTCACTGGCTATTGGTATAATATTGACAAAAAGTAACAAGTATAGTCTGGATATAATTTAAGATACATAATCAATATATTGTTGTCATTCAAACAACTAAATGTCAAATAGTAGCCAATGTGTGTGAACAATATAAATACATGATCATGCCAGTGTTTTTCTTAGGATTGGAGTTAAGACAGAACATAGGGCCATTGGACATTCTTGCCTTTAATATATTGTAGTAAAAAGATTAATGAATGCTTCATCTACAAATTTTATGGCCCTGAAAAAACACAGTGTCCTACAAATAAGATCTGTATACATGATATACATGTATATACATTGTAGGCAGATGATTGTATAGGTGCCACCCTAGATAGTACATCTATACTTATATCAGGAGCCCATGCATAATAACGTTGTCCAGAAAGCATATGAGTAGGAGCAACAAACAACCACGCAATTAATTAAATTGATCAAACTATCTGTCTGACAGTCTGTTACAATTTTTAGAACCCATGCTTATACGACTTCGTTAAATATAGCTTCTAGAAAATGAATAGCTACTATATACTACATTAAATACGTTTCTTGTAAAACAGAGAAAAGAATTGAGCAATATTCTGGCTTGTGAAGACTGTGAAGATGTTCTTACTGAAGCCATTGACAAAGTAGTAGGAAGCCTTCCCTGCAATCACTTCGAACTTTACTTTACTTTGACATATAAAGAGCTCACACAATTTGTATAGTCAAGAACATCAAGTACAAACATACAGATAGATGTCAATACAACTATGTAACTAAACAAATTGTTTGAAACAAACAATAATTTTTTTACAGTGGTAACAGTAATCATTAGGAAAGACGGAGACAAAAGTATCTCCTATGATTGTTTTTCACAAACCAACTGCTAAATAGCCAAGTTAAAGAACTTTAGAAGTGGCTTTCAGCCATTACATAGTAACAGTTTATACAGGCTGCTTTCTTTCTGCTGAGGCTTCCATTAGCTCAGCATTCTTTACACCACTTTTGTCCACCTCATCCACAAATGAGGAAATTTTCTAACTACATATACTATGTGTATTGACACAAATGCAATACATGTATTATAAATATAAGTTGAACTCGTTTGGAAAGCAATCATAGGGATAATCTACATGGACCATAAAGAGCCTACCTTCACAATATACTCCAGCATCTTCAAAATGTTCACAATTGTGTATTCCAAGTCCATTATGAGAACATGAGAGTAGAGTGGATTCTGTACCAAAACAGGAAACTTCATCCAACCATATAGATCCAGTTCCTTCACCAAAGTAAGCATTACTAAATGCTAAACTATCTAAACCAAGAAATGAACAAAAAGAACAATGACACGCATACATGTGGTTTTATTTCTTCTCACTTGTTGTTGGATATCCCAGCTGTCTACATACAACTTGGGCATCATTTGCACTCCAACCATCATCACACACTGTACCCCAAGTGCCACTGTTACAGATCTCTACTCTACCTTCATTAGCAACACTACCATCAACAAGTCTCACATTACCCTGTATACAACCTGAAGAAAGGAAATATATACAATAATGACAATGCAAAAGGTAATTCAGATCATGTACATAACTACAACCTTTAATGTACTTATAGTATGTACTAAATTCTTTTCCCAAGGTATAGATATTAGATAAATATTTTACTAATACTATAATGATAGTATTATTAAAATATCCAACTATGTACTCAACTGTGTACTCAACTGTGTACTAAACTTTGCATATTGTGCTATTTTCTAATTTTTGATCCTATTAAGCTTAACTTCATGTTAATGAATTGTGATTGTGTGGGAAATAATGATTATTGACCCTTGAAATCGCGCCTTTTGAGAAATGAGAGTTTATGTGAGCAGTGAATTATTCATCAAGCAGCATCATCGAGAATTATTGTATATTATATGAAAACTGTGAGAATTGGGTATCACCGGTTAAATTCATGATTATCACTGCAGCCACTTAATCTCCCACCTCCAATAACATAACATGGAATACTGTAAATAATAATAATGATATATACATATATATACATGTATGTAGTACAATTATGACATCATCTCTTTGATGTGGCTAGGTCTATATTCTGTATATAGGACCCACAACAGGTCTATATTTGGAGATGTCACCATCATACAATATATTGTATATAGTATGCTAATAGGTCCTATATACTGAATATAGGACCCTTGTTTTGTGTCCTCGGATGTGATATAGCCCTCGCAGGTGGGGCTATATCACATCCTCGGACACAAAACTCAGGCCCTATATTTTGTATGTAGGATCTATTAGCATACTATATAATATACATATAATTTATATATATATAAATCTCGAGAAGGTTACAAAACTGAAAAGCCTGGAGAATGTTGTCCATACAGGAGTTACACTGAAACATTAATTGTACTCACCTTGTCCACGAATTCTTGAGATGAAAGAGAAGACAACAAGACTGAATACAATAATAGTTATAGTCCCTGTACCAGACATTACTTTTGCAATATATAGTCACTTACAACCCAGACTAATACAGTAAGGCTAAACTAAGTGTAGGCGTGGTCGTAATCTAATTAACTATTAATTAATGTCATAGCAAAAATGTCAAAATTTTGTAAATGACAGACCGATTCAGTCTGGGACCAATTCTGACAATCACATTTGGTTCTAGGACAAATCATGTATGCCAGATTTGGCCCCATGTTACAAAATGTAGTCCTAATTTCTGTTCAAGGGTAAATCTATTCCTAGAAACAGATCCAGCTTTAATTTGTAATTACTTTAGTATGCATCCAGCTTTAACTAACTATTAATTACATAATAACAGTTTGTATAGGCAGCTTTCTTTCTGCTGAGGCTTCCTTTAGCTCAGCATTCTTTACACCACTTTTGCCCACCTCATCCACAAAATGATGTAATTTATTTACCTATACATACTATGTGTATTGACACAAATGTATTATAAATATAGGTTGAATTCATTTGGAAAGCAATCATAGGGATAATCTACATGGACCATAAAGAGCCTACCTTCACAATATACTCCAGCATCTTCATAATGTTCACAATTGTGTACTCCAAGTCCATTATGAGAACATGAGAGTAGAGTGGATTCTGTACCATAACAGAAAACATTATCCAACCATATAGATCCAGTTCCTTCCCCAAAGTAAGCATTACTAAATGCTACGCTATCTAAACCAAGAAATGAACAAAAAGTCTTTAAAATGGTAATTAAGTTAGGTAGAACAATGACACGCATACATGTGGTTTTATTTCTTCTCACTTGTTGTTGAATATCCCAACTGTCTACATACAACTTGGGCATCATGTGTACTCCAATCATCATCACACACTGTACCCCAAGTGCCACTGTTACAGATCTCTACTCTACCTTCATTAGAAACACTACCATCAACAAGTCTCACCTTACCCTGTATACAAACTGAAGAAAGGAAATATATACAATAATGACAATACAAAAGGAAATTGAGATAATGTACATAACTACTGTCTCGAGAAGGTTACAAAATTGAAAAGCCTGGAGAATGCTGTCCATACAGGAGTTACTCTGAAACATTTAAACTTAGCAGTTTCAGTAAATTAAAAAGTTAATATATTAATTGTACTCACCTTGTCCATGAATTCTTGAGATGAAAGAGAAGACAACAAGACTGAATACAATAATAGTTATAGTCCCTGTCCCAGACATTCCTTTTGAAAGATATAGTTACCCAGACTAATACAGTCAGACGCTGGGCTAAACTATGTGTAGGCGTGGTCGTACCAGTGTCTATTTCTTGGAATAAATTTAGCCCTAGAAATAGTCCAATTGCACAGAAGGAATGGAATTTATCGGCGATAAATAATTGCACGTGACGTCACGACTGGGTGCTGTGGTTGCCAGCAAAAATACATTGACTTCTATGGAAACAGGGTGGCAACTAAGATAAAAAGTCTTATCGCTTGCATCTATACGGTACTATTCTAAATTAACGAATTGCAACTAAAACTAGAATCTTCAGAGAACGTGTCAAAGTTTGTTCGAAGTCGAAAGTACGAGTAGTTCTAGAGATACAGGAGCCAATGACCGGTCATAAGTGTTGTGTGTGTGGAAATACCAAAGCGAAGGAACCTGGGTTGTCCTTTCATCGAATTCCCAAGGAACCAAGCAGAAGAGCTGTCTGGCTGCAAGTGTTTATGTTGACTGAAGAAGACATGAAGCCTAGCACCCGTGTGTGTTCTCGTCATTTTCCTGATGGAGACGCAAGCAAAGTAGCCACCAGCGTAGAGCAGACACTGTGTGTACCTCGTAAGGCTGGGAGAGGCTTGCTCCAGGTATATCTTCTGGAGTGAGTGTTATATCAGCTATATTACTGTTCATCTTGCAGCTATTCTGTGTACTAAACTTCCTAGTTTCTCTTTAACCAGGCGTCCTTTCGACTTCGAACAAACTTTGACACGTTCTCTGAAGATTCTAGTTTTAGTTGCAATTCGTTAATTTAGAATAGTACCGTATAGATGCAAGCGATAAGACTTTTTATCTTAGTTGCCACCCTGTTTCCATAGAAGTCAATGTATTTTTGCTGGCAACCACAGCACCCAGTCGTGACGTCACGTGCAATTACCGCTAATTGCATTTTTGAGCTCTTACATGAAATTGGGCTATTCCCTGACCCAGTTTCAAATTACCCCTGAAATCCTTGAATTTTACTATCCCTACAAATTACCTCAGATTTCTAACTTTTTTCATAACACAAAATGTTTTTATTTCTAAACATCATAAACTGACAAACTCAGTCTTGTTCACTTTCTGAAGAGTCTGAATTGTATATTTCAACATTCATACTATTGCATATACTTGTCAGGATTGTAAGTGACACAGGAACAAGGTAAGCTTTGTTTTACCATTAGTAATGCATCAACAGTTGAAGTCTTAAATTTTTTTATTTGCTTGCTTTTGATTAGCGTGACTTGGGAAAACAAACGTTTAAGCCAGCATTCAAGTGAAGGAGAGACAGCTGTTAGGTTATAACTATTAGTATATACGTATGTATACTGAAGTTATTCAGTTTACCAAAAGCTACATAGATATTATGTAGCTTTTGATAAACTATATTAAGATATTCCCACTTGAGTGCACTTCAGTATAGTAATGCTGAAAAGTGAAGAAAAACCTATGAATATTATTTAGGTATAAAAAATTGAGGAGGTCTTGAAAATACCCTAGATTCCTGTATTTTAAAAAATTCCTACCCGAGGCCCTAGATCAGTAAAAATTACCCTAGATCTAGGGTAAAATCACTAGCATTGGAGACCCTGGGTCATAATCTAATTAATTATTAATTGATGTTCTAGTAGCGATGGGCGATACCAAAAATTATCAACCGATTCCGAATACTTACTGTCTGCGCATGCGCTAAAACACGTGTTGGCAATTTTTGTCCACAATAATGATTTGATAGAATGATAGTTGAGATGCAAAGAACATGTACTACACTGACTGATTTATAAGTTCTGGTTGAGAAACAAAATGAGGTCAACATTCTTGGGTGTGATACGATTTCTTCGTTCAGAAACCAGAACTCCTGCCTGAGAAAAGAGTCTTTCGGAAGGGACAGAGGAGCCCGGAATACACAAGTATCGTCTTGCTAGCACTTGTAAGCGAGGAAAGCGACAGTAGTTTTCTTTCCACCATTGAAGAGGATTATTATTTCTACTAATGACAGCTTCCTTGAAATATCTCCTGACTTCTATAGTTGCCTCAACAGTAGAAGTTCAATGAACTTGTGACTCTTTAGCCCTCTGGTCAAATGAATCCCAAATGCTCTCAGCTGAGGTCTCTTCCAGGAAGTCGTCCAGGTCAAGTAAATTTGTAAATTGGTGATCACTTGAGCTGCTTGATGGATCGTCAGACTCAGAAATGACTGTTGTAACTTCTTGTGTCAGTCGGTTTACAGTGTGGCCAAGGGCAGTCTTATCGGCAAACGGCAGTTTTTTAAATCGTGGATCGAGTAACGTGCTCACTGCTGTCACGTAATGTGTCTCAATAGACGTGAATCTGCAATTTAGTTCTGAATTGAGGGATCCAGCAAGTGTCGTGCCAGGATTGGCTGTAGAAAGAGAGCTACAGTGTTGCTGAAGGATTTTTGTCAAAGGAACTATCATTGAAATGGAAACATATGCTTGCCCTGATATGATCTCTGTGGCTTCTAAGAAGGGCTTCAATATTTGCAGTGCCTTTGAAATGGTGGCCTTGTTTTCAACTTTCAAACAAAGATCATTTTGATTCACCAAACAGAGGGTTGTTGTTATAGCTTCAAATTGTTCATAAAAACGTTCAAGCATAATGTAAGTGGAATTCCAACGAGTGGAAACATCTTGCATTAACTTGTGTTCTGGAAGTGAAACTTGGCGTTGGATTTCTGCTAGCTTCTCTGTTGATTTAACACTTCGATGGAAAACAGAACACTTTTGCTTTTGGTTTGTACAGCACAAAGCTCATCATCACTCTTGATTGAATTCTGGACCACAAGATTTAGAGAGTGTGCAAAGCACGGCAGATGACGCCAACCAGTTGACGAAATAGCAGCCACCATGTTAGCGGCATTGTCAGTGACAACACAGATTACTTTGTCTTGAATATTCCAGCTTTCAACAACTCGATATAACTTCATTGAACTTCATTTGGCGTGATGTCCATATTTCTGTTGTAAGATCAACAGAAATAGCAGAGCTCAAATCTTTCTGAACATTGGCTTTCGTACTGTCATACCTCCTTGGTAGAATTTCTCTGGTTATTGTACGTCGACTGGGAATTTGGTAACGAGGGTCAAGTATACCGACCAGTTTCTTGAAGCCAGTATCTTCGACTACAGAGGTAGGTTGCATATCTTTACAAATAAATTCAATAACTGCTTCATCTATCTTCTTTTTTTTCGTAGAGTCACTGGAATATGGATGGCTCTGAAGAACCATAGAAGGTATAGTTTGAACTGGTGTAGATGAGTTCGTATTCTTTTTGGCCTTCTTTTGACTCTCATTTGCTTTCCTTTCCTCTAGACATTCAGTGTACTCCTTATGATGTTTTGTCTGGAGATGTTTCAGTAGGTTGCTTGTATTTTTACAGTATGTCAACTTGGTTTTGCAGAGTTGACAAGCAGCATTCTGGTCATCATCAACTTTTTTGAAGTATGTCCAGACTGAACTTCTGGGTCGTTTAGAACTAGAAGTAGCCATGATGCTCAGTTACCTGAGGAGCTGGATGGATGAGTTAAACAGACAGTAAAGATAGTGAACTGAGTGAAGTCAGTGAACTACAGAGTACAGATACAGAAGAAGTAGTCAAGTAAGAGTGAGACTAGTTGCTATAGCAGCAAGACACCAAACAGGATCCAATTCTGACCAATGAAATCACTGTTGCAAGTACAGCTGCATATGTGTTCTATCTTGTTAATGTTAAAGTTATTGTGAAGAAATAAATATAATAATACATGTTCAATTGTTCATTCATGCACTTTGCTGCCGCGGAATATTAACTTATTTAATAACTACTGATTTATTAACTATTATTAATGTTAAAGGGCGTGGTTCAATTCGGAATCGCTTCGATCGATTCTAACTTTTCTTTCGATACGAGTACAATTCCAGACGGAATCAAAGAATCGAATACTCAGGAATCGGAATCGGAATCGGAATCACCCATCACTATGTCCTGGCAAAAAATGTCAAATTTTGTAAATGACAGAAATATTCAGTCTGGGACCAATTCTGACAATCACATTTGGTCTTAGAAGACACATTTTGTTTGCCAGATTTGGCCCCATGTTACAAAATGTAGTCCTACTAGCTATCTGTTCATGGGTAAATCTATTCCTAGAACCAATCCAGCTGCTTAAATTTGTCATTACTTTAGTATGCATCCAGCTTTAATCATAAGTGAAGTCAGTGCACAGAAAATAGGTAAAAAAAAAACAGAACACAGAATATGATAGACTGTTTGTATTGTAATAGACTTAAATAAGTTTATAAACTCCATTGACAGTAGGAAAATAAAAAAAGTAAGTATCTAAAGCTTATTATAAAAGAATAATAAAAACATTTTTAATAAAAATGGAGAAAGATGTAGGGATGTCAAAACCCAAAAAGCATGCGAATGGGAGGTTAACGTAGGACCTAAAATTAATTAAACCCCTTCCATATAACCTACATAAGTACTTACACCGCTGTAAAGCAAACAGCTGTACTTATGTAGGGTTATATAAGTGGTTTGTTTAATTTTAGGTCCTACGTTAACCTCCCAACCTTGTTTGCATGCTTTTTGGGGTTTGACGTCCCTACATCTTTCTCTATTTTTATTAATAATTAAATGTAGTAAAAACAAATAAATTGACAATTAAAGTTATTTAGGCAATATGAACATACAAACCTGCTGTTATAATCAGGTGCAATGTCCACCATCACTCGCCACAGCTCACTGATAGTCGAGACTGGAGATATACTCCTGCGTTTAAATTTCACTATAATTATATAATTATAGTATAACCTCCCGCAATCTTTGTATCCGTTCATAGGCAATAACTGTGCCGATTTTTAACCTTTTAGTAATTATTACTTTAATGAGCAGCCTAACCAACATTGTATTAGACCTTTTCACGTAAAGCGCTGGAATGTAGCACTGTGATAATTGATAAGTGACATCACTTCCGGGGTACATTCTTGCGCCATCTTGGGGTACTTTTGTATTAACAGTTGCGTGTACAAGAGTTCTTGGTGGAGTTCCTGACGATATCGCAGTATCAACAGAGCTGTCTGTTTATTGACTTGTGTTATTCATTTTGTTACAATGCAGAGACAAAGACTTGAACATTGTTAGCTCTGTATAATATTTTTTGCATGGCCCTAGTTGTTTTTCCTTTACAATAATTGTCTCTATTTATTGTCTATCATTCTGTATATAAGTTAGTGCAGTTACAGTATTGAATATAATAAGTTTTAATCTCAACTTTGCAACAATTTCATTACTCGTTTTATTATTATTATTAATCGACACCCCCATCATGAATAAATAATTAGTAAAAAATTGTCGGCGCGCTTAGCGCGCCGTTTAAATGGCCCGGGTATAAATTAGGTGGTGAATAGCAGCTGTGAAGTAATTGAACTGAAGCCAAAATGTCTAGACAACTAACTCTGTTTCAATCATTTAGTTGTATGTTTTCAATTATTTGAATACCATAATTTTATTTGTACATGTATTTGTACTGAATATATGTTAGGGCAAGCTAAAGGTAGAGCTGATCACAACAGCAGTGAGTCCAGTCAATCATCAATTTCCATCCACCTTGATTGGTAAAAGAGAGCGCTGTTTTAATCCTAAATGGTATGAAAAGTATGAATGGTTGGAGTATTCAATGTCTACAGATGCTGTTTTCTGTTATTGGAAACATGCCACAGGAAAAGGTGGTGCCCTTGTAAAACACGACACTTCCTTGAATCATCAGGAGGCCCCCACTCATTTATCATTATTTCTGTTATGTAACTATAATAGTCTGATTATTGTTATAATCACGACCAAAAAAAAAAAAGAAGAAACTTACAACAGATCCTCTAGAATGGCTGAAATTTCAAAATTATCCTGGGGGAGCATCCCCCCAGACCCCCTTAGATGCTTGGCCCACCCAATATATATTTTCTAGATCCACCCCCGTCTTCTAATGATTGCTTTAAGCATTTGTTAAACCAATGGTCTATTACTGGTTTTGTGATCGCCTTAGCTCTCGCCATTTGTAAATGCTGTGGTTTTCATTTGCATTTATGTCGTTTCATAAACTCGCAAGCTCTGGGGTATCTGTATTTTGCTAAATCTATCCTGGATCCAATGGTGGATGTCTGACACCTATATCTCACACAGTTTTGAAGTTATAAAGCGTTTAGTAAGATGAGGTAGGCAGGGCTATACCGTGTCTCTTTCAATTGAGGAAACGGAATAGCCCCGGTTAGCTATATAAATTATATATATATACACAATTATAATAATGTTTATGGTGCATGCATGTATCACATTTATGGCAGCATAATTATAATTATTATAGTTCAAAAATACCCACGATATTATGATGAAATAATGATAAGCAAAAGTATTTGATGGCATAAAATTTGTCTATGACCTTTAGGGTGCATCTCCAAACTGAATCTTGTACGCTGAATGCCACATTAAAACTACTGCAAGACCCCCCGCCCCCTCCTCTTAACGTCCATGAATGAATACTCATACGTGTATCTTGTGCTTCCAATGCTTAGCGTCACGTGCACAACCCCCACCCCCTTCGCGTCACTATGATGTTACAGTACAAATTTCAGTTTGAAGATGCTCCCTTATATATTCAATATTACTTGCATCACCAGATCTAGATATACTAAAACACTTTGCAGGAAGCCAGGGTAGTCTCGCCAGGCCAGCCCCTCACACACTACGCGAGAAGAGGGTCTGGTCAAACTCGCATGTTGCATTCATGTTTAACACGCCACAATTTTTGTGGCGTGTTAACCACAGGCAAAGTGTATAAAGTATGTTTTAATTATAATTTCACCCACTTAAGAAACCCACTGACTGCAACACTAATGCATACTTTATACACTTTGCCTGTGGTTAACACGCCACAAAAATTGTGGCGTGTTAAACACAAATGCAACATGCAAGTTTGACCAGACCCTCTTCCCGCGTAGAGTGTGAGGGGCTGGCCTGGTGAGACTAAAGCCAGGGGGGGTACAATATCACCGAAGATACTAGTCTGGCGAGCCACACTTGCCAGACTACTGGAGGTACAATTTCATCGTCAACTTTGATTCTACTGCAGTAATTTGGGGTACCATATCCCCGTAGTACTACAGTGTCACAGTACGTGACCACAATAGTATGTGAATGCGAACATGAACTATGACATCGATAGTGAATCGCATATAATAAAATTTGGGCATGAAGTGAAATGTCATTTTGGGCCACTGTAGAATTATGACATAGTAACTGCAAACAGGTGTGTTTTGATATTGTATCAAATACTGCTTGGGCTTCATACTATTGTAGCTAATCTTCACTTTTGCTTCACAAGACTTTCCTCATCCTGTAAAGCGTACATCAGCACAGCGATGTGAGAGCACCTAGAATACCAGTACAGGACCCACTATGATAAGTCACAGGCACCTATATATGAATGAACAAGTGTATATAGAGAAAAAAGTATCCCTATGATTGCTTGGTGTCCAGCATTCAGTAATCACAGCTAACTTTATGATGCCTGAAACACATCAGCCTATTATAGTTGATTATCTACTCTTTTAAAGAACCTTGTAGAACTTTAAGAATATATTTCAGGTAGAATAGCTAGCTATTAGTTTCTATGTAAGCTACACACCTTTCTTTCTGCTGGTCTGTAGAGCTTGAGCGCGCGTTCTTTTACGCGCCACGCCCATTAATTGACCGAGCCCCCGGGAATGATGTAACTTCCTTAACTACGTATACAACGCATACTCGCGTAAGTGACACAAACATATAATTATATATAATTATATATAATTTTAATTATATATATAGTTCGAACCCGTGGGAAAGCAATCATAGGGATGGCCCTGCGGGCCATAAAATCTACAATCAGGTGCACACTAACAACAGCACATTCCACACTGTTAAAATTGGACTTTAATTTGGCTTATACAGGAAGACATGTACATAAACACATAAAGTCTAACAGTCTTCAATTCTTTTAAATTCGCACTTACATTAATTTTAAAAACGATTATTATATATATTATAATTTAATCCTTTGGCAACAAATCTCTGTAATGTTGATAACAGCTTTTCCAATCATAATGTTATGCAACACAACATAACATTATTATAAAATCATGTATTTATTGTACTGTATATCAGCATTGATCTGATCGATGACACAACACAAAAAAATTAAGTTTCTATTAGTATGTTTGTAAATTTCAGTGGCAAATGGCCATATTCTATAACCATCATATTCATTGCTTGTCGTCTTTGTGGCCAGAATCTTTTGTTAGAATGATTGATACCTTTGAAGTCTTCTATATGAGAACAAAATTTCTAAGATACTAATCTTTGACATTACAGTATACTAATAGATATACAGAATGTTTACTGACATTCAAGTTGATGAGTTGTAATTCACCATGCAACACACATCTGTATTCATTGTAGCTGTAAAGGCTGGTTCACAATATGGCCTCAACCCTTACAAAATGCTATATGCAAATCTAGTAAGACAAGTGTATATTAGAGTTTTCGATTTACACAAAGGTATGCTTTTTGTTGTGAGGTATAGTGTAGTAGCTAAGAAAGACTTTGGTTTATATAAGATAAAGAGATTACAATTGTATTTAAATACATACTTGCAATTTTCTCCAAATGTTGGCCCTGCCCCTTTACCCAAATACAACAAGGTTGTTCACGTCCACTTTTTCTAAGAAACTCTCCAACCATTCCAGCCAAAAATATGTCTTCACAGTTATTATGTAATTCAACGAAATTATAAAATCGTCTTGGTAACTCATATGTATACATATGTAGGTAGTGGATATGAACGAAGCAAGTGACAGTTAATATGTAAGAGTATTGAGGATTTTCCTTTGAGGGTCGCTGAGATTTATGCCTACCGTCAATTACTCCATAGTGTCGAAATATACGGTTATATGTATGAACTCTTGATTGAAATCCAACAATTAGTTGAGGAGAATTCTGCACAAATATAAATTTATTACAAAAATATAGATTCTTACAATATTTGTGGGTTTGTAGCATGTAATTAATGACAAAATATGAAGTGCATGACCCTCCCCTAATTGTTATATTACTTGATAATTATACAAGTTAATTCATGGTACCATTATGGGTGGGGTGTTTCATGAAACTTTGTCAAAGTATACATGTTAAAAGATTCTAACTTGCTTTGTTGCAAAGAGAAGCTATTAAAACAGCCAGACATACATATATTTACATATTGTCTCTTTGTTAAATGAAATGCATGTCTTTGTATTAAACAACATACCTGCCAAACATGAAATGCAAGCTCCAAGTCTTCTTTTTTAGGAAGCTGGTCATCATCAATAATCAACACAGCTGAAAATAAGCATTATATATTCATGTTACATAAAGAATATTCAGACATTGAGCTAGCTATGTGATTAGTATAGTTTTGGTCATAAACTTTAAAACATAACAGAAATTCAAAGAAATCTCAGTGCTATAGTAATCTATAACAGTAATAGTAATAGTAATATGCTTATATTTTAAAGTGTTAGTAATAGTAAAAGCAATATATTACAGTTCTATACCAATACCAACATGTAAACATGTTTAATGAATTTATTTCAAATGTAAAAGAATAGCATTATAAATTGACATTCAGATATGGTGTCAATTATAATGAAATGCACAATTACTATTAGATTAAACTACTATTACTAATACCTCCAAAGTCAGTGTAATATTTATTATTACTAATACTAAAATATTAGATAATTACTTCAATACTAAATGAAAGTCTCTCTAAAGGCTCTACTTTAAATGAACATAATATTTAAGGTCTATTACTATTACTATTAACTCAACATAGAGATTGTATATTGCTTTTACTAATACTATTACTTGATTATTACTTGATTATTACTAATACTAATACCTCAGTTTTTTTAAAATTACTATTACTATTACTATTACTAAGAGCTTACGACCGCTGCGAGGGAGCGTCAAACTGCACTAACCATTTTTGTCGAATCACACTTTCAGCAAAACTCCAAATATGGTCAAACACCCGAGTTTAATATAAGTGTTCTGGTTTGTGGAAGTGGGTGGCAATTACTAAAATTATAGTCAAGAAACAATGTCATGCAGAAGGACAGTCAAGCCACAGTACAATGCAGATTTGTTGTTTAGTAAAGATCAAATTGTGATCAAAAGAAGCAATGCACTGATTTCTGGGATGGAATACTTCAAATGGGACCTTCAAACTAATGGGAAATCTGAAATGCAAATTCTACAAGCCGAAAAGAAACTCAAGAAGATAGCTTGAATACGAGGCACTTTCAAATTTTGCTCCAAGTAACAAACTAATCATCTTATGGTTATTTCATTAGCTTTTGTTGTTTACTATTAACAGTCCTTTTGTACACCCTGTAGACCCAACACACTACTTTGACACTTTTGTTGCAGACCTTGATAGCACTTGTCCTTTGCTGACTGTATTAGTATCATTTCTGTCTGGAAAGTAGTGGGGGATTATACACTCTACTTCTATGCATCTGGTCAGACACAAAAGTTTTATTATTCATTTTTTTACTTAAAAACACTTATCATGCCAACTTAAATCAGTTACACAGTTTACAATAGTTTGTCATATAAGGCAGTTTGCACAGGTGTGATTCAAGAATAAATGGTTTCAAAATATATTGGAGTTCAATGTTCCTTCGCGCCACTCATAAGCTCCTGCTATTGCCTTGAAACATTTAGTCTTTACTATAACTATTGCTATTATGTATTACTATAACCCCATGTCTGCTGACATAATTATAAATGAGTTCAGGGGTGCATGTGGAAATATCTAGTCAACTGCCACTGACACAGTTTGAGTTTTTTTGACTTATTCTTAACATCTCTCATTATACTTAATAATTATAATATGATTTAGTCTCAAATTTTACCTGACATACTCTAGATTTATCAGATAATGTTTTGCATGAATAGCTGTTTCTACTTGAATTTCATTTAGACTGAATGTTAGTATACGAAGAAATGAACATTGTTGGTGGGCACTAATGTTTAGCAAATGCACTGCTAATATTTTATACCCATATTGATCATTGACTGTTGAGTGTGAGATTATTCAAAATTGATTCCTGCCAAATTTAATTTTGTGTATACTTTAGTTTGGATTACAGAACCATTACAACAGATACAGTAACAAGAGAGAATGTTATCTGCATGCATTACTCGAATATACATACTATTTCGAATGGCAAAGCAAAAACAGAAGATGATACTCCACCAAAGTTACAATATTGCTTCAAATGGGAGCTGCCCTCAATTTATGACTGCCCTTGAATATACACCAATTGGAAATACATGCCACCCTTGTGTGATGCGATATATATGGTTTAGGATAATTTGCAAGCAAGCTTCAAAAGCACATGACAACAGCCAATGGCTATAGATAAAGAATCTTCCAGAAAGTTCCAGTAACTAGAGTACGTGTAGGTATTGTGAGACAGTAGGTATTATGAGACACTTTCACGAAAATAGCTTTTCTGCAGTAATATTTATTGATACCAGCACTGCGAACTTTACTTCAAGTTTAGATTAATTTTGGCGTCGATTCTCCATTATCGCTGGAGTCAAATGTCGATCTCCTTTGCAATTTGGGCATGGTTCTTATTAGAAGTCTATTGCACATAGGGTTACTGGAATGGTTGATCTTTCCTGCAATCCTGGGCCTAGTACTGTGCTCACACTGGGAAGAGGAAGAGCGATTGTATAAATATGCAGTGGAGATGACTGATTGTGGGTTTAGGTTGACACGTGATGATTTTATGAGACTAGCATTTGTAATTGTTGAAAAATCTGGCCGTCCTAATCCTTTTCATGATAGAATGGCAGGCTGTGGATGGATGGATGGGTTCAGACAACGTCACCCTAAGATTGCTCTTCACACTCCCCAATCTCTTTCTTATAGCAGGGCTGTGATGGTCAGCCAATATACAGTGGATGATTTTTTTGGAAAATTAGGTGGACTATGTGGACGCCTCAATATGATTTCTAAACCTATGCAAATATACAATGCTGATGAAACAGGAATATCTGTTGTTCATAAGCCAGGGAAAGTCATATCAGAGTTAGGAAGAAAATATGTATACTGTGTTACTAGTGGAAAGAAAGGAAGGACTCGCACAATTATGTGCTGTGTGTCTGCAAGTGGAGTTGCATTGCCACCTTTAATTGTCTATCCTCAGAAAAAAAAGAGTACCTGGAAACATAAAGAAAAATGCTGTTCCCGGTGCTATTTTTAGTAACAGTAACAATTGATGGATGACTACTGAAATATTCTATGACTGGTTTCAATTTTTATTCATAGTATCCCGCCGACCCGACCATGCAGTATTACTAATACTGGATGGCCATGCATCACATGTAACAATTAATGTTATAAAACTGGCTTATGAAAATAATATTCATTTATTGTGCCTTCCTGCTCATACCTCGCATATTCTCCAACCACTAGATGTTGGTGTGTTCTATTCGTTTAAAAATCAACAACAGTAAAGCTTGTAAGAAGTATATTATTAATAATGTAGGTCAGGTAATCACATCAGAAGTAATTGCTTCCTTGGTGGCAGAGGCAAAAATCTGAAAAACCACCACTCAGCCAAGAGAAAATTGAAAAATGATACAAATGATGTTTTTCATCAAGAATATAGTGAATGGTTGAAGTCGGCTCATCCTGGCTCCTCATCGGAATCTCGATCTAGCTGTGAATCTACAAAAACCCATTGCAATTTTGATGCTATGTCACATACTTCTACTGTCTCCAAATGTAGCTCACTTAGCGATATCCTGGTTATCCCTGAAAGGTACCATGAATCTTCCAAACACAATAAAAAACCTGCTTTTAATTCTAAAGCTATATGTATCAGTGATCTAGAGGTTCTTCAACAATTGAAAGACAAGAAAAGGGAGAAAGAAGAAATAGAGCAACAGAAAGTCCGGAAGAGACAAGAGCAAGAGGAAAAGAGAAAGAAGAGGGAACTAGAAAAAAAAGCTAAGAAAAAAGAGTGTTTGGAGAAGAAAAAGCAAAAGGAGCAGGACAAACTCGGCAAGGCTACCAATATTACTAGAAGTACATCTAAGTTAGAAGGATTACAGTTGTCAGACTCTGATGCCGATTGTGAATGTCCTAAGTGTGAAATGTATATTGATGATGCTTATTTGATCTATTTTGATTACTGCGATACGTGGTATCACATCAATTGTACATATCGTGGTAAGAATTGCACAAAACGCCGATAAATATATTTGTACAAGAGTGGATTACTTCCAGTCGGTTGGTGAAATGACTGTTCATTGCCAATAAATGTCCATATTGATTATAGCTAATCCTTCTCTTGATTAATAGGGGGAGGGGCTTCAGCCCTCCCAGTTTTTAGTTGGGTAATTGTAAATTCAGCTTTAAATTTCATTGTAAATTTAATACTAGACTGCAGTAGACTGCGCACATTAAACAGACAAAATAATTAATAATTAATTTTAATGCAAAGCTACACCTTTCATGAATAATTAATATTAGCAAAATTTCATGCACGCCAAAGGCACACGTTCCACTAAATCCCCTGTTTCTAAACAGTTGTCTACGCCCTGCTTCTAAACAGCTGCCTATGCCCATGTTGTCATCTAGAAGACACTAGCAGCCATAAAAAAACATTACATATCAAAAGGTACACTCCTATTGTTAAAATAACTAATTTATTGGTTAGTACAATTGCAAGGAAATTGTATTTTAATTGATCGTATTGACTGCATGGTGATATATATGTTATTATAATCCAATAATTGCAATTTTAATTTCCCTATCTAGTCTAATAGATATACAAAAAATATATTAGGCATGATAATCGATTATAATTATTGGTACTACATATATATCTCTTACGTACTTTAATATAACTAGTAAAATGTAACTATGGTATTAGATGTATGTATACTGAACAACCAACTAATTGTTAATTCCTTGCAACTGTACTAACCAATACAAATTATTTTAAAGAGGCCTTTGTGGCTAGGTAGAGACATCAGTATTGTATTGGAGTATTCTCTAGCCAATTTTGAAATATTTCTTTTAATGAAAAAAGAATAAATATAGCCAACGTTTTAACACCTATCCAGGTGTCTTCATCAGGGCATAAAAAGTGAAATTAGTAATGTCATTTATATAGATACAAGTAAGAAAGAATATAATGGAGTAACAAATAAACAATAAATACAATAAAGTAAGGGGGATTGTACTCTAAAAATAAACAACGTATAAAGTCTAAAATGAATAATAAACAGGTTATTGGTAACAACAATAATTATTGTACACTAGAATTACAAATGAAATAAACAATTAAATAATACTGAAAAAATAAAAAAAAAATAAAATAAAATAAATAAATAAATAAATAAATAAATAATAATAATAATGATAATAAATAAATAAATAAATAAATTTATGTATATAGAAAAATAATTGTGTAATTTAAAACATACATAACATACATATAATATTATACACATATATATATACACATATATACACATACATATATACATACATACATATACACATGCATACACATATATTATATATATATAATTATATACGTATATAAATAAAATAGAAATGGTGTAACTAAAATTAATGTAGCATAGGACAGTCAGGTAGATCATTATCTTGTAGAATGAAAGAACATAGAAGAGCTGTTGTAAGTGGAGATACGAATGCCTCGGCAATTGCTGAGCATGCATGGACCAATCATCATGGTGTCAATTGGGAAGAAGCCAAAGTATTAGATATCTGTGACAGATGGCATGAGAGATGTCTACTAGAATCGTGGCACATGATGAATCATCCAGAACGTATGAATAGAGATAAAGGAATTCTGCCAGATATATACCACTCTCTCATACCACACAATTGAAGGTTAATGCTACATTAATTTTAGTTACACCATTTCTATTTTATTTATATACGTATATAATTATATATATATAATATATGTGTATACATGTGTATATGTATGTATGTATATATGTATGTGTATATATGTGTATATATATATGTATATATGTATGTTATGTATGTTTTAAATTTTTCTATAATTATACATAAATTTATTTATTTATTTATTTATTTATTATCATTATTATTATTATTTATTTATTTATTTTTTTTTTTTTTTCAGTATTATTTTATTGTTTATTTCATTTGTAATTCTAGTGTACAATAATTATTGTTGTTACCAATAACCTGTATACGTTGTTTATTTTTAGAGTACAATCCCCCTTACTTTATTGTAATTATTGTTTATTTGTTACTCCATTATATTCTTTCTTACTTGTATCTATATAAATGACATTACTAGTTTCACTTTTTATGCCCTGATGAAGACACCTGGATAGGTGTTGAAACGTTGGCTATATTTATTCTTTTTTCATTAAAAGAAATATTTCAAAATTGGCTAGAGAATACTCCAATACAATACTGATACTAACCAATACATTTGTATTTTAACAATTCTGTTTTTGCAGTGTATTGTTGAACTATTATGATTTGCTAATCTTGCCTCATAGAAAATAAACACTAAATTCTATAATAATAATAATATTAATTTTTCCAGACAAATCATTCTTTTGTTTGTTGAACTATCATAATGATTGCTAATCTCCTCATTGAAAATAAATGCTAAATTGTAATTAACAACTCAAAGTGGAAAGTGAAAAATACTGGTAGGTCACTGGTGGATGAAGTCAGTGGGCGTGGGTTCAATTCCTAGTGACTACCAACACTTTCCTTTTTCAACTTTATTAATTAGAATTTAGTGTTTATTTTCTATGCGAGCTGAGATAAGCGAAACGATAATTATTGTTTTTTTATTGTTACTTTCATTATTATAATGATGTATGTATATATAATATAGCATCATAATAATATAATTATTATATAATAGCTAATTAACAAATGAAGTGTCCAAACAGTATAGCAGGAACTAAAAACAGGGGGTGTCACTGCACGATTTGAAAAAGTTATACAGTGAGTGACTAATTTCTATCATTACTATTTCACTGACTCACTAAGAAACTAACTTAACTAGCTAGGAGAGGTCAACAGCTATTATTTAAGCACAACCAGTCACATAACTAGTTATGCACTCCTAATACATATACTCTTTACATGCACTAGTGGCTAAATATAAACCATCACGAATGAATTTTTTTTTGCTAGAATATTTGTGATTATAATGATTTTCGCTGTCCTGGAAATACAAACTTTCTTGAGGGAACATGCCTCCACAACACCTTCGCAGTATTGCTCCCACTGAAATAGCACTGTGTGCAAAATTTCACTTTTTAGGCCCTTCAATATGCCATATACTGGTGTCAAATTCCATAATTGATACTGGTTATCAACTTATAATGTAAACTGTTGATATAATAAAGCAACTGTGTGGGATAATTTGTGGTTAGTCTCTTTATCTGTTACCATGCCCCTAACCCAGTTTCTTCAGTCAGGTCCCACCAACAAATTTTGAGCGAGGTGTTAGCACTATCAATTTGAACATAGGTTTGTTTGAAATGACAATTTGCCAATTTCAGATTTGGAAACTTTACCTTTGTGTTAACATTGGCTGTGATAATTATATATATATATATATATATATATATAGCAGTATGTTATATGAGCATATTAACAATGAGTTCATACCTTCTGTCCTTATCTCAGGGTAAGGAATAAATCTGTTATTCAAACTGTTAACAAGGGGTCTTTTGAAGAATAGTTCTTTTGAACAATTATAGTTGGTGAAATTCTCTGGTATAGTGGGTTCATCCACATTATTCCAAACAACGATGACACGGTCCACAAGTGCGAAGTTGCAATGATAATCTAAAACCCTACCAAGAATATCAGTTCGTTTGTATGTCAGGAACAATACAGTGAAAGTGTTTTGGGACACTGAGGCCCAGTTTGGCCAAGTCTCATATTCTGTCCAGCTGACCTGCTCCTCCTGCAACTCGTCGACCACTATCGTAGAATATCCAGATGTCAAACTATTAAGAACGATCAATAGATTAAGAATCAATAAAATTGAGATAGTAAAGATTAACACTATAGCCTTTCTTTCCATAATAATGGGGACCGAGCTGAAGCTGGCGACTGATTCACCAGCAACTGATTCACAGGGGCGAGGTGACAAACCATAAAGAATGCAATGAACGTGCTGTTGTTATGCGCACAACTATTGTGCTGTTGTTATGCGCACAACTATTGTAAGTTATATTTTTATTTATAATAATATACATGTCCATGTCATATATATATATATATACATTATAATTATTATCTGTATATATATTATAATTATTATCTGTGTAATTATAATAATTATAATCATATAAAGAAATAAGTGCTCAAAACGGCTATAGAAGATCACAGTGCTAAGAGGCTGCTAGTAGTGATGGAATTCAATTTATTAACAATTAAAATGTAATTTTAATTTCGCTTCCGCGCATGCTTAGTCAGCATAAGTGAATTTACTGTGGGAAAGAAATGGCTTATGAACTTAGGAAGAGATCTAGAAAACCTAAAGATTATAGCGAATATACAAACAAACTACCAAGGTTAAGTCGAACCTCTGGTAAGCCTAGGAAAGACAATAAACTGTATGAGTTAGAAGTTCTGGAGGAAGATGATTTACATGGACGTGTGAAAGTACACTACCTCGGGTATGACTCACAACACGATGAATGGCGAGACAGAGACGACATCGTGTCTCTTCAACCAAGAAATGAAGGTGAATTTATGATTGATAATTGTTTGTTGTCTCTTAGAAAATTATGTTACCATTGTTATTACTATTAAGCATATAAAATTTATTTTTTTTCTATAGTATATATCCCTTTTCACCTACACAATGAGTTGGCATACCAAATTAAAATGTCGCTGAATTCTAGCTCAAGATCTGGCCCAGATGTTAGGATTGAAATGCCTTTTGACAAAATCTTATTTTCTGGTGGACTTCAACGGGCTGGAAAGCTTGCTCGAATCTACCGTGGACACACCATTTACAAAATACTGACTTACAGTGATTTGAAGCCCTTATTAGGAGCTATGTGGCATGTAAGGTTCTTAAACAAGCAAAAAGATTTTTGCTATGTAATTCAAAACACTGTGAATTTTTATATTCATCAACGATTACATATTGTGGACCCTGTTGAACCCTCATGTACCACAGATGGTGGCTTTGTCTTAATATTTCGTTTTGTAAGGGGAGATGGTGTTCGTCGTCATTGGGAAGAAGATATTAGTAAAATAAAATAGTCAGTTTATTACTGTTGTCTCTCCTTGTTAAGGTCCATGTTATTTGAACCAGTACATTCTCTTTGTCATTTCTGTCTGACTGTATGACAATTATTTATTTTATTAGTTAACAGTTGGAAATTTATCAGTTTAATCTGTTATTAACATTATCATTACAATTATTATAATTACTATAATAGTTATAAATCTGAAATTAAATTTTACTAGTAATAGTTACAATACTGTGATAAACTAAAAGGAAATTTATAATTTTAAATTAGGCATTCTCTTGTTCACAAACAGGAACATACCTGCCATTAACAGTCACTAAATGTCCCTTGAATTGTTCAGCACCACATACCTTGCACGGCTTACTACATGTTAGTTTGTTGTGTCCTTCATCGGAACAATTATAACACTTTATATCATGATGTTTGGGGCGTTTAGCCTGTGACTCACGAAGTTCATCAATTCGATTTTGCTTCTCCATTAATTGCCGTAAAGCCTGTTCTCCCTTGTGGTGGGTTGATCGAAAATAGTACTTGGTTGTAATGTCATTGTATTTTTCTAACCCTTGCTGTGTAAAAGCCAGAAGTGAGCCGTGAAGTTGAATAAAGTCTCCTGCATGTTGTGCCATAGCATGGATGTAGGGAGTAACAGCACTTGAATGGTAAATGGAGACAAATTTAACAACCCATTCTTTGCATTGTATTTTGTATTGAACAATATCCTCAGTAGCTATCTCACTTGGTTTCTGTGAAAGATGTTGATTGATGTCTAGCAGCTTCGTCCATAGAAACTGAATTCTAAGAACCTCTTCTTCATTAAGTTTGGGAAGCATTTGAGCAATCTGAATATTACGAAACACCTTAAGCTTCTCTGGACCAGTCAGTGACCTATGTTTTAACATCTTTGAATTCTGCCCAACAAAAAAACGAAAATTGGGTATGTTGAGACTTGTTACAAATTCTTCAAAGGCATGGAGGTGATGATGTTTGACTGGGTCAAATGAAGTTAGCTTCTTAATCTTGTCTATGGCATCGTGCCTTTTCATTTCAATAATTAAACGATCAATAAGAACATCTGACACACGCAAGAAAAGATGTAGATTGTCGATTACAACATGGGTTAGTGGAATCGACTTAAAGAGAGGCTCATGTGATACATTGTATTTTTTTTTAGATTTAGGAAGCTTAGAAAGACGAATATTTTCTTCAATGGTTCTAGCTCCACTGGATTCACTACAAATTGACCATTGCTTGTCCATATTCCAACGTTCCTCTGCTGAACATTTACACCAAATACATGAATAATTACTACTGGCACTATCAATTCCAGTAATGCAGGCTAAAAATTTCCAATCTCCACCAAGGTAGTATACTATCTGATATGTCACTCCATCAACCTCGATTGCTTTCAGAGTTTCAACATCCTCTCGTATGTCAGCAAGTGCATTATACAGACCATCGTAATCTTCATTACTAGAAAATATGGCAAGTGGGTGGTTTCCATCACAGCTATAGGCAAGTGAGCCCTCCTCTAAAACTGTAAAACCAAAATTTATTAGGTGAAGTCCCTTGCCCACCCATGTACCATCACCAGTTAATTTTACTCGAATTATATGGTCAACATTTACATCAGGTGATTTAAGGAGAATAGATATGCGTGCCCTCAGCCTCTCCTCAAGTGATTGCTGCACCCCCACAATGCCATTTGGAGTTTGACGAATGTTCCATAGCTTATTTAGTTCCATGATTCTCGCCTTGATCTTATAATGTCGTGGCATGTGTTTGCAGGCTTGAGCCAGTTCATGGTAAGCATCACCTGACACACAATAACGATCTTTCACATATAACATCATGTTAATAGTATGAACTTCATCTTGCGTTGGTTGATCAGGACTTTCCAATAGTCCTTGGCACTCCAAATGTGAAAATCTAACTGTTTCTGTTACTCCAGTCCTGTTCTGTACAACATCCAATTTTGTTGGTGTAAATCCTTCATTTTGAAGCCAGGCTAATGATACTTCACATGCTCTAGTACGTCTAGATTTTAGGAGCCGCTGATGTCTCTCAGAATACAAAGTTTCCCTGTCAACATCTCTACGTTGTTTATGGTTAAATCTTTTGTCTTCACCCTCAGGAGCACTTCTCTTCTTTAACTCATCAGACAACATGGCCACCTGTGAATTCAACTCAATCACTCTCTTCATTGTGGTACTAACTTGTCTCTTTAACTCTTTATTTTCTTCTGTCACTGTTACCACCGATAGTTCAGAAGGTAAGAGTTGAAGTTTCCATTGTTTTCCCAAGAAGACACTCTGCTGTCTTCCATGCTTCAGTTTTTTAAACTTCAATCGAACAAAATTGGCTCGATTAACCAAAATTTTATGAAGACGTTCACTATAGTTGACTGTGCTCTTGAGGTGGTTACTTAATACCTTTATCCAGTTCTCAACTATTTCACGAGCTGGGCTAGAACTGGTACATCTAGTTAAGTCAAACATGAACCTACTGTATAGAAGAAAAGAAAAAAAGTGTAGTGATGAATGGAAATCATGATTGTATAATTTATTGTCCTTACTTGGTAACATATAATGTCAGCATTTCAGCAGAAAAAGACGTATTCATATTGGAAATAATCACCATAAAATCATATATGCAAAGAATCCACACGAGTTGCTGCGTATGACCGTATATTCCAATTTGTAATATAGCGTATAAGAAATTTGAAATGCTGCAATCTAGTTAATAAATTGCCAACTTTAAAATGGACAGCTAGCAAGACTTACCTGCGGTTTCAGTAAAAATGACGGTGTTAAATTCCATTCAAGAGCTACAAATATGGTATCATATGAAAGATTATAAACTAAGGCATATAGAGATGAGTTCAAAATAGTGCATTCATTTATTATAACAATTCTATGCAGCAGTTTACACAGAAATTGAGCTACATTTTGGCGATAAAGGTGTTACTTAACACCACAAAGTGTGAAATATCCGCTTATTTCTTCATATGTATATATAAGCATAATTATATGAATATAGATCTTTGTAATTTAAATACTCAAGTAGTGGCAAGAAGATCCCATTTGGGATTGTACAATTTTTTATATTATTTATATATATAATTATATATATATATCAGGGGCAGATCCAGAAATATTTAATAGGGGGGGTTGTAGTCCTACGTTTAATGCTTACATGCACATGCAGTGTCACAAGCCATACACTGCAAAAACAAAGTTGTTAAAATAACTAATATATTTGTTAGCCCAGTTGCAACACTGGGCTAACAAATAAAATGTTTGTTGTTTCACTCAATTCGATTGGTTTGTTATATACAATGTCATAGTCTATAAGTATTACAGTAGGAATAGTGTTTGCCCCTTATAGTATAGAGTTATGTTATGTAATGTGACAAAAGTTTACTATAGCTAGCTGCTTTGACAGTGACACTGTTACTGTCAAGCAGTATGAATGATGTCTTGTTTACAGTATATAGAGCTACTTAGGTGATTTGACAGTGACACTTACAGTCACGTAGTGTGAATATCATCTAGTTTTGCAGCCTGTCCATGGCTTCACAACAATTATTTATGTTTGATGTTTATAATTATAAAAATGAAATTCATATAACCAGTCAAAATAACAAATCAATTTTTACAGTGTACCCATGATAATATACATTGATATTTCTTTTTGTAATCATCACACCATGTTAGTAAATAGACTTCAAAGTAACATTTCATTCTACAACATTTTCCTTTGATCTATGCATACTTCTTTTATAGTTTTCACATTTATTCATAAATTTTGTTCAGAGCTGGAGCTAAAAGGGGGGGTTGTAACCCCCTCAACCCCCCCCCCCCTGGATCTGCCACTGTATATATGTTGGAATTGTAGGTTTGTGAGTCCATAGTGTGCACAATAATAATTGTTGTTTTAAATTACGGAATAAAGCTTTCTCAGTCAGGTTGTTATGAGTAGTTGTTTGGGCTGCGATTGTTTTTAAAGCTAATGATGTCTATAACCCAAAGGATTCAACAGCTAAGGAAACAAAACTGCCCAAAGCATGTTTCACCTATAATATATTATAATTACATTACATAATCTTGTACATATAGTGTATGTACACATTTTATAATGACTTGTAATATGTCAGTTTGTATACTGCACTGTGTTATAATATTCATGTATGTATTTGAACCATAATTATAATGCAAGTGTATTATATAGACTCTTGGAGTGTCACAAAAGAAGCCGGGTCCCCATAATTAATAATGTACTATAGTTATAAAATATTGTACATCTTTATTAGTCTCACATATTTTATGAAGGTAAAGATCATGAGACAAGATCTGCATCAAATATTAATGTATCTCAGTATAATCTTTACTGACTAGTACAATAATTATTATATCATACAAAGAATCTTTTATGGTTTGGAAAGACGTTTAAGTTGATATTGAAAACTGTTGAAGCTTTAGATAACTCAACCAAATTCATTTTTTGGTTCATCATACTATCCCCTTTAAGAAACTCATATGTACGAACCCATCACTCCACCCACATTTTTTCAATATCGATGAATTCCTGAATTATGTATATTTGAAACACGTTTAAGTCAATATTGAAAAAAGTTGAAGCTTTAGACAAGTCAACCAAATTCATATTTTGGTTCATCATACTATCCCCTTTAAGAAACTCATATGTATGAACCCATCACTCCACCCACATTTTTTCAATATCGATGAATTCCTTAATTATGTGTATTTCAAACACGTTTAAGCCAATATCAGAGAATTTCTTAATTAAAACAATGTTATCAGAATGAATAATGGATTAGAATGACTCTGGTAGTTTTCTTTGTAAGAACATGCACATGGGTGGAGTGATGGGTTCGTACATATGAGTTTCTTATAGGGGGTAGTATGATGAACCAAAAAATGAATTTGGTTGAGTTGTCTAAAGCTTCAACTTTTTTCAATATTGGCTTAAACGTGTTTGAAATACACATAGCTAATTAAGGAATTCATCGATATTGAAAATATGTGGGTGGAGTGATGAGTTTGTACATATGAGTTTCTTATAGGGGGTAATGAGATGAACCAAAAAATTATTTTGGTTGACTTGTCTGAAGCTTCAACATTTTTATGGCCCGTAGGGCCATCCCTATAATTGCTTTCCACGGGGTTTAATGTATATAATATATATATATATATATATTCTTGTGTCACTTGCGCGACTATTCGTTGTATACGTAGTTAAGGAAGTTGCGTCATTCCCGGGGGCTCGGTCAATTAATGGGCGTGGCGCGTAAAAGAACGCGCGTTTGAGCTACTGACCAGCCAGAAAGATTCAGAAAGGATGTAAAACTGCTAATAACTGTTGTATATAGCAGAGAAAAAGTATAGATATTATGCAAGAATCTTTAACAAGTAAGTATGATAAGTTGTTGAGTTTCAGACATGAGGAAGTCATCATTTAGAACCTTGAAGGAGTACCTCAGTCAGTTCATCAGACATCTGTGTATTTAGACTGCAATTAGGCTTACACTTACGTCTTCAGGCCCCAGGAGTACACAGAAAGGTAGAGACACTAGTGCCATCAGCAATGCTTAATACATAGTCATCACAAAGCAAATATAGGGATGTTTTTTTCTCTATATACACTTGTTCAATATCAATTTAAACGTCTTTTAAACCATAAATATCATTTTTTGTATGATAGCTATAATAATTATTGTATTAGTCAGATTATACTGAGATACATTAGCATTTGATGCAGATCTTGTCTCATGGTCTCTACTTTCACAAAATATGTGAGACTAATAAAGATGTACAATATTTTATAACTATAGTACATTATTAATTATGGGGACCCCGGCTTCTTTTGTGACACTCCAAGAGTCTATATAATACACTTGCATTATAATTATGGTTAAAATACATACATGATTATTATAACACAGTGCAGTATACAAACTGACATATTACAAACAACCACAAGTCATTATAAAATGCGTACATGTACTATATGTACAAAATTATGTAATGTAATTATAATATATTATAGCTAAATGATGGGGAGAAAGTGAAACATGCTTTGGGCAGTTTCGTTTCCTTAGCTGTTGAATCCTTTGAGTTATAGACATCATTAGCTTTAAAAACAATCACACCCCAAACAGCTACTCATAACAACCTGACTGAGAAAGCCTTATTTCATGATTTAAAACAACAATTATTATTGTGCACACTATGAACCTACAAACCTACATTGCAGCATAACTATATATATACATAATTTTATATATAAATAATATTTAAAAATTGTACATTAGTGTTTTACAATGTCTACTACAGATCCCAAATGGGATCTTCTTACCACTACTTGAGTATTTATTAATTTCGATAATTACAAAAATCTATATTACATATAATTATGCTTATATAATTATTATAATTACACAGATAATAAATATGACATGTATATTATAAATAAAAATATAACTTAATTATCTACAATAGTTGTGCGCTTACACAACGCACAACTATTGTAGGTAATTAATATATATTTTTTATTTATAATATACATGTTGGATGCTGTTGCAGCACACCAGCCACTCCTCTAAGTTATTCATAAATTCTTATTACCACAACTATTTAATGGGTGGTCTTGTTTAAGTGCTACTTTAGTTGAATCAGCTGCTTTGTCATCGAATCAGTCGCCAGCTTCAGCTCGGTTTGGTCATGTCCCCAGAACCTTCCTCCTCCAAGCTAAGGGTGTGGCTACTCCAGACTAGGACTAGCCCCAATTATACCGAGCTGAAGCTGGCGACTGATTCGATGACAAAGCAGCTGATTCAACTAAAGTAGCACTTAAACAAGACTGCCCATTAAATAGTTGTGGTAACAAGAATTTATGAATAACCTAGAGGAGTGGCTGGCGTGCTGCAACAGCATCCAACATGTATATTATAAATAAAATATCTACAATAGTTGTGCGTTGTGTAAGCGCACAACTAGATTGCTCTAACCACCCACTCAAACCGCAAAGTCTTGTAAGCTCCACCTGTATACAACACATGAATAAGCATGAATAAGCAGAGATGGACTCGAAAAGTACAGAAGAGCTATAAGGAGCTTTGTGAGCGCTCTCGGTTATAGGGAGTTAAAGAAAGAACAAGAAGAAATCATTCTCAGGTTTCTCTTTGGTTACAACGTGTTTGGTGTGCTCGTAACAGTTTTTGGTAAAAGTCTCTGTTACACTTGTTTATCTGGGATCTTTGACGGTTGCAAATGCTTTGAAGAGTCACTGTCCAACAAAGACACGCTTTAACCTTTAACACGTCTCCACAAGCAAGACAAATGACAGCCATTCCACTCACGCTTTAGTTCACACGATGAGCCGGAGTCGAGGACTTGAGGAGTGGCTGACAATAACTGGCTAAGTAGCCCCACCCTACTTCTCCGGACAGCTATATATGTTGTGTTGGACCAATACATCATTATTATAATCTTTACTATTGTTACACTGTTACATGTATGGTCTCTTGCTGATTTCATTACTTGCATGGTATATATATATATATAATGAAAAATAATAATAATAAAACCTTGGTAAATTTGTGGCCACATGGTTGGCATTAAGGAAACTTGACATTCTCAAGCCACTGCCCCCCCCCCCCCTCTTCTTGCATGTATCCCTAAACCTCAGACTGATTATGGCACACCCATCCCCCTATCCCTGTCTCTCTCACATAAGTCAAACCACTACCCCTTCCACCCAAACAGCCCCCCATTTGTGGCAGAGATGTGGAACCGTCTGCAGCCATTACCAATATATGGAAGATCTCATTGCTTTGGAGAATAGGGGTATGACAACCCCAGCAATACCTTCACATTCCCAGTGTCGCATCCACTTAATAGTTCTGGGAGCTGTTCTGAGGAATCCATCCAGACAAGCAATTTGCAGCATACCTGAGAAGGGGCTTGTCACATGGATTTCACATCAGATTTCAACGGGACATAAGAATAAAGTCAACAAATTGAAACTACAGGTCAGTGTTCCATAACCCAGTATATAGTGGTGCACTCGTATGTTACTGATGAGGTGAAAGCAGGGAGACTCAAGGGTCCATTTACACTGACTGACACAGGGGAAAAAATGACATTTCCTTACACAGGATTGGTACAGCACGTCTGTATAAAATACCATATTCCAGCTATATTTCCTTATGCCTGAATTTCCATGAAATCCCCACATTTTGGATGCATTTTCTGGTACAGAATAGGAAAGCACAGGGCTAATTTCCTTTAACTGACAGATGAAGAACATTTCAAATTCTAAGTAACATTTCCTTTACTTGAAAATTCATATGTTGAGACAATTTCCTGATGCCAACTATCTCTGATTTCATGTCACATTTCCTGCACCTGCAATTTCAAAAGTTGGGACAATTTCCTGATGCCAGCTATTTATGATTTTGTGTAATATTTCCTCCACTTGGAATTTCAAAAGATGAGAAAATTTCCTGACGCCAACAATTTCTGATTCCATATATCATTTCCTGAGCCTGCTATTTCAAAAGTCCTCGTACTAACATATCTCTTTACTTTAGCTAAAATTTGAATAATAATGCTATATCATATCCATTACATTTCCTGATTTAACAGGTGCCAAATATTTGTTTTTGTAAATATATGACACAATAGGAAAAACATATGAATTACAATTACAATAATTATCTTGAAACAATAAATATAGCTATATTCACAGTATACTTGCTAGTCATCACTTTTAGCAATTGCCCACTCTGTAAAGTCTGCAACTTCCCAACTATGAAAACTAACTGACTCTGATAAACTAATTATAACTGACTGAGAAACTAACTCGCTAACTGAAAAAACAAAAACGTACAAGTCTATTTATACATAGTCTAACCAAAACTATTTAATTAATTATCTAATCAAAGTACAAAGTACAAAGTCCAAGGGATACTACATCTCCCCCCAGCTCTGGTGGACACTGTTCAACCAGACTCCATATCGATCAGGTGGTTTTGTTTCTCTTGAACTTCTCCGTGGTTGACATGTATGACCTGAAGTACTAGACTGTGTAGTGGGTGGTGTTCCATTTACACTCGAGTGTTCGTCATGACTTGGGAGTCTGTTTAAGTCACGTCGATTTCTTCTGACCACTCCTGTGGATGTTTGCACTTCGTATGATCTTGGTCCTTGTTCATTTTCCACTTCTCCAGAAACTCCTTGATCAGATATCCATACTTCATCTCCAGGTTCTAAAATCCCTTGTTCAGATGCCTTATGTCGAATATCATAGTTTTCTTTCTGTTTGTTTTTCAACTCTTTATCTCTCTTCCTGAGCTCTTTACTGTTTGGCAGTTTTGGTTGAAGTTGTTGTAGTTGGATGGGTACAGTGGCTCTCAAGGCTCTCCCCATTAATAACTCCGCTGGACTGTAGCCTAGTTTCAGGGGAGTGGAACGATAAGCCAGTAGGGCTAAATATGGATCCTTGGACCTTTTAAGTAATCCTTTCACTGTTTGGACAGCTCTTTCCGATTCCCCATTTGTTTGTGGAAAACGTGGGCTACTGGTAATATGGTTAAATTTGTAGTCCCTTGCAAATTGGGCAAACTCAACTGATGAATATTGTGGTCCATTGTCAGATACTACTGTCTGGGGGATGCCATGTCTTGCAAATATGGACTTAAGGTGATTAATAACACCTCTGGAGGTAGTTGAAGATAGTTTTGCTATCTCAATAAATCTGGAGTAGTAATCTACCACCAATAAGTATGATACTTGTTTCCATTCAAAAAGATCAGTTCCGACTTTTTGCCAAGGCGTATCTGGTAATTCTGAAGGACATAACGGTTCAAATCGTGGTCGTTGAAACTGACAACATACTCTACACTTTTTGATGTATTCTTCTATATCTGTATTGATTCCAGGCCACCAAACTGAGCAGCGGGCTCTTTCCTTACTTTTGTGAATTCCTTGATGACCTGAGTGTAATTGTGACATCACTTCCTGCTGAAGGTCTTTTGGGATCACTATTCTGTTACCTTTCAGTATTAGTCCATTATGAATTGACAAATCTCCAAATTTCAAACCCTTGTTCCTTCTCTTCCCTTGCTGAATTTCCTTTTTCCATTTCTGTAGTGTCTGGTCTTTTTCTTGATGTTCCTTTATCTCAGCTAGTCTTCTATCTGTTGCTGGTAAATGTCTCACTATGAGATTGATATATGCTTCTGTCTCTTCTTGTAATCCCGAAATTCCTGTATTTGGTAATGGCGATCTTGATAGGAAATCAGCAGTATTAAGTTCTTTTCCAGGAACATGTTTAATGTCATATTGGTATCTCATTATCCGGAGGCGGAATCTTTGTATTCTTATAGGTAACTCTTCCAAGTTTTTTGTTGACAGCAAAGGTACTAACGGTTTATGGTCTGTTTCTAGTAAAAACTTGGACCCTAAAAGGTATTGATTGAGCCTCTCACAGGCCCAGGTCAGTGCCAGTGCCTCTTTTTCTATTTGGGCATATCTCTGTTCACATTCGGTCATAGCTCTTGATATATATACGATCGGTCTCAAACTTCCATCTAGTTGTTCCTGCTGCAACACGGCTCCTAATCCATACGCAGAAGCATCAGCAGACACTATTGTATGTCTATCTGGTTCAAATAGTGCTAAGCATTTTTCTGTACATAATGATTCTTTCAGTTCTACGAATGCCTTCTCTTGGTCTGGACCCCAATACCACTGTTTCTTATTTGAGAGTAGTTCTCGAATCGGCTTAGTTCGTTCTGCTAGTTGTGGTGAAAATTTGTTCAACTGGTTCAACATCCCTAGAAATCGCCTTGTTTCCGATACATTGGTGGGTCTTGGAACATTTTGAATTGCTTTCGTTTTTTCCGGGTCCGGTGATACCCCCTTTTCATTTACGATATGACCAAGGAAAGAAATCTCAGTAGCATAAAATTGGCATTTCTCTTTATTGAGGGTCACTCCTTCCTTCTTCAGTTTTTTCAAAACTGTGACGAGTCGTCTATGATGTTCTTCTTCTGTTTTCCCATATATCAGCAGATCATCAATCAGTCCAACCACTCCGTCACATTCGCTTAAGATTTCCAACATCTTTTTCTGAAATAGTTCCGGTGCTGAGGAAATGCCAAATGGTAGACGATTGAACTTGTAACGTCCAAAGGGCGTTATAAATGTCGTTAGTTTAGACGAATCGGGTGACAGTTCTATCTGCCAAAAGCCTGAATTTGCGTCCAATTTCGAAAAGATTTTTGCATCTCCAATTTGAGCTAAGACATGGTCGACAGAGGGTAGGATGTGTCTCTCTCTCTTGACATAACGGTTCAACTTGGTTAAGTCAACACAGATTCTCACTTGGTTGTTTGGCTTTGGTACAACAACCATCCCTGAACACCAGTCAGTTGGTTCATTGATTTTGGAAATCACACCTTCCCTTTCCATTTTTTCTAATTCACACTTAACTTTAGGTAGCAGAGGGACCGGTACTCTCCTCGGTGTCATAATAGAGTATGGTTTCACTTCTTCTTCCAACTCAATCTGGTAGCTACCTTTGATACATCCTAGTCTATGGAATAATTCTGGAAATTGTGCCACTATGTCTTCTTTCCTATTGTCTACAGAATTGATCTCCGAGATCAAGTTCAGTTTCCGAATAGTAGGTATTCCAGCCAAGGGTGTTTGCAACCCTTCTACAACATATACGGTTTCTTTCACTTCATCTTTTCCTTTCTCTAAGATTGCCTCAAACCATCCATGAACTTTTAACTTATTCTGGCCTGGTCCAACCAGATGCATCCTATTACGGTGGAGTGGTCCATCATAGTATCGGTTATATGTAGTTGATGGGATCACGGTAACGTCTGCTCCCGTATCTATTTTAAATTGAATCATTCATCTATTTAGTTTCAATTTAGTCGTCCACTGTTTGGTTGCACTTGTTCCAGTAATAACTCCCAAAAACTTCCAGTCACTGTCACTATTGGTTGTCCTACAACTCTCTGGATCACTTCTTGTCCTAGTTTCAATATTATTAACAGTACTCCTACACAAACGATGAAAGTGTCCAGTCTTACCACATTTAAAGCATTTGCTTAATCTAGCTGGGCAGGATTCCTTTCCAGTGGGATGGTTCTTCCCACACCTTGTACAAACTGTTTCTTTTTGTTGTGTCTGTTTATTATTGTTAGCCAACCCATGGGCAGATCTGTTTTTTGTAGAGATTCTCTTTGATCTATTTTGAGAAGCCCTCGTACTGGGAATTTTTCTTACGACCTCAACGTCTTTCGTATCTCCGTCTCTTATCTGTGGTTGCTGTTTTCTTACAGCTTCGCTCTCTCTTGCCATTCTGGCTGCCTTCTCCAGTGTCAGAGTCTCGTCAAGTTGCATCTTCTCGGACAGTGATTGGTTCCTTATCCCTACCACGATCCTGTCTCTAATCAATTCATCATTCAATGTTCCATAATCACACTTCGATGCTAAGTTATATAATGCGGTTATAAATGCATCCACTGGTTCGCCTTCTTCTTGTCGTCTCATGTTGAATTTGGCTCTCTCGTAGATTACATTTTTCTTCTTCATAAAGTAGTCGTCAAACTTCTTTTTCACCACTTCGTAATTGCGTGCTTCCTCCTCGCTCAATCGAAAAGACTGGTAGATATCATCTGCCGCGTCTCCCATGGAATATATCAAAGTGCTAATTTGGTTTTCTTCAGACTTTTTGCTAAGTTCGGACGATTGTCGAAATCTTTCGAATCGTCTGACCCATTTAGGCCAGTCATCCGTGTTGGAGAAGTCGAATGGCTCTGGGGCTGGGATTTGGTACGTAGCCATCTTATCCCACTTCTGACACCATGTAAAGTCTGCAACTTCCCAACTATGAAAACTAACTGACTCTGATAAACTAATTATAACTGACTGAGAAACTAACTCGCTAACTGAAAAAACAAAAACGTACAAGTCTATTTATACATAGTCTAACCAAAACTATTTAATTAATTATCTAATCAAAGTACAAAGTACAAAGTCCAAGGGATACTACACACTCTGGGATTGTACCACTTTGAAATGGTCTTGTAAACTTGCTTCCATTGATTCAAGTCTTTGTTTGTCTTTGCGACTGTGATTATTTCCTTGATTTAGAATACTGGTCAATTTTGTTAAACATACAAGCAACGTATTGGGATCGCCAAGGTATAGGGTGCACTACCAGACTTTCTCACTCACTCTCTTCAGTCAAATTTTTATTTTTTTGAACTGCAGACATCCTGTTTTTGTATTTCTAAAATGAAGGGACGAGACAGTCTTTTATAACCATAATTCATGAAACATGTGGAACATTTATATAAATTATACAAGTGTCAATGTGATTGATAAGCAATCCACAGATAATTTTGTATTTGTCATAAAATGAAATCAGTCTTCTGCCAGGAATTTAGAATATATTTTAAATGTACAAAATTCAATCACACTTCAATGACACAATCAAGATGTAATAATGTATTCCATTTTTACTATAAGGCCTTCTAAGAGTGACTGCAATTCCACATCAAGAGTTTGCAATGGGATTTGAAAGAGGTACATTGTGACATTGCAAGAGTATACTATTGTTTACGTGTACTAAATTTAGCGATTTTAAAAATTATAGGTTAACATGCGTGGCCAGAGCGTATAGCAACAAACTTTTTTTCACCTCTATAACTATCCCGTTTTCTAAAACTAAAGTTTCTGACTTGCTTTGCTGAAAAGAAGAGTTGTTAAAAAAGCTGTAGATGTGAAATTTATGCTTTGCTATTAGCAGGAAGATAGCAAGGCGAGTGCTTAAAAGTTTTGTAGTCCAAAGGGCAATGCCCACACACTTACTTACCTGTATAACTTCCACATTTTACTCAACACAGACTTCTAACATACTTAGTTAGAGGTTAATTATAATTCAATTGTATCCACAAAAACTAAAAAAAATTCATGTTCACAGCAAAATCGCTAAATTAATACCAGCCAAATGTGGATATCATGAAAATTGCTAAATTAAGTACGTGCAAACAATAGTCACCTTAAGGTAAGGTATATATATATATATATATATATATATATACAAACAAACACTTCCACATCTTTATTAGTGTCACATGTTACAGTACTTAATAATAGTAGCACACTTACTTCTTAATTAATAGTGTAATAAGTAGGAATTTTTGTATCACTATAATTGTGCATGTATATCGTATATTGTGTATTTAATTTGTGGAAACTAATGCTTAAAATTGTCATGTGCACTTACGGTTGAAATGGTTGAAGGCTGTCATCTTCATCAAATGTTTTATGTATTGCTCTGATTCGGTTCTGTGTAATTAAATTAATATTATAGTAGCATAAGTATAGTGGTAAATACACATATACCTGGAGTGAAAGTGGAGTTCGTCTCTTTCTTTTGATAGAAGTACCAGTACTACTTCCTGTACTTGGAGATGACGAGGAACTTTCTGATGAGGTGTTTGTGAGTTGTTGCTCCAAGGTTCTGGACAGTATTTTCAACAGCACAAATACGTTCACTGAGTTTATTGAAACCCTCATGAAATTTCAAAAATTCAGAAGAAAAATGTGATTTTATGTCCTCCCAACTGAATTATTGTTCATATTGTTCCTGATGTTGTTCATCATATAAGCCAGGATCTTCATCAATAGAATCATTGTCAGAGAATTGAATGGAAGTCTGGGTAACTGAAGTGGGTAGGACTTCACCAGGCTGCCAATTGCTGGTTCTAAAAGCACTGCCTTGGGATGAAGTTTTACTATAGAAATTTCTGACCTTTCCCTGTCTCGATGTAGACTGAATAGAATTTTCAAGAGGTTGTATGGGCCTTTGTTGAAAGTTTCAACAAAGGCCCATACAACCTCTTGAAAATTCTATTTCAACTTGAAACAATGTCCTGCGACCCCTTCCAGAGCGCTTCATGACAGCTGTCAAGTTAACCGCCAGTATCCATAAGTCACGTGAGCAATCAAAATAATTTAATGGAGATCTACCACACCCAATTAATTATGCATGGGACTATTGGGGAGAATATGTGTCTGTAATTGCATATAATTATATATATTAATTATTGTATAGTATATAATATTACATTAATACACAAAATTCATTCTCTTTTTGAAAGTGCATGTATTGTGTAGCAAAGGAATCACTGTGTGATTCTGATCTTTGAATAACCTAATGTGTTTCGGATCATCTAATTTTCCACTCTAACACTGAATTGTGACCAGAAATACAGGATGAATAAGAAGCTTAACTTCTTTGAAATAGTAAACTGAGTCTTTATCATAAACAACCACTTTTGTTAATCATAATCATTAGAGGTGTCAGTGACGCTTTTCACTCAGTCACACAAGTATAGTCCAGCACTGGCTATTTCAACAATCTTATAATCTACTCCTGTTTCTTTTTTTTGGGGGCAATTTCTGTATACGAGTGGAAATATTTGTATGATTGTTGCACCATTAGCTTTGGCAGGGATCAAAGTTCTACGCATCATGCTAATCATAGTATGTCTGAATGAATGTTGCTTTGAAAAATATCTATTATTTAGTGTGCATTATAGTGGTCAATTATTTGTTTATGAATACATTTATTGCTTTGTCAGATGACAGCTGCATGCATGTAGACTGATAATAATTATTATAATTATAATTGTTATTATAATTGTTATTATAATTATTTCATTCACTGTATTACCTCTGTAGTTTTACATCCACAGGAAGATAATAGATGTTGATTACATCTTTTGTTCTGGCATTTTATATGTTTATAATTAATTATTACCAATTGGTAATATATATATATATTGTGTTCTTTTCCTGTTAACAGATAAATCTGAACTGTGAGTATTCTGTGTCTAGACTATAAGCTTAACTTTTAATTACTTCAGCTTGGCTTAATTTAGTATGAGAAAGTATTTTAAATAACACACAGTGTGTAGAGAACACACTCTGACTTGTCCAGTGGCTCCGAACTGAAGTGTATATTACACACCTTTTGCAGAGGTGTGCTTAACATTAATTTTACTGTGCCTCACACACTTCAGTTTTTACAGTGACATGTTACTAACAGAAACGGTAATTGTGACAATAAACTTCTGAAGCTTGCTAGTTATAATTATGAATATATATATATATATATATTATATATATAAAGAATAATAAAAAAACATTTAATAATTATGAATATATGTACTTTTTAGAAAAATTGCTTGAAATCAATTATATTTGAGAACTGACCATGAAAGTAATGCCATATGGTATTTATTATACTGTAGTTATACGAAGTGGTGTATAAGCTAAGTGCATAAACACTTGTGATACACTACAGTGTATATTTTAGTAATACTACTCTTCAGCATAACATGGTTATCACTAATATATACTGTATTTGCTATAAAAGAGTATAACATCCTTTTTCCACAGTGATATACTACCGATAACATAAATAATAATTAGTCAGTCAAAATTATAATTTTTATGCATGTCATGAAATGATATAGTAAATGTACAGGATTTTTCATGTGGAAGGCTGTGCAGTAAATGTGTTGGTCATGTCATATGGAATGATGTAGCGAATGTGCAGGATATTTCATGTGGAAGGCTGTGCAGAAAATTTGTTGGCCATGTCATATGGAATGATGTAGCAAATGTGCAGGATATTTCATGTGGAAGGCTATGCAGGAAATTCGTTGGTCATGTCATATGGAATGATGTAGCAAATGTAGAGGATATTTCATGTGGAAGGCTATGCAGGAAATGCGTTGGTCATGTCATATGGAATGATGTAGCAAATGTGCAAGATATTTCATGTGTAAGGCTGTGCAGGAAATTTGTTGGCCATGTCATATGGAATGATGTAGTAAATGTGCCGGATATTTCATGTGTAAGGCTGTGCAGGAAATTTGTTGGCCATGTCATATGGAATGATGTAGTAAATGTGAAGAACATCACAAATGACAGGGATACAGGACATCTATTCCAAAATTTCATGTATTTTCACCACGAAATGTAAAGGAAATGTGACACCTAAATGTCCTGGACATGTTGTGTAAATCACGTATTCAGGAAATTCCAATTTTCCCCCTGTGTATATATACAGAATATGGACCTAGCCACATCAGAGGATGATGTCATAATTGTACTATATTGTATATAGACCTTCCATGCGCACACTATGCAGGAGATGTTGTACCATGAGTGAGACGTCTTCCATATATACAAGCTGTCAGACACACCATTTATATCTATCCATACCTGTATTATATTGCTGTAGAGTATGTAATGCCTTTGCAGATGTTTTTTTTGTTTTGTTTGTGTACACCCTGATCACAGCAAGCCACACTATGTTTTGGATTGTCTATTTAGATGCTTCCTTCATATGAACAGCATGCTTACACACTTATTCATAGCTATGAGGATAATCAATAAAATTATATGTGATCAACTATGGACATATAATAAATGTTTGAATCTGATCTTCATTTAGGGGCCTAGGTTTTAAGCACTACTCAATTTCAATATGTCAAGACTAAATTAACTTGTGATGGGAAAATTACAGCTAACATTTTGAAGTGCATATAGTGTTAGTGTACAATGTATTACATGCTTTTTCATATTGTAGTCATTGTTTCTCAAGTACCAATAGTCTCTTGTACATATGGTGATGTTCGACTAGTTAATGGATCAGATAGTTCAGAGGGTAGAGTGGAGATATGTATCAATAATGAATGGGGTACAGTGTGTGATGACCTTTGGAGTGACAATGATGCTGATGTTGTATGCAGACAAATTGGGGATTATTCCAGTGGTCAGTTTGTACATTAATTTTAATTGTCATAACTATATAGTTTGTCATATTTCACTTGGGCTAGAGGTGTGTGAGTGGAGGTTAGTAGCCTGAGTACTTAAGAAAATACCAAATGAAAATGTGTTATGAAGGTTGGTGATCGATGGAGATCCATCACCAATATTAACACTTCCAATTGCTACCTGAAATATTTTATTTAATGCTACAACATACTGGCAGCATTAAATTGTACATTTATAAGGTACTTATGGTTGGTTACATTTTCCAGCTGTAACCGCAGATGCAGAAGGTAATGCGCATGTTTGGTATGATGCAATTGTCATGTGAGGTGAGTATATCAGTAATATACACCTGCGGTTATCGAACCGGGTGGTATATCACGTATATATACAACCCGGCGGCCCTTTGATGTTTCTGTTAGTGATTGTATATGTAATATATATACCAAGGCTTTGATGTGTATATGGGTTATATAACACCTGAGCGAAGGTCTTATTTTCGCCATATACATCAAGGAGACATGGTACATATAATATATTCAGTAACTTACTGAAACGTCAAACATGCCAAATACACGATAGTTATTAAAGGCTTTCAATGCCCACTACGTACATTTATCTGTGTTCTTAGATATAACCTTTGTGCCGTGCCAGTTAGTGGATAAAAAACTTTGACACGCCTCTTTTGATAAAAACTAATGTCACGCCGGACACGCCCTTCTATATAGCTAGAGCGATCGACTCGGCTCTACCTGAACTAAGTTGACAACAACAAGTATAGCCTTGTTAGCATTTTAAGTCTGGATTTGGCAACATGTTAGTGATTTAGTTTACTTGGCTACAGATTTCAAATAAAACAGCCATGCCAGTTAGTGATATTCAATTTCTCACTAACCAGAACACTTGAACATGTAACAATAGCCATGCCAGTTAGTTTCTCACTAACCAGAACACTTGAACATGTAATAATAGCCATGCCAGTTAGTGATATTGAGTTTCTCACTAACCAGAACACTTGAACATGTAATAATAGCCATGCCAGTTAGTGATATTCAGTTTCTTACTAACTAGAACACTTGAACATGTAATAATAGCCATGCCAGTTAGTGATATTGAGTTTCTCACTAACCAGAACACTTGAACATGTAATAATAGCCATGCCAGTTAGTGATATTCAGTTTCTCACTAACCAGAACACTTGAACATGTGATAATAGCCATGCCAGTTAGTTAATAGCCATGCCAGTTAGTGAAATTGAGTTTCTCACCAACCAGAACACTTGAAAATGTAATAATAGCCATGCCAGTTAGTGATATTCAGTTTCTCACTAACCAGAACACTTGAACATGTAATAATAGCCATGCCAGTTAGTGATATTCAGTTTCTCACTAACCAGAACACTTGAACATGTGATAATAGCCATGCCATGCAGTTAGTGATATTCAGTTTCTCACTAACCAGAACACTTGAACATGTAATAATAGCCATGCCAGTTAGTGATATTGAGTTTTTCACTAACCAGAACACTTGAACATGTAATAATAGCCATGCCAGTTAGTGATATTCAGTTTCTTACTAACTAGAACACTTGAACATGTAATAATAGCCATGCCAGTTAGTGATATTGAGTTTCTCACTAACCAGAACACTTGAGCATGTAATAATAGCCATGCCAGTTAGTGATATTCAGTTTCTCACTAACCAGAACACTTGAACATGTGATAATAGCCATGCCAGTTAGTGATATTCAGTTTCTCACTAACCAGAACACTTGAACATGTGATAATAGCCATGCCAGTTAGTTAAATAGCCATGCCAGTTAGTGAAATTGAGTTTCTCACTAACTAGAACACTTGCAATTGAAAATGTAATAATAGCCATGCCAGTTAGTGATATTCGGTTTCTCACTAACCAGAACACTTGAACATGTAATAATAGCCATGCCAGTTAGTGATATTGAGTTTCTCACTAACCAGAACACTTGAACATGTAATAATAGCCATGCCAGTTAGTGATATTGAGTTTCTCACTAACCAGAACACTTGAACATGTAATAATAGCCATGCCAGTTAGTGATATTCAGTTTCTCACTAACCAGAACACTTGAACATGTGATAATGGCCATGCCAGTTAGTTAATAGCCATGCCAGTTAGTGAAATTGAGTTTCTCACCAACCAGAACACTTGAAAATGTAATAATAGCCATGCCAGTTAGTGATATTCAGTTTCTCACTAACCAGAACACTTGAACATGTAATAATAGCCATGCCAGTTAGTGATATTGAGTTTCTCACTAACCAGAACACTTGAACATGTAATAATAGCCATGCCAGTTAGTGATATTCAGTTTCTCCCTAACCAGAACACTTGAACATGTGATAATAGCCATGCCAGTTAGTTAATAGCCATGCCAGTTAGTGAAATTGAGTTTCTCACTAACCAGAACACTTGAAAATGTAATAATAGCCATGCCAGTTAGTGATATTGAGTTTCTCACTAACCAGAACACTTGAACATGTAATAATAGCCATGCCAGTTAGTGATAATGAGTTTCTCACTAACCAGAACACTTGAACATGTAATAATAGCCATGCCAGTTAGTGATATTGAGTTTCTCACTAACCAGAACACTTGAACATGTAATAATAGCCATGCCAGTTAGTGATATTCAGTTTCTCACTAACCAGAACACTTGAACATGTGATAATAGCCATGCCAGTTAGTGATATTCAGTTTCTCACTAACCAGAACACTTGAACATGTGATAATAGCCATGCCAGTTAGTGATATTCAGTTTCTCACTAACCAGAACACTTGAACATGTAACAATAGCCATGCCAGTTAGTGATATTCAGTTTCTCACTAACCAGAACACTTGAACATGAATGAGTTAAAGTTCTCGCATTATTTATCTGGAATACAGATATGGGAAGAATCACGGATTCAAAACCCCCAAATCTTCTCATTCTGTATCCACAGGAAAGAATTGCCGTCTTATTTGGGTGTATCACATTCATGTGTACATTGCATTCAACTCCTGAAACCTTGCCAACATATATGTTGCAAGGAGTGGTATGAAAGAGCCGGAAAATCCTGTGGATTCTTCGTTGCAACAAAAGGTGATAATCCTCCAAATACCGAAGATATGCATGGGGAGTGAAATATTACGTAATGAAAATACAAGTAAGAGGCAGAAGAAAGATGAAGAATGTAGTTTTGAACGTCCAGTAAAGAGATCAAAGCATAGTTGTATGTTATCTATGAAGACACCCGGCAAACAATCATCACATAGGTCGTTGGGAGCAAAAGCAAAAAAAATGGAAAGCATAAAAGTTCAATAATGTTGAGAACTACTACAACTTTTCCTGAGCAATTATTCTTTATGTCCCCTACTTCAAACCTTGCTGTTTTGTCCACACAGCGTCTTGCCTCACTTGTATGTGGTCTAATGCAGCAAAACATTCCAGAACAAATAGTTACATGTGCAAGGGAAAGCCTTCAACTTTGGTCACAATTAAGTTCCTCCAAGAAAACCAATCTTTCAACCAATATCCGCTATGCTGCATGTGTCATAGGTCATCAAGTACCAAAAAATGTTCAGAATCATCTCCACATATTACATTCACCAATATGGATGCAATCTCAAGGTCAGTCAAATCTATGTGGTTTGTGTGCTTTGAATAATTTATATGGTAAAGCCATTTCTTGTACTGATCAACTGGATGACATTGCTGATGAGATGTGGTTATGCCAGTTTTCTGACGTTGGCTTAAAAATAACAGACGGGGTGCAACCACTGCGTTCAACAGTAGGAGATTATGCTTTTCATGTCTTAGATAAGGTGGTAGAGATTAATGGAGATTCATTAGTGTGCCTCACCCCTAACATTAGATCACTGCTTGATGGTAGACTCTCTACAAGTTCAACAGATCAACTACTAGATATTCTCAATTGTGAACAACAATTTCGTAATAGCTTTCTTGTAGTAGAGAAGCATTATCACTACATATGCATTCACATCGAAAGTCAGCCACACACTATATGGCTGGTGGATTCCAAACAGAATAAGGCAAAGGTGATATCTGTACATCAGTTATCCCAATATCTCAAACGACAATTTGGCGATTCCAATGAATTTTCAGCAATTTATTATCTACAGCAGCATAACAGTAATCACATAGCCACTGCATCTTCTGTGGTACCACCAGACATAAACAGTACTAATGAAGGACCATCAGGTATATAATAGACTAATATTATTACTTATTCAGTTTATGATTTTTAAAGCTAAACAGTTAACATGTGCAGCAGAAGTTTCCACAGAAAGGAAAGTGCAAGAGTCAAAATCTTTATCTTCACCTAGTAAGCAGTAAATAATTCATTGGGTGCAGATTCATGAAAGTTTAATTGAATTTAGGAGTCCACGATGATGAAATTATATTGGTACTAAGGACTGAAAGAAACATAGAGGTGAAACTTACTGCCTATGATCTAAGACTTGTTTTTTCATGTGAAGAATGGTTGAATGACAAGGCAATATATATAGGTGCATTACATGTGCAATTGTGCATCTATCCTTACATTGCTTGAATCTCTTAGCACAGAATGATGTTTCATTATTTTCAGTGCTTCTATAATAATTATAATTATAGTCTGTTATACTACCATGCACAGATTATCAATTATATGATGAAGTTGTTAAATGTAGAGCAAAGTCACTCAGTACTTGTGAGTTACACTTAAAGCTCTAAGTTATATATTATCTTCTTTTTTTGTCAAATATGATCAGTCTGGAAGAAGTAAAACATTGTTTGACATCATTCTTTTATCCATCACTTCTTCAGTCCAGTGGAGGTAATACATCTTGGGAGATAACTGCAAGTCACATTGATGTAATTCTGTTTAAAATGTGACTTGAGCATATATAAATATTACACCACAAATGTTTTACATCTAGGAAGAGCTTAGTCAATTAAGAAGACTGCTGATTCCTATTAATACTGCAAAACATTGGATACTTGTGGTATGCATTGAGCTTTATATAGTATATAATTAATAATTCATAATGCTAATATTTGTTATTATAGGAAATAGATTTGTGTAAAAGAATTATACGGTACTATGATCCTTTAAATGTACCAATCAAATTTAACTTGAAGTCAATGATTTATCCTATCAGGTACTTGATTCTCTCATACTAAATAAATATTGCAATTGAAATCCTATGAATAATTTATAGATAATTCTTCTCTATACTCTAATAATTTAGCAAACTTCTTGAGAAAGTGTATTGGAGAAATGGAAAGAAGAGAGATATTTATAAATGGTCCATTGAAAAGATAACGGTACATACATTAATTGTAAATAATTACCTGTTAATTCAGGCAATTACAGTTCAGTCTTTGTTTGCAAGGTATAATTGATATTTTGGAAATTAGTTTAGTATAATCATTTATTATTATTAAAATTTCAGTATGCAGCTGTGATAGTCAACAATGATTACAAAGGCTTACAATTTGAGGTGAATCTGCTAATATTAAAATATATATTATATATAATATATATATTCATATAATTGAAACTAATTCCAAAAAAAAAGAACTGAACTGTAATTGCCTATTTTATATTTTATAATAATTTCAGTCAGAGTTGGCTAATCTTAGGAAGTGGCTGACAAAGGAAATAAGGATCAACTATAGAATATGATGATGGTGAGAGCTGTACACTTATACTTGTTGTGATATGTGAACATGCTTTAACACAGATGACAGTTGTACCAGCCCTGATACTATCACAGAGTTCACAAAGTGCTGGTGAAGGTGAACATGGAAAATTATTAAACGTCAGTAATGCTGATATCAATCCATCATGTCCAACAGAATCCGACATAGATGATATTCCAATACTGATGCCAGATATGACTGAAGAAAACACCCCAGAAGAATCATCGGAAGTATTGTTTTTCAGTACTGCAAAAGATCATGTGAGATCAATTGCCAAATCCAGTGTACTCCAAAGTAGACCACCAGAAAGGTGAATGTAAATACATAATTATTGTAAGTAACTCTTATTTATGAAACTAAAACATATTAGGGATGGACACATTGTGAGAGTTAAGATGATTAATATTTTTTAAAAGAATGAGGTACAACAATCATCGCAGTTAGAATTATAATAATTATAATTCTAAACATTTGAACTACAGAAAATTGCTGCATCACTGCAAAGAAGTGTTTGCTTTGAGGTTCTTCGGACAAAGAGAGTTCGTGATAAAGATACACTGTCAGCAATAACATGGCCATTGTCTCATCCAGTAGTGGTAATTCAGCTTTTCACACACCATGTATATAATTTAAATCACCTGTGTATATTATTATAATATATACAGGTGAATGAAGTATTCTATTACTTGGAGATGTTGGCTACATCAAAAAAAACACAAACACATTCCTCCAAAAGTGCTAGTCAAATCGATTTTATGGCCAGAGGTATTATGTAATTTTCATATTATAGCTATTGTTATCACTCCTGATATTTTTACTATAGGCAGTGATAAAAATACTTCAAGAAACCTTTTCAATTTCAACAGTTCAATCACTGCAGTGCTATCTTGAACATTCCCTAGCTCCAATTGGTTTCAAAGATATTTAAGTTTACTTCATAATTCATAATGCATTTGGATAGTGTGAAGATTGTAGTGGCAAAATAATGTTTATTGTTATCCTATATATATATATATATATATATATATATATATAAATGCATTTATTTCATAATTCTTTTGGATAGTGTGAAGATTGTAGTGGCAAAATAATGTTTATTGTTATCCTATATATATATATATATATATATATATATATATATATATATATATAAATGCATTTATTTCATAATTCTTTTGGATAGTGTGAAGATTGTAGTGGCAAAATAATGTTTATTGTTATCCTATATATATATATATATATATATATATATATATATATCTATATATATAGACCTGGTACAATATAACAAAAGAGTTCATATTCATGTAGCCAACTCAGATCATACCTCAATATCTTTTTCTGTTACAACTTACAAGAGTTCGTCACCACAGTACTATCTTCGCATGAAGTCGCCATTTTACAGCATGGTTATTTACTAATAATTATTGTGGGCAGGGGCACAACGTTGTTTTAGCATACGTCCTCCACTAACCAGCACGATCACTAACTGGCACGGCACAACCTTACGATTCATTTCATCTACCTTGGGTGATGTAGTGAATTTAAATCGTGAAGCAGACATGGTATCAACTTTTTTCTTCCTTGACAACAAGAGCCTCTTCCTCTTTGGTGTTGGTTCCATTTTTCACCTGTAACTGCAGATGGCAGAAAGTAATGAGCATGCTCGGTATGATGCAATTGTCTCGTGGAGGTGAGTATATCAGTAATATACACCTGCAATTATCGAATGGGGTGGTATATCACGTATATACAACCTGGCGGCCCTGTGATGTTTCTGTTAGTTATTGTATATATATATATATATATATATATATATAAATTATACGTATAATATAGAACATAGTCATAAGGTCTATATGTGGTATATGTAAACCTGCACAAGCAAATTTTGTGAAAAATTATCACTAGAGGGCCGAAGGGTGATATTTTTTCACAAAAATGGAAAGATCCCCTTTAAGTTTGCAAATTAAGTGAAAATTGAATGACACCAGGAAAAAAATTGACTCTAATAGTAAGAAGCGTTTCTCTAAGATGTCTGAGTCTGAGCTTGACAGTTGTAAGAACACTGAAAGAGCAAACTTTGGGCTGTTAGAGTATTAATGATTTTATCAATTATATAATATATATAATGCATATTATCATTATATACATAATTAGCTAGATAGATAATTGTAAATACTATGGTATGTTATATATACTTTACAATATGTGGGCATAGGTATGTTTCTGGAGAATACTAAATAACTTTCACCATCACCAATTTTTCAGGGAATCTACTTATGTAAAATATATGCAAACAATTTCTTGATGGTACATAAACACAGAATTAGCTAACCAGTATATAACTACTTATATATAAATATAAATATATATATATATATATATATATATATATATATATATGTAATATATATAGTATGCTAACAGGTCCTATATACAAAATAGGTGCCATCCAGAAATTGTTTGCATATAATTATTTTACATTAATAAATGCTCTTACATTTTTTCAATCCTAAGGCTTTTGACGGAGTTAATATTATCGGGGCGAGCCTGAGCGAGCCCCACACTAGTGAGGTAGCTGAAAAGTTATATTTGTGCGTTTGTTTGTATTCGTACGTATTCCGTAAATACTTTTAATTCTCGTATTCCGTAAATATCTTTGAAATAAAATTTGAGAAAGCCAGAAGAGAAAGGGACAGAGCCAAACGACCTGGAGAAACTAAAGCGGAGAGAGAGGTGAGATTACGTAAGAGAAGAGAGACTGATGGAGCTTGTCGTAATGGAGACAAAGGAAGATAAGCTGAGCAAAGCCTGAGAAGAGAGATTGAAGATTATGCTGGAGAGACAAGAGCTATGGAGACAGATTATAAAAGAAAAGTAAGGTTGGTGAGACAGACAGAGGGAGATAAGAGATAATTAGACTGCTGAGCAAAGAAAAGAGAGATTGAAGATTATGTGAGAGAGACAGATAGAGAGAACAGCTATAGATGGCTGAGCAAAGTGATCTTCTTGCTAAAGTATTTAACATCAGGGTTTTTCCTACTTACCTTTATTGGTGAAACTTCCATCACTATTCCGTGAACTGTAGCATTTGCCATCCTCACAGACTTGCACGTGTTCTTAATGTTGCACACACCCTCGTCTTACAACCATACATTTTCTTGTTCTCTCAGGCTTGCCCCACAATGATTATCATTCTCTAGTATATTTGCAATGATGCTTGTGTCACACACATGCTGTATATATAGCTAATTAAGTTAAGCCATTCATGAGGCATGGTCAATCTTTGGGTGTGGTATATGAAAGACCAGCAGGAAGAAAGAGTTGGGGGACAAAAATATATACATACTGTTATATACAGCATTTGAAGTATATATTTTTTCAATATTATATTATTAATTTCACAGACTGAAATAAAATACGTTTGTGATAACACCAGCACATCAGTTCAGTGATAATACACCACTACTGACTACATCAAAACAAGATATACAGAGAAAAAAGTATCCTTGGTGTCCAGCATTCAGTAATCTTGGCTGACTTTATCAAGCCTGAAACACAACAGGCCATCTCTTTAATCTTGCAACAGTGCCAACAGAACGAAAGTATTATAACCACACCCACCTTGATCAAGCATATAATGTGTGAGGTGTGGCCAGCATCACAGATGCAGATTCGCAACTTTCTGGACCTCCTGCAGCAATCTAACAGTCAGCTCGACCTTGCTTACCAATGACTGCAAGCAAGCATCCACTCAAGTCTGCAAGCGAACGGTATTTTTCACTTATTCTCCCAATATCCCTTCTCTCTCACTAGAACTAACTAGAAAGCAAGTCTATACATCACACACACATCGACATCCATTATAATCTCCTTTTACCCTTTTTTTAAAAAAAGTACCCTAAGCTAACTTTAAAGTAAAATCAATGGCCGGACACTCGACATGCCGCCACCACATTGGTATACTCTCGTAATCTACAGTAATTTGGGGTGTGGTACATCCAAGATCCCGTGAATTGCAGTTTAAATTCAGTATTCTATTAAGTTGGCTACACCTCCTCTCTGACAGGAAGTTGTAAAATTACAACCTTATAAAACTGAAAGGGCTATTGTAGTTATTATTTTCATTACCTACTCTCTTACCTTTTAAAGAACTTTAGGAATATATATTTCAGGTAGAATAGATTGCTAATAGGTGGGGCAGGGGGGTCTTGAGCTCCCCGTAATTTAAGACTGGTGGGCACAGCCCGCCCCTCAAAATTGAATGATGCAGTAATTTCTAAAACCATAACCAATTCAATTTTGCACAATTTTAAAACTATGTAATGTTATTGATTTATGCATGTGTACCATATTTATTAATTATTGTAATTGTTAATATCATATCAAGTTTGAGTCCCCCCAATTTTTTAATGCTGTCTAAGCCACTGTATTAGTTCCAGTTTCTACATAGCAGCTTTCTTCCTTTCTGCACCATGCCCATTAATTGACCAAGCCACCAGGAATGACGCAACTTCCTTAACTATGTATACAACGCACACTCACGAAAGTGGACTCAAGAATATATATATAGTTTGAACCCGTCAGAAAGCAATCATAAGAATGGGCCTATGGGCCATAAAAATTGCAATAATTATATAGAAAAATCACAGTAATCCGAAAACAATATTAAAAGTAAGTTGCATCACAACAGCTCTGATAATTATTACTGTATTTACAATTTACTGATGCCAGTATGTTGTAGCATTAAACAAAAATATTTCAGGTAGCAATTGGAAGTGTTAATATTGGTGATGGATCTCCATCGATCACCAACCTTCATAACACATTTTCATTTGGTATTTTCTTAAGTACTCAGGCTACTAACCTCCACTCACACACCTCTAGCCCAAGTGAAATATGACAAACTATATAGTTATGACAATTAAAATTAATGTACAAATTGACCACTGGAATAATCTCCATTCATTATTGATACATATCTCCACTCTACCTTCTGAGCTATCTGATCCGTTAACTAGTCGAACATCACCATATGTACAAGAAACTGTTGGTACTTGAGAAGCAATGACTACAATATGAGAAAGCATGTAATACATTGTTCACTAACACTATATGCATTTCAAAACCTTAGCTATAATATATCATAAGCTAATTTAGTCTTGACATATTGAAAGTGAGTAGTGCATAAAACCTAGACCACTAAATGACGATCAGATTCAAACATTTATCGCTATAAATAAGTGTGTGTACGCATGTTGTTCATATGAAGGAAGCATCTAAATAGACATTTCAAAACGTAGTGTGGCTTGCTGTGATCAATACATGTATGTAACCAGTATCAATGGGTGTACACATACAAAACAAAAAAACTTCTGCAAAGGCCCTACATACTCTACAGCAATATAATACATGTATGGATAGATATGCATGGTGTGTCTGACAACTTGTACATGTGGAAGACGTCTCACTAACTCTACAACCTCAGCTTACTGGACAAAATGAGCTGTTTTGTTTTGATACGTGTATAATAATATAAGCAATTTAGTTCAGTATTATATTTTGTCTACCCTGGATTCTAATAATTAATTTGAAGAAATTGAGAAGATGATATTTATATCTTGACAGTAACCACTTGTGAATATGCTTCTACAAGTGTTAATAATCTACTTACATGGATCCTCACACCTAACAGATGCATCTTCAAAATGATAACAGTCTACAATCTAATAATTCTGATTCAGATCCAGTACAAGACACTTCATCCAACCAAATTCTACCAGTTCCTTCTCCAAAGTAGGCTGATGAAAGAGCTGTTCCTTTAAGAATTGAATTCAAATATAGCCACATTATGTAATTTGAGTCACGTGTATACACAGAGTACAAAATACATAATCATTATATTGAGTGGTCAGTTTATCTGTCTAAACACAAATTTGGTTGTGTACTTAATATATATATGGCTGGTAACAAATTAATTATTACCTCATGTATTATAAATGTAGTGCTACAATTATTACAAGAGAAAATAGGTAACTTCCATCAACACTACAATTTAACTACCAAAAGTGTGTTCTGAATAAACATCATCTGAAAAATGGCTAATGGCGCCGGCGATAGTTATAGTATTCTCCAGAAACATACCTATACCCACATATTGTAAAGTATATATAACATATCATAGTATTTACAATTATCTATCTAGCTAATTATGTATATATTTATAATATACATTATATATATTAAATAATTATATATATATATAATTCTTGGTTAGAATGGAGGCTTTGAGATTGGAATAAAGATCCGTGATATAGCAAGTGATCTCAGGAGGTAATTTCAGATGGAACATGATGTCGTTAATTAGATTGTGAGATATCGAGCCAAAAGCATCTTTTAGGTCAACAAAAGTGATGGTGAGTGGCAAACCATTACTTCTTGCATGATCTATCAATGCCGTCAATGCAAATATGTGCTCCATTGTGCCATTTATACCAGACAGAAAACCCTTTGATTTCATTAGACAAGCAAAAATCTTCAAGCCTCAAGGCTAGGATCTTGTGAAATAATTTACCGATTGTCGAAGACAGAGCAATTGGTCTAAAGTTGGACGGACATGAGGTCTCACCCTGTTTATGGAGAAGAATGATCTTTCCTTTTCCCCAACTGGGCGGGGCAACATTACTCTCCAAAATGCCTTTCTGCAAGCTTTGGATTCTAGACCAATAAGGGGTGAGTACAAACTCTGGATTTACCAAAACTATCTGGCCCCCTCCTTCCATTACCATCTCGCAGTGAACCCCTCCACCACTAAGGTCATCAAGAATCTGGAAGCTTCTTCTACTTGACTGATCGAGAAATGGCTCAATCTTCCAAAACGTGCTACCCAAGCCATCCTGTATCATCCTGATGTGCTAAACATACCTCAGATGAATACAATCAGACTAAAAGCGAAAATTTCATACCTTTCAGCTATCCTAAACTCACCTGACTCATTAATCAGAGAGCTTCAAGTTCTCCTAAACAACCCAAAAGTTCAAAGTAACTTAGATGTCTCAAATATTTGTTGGAAATTTGTGGACTCAGCACCTGATAAAATAGCCTCAATCCCACTAGTAAAAAAGAAATGTGTTGCTGCAGTTAACAACCATGTGAAGGGATAAACATCTATCCACACTGGAAGTCCAGGGAAAGTTTGGTGAAATTGCGTTGTTAGAGAGTGAGAACAAGACATGGAAAAAGATTATGCTTCATGGACTCCCATATGGCCAGCTATCCTTTATATTGAAAGCAGGATCAGACACACTACCACATCCACTTAACCTGCGGAGATGGAAGATTCAATGTGACTCAAAATGTCCGTTATGTCACTCTTTAAGACCTACAACTGCCCATATTCTAAATGGGTGTCCCACTGCTCTGGATCAAGGACGTTATACTTGGAGACATGATTCAGCTTTGAAAAAAATCTTACAAGGAATAATTCTCCTACTGCGTAATGATAGCAAATTGTATGCTGACATTGACCAATGGAGAGCCGAAGATACTCCCCCTTCCACTATTCCACCAAATATCCTTTCTACTTCATCGCGACCAGATATAGTTATAGTCAATTCTCTCTCTAAGCAGATCCATCTCCTAGAACTCACTATTCCAACAAACTCACAAAAAGGCCTCGATCAGGCTAGAGAACGAAAATTAAATAAGCCCAAGTACAATTACCTTATATCTGATTTAAAAGTTATTGGATGGAGTCCATCTTACGACACTATTGAAATTGAATCATTAGGACACCTGCCATCATCTTCTTTGGAAGCCACTTCACACATTGTCTCCCCTGACAGTTCTAGTTCGATCACTTCCATCCTTCTTGAGTCTGCCAAGGTCGTTATTGCTTGCTCCCACCAAATATTCCTGGCACACAAACAAATTACCTGGTCCAGCTTCAGGCCCATGATAAATTGAACCTATCGCAATTTGTAAATCTTTATTTATTTTTTATTTTTTAACTCTATAAGTTTATATATATATATATATATCTTATCTTTCCCTTGCCATGCTCACTTTTTATCTTCTTCAGTTCTCCTAAGTTGTTAATGTGTACGCATGTGTCCGAGGACTCTTTATCCTATCTCACTTTTGTTTGTTGTTTTGGTTGTTTTTTTTTGTAAATTTTATCAAGGTATTTCTCCCCCTCTATATATATATATTTTTTTTAAATTAATATATATATATATATATATGTACATTATGTAGTATGCTAATAGGTCCTATATACTGAATATAGACCATATGTTTTGTGTCTGAGGATGTGATATAGCCCGAGCCCGCGATGGCTATATCACATCCGAGGACACAAAACGAGGGTCCTATGTAATAGCTATACACCCCTAGGAGTGCTGTATCTGATTTACAGTCCATATTTCCTAGGGCACGTAGCGCACAAGGGGAAGATGACTGTAAATCAGACACTGCCCAAATAGGGGTGTTATATGTAATATGTGTCCTAGTAAAGACGCGCATCAAAGGTTTGCTCTAGTAACGACTGACAGCAATAAAGGGCACGTGCGCTGCAGAACATCACAAGTCACTGAAAACGAGACATAGACGCTGAGATGGCAGAGGTGTCCAGTCCTGTAGCAAAACGGTGCTCGGGTCTTATATTCGCCATATATATTTCGAAGCCATGGTATATATATTACATATATATATATATATATATTATATATATATATATATATATATATATACATAATTATATATATATACTAGTATACAATGCAAATGAGTACTCACATTGACCATGACCGGATGAAGGAGAAGACAACAAGATTAAGGTGGTACTAGGGAGTGGGCGGATGCGACTCCAATCAGTTTCAAAATAGAATATTATATAATATGACTCTAACCTGGTGTAATGGCAACCTTCATATCTTCTAATCACCTTTATAGGGTCCTGGAAGTGATAAAACATATATAAAATGTCCATTTTTGTAATCGCAATAAGTACAACACGGAGAAAGCCACGCCCACCAATCATGGCATGCACCAAGTACAATGCATTTAGAGAAAACAAATAGAGCCGTTTTCTGGAAATTCATTTTACTTTTATAGTTACAAGAGGCTGAAGAAAGCTGAATTCTGTAGCTTTTCACTGAAACCATAAAATCTACCTTTCTAGGCACTATCAAACTCCGATCTTTCTCAGAGAGCAACTACAGTTACCCGCCATTGTTTCCCTCCCACCCACCCGTGGGGCGTGTTTAGGTTTGTTTCTGAAAATAAACTATCAGTGAAAACATTTAGGCCCAATAATTATACCCCCGGGTGGGTGTGGCTTCCAAAAAATACAGAATGGAACCAGATTGTATGCAGCAAGAAGCTTGCAAGACTAGAAACTGATTGGAGTAGCATCCGCCCACGGAAAAGACTACAACCTTAATATGTTAACTTTCTTAATTAATGATACTGCTAAGTTTAACTGTTAATATGTTAACTTTCTGAAGCAGACTTTCCTATTAACAGTGTTTGTTTCTCCACTGTTGTTGCAAAAATAATGAATGGATGTTATTGGTTATTATACATAAGTACAAATGATATATACTGGGAGTGAACAAGTAACATCTTGTTTTCACAGATAATTGAATGGGAGTGGTAATAATACCATAATAATATGCTATAATCATTTGTACAATATTATAAGTACAAATTGTTCATTACAGAGTAATTACAGTAATTTGTTGGATTTGCATCTATACTAGAATAGGGATGTGAATAGGTAACTATATTGAAGATATAGGCAGAGTATCGGTATATATAGGCAACTGCATTGCCTATGCATTGCCTATACAGCTTACACAATATTTTTCAGGCTTTGTAGATACATTTTTGTCAAACTGCACAAGTACAATCTGAAGATATGTGCAACCAAGGCTGAATATGCCTGTAATTACATGTACATGATAGGATCTGCATAAAGGCAATTTGTATTATGAAATATAGGCATATAAGCATATAGGCAAATTGCTGTATAGGTGCAACACTACAATTTGTACTTATGATAACATTATATTGTACTCCAACAGATAATTTAGAAGCCAGCACAATTACTATGGGATTTGTGTTTAAAGGCCATTTCATCCTTTTTTTGCATTAGAATGATGGCATATAGTTGTGTGAAAGCAAAATGATACCCTCCTCAAAGTTAATGATATCACAACTATAGGAGCAAAATTTGTTGGTGGGACCTGACTGAAGAAGTAGGTTGTATTACTAGGTTAGGGGGTGTAGAGGGATATTCCTCAAGCATTTTTTTGAATTTTAAAATGCATAATCTTTCAGCCATAGATCATAAATGTGATAATATAGGAGTAGGCATGTTATTATGATTTATTAGTTTGATGACATCAGATTCACAACCAGACTAAGTGCATGTGAGAAGTAACCAATCTTCAATGCAGTCCTGACCACTACTGCTATTGGCAATCTTCTGATTCAGATATATCATACTGAAATACACATGTAGTATATTGTAGGTATATAGTTATTTATGTACAACTACTGTTTGTTATTATTACAAAATGCTGGAGGGCGTACTTTTATCAAAATACAATTTTTTCTACTTGAATTTTAAAATTTGAAAGGATGTTTCCACGGAAACCAAAGAAACCCCCCTAGATCCGCCACTGATCTGTATGGTAATTATGTATATAACTGAGTAAAATTGTATTCTTTATTACCTTATACTAGTCAATATAGATCAAAATAAATTATTACTACTTGTAATCATTACATAGCAAGAAAAAGCATTGATTTATACAGGATGAATTGAAATTATCGTAACGAAATGAGGGTTAAAATAACTTGTACCAATTATAATCCAATAATTACAGTTTCGATTTCCTTGTATATTGTCTAATAGATGTGCACAGAGCCTATTTTACCAAGCGCCATCAGGATGGGACCCTTGCCTTCTTGGCAAAGTAATACAAACCACTACAATTGTTTTTGAAAATATAATATGCCGAAAGATTATATATCATTACTTACACATACACACACACACACACACACACACAGACTATATTCCCTTCCTACACACTTCGCAGCGAATGTACTAAACATTTAGATATTTCAAATTTTGCAGGTATATTGACTTTGGATCTCAGTCAATAATTAATTAGCAACGCATTTGCTGCAAAATATAAAATTATCGATGTACAATTGTAGGTAAATTCACATACAGTCTAAACATAGCTCAAGTAGTTATGTGGGAACCACCATTCATGCTGGACATTATCTGAAACATGTAGTGTATGTTCAGTACACTGTAAAAAGTGATATGTTATCTTAACCTTCAGTTTCAATGTAATTTTAATTTCTCAATGCTGAATTGTTTTTCCTGCTACACTGTACAAATGATAACAAAGGTATTGGTTAGTGCAATTGCAAGGATTTAACAATTAGTTGGTTGTTCAGGATGCATACATCTAACATCATAGCTATTCTATATTGATTGTATTAAAATAGGTAGAATATATATGTACCAACTATAATGAATTATCATGCCTAATATTTCATATTAATAAAGTATGGAGACCTAAAACGATTTAATTAAATTTAGGGCTGAGACGATTAATTGATTAATCAATCGATATTGAAAATTATCGATTATGCTAATTATTCCATAAGGCATACTTTTCAAGCATGTGACGGCAAATAATGTACAATGTGGAAGTGACAAGAAGCCTTTTTGATCATCAAATGGGAGGTGTTTCCTGTATTAATTGACTTTATTGGCTTAATTACTTCCGCTGATTTTAATCGATTATCAATCGACTTGAAGTTAGTGATAATCGATTTCAGAATCTCAGCCGATTCCCAGCCCTAATTAAAATATTTATCCTGTTTCTTTGTACATCTATTAGACAGGACAAGGATATTGAAATTACGGATTATAATTACATGTATATCCATAACTATCTACACAACCAATTAAATTAGAATTTTCACTATTCTGTGCAACTGTACTAACCAAGGCCTAAAATTAGGGCTAGTAACAGCCAAAACGCCAGTAGTTTTTTGGCTTTGGCTACTTGAGTAACTGAATATGGCTAGTAGTTAGGTTATATTTCTAAGTATTGGTGTCTCAATGTGTCTTAACGATCTTCATAATGCAACCTACTGGCCTATTGATGCATATATATATAATATTTACAAATACTAGTTTCAGGATTAGTATATAAAGTACTTGTCATAATAAAGTATATTAACAAAACAAAGTATTATATAAGTATAACCTGTGGTGCATTATAATCATAGTTTATCTTAGCCACCCTATCACCTGTGAATCAACAAATGTTGCTTACTTTCTTACTATGTACATAATATTCATACTTATAATAACAAATAATATCCATTGTATCTAAATTACTATGAGATTCTTTATTGTGTAATGTACTTTATTCCTCAGAGCACTGAGCCTGTTTTTCAAAATTCTTCCCATTTCCAACGTTGGCGACTCTATTACATATATTTTGGCCACCATTCACTTTCTCTACCCCAAACTTGGCTCTTTTTCCGACATGAAGTACTACTTCCACCAACTTGCTTACCGGGACTCGAAAGTCCCCAAGCACTTCGTAGGATCAAATGAAATGCAGTGTTCTCCCTCTTTTGACTGGAACTGGGGCTAACATAATGACCCCACTGCATGTTGGGACCAGCTACACCCACAATTTCAGGTTTCACAGCAAGGGAAATGCCTCAGGTACCCACCAGAGCGCGTGGGCGGGGTCACAAAGACCGCAAATTGCGCCCCTTCGAACCCTGCATTAACGGGGGGACACCCCGTTTAAAATTCCCCCCGTAGTCGTTATTTAGGCCGAAAAACCATCAACTTTTTAGCCACGTTCATCGGCTTGTGCCTGACGCCAATTACAAGCATCTTCGTGTAGCTAGGCATATATGTGACATTAGTGCTCTAAGGGTTAAGTTTATCTTTCATCAAACTTAATTGATAGCGAAATAAAAAACGTTTAGCCGATGAACAGTCTGTACCATTGGTATACCTATATTTTGTTTAAGGTTTTTATTACCTATTTGAATATAAATATTATTTACAAGGAACCTAATTAGCTAATTGTATCTTAGTTATTGTAATGTTATAGCTTTTAAGAGAAATAATACTTGATCAGTAAGCAATGCTTATGTCTGTTACAGTTAGATATTTAGCTCCTCACACCTTTTATGCTTCACTAATTAGTTTCTCTGGATTCTGTAATAACAGATCATGCGGTATGTTAGTATAAAGTGTGGAGAAGTCAAAGCTATTCAAATATTTAGCTATCTTAGTCCTGTTAAGCTTGTTCAGTTTCTTAAGAACTGGCAAAAAGTTATCTATAATTCAGAAGGCCATTGTTCCTTGAAATTCCTTCACAATATTCTTTGAAGTGAAACGGAAATTTGTATCAGCAAGTGAACATCCTACTCAGTGTTATATCTCAGTGAGTACAATCAGAATGCAGCAAATGAAGGCCATTTCCCTCACCCCCTTGCATCCTTATGAGTCCCATCAGGGTCATCCCTTAACTAGTCTCATGCCTAGCCTCACAGCACCCACTACCATGGAGAAGTGTCTGGTGACTTTCTAGCAATTTCTTGGTTTTGCTAACTCAGCATGTCATGCGATTATTTAGCACAACACACGTGACTTTTTAATTCTGTGCTGCCAACAGAGAAATATCAGAGTCTGGTTCTTTCCCATACTTGCAGCCAGGACAATGGTAGACTCACTGCATGCCAGGTACTGGTATACATAGGTTATTTTCTGAGTTGGTAAGTAAATGAACATATTTTTCCCATACACAAACATTTCCAAACATTCATCCTGTGTCTTAGTAGTGTAAATCTTCTTCCATATCTTAGTTTTGCAACATAAAAAAGGGTCGTAGCCATCAGTGACAAACAGCTTTTCACCAGAACAAAGATTTTTTCAACATATTCACACACATGTCACACATCTGATCATCTATTATTTGATGATGTACTTGAATTTGATTGGTGTGCATGATTCTCGGCATGCTGAGTTAGCACAACCAAGAAAATGCTAGAAATTCACCACAAGCTTCTCCACAATTATGGATGCAGCTGGTGACGAGACTATCCCTAAACAGCAAGGGTTGGAAAATGACATCTGATAGTCGACCTGTCATCCCCTGAAGGAGTCAACAATGGCATCGACCCTCTCCCCTGCTTTATGTCTTACGTCTCTACTCAAGATGGAGATAAGCAAACTGCCTTGGTGGCCAAAAAGCGATATTAAGGATGGCTACAGAATAGTCTCAGTATATATACATAGGCATTTTCTAGGAATCCAATGGCTGTGAGCCACCTACATAGACGGGGCCCTCCCGATTGGAGTTTGATCTACTCCCAAGATTCTTTCTGTGCTTGCAGACCTACTGCAATGGATCATCATCGACCAGTCCCACGCATTCGTCATCCACTACCTAGACAACTTTCTGCTTGTGGGCCCTCCTGACAGTAGCCAGTGCACCAATACCCTAGAGCGATAACTAGCTATCTGTTCCTGGCTAGGAATCCCTATTGTCCTGAAAAAGGTAGAAAGTTCATCAACCATGTTAACATTTTTGGGAATCAAGCTAGATTCTTTATTTTGGAAAGCTGAACTCCCCAAAGAATTACTCTTAAGAAATCATTCTATGGTGCAGAAATGGAGTGGGCGTAAATCCTGCAAGGTACAGTTAATCACTTCTATTGGAAAAAGGAGTGTCAAGCACGTGGTGCTCCACATTATCATATTTTTTGGTGGTTACGAGATGCACCTGTTATTGGGCATGATATATCGATGATCCTGAAAAAATACTGGAATGGATTGATGAGAGGATCATACCTGATGAGAAAAACAATCCTGATTTACATAGGTTTGTTAATAGGTAGCAAATGCACAAATGTAGCGCATATTGCAAACATAAGTGCAAGTGTGGTAGTACTTTCATTACCAGGTGCAGATTTGATTTTCCTTGTCAGGTGTGTGATAATGCTACCTTAAATTGTGTGGAAGAAAGTCTTAAGTCACACCCAAAAATATACCAACTGACACGTTCAGATTTAGAGGTTAGAGTCAATGACTATAATCCTCTCATACTAATGCTCTGGAAAGCAAATATGGATATCCAATTTGTTGCTGAATCATCTTTAGCTCTTGCTCACAACGTTAGTGGTTATGTTACAAAAGCAGAAAGAAGTAACATGCAAGTGGTATGATAAAAAGTAAGTGAAAACCATAGTATTTATGGTTGTCTTTGGAGCTTTGGCATTGGAAGTTTACATGCTAGGTGATCACCTCTGTGAAAAATCTGTCACAGTGAAGATGTTTCATTGCCTCATAAAGAAACTGTAGATTAAAGGATCACAATGTGTTGAAGGATATGGCAAAAAATAATCCTGAGACAGAAAACATCTTTCAGGACAACCGTGTAGACTCTTACTATCCTCAGAGACCAAGAGATTTGGAAAATATTTGTCTCTATGCTAATCATGAGTGGTATAGTAAAAATGATAATGGAGATAGGAAGTACAGCAAAATCACCAAACCTCAACTTCCAAACTATAAACTCTTTGATCCTGAAAAGGACAATGAAACAGAATATTACTACTATTCTCTCTTACTTCTCTTTGTTCCTTTGAGAGATGAGAGTAGTTTGCTTATGTTGAAAGAAACAGCACAAGAAGCTTTTAATTGCCTCTTACCCACTAATGTTGACTGCACTAGGTACCATGATAAATTGCTGAAAATGTTAAAAGCTCAGTCAAACATTAAAAAGGTCAATGAGGCTAGACAAGCTGATTGCATAGAAGCGCGAATGTAAACAAAGATGATGATCCACAGTTATTGGGTGAAGCTAAAACAGCTATGAAAGAGGTGGTTGAAATTAATGCTAATAGTACTACTTTAATTTTAGAAGATAGAATCACTATGTTGAACGATGATCAGAGGCGTTATTCTGATAAAATGAAGTATCATCTCTTTCATCAAAAGCAACACAAAGATAATGAATGCCAGTGCAAGTTTAAACCATTACAAATGTTTGTCAGTAGTAGGTGGTACTGGTAAATCATTTCTAATTCAGACAATAAAGTCTTAGTAAATACCATTTTGCCATCAAATGACATAAAATGTGCTATAGCCGCGCCCACTGGTTTCGTTGCTTTTAATGTAGGTGGTATATATTACCATTCATAGACTGTTTCAACTACCTATTGAACACGACAGTAAAACAGCTGGCTATTGGTCACTACCAAAAACGTCTCAGAAATAATTATGAAAACTTCACTTCGTAATGTTAAAATAATTATTAAAGATGAAGTTTCTATGGTATCTAGTCTAAACTTGGCATACATTCATTTGAGACTAGATGAACTCTTTGGTGGCAATGACAGGTTTGGTTCAAGAAATATGATATTTGTAGGTGATCTTCAACTTAAACCAGTCAATGGTAATCCAGTCTTTGAGAGGATTACTAACAAAACACTATTGTACAAACTGGGATATTCAGCCTCGATTAATATTTGGAGGGATTCTGTCATTTATGATGAACTCACTATTAATGAGCGTCAGAAAAAGGACAACGAGTTCTTCAATGTTGCAGAGTGTTTGATTTGGTTTTCCCACTGATGAAACTATTTTAATTCTTAATAAGAGAGTAATTACATGTACAATGTGCTTATCAGAACCATTTAATGACCTTCAGGAAAGTGGTCAAAGTCCAGTGTGTCTTTTTCCCACAAGAAAAGCATGTCATGACTTCAATATGGAAATGCTTAACTCTCTTACTTACAAAATACATGAACTAGTATGTACTGATGAAGTGGATGAGACTATATCTGTATACATAAATGAAAAGCAGTGATGGTAACAAGACAGCGGGACTGGAAGCAAAGCTTTCATTGGCCGTTGGTGCACGAGTCATGTTGCGCAATAATTTAGACACAAAATCAGAATTAGTTAATGGTGCTATGGGTACTGTTATGTGTATTACATCACAATATGTAACTGTTCAGTTTGACCATATTACTCAGCCTTACAATATACGAAATTATTTGGTCAAGAGCAAATTCATAGTTATGAAAAACTGTTACGTGTATAAAAAAACAATTTCACCTAATTCTAGCATATGCTATAACTATTCATAAATGCCAGGGATTGTCACTAGATTGTGCGATTATAGATCTCTCTGAGAATGTATTTAGTGATGGTATGGCTTATGTAGCATTATCTAGAATAAGATCACTTTCAGGGTTACACCTGGTTGTATTTCATCCTAAATCTATCATGGTTAACATTAGCTCTCTTAAAGAAACAATTGATACACACATGTACACAACTACCATTTTATTCATTACCACCTCAATCTAAGACAAACAGAAAACGTAATCTTACTAGTATAAATGATCAGCATGAGCCCAAGAGGTCAAAAACCTATAGCAAGATTTTACCTAGAAATACAAAACCTAAACAAAAGAAAAGGCCTTTGGATACTAATGTAGATAGTTACAAGCCAGCTAAAAGGTCATTGTCACATAATCGTAATGACTATAACCCCAGAGATGGACGGGTGTGGCCATTTAAATTCTATGAAGTCGATGAGCAATGGCAGCGTAATGCATGTACCAATCTTGGTATTCAGTATGTGATATCAAACAGACTTAGACCTGGTGGTCCAAATGTAGATCAAAGACCTCCAAACCATATTAAATATATAAGAGGGGATGGTAATTGTCTATTTCGTTGCTTTTCATACATCTTAACAGGTTCTGAAGAGCAACATATGGCAGTACGTACAGCTATTGTTAACCTCATGATAGATATTGCCGATTTCTTATTAGGTCATCATATACCTCCTCAATATTCTAATTTTCAGGATTATATACAAGATAAGGGTATGGACCAACCTCACATTTGGGGCACAGTCATAGAGATGTTTACTTTAGCCCATCTATTACAAAATACAAACTTGTGTTTTCATATATAACACTGATGATCTTAATTGGCGTAGATATTCCCATCATTATGCAGACAGAACTTTGAATGATGATATCCAACAAATGTCTGTGTACATTAATCATCCCCCGAATCATTTTGAGCTTGTACGTTCTATACAACAGTCTCATTAGGTTAATTGATGAGTAATTGTGAAATGCAAAAATGTCTTTGTAAATAGACAGTACTAAACTGTTATGTATATAATAAATCTTTACTACTTTTATGTCACATTACAATGTTCATCATGACACATTATATACATTTGTGTCCACAATAACCTATGATCACACTAATTGATGTTTATGGTATCTATTAAAGTGATTATGATACTGTTTACTGTACACTGATACAAATCTAATACATTTGATACAATACTGTGTTTGCTATGTACACATAATTTACAAAATCAGTGAACTTGAATTTACTCTAGTTTAACATGAAAAGGCAGCTGCAAATTCATAATGAAATCTTTATTGATGCTCCTGTTGGTCAGTGGTCTTTCTATCTGTGTCTCAACTATATATGACTCAGTCATTAACATTCAAAAATGACAAGTGTAACAGGGACAGAAAGACCCACAGAGGGTTGTCATAAGAAAGAAATGCTTTTGGAATTTCATGTCCCACATAGTGCTGACCTTTATATCAATATACTTAAACTCTGAGACAGTGATATTAAGCAAACACATAATGTACACATGTATCTATCTCCAAAACATGAATATGATTGTAATACATATTTGCTACTCCTGTTGGTGATTTATTCATAACTCAATCTCTCTTCGTCAAAACATAATGTGTAGAAAACATTACTCAACAAACTTATGTTAAATGAGCAACTAATTGTCATACTAAAGCATATTGTGTTTGAAAGAACAACTGAGAGTAACTGTATCAGTTATCCAAGAATCTAATCTCCCATTGTTAAATTAGCAGGGAGATTATCACAATATCCTCAACTATTATATAACAGTTACGTTCAGTGTTAGTACATTTCTTCTTTCTCTATTGGTCCTTTGGTTTAGTTTAGCTAGTTGTTTATCTGATTGTACGTATGCATGGAGAGTGTAGCTAATGTCACATTTCAAAACTACTATCTTCATCAAAATTACAAAGCTATGATTCTGAAAACTTTACTAAAACCAGAACACCTATAGACAATTGACAAACCAATATAATCTACCGTATATGAATTGTACATGCTGTGGATCCTGTTAGTTATTGAATTCAAATTGAAAGCTGAAAACATCCAATCGGCATAATAATATACAACCCATGTATAATGGCTTTTCTACTAAAATTATGTTCTGGATTCATACTATAGCAAATCAAAAGGGAGAAAACAAAATTTGTCTATTGAAACATTTTCTACAAAAGTTATACAACTACGTACTACATGAACATCCAAACAGTAAAAGGAATAATTACTTTCATGATGTTTGAATCTATACAAAATTCTACATGCTATAGATCCTGTTAGTTATTGAATTGAACTGATGACTGAAACTGTAATAAAAGCCCAATCTACATAGTATTCAACAACCAATATGATGGCTTTTCTACTATAATTGTTAGCTATGGATTCATACAATATCAATTTACCAACTCTGAAGAAAGCAAAAGAAATTTCTTTATAAATGTGTTCGAAAAGCATGTGATGTTACATACATGTTTAATACACAAAATCTGCTGTGGATCCACAATTTACATTATGAAAGTGACATTTCCTATGATTTTCTTGTGACTGCAAAAAGAGAATATAGCTAGTTAGACTTCACCCTACAACATCAAATCCATTAGTTAATGTTGAAATGTACAGACACTGACCATAACTGTGTATAATAGTTGATGATATTGTATATATTAATCTTAAGAGATAACATGTTATCTCTTCACTGCTATAATAGATATCTTCAACTACAGGAATGCTAAGCACTAGAGAACCTGAGAGTGAAAGGGTGACAGGGAGAGTGGACCACGACACAGTACCAGCTCCACGAGCGGTGTGGTCTGGAGCCTGGTGATAAGAGTACTGTAAGTGTAGTTAATGCTCACTCTCTTGAACATTTAAAATTGTAAAGGTAAGTCCTTTTGATTTATTACTGGCTTGGTATAAATATTTCTCCCATTCACATAGTGTCAGTTCACGTAATGATTTCAATTTGTAACAGGATACCTTTCTACATATATTTAAGTCTCAATATGTAAGCTCCAATTAATGTCCATCATATAAATTGACCAAGCACCTCAGTATTTACTGTATTGAACTTGTAATATTGAATGTGTTTGAGCACTATTTAAGAATTATTCATGATGTATGTTCCAACTTCCAATTAATGACCACCATTCATTTGTACAATAGAACATGAATAAAATGACAAGATGGATCACAAAAGAGGTGATATAATTTCTTCGATTACATTGATATATTAATGACCAATTGCAAAAGGCTATTATTCAACTCTGGACTATTTCATCAGTTTCTGCCATTGTAAGTTTATTACTTAGGAGTCTGTTAGCTATACATGTACAAGTATATCTTCGATATTGATATAAATTATAGTGCTTAAGGTTGTACTAGGGGGAGGGGTAGTTGAAACTCCAATCAGTTTCTAGTCTTGCCAGCTTCTTGCTGCATACAATCTGGTTCCATTCTGTATTTTTTGGAAGCCACACCCACCTGGGGGTATAATTATTGCGCCTAAATGTTTTCACTGATAGTTTATTTTCAGAAATAAAGCTAAACACGGCCCACGAGTGGTGGAGGGGGCGGTGGGTGGGAAACAATGGTGGGGTAACTGTAGTTGGTCTCTGAGAAAGATCGGAGTTTGATAGTGTCTAGAAAGGTAAATTTTATGGTTTCAGTGAAAAGCTACAGAATTCAACTTTCTTCAGCCTCTTGTAACTATAAAAGTAAAATGAATTTTCAGAAAACGGCTCTATTTGTTTTCTCAAAATACATTGTACTTGGTGCACCCCATGATTGGTGGGCGTGGCTTTCGTGGTTTTGTACTTATTGCGATTGGAAAAATGGCGATTTTAACCATATTTCTTCAATTACAGGACAATATAAAGCTGATCAGAAGATATGAAGGTTGCTAAGGGGTAAAAAAACATAATGTCAAACTGAAATATGTTACAATCAGAAGCTTTTAAAAAATTGACAAGGATGTGTTAGAGAAAAGGTTTGCTGAATGTTCTTGGGAAGAATGGTTTAGTCATGATGATGTTAATTACTGCTCTGAAAAGTTCTCTGTTATGTTGAAGGAGACTATGTCTGATTTGATTCCAGTGAAAACACTGAGAGTTAGGCAATCATCTTTACCATGGCTTAGGAACCCAGAGTTAATCGAAGCTAGAAGGAAGAGAGACTTTGCTCATAGAAAAGCCCTTAAAGTTCAATCTAATGAGGCATGGAATGATTTTCGTTCCTGTAGGAATAAAGTAAACAAGATGTTGCGATTATCTAAGAAAGCTTTTTATAAAGGCCTTTCATCTGACTCAAAAAAGCATCCACAAAACTACTGGAAATGTTTCAGTTATGTATCTTCTAAATCGGTTGGTAAAAATGTCTCTCACATTTTTAACCCTTAGAGCACTGATGTCACATATATGTGACATTTCACCCCTACGTGGTTCGGCGTCTCTTCCTGGCTACACGAAGCTGTCCAAATGCTTGTAATTGGTGTCAAGCTCAAGCTGATAAACGTGGCTAAAAAAGTTGATGTTTTTTCGGTCACCCTTTGGCCTAAATAACGACTATGGGGGGAATTTTAAAGGGGGGTGTCCTCCCGTTAATGTGTAGGTTCGAAGGGGGCACAGCCCCCTCGATGCCGACGAATTTATCATTTTTTTACCCTGCCCACGCCCTCTGGTGGGTAGCTGAGGCATTTTCCTTGCTATGAAACCTGAAATCGTGGGTGTAGCTAGTGCCAACATGCAGTGGGGTCATTTTGTTAGCCTCAGTTCCAGTCAAAAGAGGGAGAGCACTGCATTTGATTTGATCCTACGATGCGCTTGGGGACTTTCGAGTCCCGGTAAGCAAGTTGGTGGAAGTTGTACTCCATGTCGGAAAATGAGCCAAGTTTGGGGTAGAGAAAGTGAACGGTGGCCAAATTATATGCAATAGAGTCGCCAGTGTTGGAAATGGGAAGAATTTTGAAAAACAGGCTCAGTGCTCTAAGAGTTAAGAGTAAAGAAAAGGTTGACAATTTGAATAATTTCTTTATTAGTAACTCGGCAACTATAAAGGAGGAGATGTGTCCTGTTGATATGTGTCCATCTGTATACTTAGGTGCCAAGTGTTCCAGAATTTTCTCCTTTGATGAGGTATCTGAGGATGTAGTAAATAAGCATTTGTTAGCTTTGGATTCACAGAAAGCTACTGGCTGTGATGAAATTAGTGCGAAATTCTTAAAACTAGTTAGGACTTTTATATGTAAGCCTCTTACTATAATCATTAACATGAGCATACGATTGAACTCTGTACCAAATATTTGGAAACAGGCAAATGTAATTCCTTTGTTTAAAGGGGGTGATATGGATATCTTTGGTAACTTCAGGCCAATATCTGTCTTACCAATCATGGCTAAGATTCTTGAGAGAATTACTTATGATATGATTTTTGATCACTTCACTATCAATCAGTTGTTTAGCCAACATCAATCTGGTTTTAAGCCTGGTCATTCAACTCAGGATGTTTTACTTCATCTTTGTGATGACTGGGAGAAAGCTATGGATAAGAAGTTGGTTACTGGTGTTGTTTTTCTGGATATGAAAAAGGCTTTTGATTGTGTTGATCACGATATTCTTTTTATCAAGTTATTCCACTATGGTTTTGGTGTTAATGCCTTATCTTGGATAAAGGATTATTTTAAAAGCAGGAAGCAAAGAGTTGTTTCTAATGGTATGGTGAGTAACTGGATGGGGAAGTATTAATTGTGGTGTACCTCAGGGTTCGATTCTTGGTCCGCTTCTTTTTAATATATATGTTAATGATCTTCCCAATGCTGTAACTGAATCTTGTTTGCATCTGTTTGCAGATGATACAACTTTGTACCACTCTGCATCTTCTGATGTTGATGTCAACAGTATTTTAAATGCAGACTTATGCAAAATTTTATTATGGATGAGGAGTAATCTCTTAAAATTGAACAGTAAGAAGACTACATCGATGCTAATTGGTACTAAGCCCTTTCTAAGAGGTAAATCTCTTGATCTTAAGTTAGATGATGTCTCTTTGCGAACAGTAACACAAGCTAAGCTATTGGGAGTTATTATAGATGAAAATCTTACTTGGGGACCTCATGTTGATTGTATTTGTAAGTATGCCTGGAATAAGGTTCATTGCATTCGTAGAATGTCGAACTTTCTGTCTTTGTCTGTAAAAAAGAAGATATATCAAGGTTTTGTCTATCCAACTTTTGATTATTGTGATGTTGTTTGGAGTAATGCTTCGAAGTCCAGTTTATCCAAATTGGACAAGGTCCATAATTTTGGTGCTCGTGTCATAACAAATTCGAGTCCTTTGACTAGCAGCCTAACACTGTTTAACACCCTTGGTTTCTCCACTTTGGAAGAGCGGAGACGTTATCATTACTCTACTCAGGTTTTTCGTTGTGTTCATGGATTATCTCCAGCATATTTACGGAATACATTTTGTTTTACATCTGAAGTTACAGGCCGTAGTAGTCGTAATCAGCACCAATTATTTTTGCCCCAACCCTGTATTAATGCCGGCAAAAATAGATTTGGTTATAAAGGAGTATTAATTTAGAACAATTTGGATCCATCTCTGTATTCTGCAAATTCTTTGAGTATGTTTAAATCTTTATATGTTAAGAAATATTTTTAATGTGTTTAATATAGTGTTGAAATAATTTTGTCTATTAGTATATCTTATTTATTATTATTATTATTTTATTATTATTGTAATTTCTTTATTGTTTAGTTTTTTTGTTTTTTTTTGTTTATTTTTTGTTGTTTTTTTTTTATTTTTTACTTTGTTTATTTTGTTATACAGGGCGTTACTGAAAACCAGTATACCCTTACTGATGCTTCTTTCCCTGTCTAAAGAACTTGGAAATTTAAAAAAAAAAAAGTCATTATTACACCAGGTTAGAGTCATATTATATAATATTCTATTTTGAAACTGATTGGAGTCGCATCCACCCACTCCCTAGTACCACCTTAATTATATGAAGTTCTTAATTAACTAATACCCATCATGCAAAAGGACCATGTGCAGGTCTATTTAACTATGTTATAGGTATTATCCAGTTCTTTTACTACTTAATTAAATCTTTTTGTGTGTTACAGAACTGCCGGTTCCAGTTTTCAGATGTATTCTCAATATCCCACATTTACTTTTTAATTTAGTACATTATGACAAGACATTTTTGCTGAATTTCAATCACTCGTATTTTATATACAATTGTTACTAATGGCTACGAAAATTTGTATAATGCTACAACTAACTTACATTCAAAAAAACAAGAATGGAAACAAGAATAATAAGAAACATCATCAATGAATATGATAGGTTAAAAATTATGTGAACAAGGTCAGGATGGGTAGCTAACAGCAGGAACAAAATTAAACAAACCAATTCCATATAGCCCTACATATATGCTTTTTTGTTTTTTGCTCTTTAGTGACATGTACTTATATATGCAGGAATTGGCATGGTTAGTTTAATTTTGTTCCTGTGACCCATCCCGACCTGGTTTTGACATCCCTACAAATCCTATCATTTTTATAGAAAATGTCATTTATTATTTTATATTCTAAATTAATGCTTTGGCAACAAATCTCTGTAATGTTCATAACAGCTTTTGAACTGATAATGATAAATCTAATCCTAATGTCATGCAACACATTATAACATTATTCATGAATAAAATTATCAGCATTGATCTCATGACACAACACAAAAAAAATTAAGTTTCTATAAGTACGTTTGTAAATTTCAGTGGCAAATGGCCATATTCTTGAACCATCATATTCATTGCTTGTTGTCTTTGTGGCCAGAATCCTTTATTAGAATGATTGATACCTTTGAAGCCTTCTATATGAGAAAAAAAATTCATTAATGATATTTTCTAAGATACTAATCTTTGACATTATACAGAATGTTTACTGACATTCAAGTTGATGAGTTGTTTCAATCAATTCACCAACACACATCTGTATTCATTGTGATATAGTGTAGACAGACTTCATTTTATATAAGATAAAGAGATTACAATTATATTTAAAGTAATACATACTTGCAATTTTCTCCAAATGTTGACCATGCCCCTTTACCCAAATACAACAAGGTTGTTCACGTCCACTTTTTCTAAGAAACTCTCCAACCATTCCAGCCAAAAATATGTCTTCACAGTTATTATGTAATTCAACGAAATTATAAAATCGTCTTGGTAACTCATATGTATACATATGTAGGTAGTAGATATGAACAAAGCAAGTGATAGTTAATATGAAAGAGTATCGAGGATTTTCTTTTGAGGGTCGCTGAGATTTATGCTTTTTGTCAACTAGTCCATAGCGTCGAGATGTACTGTCATATGTATGAACTCTTGATTGAAATCCAACAATTAGTTGAGGAGAATTCTATACAAATATAAATTTATTACAAAAATATAGATTCCTGAATTCTTAGAAAATTTGTGGGTTTGTAGCATGTATTGATGACAAAATATGAGGTGCATCAACAAATACAGAGCAACTGAATGTTGCATGACCCTCTCTAATTGTTAAATTACTTGATAATTATACAAGTTAATTCATGGTACCACTATGGGTGGGGTGTTTCATGAAACTTTGTCAAAGTATACATGTTAACTTGCTTTGTTGTAAAGAGGAGTTATTAAACCGGCCAGACCTACATGTATTTACATGTTCTCTCTTTGTTAAATGATATGCATGTCTTTATATTAGAGAACATACCTGCCAAACATGAAATGCAAGCTCCAAGTCTTTTCCTCTAGGAAGCTGGTCATCATCAATAATCAACACAGCTGAAAATAAACATTATATATATTCATGTTACATAAACTAACTATGTGATCATGTATCTATGAATACAGGTCTATACTAATACCAAGATGTAGACGTGTTTAATGACAAATGTAAAGAATAGTATTATAAATTGACACTCAGATATTACAATGAAATGTACTATATATTACTATTAGATTAAACTACTATTACTAATACCTTCAGAGTCAGTGTATTATATTGCTTTTACTATTACTAATATCATAATATTACTATACTATTACTGTTATGGATTACTATATAGCATTGAGGTTTGTTTGAATTTGTCATGTTTTAAACTGCATTTAATGTTTATGACAAAAACATTTTCCTTCCAAATACTTCAATACTAAAAGAAAGTCTCTCTAATGGCCCCAGCTACTTTAAATGAACATATTACTCAAGGTCAATTACTATTACCATTACCTCAACATAGAGATTGTATATTATTTTTACTAATACTATTACTTGATTATTACTAATACTAATACCTCAGTTTTTTTAAATTACTATTACTATTACTATTACCAAGAGTTTATGAGCACTGCGAGGGAGCGTCAAACTGCACTAACCATTTTTGTCGAATCACACTTTCAGCAAAACTCCAACTATGGTCAAAAACCTGAGTTAAATATAAGTGTTCTGGTTTGTGGAAGTGGATGGGCAATTACTACAATTATTGTCAAGAAACAATGTCATGCAGAAGAACAGTCAAGCTACATTCCAATCCAGATTTGTTGTTTAGTAAATATCAAATTGTGATCAAAAGAACCAATGCACAGATTACTGGGATGGAATACTACAAATGGGACCTGCAAATGGAGTGGAAACCTGAAATGCAAGTTCTATACAAGCCGAAAAGAAACTCAAGAAGATAGCTTGAATACGAGGTGCTTTCAAATTTCATTCCAACTAACAAACCAATCATCATGTGGTTATTTCATTAGAGATATTGCTTTTGTTATTGACTATTAATCATCCTTTTATACACCCAGTAGACTTGATACACTTCCTTGAGACTTTTGTTGCAGACCTTGGTAGCACTTGTCCTTTGCTGGCTATATTAGTATCATTTCAGTCTGGAAAGAAGTGGGGGATTATACAGACTACTTCTACACATCTTGTCAGACACACAAATGACATTAATTTCAATAGTTATTATTCACTTTATATTTCAATAAACGCTTATCATGCCTACTTAATCACTTACACAGTTTACAGTAGTTTGCCATATAAGGCAGTTTGCACAGGTGTGATTCGAGAATAGATGGTTTGCAGAATATATTGGAGTTCAATGCTCCTTCGCACCACTTCACGCTGCTCATAAGCTCCTGTTATTGCCTTGAAACATTTACTCATTACTATAACTATTGCTATTATATATTACTATTACCCCATGTCTGCTTACATTAATTATAAATGCTTGAACGTGAGTTCAGCGGTACATGTGGAAATATCTGCCACTGACACATCATGAGTTTTTTGACTTATTATCAACATCTCCCATTATACTTAATAATTATAATATGGATTAGTCTCAAATTTTAATTGACATACTCTAGATTTATCAGATAATATCTCGCATGAATGGGTGTTTCTACTTGACATTTTTTAGACTGAATGTGAGTATACCAAAAAGTGAATACTGTTGCTGGGAAATTTTTACGCATTGCTAATACCCATACTGATTATTGACAATTGAGTGTGAGATTATTCAAAATTGATATCTGCCAAATTAAATTTTGTGTATACTTTAGTTTGGATTACAGAACCATTACAACAGTTACAGTAACAAGAGAGAATGTTATCTGCATTACTCGAATATACATACTATTTCAAATGGCAAAGCAAAACAAATGATGATACCCCACCAAAGTTACAATATTGCTTTAAATGGGAGCTGCCCTCGAGTTATGACTGCCTTTGAATATCTTCCTTCTACACCAATTAGAAATAGATGCCACCCTTGTGTGATGTGATATATACAGTTTAGGATAATTTGCTAACAAGCTTCAAAAGCACATGACAACAGCCAAAGGCTATAAAGAATCTTCCAGAAAGTTCCAGTAACTAATTAAATCACATGGTAAATTCATAACACATACATGTATACCAATGAAATTACACCTTACAGAACTTAACTTGACCAAACAAACTTCAGTTGTACACGTATACCACACATTGATTGCCAATAAATGTCCAAATTGATTATATATAGCTAATCCTTCTCTTGATTAATAGGGGAGGAGGGAGCTTCAGCCCTCCTAGTTAGTAGTTAGGTAATTATAAATTCATGCAGCTTTAAAATTTAATACTAGACAAGTAGACTGTGCCCACTATCATTTTTAATCATTTAAAGCAGAGCCACACCTTTCATGAATAATTAATATTAGCAAAATTTCATGCACGCCAAAGGCACACATTCCACTAAATCCTCTGCTTCTAAACAGCTGTCTATGCCCATGCTTTCCGCACTGGCATCCATAAAAAAATGTAACATATCAAAAGGTGTTGTTGAACTATTATGATTTGCTAATCTTGCCTCATAGAAAATATAATATTATATTTTTTGCTAAATCATTCTTTTGTTTGTACAATAATTTGCTAATCTTGCCTCAAGCACTAAATTCTATGATTATAATATTATTAATTTTTTGCAGACAAATCACTTTTTTTTTTGTTGAAGTATCGAAATGACTTCCTAATCTTGCCTCATCGAAAATAAATCAGAGAGTACGGTATAGGGATGGCACGTAAAAAAATGGCCGCCCATACATTTCAGTTGCAAGTGTTGAGCTGAAATCTCTGCTAAACTTATAGAGACAAGTCTTAATAAACACATACCTTTTGATATCTAGTGTTTTTATGACTAACAACATCTTCTAGACAGTTGGAGATCATCTTTAAGGTAGAGAACCGGCAAGTAGCAAAACTGGCAAAATCTTAAACTTAGCAGTATCTTAATATTATTTTCCAGACAAATCATTTTTTTGTTTGTTGAACTATCACAATGATTCTAGCACCATTTCAGTCACATTTATAGTAAAATTCTGGTCTTAAAGTATCGAGATGATATCTTCAGATACAATGAAAGAAGACAGTCTCAACGACTACAAAGATTTGATCTCAAATTGGACGCCATTTTCCTATGTGGAATTTAATTACGCATGCGCATTTCCATACTCGGAACATGGAAGCTGAAAAGGTGGAATTGTTTGGAATCGTAATAACATTTGTGAGCAAATACATTCTTATAATAATGAATATAATAAATATATATTATTTTCGGACTCGTGGCAACGCTGTATCCAACTCGTAATATTTCCCGGGTATCTGTGCGATAATATATTTATCAAATAATGCTTGTTTTTGCCTATTACTACTTAGCAATACTTTATTATTCAAACTATCATGATAAAGATGGTAATCTTGAAGCATTTCACAAGTTAAATCCCAAAACAGTAGCTATCTCGGGCAACCTCCAACCCGAAGAAAGACTTTCAGCACTGCACATATATAAACTTCTCTACTTTCACATTTTATCATAAACATAACTTACCTCGTTCATAATTTTATCACAACTCATGTTTACTAACTTCACCATCGCCAAAACTAAAGAAATTAGAGAGTAATCTCTTTCTACACAATTTTTACTTAGCAGCATGTGACACGCAATACAATAAAACTTCCGGTCATATGACTCTATAAAAATACTGGCAAATATTGTCATAGTGCGTGATTTGAATGTCTAATTGAAAATGTATGGATTCGTTGTTTCTATGGTAAACATTGTTTGATAATTATTAATATTAAAGCAATTGTATAATAATATTGTATACTATGACACTACTTCTCGTAGGACTGCAGACAGTGCTGTAAGTGAAATAGAGATTATACATCATCTGAAAGTGAAAGAGAATGACATAAATACAAAAGACTGACCTTCATTGATGAACAAATTTTAATGGATTTTTGATTGCATGATTTCATAATGATAATATACAATCTACAAAAAAATATTCCCAACATTCAGGAAAAAAAAAACAATGAAAACAAGAATAATAAAAAACATTTCCAATAAAATGAAAGATGTAGGGATGTCAAAACCCAAATTGCATGTGAACAAGGAACCCAAAATTAAACAAACCACTTCCTTATAAGTACTTATAAAGCAAAAAAACAAAGAGCTGTACTTATGTAGGGTTATATGGAATTGTTTAATTTTGGGTTCCTTGTTTGCATGCTTTTTGGGTTTTGACATCCCTACATCTTCTTTCATTTTATTGGGAATGTTTTTTATTATTCTTGTTATAATTAATAAGGCTGAAAGTGGAAAGTGAAAAATACTGGTAGGTCACTGGTGGATGAAGTCAGTGGCCCTGGGTTCGATTCTTAGTGACTACCAACACTTTCCTTTTTCAACTTTATTAATTAGAATTTAGCGTTTATTTTCTGAGATAAGATAATCATTGTTGTTTTTTTTATTGCTACTTTCATTATTACAATGATGTATGTACATATAATATAGCATCATAATAATATATAATAGCTAATTAACAAGACTAAAAACAGTGGGTGTCACTGCATGGTTGGAAAAAGTTATACAGTGAGTGACTAGATATAATTTGTGCAGTCTACCATTATTATTTCATTGACTCAATAAGATACTAACTTAACTAGCTAGGAGAGGTCAACAGCTATTATTTAAGCAACAACCAGTCACATAACTTGTTATGCACTCCTGATACATATACTCTTTACACTCGTAGCTAAGGAGTTAGCTAAATATAAACCATCCAATTGCATGAATGGACATTTCTTTTGCTAGAATATATGTGATCATAATGATTTTCACTGTAAATTGCTCTAGAATCAATTTTTGATGTCCAGGAAATACAAACTTTACTGGGGGAACATGCCTCCACAACACCCTTCCCATCTCTTGGAAATACCACTGTATGCAAAACTTCATTTTTTAGGCTACTTCAACATGGAATCCTCTACAATGTGCCATGGTGGTTATCAGTTGATAGATTTGTGGTTAATTGGAAACTCTACCGTTGTGTTAGATTTGGTTGTGATAATTATATATGTATATTATATAGTATGCTAATATGTCCTATATACAAAATATAGGACCTGAGTTTTATGTCCAAGGATGTGATATAGCGCGAGCTTGCGAGGGCTATCAGTATACACGAAGGGGTCAAAATCTTTGGACAAATTCCTTTATGGCTTCATAATCGTAACGCGTAAATTTTAAATTATATTTATAGCAACTTTGATCATGAATTTCATTGTCGTCTAAAACAGTTTATACAAGTTGATCTTTTTACATCGTAGCTAATACACATATAATACTATCTGTTGTCTTTCATGAATAACAAGCTGGATCTCTGTTGACTATTATTTCCTTGAAGACTGACATCTCTTCTACCAGTGTGTTCACTGACAGCAGTATCTAACAGTAAAATTTCAATCTACAAATGTTTAAAGTCATACGCATTAGGCTAAATTGCACTACCATAGTTTTCAATACAGAATCCACACAAGTGCATTACTTCCTGTTGTCCAAGGAAGTGTAGCCCCTTTGTGTATACTGTATATCACATCCGAGGACACAAAACGAGGGTCCTATATTCAGTATATAGGACCTATTAGCATACTATATACAATATATTGTATGATGGTGACATCTCCTGCTAGTCTGGGGACCCGCCCCTTCGCAACGAGGAAGGGTCTGGCAACATGCGTATTCACAAGTTGTCACCGTAGCAGGATTTCTGCTACGCTTTGATCTAACCGATCAGGGGCGTGTGCTTTTAGTTATATTATCAAGCAGGCTGGGAATCATCTGGGATACGATGCTATCAAGCCAGAACAGCTAAAAGTTGTTTCGCACTTCTTAAAAAGAAAAGATTGTTTTGTTATTTTACCAACTGCATATGGTAAAAGCCTTTGTTTTGCCCTTCTTCCACTTGTATTCAACACTTTGAGAAGTACCAGTTCCTCCATCGTGATTATTATGACTCCCTTAATATCTATAATGCAAAGCATGGTTGAAGAATACCAGTCTTGAGGTCTGAAAGCTGACTACACTCAGGAACGCCATACGTGCATGTGCATATTAAAAATTTTACATAATAAATTATACAACCATAATTAAAAATTCTTCAAATTCCACTGTGACAACTTGTGAATACGCATGTTGCCAGACCCTTCCTCGTTGCGAAGGGGCGGGTCCCCAGACTAATCTCCTGCATAGTGTGCAAATGGAAGGTCTATATACAATATATAGGACTCACCACATCAAAGGGATGATGTCACCATCATACTATATATATATATATATATCAGTATGCTATATGAGCATACTAACTATGAGTTCATACCTTCTGTCCTTATCTCAGGGTAAGGAATAAATCTGTTATTCAAACTGTTAACAAGGGGTCTTTTAAAGAATAGTTCTTTTGAACAATTGTAGTTGGTGAAATGCTTGGGTATAGTGGGTTCATCCACATCATTCCAAACAACGATGACACGGTCCACAAGTGCGAAGTTGCAATGAAAATCCAAAACCCTACCAAGAATATCAGTTCGTTTGTATGTCAGGAACAATACAGTGTAAGTTTTTTGGGACACTGACGCCCAGTTTGGCCAAGTCTCAAGTTCCAGGCTCCCGACCCGCTGCTCCTCGTGCAACACTTCGACCACTGTTGTAGAAGATCCAGATGTCAAACTATTAAGAGCGGTCAATAAAGTAACAATCAATAAAGTTGTGATAGTAAAGATTAGCACTATAGCTTTTCTTTCCATACCTTTGGCCGTGGGGAGGTATTAACCCTTTGAGCGCGATGCGCATATATATATGCTTAGCTTTCCCTTTAATTAAACGCGACGCGCATATATATATGCGCATAAAGTTTAGCGACTTCAAACAAGCCTTAAAGTATTTTAGAACTGTTTCAAACTTTCCATACATCTGTATCTGGCTTATAACTAAGTACCTACCAAGTTTAAACAACTGTGTTACTTCCATGAAAGACTGTGAGCAGACAGACTCGACGAAGGAGACGGTCAACGCCCACCTTTCTAGAAAGTGAACGCTTGTCCTGACTTACCTGCTGGGAATAGCTAGCTATAACTTACACTGTAGCTGGAGGAGACATCTAGCTTCTGTAGAATCACTTCATTTGGGGCGTGCATACAACTGTGTAGATACAAAAGCCAAATCTCGAGCAACAACAAAAACGGTAAAAATTACGAAGGAATTGAGATGAAGCCATCTGATAATATTGTGGGTTTTTTAATCAAAACTTCCTGTTCTATAATTAGATTTCGTTTATTTATAGAATTGATAGCCATAACAACATTACAGAGCTAATCAAGCTTATGAATAAGTCATTATTACACCATCCGCGTTTAGTACATAGTAACATTAATAAACTAACGCGTTCAAAGGGTTAAGGTTATCCAATTCAGACTTCGGATCACTTGGCTGAAGTGAAAAGCACATTCACCAAAAAGAACATTCCTGAAGGTGTGGCATAAAACCGCATGTTGTGATGATCATTAAAAGGTGATAAAAGGTAATTAATGTGTTAGTCTAGATTGCTAATCGCTACAATGTATATATAAATATATATATATATATATATATATATACTTATAATCTTGCCTAATTATTGTGTTAGTCTTGATTGTTATGAATGCTAATCGCTACAATGTATATAATAAATATATATATATATATATATATATATATGTATATACTTACAATAATTATTTTTTAGTTAATATTTACTTTCTTGCCAGTTTTGCAATTGTTATTTAAGTTGTTTATATTCATCAAAACTGTATTGCTACTTTAGATATGTTTGGTCTAGTTTACAATCTATAGATTTTATCTATATGATGAAAAGAATAATGTATGCTATTATTACAAAACAATGTATAACATACAGTAGCAATATCATGTTTTATATTGTTTTGAATGTCTTATCTATAAATAATTGCCATGAATTGTATATTCCCAGCTATAAGAGCTTAAATGTATTCTACGGCTTATAGCTGGGTGTGGTGACCCAACCTACTTAAGTAACTACCACCATTGTGTTTGTCTCTTAAATGTACATCCATTACTGATACTAAGTAATTGCCATGAAGTATATATTCCCAGCTATAAGAGCTTAAAGGTATTCTACGGCTTATAGCTGGGTGTGGTGACCCAACCTACTTAAGTAACTACCACCATTGTGTTTGTCTCTTAAATGTACATCCATTACTGATACTAAGTAATTGCCATGAAGTGTATATTCCCAGCTATAAGAGCTTAAAGGTATTCTACGGCTTATAGCTGGGTGTGGTGACCCAACCCACTTAAGTAACCACCACCATTGTGTTTGTCTCTTGAATATACATCCACTACTGATACTAAGTAATTGCCATGAAGTGTATATTCCCAGCTATAAGAGCTGAAAACTATTCTACGGCTTATAGCTGGGTGTGTTGACCCAACCTACTTAAGTAACTACCACCATTGTGTTTGTCTCTTAAATGTACATCCATTACTGATACTAAGTAATTGCCATGAAGTGTATATTCCCAGCTATAAGAGCTTAAAGGTATTCTACGGCTTATAGCTGGGTGTGGTGACCCAACCTACTTAAGTAACTACCACCATTGTGTTTGTCTCTTGAATATACATCCACTACTGATACTAAGTAATTGCCATGAAGTGTATATTCCCAGCTATAAGAGCTTAAAGGTATTCTACGGCTTATAGCTGGGTGTGGTGACCCAACCTACTTAAGTAACCACCACCATTGTGTTTGTCTCTTAAATGTACATCCATTACTGATACTAAGTAATTGCCATGAAGTATATATTTTCAGCTATAAGAGCTTAAAGGTATTCTACGGCTTATAGCTGGGTGTGGTGACCCAACCTACTTAAGTAACTACCACCATTGTGTTTGTCTCTTAAATGTACATCCATTACTGATACTAAGTAATTGCCATAAAGTATATATTCCCAGCTATAAGAGCTTAAAGGTATTCTACGGCTTATAGCTGGGTGTGGTGACCCAACCTACTTAAGTAACTACCACCATTGTGTTTGTCTCTTGAATATACATCCACTACTGATACTAAGTAATTGCCATGAAGTGTATATTCCCAGCTATAAGAGCTTAAAGGTATTCTACGGCTTATAGCTGGGTGTGGTGACCCAACCTACTTAAGTAACTACCACCATTGTGTTTGTCTCTTGAATGTACATCCATTACTGATACTAAGTAATTGCCATGAAGTGTATATTCCCAGCTATAAGAGCTTAAAGGTATTCTACGGCTTATAGCTGGGTGTGGTGACCCAACCCACTTAAGTAACACCACCATTGTGTTTGTCTCTTAAATGTACATCCATTACTGATACTAAGTAATTGCCATGAAGTGTATATTCCCAGCTATAAGAGCTTAAAGGTATTCTACGGCTTATAGCTGGGTGTGGTGACCCAACCCACTTAAGTAACACCACCATTGTGTTTGTCTCTTAAATATACATCCATTACTGATACTAAGTAATTGCCATGAAGTGTATATTCCCAGCTATAAGAGCTTAAAGGTATTCTACGGCTTATAGCTGGGTGTGGTGACCCAACCTACTTAAGTAACTACCACCATTGTGTTTGTCTCTTGAATATACATCCACTACTGATACTAAGTAATTGCCATGAAGTGTATATTCCCAGCTATAAGAGCTTAAAGGTATTCTACGGCTTATAGCTGGGTGTGGTGACCCAACCTACTTAAGTAACTACCACCATTGTGTTTGTCTCTTGAATATACATAATTATATATATATATATATATATGTATATACTTACAATAATTATTTTTTAGTTAATATTTACTTTCTTGCCAGTTTTGCAATTGTTATTTAAGTTGTTTATATTCATCAAAACTGTATTGCTACTTTAGGTATGTTTGGTCTAGTTTACAATCTATAGATTTTATCTATATGATGAAAAGAATAATGTATGCTATTATTACAAAACAATGTATAACATACAGTAGCAATATCATGTTTTATATTGTTTTGAATGTCTTATCTATAAATAATTGCCATGAATTGTATATTCCCAGCTATAAGAGCTTAAATGTATTCTACGGCTTATAGCTGGGTGTGGTGACCCAACCTACTTAAGTAACTACCACCATTGTGTTTGTCTCTTAAATGTACATCCATTACTGATACTAAGTAATTGCCATGAAGTATATATTCCCAGCTATAAGAGCTTAAAGGTATTCTACGGCTTATAGCTGGGTGTGGTGACCCAACCTACTTAAGTAACTACCACCATTGTGTTTGTCTCTTGAATATACATCCACTACTGATACTAAGTAATTGCCATGAAGTGTATATTCCCAGCTATAAGAGCTTAAAGGTATTCTACGGCTTATAGCTGGGTGTGGTGACCCAACCTACTTAAGTAACCACCACCATTGTGTTTGTCTCTTAAATGTACATCCATTACTGATACTAAGTAATTGCCATGAAGTGTATATTCCCAGCTATAAGAGCTTAAAGGTATTCTACGGCTTATAGCTGGGTGTGGTGACCCAACCTACTTAAGTAACTACCACCATTGTGTTTGTCTCTTAAATGTACATCCATTACTGATACTAAGTAATTGCCATGAAGTATATATTCCCAGCTATAAGAGCTTAAAGGTATTCTACGGCTTATAGCTGGGTGTGGTTCAAAAGTTTTAATAAAGATGTTGAGGGATGTACAACAGATCACTGAAACATCAGTGTAGTATAATTTGGGTTGTACTTGACATCGTAAAATCTGATTTGAGACAGTTTCATATATTATCTATGAAATGAAGATACTGTGTAAGGACATTTGTCATGTATATAATTATTCAATTTTCTGCCTGTAAAGTAACAAACATATATTTACTGAATCCACTGTGTATATACAATGTATGTGAATGTATACAGCTAGATTGCAATGTCTGAACCTGTTGACATGTGTAACACATTCCTTGTCTTTCAACAAACATGGAAAACATTTCCTTTGACCCAGGTACATTTATTTCCTATAAAAAGGGTGTATACTAATGCCTTTTCAAAAGAATGAAGCATCATTTCACCTTGGTAGATTGTGTCAATGTTTTCATCAATTCCCTCAACAAAAGAAGTAATTTTTCTGCAACATCATTCTCCTCCAGTGACACCAATACTGGGTGAGCGTCAGTGTCTGTATGATTCTTTATAGCAGACTATATGTATATATATTATATATATATATTATATATATATATATATATATAAATTATATATACATACATATAAATAATTAACTACATTGTGTAATGCAGTTGAAATCATCCAATTGTCTGGCTTAAGCCACCAAGCCCTCTTTGTATATTGTATAAAATATACATGTACATGCATGAATGTTTATAAATCCTACTATTAGAGTTGTTGGGTCAACAGCAGTATCATTCTGGAAGTTTCGATGTATTGCAAGATAAGCTTCTTCAATCTCACTGAGAATACCATCTGGAAAACCTGTCAATGTTTATATAATGAATTAACAAGTGGATTAACTCAAGTACTCTTATAACCTTGTAAAATAAGTGGCAGTGGTGTGACCTCCAATGCTTGCAATGCTGAAGCCAGCCAACAAACAATACAATCATCAGGATTTAAAACTCCAGCATTCCCCTTTTTGATCAATTCAATCACTGATGATGTTACTTCTTTATCCTTTGTATGTGGTGATAATGTTAATAGTATAAACATAATTATAATTAGCTAACTAACCCATTTTTTCCATTTAGCTGATCGATGTATGTCAGTTGCCTTCCTGTTAAAGGCTGCCAATGATCATGTATAAAAACATCTGGCCTCAGTCGGTGACGAGGGTGGTCAATACACTTTAATATTCTATTCCACCCTTCAACTGCCCCTGATGTTCTTTCTGACATTCTCTAAACAAATGAGGTATACATGTATGTATGTATGTTGCATGTACATGTAAATCAATATAATCTTTAATGTTCATGAAGCATGTTTTTACCTGTCTTGTACATATATGTGGATTTTGCTTTGATGACCACTGAGGTTGAGTTCCCCTTCCTGTAAAATGTACATGCGAATAAATAAATTATGTACACAAATACTAATTGTCACTCAGTGTGTATGCAGTACCTCTCAAAATACTTGTCCAAACAGGTATTGTTGGTATCCATTTTTTAGTTAAGACTTCCCAAAACTCATTGCAATAATAGACATTTCTTGCACATGTATTGTCTGCTAAATGTATAACCTCTGTTGGGTAGTTCAATAACCTTTTGGCAACATAAGATCCAAATGGTTTCTTGATTCCAGCAAATGTAGCCATCTCTTCACTCATACAGGATGACATATCATCATCACCTTCATCATCTGATAGATTATGGATGAAATCATCTGTTGATGTTGTAGTGAATCTCTCTTTTCCAATGGTCGATATCTCTTTGATAAAGTATTGATGTGCTTTAGCAACATCATCACTCAGTAACCTGATGTTTATAGGATGTTACATATGACAGCTTCACTATTAATCAAGTAACTCACTTTGAACAGAAAAGTATCTTACATTTTCGTAGTGAAGCCATCAGATCTTCTATGGTGGTAGCATTTACAAGTACAGAGAAAACAAACATCACAAACTTGTAATTGTCAGCAGCTTTGCTACAATAAAAATATAGACAGTAAAAAATGTATACATGTATACTAAATCAATTAACTCACAATAGTTTCTTGATGTCTTTTTTAACACTATTCATAACGTGGCTAATACACGCATGGACCATTAACAGATGACTGTCTTCCGGGTTGCTACAGTTCATCACTAACCTGAAACACCTGTGTAAATAACTGGAGAGGCTTTCATTGTTGAAAACTTTCAAGAAGCTAATTAGCAGTACTATGCTGCGATCAATTAACACTTCAAATGGAACAGACAAATTTCCATAACCATACATGATAGCCTCAGCACGACGAAAACTCTCTAAGAAGTAACTGAAAGCTAAAACTGATTGGCTTGCTGTTATAAATTCAGCAACAGCCACGGGAGATTTTTCTTCTGGGTGACGTAATACTAAGGCATAATAAAGTATCTTACCAAACTCTTTGGTTTGGACAATCGTGCCTGTCGCATCACAGTGTACAGTGAGTAATGGTGACAGTTGATGATATATTCTTAGTCCGAGCTCAGTGAACAGAATTACACCAAATGGCACAGCTGTGATGTGATGTATATACCCTTGATGGATTCGTGATAGTTTGTCTGTCTCTATTAGTTTCTCTCTGAGTTTCATTATTGATAAAATAACATTTCCGGCAGCTTGTTTCTCGAGGTTACCTTCTGAAGATATTTTCTGATAAACTGATGCTGATCTTCCTACGCTGTGCTGTCTCTCTTCCCTGACATATACTCTGGATGACTTAGTGAGAGATATCTTTTTGCTCGGAGGGTTGAAGGCAATTCATGTTGTAGTTCGGCCCTTAATTTCTGTCTCTGTGGTGTCGTAATATTTCTTGCCTTTGTGTCTCCTATTCGATGTCTGATAGTTCCGGAAAATTCTGTTGTCATTTCCATGTCGGAATTGATGGTAACAGTAAATGTGGTATAACAATCCGAGAAGCTGCATCGTCCTCTACATCTAAAGAGGATATCTGAATGTTTTCTTGAGCAGTTCTTTTTTTTCCATCTCCATGAATAGGCAAAGCTGCAGTAGGGATTCACGATTTCTAATTTTGAAGTAATGACTTCCTTCCAATCTTTGGACAAAGTACTGTGTCCACCTCCCATCATTTCCCATTCCTCCTTCTGTAAAGCTGTAGTTGTTTTTTTAACTGTTATAGCTGTAAAGTACTGTGGCTCCTCTGTTATCTGAAAGTGTACATTAAAAGAATCAACATATAGGGTATTATCATTACTCACTGTAGACAAACTGTTATCAGCTGAACCAGTTGTTGTAATCTGTATAATTATGCATGACAATTTCAGTAATTTTAGTAATATATAATTAATTTGTAAACCTTTGATACTGTACAGTCTTCTTTGCTCTTTCTTAAAGAAATGTGTTGCAGTTTTATATGTGGATCTGTTACATTCACAATTGTATCGTTGTAGTAGTCATTATAGCAATTTTGCTCATACCTTCATGATAAAGAGGGCTGTTGCAGTGCTTGTCAGAGCAAATTTGGCAAATAAATGTGTTAATTCCTTCTGCTTCCTCCTTAGTGATGTTAATGCACTCCAGATGGTAGAATTGACCACAGTAATTACACATGATCATAACTCTAATTTTACATTAATTAAGTACTAACTCCTTTTATTTTACAACATATATAGTAAACAAACCTTGTCTCATCATATGGCTGCTGACACATGCAAAACAATTCAGGGTCAATTCATCACAATCTTCTTGTCCAGACTGTCAATGTTTAATCGTCAAAAGAGAAGATAAAGTAGTGATTAATAACATACTTTAGCCTCTGATTCCTCATCATTAACAATAACCTCTTTTACATCTATTACTCTGCTTTTACCAGTGGGTTTCTCTGTAGTCTGAAGTATTGACATTTGGATAATTAATGCAAAGCTAGTGCTGATCATTAGATTTGTTAAGTGTTATACTACATTTTCCAATGCACTCACATACACTTCATCAGTGCATATGATTTGTCTTTGCTATTGTCATAAATAAATTGCAAGAGACAATATTTTCTAACTTACTGCTGCTAGTTCTTCTAAATTACTTTGCAATTTAGTTGTGTCATGCTAAAAAGTATTCAAGCATAAACAATTAATTTTATTAACAAATTTTTGTTAGTACTTGTATTATATCCTCCATGCTCTTTTTCTGTATTGCAGCAGTATTAACCTTGAAGACCACAATGCATGCTGTTATATACTTCTTATAAAACATATAATAATTACTGACTTTATTGCTCTCCATAGTTTCTTTTTTAAATCCTCTTAGGTTGTAGTACCAGTAATTGCTCACTGCAACAATGGATTTAAATGATGGTTTCTTGCGTCCATACACCATCCTTGCAGCTTGTACCCAGTAACCATTATCAATTCTTGAAGCTCTTGGTGGTGGTAAACTGTGTGTCAGCATAAACCTACTTAACTTCTCTGTATCTACTTTGTACTTGTTCTTAGGTGGCTATTAAATCAACTTTAAAATGAACATAGACAATTATGCACATAGTAGTACTCACCATTTTCTCTACAGTAACTCAAAACTAACTGCATGACTAGTATAGTACACTTATTTATAGTAATCTACATGTGCATGCATGCCATGGCATTCACATGTCAAACTTTATTTGCAGCTAAGGTGGCAAATCATTTACACTTCTTTGCATATGTTCATTTGCACTTCTCAAGCCTAGTGATCCTTCTTTAGCAGCTGTGGTGTCCATTGGCTGAGGTTATGCATGCAAAAACCATCTGAGCAAGACCTAATTGATAGTCTCAATCAAATTATTGTTATTCACTAATCTATTTGAAGAAAGTGAGATGCAACTACTAGTGCCTACATGTAAGTATGTACATGTACATGTACATGACTATGTAACTAAACTGTGAAACTATAGGGAAGGTAAACTCGGTACATGTACATATATATCATCAACCATGGATAGGAACGCACTAAAGCATACATTGTACTGAATATAATGAACTTGTTTCACTGAATTGTGTAGTTTCCCTTGTCTCATTGCGAGTGGATTAATTACACAAGGTATTTCAGGGAGTCTCATTACATTAGAACCCACCTATAATATGCTAAATTCCTTTACAGAGATGACTTGATGGTTTGTGATGATTTGATGATTAATTTGAAGCTTGTAGTTCCTGTAGAAAGCTTAATAAAGCAAAGATCAAAGCCAGTGAAATGATCAAAAGTGGGTGTAACTTGAAAACAGTCATCCGAATGGCAAAACTCTCAAAAAATATGAACTCAGCACACTGAAATACATCATATCAGAAAGTGGAACAACTGTTGCATGTTTAATTGCCAATATCATATTTTTTGAGTTACCTTCACAATAATACCCTCTACATGTAATACACCACTTTATGCCATTTTTTTCCAGAGTGTCATTCAAAACTAGTATATTGGAAAGTAGACCTCTGACAGTGGTCCCACTCACTGACTTAGTGGAATTCGATGTGCTGAGTTCATTTTTTTTGAAATTTTTGACACTGGGGACACGGTTTACTAGTTACGCCCACTTCTAATTCAGAGTGGTGTTCGATAAGTTTATAGAAATATACAGGGTATTTCAGGGAGTCTCATTACATAAGAACCCACCTACAATACACTAAATTCCTTCACAGAGATGACTTGATGGTTTGTGATGATCTGAAGCTTGTAGTTCCTGTAGAAAGCTTAATAAAGCAAAGATCAAAGCCAGTGAAATGATCAAAAGTGGGTGTAACTTGAAAACAGTCATCCGAATGGCAAAACTTTCAAAAAATATGAACTCAGCACACTGAAATACATCATATCAGAAAGTGGAACAACTGTTGCATGTTTAATTGCCAATATCATATTTTTTGAGTCACTTTCACAATAATACCCTCTACATGTAATACACCACTTTATGTCATTTTTTCCAGAGTGTCATTCAAAACTAGTATATTGGAAAGTAGACCTCTGACAGTGGTCCCACTCACTGACTTAGTGGAATTCGATGTGCTGAGTTCATTTTTTTTGAAATTTTTGACACTGGGGACACGGTTTACTAGTTACGCCCACTTCTAATTCAGAGTGGTGGTCGATAAGTTTATAAAAATATACAGGGTATTTCAGGGAGTCTCATTACATAAGAACCCACCTACAATACACTAAATTCCTTCACAGAGATGACTTGATGGTTTGTGATGATCTGAAGCTTGTAGTTCCTGTAGAAAGCTTAATAAACCAAAGACCAAAGCCAGTGAAATGATCAAAAGTGGGTGTAACTTCAAAACAGTCATCCGAATGGCAAAAATATGAACTCAGCACATTAAAATACATCATATCAGAAAGTGGAACAACTGTTGCATGTTTAATTGCCAATATCATATTTTTTGAGTCACCTTCACAATAATACCCTCTACATGTAATACACCACTTTATGTCAGATTGTCATTCAAAACTAGTATATTGGACAGTAGTTCCACTTACTGATGTAGTAATCTTTGTCTAGTGTAGACTAAGCCAAATTCATATCATAATGCTACTGCTTTTCATAAAGTAGTGTTGGACTATTATTATGCAGTTATTTTTAATTTGTGTTGAACAAAAACCTTTTACAAACAAAATATTAGAAAATTGTATAATAAAGTAATAACTAGAGTCTATTTTTTCAAAAGTAAAGTGATTGTTTCATTAAGTTAATTCTGTAGTGTTAATCCACATCGTCTTGTCATGTGATATCTGTGTATAACAATGGGTACAATAAATAGATTATACACAGTGATAACTAGAATAACTAACCATGTTTGTTCATAGACAAAATCTCATGTAATATCTGTGTATTAAAATAAATAAATTATATACTGTGATAACTAACCATTATTCACACCATAGTCTTTACAAAATCTTCAAGGCAGGAAGTACAATTGTTGCAAAAGAGTATTCAAAAGAACATTCATTAGATTCCTGTCAAACCACAAGTTTGTGGGGGGCGGTTCTTGATAAGTGCCTTAGGAATGTTCTTTTGGTGAATGTGCTTCTCACTTCAGCCAAGTCTTCGGATCCGACTTAAGGATCAATCATCGGGACGTGGATATATTACAGCTCATCCCAGCCACACCCACTAGTTTAATTGTTAAAAGCTAAGCTGCAGATGTACCTCAATGGTTGTGTCACTCGTTTTTCTCTTCACTGATCTCTTGTTTTTCACTGTGTTGCAGAATAGTTGCATGGAATGTTAACAATGAAAGAATAATGGTAGTTTCTAAGTTGAGAAACTTCAATTTGCTGCTTTGTTATACACGATTCTACCCTGATTTAAAGGTACATTATACTCAATATTTAATGTAGTTATCATCAAGCTGTGTAATGCATTAGCACATTAGACATTAGTATCTATAGTGATCAGATCTAAAGATCTTTTAATTTGTAAACTAAACGTAAAGTGAAACTAAACAGATTTTTGCTAGTTTCTATGTCCATTGATCCCTAACTGGATTTCCTTTTAAATGTGCATTATACTGAATAACTCTATTTAATTGTATGTGTCTCCACGCCCTGTTGTTCACTGTATCTCGACTGGTCACAGTATTTAAAGCGACGCATTTTTGATAATGAAGCCAAGGATCTTTGCTAGTTTTTATGTTTTAATCATCCCTAATAGGATTTCATTTTAAAGGTGAATTATACTGAATAACTCTATTTAATTGTATGTGTCTCCAACCCCTAATGTTCACTGTATCTTTGACTGGTGACAGTATTTAATAGTGACGGCACGTAAGGATGTTTAGTAATGAACCTAAGGATCTTTACTAGTTTCTATATTCCAATCATTCTTAATGTGAATTTGGTATGTGATACTCAATAATTACATTTAATTGCATGTGTTTTCAACCCCTTTTTTATGGCCCGTAGGGCCATCCCTATAATTGCTTTCCATGGTGTTTAATGTATATATATATATATATATATATGTTTGTGTCACTTGCGCGACTATGCGTTGTATACGTAGTTAAGTTGCATCTGACTTGTACTGTATTACATTGACCTCAGAGGTAATAGTAATATATTGTAATTGACCCCATGTCTGTAATATGTATTTAATGATCTGATGACGTTAAACTATACACTATAGTACATGTAAGGGTATTAAGTTACAGTATAATCATGCATTAACCTTATGATAGTATATTAACCTTATCAGAGAGTACGGTAGTACTCTCTATGTAGGGATGGCACGGAAAAAAAATGGCCGCCCATGCATTTCAATTGCAAGTGATGAGCTGAAATCTCTGGTAATATATACACATAAGTTTCTATACACACATGCCTGTTTATATCTAGTGTTTTTATGACTACCAATACCTTCTAGATGGCCGAAGATTATTGTTAAGGTAGAGAACCGGCGAGTGGCAAAACTGGCAAAATCTTCATCATATTATTTTCCAGACAAATCATTTTTTTGTTTGTTGACCTATCACGATGATTCTAGCACCATTCCCGTCGCATTTATAGTAAAATTCTGGTCGTAAAGTATCGAGATGATATCTTCAGATACTATGAAAGAAGACAGTCTCAACGACTACAAAGATTTGATCTGGAATTGGACGCCATTTTCCTAAGTGGAATTTAATTACGCATGCGCATTTGTATACTCTTAACATGGAAGCTGAAAAGGTGGAAGTGTTTGGCATTGTAATAACATTTGTGAGTTTGTGAGCAAATACTAATAATGAATATAATAATTATTAATATTAAAGCAATTGTATAATAATATTGTATACTATGATAAGCATTGGAATACTGAATGGTTGACACAGTGACTGACACTACTTCTTGTAGGACTGCAGACAGTGATGTAAGTGAATAGAGAATATACATCATCTGTAAGTGAAAGAGAATGATAATCAATACATAAACAAAAGACTGACCTTCATTGATGAACAAATTTTAATGCATTTTTGATTGCATGATTTCATAATGATATATAGTATTTCTGCAATCTAAAAAAACATTCACATCGTTTAGAAAAAAATCAATGAAAACAAGAATAATAAAAAACATTTTCAATAAAAATGAAAGAAGATGTAGGGATGTCAAAACCCAAAAAGCAAGCAAACAAGGTTGGGAAGCTAACTTAGGACCCAAAATTAAACAAACCACTTCCATATAACCCTACATAAGTGCTTACAGCTCTTTGTACATTAGGGTTAACATGTGGTTCTGCAGACTAATTTATGTAAGGTCAACATGAGGTCTTTTCAAGTGTTTACTTAATCTTGTAACCACAGCGGTACAGGATGGATGAGGGATAAAAGAGAGCCAGAAAACATTGCATGTGCATGTGCAAACTTTACTGACACACACACAGAATTTGTGTGTCCAGATACTACATTTGTAAGAAGTATGATTGATATATGGGAAGTATTGCATGGTCTTTTTTTGTATGTATATCAATCTTATTTCTCAGAAATGTACATAGTATGTATATGTATGTATGTTATGTATGTTGTGTTATGTTGTGTATGTTGTGTATGCATGTTATGTATGTATGTTATGTATGCATGCATGTTAACAATATTGTGTGAGCAGTTTTTATGATGAATTGGCTCAGTATAATTGCTGAGCACCTTAGTACGAGGCAACTAATCTGGGAGTGTACTCAGTGTAGTGAAATCTCGACCTTAGTTTGTATATATATATATATATATATATATATATATATATATATATATATATATATATTATGTGGGACAATCATTGGAATACTTTATGTCTTGTTTGTTCCATCAATTAGTATATTATTTTTTGTTTTTCTCATAGTTTCCAAATGATTCCAATCCAGCTCTGTTTGTGTCAAAGGGTGATACTTACATTAATGTAACCAATACAACAAGAAGACCTTAGGTTGACTTACAGATATCCAGGTTAGCCTCTGGGTGTACTTAAGATATTGCTATGGGGCTAAGTGTCAGCTGTTGATATTGCTATTCACACACTTGTAAGGATAATCTCAACCTAGAAGAGGAATGGAGGTGGACTTTAAATTTATTCATCCACCACATTAATAAAATTTTGAGAATTAACCATGGATGTCATCAGTAGCATTTTTGAAGCCCTTTGATATTTTTCAACCACATTTCTAGTTTTCTACGCAAGACAGTCTACTAAATGTGCTTTAAGTTTGCGCAAAAATCCAAAAGTTATAAGCAATCCAACTTACAAAGACGCTAAGTGTGGGTGTTGGTACTGGCCAATGCACTTTCAAACACTCGCCTTGCTGCTTTCCTCCCATTAACAATCCATGATTTTGGTATCTATAACATTGTTAGAAGGTCCTCTGTCTAGTAAGTTAAAAGTTTGTGTTGTGTAAAATATAAAAGTTATGAAGGAAAATATTTGGTATGTACATTCGTGAATTAATTGGTAATTTTGAATTTGATCCAAAACCACCAAACTGCCAATTAAACAAGTGTATATACTATATAGAGAAAAAAGTATCCCTATGATTGCTTTATGGTGTCCAGCATTCAGTAATCATGGCTGACTTTATCATGCCTGAAACACTTTGGAAATTTTGTCATGTTATTCTGGGTTTATTGGTAACTTGATCAGAAAAAGACCAAGACTAAAAGTGGTAATTATTGCCAAACTAAAATAACACTAGTGTCATGTAGTGTATAGCCATAAATATAGTACATTTTCCTGAGGTCAAGATGAACGTGAATGACCTTATGATACATGTACATTTGTTTTATTCATTTACATTGTAGTTACTAGAAATTGATGAAGTTCAATGGCTGGACGAAAGAAAAGAAGAATTAGTGGTATGTAATACATGTAACTGCATGTATTATTTACATGTGTGTTGACAATAATTCATGCATGCATGTACATGTACATGGGAGCTCAGCCTCAAGATACTTCTATATATACATGTATAAGTTATTGAGTTACAGGTATTTAACCTTATATACATGTACTTACTGTGACTCAATAACTTATACATGTATAAGTTATTGAGTTACTGTACAATCATGTATTTAACCTTATGATATATACTATAGTATACATGTATACATGTGTAAGTTATTTAGTTACAGTATAATCTAGTATATACATGTATTAGTGCTGTAACAGATATCCGGATTATCTATTTTCATTATTAACATCCGAATTAAATATTTTGATCCATATATCTGTTCAATTTACTGAATGGTGTTTTCATCAAAATTTCATTGTAGTTAAATACTCAAATAATGACAATTATAAAATTTTAGTAGTTAAAAATAAATATTGTGAACCTGTTTTGCAATGTTTTTATAGCATTCTTGCGCCTGGAACAGGTTTTTTTTGGGTACATGTATGTACTGTACCTTGATTCTACACTGTATGTCAATAGAAGGTCACCATTAATTAGTCATTAGTTTACTACAGTAGTTTTGAAAGTAATTACTGATAGTAGGACTAAGGTAATTACTGTTACTGTATGGCGACATTTTATTGACATACATGTATACTACATGTATATTTACATTATTATTGGTAAGAGTATGCACATGTACCTGTACTTGTATATATTTTCTATTTATACATGTAGCTGAAACTGATTTATCTACTACTGGAACAATGAACAATTCAAAGGCAGCCATCTACTAACAGTAGTAAGTTAATACTCATTATACATTGTGTATATGTGATTGGCTCAGGGAATATCAGATTTATGATTCAAGCTTAGCTCATTATTTAGTCATTTTGTACAAGAAGCATACTAAACTTGATATCAAAGAGAAACAATGGTTGCTCTTTCAGGACTCAAAATTTACAATGTACATGAAAGCTTAGCATGCTAGCAATAGCACACACAACAAACAAACAAACAGCCACAATGGCTTCATTAAACATTAGACCAGCCACTATGGCTTAGAAAAATAAAAACCAGCAACATGGCTTAGAAAAATAATAATCAGCCACCATGGAATAAGCAGCCACAATGACTTAGATAATAAGCAGCCACAATGGCTTAGAAAATAAACAGCTACTGAAACGGGTTTAGCTAAATCAATACTAGTAACCAGGAGCCCATGAAAAATCCCTATGGTTTTTTCATGGGCTCCTGCTAGTACTTATATGTAATTATGTAATTGTGTCTGTGTTTGTGTTTGTGTGTCTGTGTGTCTGTGTGTCTGTGTTTATGTGTCTGTGTTTGTGTGTCTGTGTTTGTGTGTCTGTGTCTATGTGTCTGTGTTTGTGTCTGTGCGTGCCGAGCAAAATCCATGTCATACCTCCTCGCGGTGCTCGGTGGGAACAGCAGATTTATCTGCTGGCTAACATGACTGGTAATGATAGCAGTAGTAATTTTTCTCACCCTAAAGCAACACTAACATGCATGTCTTGAATACTGAAGTGAGTATGCAGCACTATATGTACATGTATATTCATAATTACATACACATGTACTGTACATATAGGTAGATACTGAATGGATAAATATATCTAGACGAGTGTGACAAAGTGACATCTTTTCTTTTCTTGATGATATTTCAGAGTTGGGGACCTCCTACACCAATAGACAGAAAGTCACTACCCCATATCCTAGTAAAGATCATTTACAGATATAATGGTCAAAATATGGAAACTACTTAGACAGGTGTGTGTGTATGTGTGTGTGTGTGTGTTTTTGTGTATATATGTGTATGTGTATGTGTATGTGTATGTGTGTATATATGTGTATGTGTATATATGCAGGTACATGTATTTATGTACATGTACATGTATCACAGTTTTTTATATGTTTTAAAGCATGGGTCAGATTGGCTCAATAACGGTTAGTGGGTCAACCATTGGGAATACATCTTGAGCCAATTAACAAAAAGTTAATGCTGTTACTGACAATATAACCATAATTAACTGTGCCACTTGCCCAAAGAGAGAACTGTGCAGTGCTAAATAAGAAGCTCTTTGGGCCAATGGTGCACCGTATGAGCATATCATAAATACTGATGTATATACATGTACATGTACGTGCAGGGTTTCTTTTAGGGGGGGAGGGTGACATTTGCCCCCCTTGGAAAAGTTATTAGTTTTTTTTGAAAATGTGGGCATATTGGCATGTAAATTTTAGCCATCAAGTAAAATGTGTGCAGAAACTATAGGAATATCATTGGTACTTAATATACAGTATCTAAACAATGCCTCTTCCATACATTAGGAAAATCTTTGTGATATGCACCTCAAGTGCTAAATACTGTCAGGTTTTCCATTATGCTCCATACATGGAATGGGTTTGTACACAATGTGTTAATATAAAATTCCTTATGTCAAAAATCAAAAGTTTTAAATATACGGTATTTGTAGGCGAATGTGGAATTATTGCAAAAATTTGGAGCAGGCAAAACATAGTAGACAAACCTGGCATATTTCCTGTATTGTAACCATGTGTGTGTATAACCTTATTTATTAATTTTATATGCATATTTAACTTGATTCCCATAATAATCAGATTGTCATTACTTTCTTTTTTGTATCAATTTGAAACTTTTATACTTGTTTTGTATAGTGTAGATTATTGGGAATTTTTTTAATTGCCTTTATTTTTGTTTGTTTGTTTGTTTGTGCTATATATGCAAAGGGAAAATAACCAATTAATTATTTTGATATTCTATTTCCTAGGAAGCCAATATTTACATGTGTGCTAAAAGCTTGTGGTAAAGTGGTTTGTTTTGCCACAGCCTATGTACACCTTATGATTTTGCTATTGGGATTCTAATTTCTAGCTGTAAACTATGAGTGCCCCACCTTGTAAGGATAGTCTTCACCTCTGGGTGTGTTATACAATATGTAATATACATGTAGTATAATATAATAATATATTATATTATGTTATATATCAGCTGGACTTTCTCATGTTTGATCTAGGATAGGTGATGATAATAAATATTGGCTGTTCTTGGAGTAGTTAATTTTACATAGACATCATGTCATGCATATCAACAGTTGCACTTTCAAACACTCTTTCCTCCAACTAACATTTTAATATCTATGACATTTTTAGAAGGTCCTCTGTCTATGTAAGTTAAATGTCTGTGTTGTGTAAAATGTAGAAGTTACAAAAGAAAACGTTTGGATTGTTCATTCGTGAATTAATTGGTGATTTTTAATTTGATAGTTTGAATCTAAAATCACCAAACCGTCAATTAAAAAACCGTGTCGATAATATTTTCATGTACATGTATATGGTATGTGTAGGTTTACAATTTCCTTAGGTAAACCTTTACTCTAAATTTCACTTAACTTTGCACATATATTCCATTTCATTCCGAGTCTTTTAGGGTGGTAATTTTTGTCACTTTATTATTTGGGGGGGCACTCTGCATGTGAACAATAGAGTCAGACTCAGAGGCTACTACTCGGGTTGTCACTTCATATAAGGATAGTCCCATTACAACCATAGAATACAATAATTTCGTGCTTGAGTGAGAACAAATACATAACTTCAACTCACATTTACACATTGTTTTTAATTGAATTACTAAATACTAACTACATGTATAACTATATGTAGTATTACACCTAATCAACATTTAAGTTCTGAAAAAGAGCATCACTTAAAGAACAACGCTCCAGTCTAAATATGTTTTCGGAAAGGCTGAAAATCCTTTCTGCTGGTGCTGACGATGCTGGAATGGCTAGAGTGATGAAAGCCTGGCAAATGCAGGATACTTTTCTTTGTTATCCTTCCAAAATGTTAGAACATTAGACGTCATTAGTGTCATCTGACATGCATGGTTGAGATAAATAGTGGGTAACCTCAGCCCCATTTATGTTACTTTTTGTAATTATTTGCTGCTTATGAGGAAATATCAGAGATGTACATGTAGATAGCAATTTCTGGTACATGTACCTGCTGGATAGCATTGTTATTTTGTGTCATAACATTCTTCACATTATAAAGAATGTTATAAAAGCATGACATTTCTAGTTAAAGCTTCACACATAACCATTATGTAGTTTAAAACATCACTAAATGTCATTGGCTCAATGTCACCTGATGTGCAAATAATAACTGTTGAGCCATTTTGCTATTAGTAACTACTATATATAAATGCAGTCTTAATTGGGCTATTTATGATCAGTGTTCATAGCCTGATTTTTAACAGTGTAATCATAGTTATGTGAGGGTCAAAAGCTCATGACATTAAATATATTATTATAATATTAGTATAGAATTGTAAAATAATATGTATTATAATGTGATGGTATATATTTCTGATTATCAAGTGTACCTCCTACTTACAAATTAGGCAGGCAGGCAGGCCCAGGTTAGGTTCTCTGACATTTAATTTAAGGTCAACATGTTTTGACTTAATCTCATAGCCACAGGAATTTGTGTGTGTGTGTGTGTGTGTGTGTGTGTGTGTGTGTGTGTGTGTGTGTGTGTGTGTGTGTGTGTGTGTGTGTGTGTGTGGTTTTGCTGCATGTATGCATGTATTAGAGATACATATATGTATGTAGGTATGTATGTATGTATGTACGTATGTAGGTATGAAATTAATTAGTTGAATATTCAACTAATTATATATATAATGAAAAGAACTGTCACATATGTATATGTTACTATATATGTTATTTACTTGCATTTACTAAAGCACATTCTACTTTGATTCTGGAGGTGCTGACTGTACTAGAAATGGTAAAGTTATATATCTTCTGACTCATCTGAAACATATAGTAAGTATTTCGGTTTTTCAGTCCGATTGTGAAAGCTCTAGTAGTGTCTATTACCAGTACCTCTGGAGGTACTAGACATGGTACTACATAGAAACTTTTCATAATAATTATTATATAACATTCTGCACAATGTATTGTGAATTTGGGATACACTGTGCTGATGAGACCCAATAGGTCGAAACAATCTGATTAGTATACATATACCTCAGATTGTCCACAGTTGCCCTTATAATAAATAAGGCTGTAGCACAATAATTATTATTAATTAAAATGGGTGTGATAGAGCTGTGTACATTGGTCAATTACTCACATGATCATACCCCCGTTGATATATAAAGAGGTGTACGTGGTTTAGAATAACCATGCGTCGCCGTCGTATAACTCTGTCAAGTTTCTGAGTGTCTCAAGGTACTACCACAGTCTACCGGTCTCTCTGAAGGTTTTGGTTTTTGGTTAGTTCCTTGTGTGTTATAGTTACTGTATAAAATCCTCAGTTTTCCAATTGTCTCATGCATGCGTATCATAAACTCTCTCTCTCTCTCTCTCTCTCTCTCTTATCAAACATTTGCCGCCGTCTCTTACTTTGGAACAGTCCTTCCTCAGTTTGATTTCACAAGATAGTCTTGTACCGGTCTCTGGAGATTTTGGTTAGTTCCTTGTGTGTTATAGTTACTGTATAGAATCCTCAGTTTTCCAATTGTCTCATGCATGCGTATCATAATCACTCTCTCTCTCTGTCTCTCTCTCTCTGTCTCTCTCTCTCTCTCTCTGTCCTTCCTCAAGCTAGTTTGTTACTACAATCATCTTTTACGTGTAGTAATGAGTACACCTCAGTCTTTAGTAACCCATACAACTCCCAAGAGACATAAAAATATGTGGCATCACTATTTGAAACATGTAGAATTACCACAAAATATGACAAAGGATGAGTGAGTTTGTGATCCCTAACACACACACACACGCATGTATTATAATCTCTCTATTTAGACTCGTGGACATATTGCTGCCTAGTTTCCCGGACTGTGATTGCTTAATAAAAAATACAGAGAGGATGCAACGGGTGATGCTGTTGGATTTGTTAGGAGAGAATGAGATGTTGATACAATTAATTATGAAGTCGATTGAACATGTAAGTATATATACACAAAATAACATTTACTGTCATTACAGAAGATAGTCACAGTACTAACAGTTGGTACTGTGAGGGTGTGATAAAGCAGGATAAGAGAATGGAGGTGTATGATTTATATCTCATAGAAACATGCATAGACAAACTTAATCATGGCAAACACCTTCCTTATACACACTATATTTATATATATATATAATTATAGTTAACTAAACAACACTATATATGTATTAGTTAACTATAACTATTATTAATGGCACTTTTAGTAAGCCTAAAATACTTTTAGCTATAAACTAAACTAAACGTTTAAGAAACAGGCATATAGACCTAAGAGGTCTATATTTTTTAATAGAGACCTGTCTGACCACTCAGTGTATACTATGCAGGAGATGTGTCATCATGATACAATATAGTTTGCTAATAGTCCTATATACTGAATATATGACAATCGGACACAAAACTCTAGTCCTATATTTTGTATATAGGACCTATTAGCGTTACATATATGAGTCATGAGTCATGCCCACTTGAGCAATATCAGGCTTATAATCACCTTCCCCTCAGGCTCAGTGATTATAAACCATGATGGGACATATATATAATTATAATTATAACTAGGAATACGTATGTGCAGACTGCCTCGCTCGCACTACACTATAGTCGATTAATATCCAGAAAGGTGTGGTTTTAGTCACACAATGGTATAATTATTTGTCTTTGACACTTATAATGGCAGGAAAGAAGAGAGAATTTAGTGATTTGTCATCTTGTGATCCTTGCGATGATGCTAACATACATGCTAATCATGAGTGGTATAGTAAAAATGACAATGGAGATAGGAAGTACAGCAAAATCACCAAACCTCAACTTCCAAACTATAAACTCTTTGATCCTGAAAAGGACAATGAAACAGAATATTACTACTATTCTCTCTTACTTCTCTTTGTTCCTTTGAGAGATGAGAGTAGTTTGCTTATGTTGAAAGAAACAGCACAAGAAGCTTTTAATTGCCTCTTACCCACTAATGTTGACTGCACTAGGTACCATGATAAATTGCTGAAAATGTTAAAAGCTCAGTCAAACATTAAAAAGGTCAATGAGGCTAGACAAGCTGATTGCATAGAAGCGCGAATGTAAACAAAGATGATGATCCACAGTTATTGGGTGAAGCTAAAACAGCTATGAAAGAGGTGGTTGAAATTAATGCTAATAGTACTACTTTAATTTTAGAAGATAGAATCACTATGTTGAACGATGATCAGAGGCGTTATTCTGATAAAATGAAGTATCATCTCTTTCATCAAAAGCAACACAAAGATAATGAATGCCAGTGCAAGTTTAAACCATTACAAATGTTTGTCAGTAGTAGGTGGTACTGGTAAATCATTTCTAATTCAGACAATAAAGTCTTAGTAAATACCATTTTGCCATCAAATGACATAAAATGTGCTATAGCCGCGCCCACTGGTTTCGTTGCTTTTAATGTAGGTGGTATATATTACCATTCATAGACTGTTTCAACTACCTATTGAACACGACAGTAAAACAGCTGGCTATTGGTCACTACCAAAAACGTCTCAGAAATAATTATGAAAACTTCACTTCGTAATGTTAAAATAATTATTAAAGATGAAGTTTCTATGGTATCTAGTCTAAACTTGGCATACATTCATTTGAGACTAGATGAACTCTTTGGTGGCAATGACAGGTTTGGTTCAAGAAATATGATATTTGTAGGTGATCTTCAACTTAAACCAGTCAATGGTAATCCAGTCTTTGAGAGGATTACTAACAAAACACTATTGTACAAACTGGGATATTCAGCCTCGGTTAATATTTGGAGGGATTCTGTCATTTATGATGAACTCACTATTAATGAGCGTCAGAAAAAGGACAACGAGTTCTTCAATGTTGCAGAGTGTTAGATTTGGTTTTCCCACTGATGAAACTATTTTAATCCTTAATAAGAGAGTAATTACAATGTGCTTATCAGAACCATTTAATGACCTTCAGGAAAGTGGTCAAAGTCCAGTGTGTCTTTTTCCCACAAGAAAAGCATGTCATGACTTCAACATGGAAATGCTTAACTCTCTTACTTACAAAATACATGAACTAGTATGTGCTGATGAAGTGGATGAGACTATATCAGTATACATAAATGAAAAGCAGTGATGGTAACAAGACAGCGGGACTGGAAGCAAAGCTTTCATTGGCTGTTGGTGCACGAGTCATGTTGCGCAATAATTTAGACACAAAATCAGAATTAGTTAATGGTGCTATGGGTACTGTTATGTGTATTACATCACAATATGTAACTGTTCAGTTTGACCATATTACTCAGCCTTACAATATACGAAATTATTTGGTCAAGAGCAAATTCATAGTTATGAAAAACTATTACGTGTATAAAAAAAAATTTCACCTAATTCTAGCATATGCTATAACTATTCATAAATGCCAGGGATTGTCACTAGATTGTGCGATTATAGATCTCTCTGAGAATGTATTTAGTGATGGTATGGCTTATGTAGCATTATCTAGAATAAGATCACTTTCAGGGTTACACCTGGTTGTATTTCATCCTAAATCTATCATGGTTAACATTAGCTCTCTTAAAGAAACAATTGATACACACATGTACACAACTACCATTTTATTCATTACCACCTCAATCTAAGACAAACAGAAAACGTAATCTTACTAGTATAAATGATCAGCATGAGCCCAAGAGGTCAAAAACCTATAGCAAGATTTTACCTAGAAATACAAAACCTAAACAAAAGAAAAGGCCTTTGGATACTAATGTAGATAGTTACAAGCCAGCTAAAAGGTCATTGTCACATAATCGTAATGACTATAACCCCAGAGATGGACGGGTGTGGCCATTTAAATTCTATGAAGTCGATGAGCAATGGCAGCGTAATGCATGTACCAATCTTGGTATTCAGTATGTGATATCAAACAGACTTAGACCTGGTGGTCCAAATGTAGATCAAAGACCTCCAAACCATATTAAATATATAAGAGGGGATGGTAATTGTCTATTTCGTTGCTTTTCATACATCTTAACAGGTTCTGAAGAGCAACATATGGCAGTACGTACAGCTATTGTTAACCTCATGATAGATATTGCCGATTTCTTATTAGGTCATCATATACCTCCTCAATATTCTAATTTTCAGGATTATATACAAGATAAGGGTATGGACCAACCTCACATTTGGGGCACAGTCATAGAGATGTTTACTTTAGCCCATCTATTACAAAATACAAACTTGTGTTTTCATATATAACACTGATGATCTTAATTGGCGTAGATATTCCCATCATTATGCAGACAGAACTTTGAATGATGATATCCAACAAATGTCTGTGTACATTAATCATCCCCCGAATCATTTTGAGCTTGTACGTTCTATACAACAGTCTCATTAGGTTAATTGATGAGTAATTGTGAAATGCAAAAATGTCTTTGTAAATAGACAGTACTAAACTGTTATGTATATAATAAATCTTTACTACTTTTATGTCACATTACAATGTTCATCATGAAACATTATATACATTTGTGTCCACAATAACCTATGATCACACTAATTGATGTTTATGGTATCTATTAAAGTGATTATGATACTGTTTACTGTACACTGATACAAATCTAATACATTTGATACAATACTGTGTTTGCTATGTACACATAGTTTACAAAATCAGTGAACTTGAATTTACTCTAGTTTAACATGAGGAGGCAGCTGCAAATTCATAATGAAATCTTTATTGATGCTCCTGTTGGTCAGTGGTCTTTCTATCTGTGTCTCAACTATATATGACTCAGTCATTAACATTCAAAAATGACAAGTGTAACTGGGACAGAAAGACCCACAGAGGGTTGTCATAAGAAAGAAATGCTTTTGGAATTTCATGTCCCACATAGTGCTGACCTTTATATCAATATACTTAAACTCTGAGACAGTGATATTAAGCAAACACATAATGTATACATGTATCTAACTCTAAAACATGAATATGATTGTAATACATATTTGCTACTCCTGTTGGTGATTTATTCATAACTCAATCTCTCTTCGTCAAAACATAATGTGTAGAAAACATTACTCAACAAACTTATGTTAAATGAGCAACTAATTGTCATACTAAAGCATATTGTGTTTGAAAGAACAACTGAGAGTAACTGTATCAGTTATCAAAGAATCTAATCTCCCATTGTTAAATTAGCAGGGAGATTATCACAATATCCTCAACTATTATATAACAGTTACGTTCAGTGTTAGTACATTTCTTCTTTCTCTATTGGTCCTTGGGTTTAGTTTAGCTAGTTGTTTATCTGATTGTACGTATGCATGGAGAGTGTAGCTAATGTCACATTTCAAAACTACTATCTTCATCAAAATTACAAAGCTATGATTCTGAAAACTTTACTAAAACCAGAACACCTATAGACAATTGACAAACCAATATAATCTACCGTATATGAATTGTACATGCTGTGGATCCTGTTAGTTATTGAATTCAAATTGAAAGCTGAAAACATCCAATCGGCATAATAATATACAACCCATGTATAATGGCTTTTCTACTAAAATTATGTTCTGGATTCATACTATAGCAAATCAAAAGGGAGAAAACAAAATTTGTCTATTGAAACATTTTCTACAAAAGTTATACAACTACGTACTATATGAACATCCAAACAGTAAAAGGAATAATTACTTTCATGATGTTTGAATCTATACAAAATTCTACATGCTATAGATCCTGTTAGTTATTGAATTGAACTGATGACTGAAACTGTAATAAAAGCCCAATCTACATAGTATTCAACAACCAATATGATGGCTTTTCTACTATAATTGTTAGCTATGGATTCATACAATATCAATTTACCAACTCTGAAGAAAGCAAAAGAAATTTCTTTATAAATGTGTTCGAAAAGCATGTGATGTTACATACATGTTTAATACACAAAATCTGCTGTGGATCCACAATTTACATTATGAAAGTGACATTTCCTATGATTTTCTTGTGACTGCAAAAAGAGAATATAGCTAGTTAGACTTCACCCTACAACATCAAATCCATTAGTTAATGTTGAAATGTACAGACACTGACCATAACTGTGTATAATAGTTGATGATATCTCTTCACTGCTATAATAGATATCTTCAACTACAGGAATGCTAAGCACTAGAGAACCTGAGAGTGAAAGGGTGACAGGGAGAGTGGACCACGACACAGTACCAGCTCCACGAGCGGTGTGGTCTGGAGCCTGGTGATAAGAGTACTGTAAGTGTAGTTAATGCTCACTCTCTTGAACATTTAAAATTAGTTCCAGTGTAAAGGTAAGTCCTTTTGATTTATTACTGGCTTGGTATAAATATTTCTCCCATTCACATAGTGTCAGTTCACGTAATGATTTCAATTTGTAACAGGATACCTTTCTACATATATTTAAGTCTCAATATGTAAGCTCCAATTAATGTCCATCATATAAATTGACCAAGCACCTCAGTATTTACTGTATTGAACTTGTAATATTGAATGTGTTTGAGCACTATTTAAGAATTATTCATGATGTATGTTCCAACTTCCAATTAATGACCACCATTCATTTGTAAAATAGAACATGAATAAAATGACAAGATGGATCACAAAAGAGGTGATATAATTTCTTCGATTACATTGATATATTAATGACCAATTGCAAAAGGCTATTATTCAACTCTGCACTATTTCATCAGTTTCTGGCATTGTAAGTTTATTACTTAGGAGTCTGTTAGCTATACATGTACAAGTATATCTTCAATATTGATATAAATTATAGTGCTTAAGGTTGTACTAGGGGGAGGTGTAGTTGAAACTCCAATCAGTTTCTAGTCTTGCCAGCTTCTTGCTGCATACAATCTGGTTCCATTCTGTATTTTTTGGAAGCCACACCCACCCGGGGGTATAATTATTGCGCCTAAATGTTTTCACTGATAGTTTATTTTCAGAAATAAAGCTAAACATGGCCCACGAGTGGTGGAGGGGGCGGTGGGTGGGAAACAATGGTGGGGTAACTGTAGTTGGTCTCTGAAAAAGATCGGAGTTTGATAGTGTCTAGAAAGGTAAATTTTATGGTTTCAGTGAAAAGCTACAGAATTCAGCTTTCTTCAGCCTCTTGTAACTATAAAAGTAAAATGAATTTTCAGAAAACGGCTCTATTTGTTTTCTCAAAATACATTGTACTTGGTGCACCCCATGATTGGTGGGCGTGGCTTTCGTGGTTTTGTACTTATTGCGATTGGAAAAATGGCGATTTTAACCATATTTCTTCAATTACAGGACAATATAAAGCTGATCAGAAGATATGAAGGTTGCTAAGGGGTAAAAAAACATAATGTCAAACTGAAATATGTTACAATCAGAAGCTTTTAAAAAATTGACAAGGATGTGTTAGAGAAAAGGTTTGCTGAATGTTCTTGGGAAGAATGGTTTAGTCATGATGATGATAATTACTGCTCTGAAAAGTTCTCTGTTATGTTGAAGGAGACTATGTCTGATTTGATTCCAGTGAAAACACTGAGAGTTAGGCAATCATCTTTACCATGGCTTAGGAACCCAGAGTTAATCGAAGCTAGAAGGAAGAGAGACTTTGCTCATAGAAAAGCCCTTAAAGTTCAATCTAATGAGGCATGGAATGATTTTCGTTCCTGTAGGAATAAAGTAAACAAGATGTTGCGATTATCTAAGAAAGCTTTTTATAATGGCCTTTCATCTGACTCAAAAAAGCATCCACAAAACTACTGGAAATGTTTCAGTTATGTATCTTCTAAATCGGTTGGTAAAAATGTCTCTCACATTTTTAACCCTTAGAGCACTGATGTCACATATATGTGACATTTCACCCCTACGTGGTTCGGCGTCTCTTCCTGGCTACACGAAGCTGTCCAAATGCTTGTAATTGGTGTCAAGCTCAAGCTGATAAACGTGGCTAAAAAAGTTGATGTTTTTTCGGTCACCCTTTGGCCTAAATAACGACTATGGGGGGAATTTTAAAGGGGGGTGTCCTCCCGTTAATGTGTAGGTTCGAAGGGGGCACAGCCCCCTCGATGCCGACGAATTTATCATTTTTTTACCCTGCCCACGCCCTCTGGTGGGTAGCTGAGGCATTTTCCTTGCTATGAAACCTGAAATCGTGGGTGTAGCTAGTGCCAACATGCAGTGGGGTCATTTTGTTAGCCTCAGTTCCAGTCAAAAGAGGGAGAGCACTGCATTTGATTTGATCCTACGATGCGCTTGGGGACTTTCGAGTCCCGGTAAGCAAGTTGGTGGAAGTTGTACTCCATGTCGGAAAATGAGCCAAGTTTGGGGTAGAGAAAGTGAACGGTGGCCAAATTATATGCAATAGAGTCGCCAGTGTTGGAAATGGGAAGAATTTTGAAAAACAGGCTCAGTGCTCTAAGAGTTAAGAGTAAAGAAAAGGTTGACAATTGGAATAATTTCTTTATTAGTAACTCGGCAACTATAAAGGAGGAGATGTGTCCTGTTGATATGTGTCCATCTGTATACTTAGGTGCCAAGTGTTCCAGAATTTTCTCCTTTGATGAGGTATCTGAGGATGTAGTAAATAAGCATTTGTTAGCTTTGGATTCACAGAAAGCTACTGGCTGTGATGAAATTAGTGCGAAATTCTTAAAACTAGTTAGGACTTTTATATGTAAGCCTCTTACTATAATCATTAACATGAGCATACGATTGAACTCTGTACCAAATATTTGGAAACAGGCAAATGTAATTCCTTTGTTTAAAGGGGGTGATATGGATATCTTTGGTAACTTCAGGCCAATATCTGTCTTACCAATCATGGCTAAGATTCTTGAGAGAATTACTTATGATATGATTTTTGATCACTTCACTATCAATCAGTTGTTTAGCCAACATCAATCTGGTTTTAAGCCTGGTCATTCAACTCAGGATGTTTTACTTCATCTTTGTGATGACTGGGAGAAAGCTATGGATAAGAAGTTGGTTACTGGTGTTGTTTTTCTGGATATGAAAAAGGCTTTTGATTGTGTTGATCACGATATTCTTTTTATCAAGTTATTCCACTATGGTTTTGGTGTTAATGCCTTATCTTGGATAAAGGATTATTTTAAAAGCAGGAAGCAAAGAGTTGTTTCTAATGGTATGGTGAGTAACTGGATGGGGAAGTATTAATTGTGGTGTACCTCAGGGTTCGATTCTTGGTCCGCTTCTTTTTAATATATATGTTAATGATCTTCCCAATGCTGTAACTGAATCTTGTTTGCATCTGTTTGCAGATGATACAACTTTGTACCATTCTGCATCTTCTGATGTTGATGTCAACAGTATTTTAAATGCAGACTTATGCAAAATTTTATTATGGATGAGGAGTAATCTCTTAAAATTGAACAGTAAGAAGACTACATCGATGCTAATTGGTACTAAGCCCTTTCTAAGAGGTAAATCTCTTGATCTTAAGTTAGATGATGTCTCTTTGCGAACAGTAACACAAGCTAAGCTATTGGGAGTTATTATAGATGAAAATCTTACTTGGGGACCTCATGTTGATTGTATTTGTAAGTATGCCTGGAATAAGGTTCATTGCATTCGTAGAATGTCGAACTTTCTGTCTTTGTCTGTAAAAAAGAAGATATATCAAGGTTTTGTCTATCCAACTTTTGATTATTGTGATGTTGTTTGGAGTAATGCTTCGAAGTCCAGTTTATCCAAATTGGACAAGGTCCATAATTTTGGTGCTCGTGTCATAACAAATTCGAGTCCTTTGACTAGCAGCCTAACACTGTTTAACACCCTTGGTTTCTCCACTTTGGAAGAGCGGAGACGTTATCATTACTCTACTCAGGTTTTTCGTTGTGTTCATGGATTATTTCCAGCATTTTTACGGAATACATTTTGTTTTACATCTGAAGTTACAGGCCGTAGTAGTCGTAATCAGCACCAATTATTTTTGCCCCAACCCTGTATTAATGCCGGCAAAAATAGATTTGGTTATAAAGGAGTATTAATTTAGAACAATTTGGATCCATCTCTGTATTCTGCAAATTCTTTGAGTATGTTTAAATCTTTATATGTTAAGAAATATTTTTAATGTGTTTAATATAGTGTTGAAATAATTTTGTCTATTAGTATATCTTATTTATTATTATTATTATTTTATTATTATTGTAATTTCTTTATTGTTTAGTTTTTTTGTTTTTTTTTGTTTATTTTTTGTTGTTTTTTTTTTATTTTTTACTTTGTTTATTTTGTTATACAGGGCGTTGCTGAAAACCAGTATACCCTTACTGATGCTTCTTTCCCTGTCTAAAGAACTTTGAAATTAAAAAAAAAAAAGTAATTATTACACCAGGTTAGAGTCATATTATATAATATTCTGAAATATCCACCCACTCCCTAGTACCACCTTAATTATATGAAGTTCTTAATTAACTAATACCCATCATACAACAGGACCATGTGCAGGTCTATTTAACTATGTTATAGGTATTATCCAGTTGTATTACTACTTAATTAAATCTTTTTGTGTGTTACAGAACTGCCGGTTCCAGTTTTCAGATGTATTCTCAATATCCCACATTTACTTTTTAATTTAGTACATTATGACAAGACATTTTTGCTGAATTTCAATCACTCGTATTTTATATACAATTGTTACTAATGGCTACGAAAATTTGTATAATGCTACAACTAACTTACATTCAAAAAAACAAGAATGGAAACAAGAATAATAAGAAACATCATCAATAAATATGATAGGTTAAAAATTATGTGAACAAGGTCAGGATGGGTAGCTAACAGCAGGAACAAAATTAAACAAACCAATTCCATATAGCCCTACATATATGCTTTTTTGTTTTTTGCTCTTTAGTGACATGTACTTATATATGCAGGAATTGGCATGGTTAGTTTAATTTTGTTCCTGTGACCCATCCCGACCTGGTTTTGACATCCCTACAAATCCTATCATTTTTATAGAAAATGTCATTTATTATTTTATATTCTAAATTAATGCTTTGGCAACAAATCTCTGTAATGTTCATAACAGCTTTTGAACTGATAATGATAAATCTAATCATAATGTCATGCAACACATTATAACATTATTCATGAATAAAATTATCAGCATTGATCTCATGACACAACACAAAAAAAATTAAGTTTCTATAAGTACGTTTGTAAATTTCAGTGGCAAATGGCCATATTCTTGAACCATCATATTCATTGCTTGTTGTCTTTGTGGCCAGAATCCTTTATTAGAATGATTGATACCTTTGAAGCCTTCTATATGAGAAAAAAAATTCATTAATGATATTTTCTAAGATACTAATCTTTGACATTATACAGAATGTTTACTGACATTCAAGTTGATGAGTTATTTCAATCAATTCATCAACACACATCTGTATTCATTGTGATATAGTGTAGACAGACTTCATTTTATATAAGATAAAGAGATTACAATTATATTTAAAGTAATACATACTTGCAATTTTCTCCAAATGTTGACCATGCCCCTTTACCCAAATACAACAAGGTTGTTCACGTCCACTTTTTCTAAGAAACTCTCCAACCATTCCAGCCAAAAATATGTCTTCACAGTTATTATGTAATTCAACGAAATGATAAAATCGTCTTGGTAACTCATATGTATACATATGTAGGTAGTGGATATGAACAAAGCAAGTGATAGTTAATATGAAAGAGTATCGAGGATTTTCTTTTGAGGGTCGCTGAGATTTATGCTTTTTGTCAACTAGTCCATAGCGTCGAGATGTACTGTCATATGTATGAACTCTTGATTGAAATCCAACAATTAGCTGAGGAGAATTCTATACAAATATAAATTTATTACAAAAATATAGATTCCTGAATTCTTAGAAAATTTGTGGGTTTGTAGCATGTATTGATGACAAAATATGAGGTGCATCAACAAATACAGAGCAACTGAATGTTGCATGACCCTCTCTAATTGTTAAATTACTTGATAATTATACAAGTTAATTCATGGTACCACTATGGGTGGGGTGTTTCATGAAACTTTGTCAAAGTATACATGTTAACTTGCTTTGTTGTAAAGAGGAGTTATTAAACCGGCCAGACCTACATGTATTTACATGTTCTCTCTTTGTTAAATGATATGCATGTCTTTATATTAGAGAACATACCTGCCAAACATGAAATGCAAGCTCCAAGTCTTTTCCTCTAGGAAGCTGGTCATCATCAATAATCAACACAGCTGAAAATAAACATTATATATATTCATGTTACATAAACTAACTATGTGATCATGTATCTATGAATACAGGTCTATACTAATACCAAGATGTAGACGTGTTTAATGACAAATGTAAAGAATAGTATTATAAATTGACACTCAGATATTACAATGAAATGTACTATATATTACTATTAGATTAAACTACTATTACTAATACCTTCAGAGTCAGTGTATTATATTGCTTTTACTATTACTAATATCATAATATTACTATACTATTACTGTTATGGATTACTATAGCATTGAGCTTTGTTTGAATTTGTCATGTTTTAAACTGCATTTAATGTTTATGACAAAAAACATTTTCCTTCCAAATACTTCAATACTAAAAGAAAGTCTCTCTAATGGCCCCAGCTACTTTAAATGAACATATTACTCAAGGTCAATTACTATTACCATTACCTCAACATAGAGATTGTATATTACTTTTTACTGGTTTGTGGAAGTGGATGGGCAATTACTACAATTATTGTCAAGAAACAATGTCATGCAGAAGAACAGTCAAGCTACATTCCAATCCAGATTTGTTGTTTAGTAAATATCAAATTGTGATCAAAAGAACCAATGCACAGATTACTGGGATGGAATACTACAAATGGGACCTTCAAATGGAGTGGAAACCTGAAATGCAAGTTCTATACAAGCCGAAAAGAAACTCAAGAAGATAGCTTGAATACGAGGTGCTTTCAAATTTCATTCCAACTAACAAACTAATCATCATGTGGTTATTTCATTAGAGATATTGCTTTTGTTATTGACTATTAATCATCCTTTTATACACCCAGTAGACTTGATACACTTCCTTGAGACTTTTGTTGCAGACCTTGGTAGCACTTGTCCTTTGCTGGCTATATTAGTATCATTTCAGTCTGGAAAGAAGTGGGGGATTATACAGACTACTTCTACACATCTTGTCAGACACACAAATGACATTAATTTCAATAGTTATTATTCACTTTATATTTCAATAAACGCTTTCATGCCTACTTAATCACTTACACAGTTTACAGTAGTTTGCCATATAAGGCAGTTTGCACAGGTGTGATTCGAGAATAGATGGTTTGCAGAATATATTGGAGTTCAATGCTCCTTCGCACCACTTCACGCTGCTCATAAGCTCCTGTTATTGCCTTGAAACATTTACTCATTACTATAACTATTGCTATTATATATTACTATTACCCCATGTCTGCTGACATTAATTATAAATGCTTGAACGTGAGTTCAGGGGTACATGTGGAAATATCTGCCACTGACACATCATGAGTTTTTTGACTTATTATCAACATCTCCCATTATACTTAATAATTATAATATGGATTAGTCTCAAATTTTAATTGACATACTCTAGATTTATCAGATAATATCTCGCATGAATGGGTGTTTCTACTTGACATTTTTTAGACTGAATGTGAGTATACCAAAAAGTGAATACTGTTGCTGGGAAATTTTTACGCATTGCTAATACCCATACTGATTATTGACAATTGAGTGTGAGATTATTCAAAATTGATATCTGCCAAATTAAATTTTGTGTATACTTTAGTTTGGATTACAGAACCATTACAACAGTTACAGTAACAAGAGAGAATGTTATCTGCATTACTCGAATATACATACTATTTCAAATGGCAAAGCAAAACAAATGATGATACCCCACCAAAGTTACAATATTGCTTTAAATGGGAGCTGCCCTCGAGTTATGACTGCTTTTGAATATCTTCCTTCTACACCAATTAGAAATAGATGCCACCCTTGTGTGATGTGATATATACTGTTTAGGATTATTTGCAAACAAGCTTCAAAAGCACATGACAACAGCCAAAGGCTATAAAGAATCTTCCAGAAAGTTCCAGTAACTAATTAAATCACATGGTAAATTCATAACACATACATGTATACCAATGAAATTACACCTTACAGAACTTAACTTGACCAAACAAACTTCAGTTGTACACGTATACCACACATTGATTGCCAATAAATGTCCAAATTGATTATATATAGCTAATCCTTCTCTTGATTAATAGGGGAGGAGGGAGCTTCAGCCCTCCTAGTTAGTAGTTAGGTAATTATAAATTCATGCAGCTTTAAAATTTAATACTAGACAAGTAGACTGTGCCCACTATCATTTTTAATCATTTAAAGCAGAGCCACACCTTTCATGAATAATTAATATTAGCAAAATTTCATGCACGCCAAAGGCACACATTCCACTAAATCCTCTGCTTCTAAACAGCTGTCTATGCCCATGCTTTCCGCACTGGCATCCATAAAAAAATGTTACATATCAAAAGGTGTTGTTGAACTATTATGATTTGCTAATCTTGCCTCATAGAAAATATAATATTATATTTTTGGCTAAATCATTCTTTTGTTTGTACAATAATTTGCTAATCTTGCCTCAAGCACTAAATTCTATGATTATAATATTATTAATTTTTTGCAGACAAATCACTTTTTTTGTTGTTGAAGTATCAAAATGACTTCCTAATCTTGCCTCATCGAAAATAAATCAGAGAGTACGGTATAGGGATGGCACGTAAAAAAAATGGCCGCCCATACATTTCAGTTGCAAGTGTTGAGCTGAAATCTCTGCTAAACGTATAGAGACAAGTCTTAATACATATACCTTTTGATATCTAGTGTTTTTATGACTAACAACATCTTCTAGACAGTTGGAGATCATCTTTAAGGTAGAGAACCGGCAAGTAGCAAAACTGGCAAAATCTTCATCTTAATATTATTTTCCAGACAAATCATTTTTTTGTTTGTTGAACTATCACAATGATTCTAGCACCATTTCAGTCACATTTATAGTAAAATTCTGGTCTTAAAGTATCGAGATGATATCTTCAGATACAATGAAAGAAGACAGTCTCAACTACTACAAAGATTTGATCTCAAATTGGACGCCATTTTCCTATGTGGAATTTAATTACGCATGCGCATTTCCATACTCGGAACATGGAAGCTGAAAAGGTGGAATTGTTTGGAATCGTAATAACATTTGTGAGCAAATACATTCTTATAATAATGAATATAATAATTATTAATATTAAAGCAATTGTATAATAATATTGTATACTATGACACTACTTCTCGTAGGACTGCAGACAGTGCTGTAAGTGAAATAGAGATTATACATCATCTGAAAGTGAAAGAGAATGACATAAATACAAAAGACTGACCTTCATTGATGAACAAATTTTAATGGATTTTTGATTGCATGATTTCATAATGATAATATACAATCTACAAAAAAATATTCCCAACATTCAGGAAAAAAAAACAATGAAAACAAGAATAATAAAAAACATTTCCAATAAAATGAAAGATGTAGGGATGTCAAAACCCAAATAGCATGTGAACAAGGAACCCAAAATTAAACAAACCATTTCCTTATAAGTACTTATAAAGCAAAAAACAAAGAGCTGTACTTATGTAGGGTTATATGGAATTGTTTAATTTTGGGTTCCTTGTTTGCATGCTTTTTGGGTTTTGACATCCCTACATCTTCTTTCATTTTATTGGGAATGTTTTTTATTATTCTTGTTATAATTAATAAGGCTGAAAGTGGAAAGTGAAAAATACTGGTAGGTCACTGGTGGATGAAGTCAGTGGCCCTGGGTTCGATTCTTAGTGACTACCAACACTTTCCTTTTTCAACTTTATTAATTAGAATTTAGCATTTATTTTCTGAGATAAGATAATCATTGTTGTTTTTTTTATTGCTACTTTCATTATTACAATGATGTATGTACATATAATATAGCATCATAATAATATATAATAGCTAATTAACAAGACTAAAAACAGTGGGTGTCACTGCATGGTTGGAAAAAGTTATACAGTGAGTGACTAGATATAATTTGTGCAGTCTACCATTATTATTTCATTGACTCAATAAGATACTAACTTAACTAGCTAGGAGAGGTCAACAGCTATTATTTAAGCAACAACCAGTCACATAACTTGTTATGCACTCCTGATACATATACTCTTTACACTCGTAGCTAAGGAGTTAGCTAAATATAAACCATCCAATTGCATGAATGGACATTTCTTTTGCTAGAATATATGTGATCATAATGATTTTCACTGTAAATTGCTCTAGAATCAATTTTTGATGTCCAGGAAATACAAACTTTACTGGGGGAACATGCCTCCACAACACCCTTCCCATCTCTTGGAAATACCACTGTATGCAAAACTTCATTTTTTAGGCTACTTCAACATGGAATCCTCTACAATGTGCCATGGTGGTTATCAGTTGATAGATTTGTGGTTAATTGGAAACTCTACAGTTGTGTTAGATTTGGTTGTGATAATTATATATGTATATTATATAGTATGCTAATATGTCCTATATACAAAATATAGGACCTGAGTTTTATGTCCAAGGATGTGATATAGCCCGAGCTTGCGAGGGCTATCAGTATACACGAAGGGGTCAAAATCTTTGGACAAATTCCTTTATGGCTTCATAATCGTAACGCGTAAATTTTAAATTATATTTATAGCAACTTTGATCATGAATTTCATTGTCGTCTAAAACAGTTTATACAAGTAAGCCACAAAGCTTTGATCAGTTTTAACTTAAATTTCGAAGCACGTGTAGATCCCCAAAATGGAACCAAAGATCACAGAAATTGGTGTTTTCCATGCTTTATATATCAGCTGTATTGAAGATGCAGGGTCCCAAACTTGTAACACTAATAATACAGCTATCACTCAATTCGTGAACCAACTTGCAGGGTCTGGAGATATCTGTGAATAATTTGCACAAAAATCAAAGTCGAGGAATTTCTAATTAGCTGAAAAGTTGGGTCAGCTAATCAATGGATTTCTCTGAAGGTAAAGTAGTTTGTGTCTATCTTTTTACATCGTAGCTAACACACATATAATACTATCTGTTGCCTTTCATGAATAACAAGCTGGATCTCTGTTGACTATTATTTCCTTCAAGACTGACATCTCTTCTACCAGTGTGTTCACTGACAGCAGTATCTAACAGTAAAATTTCATGTTTAAAGTCATACGCATTAGGCTAAATTGCACTACCATAGTTTTCAATACAGAATCCACACAAGTGCATTACTTCTTGTTGTCCAAGGAAGTGTAGCCCCTTTGTGTATACTGTATATCACATCCGAGGACACAAAACGAGGGTCCTATATTCAGTATATAGGACCTATTAGCATACTATATACAATATATTGTATGATGGTGACATCTCCTGCTAGTCTGGGGACCCGCCCCTTCGCAACGAGGAAGGGTCTGGCAACATGCGTATTCACAAGTTGTCACCGTAGCAGGATTTCTGCTACGCTTTGATCTAACCGATCAGGGGCGTGTGCTTTTAGTTATATTATCAAGCAGGCTGGGAATCATCTGGGATACGATGCTATCAAGCCAGAACAGCTAAACGTTGTTTCGCACTTCTTAAAAAGAAAAGATTGTTTTGTTATTTTACCAACTGCATATGGTAAAAGCCTTTGTTTTGCCCTTCTTCCACTTGTATTCAACACTTTGAGAAGTACCAGTTCCTCCATCGTGATTAATATGACTCCCTTAATATCTATAATGCAAAGCATGGTTGAAGAATACCAGTCTTGAGGTCTGAAAGCTGACTACACTCAGGAACGCCATACGTGCATGTGCATATTAAAAATTTTACATAATAAATTATACAACCATAATTAAAAATTCTTCAAATTCCACTGTGACAACTTGTGAATACGCATGTTGCCAGACCCTTCCTCGTTGCGAAGGGGCGGGTCCCCAGACTAATCTCCTGCATAGTGTGCAAATGGAAGGTCTATATACAATATATAGGACTCACCACATCAAAGGGATGATGTCACCATCATACTATATATATATATATATATCAGTATGCTATATGAGCATACTAACTATGAGTTCATACCTTCTGTCCTTATCTCAGGGTAAGGAATAAATCTGTTATTCAAACTGTTAACAAGGGGTCTTTTAAAGAATAGTTCTTTTGAACAATTGTAGTTGGTGAAATGCTTAGGTATAGTGGGTTCATCCACATCATTCCAAACAACGATGACACGGTCCACAAGTGCGAAGTTGCAATGAAAATCCAAAACCCTACCAAGAATATCAGTTCGTTTGTATGTCAGGAACAATACAGTGTAAGTTTTTTGGGACACTGACGCCCAGTTTGGCCAAGTCTCAAGTTCCAGGCTCCCGACCCGCTGCTCCTCGTGCAACACTTCGACCACTGTTGTAGAAGATCCAGATGTCAAACTATTAAGAGCGGTCAATAAAGTAACAATCAATAAAGTTGTGATAGTAAAGATTAGCACTATAGCTTTTCTTTCCATACCTTTGGCCGTGGGGAGGTATTAAGGTTATCCAATTCAGACTTCGGATCCGACTTAAGGATCAATCATCGGGACGTGGATATATTACAGCTCATCCCAGCCACACCCACTAGTTTAATTGTTAAAAGCTAAGCTGCAGATGTACCTCAATGGTTGTGTCACTCGTTTTTCTCTTCACTGATCTCTTGTTTTTCACTGTGTTGCAGAATAGTTGCATGGAATGTTAACAATGAAAGAATAATGGTAGTTTCTAAGTTGAGAAACTTCAATTTGCTGCTTTGTTATACACGATTCTACCCTGATTTAAAGGTACATTATACTCAATATTTAATGTAGTTATCATCAAGCTGTGTAATGCATTAGCACATTAGACATTAGTATCTATAGTGATCAGATCTAAAGATCTTTTAATTTGTAAACTAAACGTAAAGTGAAACTAAACAGATTTTTGCTAGTTTCTATGTCCATTGATCCCTAACTGGATTTCCTTTTAAATGTGCATTATACTGAATAACTCTATTTAATTGTATGTGTCTCCACGCCCTGTTGTTCACTGTATCTCGACTGGTCACAGTATTTAAAGCGACGCATTTTTGATAATGAAGCCAAGGATCTTTGCTAGTTTTTATGTTTTAATCATCCCTAATAGGATTTCATTTTAAAGGTGAATTATACTGAATAACTCTATTTAATTGTATGTGTCTCCAACCCCTAATGTTCACTGTATCTTTGACTGGTGACAGTATTTAATAGTGACGGCACGTAAGGATGTTTAGTAATGAACCTAAGGATCTTTACTAGTTTCTATATTCCAATCATTCTTAATGTGAATTTGGTATGTGATACTCAATAATTACATTTAATTGCATGTGTTTTCAACCCCTTTTTTATGGCCCGTAGGGCCATCCCTATAATTGCTTTCCATGGTGTTTAATGTATATATATATATATATATATATGTTTGTGTCACTTGCGCGACTATGCGTTGTATACGTAGTTAAGTTGCATCTGACTTGTACTGTATTACATTGACCTCAGAGGTAATAGTAATATATTGTAATTGACCCCATGTCTGTAATATGTATTTAATGATCTGATGACGTTAAACTATACACTATAGTACATGTAAGGGTATTAAGTTACAGTATAATCATGCATTAACCTTATGATAGTATATTAACCTTATCAGAGAGTACGGTAGTACTCTCTATGTAGGGATGGCACGGAAAAAAAATGGCCGCCCATGCATTTCAATTGCAAGTGATGAGCTGAAATCTCTGGTAATATATACACATAAGTTTCTATACACACATGCCTGTTTATATCTAGTGTTTTTATGACTACCAATACCTTCTAGATGGCCGAAGATTATTGTTAAGGTAGAGAACCGGCGAGTGGCAAAACTGGCAAAATCTTCATCATATTATTTTCCAGACAAATCATTTTTTTGTTTGTTGACCTATCACGATGATTCTAGCACCATTCCCGTCGCATTTATAGTAAAATTCTGGTCGTAAAGTATCGAGATGATATCTTCAGATACTATGAAAGAAGACAGTCTCAACGACTACAAAGATTTGATCTGGAATTGGACGCCATTTTCCTAAGTGGAATTTAATTACGCATGCGCATTTGTATACTCTTAACATGGAAGCTGAAAAGGTGGAAGTGTTTGGCATTGTAATAACATTTGTGAGTTTGTGAGCAAATACTAATAATGAATATAATAATTATTAATATTAAAGCAATTGTATAATAATATTGTATACTATGATAAGCATTGGAATACTGAATGGTTGACACAGTGACTGACACTACTTCTTGTAGGACTGCAGACAGTGATGTAAGTGAATAGAGAATATACATCATCTGTAAGTGAAAGAGAATGATAATCAATACATAAACAAAAGACTGACCTTCATTGATGAACAAATTTTAATGCATTTTTGATTGCATGATTTCATAATGATATATAGTATTTCTGCAATCTAAAAAAACATTCACATCGTTTAGAAAAAAATCAATGAAAACAAGAATAATAAAAAACATTTTCAATAAAAATGAAAGAAGATGTAGGGATGTCAAAACCCAAAAAGCAAGCAAACAAGGTTGGGAAGCTAACTTAGGACCCAAAATTAAACAAACCACTTCCATATAACCCTACATAAGTGCTTACAGCTCTTTGTACAGAGGTGTAAGCACTTATGTAGGGTTATATGGAAGTGGTTTGTACATGATGTACATGTATGTTGACTGGATGTGTGATAATTGATTTCATTATCCTAATCTAGTTATAGTGATCGTAATTAATGTAGTGTATAAGAATAGATGTTTGGTTTCATTAGTCTTGGTTGTTTTAGTTGACTATAACTATAGCTAAACCCCTTTTATTAGTATGGTGCTATGACTTTTAGTTAACTCAACTATAACTAAATTACAATTATATATTGTAAAAATGTTACTGTAATTAACTCAACTGAAACAAGATATGTAGAGAAAAAAGTATTCCTATGACTGCTTTGTGGTGTCCAGCATTCAGTAATCATGGCTGAGTTTGGGAATCAGTACTCTTATAAATCGTAATACTACTATACCATATTCTCACTCACGAGTTTACAAAAATAACGAGGACTATCAGACTGAAGCTGTTATAGAAGTCTCTGAGGGAGAGGAGAAAATAGCAAAGAGTAATCGCTTGTTGGGAAGATTCACATTGCCTGGTTTGCCTCCAAGATTACGTGGCCAGGTTGAGATCCCAGTTGCTTTTTCACTGGATGCAAATGGTGTTTTGGAAGTGAGCGCAACTGTTAGTGGTGAAGCTGGATCCACAAAGAAGCTAGTTATTAAAAAGACAAAGGTCTTCTCACTGATGATGAGATTAAAAGTAAGAAAAAACTGTTGGCTAGCAGGAAAAAAAATGCAAAAACTCAACTAGTTCTTTTAATGTATTGATTTGTGAATGTAAAAATATATTATAATACATGTAGGTAACAGTTCTTGAAGTATAAAAATTACAATTGATATCACCTTGGTAATGGTTGTAAGAAAGACTTTCTTTAAAGGCAGTGTCTTTGGTATGTCTTGTGGAATTACTTCACTTGTTAGCCAAACCTCTTGTTAATAATCACAATCCACATCTTTATGCTATGGTTATGATTTAAGTATTGCCATGGTAACCAACCAAAGGCAATAGTTCACTCGGTAAGTAAATGAAACATAAACAAATACCTATCTGCACATTTTAATTTGACTCTATACATTATTGAACAAATCTTCCCATGTTAACACCTAATATACCCTTATTATCACTTCATGCTGTGCATTTTTGAACTTTTATTAGACATAGTAAGACCTCATGTTAAATATGTAAACAAAAAAAAAAAACAGAGTATTTCTTGAATATTATATTGTGATGTTGTGAAATTTTCACTACTGCATGTACATTGCCAAAAGTGTAGATGCATACAGTAATACATTTATAAACTAAGGGACAGAAACTTATTGTTGTGTAATTACTATGTAGATTGTGGAGGCTCCCTGATGATCTACTGTGTGTAACATTAGCACAGTTTGAAGAATGTCTCAATACCTGGTAAGCATATACACATGTACATACTTACACATTAGGGTTAACATGTGGTTCTGCAGACTAATTTATGTAAGGTCAACATGAGGTCTTTTCAAGTGTTTACTTAATCTTGTAACCACAGCGGTACAGGATGGATGAGGGATAGAAGAGAGCCAGAAAACATTGCATGTGCATGTGCAAACTTTACTGACACACACACAGAATTTGTGTGTCCAGATACTACGTTTGTAAGAAGTATGATTGATATACGGGAAGTGTTGCATGGTCTTTTTTTGTATGTATATCAATCTTATTTCTCAGAAATGTACATAGTATGTATATGTATGTATGTTATGTATGTTGTGTTATGTTGTGTATGTTGTGTATGCATGTTATGTATGTATGTTATGTATGCATGCATGTTAACAATATTGTGTGAGCAGTTTTTATGATGAATTGGCTCAGTATAATTGCTGAGCACCTTAGTACGAGGCAACTAATCTGGGAGTGTACTCAGTGTAGTGAAATCTCGACCTTAGTTTGTATATATATATATATATATATATATATATATATATATATATATATATATATTATGTGGGACAATCATTGGAATACTTTATGTCTTGTTTGTTCCATCAATTAGTATATTATTTTTTGTTTTTCTCATAGTTTCCAAATGATTCCAATCCAGCTCTGTTTGTGTCAAAGGGTGATACTTACATTAATGTAACCAATACAACAAGAAGACCTTAGGTTGACTTACAGATATCCAGGTTAGCCTCTGGGTGTACTTAAGATATTGCTATGGGGCTAAGTGTCAGCTGTTGATATTGCTATTCACACACTTGTAAGGATAATCTCAACCTAGAAGAGGAATGGAGGTGGACTTTAAATTTATTCATCCACCACATTAATAAAATTTTGAGAATTAACCATGGATGTCATCAGTAGCATTTTTGAAGCCCTTTGATATTTTTCAACCACATTTCTAGTTTTCTACGCAAGACAGTCTACTAAATGTGCTTTAAGTTTGCGCAAAAATCCAAAAGTTATAAGCAATCCAACTTACAAAGACGCTAAGTGTGGGTGTTGGTACTGGCCAATGCACTTTCAAACACTCGCCTTGCTGCTTTCCTCCCATTAACAATCCATGATTTTGGTATCTATAACATTGTTAGAAGGTCCTCTGTCTAGTAAGTTAAAAGTTTGTGTTGTGTAAAATATAAAAGTTATGAAGGAAAATATTTGGTATGTACATTCGTGAATTAATTGGTAATTTTGAATTTGATCCAAAACCACCAAACTGCCAATTAAACAAGTGTATATACTATATAGAGAAAAAAGTATCCCTATGATTGCTTTATGGTGTCCAGCATTCAGTAATCATGGCTGACTTTATCATGCCTGAAACACTTTGGAAATTTTGTCATGTTATTCTGGGTTTATTGGTAACTTGATCAGAAAAAGACCAAGACTAAAAGTGGTAATTATTGCCAAACTAAAATGAATACCGTCGGGACGGGACCCTCGCCTACGTGGCAAGGTAATACAAACTATAATTTCGAAATATAATATGCCAAAAGATTATAATTATCATTGCTCGTTTGTATGGTCATATAATAATGAGAATGTTTACTTCAGATTGTTTAGTTTGTGTATAAAACATGTTAAGTTATAAAACCGTACTGGCATGTTAGTTTTTATAATAATATTATAATAGATATATATATATATATAATATATATATATATATATATATATATAAATTATATAAACTAACATGTCACTACTTATTACTTAGTATGATTATACTAGTCTCTTCCTTGTCTATACTATAAGTCTTACATTTTAGTCTCTGTATTATCTGAAAGAAGAAAGAAAGATCCTCAATTCGTCTTGTGAAATATTCCACAAAGACAGCATAGACAGGTCCTCAAAACTGCTGACGTTCGAGTAACGTGCACAGCACATGACTTGAAATTGAAATAGGCGGAGTTTGAAAGTAATGGAGAATGCTTGGAGCCAGTACTCGATGTTGTAGCAACCACTACCCAAATTTTGTTTGCTTTTATGTAGTGCTTTGCTAGCGATAGTCATGATACAGGAGTAGTTATGTTTTGATGTGTCCAGATGCCTCCACGAGTCTTCTCAAGTCTGGAAACAGTAATCGTGAGTTATAAACATTGTGATAACTTTATAACCGAAAGGTTTAAGAAGAATTCCTACGTTATTTTTTTTCCTTGTATAATTTGAAGTCTACCAGTACCTCTTTTGAAATGTCAATGTTTTTATTTTTCCAGAAAAATTGCTAACACACACACAGACACACAGATACACAGACACACAGACACACAGACACACAGACAAAACGATTACCGTACCCTTCCGCCTACGCTACGCGGCGAGGGTAATAACACTAGTGTCATGTAGTGTATAGCCATAAATATAGTACATTTTCCTGAGGTCAAGATGAACGTGAATGACCTTATGATACATGTACATTTGTTTTATTCATTTACATTGTAGTTACTAGAAATTGATGAAGTTCAATGGCTGGACGAAAGAAAAGAAGAATTAGTGGTATGTAATACATGTAACTGCATGTATTATTTACATGTGTGTTGACAATAATTCATGCATGCATGTACATGTACATGGGAGCTCAGCCTCAAGATACTTCTATATATACATGTATAAGTTATTGAGTTACAGGTATTTAACCTTATATACATGTACTTACTGTGACTCAATAACTTATACATGTATAAGTTATTGAGTTACTGTACAATCATGTATTTAACCTTATGATATATACTATAGTATACATGTATACATGTGTAAGTTATTTAGTTACAGTATAATCTAGTATATACATGTATTAGTGCTGTAACAGATATCCGGATTATCTATTTTCATTATTAACATCCGAATTAAATATTTTGATCCATATATCTGTTCAATTTACTGAATGGTGTTTTCATCAAAATTTCATTGTAGTTAAATACTCAAATAATGACAATTATAAAATTTTAGTAGTTAAAAATAAATATTGTGAACCTGTTTTGCAATGTTTTTATAGCATTCTTGCGCCTGGAACAGGTTTTTTTTTGGGTACATGTATGTACTGTACCTTGATTCTACACTGTATGTCAATAGAAGGTCACCATTAATTAGTCATTAGTTTACTACAGTAGTTTTGAAAGTAATTACTAATAGTAGGACTAAGGTAATTACTGTTACTGTATGGCGACATTTTATTGACATATACTACATGTATATTTACATTATTATTGGTAAGAGTATGCACATGTACCTGTACTTGTATATATTTTCTATTTATACATGTAGCTGAAACTGATTTATCTACTACTGGAACAATGAACAATTCAAAGGCAGCCATCTACTAACAGTAGTAAGTTAATACTCATTATACATTGTGTATATGTGATTGGCTCAGGGAATATCAGATTTATGATTCAAGCTTAGCTCATTATTTAGTCATTTTGTACAAGAAGCATACTAAACTTGATATCAAAGAGAAACAATGGTTGCTCTTTCAGGACTCAAAATTTACAATGTACATGAAAGCTTAGCATGCTAGCAATAGCACACACAACAAACAAACAAGCAGCCACAATGGCTTCATTAAACATTAGACCAGCCACTATGGCTTAGAAAAATAAAAACCAGCAACATGGCTTAGAAAAATAATAATCAGCCACCATGGAATAAGCAGCCACAATGACTTAGATAATAAGCAGCCACAATGGCTTAGAAAATAAACAGCTACTGAAACGGGTTTAGCTAAATCAATACTAGTAACCAGGAGCCCACGAAAAATCCCTATGGTTTTTTCATGGGCTCCTGCTAGTACTTATATGTAATTATGTAATTGTGTCTGTGTTTGTGTTTGTGTGTCTGTGTGTCTGTGTTTATGTGTCTGTGTTTGTGTGTCTGTGTTTGTGTGTCTGTGTCTATGTGTCTGTGTTTGTGTCTGTGTGTGCCGAGCAAAATCCATGTCATACCTCCTCGCGGTGCTCGGTGGGAACAGCAGATTTATCTGCTGGCTAACATGACTGGTAATGATAGCAGTAGTAATTTTTCTCACCCTAAAGCAACACTAACATGCATGTCTTGAATACTGAAGTGAGTATGCAGCACTATATGTACATGTATATTCATAATTACATACACATGTACTGTACATATAGGTAGATACTGAAAGGATAAATATATCTAGACGAGTGTGACAAAGTGACATCTTTTCTTTTCTTGATGATATTTCAGAGTTGGGGACCTCCTACACCAATAGACAGAAAGTCACTACCCCATATCCTAGTAAAGATCATTTACAGATATAATGGTCAAAATATGGAAACTACTTAGACAGGTGTGTGTGTATGTGTGTGTGTGTGTGTTTTTGTGTATATATGTGTATGTGTATGTGTATGTGTATGTGTGTATATATGTGTATGTGTATATATGCAGGTACATGTATTTATGTACATGTACATGTATCACAGTTTTTTATATGTTTTAAAGCATGGGTCAGATTGGCTCAATAACGGTTAGTGGGTCAACCATTGGGAATACATCTTGAGCCAATTAACAAAAAGTTAATGCTGTTACTGACAATATAACCATAATTAACTGTGCCACTTGCCCAAAGAGAGAACTGTGCAGTGCTAAATAAGAAGCTCTTTGGGCCAATGGTGCACCGTATGAGCATATCATAAATACTGATGTATATACATGTACATGTACGTGCAGGGTTTCTTTTAGGGGGGGAGGGTGACATTTGCCCCCCTTGGAAAAGTTATTAGTTTTTTTTGAAAATGTGGGCATATTGGCATGTAAATTTTAGCCATCAAGTAAAATGTGTGCAGAAATTATAGGAATATCATTGGTACTTAATATACAGTATCTAAACAATGCCTCTTCCATACATTAGGAAAATCTTTGTGATATGCACCTCAAGTGCTAAATACTGTCAGGTTTTCCATTATGCTCCATACATGGAATGGGTTTGTACACAATGTGTTAATATAAAATTCCTTATGTCAAAAATCAAAAGTTTTAAATATACGGTATTTGTAGGCGAATGTGGAATTATTGCAAAAATTTGGAGCAGGCAAAACATAGTAGACAAACCTGGCATATTTCCTGTATTGTAACCATGTGTGTGTATAACCTTATTTATTAATTTTATATGCATATTTAACTTGATTCCCATAATAATCAGATTGTCATTACTTTCTTTTTTGTATCAATTTGAAACTTTTATACTTGTTTTGTATAGTGTAGATTATTGGGAATTTTTTTAATTGCCTTTATTTTTGTTTGTTTGTTTGTTTGTGCTATATATGCAAAGGGAAAATAACCAATTAATTATTTTGATATTCTATTTCCTAGGAAGCCAATATTTACATGTGTGCTAAAAGCTTGTGGTAAAGTGGTTTGTTTTGCCACAGCCTATGTACACCTTATGATTTTGCTATTGGGATTCTAATTTCTAGCTGTAAACTATGAGTGCCCCACCTTGTAAGGATAGTCTTCACCTCTGGGTGTGTTATACAATATGTAATATACATGTAGTATAATATAATAATATATTATATTATGTTATATATCAGCTGGACTTTCTCATGTTTGATCTAGGATAGGTGATGATAATAAATATTGGCTGTTCTTGGAGTAGTTAATTTTACATAGACATCATGTCATGCATATCAACAGTTGCACTTTCAAACACTCTTTCCTCCAACTAACATTTTAATATCTATGACATTTTTAGAAGGTCCTCTGTCTATGTAAGTTAAATGTCTGTGTTGTGTAAAATGTAGAAGTTACAAAAGAAAACGTTTGGATTGTTCATTCGTGAATTAATTGGTGATTTTTAATTTGATAGTTTGAATCTAAAATCACCAAACCGTCAATTAAAAAACCGTGTCGATAATATTTTCATGTACATGTATATGGTATGTGTAGGTTTACAATTTCCTTAGGTAAACCTTTACTCTAAATTTCACTTAACTTTGCACATATATTCCATTTCATTCCGAGTCTTTTAGGGTGGTAATTTTTGTCACTTTATTATTTGGGGGGGCACTCTGCATGTGAACAATAGAGTCAGACTCAGAGGCTACTACTCGGGTTGTCACTTCATATAAGGATAGTCCCATTACAACCATAGAATACAATAATTTCGTGCTTGAGTGAGAACAAATACATAACTTCAACTCACATTTACACATTGTTTTTAATTGAATTACTAAATACTAACTACATGTATAACTATATGTAGTATTACACCTAATCAACATTTAAGTTCTGAAAAAGAGCATCACTTAAAGAACAACGCTCCAGTCTAAATATGTTTTCGGAAAGGCTGAAAATCCTTTCTGCTGGTGCTGACGATGCTGGAATGGCTAGAGTGATGAAAGCCTGGCAAATGCAGGATACTTTTCTTTGTTATCCTTCCAAAATGTTAGAACATTAGACGTCATTAGTGTCATCTGACATGCATGGTTGAGATAAATAGTGGGTAACCTCAGCCCCATTTATGTTACTTTTTGTAATTATTTGCTGCTTATGAGGAAATATCAGAGATGTACATGTAGATAGCAATTTCTGGTACATGTACCTGCTGGATAGCATTGTTATTTTGTGTCATAACATTCTTCACATTATAAAGAATGTTATAAAAGCATGACATTTCTAGTTAAAGCTTCACACATAACCATTATGTAGTTTAAAACATCACTAAATGTCATTGGCTCAATGTCACCTGATGTGCAAATAATAACTGTTGAGCCATTTTGCTATTAGTAACTACTATATATAAATGCAGTCTTAATTGGGCTATTTATGATCAGTGTTCATAGCCTGATTTTTAACAGTGTAATCATAGTTATGTGAGGGTCAAAAGCTCATGACATTAAATATATTATTATAATATTAGTATAGAATTGTAAAATAATATGTATTATAATGTGATGGTATATATTTCTGATTATCAAGTGTACCTCCTACTTACAAATTAGGCAGGCAGGCAGGCCCAGGTTAGGTTCTCTGACATTTAATTTAAGGTCAACATGTTTTGACTTAATCTCATAGCCACAGGAATTTGTGTGTGTGTGTGTGTGTGTGTGTGTGTGTGTGTGTGTGTGTGTGTGTGTGTGTGTGTGTGTGTGTGTGTGTGTGTGTGGTTTTGCTGCATGTATGCATGTATTAGAGATACATATATGTATGTAGGTATGTATGTATGTATGTACGTATGTAGGTATGAAATTAATTAGTTGAATATTCAACTAATTATATATATAATGAAAAGAACTGTCACATATGTATATGTTACTATATATGTTATTTACTTGCATTTACTAAAGCACATTCTACTTTGATTCTGGAGGTGCTGACTGTACTAGAAATGGTAAAGTTATATATCTTCTGACTCATCTGAAACATATAGTAAGTATTTCGGTTTTTCAGTCCGATTGTGAAAGCTCTAGTAGTGTCTATTACCAGTACCTCTGGAGGTACTAGACATGGTACTACATAGAAACTTTTCATAATAATTATTATATAACATTCTGCACAATGTATTGTGAATTTGGGATACACTGTGCTGATGAGACCCAATAGGTCGAAACAATCTGATTAGTATACATATACCTCAGATTGTCCACAGTTGCCCTTATAATAAATAAGGCTGTAGCACAATAATTATTATTAATTAAAATGGGTGTGATAGAGCTGTGTACATTGGTCAATTACTCACATGATCATACCCCCGTTGATATATAAAGAGGTGTACGTGGTTTAGAATAACCATGCGTCGCCGTCGTATAACTCTGTCAAGTTTCTGAGTGTCTCAAGGTACTACCACAGTCTACCGGTCTCTCTGAAGGTTTTGGTTTTTGGTTAGTTCCTTGTGTGTTATAGTTACTGTATAAAATCCTCAGTTTTCCAATTGTCTCATGCATGCGTATCATAAACTCTCTCTCTCTCTCTCTCTCTCTCTCTTATCAAACATTTGCCGCCGTCTCTTACTTTGGAACAGTCCTTCCTCAGTTTGATTTCACAAGATAGTCTTGTACCGGTCTCTGGAGATTTTGGTTAGTTCCTTGTGTGTTATAGTTACTGTATAGAATCCTCAGTTTTCCAATTGTCTCATGCATGCGTATCATAATCACTCTCTCTCTCTGTCTCTCTCTCTCTGTCTCTCTCTCTCTCTCTCTGTCCTTCCTCAAGCTAGTTTGTTACTACAATCATCTTTTACGTGTAGTAATGAGTACACCTCAGTCTTTAGTAACCCATACAACTCCCAAGAGACATAAAAATATGTGGCATCACTATTTGAAACATGTAGAATTACCACAAAATATGACAAAGGATGAGTGAGTTTGTGATCCCTAACACACACACACACGCATGTATTATAATCTCTCTATTTAGACTCGTGGACATATTGCTGCCTAGTTTCCCGGACTGTGATTGCTTAATAAAAAATACAGAGAGGATGCAACGGGTGATGCTGTTGGATTTGTTAGGAGAGAATGAGATGTTGATACAATTAATTATGAAGTCGATTGAACATGTAAGTATATATACACAAAATAACATTTACTGTCATTACAGAAGATAGTCACAGTACTAACAGTTGGTACTGTGAGGGTGTGATAAAGCAGGATAAGAGAATGGAGGTGTATGATTTATATCTCATAGAAACATGCATAGACAAACTTAATCATGGCAAACACCTTCCTTATACACACTATATTTATATATATATATAATTATAGTTAACTAAACAACACTATATATGTATTAGTTAACTATAACTATTATTAATGGCACTTTTAGTAAGCCTAAAATACTTTTAGCTATAAACTAAACTAAACGTTTAAGAAACAGGCATATAGACCTAAGAGGTCTATATTTTTTAATAGAGACCTGTCTGACCACTCAGTGTATACTATGCAGGAGATGTGTCATCATGATACAATATAGTTTGCTAATAGTCCTATATACTGAATATATGACAATCGGACACAAAACTCTAGTCCTATATTTTGTATATAGGACCTATTAGCGTTACATATATGAGTCATGAGTCATGCCCACTTGAGCAATATCAGGCTTATAATCACCTTCCCCTCAGGCTCAGTGATTATAAACCATGATGGGACATATATATAATTATAATTATAACTAGGAATACGTATGTGCAGACTGCCTCGCTCGCACTACACTATAGTCGATTAATATCCAGAAAGGTGTGGTTTTAGTCACACAATGGTATAATTATTTGTCTTTGACACTTATAATGGCAGGAAAGAAGAGAGAATTTAGTGATTTGTCATCTTGTGATCCTTGCGATGATGCTAACATACATGCTAATCATGAGTGGTATAGTAAAAATGACAATGGAGATAGGAAGTACAGCAAAATCACCAAACCTCAACTTCCAAACTATAAACTCTTTGATCCTGAAAAGGACAATGAAACAGAATATTACTACTATTCTCTCTTACTTCTCTTTGTTCCTTTGAGAGATGAGAGTAGTTTGCTTATGTTGAAAGAAACAGCACAAGAAGCTTTTAATTGCCTCTTACCCACTAATGTTGACTGCACTAGGTACCATGATAAATTGCTGAAAATGTTAAAAGCTCAGTCAAACATTAAAAAGGTCAATGAGGCTAGACAAGCTGATTGCATAGAAGCGCGAATGTAAACAAAGATGATGATCCACAGTTATTGGGTGAAGCTAAAACAGCTATGAAAGAGGTGGTTGAAATTAATGCTAATAGTACTACTTTAATTTTAGAAGATAGAATCACTATGTTGAACGATGATCAGAGGCGTTATTCTGATAAAATGAAGTATCATCTCTTTCATCAAAAGCAACACAAAGATAATGAATGCCAGTGCAAGTTTAAACCATTACAAATGTTTGTCAGTAGTAGGTGGTACTGGTAAATCATTTCTAATTCAGACAATAAAGTCTTAGTAAATACCATTTTGCCATCAAATGACATAAAATGTGCTATAGCCGCGCCCACTGGTTTCGTTGCTTTTAATGTAGGTGGTATATATTACCATTCATAGACTGTTTCAACTACCTATTGAACACGACAGTAAAACAGCTGGCTATTGGTCACTACCAAAAACGTCTCAGAAATAATTATGAAAACTTCACTTCGTAATGTTAAAATAATTATTAAAGATGAAGTTTCTATGGTATCTAGTCTAAACTTGGCATACATTCATTTGAGACTAGATGAACTCTTTGGTGGCAATGACAGGTTTGGTTCAAGAAATATGATATTTGTAGGTGATCTTCAACTTAAACCAGTCAATGGTAATCCAGTCTTTGAGAGGATTACTAACAAAACACTATTGTACAAACTGGGATATTCAGCCTCGGTTAATATTTGGAGGGATTCTGTCATTTATGATGAACTCACTATTAATGAGCGTCAGAAAAAGGACAACGAGTTCTTCAATGTTGCAGAGTGTTAGATTTGGTTTTCCCACTGATGAAACTATTTTAATCCTTAATAAGAGAGTAATTACAATGTGCTTATCAGAACCATTTAATGACCTTCAGGAAAGTGGTCAAAGTCCAGTGTGTCTTTTTCCCACAAGAAAAGCATGTCATGACTTCAACATGGAAATGCTTAACTCTCTTACTTACAAAATACATGAACTAGTATGTGCTGATGAAGTGGATGAGACTATATCAGTATACATAAATGAAAAGCAGTGATGGTAACAAGACAGCGGGACTGGAAGCAAAGCTTTCATTGGCTGTTGGTGCACGAGTCATGTTGCGCAATAATTTAGACACAAAATCAGAATTAGTTAATGGTGCTATGGGTACTGTTATGTGTATTACATCACAATATGTAACTGTTCAGTTTGACCATATTACTCAGCCTTACAATATACGAAATTATTTGGTCAAGAGCAAATTCATAGTTATGAAAAACTATTACGTGTATAAAAAAAAATTTCACCTAATTCTAGCATATGCTATAACTATTCATAAATGCCAGGGATTGTCACTAGATTGTGCGATTATAGATCTCTCTGAGAATGTATTTAGTGATGGTATGGCTTATGTAGCATTATCTAGAATAAGATCACTTTCAGGGTTACACCTGGTTGTATTTCATCCTAAATCTATCATGGTTAACATTAGCTCTCTTAAAGAAACAATTGATACACACATGTACACAACTACCATTTTATTCATTACCACCTCAATCTAAGACAAACAGAAAACGTAATCTTACTAGTATAAATGATCAGCATGAGCCCAAGAGGTCAAAAACCTATAGCAAGATTTTACCTAGAAATACAAAACCTAAACAAAAGAAAAGGCCTTTGGATACTAATGTAGATAGTTACAAGCCAGCTAAAAGGTCATTGTCACATAATCGTAATGACTATAACCCCAGAGATGGACGGGTGTGGCCATTTAAATTCTATGAAGTCGATGAGCAATGGCAGCGTAATGCATGTACCAATCTTGGTATTCAGTATGTGATATCAAACAGACTTAGACCTGGTGGTCCAAATGTAGATCAAAGACCTCCAAACCATATTAAATATATAAGAGGGGATGGTAATTGTCTATTTCGTTGCTTTTCATACATCTTAACAGGTTCTGAAGAGCAACATATGGCAGTACGTACAGCTATTGTTAACCTCATGATAGATATTGCCGATTTCTTATTAGGTCATCATATACCTCCTCAATATTCTAATTTTCAGGATTATATACAAGATAAGGGTATGGACCAACCTCACATTTGGGGCACAGTCATAGAGATGTTTACTTTAGCCCATCTATTACAAAATACAAACTTGTGTTTTCATATATAACACTGATGATCTTAATTGGCGTAGATATTCCCATCATTATGCAGACAGAACTTTGAATGATGATATCCAACAAATGTCTGTGTACATTAATCATCCCCCGAATCATTTTGAGCTTGTACGTTCTATACAACAGTCTCATTAGGTTAATTGATGAGTAATTGTGAAATGCAAAAATGTCTTTGTAAATAGACAGTACTAAACTGTTATGTATATAATAAATCTTTACTACTTTTATGTCACATTACAATGTTCATCATGAAACATTATATACATTTGTGTCCACAATAACCTATGATCACACTAATTGATGTTTATGGTATCTATTAAAGTGATTATGATACTGTTTACTGTACACTGATACAAATCTAATACATTTGATACAATACTGTGTTTGCTATGTACACATAATTTACAAAATCAGTGAACTTGAATTTACTCTAGTTTAACATGAAAAGGCAGCTGCAAATTCATAATGAAATCTTTATTGATGCTCCTGTTGGTCAGTGGTCTTTCTATCTGTGTCTCAACTATATATGACTCAGTCATTAACATTCAAAAATGACAAGTGTAACTGGGACAGAAAGACCCACAGAGAGTTGTCATAAGAAAGAAATGCTTTTGGAATTTCATGTCCCACATAGTGCTGACCTTTATATCAATATACTTAAACTCTGAGACAGTGATATAAAGCAAACACATAATGTACACATGTATCTATCTCCAAAACATGAATATGATTGTAATACATATTTGCTACTCCTGTTGGTGATTTATTCATAACTCAATCTCTCTTCGTCAAAACATATTGTGTAGAAAACATTACTCAACAAACTTATGTTAAATGAGCAACTAATTGTCATACTAAAGCATATTGTGTTTGAAAGAACAACTGAGAGTAACTGTATCAGTTATCCAAGAATCTAATCTCCCATTGTTAAATTAGCAGGGAGATTATCACAATATCCTCAACTATTATATAACAGTTACGTTCAGTGTTAGTACATTTCTTCTTTCTCTATTGGTCCTTTGGTTTAGTTTAGCTAGTTGTTTATCCGATTGTACGTATGCATGGAGAGTGTAGCTAATGTCACATTTCGAAACTACTATCTTCATCAAAATTACAAAGCTATGATTCTGAAAACTTTACTAAAACCAGAACACCTATAGACAATTGACAAACCAATATAATCTACCGTATATGAATTGTACATGCTGTGGATCCTGTTAGTTATTGAATTCAAATTGAAAGCTGAAAACATCCAATCGGCATAATAATATACAACCCATGTATAATGGCTTTTCTACTAAAATTATGTTCTGGATTCATACTATAGCAAATCAAAAGGGAGAAAACAAAATTTGTCTATTGAAACATTTTCTACAAAAGTTATACAACTACGTACTATATGAACATGCAAACAATAAAAGGAATAATTACTTTCATGATGTTTGAATCTATACAAAATTCTACATGCTATAGATCCTGTTAGTTATTGAATTGAACTGATGACTGAAACTGTAATAAAAGCCCAATCTACATAGTATTCAACAACCAATATGATGGCTTTTCTACTATAATTGTTAGCTATGGATTCATACAATATCAATTTACCAACTCTGAAGAAAGCAAAAGAAATTTCTTTATAAATGTGTTCGAAAAGCATGTGATGTTACATACATGTTTAATACACAAAATCTGCTGTGGATCCACAATTTACATTATGAAAGTGACATTTCCTATGATTTTCTTGTGACTGCAAAAAGAGAATATAGCTAGTTAGACTTCACCCTACAACATCAAATCCATTAGTTAATGTTGAAATGTACAGACACTGACCATAACTGTGTATAATAGTTGATGATATTGTATATATTAATCTTAAGAGATAACATGTTATCTCTTCACTGCTATAATGGATATCTTCAACTACAGGAATGCTAAGCACTAGAGAACCTGAGAGTGAAAGGGTGACAGGGAGAGTGGACCACGACACAGTACCAGCTCCACGAGCGGTGTGGTCTGGAGCCTGGTGATAAGAGTACTGTAAGTGTAGTTAATGCTCACTCTCTTGAACATTTAAAATTGTAAAGGTAAGTCCTTTTGATTTATTACTGGCTTGGTATAAATATTTCTCCCATTCACATAGTGTCAGTTCACGTAATGATTTCAATTTGTAACAGGATACCTTTCTACATATATTTAAGTCTCAATATGTAAGCTCCAATTAATGTCCATCATATAAATTGACCAAGCACCTCAGTATTTACTGTATTGAACTTGTAATATTGAATGTGTTTGAGCACTATTTAAGAATTATTCATGATGTATGTTCCAACTTCCAATTAATGACCACCATTCATTTGTACAATAGAACATGAATAAAATGACAAGATGGATCACAAAAGAGGTGATATAATTTCTTCGATTACATTGATATATTAATGACCAATTGCAAAAGGCTATTATTCAACTCTGGACTATTTCATCAGTTTCTGCCATTGTAAGTTTATTACTTAGGAGTCTGTTAGCTATACATGTACAAGTATATCTTCAATATTGATATAAATTATAGTGCTTAAGGTTGTACTAGGGGGAGGGGTAGTTGAAACTCCAATCAGTTTCTAGTCTTGCTAGCTTCTTGCTGCATACAATCTGGTTTCATTCTGTATTTTTTGGAAGCCACACCCACCCGGGGGTATAATTATTGCGCCTAAATGTTTTCACTGATAGTTTATTTTCAGAAACAAAGCTAAACACGGCCCACGAGTGGTGGAGGGGGCGGTGGGTGGGAAACAATGGTGGGGTAACTGTAGTTGGTCTCTGAGAAAGATCGGAGTTTGATAGTGTCTAGAAAGGTAAATTTTATGGTTTCAGTGAAAAGCTACAGAATTCAGCTTTCTTCAGCCTCTTGTAACTATAAAAGTAAAATGAATTTTCAGAAAACGGCTCTATTTGTTTTCTCAAAATACATTGTACTTGGTGCACCCCATGATTGGTGGGCGTGGCTTTCGTGGTTTTGTACTTATTGCGATTGGAAAAATGGCGATTTTAACCATATTTCTTCAATTACAGGACAATATAAAGCTGATCAGAAGATATGAAGGTTGCTAAGGGGTAAAAAAACATAATGTCAAACTGAAATATGTTACAATCAGAAACTATTTAAAAATTGACAAGGATGTGTTAGAGAAAAGGTTTGCTGAATGTTCTTGGGAAGAATGGTTTAGTCATGATGATGTTAATTACTGCTCTGAAAAGTTCTCTGTTATGTTGAAGGAGACTATGTCTGATTTGATTCCAGTGAAAACACTGAGAGTTAGGCAATCATCTTTACCATGGCTTAGGAACCCAGAGTTAATCGAAGCTAGAAGGAAGAGAGACTTTGCTCATAGAAAATGATTTTCGTTCCTGTAGGAATAAAGTAAACAAGATGTTGCGATTATCTAACAAAGCTTTTTATAATGGCCTTTTATCTGACTCAAAAAAGCATCCACGAAACTACTGGAAATGTTTCAGTTATGTATCTTCTAAATCGGTTGGTAAAAATGTCTCTCACATTTTTAACCCTTAGAGCACTGATGTCACATATATGTGACATTTCACCCCTACGTGGTTCGGCGTCTCTTCCTGGCTACACGAAGCTGTCCAAATGCTTGTAATTGGTGTCAAGCTCAAGCTGATAAACGTGGCTAAAAAAGTTGATGTTTTTTCGGTCACCCTTTGGCCTAAATAACGACTATGGGGGGAATTTTAAAGGGGGGTGTCCTCCTGTTAATGCGGGGGTTCGAAGGGGGCACAGCCCCCTCGATGCCGACGAATTTATCATTTTTTTACCCTGCCCACGCCCTCTGGTGGGTAGCTGAGGCATTTTCCTTGCTATGAAACCTGAAATCGTGGGTGTAGCTGGTGCCAACATGCAGTGGGGTCATTTTGTTAGCCTCAGTTCCAGTCAAAAGAGGGAGAGCACTGCATTTGATTTGATCCTACGATGCGCTTGGGGACTTTCGAGTCCCGGTAAGCAAGTTGGTGGAAGTTGTACTCCATGTCGGAAAATGAGCCAAGTTTGGGGTAGAGAAAGTGAACGGTGGCCAAATTATATGCAATAGAGTCGCCAGTGTTGGAAATGGGAAGAATTTTGAAAAACAGGCTCAGTGCTCTAAGAGTTAAGAGTAAAGAAAAGGTTGACAATTTGAATAATTTCTTTATTAGTAACTCGGCAATTATAAAGGAGGAGATATATCCTGTTGACATGTGTCCATCTGTATACTTAGGTGCCAAGTGTTCCAGAATTTTCTCCTTTGATGAGGTATCTGAGGATGTAGTAAATAAGCATTTGTTAGCTTTGGATTCACAGAAAGCTACTGGCTGTGATGAAATTAGTGCGAAATTCTTAAAACTAGTTAGGACTTTTATATGTAAGCCTCTTACTATAATCATTAACATGAGCATACGATTGAACTCTGTACCAAATATTTGGAAACAGGCAAATGTAATTCCTTTGTTTAAAGGGGGTGATATGGATATCTTTGGTAACTTCAGGCCAATATCTGTCTTACCAATCATGGCTAAGATTCTTGAGAGAATTACTTATGATATGATTTTTGATCACTTCACTATCAATCAGTTGTTTAGCCAACATCAATCTGGTTTTAAGCCTGGTCATTCAACTCAGGATGTTTTACTTCATCTTTGTGATGACTGGGAGAAAGCTATGGATAAGAAGTTGGTTACTGGTGTTGTTTTTCTGGATATGAAAAAGGCTTTTGATTGTGTTGATCACGATATTCTTTTTATCAAGTTATTCCACTATGGTTTTGGTGTTAATGCCTTATCTTGGATAAAGGATTATTTTAAAAGCAGGAAGCAAAGAGTTGTTTCTAATGGTATGGTGAGTAACTGGATGGGGAAGTATTAATTGTGGTGTACCTCAGGGTTCGATTCTTGGTCCGCTTCTTTTTAATATATATGTTAATGATCTTCCCAATGCTGTAACTGAATCTTGTTTGCATCTGTTTGCAGATGATACAACTTTGTACCACTCTGCATCTTCTGATGTTGATGTCAACAGTATTTTAAATGCAGACTTATGCAAAATTTTATTATGGATGAGGAGTAATCTCTTAAAATTGAACAGTAAGAAGACTACATCGATGCTAATTGGTACTAAGCCCTTTCTAAGAGGTAAATCTCTTGATCTTAAGTTAGATGATGTCTCTTTGCAAACAGTAACACAAGCTAAGCTATTGGGAGTTATAATAGATGAAAATCTTACTTGGGGACCTCATGTTGATTGTATTTGTAAGTATGCCTGGAATAAGGTTCATTGCATTCGTAGAATGTCGAACTTTCTGTCTTTGTCTGTAAAAAAGAAGATATATCAAGGTTTTGTCTATCCAACTTTTGATTATTGTGATGTTGTTTGGAGTAATGCTTCGAAGTCCAGTTTATCCAAATTGGACAAGGTCCATAATTTTGGTGCTCGTGTCATAACAAATTCGAGTCCTTTGACTAGCAGCCTAACACTGTTTAACACCCTTGGTTTCTCCACTTTGGAAGAGCGGAGACGTTATCATTACTCTACTCAGGTTTTTCGTTGTGTTCATGGATTATCTCCAGCATATTTACGGAATACATTTTGTTTTACATCTGAAGTTACAGGCCGTAGTAGTCGTAATCAGCACCAATTATTTTTGCCCCAACCCTGTATTAATGCCGGCAAAAATAGATTTGGTTATAAAGGAGTATTAATTTAGAACAATTTGGATCCATCTCTGTATTCTGCAAATTCTTTGAGTATGTTTAAATCTTTATATGTTAAGAAATATTTTTAATGTGTTTAATATAGTGTTGAAATAATTTTGTCTATTAGTATATTTTATTTATTATTATTATTATTTTATTATTATTGTAATTTCTTTATTGTTTAGTTTTTTTGTTTTTTTTTGTTTATTTTTTGTTGTTTTTTTTATTTTTTACTTTGTTTATTTTGTTATACAGGGCGTTGCTGAAAACCAGTATACCCTTACTGATGCTTCTTTCCCTGTCTAAAGAACTTTGAAATTAAAAAAAAAAAAGTAATTATTACACCAGGTTAGAGTCATATTATATAATATTCTATTTTGAAACTGATTGGAGTCGCATCCACCCACTCCCTAGTACCACCTTAATTATATGAAGTTCTTAATTAACTAATACCCATCATACAACAGGACCATGTGCAGGTCTATTTAACTATGTTATAGGTATTATCCAGTTGTTTTACTACTTAATTAAATCTTTTTGTGTGTTACAGAACTGCCGGTTCCAGTTTTCAGATGTATTCTCAATATCCCACATTTACTTTTTAATTTAGTACATTATGACAAGACATTTTTGCTGAATTTCAATCACTCGTATTTTATATACAATTGTTACTAATGGCTACGAAAATTTGTATAATGCTACAACTAACTTACATTCAAAAAAACAAGAATGGAAACAAGAATAATAAGAAACATCATCAATAAATATGATAGGTTAAAAATTATGTGAACAAGGTCAGGATGGGTAGCTAACAGCAGGAACAAAATTAAACAAACCAATTCCATATAGCCCTACATATATGCTTTTTTGTTTTTTGCTCTTTAGTGACATGTACTTATATATGCAGGAATTGGCATGGTTAGTTTAATTTTGTTCCTGTGACCCATCCCGACCTGGTTTTGACATCCCTACAAATCCTATCATTTTTATAGAAAATGTCATTTATTATTTTATATTCTAAATTAATGCTTTGGCAACAAATCTCTGTAATGTTCATAACAGCTTTTGAACTGATAATGATAAATCTAATCATAATGTCATGCAACACATTGTAACATTATTCATGAATAAAATTATCAGCATTGATCTCATGACACAACACAAAAAAAATTAAGTTTCTATAAGTACGTTTGTAAATTTCAGTGGCAAATGGCCATATTCTTTAACCATCATATTCATTGCTTGTTGTCTTTGTGGCCAGAATCCTTTATTAGAATGATTGATACCTTTGAAGCCTTCTATATGAGAAAAAAAATTCATTAATGATATTTTCTAAGATACTAATCTTTGACATTATACAGAATGTTTACTGACATTCAAGTTGATGAGTTGTTTCAATCAATTCATCAACACACATCTGTATTCATTGTGATATAGTGTAGACAGACTTCATTTTATATAAGATAAAGAGATTACAATTATATTTAAAGTAATACATACTTGCAATTTTCTCCAAATGTTGACCATGCCCCTTTACCCAAATACAACAAGGTTGTTCACGTCCACTTTTTCTAAGAAACTCTCCAACCATTCCAGCCAAAAATATGTCTTCACAGTTATTATGTAATTCAACGAAATGATAAAATCGTCTTGGTAACTCATATGTATACATATGTAGGTAGTGGATATGAACAAAGCAAGTGATAGTTAATATGAAAGAGTATCGAGGATTTTCTTTTGAGGGTCGCTGAGATTTATGCTTTTTGTCAACTAATCCATAGCGTCGAGATGTACTGTCATATGTATGAACTCTTGATTGAAATCCAACAATTAGTTGAGGAGAATTCTATACAAATATAAATTTATTACAAAAATATAGATTCCTGAATTCTTAGAAAATTTGTGGGTTTGTAGCATGTATTGATGACAAAATATGAGGTGCATCAACAAATACAGAGCAACTGAATGTTGCATGACCCTCTCTAATTGTTAAATTGCTTGATAATTATACAAGTTAATTCATGGTACCACTATGGGTGGGGTGTTTCATGAAACTTTGTCAAAGTATACATGTTAACTTGCTTTGTTGTAAAGAGGAGTTATTAAACCGGCCAGACCTACATGTATTTACATGTTCTCTCTTTGTTAAATGATATGCATGTCTTTATATTAGAGAACATACCTGCCAAACATGAAATGCAAGCTCCAAGTCTTTTCCTCTAGGAAGCTGGTCATCATCAATAATCAACACAGCTGAAAATAAACATTATATATATTCATGTTACATAAACTAACTATGTGATCATGTATCTATGAATACAGGTCTATACTAATACCAAGATGTAGACGTGTTTAATGACAAATGTAAAGAATAGTATTATAAATTGACACTCAGATATTACAATGAAATGTACTATATATTACTATTAGATTAAACTACTATTACTAATACCTTCAGAGTCAGTGTATTATATTGCTTTTACTATTACTAATATCATAATATTACTATACTATTACTGTTATGGATTACTATAGCATTGAGCTTTGTTTGAATTTGTCATGTTTTAAACTGCATTTAATGTTTATGACAAAAAACATTTTCCTTCCAAATACTTCAATACTAAAAGAAAGTCTCTCTAATGGCCCCAGCTACTTTAAATGAACATATTACTCAAGGTCAATTACTATTACCATTACCTCAACATAGAGATTGTATATTATTTTTACTACTACTATTACTTGATTATTACTAATACTAATACCTCAGTTTTTTAAAATTACTATTACTATTACTATTACCAAGAGTTTACGACCGCTGCGAGGGAGCGTCAAACTGCACTAACCATTTTTGTCGAATCACACTTTCAGCAAAACTCCAACTATGGTCAAAAACCTGAGTTAAATATAAGTGTTCTGGTTTGTGGAAGTGGATGGGCAATTACTACAATTATTGTCAAGAAACAATGTCATGCAGAAGAACAGTCAAGCTACATTCCAATCCAGATTTGTTGTTTAGTAAATATCAAATTGTGATCAAAAGAACCAATGCACAGATTACTGGGATGGAATACTACAAATGGGACCTTCAAATGGAGTGGAAACCTGAAATGCAAGTTCTATACAAGCCGAAAAGAAACTCAAGAAGATAGCTTGAATACGAGGTGCTTTCAAATTTCATTCCAACTAACAAACTAATCATCATGTGGTTATTTCATTAGAGATATTGCTTTTGTTATTGACTATTAATCATCCTTTTATGCACCCAGTAGACTTGATACACTTCCTTGAGACTTTTGTTGCAGACCTTGGTAGCACTTGTCCTTTGCTGGCTATATTAGTATCATTTCAGTCTGGAAAGAAGTGGGGGATTATACAGACTACTTCTACACATCTTGTCAGACACACAAATGACTTTAATTTCAATAGTTATTATTCACTTTATATTTCAATAAACGCTTATCATGCCTACTTAATCACTTACACAGTTTACAGTAGTTTGCCATATAAGGCAGTTTGCACAGGTGTGATTCGAGAATAGTTGGTTTGCAGAATATATTGGAGTTCAATGCTCCTTCGCACCACTTCACGCTGCTCATAAGCTCCTGTTATTGCCTTGAAACATTTACTCATTACTATAACTATTGCTATTATATATTACTATTACCCCATGTCTGCTGACATTAATTATAAATGCTTGAACGTGAGTTCAGGGGTACATGTGGAAATATCTGCCACTGACACATCATGAGTTTTTTGACTTATTATCAACATCTCCCATTATACTTAATAATTATAATATGGATTAGTCTCAAATTTTAATTGACATACTCTAGATTTATCAGATAATATCTCGCATGAATGGGTGTTTCTACTTGACATTTTTTAGACTGAATGTGAGTATACCAAAAAGTGAATACTGTTGCTGGGAAATTTTTACGCATTGCTAATACCCATACTGATTATTGACAATTGAGTGTGAGATTATTCAAAATTGATATCTGCCAAATTAAATTTTGTGTATACTTTAGTTTGGATTACAGAACCATTACAACAGTTACAGTAACAAGAGAGAATGTTATCTGCATTACTCGAATATACATACTATTTCAAATGGCAAAGCAAAACAAATGATGATACCCCACCAAAGTTACAATATTGCTTTAAATGGGAGCTGCCCTCGAGTTATGACTGCCTTTGAATATCTTCCTTCTACACCAATTAGAAATAGATGCCACCCTTGTGTGATGTGATATATACAGTTTAGGATAATTTGCTAACAAGCTTCAAAAGCACATGACAACAGCCAAAGGGTATAGATAAATAATCTTCCAGAAAGTTTCAGTAACTAATAAATCACATGGTAAATTCATGCAGGTAATACACATACATGTATATCAAAGAAATTACACCTTACTTAAATTGACCAAACTAGTTAACAAGTTGTATATGTACACCATACCTTGATTGCCAATAAATGTCCATATTGATTATATATAGCTAATCCTTCTCTTGATTAATAGGGGAGGGGCTTCAGCCCTCCCAGTTAGTAGTTAGGTAATTATAAATTCAGCTTTAAAATTCATTGTAAATTTAATACTAGACAATAGACTGTGCACATTACATTGATAATCATTATTTTAAATAAATACAAAGCCACACCTTTCATGAATAATTAATATTAGCAAAATTTCATGCACGCCAAAGGCACACATTCCACTAAATCCTCTGCTTCTAAACAGCTGTCTATGCCCATGCTTTCCATGTAAAAAACACTGGTAGTCAAAAAAAAAAACGTTACATATCAAAAGGTGTTGACTATTACAAGATTTGCTAATCTTGCCTCAGAGAAAATAAACACTAAATTCTATAATTATTAGTAATTTTTCGCAGACAAATCACTTTTTTGTTTGCTGAAGTATCACAATGATTTGCTAATCTTGCCTCATTGAAAATGAATTATAATTAATAAGGCTGAAAGTGGAAAGTGAAAAATACTGGCAGGTCACTGGTGGATGAAGTCAGTGGCCCTGGGTTCGATTCTTAGTGACTACCAACACTTTCCTTTTTCAACTTTATTAATTAGAATTTAGCGTTTATTTTCTGAGATAAGATAATCATTGTTGTTTTTTTTTATTGCTACTTTCATTATTACAATGATGTATGTACATATAATATAGCATCATAATAATATATAATAGCTAATTAACAAGACTAAAAACGGTGGGTGTCACTGCATGGTTGGAAAAAGTTATACAGTGAGTGACTAGATATAATTTGTGCAGTCTACCATTATTATTTCATTGACTCAATAAGATACTAACTTAACTAGCTAGGAGAGGTCAACAGCTATTATTTAAGCAACAACCAGTCACATAACTTAGTTTTCAATACAGAATCCACACAAGTGCATTACTTCCTGTTGTCCAAGGAAGTGTAGCCCCTTTGTGTATACTGTATATCACATCCGAGGACACAAAACGAGGGTCCTATATTCAGTATATAGGACCTATTAGCATACTATATACAATATATTGTATGATGGTGACATCTCCTGCTAGTCTGGGGACCCGCCCCTTCGCAACGAGGAAGGGTCTGGCAACATGCGTATTCACAAGTTGTCACCGTAGCAGGATTTCTGCTACGCTTTGATCTAACCGATCAGGGGCGTGTGCTTTTAGTTATATTATCAAGCAGGCTGGGAATCATCTGGGATACGATGCTATCAAGCCAGAACAGCTAAAAGTTGTTTCGCACTTCTTAAAAAGAAAAGATTGTTTTGTTATTTTACCAACTGCATATGGTAAAAGCCTTTGTTTTGCCCTTCTTCCACTTGTATTCAACACTTTGAGAAGTACCAGTTCCTCCATCGTGATTATTATGACTCCCTTAATATCTATAATGCAAAGCATGGTTGAAGAATACCAGTCTTGAGGTCTGAAAGCTGACTACACTCAGGAACGCCATACGTGCATGTGCATATTAAAAATTTTACATAATAAATTATACAACCATAATTAAAAATTCTTCAAATTCCACTGTGACAACTTGTGAATACGCATGTTGCCAGACCCTTCCTCGTTGCGAAGGGGCGGGTCCCCAGACTAATCTCCTGCATAGTGTGCAAATGGAAGGTCTATATACAATATATAGGACTCACCACATCAAAGGGATGATGTCACCATCATACTATATATATATATATATATATATCAGTATGCTATATGAGCATACTAACTATGAGTTCATACCTTCTGTCCTTATCTCAGGGTAAGGAATAAATCTGTTATTCAAACTGTTAACAAGGGGTCTTTTAAAGAATAGTTCTTTTGAACAATTGTAGTTGGTGAAATGCTTGGGTATAGTGGGTTCATCCACATCATTCCAAACAACGATGACACGGTCCACAAGTGCGAAGTTGCCAAAACCCTACCAAGAATATCAGTTCGTTTGTATGTCAGGAACAATACAGTGTAAGTTTTTTGGGACACTGACGCCCAGTTTGGCCAAGTCTCAAGTTCCAGCCTCCCGACCCGCTGCTCCTCGTGCAACACTTCGACCACTGTTGTAGAAGATCCAAATGTCAAACTATTAAGAGCGGTCAATAAAGTAACAATCAATAAAGTTGTGATAGTAAAGATTAGCACTATAGCTTTTCTTTCCATATCTTTGGCCGTGGGGAGGTATTAAGGTTATCAAATTCAGACTTCGGATCCGACTACTTGGCTGAAGTGAAAAGCACATTCACCAAAAGAACACTCCTGAAGGTGTGGCATAAAACCGCTTGTTGTGATGGCCATTAAAAGGTAATTAATGTGTTAGTCTAGATTGCTAATCGCTACAATGTATATATAAATATAAATATATATATATATATACTTATAATCTTGCCTAATTATTGTGTTAGTCTTGATTGTTATGAATGCTAATCGCTACAATGTATATAATAATGATATATATACATGTATATATATATATATATATAATTATATATATATATGTATATACTTACAATAATTATTTTTTAGTTAATATTTACTTTCTTGCCAGTTTTGCAATTGTTATTTAAGTTGTTTATATTCATCAAAACTGTATTGCTACTTTAGGTATGTTTGGTCTAGTTTACAATCTATAGATTTTATCTATATGATGAAAAGAATAATGTATGCTATTATTAATTACAAAACAATGTATAACATACAGTAGCAATATCATGTTTTATATTGTTTTGAATGTCTTATCTATAAATAATTGCCATGAATTGTATATTCCCAGCTATAAGAGCTTAAAGGTATTCTACGGCTTATAGTTGGGTGTGGTGACCCAACCCACTTAAGTAACACCACCATTGTGTTTGTCTCTTAAATGTACATCCATTACTGATACTAAGTAATTGCCATGAAGTGTATATTCCCAGCTATAAGAGCTTAAAGGTATTCTACGGCTTATAGCTGGGTGTGGTGACCCAACCTACTTAAGTAACTACCATCATTGTGTTTGTCTCTTGAATGTACATCCATTACTGATACTAAGTAATTGCCATGAAGTGTATATTCCCAGCTATAAAAGCTTAAAGGTATTCTACGGCTTATAGCTGGGTGTGGTGACCCAACCCACTTAAGTAACCACCACCATTGTGTTTGTCTCTTGAATGTACATCTAATACTGATACTAAGTAATTGCCATGAAGTGTATATTCTCAGCTATAAGAGCTTAAAGGTATTCTACGGCTTATAGCTGGGTGTGGTGACCCAACCTACTTAAGTAACTACCACCATTGTGTTTGTCTCTTGAATGTACATCCATTACTGATACTAAGTAATTGCCATGAAGTGTATATTCCCAGCTATAAGAGCTTAAAGGTATTCTACGACTTATAGCTGGGTGTGGTGACCCAACCCACTTAAGTAACCACCACCATTGTGTTTGTCTCTTGAATATACATCCACTACTGATACTAAGTAATTGCCATGAAGTGTATATTCCCAGCTATAAGAGCTGAAAACTATTCTACGGCTTATAGCTGGGTGTGTTGACCCAACCTACTTAAGTAACTACCACCATTGTGTTTGTCTCTTGAATGTACATCCATTACTGATACTAAGTAATTGCCATGAAGTGTATATTCCCAGCTATAAGAGCTTAAAGGTATTCTACGGCTTATAGCTGGGTGTGGTGACCCAACCTACTTAAGTAACCACCACCATTGTGTTTGTCTCTTGAATATACATCCACTACTGATACTAAGTAATTGCCATGAAGTGTAAGCCTAGTGATCCTTCTTTAGCAGCTGTGGTGTCCATTGGCTGAGGTTATGCATGCAAAAACCATCTGAGCAAGACCTAATTGATAGTCTCAATCAAATTATTGTTATTCACTAATCTATTTGAAGAAAGTGAGATGCAACTACTAGTGCCTACATGTAAGTATGTACATGTACATGTACATGACTATGTAACTAAACTGTGAAACTATAGGGAAGGTAAACTCGGTACATGTACATATATATCATCAACCATGGATAGGAACGCACTAAAGCATACATTGTACTGAATATAATGAACTTGTTTCACTGAATTGTGTAGTTTCCCTTGTCTCATTGCGAGTGGATTAATTACACAAGGTATTTCAGGGAGTCTCATTACATTAGAACCCACCTATAATATGCTAAATTCCTTTACAGAGATGACTTGATGGTTTGTGATGATTTGATGATTAATTTGAAGCTTGTAGTTCCTGTAGAAAGCTTAATAAAGCAAAGATCAAAGCCAGTGAAATGATCAAAAGTGGGTGTAACTTGAAAACAGTCATCCGAATGGCAAAACTCTCAAAAAATATGAACTCAGCACACTGAAATACATCATATCAGAAAGTGGAACAACTGTTGCATGTTTAATTGCCAATATCATATTTTTTGAGTTACCTTCACAATAATACCCTCTACATGTAATACACCACTTTATGCCATTTTTTTCCAGAGTGTCATTCAAAACTAGTATATTGGAAAGTAGACCTCTGACAGTGGTCCCACTCACTGACTTAGTGGAATTCGATGTGCTGAGTTCATTTTTTTTGAAATTTTTGACACTGGGGACACGGTTTACTAGTTACGCCCACTTCTAATTCAGAGTGGTGTTCGATAAGTTTATAGAAATATACAGGGTATTTCAGGGAGTCTCATTACATAAGAACCCACCTACAATACACTAAATTCCTTCACAGAGATGACTTGATGGTTTGTGATGATCTGAAGCTTGTAGTTCCTGTAGAAAGCTTAATAAAGCAAAGATCAAAGCCAGTGAAATGATCAAAAGTGGGTGTAACTTGAAAACAGTCATCCGAATGGCAAAACTTTCAAAAAATATGAACTCAGCACACTGAAATACATCATATCAGAAAGTGGAACAACTGTTGCATGTTTAATTGCCAATATCATATTTTTTGAGTCACTTTCACAATAATACCCTCTACATGTAATACACCACTTTATGTCATTTTTTCCAGATTGTCATTCAAAACTAGTATATTGGACAGTAGTTCCACTTACTGATGTAGTAATCTTTGTCTAGTGTAGACTAAGCCAAATTCATATCATAATGCTACTGCTTTTCATAAAGTAGTGTTGGACTATTATTATGCAGTTATTTTAATTTGTGTTGAACAAAAACCTTTTACAAACAAAATATTAGAAAATTGTATAATAAAGTAATAACTAGAGTCTATTTTTTCAAAAGTAAAGTGATTGTTTCATTAAGTTAATTCTGTAGTGTTAATCCACATCGTCTTGTCATGTGATATCTGTGTATAACAATGGGTACAATAAATAGATTATACACAGTGATAACTAGAATAACTAACCATGTTTGTTCATAGACAAAATCTCATGTAATATCTGTGTATTAAAATAAATAAATTATATACTGTGATAACTAACCATTATTCACACCATAGTCTTTACAAAATCTTCACACCATAGTCTTTACAAAATCTTCAAGGCAGGAAGTACAATTGTTGCAAAAGAGTATTCAAAAGAACATTCATTAGATTCCTGTCAAACCACAAGTTTGTGGGGGGCGGTTCTTGATAAGTGCCTTAGGAATGTTCTTTTGGTGAATGTGCTTCTCACTTCAGCCAAGTGATCCGACTTAAGGATCAATCATCGGGACGTGGATATATTACAGCTCATCCCAGCCACACCCACTAGTTTAATTTAATTTAATAACTAGACTATAGAGTATAGACTACATGTACTTCAATGTGCCTATGTTGGCCAGACTCAGTGACTTGAACAACTGGTGTTAATTCATACTTGGTTTGGATCAGGCATTCATGTACTGATAGAATATGAATCGTGGAACTGAAGTTGCGTGATTGAAAAGGATGCTTTAAAAGACAGCCAAGCTGAGTGGCTGAAATTGTTCTGTTTGGTGGTTACTACTAAGGTATATATACTTCATGCATGTATTATACTGACTTGTTATACACCTCATCACCTTATCAAACTAATCTTCTATCAAGCCATAATTATAGATAATTTTTACATCGGATCATGCTCAAAGAACAGCACCTTGTTAATATTATGTATACAACATACATGTAGGTTGTGTGTGTCCTGTAGTATCAATATTAGTGAAATACTGTTCTATCAGCATGATTCTTTTACATCTCCCTGACCACTTGATTGTCATTGAATGTGACGTGACGTACATGTAGGTAGAATATCCATTGTTAGTTTACGTTAAAGATGTTTGCTGTCATTAAGCTATATGTAAAGGTCATTCACATTCACCTTGTCCTCAGAAAAATGTTCATAACTTTATTTTGAAATGACAAACAATCTTTCTACATGTACCATTTTCATATAATTATCCTTCCCGTTCTTTTTTGTGTATGTCAAATTTCAATCCATTGCTAAATTATAGATCTAGAGTTACAGTATAATCATGTATTAACCTTACGACATTATACTATACGCTGCATTACATATCATCACATCATTATTTTGAAGACATCATGAATGTGAATAGACTTTAGTTTGGCAGGTTTCTATAGCATTTTTTGAACAGAAACAGCAAAAATTTGCTTTTATAATGTCCTGTTCTGAATTAAATATAGACTGAAATCGTTAAAATAATTTGCTATTTTTTATTTTTTTCAGTTAGATTTTCAGAACTACATGTAGAAGTATACTTCTGTTAATTAAAGAACTATTTTCTAAGGTTAGCTTTATACATGTAAGACTTGAAGACAGAGTGGGTGGTATGACAGGAAAAATTTTTTGTCGAACATACACACCAACAGTCCTTTTGGATATATGAATTGCATTACTACTGTTTGAAATCTCTTCTTGCCCTCTTCAGGACGGACGAAACTAGCTCTGCAATATTATTATATTTATCAGAATATAGGGAAAAACTAGAACCCAATTAAGTAGTTTATTCCTTTGTGATGAGTGTTTATATGATGTGATGAGGATAAACAAAGACTCAATAGAGTCCATCTTTGACATGTTGTATATACTTACTCAACACCTCATAAAATTATATATAAATAGGATGAAAATGCCATGTGTGTTCAACAGCTACACTTTGAAAGTAGTACAAAGCATATTTGAAATTGTCTTAAATAAAATACTGAAATAGTGTTGTTCTGAGTTCAAACCTTTCAGCCATTTTCTAGTTACAGTCATTTGTCTTTGTTTTTGTCCTATTGACCTTTAGGGGCCTAATGGTTATATGGTAGATATCATAACTTAAAAATGGTCAAAACATGTACACATACACTCAATAAACATGTCTACATAGAATATTTAGTGTATCGCTATTGTCAGATTTTCCAATTGTCATTTAATCATTACAGTGTGTATAATGGAGTTTGTATGAGTTTAACATGAATAAATTAAAAACCACAAATCACATGAATGTGTTATATGGTGCATTTGTGTACTTTTAGGTACTGAGCTCATATTTTTTGGAATTTTTCGATTACGAGTAGCCATTTTGTTGTTATACTCAATTTGCTTTGTTTTGGCCCAATTGACCTTTAGGGCCCTAATGGTTATTTGATAGATATGATAACTTAAAAATGGTCAAAATATGTACACATACACTCAATAAACATGTCTACACAGGTTATTTAGTGTATCGCTACATTTTCATTTGACAATGGTGAATTAACTATGAGATGGGTGAAAACACTTACTGTGAAAGTTCATTTTTTCTCTTCGAATTTAAATTGCTGAAAATGAAAACCACAAATGATATGAATGTGTTAATGAGTGCATTTGTGTACTTTTAGGTGCTGAGTTCATATTTTTGGGAAATTTTTCATTTATAGTCAACCGGGGCTAATCCGCGACGGGGCTATTGCGTTTTCAATGTAAATTAAATTCAAACATTTGTACCAGATACGGAATAGCCCCGCTTAGGGCTATTGACAGTAACGCTAATAACTTTATAACAACTTACGGCACAAGTCAGATTCCAGTTCCATTCGATTCAGAATAGAATTCTCTATTAATAGACACCTATCTAGACATCACAGCATGTTGAACACGTGAGTTATGCGCACAAAAAAAACGCCGTTTCCATACGTTTCAGCTGTAATAATTTTAAATCATTGAACAGGACCACAGGAATTTGAAAGGTATGTACTGATTAATTCACCAATATTATAATTTAAAAATACATATTATTATATATTATCATACTTTAAAGTATTTTATTATAATTACATATACATATAAATTATAAAAATAAATTATTATTACTGACAGGATGGTACGAAACTATAAGCGAAAAACAGAAGTGCACTGGACTAAAGACGATATGGAGAAGGCAATCACTGAAGCAAAATACACCAAAAATATTAAATCTTCAGCAAATAAATACAAAATACCATATACAACACTTCGAGATCACATGAGTGGGAGAGTAAGTGGAGAGAACAGCAGGGGACACCCTACAGTTCTCACGGCAGAGGAAGAAACAGAAATTGTTGATGCTTGCATTATCTTTGCAGAGTGGGGGTTTGGTTTGGGAAGAAAGGAGGTGGAGGGAATAGTATGTAACTATTTAAAATGTACAAAAAAGAAAAATCCATTTAAGGATACAATTCCAGGAGAGGGATGGTGGAGTGGTTTCATGAAACGTCACCCTGAATTAAGGAAACGGAAGCCACAACACCTACAAATGATCAGAGCAAAACAGAGTAACAGAATTATTGTTGACCATTGGTTTACCAGTTGTCTTGAACCAGTATTACGCAATCTTGATCTGTTCGATAAACCAGAACAGATATATAATGTAGATGAATCCGGCTTTCCCCTGAGTTGGACCCCTAAGACCATTTTAACAAAGAAGGGCCAGAAGACTCCACAGGCGCTAATGGCTGGATCAGGTAGAGAAAATATCACAGTACAAACCTGTATATCTGGTTCAGGTATACTCTTACCTCCATTTGTAGTATATAAAGGGGAGCGGCTAATGTCCAACACAATATTTGGGGGTCCATTAGCATCCCGTTTTGCAGTATCCCATAATGGTTGGATGACAGAAGAGAGCTTCGTTGAGTGGTTGAAAGCTCTGTTCATTCCATCACTACCACCAACACGACCAGTTCTGCTGATACTCGATGGTCACAAGTCTCACATAACTTACGAAGTAAGAGAATTAGCGAGAGACAACCAAATTCATCTACTAAAATTACCACCCCACACAACTCACCTTCTACAGCCGCTGGACATTGGTGTCTTCAACCGTATGAAGGGAACCTGGCAGACTGCTGTAGCTGACTTTACCAGACGAGAGAGGAGATTAATCTCAAAAAGCGACTTTCCACGCCTCTTAAAACAGGTGTGGGACTCATTTAAATCTCAGTGGGCTGTCAGTGCATTCAGTAAAACTGGAATTGTACCATTCAATCCAAACTGTATTCCTGACGAGTCCTTTAAGTTATCCGAACCCTTTACTTCATCTCAAATCGAAGAACCATCAAACACGTCACTATCTCAATCAACCGTACTACCACCATTAGCCGAACCACAATCATCACAACCCATATTACCATCCAACACTGAACCACAATCATCATCACTATCACCATTTGTAATACCATCAATCCAACCACAATCATCACCATTTGTAATACCATCAACCCAAGCACAATCATCACGACCCGTAGTACCATCAAACACTGAACCACAATCATCATCACTATCACCATTTGTAATACCATCAACCCAAGCACAATCATCACCATTTGTAATACCATCAACCCAAGCACAATCATCACGACCCGTAGTACTATCAAACACTGAACCACAATCATCACCACTATCACCATTTGTATTACCATCAACCCAACCACAATCATCACGACCTGTATTACCATCAAACACTGAACCACAATCACCATTTGTATTACCATCAACCCAACCATTAATTGAACCACTATCATCAAACCTATCCCTAACATCCAACCTAACACCAACAAATTCATTAAATCTATCCATAGAGCCTTCTCCATCCACCAATGAACACTCACACTCACCTTCCATATCAAATGAAACTCCTACAACCAGTGGTTTAACCGATCATCTCAATATCTCCTCCAGTAGTGACTCTAGAATAGAATCAGTACATATATTATCTTCACCTGAATACCTTAGGGATTTCTTTGCTGACATATTGAGGAATGAATCTCCATTTAAAAACGCCAAGCGAAGAAGAAAACAATTAACCAGTCACGGTGAAAGCCTTACTTCAGATGAGGCCATGGAAGTTCTAAGAAAGGAAGAAGAAGAGAAAAAGAGATTGGCAGCTGAAAAGGCTGAAAAAAAGAGGCAAAGAGAAGAGAAGAGAAGAGAAAAGCAAGAAAAAAAGAATCAGAGTGAGACATCCAGACGAGGAAGACCAAAGAAAAGAAAAAATGATGATGGAGACATAGATTATGAGAGCACACAGAAAAGAAAAAATGATGAAGATTATGAGACCATAAAGAAAAGAAGTGGAAGACCAAAAAAAAGTGACCATGACAAAAATAATGACTTAAACAAAGAGAATGAGGTAGCGAAAGATGACTCAGAAAATGAAGATAACAATCAAGAAAAGAGTGGGATACCTTTGGCAACATGTCCAGCTTGTAACGACACAGATTATGACAGAGTGTGGGTAGCTTGCGAGTACTGTGACCAGTGGTACCATGCTGATTGCCTTGGATATAGTGAATGGACAGAGGAAGAAATCCAGCAAGAAACATTTATCTGCCCCAGTTGTATATAAATAGATTACATAAGATATTTATCTTTAGAGTTTAGATAATAATATAAGTATAATATACTAAAATACTCACCTTTTTTAACCATAAAGACTTGAAGAACATATGTAGCCATGTGGAGACAAATTGTAAAACTCCGCGTAACTCCGCAAATTCTCCGGAATTTCACGTACAGTAGTCCGTATACTTAATAACGCAATAGCCTCAGGTGTAACGCAATAACCCCGTTATACATCTCTGGAGAGAAAGCTTTGCAGCTTTTACTCACAACATTGAAATCAAAAGTGATTCACACCAGTAGACTCACAAAACAGTGAGGAGTTGAATGGTGTAAGTTACAGTTTTGAAGATAGTACCATATTTGTGTTACATACGCAAATATGTTTAAATTCTGATTAATTGAAAAATCGTGGCGTAATAGCCCCGGTTGACTATATATATAATTTTATGAGGTGCTGAGTAAGTATATACAACATGTCAAGGATGGACTCTATTGAGTCTTTGTTTATCCTCACCACATCACATACACACTCATCACATAACAATAAAGTACTTAGGTTTTAGTTTTTCACGAGGCTACAGTGATTACATTGTTACTGCCTATATTAATTCAGAACAGGACATTCTCAATCTGAAAGCAATTATTCTCAAAGTTAAATGGTTCAAAAATTGCTATAGAAACCAGGAAAACCACATACAGCTCAATGATAGCATACACCTTTTAAACTACACTATAATAATGGCTATCTTGCCTGCATCCATTTCGGTGATGGATCAGCTGGCCAGGAATAGACAAGTGCCATAACTACATCCCATTTGATGATGGGTCAACTGATGAGATGTAAAAGGATCATGCTGAAAGAATAACTCCTTCATAATATAATACAGAGATATAATCATGGTTTGACATCGTATCAGGTTCAAAGAAGGTTACTATTCATCATAATTATCAAGTTATCCGGGTTAATGAGTTGATAAGGTTAATGGTTTATAACCAGTGGGTATAATACTGTAATATACATGAAGTATACATACATTTGTATATACTAACCAAATTTACAGATTAGCATCCGTATGCCTATCATTGTGTAGTAAAATTCACTTGCTGTTCTTGCTTGAAGCTTGGAATGCAGTGTTGGGCGTGGTCAAAGGTGAGGCCACGCCTGAGAGGCTGAGCCCGACTAAGCGTTATGTCATGATATCTGTACTGTTATAAAGATTACTGTGCCTTTACAGCGGAACCTGTTTGATTGGAATACGTTTGGTGGGTTTCCAAGTAAGTGTATTCTTCCATCACGTGAGTCCATCGGGCTTGTACCATTCAACAAATGCTGCCCGAAGAGGATTGGCCCCTCAGTATACATACTAGTGACATATTGAGTATGCCATCTGTCCACTGAAGAGATATTAGCACATTGTGTTTATGTTTAACTGACTGTAACAGATAGCTTGACAAAATAATTTTCTTTTTTTCTACAGACTAAGGAAATTCAACAAGAATGAAGTCAGAGCTATTAACTAATTAACATACAATAGAGTTATTATAATACTGTGAGGTATATTGTATATTCACTCAGTGCCGTCAGAACCCTACTGGCTGGTAACCAGCGAGTTGACCGGAAAGATTGAAAGTATCCTTTCAAACCCTGAATAAATATCCAATATATTCCAGACTTTACCCAGTCTGTAAAGTTAAGGGAATATATGATATATATTGAGTATATCTCTTAAGTTTCTTAAACTTTATTTAAGAACCAAGCCTCATATCTTTCAAACAGTATACTCAGCATACCATTGATATCATAATATTAATTGGATTTTCTCTGCATATCAATGATATACATATATCTGCATAACTCTGTATATGCAATGCCGATTTGCAGTGATAATTATTTTCTAAAATCAACATCCATAAGTCTACACCGGGATACCCTTTTTCTAGACTTGCAATGGCAATAATTATTCTAGCTAGTTTGTGAAATAATGTATATATATTGCAGTCAAAGTAGGTAAAAAAAAATAGCAAACGGAGTAGACTGAACTCAATAATTACATTTAATTGTAATGCATTTTCAACTCTTCTTGTTTGCTGAATATTAATCATAGTCTGGTGAAGAACGACGACTGGACTTTGAGACACACACACAATTACTGAATGTAAATATTGAGTATAAAATTTCACATTTACAAAATAATCAAGTTTGGAATGATGAGAATATAGAAACCAGTAATGATCGCTAGCTTCAGTTTAGAAACTACCAAACATCCTAAAATTCAGTCACTATTACTACTGCACTTTATCACAATCAGATTAAGTGACATAATATTAGGATTTTTGGTATTTTCTGAAATTAAAGGATCTAATGTGTCTTGAATGGTTTCTATATAGGGTTTCTCGTGACATTAGAACCAACCTAATATATGCCAATTGCTTCAGTAGATACGATTTCATGGATCGTGATGGTCTCAAATATGTAGTTTATGTACAAAGCCTGTTATAATCCAAAACTGAAGCTGAATCCTGGAGCAGAATGATTAAAAGTGGGTGTAACTTGAAAATGATACATCAAAATATGAACTCAATACACAATACAATACCATATCAGTAAGTGGAGTGACAGTCAGGGGTTTACTTTCTGATTTCATGATTTTGAGTAACATTCAGAAGCAACCCTTTTCAATCATATATAACTTCAGCTCCGGCGAAAGTAGGAAATTAGAAAGTAAATGGCTGACAGTAGTTACAACTTCTGACATGGATACATGGATATAGTGCATATTTTGACATTTTATGTATTGTTTTCAAGTTACACCCACTTTTAATCGTTCTACTTCAGGATTCGGCTTCAATTTAGATCCTTTAATTTCAGAAAATACCAAAGATCCTAATATTATGTCACTTAATCTGATTGTGATAAAGTGCAGTAGTAATAGTGACTGAATTTTAGGATGTTTGGTAGTTTCTAAACTGAAGCTAGCGATCATTACTGGTTTCTATATTCTCATCATTCCAAACTTGATTATTTTGTAAATGTGAAACTTTATACTCAATATTTACATTCAGTAATTGTGTGTGTGTCTCAAAGTCCAGTCGTTCTTCACCAGACTATGATTAATATTCAGCAAACAAGAAGAGTTGAAAATGCATACAATTAAATGTAATTATTGAGTTCAGTCTACTCCGTTTGCTATTTTTTTTACCTACTTTGACTGCAATATATATACATTATTTCACAAACTAGCTAGAATAATTATTGCCATTGCAAGTCTAGAAAAAGGGTATCCCGGTGTAGACCTATGGATGTTGATTTTAGAAAATAATTATGTTAAAGTAGAAAACTATGAGTGACATGTGATGAAGAGATCAAAATATAATTATGGAAGGCTTGAAGAAATATCAGATGGAGAGAAAGATAAACACAAATGATTCAATGGTGCTCACACACATACAATGGATAGATACTTTAATTTAAAAATGGTATTTAACTAATGCATGACTTCACATACGTAATTAATAAATGCATTTCTGTACCACAAAGAATGTTCTGAAGTGTTGTAATTCTGAATATTTTTAGTTATTTGTTGGGCTATCATACCATTTCATGATAGAAAAAGCTTGTTTGCTTTTAATACTCCATCACAACATGGCATAACAATCCATCAAAGTAACCATTACTTCAATAAAAGAGCAGCTGATTTTAGAACCTCTAATTAACAGATGATTCCAGATAGAAGCTAGAAAATTTAATTTAAAACAACATTTTAAACTGATACTAGATAAATATTTGCAAGAGAAAAACTAACAGAGAACATATAAAACACGGGATGAATGCAACATAAGAACTGGCAAAGACATTTAGCTGTGATTTAGAAACTATGAAATGCCTTCCATATTTGATACAGAGAACAACAGGGATTAAAGACATACACAATCAAGTGAGCAACAAATTAGGATATATCGATATAATAGTTAAGGAAATGTCAAAGATCCTTAAATGAAATTATGTCACACTGTATGATACTATGAAGACATGCAATTATTGTAGCTAAGTTTATGTGTTGTTATTCAATACTGTTACCAGTCTATTATATATGCTTGGAGAGACACACAATTATTCAGTAAAATGCACCTTTAAACTGAAATCCAATTCTGCATGATTTGAACATAGAAACTAGCAAATATCCTTAGATTCATTACAAATGATCTTTATTTTCCGTCACTATTAAATGATATTGCCAGTCTATTATACAGTGAACAATTGGGCTTAGAGAGACACACAATTAAATGGAGTTATTCAGTATAATGCACCGAAATCCCATTAGGGATGATTAAAACAAAGAAACTAGCAAAGATACTTAGCTTCATTACTAAAGATACTTATCTTCTGTTTAAATACTGTGATCAGTGAGGTAAGTGAACAATTGGGCTTGGAGAGAACCACAATTAAATGGAGTTATTCAGTATAATAATGAAATCCAATTAGGGATGATTAAAACCTAAAAACTAGGAAAGATCCTTAGCTTCATTACCAACGTTCCTTATTTTCCATCACTATTAAATACTATTACCAGTCTATTATACAGTGAACAATTGGGCTTGGAGAGACACACAATTAAATGGAGTTATTTACCATTAAAATGAATCCAATTAGGGATGATGAAAACATAGAAACTAGCAAAGATCCTTAGTTTCATTACCAAAATCCTTATCTTCCATCAATATTAAATACTATTACCAGTCTATTATACAGTGAACAATTGGACTTGGAGAGACACATAAATAAATGGAGTTATTCAGTATAATGCACATTTAAAAGGAAATCCGGTTAGGGATTAATGGACATAGAAACTAGCAAAAATCTGTTTATACGTTTAGTTTACAAATTAAAAGATCTTTAGATCTGATCACTATATGATGATAACTACATTAAATATTGAGTATAATGTACCTTAAATCAGGGTAGAATCGTGTATAACAAAGCTGCAAATTAAAGTTTCTCAACTTAGAAACTACCATTATTCTTTCATTGTTAATATTCCATGCAACTATTCTGCAACACAGTGAAGAACAAGAGATCAGTGAAGAGAAATACGAGTAACACAACCATTGAGGTACATCTGCTGCTTAGCTCAACAATTAAACTAGTGGGTGTGGCTGGGACGAGCTATCCACGTCCCGATGATTGATCCTTAAGTCGGATCCGAATTTGATCACCTTAATACCTCCTGTGGGGCGTGGTAGTATGGGGACGAGACACCTCACCCGGTCCGGAAACATTCCGTAGCTATTAAAATTGAAAACGTTTTATAGCACATGTGCTATTGAAATTGGAAACAAGATGGGGAAGAGGATAGTGCTGCCTTCTGTGAAAGTTCGTCAACGTTCAACTGCAGGAAAGTCTACGTTTAAAAGAATACCAAGAGGGAGTTTAAATCTCAAACAAGAGCTGCCAATTTCTCATGATGATACTAGAAGTAAAGTACCTAAAATACATGTTGATAGTGGTTTGGAGATGTGATACTAAAAGGTAAGTAATAATCTGTTGCTTGGATAAAGATGGTAATAATGAATAAGTGAACTACAAAATATAATAATGGCTGGTTTATTTTTCAGGATTAGAGCATATAATGGTGTTTGCTACTTGTGCTGTGAACCCATAGCTGTAACATTGGTGAGAGTACGTCTGTGGCCTGCTACACCTCAAAATCCAAGATATGCATTCTGTTTTGACCTTTTGGATTGGTGTGAAGCATTACTTTTAGAGTGTCAGTATCCTTGAAAGACCTTTGTGAGGCTCTATACTTCAAATGTCCATATATTTAGTAGTCAAGGTATGTGAAATGATCCCTTTTTACAAAACTGAATTACAATTTTCATGGTCAGCGGCGAAATGTTTATGACTCTCTCATTGATTCCTTTGAGGAATACCGGTATATGATGTTTGATTTATTTTGTTACAAGTATATTATTGATTCTATTTGCAGGTTTATGAAAAGCCAGCTACGCCATCTTAGTTTCCTTTGCCATGAATTGGATAGTGGGAATATGTCCAGCCTGTCCAAAGGTGCTTCAGTCAGTACTGTAGTCATTATATACATTGTATATTATGTATTTAGTAAAATGGTAGTATGGTTATTTCAATGGATGCCCTATTTGGTCTACCTAGAAAGAAAAGTGCTGATATTAGCTATTCTGAACCTTTAAATGAAAATCTCTACTTCTTGTTTCAAGTGGAAGTTAATAAGTTTGTAAATCAGCAAACGTGTAGATCACAATAATGTTTGAAAAGTTTATCAAGGCTTCTTTTAATTATATATTCATATTATAGGAGTGCAACTCTTTTCTAGCTGGAAACCCACTAAGATCCTCTACTAGATTCCATGCATCAGATGAGACTGCAGTATTTGGCTGTGCTTGTCGGCATGAAATGCCTTTGATGTTCATAAGTCTGAAACATGGCGAAAGGTATTTTTAAAACTATCATTTTGCTTAATCCACTTATAAAATTTTCCTTTCATTAACTATAGAATAGCATATGCAGTATATATTCTGCAGAAAGTGCTATCATATTCTGAAAATTTTGATGTTATAACGATGTATGATATTGCTTGCACATTAGAACGTCATTTAAAGGTTAGATACAAGGAGGTACTATAGCTATTATGCTACTAAAATGGACATTTTTAGGCTCATGATGAGGTTATACATTGCAGATCACGTCCCAATCGTTACGTCTTGCCATTCCAGTGTTTCATGCATATGGTCAGAGAGCAGAATGTCAGGTATGTATTATGTATATCATGGCTTATACATGCAGTAAGTTAACACTGGTTTAATTTCTGTTCCTTCTTTCTTTAGTTGACTTTGGCCCCACTGAGATGCAGTGGTATAGGACTTTCTGATGGAAAAGTAATGGAGAGAATGTGGTCATTTCTCTGTAGGTTTTCAAGGATGACAAAAGAAATGCGGCCATCTCATCACCTTGATATTCTTAGTTCAGCATTGAATTATTACGAATACAAAAAGAAGCAGAAGGTATGTATGTCAGTATAGGCATGCATGCCCATTCAAAAATGTATATTGTATTAAATGATTTAAACTGTTGTGTTAGATCTGAATTTGACTGAACGATTAGAGAAAGCACAAAGTTTTAAAGCTGTTGCAGAAGAAAATTTAAAAGATCTTGCTTCACAATGTTAGTTTAATGGGTGTTTGTCACTGTGATTTACTCATAATCTCACAGATAAGTTAGATGACAGTGATGTTTTGCAGCTGGTTGATGAATCAAGGAATTCACTTTCAACTTCATTATCTACTGAACAGAGTAAATGCACAAGTAACAATGCAGACAATTTAAATTTAATTTCGAGGTGGTAGTTTCTAAGTTGAGAAACTTTAATTTGCTGCTTTGTTATACACAATTCTACCCTGATTTAAAGGTACATTATACTCAATATTTAATGTAGTTATCATCAAGCTGTGTAATGCATTAGCACATTAGACAATAGTATCTATAGTGATCAGATCTAAAGATCTTTAATTTGTAAACTAAACGTAAAGTGAAACTAAACAGATTTTTGCTAGGTCCATTGATCCCTAAGTGGATTTCCTTTTAAATGTGCATTGTACTGAATAACTCCATTTAATTATGTGTCTCTCCAAGCCCTCTTGTTCTCTTATAATAGACTGGTGACAGTATTTAATAGTGTCAGAAAATAAAGATCTTTGGTAGTTTCTGTAATGAAGCTAATGATCTTTCCAAGTTTGTATATTCCAATCATCCCCTCACTGAATTAGCTTTTAAGTGTGCATTATACTGAATAATTACATAATGTTTATTCAAACCCTGTTGTTCACGACTCGACTGGTCACAGTATTTAAAGCGACGAAAGCTAAGGATCTTTGACAGTTTCTATATTGCAATCATCCCTAACTTGATTACCTTTTAAAGGTACATTATACTGAATAATTATCTTTAATTGTATGTCTCTCCAAGCCCTGTTGTTCTCTGTAAAATGGACTGGTGACAGTATTTAATAGTGACAGAATAAGGATCTTCGGTAATGAAGCTAAGGATCTTTGCTAGTTTCTATGTTCTCATCAACCCAAACTGGATTTCATTTTAAAGGTGAATAGTTATATTTAATTGTGTGTCTCTCCAAGCGCAATTAATTGTTCACTGTATAATGGACTGGTAATAACGACAGGACGAAGGATCTTTGGTAGTTTAAGTAATGAAAGTAAGGATCTTTGCTAGTTTCTATATTGCAATCATCCCTAATTTCATGTTTGTTTAAATTCATTTGATTGTCTATGTCTTCAACTGCTGTTGTTCTCTGTATTGAATACAAGAATCTTTCATAGTTTCTAAATCACAGCTAATTGTCTTTGCTAGTTGCTATGTTACATTCATCTGTTACTTTTGTCTTTCCAAATTGGCAGCATTTATCTGGATTGTACATTTTGTTAGTTAAAATGTTGTCTACAATTAAATTTTCTGTAATTGTCTGGTGTTTGAATGAGCTGCTCTTTTTCTGAAAAATGGTTACTTTGATGGATTGTTATGTCATTCTGTGATGAAGTATTAAAAGCAAATAAGCTTTATTCATCATGAATTGGTATGATAGCCCAACAAGTAACTGAAACATGTTGATTACAACACGTGAACATTCTTTGTGGTACAAAAAGATCTTCAAAAATGTATGTAGTTAATAGGAAAAGTATAATATGGATGGCTGGATCCTGATGAGAAAACAGATGGAGAGATGGATGAACAAATGATTCAGTTGTGTTCACACTCTTATACATAATGGATAGATTCTTAAAAATGGCATGTCTACGCATACATCATAAATGTATTCCCATCAATCTTAGTATCCTTATATAGGTATTTGAGGAGTGACGAGTGCAATAATCCATTATTTATTGTCACACCACAGTCAAAGTGGGTAAAAAATTGATTAACATTATGGTAGATCATTCTCACATATATGGTTTTAACTGCTCTCGTTCACCATATCGCAGGGTGATGATAGTATGAACAGCAAGGGAATCTAAGGATCCTTTTCAGTTTTTGTAACAAAGCTAATAATCATTACTTGTTTCTATATTACAATCATCTCTAACGTGATGATATTTCACAGGTACATTATAGTCAATAACTACATTTAATTGTATATATTTCCAAGCACTGTTGTTCACACTGTATCATACACTGATAACAGTATTTAATAGTGGCAGAAAGTAAGGAGTTTTGGTAATGAAGCTAAAGATCTTTACTCATTTCTATATTGCTAAACTGGATATTATTTTAAACTCCCTAATTAAAATGAATGATGTTTCAGTTTCTAAAGTGAAGCTAAGAATACTTCTTGTTTGAGTGGTTTCTATTTTGCTATCATTTAGAAAGCGAGCCCAATGATGAAATATGGGTGTAACTTGAAAACAATGTATCGAGTGTCAACACTTTCCAAAAATATGAACTTAGCACTTAAAAATACACCACATCAGAAAGTGAAATGAACTGTCAGAGGTTCACTTTCTGATTTCACACTTTTGAGTAACATTGAGAAACAAACCCTGTATGTATGTTCAACTCATTTTATCAAGAATGTCATTGAAAACCATGAAATCAGGAAGTAAGTTTCTGGTATAGTTCAAATCTCCCACATGGTGCATTGCAATGTTGTGAGCTCATATGTTTTGAAAGTTTTGATATTCAGAACATGGTTCTTTATTTACACCCATTTATATTTCAAATTTCTCTCTGATACACTTTTAGGTGTCAACAGGGTACTTAGGACTTTCTCATTACTACCTAGAATAAAGTAATTGCATTATTTAGTAGATATGACTCGATGGTTTGTAATTGGTTCAAGCGTGTATTTCATGTAGATAGACTAATATAATCCAAGGTTAAATCCAGGAAATGAATGATCAAATGTGCTTGTAACTTGAAAACGATGCATCAAATGTCAAAACTTTCCAAAAATATGAACTCAGCACTTAAAAATACACCATGGAATGACTGTCAGAGGATCACTATCCGATTTCATACCTTTGAGTAACATTGAGAAGCAAACCCTCTTCAACCATTATGTATATTTTAACCGTTTTATCCAGAATGTCATTGAAAAACAGGAAATCAGAAAGTGAACTTCTGACTGTAGTTTGAATCTCTCAGATGGTATATTGTAATGTCATGAGCTCATATGTTTTGACAGTTTTGATATTCAGAACACGAAAACTATAAAACTTAAATCTAGGAGTCGAATGATCAAATTACCACAACTATCAACTCAGCACTTAAATATACGTCATCTAAGCAAATGGAACTACTGTCAGAAGTTTAAGTTTGGTTCAGGTTTCAATCACATTCTGAAAATAATGATTCAAGAAGGTCATTACTTCTCAAATACAAATACTAAGATTGATGGGAATACATTTATGATGTATGCATAGACATGCACCATTTATATAATATTACCATTTTTAAGAATCTATCCATCATGTATAAGAGTGTGAACACAACTGAATCATTTGTTCATCCATCTCTCCATCTGTTTTCTCATCAGGATCCAGCCATCCATATTATACTTTTCCTATTAATTACATACATTTTTGAAGATCTTTTTATACCATAAAGAATGTTCACAAGTGTTGTAATCAACATGTTTCAGTTACTTGTTGGGCTATCATGCCAATTCATGATGAATAAAGCTTATTTGCTTTTAATACTTCATCGCTTTAAATACTGTGACCAGTCGAGATACAGTGAACAACAGGGCGTGGAGACACATACAATTAAATAGAGTTATTCAGTATAATGCACATTTAAAAGGAAATCCAGTTAGGGATCCATGGACATAGAAACTAGCAAAAATCTGTTTAGTTTCACTTTACGTTTAGTTTACAAATTAAAAGATCTTTAGATCTGATACATGTATTATACAAACATCAATTAACAACAGAATATAAAGTATTGTAATTGGATATGTAAAAAAAATACTGTTAAGGTATTTAATAGTTAAATATCACTATTACACATATACATAAAGTTTAAACTCCAAAGTCAACATATAGCAGAGGCTATTGTAAACAGTGATGGTCTTCAAAAGCTATCAACTGTGTGTGAAGGTAGGATTCAATGCATAACTGACATGTAAAATGCTTTTCACGAAATGCACTGAAACTACAGTGGACATTAATGGAGAGGATGATGATAGCATGGACATTGATGATTGTGAAGATATTGAATTATATGGTAAAACAATTATAATTATATGAGTTTAATGTTTATGTATACATATAGATGTCGTTGACCCAATAGCAAAAGGATACCTGGTACCTGATTTCATAAATGAGCCAGATTATGAGAATGACCCATTTCAAATCAAATGGGGGAAAGACAGTTATATCTCCAGTTTTCCACATCTGGATAGGAGAGAATCAGATGAGTAAGAGTGGTATTTATTGTTGTGTAATATAAATAATGATTGCATACAATGTAGGAATTTCATCTTTAAACGAACATTTATACGATCAACTGTAAAAGCAATGGAATTTTAAGTAAGCTTTATGGTATTTATCATATAGATATTCCATCAAAACTAATTGTAGCCTACAATTCGACAACTTTACTCAGGGGAGTGTCAAAGTGAGTTTGTTAAACACATTCACACAGTAAGAAAATACAAAGGTGATCCATGGCCTATTACACTATTTGATATGGCAAACTGATACTAATTATACAAACAAAAAATTTATAATTTTCTGTTTAGGAAATGGAAACATAGTACTACTTAGCAGGAATGGAAAGTGATGTGCAACAACAGTCTGTTGTTCTCTTTACACGTAACATCAACATTTACATTATTTGGCCAGAAGTATGTACATTAATTGACATGCAACTACATTAACAACACACATCCAATGTTGTTATCTATAGATGCTCACAGCACTAATAATGGCTAAATATCAACTCAAGTACAAAGAAGCTATAAGAATTTACCTTTCAAGAACTTTACCAAACACAAAATAATGTTGAATTGCAATAGAAGCAATGTTATAAGCCGTAGAATAGTTTTAAACTCTTATAGCTGGGGATATACACATCATGGCAATTGCTTAGTATCAGTAATGGATGTACATTCAAGAGACAAACACAATGGTGGTAGTTAATTAAGTGGGTTTGGTTGACACATCCAGCTATAAGCCTTAAAGTGTCGTAATGAACTTTAAATGCCTTATAGCTGATTAAATAGATATTGGGACAATTACTTATTATCATTAATGGATACACAGTGTCAACCCAAACACAACGGTGATAGTTTATTAAGTGGGTTTGGTTGACACACCCAGCTATAAGCCTTAAAGTGTCGTAATGAACATTAAATGCCTTATAGCTGGTTAAATAGATATTGGGACAATTACTTATTATCATTAATGGATACACAGTTTTAACCCAAACACAACGGTGATAGTTAATTAAGTGGGTTTGGTTGACACACCCAGCTATAAGCAGTAATGTATATTAAAAGTCTTATAGCTGGTTATATGGATTATGGAATTTAAGACAATTGCTTAGTATCAATGGATAACATTATAACATCTAAACATCATCTTGTTAACAAATTGATCTAAAGTATGCAAATTAAAATATTGCTCAAGCAATTGTATTAGGAAGACTAGGTACATTACATATCAGAGAGTACGGTAGTACTCTCTATGTAGGGATGGCACGGAAAAAAAATGGCCGCCCATGCATTTCAATTGCAAGTGATGAGCTGAAATCTCTGGTAATATAATTATACACATAAGTTTCTATACACACATGCCTGTTTATATCTAGTGTTTTTATGACTACCAATACCTTCTAGATGGCCGAAGATTATTGTTAAGGTAGAGAACCGGCGAGTGGCAAAACTGGCAAAATCTTCATCATAATTATTAATATTATTATTTTCCAGACAAATCATTTTTTTGTTTGTTGACCTATCACGATGATTCTAGCACCATTCCCGTCGCATTTATAGTAAAATTCTGGTCGTAAAGTATCGAGATGATATCTTCAGATACTATGAAAGAAGACAGTCTCAACGACTACAAAGATTTGATCTGGAATTGGACGCCATTTTCCTAAGTGGAATTTAATTACGCATGCGCATTTGTATACTCTTAACATGGAAGCTGAAAAGGTGGAAGTGTTTGGCATTGTAATAACATTTGTGAGTTTGTGAGCAAATACTAATAATGAATAATTATAATAATTATTAATATTAAAGCAATTGTATAATAATATTGTATACTATGATAAGCATTGGAATACTGAATGGTTGACACAGTGACTGACACTACTTCTTGTAGGACTGCAGACAGTGATGTAAGTGAATAGAGAATATACATCATCTGTAAGTGAAAGAGAATGATAATCAATACATAAACAAAAGACTGACCTTCATTGATGAACAAATTTTAATGAATTTTTGATTGCATGATTTCATAATGATATATAGTATTTCTGCAATCTACAAAAAAACATTCACATCGTTTAGAAAAAAATCAATGAAAACAAGAATAATAAAAAACATTTTCAATAAAAATGAAAGAAGATGTAGGGATGTCAAAACCCAAAAAGCAAGCAAACAAGGTTGGGAAGCTAACTTAGGACCCACAATTAAACAAACCACTTCCATATAACCCTACATAATTACAGCTCTTTGTACAGAGGTGTAAGCACTTATGTAGGGTTATATGGAAGTGGTTTGTTTAATTTATTCCAACTTTCTACTTATAATATTGTAATTCATTGAAAATATTACATGTATTCCCTTAAATTCATTAAATCAACAGACCTGTTTCAATCAAAGAAGTGTTTGTCACAGTTTCTTATATAATGTAAAATAGTCAGAATAGTTTATAAAAAATAATCTTGTTGGCAGTGCATTTACCTGCTTTGGCAATCCATCACTACTGTTTTCCACATTCTGTTCTTCCAATACTTTATGTTCATTATAAATCACTGTTACATACGATAATCAGTATAAATTATTGAGATTATAAAATCATTATAACATACATTTCCTTGTTGCTTCTGTGGTCTGCAAGTCTAGATATGTAGTTATTATGATTATGATAATTATAATACAAAAGACTTAATAATTATACCTGAACAATCTGTCTGAATACTACCATTTGTGTGATTGTCTATAACATTAAGAGGATTTTCATTTCTATCTCTAAACAAGGATATAAACCAACATGCATCTATTATCTCATGTTTAGCTATACATACTGTAAATTTGGTAGATTGAATTCAGTGGTTGGTGGGTTTTGATAGTATGATGTAGTATGAGATTTGTAAGATGTCTTGCGACGCTTTGCCCACTTTTCAGTTAGTGACTCTGAATTTCTTTTCAAATGAATCTACGCTTGAAAATAAGAATGAAATGAAAATGCAATAAACCTATTTTGTAGTTTTACAGTAATCTTTCTTTGAGGTTGTCCAGTTAGTTTATCTATATATTTTAACTGGCGTCCATATACAATGTCATAATGTTGTTTGATGAAAACATCAGGTCTTAACCGATGCTTTTTGTGATCCATTTGCTTCAGAATGAGGTTCCAAGCTTCAATTGCACCACTTGTCCTTTGCTTTCTGATGTCTTCTTTCAACTATAAAAAAAAATTACAATGAAAACAAATTGCAAAGAGATATATATATACAAGCACCTTTTGCTTCTGTAAAATTGACATTGTTTGCGACTCCATCCAGTCAATATATCTCTTTGGGTCACCTACATCATAATTATAATTATATTACAGATGAATGTAAAGATTAACCTCTTAAAATGCCACTCCAAAAGGGAGTTAATGACAGCCAGTTCTTGTGCAATTTTTCCATAAAAAGTGGCTGATAGAGAGGATTGACAGGAAGCTTTGCATTCACGCATACATTTATTGCTTGCAAGTGTTTAACAAAGTATGAGCCAAAAGGTTTTTGCAACGAAGCAGGCATATGCTTTTCCTCTGAGTCTTCTTCCATGAGATCATTTCTGCTTTCTTCATCTCCATCATGTGTGATATCTTCGTCCATTGAATCTTCTAGTAGCGTACTGTCACCAAGTTCCTTAAAGAGCTGCAGCAGACAATCATATGCCTCTTTAACCTGACTATTGGTATGTGATGAGCAAAAGACAACATTGCAAGCTTTTAAACATTTTAAGAACCTTGCCAAATTCCAGCTATTTACCATGACTGAGAAACAGAACATGGCAAATTTATAATGATTCTTGTTGGAGCTGTGTATGTAAAAGACAAAAATGATAATCATTTTACATAGAAATAATTATATACTTACAAAAGTTTACGGCACATTTTCTTTGCACTGTTCATTACGTGACTCACACAAGCAAGGACAAATACCTTATTATGATCTTCCTCCTTGCCAGAGCCATTTACAATCCTGAAGCATCTGTGTATGTAATCTGAAGCTGTTTCCAAGTTGTACACTCTCAAAAAGCTTTGGAAAAGCACTAAACTACGATCAATGACAACTTGTGTAGGCAAAACAGTATTTTGAAAGCCAAACAATTGTGCTTCCTGTCTTCTAAAACATTCTAAAAAGTAGCTAACAGCTGTTATTGTATGTTCACTTGAAATAAATTCAGCTACTGCGATTGGACCTTCTTTGTTAGAAGGGTGCTGTAGAACAATCGAGTAATACAGGAGTTTCCCACTGTGCACACATTCATCATTTTTCAATGACACTATTGTACCTGTAGCGTCACAGTACAAGGTCTGGTGCCTTACCATATGGTGATAAATACGAATGCCCATTTCAGTGTAGCAATGTACACTGAAGGGAAAGGCATGTATTCTCTGTATGTATCCCATTCCATGTTTATTTTTTATTTCTTCTTGCAAGAGAAGTAGGGACTTGATGAGATTTCCATCATTTTGCTCAGATTTCAAGTTTTCACTTGATATCCGTTGAAAAATAGACGTTGTATTTCCGACTCCATCTCGATTACCTGATGCCAAATGTTCTTGCGATAGCATTAAGTACTGTTTACTGTGGAGTGTTGATGGCGATTCATGCTGTAATTTTTTTCGAAATTCACATCTTTCTTTGTTTTTAATATGTCTACTGCGTCGTTCATGTGTTATGTGATATTTTCCCATCTGATGTTATTAACAATTTCAATCTATCGGGTGTATTGTTAGCATCATATGGTGGAATGATTGCTTTGAAAGTAAAGGAACAATCACTAAAAGTGCAATAGCCCTCACATCTAAAGAAATTGATGATAATATTTTGCATTATCTTTCATAGTTATAGTTACTAAACATAATTATATGCAAGACCTGAAACATGGTGCCAACTGCTTTCTGGAGTTAGGAAGTTTGATTCTTCCCTTTTTAAAGGCAATTGAACAAAAAGGATTGAACTGAGAGATTTTTTTAGCAATAGTTGCAGTCCATTCTATTGAAAGTTGACTAGAGTGTCCACCTATTTCAATCCATTCACTCCAACTTAGCTCTATATTTGATTCACATCGTAACGGTGGTCCACTAAATATTTCACTGGATTCGCTCTATATAAAATAGGAACCACAATTTACCACACACAATTATGCATTTGTATGCAATGGATATTATCATTCTCACTTCCAATTGGTTTTCTATCCAGGCAGTAGGTGATACCATGAAACTGGGCATTGAACAAACATTGTTATCATCGACATGTAAGTATCCATTTGAGTCTCGTGCTTTGATGGAAAGAAATTTGCAAAAATGTGTTTTGAAATAGAAAGGTTTTCACCTTCAATATACAGAGGACTGTCGATCCCTTTATCAGTACAAAAGACACATTTAAAGGAGGATAAGGTTTCAGCATATTCTTCTGTGATGTTCAATCCAATGCATTTAGGATGATAGTATTCCAAGCAGTAATCACACATGATCATGAACCTTAATAATTATTATACAAAAGTAACTGTTTTCCTTATTTCTGAGAACATACTCATTATTGTACTCTGTCTGGCATACACAAAAGACATCTGGTGATTCGGCTTTCTCTACTATTTCTTGCTACATAATGCAAGAACACATCAGGAGATCAGTAGTATTTGGTTTCACACAATAATTTACTTGGCTGATTTTGAGTAAGCTGTCATTAGCTAATATTTGGTCTGATTTTATTTTTTTATCCTAAAGAAAGAGGTATTAATCCTGCATACAAACATTATAGTTTCTTTGTTACATTGTCATCAGCAATAACTAGACTACTCTTGTGTTTTTTCTGTATTTTTTCATTTTCCTAAAAGGAGTTGAATATACATTATTAGCTACATAACTGTACATTGTTTTTACATTTTCATCATTCAATGGACTATAGTCTTCTTCGCTGCAGGTTTCCTTTATAGGAGGAAGATATGTAATTAACATTACTTATACAGAATGGAATCTTACTACTGTTTCCGCATCTTGCTCTGCATAAAAGTATTTGTGTAAGTTTGTTAGTTTATGATTATTAACATTTCTTACCAGCATTTACATCTTTTGCTTTTTTTTCTTGGTCTACGACAGTTTCATCTGTCATCTATTGTAACAAAATTAATGTAAAATTATATACAGTTATTATGCACTATAATTACTATGTTACCTGTAATCTGTCAAGCAATCTTGTCTTTAAACCATGTAGATTGCAATAATAATGGTATGCAATTGCTTTGACATATCTGCTGTCTATTTTTTGTTTTCCCAACAGTTCCCTACAAGCCATAGTCCAGTTAGCCATCATTTCTTGTACATGAGGACTTCTTTGATGGAAGTCCATGGAGAATTATGTATTCTTCAAGTTTGCCAACATCTACGATATACTTGGCTTTTCTAGGCTGAGTTTTTGGCATCAAAAAGGAAAATTAATAATGCTCTTTATATATTTACCAATGTACTTACCATTCTCTGTAAAACAAATATGGTGGGAAGTGTGCTATAAACCTGCACATGTGCTATACCTGTGGTTCATTATCCTTCATCACCTACTTTAATACTTTCTTGTATCAGTGTAGTGTTAATTCACCTGTGATGTGTGTTTGATTAACATTGTGGTGCTATAGCTATGTCCAATGTGTTGTGTATATACCTGCAGTTATCCTGACTGAGTTTCGTTACTCTGACTTCCTTCATTACCCAGCGATAATGATTTAATTAATATGTAATATAATGAACTGTTGTAATTACCGATATTTGCTCAGTAGGGTGTGGTTTTCCAAGTGGTGCTATATGTTCAATGTATTGTGTATGTACCTGTTGTTATCCTGACTGAGTTTCGTTACTCTAACTTCCTTCATTACCCAGCAATAATGATTTAATTAATATGTAATATAATGAACTGTTGTGATTACCGATATTTGCTCAGTAGGGTGTGGTTTTCCAAGTGGTGCTATATGTTCAATGTATTGTGTATGTACCTGTTGTTATCCTGACTGAGTTTCGTTACTCTAACTTCCTTCATTACCCAGCAATAATGATTTAATTAATATGTAATATAATGAACTGTTGTGATTACCGATAATTGCTCAGTAGGGTGTGGTTTTCCAAGTGGTGCTATATGTTCAATGTGTTGTGTATGTACCTGTAGTTATCCTGACTGAGTTTCGTTACTCTAACTTCCTTCATTACCCAGCATTAATGATTTAATTAATATGTAATCTAATGGATTACTGATAATTGCTCAGTAGTGTCTGGCTTTCCATGCACTGTTGTATCATCTTTGTGTGGTGTGTATACTTGTACTTACCATGAAAATGTTTCGTTGCTGTAGTTCTTTCAAGTAACGAGCAATATAATTTTGCATTATGAAATATAGTGAATACCCAGCACGAAACGAATAATTGCTCACTGGAGTCCAGTTTTCCGAGTGTTAATACATCTTCATTGTGTTGTATATCTAATTGTAGTTACTCTGACCGTGTTTTAGTGACTGCATCTATCTCCCCCAGCAAATACAACTCTACTCATCAAAAATGTATGGTATGTTACATGCGGTTTTAAACTCCTCCCACAAGAATCTGGTGCTGGTGCTAACTTCAACTGAGTGATTATAACAGTCACTAGAAGCTGTGAAAAGATGATTAAAAGGTAATTTCAAACTACTACATCAGTTAACTTAAACTTAGATTTTGAAATTTAGTAATTGAATAGAAGATGTCTACCAAAATGGGCTAATTGAAATTTAGTAACTGATTGGTCCATACTGATTCCTACTAATGATATTGATGTAGCTAAAATGGGTAGTTAGCCCATATTAATTCATATTGTAAATGCCTATGGGCCGAGTACTGGGTGAATTACCCCACTTTATAATGATTATTATAATTATGTATGATTTATATAAAATTGCCTGGTAGATTAAATTAAAACCAAGGTTGTTATTTGTAGTCAGTAGCTAAATAGGCTCTATGAGTCAAGTTTTGATTCTGTACTGATGAGACAATGAAGGATAACTATGTTTCACATGATATGGTATTTATGTATACATAGCCTTTATTTTCAACCACCACAAACAAATTAATAACTACATATTATATATGTAATGTACCTAGTCTTCCTAATACAATTGCTTGAGCAATATTTTAATTTGCATACTTTAGATCAATTTGTTAACAAGATGATGTTTAGATGTTATAATGTTATCCATTGATACTAAGCAATTGTCTTAAATTCCATAATCCATATAACCAGCTATAAGACTTTTAATATACATTACTGCTTATAGCTGGGTGTGTCAACCAAACCCACTTAATTAACTATCACCGTTGTGTTTGGGTTAAAACTGTGTATCCATTAATGATAATAAGTAATTGTCCCAATATCTATTTAACCAGCTATAAGGCATTTAATGTTCATTACGACACTTTAAGGCTTATAGCTGGGTGTGTCAACCAAACCCACTTAATAAACTATCACCGTTGTGTTTGGGTTGACACTGTGTATCCATTAATGATAATAAGTAATTGTCCCAATATCTATTTAATCAGCTATAAGGCATTTAAAGTTCATTACGACACTTTAAGGCTTATAGCTGGATGTGTCAACCAAACCCACTTAATTAACTACCACCATTGTGTTTGTCTCTTGAATGTACATCCATTACTGATACTAAGCAATTGCCATGATGTGTATATCCCCAGCTATAAGAGTTTAAAACTATTCTACGGCTTATAACATTGCTTCTATTGCAATTCAACATTATTTTGTGTTTGGTAAAGTTCTTGAAAGGTAAATTCTTATAGCTTCTTTGTACTTGAGTTGGTATTTAGCCATTATTAGTGCTGTGAGCATCTATAGATAACAACATTGGATGTGTGTTGTTAATGTAGTTGCATGTCAATTAATGTACATACTTCTGGCCAAATAATGTAAATGTTGATGTTACGTGTAAAAAGAACAACAGACTGTTGTTGCACATCACTTTCCATTCCTGCTAAGTAGTACTATGTTTCCATTTCCTAAACAGAAAATTATAAATTTTTTGTTTGTATAATTAGTATCAGTTTGCCATATCAAATAGTGTAATAGGCCATGGATCACCTTTGTATTTTCTTACTGTGTGAATGTGTTTAACAAACTCACTTTGACACTCCCCTGAGTAAAGTTGTCGAATTGTAGGCTACAATTAGTTTTGATGGAATATCTATATGATAAATACCATAAAGCTTACTTAAAATTCCATTGCTTTTACAGTTGATCGTATAAATGTTCGTTTAAAGATGCAATTCCTACATTGTATGCAATCATTATTTATATTACACAACAATAAATACCACTCTTACTCATCTGATTCTCTCCTATCCAGATGTGGAAAACTGGAGATATAACTGTCTTTCCCCCATTTGATTTGAAATGGGTCATTCTCATAATCTGGCTCATTTATGAAATCAGGTACCAGGTATCCTTTTGCTATTGGGTCAACGACATCTATATGTATACATAAACATTAAACTCATATAATTATAATTGTTTTACCATATAATTCAATATCTTCACAATCATCAATGTCCATGCTATCATCATCCTCTCCATTAATGTCCACTGTAGTTTCAGTGCATTTCGTGAAAAGCATTTTACATGTCAGTTATGCATTGAATCCTACCTTCACACACAGTTGATAGCTTTTGAAGACCATCACTGTTTACAATAGCCTCTGCTATATGTTGACTTTGGAGTTTAAACTTTATGTATATGTGTAATAGTGATATTTAACTATTAAATACCTTAACAGTATTTTTTTTACATATCCAATTACAATACTTTATATTCTGTTGTTAATTGATGTTTGTATAATACATGTATCAGATCTAAAGATCTTTTAATTTGTAAACTAAACGTAAAGTGAAACTAAACAGATTTTTGCTAGTTTCTATGTCCATTGATCCCTAACTGGATTTCCTTTTAAATGTGCATTATACTGAATAACTCTATTTAATTGTATGTGTCTCCACGCCCTGTTGTTCACTGTATCTCGACTGGTCACAGTATTTAAAGCGATGAAGTATTAAAAGCAAATAAGCTTTATTCATCATGAATTGGCATGATAGCCCAACAAGTAACTGAAACATGTTGATTACAACACTTGTGAACATTCTTTGTGGTACAAAAAGATCTTCAAAAATGTATGTAATTAATAGGAAAAGTATAATATGGATGGCTGGATCCTGATGAGAAAACAGATGGAGAGATGGATGAACAAATGATTCAGTTGTGTTCACACTCTTATACATGATGGATAGATTCTTAAAAATGGTAATATTATATAAATGGTGCATGTCTATGCATACATCATAAATGTATTCCCATCAATCTTAGTATTTGTATTTGAGAAGTAATGACCTTCTTGAATCATTATTTTCAGAATGTGATTGAAACCTGAACCAAACTTAAACTTCTGACAGTAGTTCCATTTGCTTAGATGACGTATATTTAAGTGCTGAGTTGATAGTTGTGGTAATTTGATCATTCGACTCCTAGATTTAAGTTTTATAGTTTTCGTGTTCTGAATATCAAAACTGTCAAAACATATGAGCTCATGACATTACAATATACCATCTGAGAGATTCAAACTACAGTCAAAAGTTCACTTTCTGATTTCCTGTTTTTCAATGACATTCTGGATAAAACGGTTAAAATATACATAATGGTTGAAGAGGGTTTGCTTCTCAATGTTACTCAAAGGTATGAAATCGGATAGTGATCCTCTGACAGTCATTCCATGGTGTATTTTTAAGTGCTGAGTTCATATTTTTGGAAAGTTTTGACATTTGATGCATCGTTTTCAAGTTACAAGCACATTTGATCATTCATTTCCTGGATTTAACCTTGGATTATATTAGTCTATCTACATGAAATACACGCTTGAACCAATTACAAACCATCGAGTCATATCTACTAAATAATGCAATTACTTTATTCTAGGTAGTAATGAGAAAGTCCTAAGTACCCTGTTGACACCTAAAAGTGTATCAGAGAGAAATTTGAAATATAAATGGATGTAAATAAAGAACCATGTTCTGAATATCAAAACTTTCAAAACATATGAGCTCACAACATTGCAATGCACCATGTGGGAGATTTGAACTATACCAGAAACTTACTTCCTGATTTCATGGTTTTCAATGACATTCTTGATAAAATGAGTTGAACATACATACAGGGTTTGTTTCTCAATGTTACTCAAAAGTGTGAAATCAGAAAGTGAACCTCTGACAGTTCATTTCACTTTCTGATGTGGTGTATTTTTAAGTGCTAAGTTCATATTTTTGGAAAGTGTTGACACTCGATAGATTGTTTTCAAGTTACACCCATATTTCATCATTGGGCTCGCTTTCTAAATGATAGCAAAATAGAAACCACTCAAACAAGAAGTATTCTTAGCTTCACTTTAGAAACTGAAACATCATTCATTTTAATTAGGGAGTTTAAAATAATATCCAGTTTAGCAATATAGAAACGAGTAAAGATCTTTAGCTTCATTACCAAAACTCCTTACTTTCTGCCACTATTAAATACTGTTATCAGTGTATGATACAGTGTGAACAACAGTGCTTGGAAATATATACAATTAAATGTAGTTATTGACTATAATGTACCTGTGAAATATCATCACGTTAGAGATGATTGTAATATAGAAACAAGTAATGATTATTAGCTTTGTTACAAAAACTGAAAAGGATCCTTAGATTCCCTTGCTGTTCATACTATCATCACCCTGCGATATGGTGAACGAGAGCAGTTAAAACCATATATGTGAGAATGATCTACCATAATGTTAATCAATTTTTTACCCACTTTGACTGTGGTGTGACAATAAATAATGGATTATTGCACTCGTCACTCCTCAAATACCTATATAAGGATACTAAGATTGATGGGAATACATTTATGATGTATGCGTAGACATGCCATTTTTAAGAATCTATCCATTATGTATAAGAGTGTGAACACAACTGAATCATTTGTTCATCCATCTCTCCATCTGTTTTCTCATCAGGATCCAGCCATCCATATTATACTTTTCCTATTAACTACATACATTTTTGAAGATCTTTTTGTACCACAAAGAATGTTCACGTGTTGTAATCAACATGTTTCAGTTACTTGTTGGGCTATCATACCAATTCATGATGAATAAAGCTTATTTGCTTTTAATACTTCATCACAGAATGACATAACAATCCATCAAAGTAACCATTTTTCAGAAAAAGAGCAGCTCATTCAAACACCAGACAATTACAGAAAATTTAATTGTAGACAACATTTTAACTAACAAAATGTACAATCCAGATAAATGCTGCCAATTTGGAAAGACAAAAGTAACAGATGAATGTAACATAGCAACTAGCAAAGACAATTAGCTGTGATTTAGAAACTATGAAAGATTCTTGTATTCAATACAGAGAACAACAGCAGTTGAAGACATAGACAATCAAATGAATTTAAACAAACATGAAATTAGGGATAATTGGAAAATAGAAACTAAAGGAAACAACAAAGATCCTTACATTCAATCATGTCATTATTAAGTATGATGCACCTAACAGCATCGAGTAAGGACAGGAAGATTATAAGATACCAATCAATGATGTTCTTTAAACTCTTAATAATATATCAGTAGTCTACGATATGGTGAAAAAAGGAGCTTGAAACACATGCAATTAAATGTAATTATATACCAAATTCACATTAAGCATGATTGGAATATAAAAACTAGCAAAGATCCTATTAAATACTGTCACCAGTCTATTATATATACATGTGAACAACAAAAATTAAATGTGACTATTCTGTATAATGCACACTTAAAAGGTAATGAAGTTATGCATGATTGGAATATAGAAATGATCAAAGATCCTTATCTTCGTTACTTAAACTAACTACCAAAGATCCTTAATTTCTGTTTTTTTATTTTATGGTGAAAAAAAGGTGAAAACACATGTAATTAAATGTAATTATTGAGTATCACATACCAAATTCACATTAAGAATGATTGGAATATAGAAACTAGTAAAGATCCTTAGGTTCATTACCAAAAATCCTTACGTGCCGTCACTATTAAATACTGTCACCAGTCAAAGATACAGTGAACACTAAGGGTTGGAGACACATACAATTAAATGGAGTTATTCAGTATAATTCACCTTTAAAATGAAATCCAAATTAGGGATGATTAGAACATAAAAGCTAGCAAAGATCCTTGGCTTCATTATCAAAAATGCGTCGCTTTAAATACTGTGACCAGTCGAGATACAGTGAACAACAGGGCGTGGAGACACGTACAATTAAATAGAGTTATTCACTATAGTGCACCTTTAAAAGGAAATCCAGTTATGGATGATTGGAACATACAAACTAGCAAAGATCCTTAGCTTCATTACCAAAGATCATTATCTTCCGTTGTTATTAAATACTATCACCAGTCGAAGGTACAGAAAACAACAGGGCTTGGAGAAACATACAATGAAATAGTATAATGCACCCTTTTTGGATTCATAAGTTAAATTACTAAAGATCCTTATTTTCTGTAATTATTAAATACTGTCACCAGTCTATTATACATGTTATCAACAAGGCTAATGAAGTTAGGGTTGATTAGAATAATTATGTAGAAACTATCAAAGATCCTAGCTTTATTACCCAAGATCCTTACTTTCCATCACTATTAATTACTGTCACCAGTCCATTATACATGTGAACAACAAGGCTTGGAGAAACATATGTAATTATTCAATATAATGCACACTTAAAAGCTAACAAAGTTATGGATGATTGGAATATAGAAACTAGCAAAGATCCTTAGCTTCATTACCAGAGATTCATCTTCTGTTGCTATTAAATATTGTTACCAGTCGAAAATACAGAAAAAGACACGGCTTGGAGAGACATACAATTAAATAGTATAATGCACCATTGAAAAAAAACAAAGTTAGGGATGGTGGGAAAAAGTGAAGATCTTTTTTTTTTGATTTGTAAGTTAAATTACTAAAAAAAATCATTAATTTCTGTCACTATTAAATACTGTCATAAGTCTATTATACATGTACATATGAACAACAGGGCTTGGAGAGACATAGAACTAAAGGTAATTATTCAGTATAATGCACACTTAAAAGCTAATGAAGTTAGGGATGATTGCAATATAGAAACTAGCAAAGATCCTTACTTTCATTACTTAAACTACCAAAGATCCTTCGTCCTGTCGTTATTACCAGTCCATTATACAGTGAACAATTAATTGCGCTTGGAGAGACACACAATTAAATATAACTATTCACCTTTAAAATGAAATCCAGTTTGGGTTGATGAGAACATAGAAACTAGCAAAGATCCTTAGCTTCATTACCGAAGATCCTTATTCTGTCACTATTAAATACTGTCACCAGTCCATTTTACAGAGAACAACAGGGCTTGGAGAGACATACAATTAAAGATAATTATTCAGTATAATGTACCTTTAAAAGGTAATCAAGTTAGGGATGATTGCAATATAGAAACTGTCAAAGATCCTTAGCTTTCGTCGCTTTAAATACTGTGACCAGTCGAGTCGTGAACAACAGGGTTTGAATAAACATTATGTAATTATTCAGTATAATGCACACTTAAAAGCTAATTCAGTGAGGGGATGATTGGAATATACAAACTTGGAAAGATCATTAGCTTCATTACAGAAACTACCAAAGATCTTTATTTTCTGACACTATTAAATACTGTCACCAGTCTATTATAAGAGAACAAGAGGGCTTGGAGAGACACATAATTAAATGGAGTTATTCAGTACAATGCACATTTAAAAGGAAATCCACTTAGGGATCAATGGACCTAGCAAAAATCTGTTTAGTTTCACTTTACGTTTAGTTTACAAATTAAAGATCTTTAGATCTGATCACTATAGATACTATTGTCTAATGTGCTAATGCATTACACAGCTTGATGATAACTACATTAAATATTGAGTATAATGTACCTTTAAATCAGGGTAGAATTGTGTATAACAAAGCAGCAAATTAAAGTTTCTCAACTTAGAAACTACCACCTCTGTTGTGACCGAACACGTGTTGCACTGTAAACAACAACTGAACAGCAACCCGAACAGTATCACACAATCTCAGAACTATTATTGATCAACAGTAAAAGTGAATTACAGAACAGAACAGAACTTAACTGAACAGAAACTGACCATACAACTAACTATAATTAAAAATGACTGAACTATATATAACATAACACTTGTAAGGTTTACAGGAAATTAATAATAATAATGAAATAACATATACAATTATCACACTCTCCCTCACCTAGCTAAGAAATATTAGAGACAAAGGGTCCATATTTATCCACAGGTCTACGTGGTCTAGTAGAACGACGTACTGTAATTACAGGATTAGGTGTAGGGTTGATTTGAGTAGTGCATGTTGGAGTATTAACAGTGTTACTATTAGTAGCAGTTGGAAAGTTCCAATTATCAATATTATCAACATCTTGTTGAGTATCAGTAGTATTATCTTCACTGACGAACACGTAATTGATCAATGTGTCGGCGTAAAATTAAATTTGGTGCAATCTGTACTTTGTAAGAAACTGGTCCAATTATTTCAACTACTTGTGCTGGAATCCAAGTAGAACTTCCTCTGTAATTACGAGCAAAAACTTCTTGTCCAATACTGAATTGACGTAGTGGTTTAGTAGACTTATAATCAGTTTGTTTACTGGATACTTTACGAGACATATCAGGATGAATGAGGTCTAATGTGGTTCGTAATTTTCTTCCCATTAGTAATTCAACAGGTGATGCTTCAGTGGTTGAATGTGGTGTTACACGGTAACGAGCTAAAAACTGTATCAAACGAGAGCTAACATTTCCTTCCAATTTCTTTAGTGCTGACTTAAATGTTTGGACAGCTCTTTCGGCAAGGCCATTTGAGCTGGGATGATAAGGTGAGGTACGAATATGTTGTATACCACATTGTTTCATAAATGATTGAAATTCGTGACTGGTAAATGCAGTACCATTGTCAGAAACTAGTTGCTCTGGAAGTCCATGAGTTGAAAATATTTGCTGTAGTTTATGAATAGTAACTTCCGATGATGTTGAGTTAACAATGTGCACTTCAAGCCATTTTGAATGAGCATCAATCAATACGAGGAACAATTTATCTAAAAATGGGCCTGCGTGATCTATGTGAACACGACTCCATGGCTTTCGTGGGAATTCCCAAAGGTGAAGAGGAGCTTTTGATGGAACAGAACGGTTTAGCTGGCAGGTGTTACAATGTTGTACTTTTCTTTGAATATCAGAATCAATACCTGGCCACCACACATATGAACGGGCTAACATTTTCATTTTCGTAATTCCAGGGTGAGTTTGGTGAAGTTGATCTAGAATGGTCTTACGAGCAACAGTGGGTATAATGACTCGACAGCCTAACAATAAACATCCGTCTAAAACACTAAGTTCAGTATGCCTGTTGTGAAAAGGAGTGAGGTCTGGTGTAGGTTCAGTAATATTCCATCCATTTTCTACTAGTTTTCTTACACGAGATAAGAGAGGATCTTTGTCTGTCCAATCTTTTATTTGTGCAGCAGTAACAATGGACTCTTCTAAATGATTTAGGAGGTGAATAAGATCGCCTGGCATTGGAACTTCAGAATCGGAAAAGGAATGTTTAAGTGGAAGTCTGCTGAGGGCATCTGCAGTTGACATATTTTTACCTGGCTTATATTTGATTGTGTACTGGTAAGCAGCTAATGTTAAGGCCCAGCGTTGAATTCTTGCTGAAGCCATAGATGGTGTTGCATGAGATTCACTGAAAATACGTTCCAGGGGCTTATGATCTGAATAAAGAGTAAAATGAGTACCATATAAATATTGGTGGAAACGTTTGACACCAAAAATGATTGCTAGTGCTTCTTTTTCTAACTGAGAGTAATTACGTTCTGCTGGTGAGAGGGTACGAGAGGCAAAAGTTATTGGTTTTTCTGTGTTGTATGGCATTTTGTGAGTTAAAATGGCTCCAACTCCGTATGGAGAGGCGTCACAATATAAAAAGAGGGGTTTCTCACTGTCGTAATGTACTAATAGTGAAGATGATTGCAACAGTTGTTTAACTTCATCAAAGGCAGTTTGTTGTGGATCTGTCCATGTCCACTTTATACCTTTACATAACAATGAATGAAGAGGAGCCAAAACATCTGACACATTTGGCAGGAATTTGTGGTAGTAGTTAACAAGTCCTAAAAATGCTCTTAGTTCCGTTACATTTGTAGGAGCGGGTGCTTCTTGAATAGCTTGTACTTTTGTTGGTGATGGATGAAGTCATTACTGTCGATTATGTGCCCTAGGTATTCCACTGAAGTTGTGGCAAAAATACATTTTGAATGCTTTAGGGTGATACCAGCTGATGTCAGGCGTGCTAAGACTTGTTCTAGGTTATGTAGATGATCTGCTTCATTCTTGCCTGAGATTAAGATGTCATCTATGTAGACACATACATTTGGTAGGTCACGCAACAAGTTTTCCATAAGTCTTTGAAATATGCTTGGGGCAGTGGAAATACCAAATGGTAGACGGTTGTACTGAAATAGTCCTTTGTGTGTATTGATTGTTGTGAATTTCTTTGAATCTTCATCTAAGGGTAACTGCTGGTATGCTTGACTTAGGTCCAGTTTAGTAAACAATTTACCATTTTGTAATGCAGCAAAAATATCTTCTAAACGAGGAAGTGGGTAGCTATCTGGAGTGAGGGATTGGTTAACTGTAACTTTATAATCGCCACAGAGGCGTATGTTGCCATCTCTTTTCATAATAGGAACAATTGGAGTTAGCCCACTCAGCGTGTTGAACAGGAGAAATGATACCTAAATTTTGTAGTCGATCAAGTTCGATTTCTACTTTTTCTTTGAGACGATATGGTACTGGTCTAGCTCTGAAATATTTGGGAGTAGCTTGAGGGTCAACGTATAACTTAGCAGTGGCACTTCGAAGTAATCCCAATTTGTCAGCAAACAAAGGTGCATATTTATCCAATAATGGTGATACCGATATGTTCTGAAGGGTGTGAATTGAGTTCCAATCTAGTTTGATCTTTTCCAGCCAATTTCTACCAAATAAGCTTGGACCTTGACCTTGCACTACGACTAATTGCAGGGTGTGTACTTGGGACTGGTAGCACACTTGTACATCATAAGTACCTAGAATACTGAGACTTTGACCAGTGTAAGTAGTAAGTGTAATATCAGTTGGTTGTAACTTATCTGTTGGACTTGCAATAGACTGGAAGGTTTGCTCACTTATAACTGATAATGATGCTCCCGTGTCCAACTCCATTGAAATATCAGTTCCATTCACATTAACTGTAATAATTAAAGATTTGGGTTTTCCAGGAAGAGTAAACAGGGTATAATTATTATCCAGCCCTTTGGGAGGGGGTGAGGGTACAGGGGTTAATATGTAGAGGTGGGTTTTGAGGGGGTAGCACTAAAACACGGAATACGGAAACGGAATGCGGAAAACGGAATACACACAAAACTGTCCACTTACAGATTCCTGAGCAACCAACACCTGCAGCTTACTCAGCAGATATCAGAACAACCCGCTTCACAGTCCTTATAGAATTAAAATCAATGATACTATCATACTAGACATGCCGCTAAGCTTAGTCTCGTCCATAATGACTGCATGCCATGCGCCATACTGTGATGTGGGTGTGGCATTCAAAAAATTCCCGTTGCCCATATAAATTATTATGGCATTTTTCAACTCCCAGTTCTTCATAAACACAACATAAACATGATTAAAATACAACATTATATAATTATAATAGTAATAACTCAACTCTGAATTCTTCATAAACTCAACATAAACACAACATAAACACAAATACAACATTTAACAAAGGGCTTTACAGCTGTATGGCAAAGTTTTGTAGTAACAATTGTTTATGGCTTATAAGCAACTTTTGATGCAGTTCATTCGGAACTACAAGACTCAACGGCTCGAAGTCTGGCCATTTGGCATGAATACAATTTAGGTAAACGTGATAGTATGCATTCCCATACTTTGTCATTCGCTCACTGGTAACAGGGCTAATAAACTTTCTGTCTTCTTGGTGTCGAACAGCAATATTAAAGGGTGGATCAGCAAACCTATTCCCCTGCTTTGGGAAAGGTTGATGGCAGCCAGCACACACTCTGATATTCCCATGTAGAAAGATCAAGGTGAATTCTGACACAGGGGCTGGAAATATTGGTGATGGTAAAGATGAAGACATAAACTGGCTTGGGGGGTTAAGAGGAGAGGCTATTGGATTAATAGGTGTACCTGGATGAGATATACCAAATGGCGACTGTGATGTACTTGGGAAACCTGATTGTATACCACTGGGTGGTTGTTGTGCACCACTTTGAGAAAGGACAACAGTATCTTGGATAGAAATTAGAGGAGGAGGTAAAGGTGGTATATAATCTACGGAACAAGGGGTGGTGATTGGGACAGTTACTTCCAAAGGAAGTCGAAGTACATCTGAAACACTTTGGACCTTCCCTGTTTTCTTTTTCCGTATTGCCTTGCCATTCTTTTGACCAGCACCAGAGGGTAAGCTGTGTTGTGCCAATTTTGTGAGACTGATATTTTTTTGTCGTGATATAGCAGCCAAAGTTGATTGAAGGCTTCCCATAATCTCAGCTACTGCTACAGAATGTGAACACAACCCAATTGATTTGAAGTGGGGACAGTTTTGATCACATACACAACGACCTTTTTTTAGGCAAACATAGTGAGGTAGGCCACCGGAGGTACTTTTAACCATTCTTGCTTCAGAATTGCCTGGAGCTTTCTGAATGTCTTCAGGTGATTGAACAAGTTGTTTCGCTTTCAACCATATCCCCTCTAGGGATGCTGGTGGGATTTTTAGAAGAGCAATTGCCTCATCTAAACTTACTGACAACACTTCACCCCCTATACTGTTAGTACATGTATTTGAGGCAAATAATGAAGTGGTACTTGATTGAACATCATTACCACTACTGCATCTACTGGGGTGTACTCTAGCTGAGAGGAACCGTTTCAAATGCTGTTTTCGACTTTCTGAGTTCATGCGTTGCCATCTGTGAATTGACACATAAAAGATTTCGTATTCATTGTGGATTCTATACTCTCCTAATCCAACAACAGCTCGCTCTACTTCAATCATTTGACCATTTGCAAAGTCTATCATCTTTTTGTTGAACAAGGGCCACTCAGATTTTTTAAAATCTACCTTCACTTTGATGGCATTATTGGCAGATTCATTAGCATTGGTGTAGAATGGCTGAGGAGGGGAGCCTAGGCCTACATCCTCACGAAGCTGTCTCAGTGTACATTCAGCAAAAACTTGGGACTTATATTTTGTGAACCAGGTGTGAAAACCAGGTTTGTACAATGGGACTTTAAAGCAATTCTTCTCCCTCTCATCCCAACTTGCTTTGAGGTTGAGAAGTTTCTCATGGAATTCTGATGGTGTATAGCAGTCTACCAGACCTTCATGATACACATCATCCACTCGGTAGCCAAATATCTGTTGGATATATTCATTACCGACATTTTTAGGTATCTTCTTGTCAGATAGATGATCTTCAATATTTCGACGAAGATGTCTAAAGCAACGAACATGTGCTGCAAAAGGAAAGTGACGTGAAAGTGCATCAGATAAGTTCTTCTCTCCATCAGTGCCAAATGCACATAAATTTCGGAGATTCTTATTCAGGTCTATCAAAGTGCTGAAGAAATAGCTATAAGCAGCATAGTCTTTGGTTTGATGGACCAACATTGGACCAATAAATACAGGTGGCCGGTAGTTATTATTTTTTCTCTCTAGGAGTAGGTGGCTGTATGTTGTCACAGTGACATAAAAAGATCCTAGATTAAATGTGGGGTCAACACCCAAAATAGTGAAGTTGTCAGGACATGTACAGAATCGTGCAAGGTCATCAATCTGCCAGTTGAATGCCAAGACGGCCATTGGCAGCGGAGCAGCTTTCACATCTTGAACAAAACGCTCATTACCTTCAGACATCTTACATTGTTCAATAGCAACAAACAGTTCATCTTTTCCTCCTTTCATGTATTCTGTGTCTGCTTTTTGCATATGTCGAATGTTTTGGATTTGTTTGCGATCACGAGGCAATTCACCTAGACTTCTTGCACCAAGAACTCCACCTTTTTCACAATACACAGTTTCAACAACTTGTTTTGGCTTGCTTACAATAGCCTCTTTTTTCATGTCTTGAACAGTGCTTGCTGCTGTTCTCACATAAGGTCTGTCTTGCTTAGAATTTCCATGTGGAACAAGTTCAACAACGTGGGGCTTGCCATTCTTGAATTTATACACAACATGTACAAATGGAAGGGAGTTACCAGAAGGATCTACAGAGTATTGAAAAGTGTTATGCAATTGACATAAAATGATAATACTTTAAGTTACCTTTAATAGAAGAAACAATCTTTCGAAGATCCACCGACTGCCCATGTTTGTAGTAGACACGTTTCAGGGCATAGCCTTCCTTGCTTCGAGTTACCTTTCTATTAGCCTTATGATAACGAAAGTTGGTGACATCTACTCGATTGTTAATCCACACCCCCATGTCATCACTCTTAACATCATCTTTGTGCTTCAGCTTTCTTGTATCTATTATAAATGCGACATTGTCTGAGATTAAAACTGGATGAGCATGAGCAATCTTCGAAGAAGACGACAGGTTGGGATCCATTAGAAGTGAACATATTTCCTCCACTGTATACCTGCGTTCAGTTGTACAGGACAACCATTCAAAGACAGGAAGCAGTTGGTCACCATGATAGTACAGGTCTTCTTCCTCTTCACTTCTGTAAGAAATAAATATTATATAGTCAGCGGCAAAGAACAAATATACAAACTACTACACATAAAATTTAATGAGCTATATATTACAACAACACTATTTTACTTACTCAAGTGAGTGGATTTCACTCTCAGTAGAAGATGATATTGAGGATAGTTCAACCTGCATAGTATCAAGAGATATATAATGATGGATTATAGTTTAAGCTCTGTTAATTAAAAAAAGTCATGATGTGTTTTCTTTAAACCCTAGTTAAGAGGTTGATTAATCAAATACAAGTATGCATATCTTCATATAACATTGAGAAAAACTTGACTAAATGGTAGACCAATAAATTGTATTGCAGCTGATAATTCAATAACTCGTGCACATACATGCAGTATTTAAATAATTATATCTGTATGATCAGATTTATAGTACTAGCACATATATACCTGTTCAACATTCTTAGTAGTCCCATATGAATGTTTAGAGCTAGTATTCACTCTCATTTCACCACTACTGATAATAGAAAATAATAATCTTGCATTAAGATGAACAAAGTAAACAACACATTTAAAACCAAACAACACTATATATATTAAGCCACACAAACATCTATCACAGATATAATATCCCGAAGGTGACATAAATGACAACTATGTGTTAATGTAATTTTTCCAATTGGACTATATATATATAATTATATAGATATGAGATATTAATTTCAACAGTGTTAACTAGAGACTTATTTAATTACAACAATAATCTCATTAGCAATTAGATGATATGAGTAATCAATCAATACCTTCGCTTTCGTTTCCTTGGTGATACATCAGAGTCAGATGATATCTCCACAGACACAGACCTAATACAAACGAATAATAATAATATATACGCTATACTACAATGGCAACTATATGATGTGGTTAGGTATACAGTATATATATATTTCGCATATATATAATTAAAATTATTATATCACAGTTTACCTGAAGCTTTCATGACTGGGTGGAGAGTCAGACTCAGATGATAGCGTTATTATTTCCTCCTGAAAACATAGGTTATGTGTATATATAATTATAATATATATATATAACATACAAACAAATATGTTAAAGCCAAGAAAGCTGCAGTGTATAAAAGCAGTATAATGAAAAAATGAAAGCAATACCTTAACAGATATTGTCATAAATACTTTCATTCTTTCAATATCTGTATACAGTAGCAAATTACATAGTATTAGAAAACTTACTTTATCGGAATTGCTGTCTATATTGACATCCATAGCCAGCACATGTGCTCGTAAAACTCCACCTTCTTTTTCTGTTTCCGTTTCCATTCCGTATTCCGTATTCCGTATTCCGTGTTTTAGTGCTACCCGTTTTGAGGTCAGTGCGTATACACTAGGCTTCTTTGATGATTTTAGAGTTCCACCTTGTGGTTGTCTGGAGGGCTGTTTGCTTTTACAAACTTTGGCTATGTGACCAATTTTGCCACAAGCTCTGCACTCTGCTTTTTGAAAACTGCAAGAGTTTGCAAGGTGATTACCACCGCATCTATAACATGTGAAAGTGAAACGTTTTGGACGTGCCTTTAACTGTTGTATTGGTAATGCAGGTACAGGAACTTGTCTGTGAAGAGCTGCAGCATTCTTAGCAGCCAATTCTATCGATTGAGAAATCTCAAATGCCTTTTCATAGGTTAAACTCGATGATTCTTGCAATAGGCGGTTTTGAATACGAATATCATTCACCCCACATACGAGACGATCCCTAACCATTTCGTGTAGCTTGTCTCCGAATTGACAATGTTCACCCAAACGTTTGAGTTCTGCTACGTAAGTAGCTACTGATTCACTGTCTTTCCTCGTACGGGTATTGAACTTGTAACGTTGCATTATCACTGAAGGAGCAGGACTGAAGTGATCACTGAGTACTTTTATAATTTCTGAGTAAGTCTTGTCATTTGTGGTGCTCGGTTGTAGCAAACTTTTTAGCAGTTCAAATGTTGCAGGACCGCACACAGTTAATAGGATTGCTTTCTTCTTATCATCGTCTTGGACATCATTTGCAGTAAAGTAGTAACCTAATCGTTCTGTATAGGAGGACCATGACTCTTGGTTTGAATTAAAGTAAGAAATCTTCCCGTGTACTGCCATGACTTTATCCTCGTCGCCAATGTTGTGACCGAACACGCGTTGCACTGTAAACAACAACTGAACAGCAACCCGAACAGTATCACACAATCTCAGAACTATTATTGATCAACAGTAAAAGTGAATTACAGAACAGAGAAACTGACCATACAACTAACTATAATTAAAAATGACTGAACTATATATAACATAACACTTGTAAGGTTTACAGGAAATTAAATTTAAATTGTCTGCATTGTTACTTGTGCATTTACTCTGTTCAGTAGATAATGAAGTTGAAAGTGAATTCCTTGATTCATCAACCAGCTGCAAAACATCACTGTCATCTAACTTATCTGTGAGATTATGAGTAAATCACAGTGACAAACACCCATTAAACTAACATTGTGAAGCAAGATCTTTTAAATTTTCTTCTGCAACAGCTTTAAAACTTTGTGCTTTCTCTAATCGTTCAGTCAAATTCAGATCTAACACAACAGTTTAAATCATTTAATACAATATACATTTTTGAATGGGCATGCATGCCTATACTGACATACATACCTTCTGCTTCTTTTTGTATTCGTAATAATTCAATGCTGAACTAAGAATATCAAGGTGATGAGATGGCCGCATTTCTTTTGTCATCCTTGAAAACCTACAGAGAAATGACCACATTCTCTCCATTACTTTTCCATCAGAAAGTCCTATACCACTGCATCTCAGTGGGGCCAAAGTCAACTAAAGAAAGAAGGAACAGAAATTAAACCAGTGTTAACTTACTGCATGTATAAGCCATGATATACATAATACATACCTGACATTCTGCTCTCTGACCATATGCATGAAACACTGGAATGGCAAGACGTAACGATTGGGACGTGATCTGCAATGTATAACCTCATCATGAGCCTAAAAATGTCCATTTTAGTAGCATAATAGCTATAGTACCTCCTTGTATCTAACCTTTAAATGACGTTCTAATGTGCAAGCAATATCATACATCGTTATAACATCAAAATTTTCAGAATATGATAGCACTTTCTGCAGAATATATACTGCATATGCTATTCTATAGTTAATGAAAGGAAAATTTTATAAGTGGATTAAGCAAAATGATAGTTTTAAAAATACCTTTCGCCATGTTTCAGACTTATGAACATCAAAGGCATTTCATGCCGACAAGCACAGCCAAATACTGCAGTCTCATCTGATGCATGGAATCTAGTAGAGGATCTTAGTGGGTTTCCAGCTAGAAAAGAGTTGCACTCCTATAATATGAATATATAATTAAAAGAAGCCTTGATAAACTTTTCAAACATTATTGTGATCTACACGTTTGCTGATTTACAAACTTATTAACTTCCACTTGAAACAAGAAGTAGAGATTTTCATTTAAAGGTTCAGAATAGCTAATATCAGCACTTTTCTTTCTAGGTAGACCAAATAGGGCATCCATTGAAATAACCATACTACCATTTTACTAAATACATAATATACAATGTATATAATGACTACAGTACTGACTGAAGCACCTTTGGACAGGCTGGACATATTCCCACTATCCAATTCATGGCAAAGGAAACTAAGATGGCGTAGCTGGCTTTTCATAAACCTGCAAATAGAATCAATAATATACTTGTAACAAAATAAATCAAACATCATATACCGGTATTCCTCAAAGGAATCAATGAGAGAGTCATAAACATTTCGCCGCTGACCATGAAAATTGTAATTCAGTTTTGTAAAAAGGGATCATTTCACATACCTTGACTACTAAATATATGGACATTTGAAGTATAGAGCCTCACAAAGGTCTTTCAAGGATACTGACACTCTAAAAGTAATGCTTCACACCAATCCAAAAGGTCAAAACAGAATGCATATCTTGGATTTTGAGGTGTAGCAGGCCACAGACGTACTCTCACCAATGTTACAGCTATGGGTTCACAGCACAAGTAGCAAACACCATTATATGCTCTAATCCTGAAAAATAAACCAGCCATTATTATATTTTGTAGTTCACTTATTCATTATTACCATCTTTATCCAAGCAACAGATTATTACTTACCTTTTAGTATCACATCTCCAAACCACTATCAACATGTATTTTAGGTACTTTACTTCTAGTATCATCATGAGAAATTGGCAGCTCTTGTTTGAGATTTAAACTCCCTCTTGGTATTCTTTTAAACGTAGACTTTCCTGCAGTTGAACGTTGACGAACTTTCACAGAAGGCAGCACTATCCTCTTCCCCATCTTGTTTCCAATTTCAATAGCACATGTGCTATAAAACGTTTTCAATTTTAATAGCTACGGAATGTTTCCGGACCGGGTGAGGTGTCTCGTCCCCATACTACCACGCCCCACAGGAGGTATTAAGGTGATCAAATTCGGATCCGACTTAAGGATCAATCATCGGGACGTGGATAGCTCGTCCCAGCCACACCCACTAGTTTAATTGTTGAGCTAAGCAGCAGATGTACCTCAATGGTTGTGTTACTCGTATTTCTCTTCACTGATCTCTTGTTCTTCACTGTGTTGCAGAATAGTTGCATGGAATATTAACAATGAAAGAATAATGGTAGTTTCTAAGTTGAGAAACTTTAATTTGCAGCTTTGTTATACACGATTCTACCCTGATTTAAGGTACATTATACTCAATATTTAATGTAGTTATCATCATATAGTGATCAGATCTAAAGATCTTTTAATTTGTAAACTAAACGTATAAACAGATTTTTGCTAGTTTCTATGTCCATTAATCCCTAACCGGATTTCCTTTTAAATGTGCATTATACTGAATAACTCCATTTATTTATGTGTCTCTCCAAGTCCAATTGTTCACTGTATAATAGACTGGTAATAGTATTTAATATTGATGGAAGATAAGGATTTTGGTAATGAAACTAAGGATCTTTGCTAGTTTCTATGTTTTCATCATCCCTAATTGGATTCATTTTAATGGTAAATAACTCCATTTAATTGTGTGTCTCTCCAAGCCCAATTGTTCACTGTATAATAGACTGGTAATAGTATTTAATAGTGATGGAAAATAAGGAACGTTGGTAATGAAGCTAAGGATCTTTCCTAGTTTTTAGGTTTTAATCATCCCTAATTGGATTTCATTATTATACTGAATAACTCCATTTAATTGTGGTTCTCTCCAAGCCCAATTGTTCACTTACCTCACTGATCACAGTATTTAAACAGAAGATAAGTATCTTTAGTAATGAAGCTAAGTATCTTTGCTAGTTTCTTTGTTTTAATCATCCCTAATGGGATTTCGGTGCATTATACTGAATAACTCCATTTAATTGTGTGTCTCTCTAAGCCCAATTGTTCACTGTATAATAGACTGGCAATATCATTTAATAGTGACGGAAAATAAAGATCATTTGTAATGAATCTAAGGATATTTGCTAGTTTCTATGTTCAAATCATGCAGAATTGGATTTCAGTTTAAAGGTGCATTTTACTGAATAATTGTGTGTCTCTCCAAGCATATATAATAGACTGGTAACAGTATTGAATAACAACACATAAACTTAGCTACAATAATTGCATGTCTTCATAGTATCATACAGTGTGACATAATTTCATTTAAGGATCTTTGACATTTCCTTAACTATTATATCGATATATCCTAATTTGTTGCTCACTTGATTGTGTATGTCTTTAATCCCTGTTGTTCTCTGTATCAAATATGGAAGGCATTTCATAGTTTCTAAATCACAGCTAAATGTCTTTGCCAGTTCTTATGTTGCATTCATCCCGTGTTTTATATGTTCTCTGTTAGTTTTTCTCTTGCAAATATTTATCTAGTATCAGTTTAAAATGTTGTTTTAAATTAAATTTTCTAGCTTCTATCTGGAATCATCTGTTAATTAGAGGTTCTAAAATCAGCTGCTCTTTTATTGAAGTAATGGTTACTTTGATGGATTGTTATGCCATGTTGTGATGGAGTATTAAAAGCAAACAAGCTTTTTCTATCATGAAATGGTATGATAGCCCAACAAATAACTAAAAATATTCAGAATTACAACACTTCAGAACATTCTTTGTGGTACAGAAATGCATTTATTAATTACGTATGTGAAGTCATGCATTAGTTAAATACCATTTTTAAATTAAAGTATCTATCCATTGTATGTGTGTGAGCACCATTGAATCATTTGTGTTTATCTTTCTCTCCATCTGATATTTCTTCAAGCCTTCCATAATTATATTTTGATCTCTTCATCACATGTCACTCATAGTTTTCTACTTTAACATAATTATTTTCTAAAATCAACATCCATAGGTCTACACCGGGATACCCTTTTTCTAGACTTGCAATGGCAATAATTATTCTAGCTAGTTTGTGAAATAATGTATATATATTGCAGTCAAAGTAGGTAAAAAAAATAGCAAACGGAGTAGACTGAACTCAATAATTACATTTAATTGTATGCATTTTCAACTCTTCTTGTTTGCTGAATATTAATCATAGTCTGGTGAAGAACGACTGGACTTTGAGACACACACACAATTACTGAATGTAAATATTGAGTATAAAGTTTCACATTTACAAAATAATCAAGTTTGGAATGATGAGAATATAGAAACCAGTAATGATCGCTAGCTTCAGTTTAGAAACTACCAAACATCCTAAAATTCAGTCACTATTACTACTGCACTTTATCACAATCAGATTAAGTGACATAATATTAGGATCTTTGGTATTTTCTGAAATTAAAGGATCTAAATTGAAGCCGAATCCTGAAGTAGAACGATTAAAAGTGGGTGTAACTTGAAAACAATACATAAAATGTCAAAATATGCACTATATCCATGTATCCATGTCAGAAGTTGTAACTACTGTCAGCCATTTACTTTCTAATTTCCTACTTTCGCCGGAGCTGAAGTTATATATGATTGAAAAGGGTTGCTTCTGAATGTTACTCAAAATCATGAAATCAGAAAGTAAACCCCTGACTGTCACTCCACTTACTGATATGGTATTGTATTGTGCATTGAGTTCATATTTTGATGTATCATTTTCAAGTTACACCCACTTTTAATCATTCTGCTCCAGGATTCAGCTTCAGTTTTGGATTATAATAGGCTTTGTACATAAACTACATATTTGAGACCATCACGATCCATGAAATCGTATCTACTGAAGCAATTGGCATATATTAGGTTGGTTCTAATGTCACGAGAAACCCTATATAGAAACCATTCAAGACACATTAGATCCTTTAATTTCAGAAAATACCAAAAATCCTAATATTATGTAACTTAATCTGATTGTGATAAAGTGCAGTAGTAATAGTGACTGAATTTTAGGATGTTTGGTAGTTTCTGAACTGAAGCTTGCGATCATTACTGGTTTCTATATTCTCATCATTCCAAACTTGATTATTTTGTAAATGTGAAACTTTATACTCAATATTTACATTCAGTAATTGTGTGTGTGTCTCAAAGTCCAGTCGTTCTTCACCAGACTATGATTAATATTCAGCAAACAAGAAGAGTTGAAAATGCATTACAATTAAATGTAATTATTGAGTTCAGTCTACTCCGTTTGCTATTTTTTTTACCTACTTTGACTGCAATATATATACATTATTTCACAAACTAGCTAGAATAATTATTGCCATTGCAAGTCTAGAAAAAGGGTATCCCGGTGTAGACTTATGGATGTTGATTTTAGAAAATAATTATCACTGCAAATCGGCATTGCATATACAGAGTTATGCAGATATATGTATATCATTGATATGCAGAGAAAATCCAATTAATATTATGATATCAATGGTATGCTGAGTATACTGTTTGAAAGATATGAGGCTTGGTTCTTAAATAAAGTTTAAGAAACTTAAGAGATATACTCAATATATATCATATATTCCCTTAACTTTACAGACTGGGTAAAGTCTGGAATATATTGGATATTTATTCAGGGTTTGAAAGGATACTTTCAATCTTTCCGGTCAACTCGCTGGTTACCAGCCAGTAGGGTTCTGACGGCACTGAGTGAATATACAATATACCTCACAGTATTATAATAACTCTATTGTATGTTAATTAGTTAATAGCTCTGACTTCATTCTTGTTGAATTTCCTTAGTCTGCAGAAAAAAAGAAAATTATTTTGTCAAGCTATCTGTTACAGTCAGTTAAACATAAACACAATGTGCTAATGTCTCTTCAGTGGACAGATGGCATACTCAATATGTCACTAGTATGTATACTGAGGGGCCAATCCTCTTCGGGCAGCATTTGTTGAATGGTACAAGCCCGATGGACTCACGTGATGGAAGAATACACTTACTTGGAAACCCACCAAACGTATTCCAATCAAACAGGTTCCGCTGTAAAGGCACAGTAATCTTTATAACAGTACAGATATCATGACATAACGCTTAGTCGGGCTCAGCCTCTCAGGCGTGGCCTCACCTTTGACCACGCCCAACACTGCTTCAAGCAAGAACAGCAAGTGAATTTTACTACACAATGATAGGCATACGGATGCTAATCTGTAAATTTGGTTAGTATATACAAATGTATGTATACTTCATGTATATTACAGTATTATACCCACTGGTTATAAACCATTAACCTTATCAACTCATCAACCCGGATAACTTGATAATTATGATGAATAGTAACCTTCTTTGAACCTGATACTATGTCAAACCATGATTATATCTCTATATTATATTATGAAGGAGTTATTCTTTCAGCATGATCCTTTTACATCTCATCAGTTGACCCATCATCAAATGGGATGTAGTTATGGCACTTGTTTATTCCTGGCCAGCTGATCCATCACCGAAATGGATGCAGGCAAGATAGCCATTATTATAGTGTAGTTTAAAAGGTGTATGCTATCATTGAGCTGTATGTGGTTTTCCTGGTTTCTATAGCAATTTTTGAACCATTTAACTTTGAGAATAATTGCTTTCAGATTGAGAATGTCCTGTTCTGAATTAATATAGGCAGTAACAATGTAATCACTGTATCCTCGTGAAAAACTAAAACCTAAGTACTTTATTGTTATGTGATGAGTGTGTATGTGATGTGGTGAGGATAAACAAAGACTCAATAGAGTCCATCCTTGACATGTTGTATATACTTACTCAGCACCTCATAAAATTATATATAAATGAAAAATTTCCCAAAAATATGAACTCAGCACCTAAAAGTACACAAATGCACTCATTAACACATTCATATCATTTGTGGTTTTCATTTTCAGCAATTTAAATTCGAAGAGAAAAAATGAACTTTCACAGTAAGTGTTTTCACCCATCTCATAGTTAATTCACCATTGTCAAATGAAAATGTAGCGATACACTAAATAACCTGTGTAGACATGTTTATTGAGTGTATGTGTACATATTTTGACCATTTTTAAGTTATCATATCTATCAAATAACCATTAGGGCCCTAAAGGTCAATTGGGCCAAAACAAAGCAAATTGAGTATAACAACAAAATGGCTACTCGTAATCGAAAAATTCCAAAAAATATGAGCTCAGTACCTAAAAGTACACAAATGCACCATATAACACATTCATGTGATTTGTGGTTTTTAATTTATTCATGTTAAACTCCATTATACACACTGTAATGATTAAATGACAATTGGAAAATCTGACAATAGCGATACACTAAATATTCTATGTAGACATGTTTATTGAGTGTATGTGTACATGTTTTGACCATTTTTAAGTTATGATATCTACCGTATAACCATTAGGCCCCTAAAGGTCAATAGGACAAAAACAAAGACAAATGACTGTAACTAGAAAATGGCTGAAAGGTTTGAACTCAGAACAACACTATTTCAGTATTTTATTTAAGACAATTTCAAATATGCTTTGTACTACTTTCAAAGTGTAGCTGTTGAACACACATGGCATTTTCATCCCATTTATATATAATTTTATGAGGTGTTGAGTAAGTATATACAACATGTCAAGGATGGACTCTATTGAGTCTTTGTTTATCCTCATCACATCATATAAACACTCATCACAAAGGAATAAACTACTTAATTGGGTTCTAGTTTTTCCCTATATTCTGATAAATATAATAATATTGCAGAGCTAGTTTCGTCCGTCCTGAAGAGGGCAAGAAGAGATTTCAAACAGTAGTAATGCAATTCATATATCCAAAAGGACTGTTGCTCTGTATACTAAACATAGTCGATGCTGCATACTAATGGGATAATAATGATTTACAGACGCGTATCGATGAAAATATCGGTCTGTATATGAATGTCTGTTTTGCAGTGTATGTTAAAGTAGAAAACTATGAGTGACATGTGATGAAGAGATCAAAATATAATTATGGAAGGCTTGAAGAAATATCAGATGGAGAGAAAGATAAACACAAATGATTCAATAGTGCTCACACACATACAATGGATAGATACTTTAATTTAAAAATGGTATTTAACTAATGCATGACTTCACATACGTAATTAATAAATGCATTTCTGTACCACAAAGAATGTTCTGAAGTGTTGTAATTCTGAATATTTTTAGTTATTTGTTGGGCTATCATACCATTTCATGATAGCAAAAGCTTGTTTGCTTTTAATACTCCATCACAACATGGCATAACAATCCATCAAAGTAACCATTACTTCAATAAAAGAGCAGCTGATTTTAGAACCTCTAATTAACAGATGATTCCAGATAGAAGCTAGAAAATTTAATTTAAAACAACATTTTAAACTGATACTAGATAAACATTTGCAAGAGAAAAACTAACAGAGAACATATAAAACACGGGATGAATGCAACATAAGAGCTGGCAAAGACATTTAGCTGTGATTTAGAAATACCTTCCATATTCGATACAGTGAACAACAGGGGTTGAAGACATACACAATCAAATGAGTTGACAAGAGCATCAAATTAGCATAAATCAATACTTAAGGAAATGTCAAAGATCCTTAAATGAAATTATGTCACACTGTATGATACTATGAAGACATGTAATTATTGTAGCTACGTTTAATGTGTTGTTATTCAATACTGTTACCAGTCTATTATATATGTGAACAACAGGGCTTGGAGAGACACACAAATATTCAGTACAATGCACCTTTAAACAGAAATCAAATTCTGCATGATTTGAACATAGAAACTAGCAAATATCCTTAGATTCATTACCAATGATCTTTATTTTCCATCACTATTAAATGCTATTGCCAGTCTATTATACAGTGAACAATTGGGCTAAGAGAGACACACAATAAATGGAGTTATTCAGTATAATGCACCTTTAAAATGAAATCCCATTAGGGATGATTAAAACATAGAAACTAGCAAAGATCCTTAGCTTCATTACTAAAGATACTTATCTTCCATCACTATTAAATACTATTACCAGTTTATTATACAGTGAACTGTTGGGCTCGGAGAGACACATATAAGTTGTAATTATTTAGTATAATTCACCATTAAAATGAAATATAATTAGGGATGATGAAAACATAGAAACTAGGAAAGATCCTTAGCTTCATTACCGACGATCCTTATCTTCCGTCACTATTACATACTGTCACCAGTCAAAGATGCAGTGAACAATAGGGGTTGGAGACACATAAAATGAAATAAAGTTATTCAGTATAAAATGAAATCTAATTAGGGATGATTAGAACATAAAAACTAGCAAGTTAGGGATCATTGGATCATAGAAATTAGTAAGGATCCTTAGCTTCATTACTTAAACTACCAAATATCCTTACTTGTCTGTCATTATTAAACACTGGCACCACTCCATTATACATGTTACCAACAAGGCTAATGAAGTCATGGTTGATTGGAATATGTAAAAAGTATCAAATATCCTTAGCTTCAATACCAAAGATCCTTACTTTCTTTCACTATTAAATACTGTCACCAGTCTATTATATATACATGTGAACAACAAAAATTAAATGTGACTATTCTGTATAATGCACACTGAAAAGCTAATGAAGTTATGCATGATTGGAATATAGAAATGATCAAAGATCCTTATCTTCGTTACTTAAACTAACTACTAAAGATTCTTAATTTTTTTAATTATTTTATTTTATGGTGAAACAAGTGTATATAGAGAAAAAAAACATCCCTATATTTGCTTTGTGATGACTATGTATCAAGCATTGCTGATGGCACTAGTGTCTCTACCTTTCTGTGTACTCCAAAGCTGGGGCCTGAAGAAGTAAGTGTAAGCCTGACTGCAGTCTAAGTACACAGATCTTTGATGAACTGACTGAAGTACTCCTACAAGGTTCTAAATGATGACTTCCAAACTTAACAACTTATTATACTTAATGTTATAGATATTCATTACCATGTTGTAATATATAATAGAGTAATTTTATTGAGCCTTAATAACACGGTAGAGTTTTTTTAATTATCAATAACAATAATAAAATTATTATTAATAAAAACTGAACGTTTCGACCCGAAGGTCTTCTTCAGCAGTATACAAAAAACAAAACCAAATAGCCTATTTATATACGGACAGATAACAAGTGATGACATCATGACAGTACAAAGAGTGAGAACAATGATGGTACAGGAATACAAAGGGTAGTACAGAAAATAACAAGGTTTGACAATGATGGTACAAGAAAAGTAAACTATGACATGAAGGTTTAGATTAAGTCTGTGATGGTAGAATAGAGTCCCAAGACGGATTAATGTGTACTCCAGGGTCTGTATTGATGGCTCAATAAAATTACTCTATTATAAGTACTTTTTATTAAGATAGCTTCTCTGATCTTTCTTCTTCTCCAATTTTCTTCAACTGCTAAAACTTCACACTTGTCCCATAGAATACTGTGACCTGTAGAATGAACATGTACTGATATAGCATTGTTATGATCTCCGATCTTGATAGCTCTCTTGTGTTCACTCATCCTGATCTTGAAAGTCCTTCCGGTTTCACCTATGTAAGTTCCACCACATTCACAATGAATGGCATAAATTACCCCCGTCTTTTCAAAGGGTGGAATCGGTGTTTTGACTTGTGTCAACATATTCCCAAGTGTGCTTTTACTGGTAAAGGCAATTTTCACTGGTAGATGTTTACAAACTACATCAATATTCTCACTGAGTCCCGGAGTGTATGGCAACACAAGGGTCTTAATCTCTTCATTAGTTCCCTTTTCCCCATGATCTTGTTTGGGGCATGTGCCGGTCTTCTTCCTCAGTGCTGCCTGGACTTTCTGTCTTGGGTAGCCATTGTCCATAAAGATATTCTTTAACTTTTTTCTCTCATCACTCTCCATTCTATCATCTCCACAAATCTTCTCAGCCCTAGATCTAAGTGTTTTGATGATCCCCCTTTTCACTCTGGGGTGATGGCTAGATCTATAGTTGAGATACCTGTTGGTGTTTGTAGGTTTCCGGTAGATGTCAGTTGTGAGTCTGTTATCTTTCCTCTCAACTAGTACATCTAGAAAGGGTAACTTACCACTTACCTCTTCCTCCATTGTGAAGTCTATTCTTGTGTGAAGTCCATTAAGATGTTCCAAGAACTCACCAAGGTGGTTTTCTCCATGTTGCCACACCACAAACGTATCATCGACATACCTTAGCCACAGTTTTGGTGGTAAATCACATGTGACTAAAGCTGTTCCTTCAAAGTCCCCCATAAAGATGTTAGCAACAACTGGAGACAACGGAGACCCCATGGCGGTACCATCTTTCTGCTCATAAAAACAGTCATTAAACCTAAAGAAAGTGGATCTGAGACAGAGATTAGTTAAATCACAAATCTCATCAATTGTTAAGGTGGTTCTCTCATCTAAAGTGTCATCTACAACTAATCGATCACGTATGATCCTGAGGGAATCATCAATAGGCACCATGGTGAAAAGACTTTTAACATCAAAGCTAACTAGTCTGTCCACCTCTTGCAATTCTATCTCCGATATTCTCTCAACAAAATGAGACGAGTTACGGATATATGAATTGGTTTTGCCTACAATTGGTGACAAAATACGGCAAAGCTCTTTTGCCAACTGGTAGGTTGGAGACCCAATTGTACTAACAATCGGTCTGAGAGGTATACCGGCTTTATGCACCTTAGGTAGTCCATATATCTGGGGACATTTAGATTGTTGGGGTGTTAAGCGTTTCCTTAGGGGGGTGGGTAGGCTACTATTCCTTTCTAACCTAATAAGGGTGTCCTTAACCTTTTTCTCTATTGTTGCCGAGCCCCCGGGAATGACGCAACTTCCTTAACTACGTATACAACGCATAGTCGCGCAAGTGACACAAACATATATATATATATATATATATATATATACATTAAACACCGTGGAAAGCAATTATAGGGATGGCCCTACGGGCCATAAAAAAGGGGTTGAAAACACATGCAATTAAATGTAATTATTGAGTATCACATACCAAATTCACATTAAGAATGATTGGAATATAGAAACTAGGAAAGATCCTTAGGTTCATTACTAAACATCCTTACGTGCCGTCACTATTAAATACTGTCACCAGTCAAAGATACAGTGAACATTAGGGGTTGGAGACACATACAATTAAATACAGTTATTCAGTATAATTCACCTTTAAAATGAAATCCTATTAGGGATGATTAAAACATAAAAACTAGCAAAGATCCTTGGCTTCATTATCAAAAATGCGTCGCTTTAAATACTGTGACCAGTCGAGATACAGTGAACAACAGGGCGTGGAGACACATACAATTAAATAGAGTTATTCAGTATAATGCACATTTAAAAGGAAATCCAGTTAGGGATCAATGGACATAGAAACTAGCAAAAATCTGTTTAGTTTCACTTTATGTTTAGTTTACAAATTAAAAGATCTTTAGATCTGATCACTATAGATACTAATGTCTAATGTGCTAATGCATTACACAGCTTGATGATAACTACATTAAATATTGAGTATAATGTACCTTTAAATCAGGGTAGAATCGTGTATAACAAAGCAGCAAATTAAAGTTTCTCAACTTAGAAACTACCATTATTCTTTCATTGTTAACATTCCATGCAACTATTCTGCAACACAGTGAAAAACAAGAGATCAGTGAAGAGAAAAACGAGTGACACAACCATTGAGGTACATCTGCAGCTTAGCTTTTAACAATTAAACTAGTGGGTGTGGCTGGGATGAGCTGTAATATATATCCACGTCCCGATGATTGATCCTTAAGTCGGATCCGAAGTCTGAATTTAATACCTCCCCACGGCCAAAGGTATGGAAAGAAAAGCTATAGTGCTAATCTTTACTATCACAACTTTATTGATTGTTACTTTATTGACCGCTCTTAATAGTTTGACATTTGGATCTTCTACAACAGTGGTCGAAGAGTTGTATGAGGAGCAGGAGGAGCAGATCAGGTTGCTGGAACATGAGACTTGGCCAAACTGGGCGTCAGTGTCCCAAAAAACTTACACTGTATTGTTCCTGACATACAAACGAACTGATATTCTTGGTAGGGTTTTGGATTTTCATTGCAACTTCGCACTTGTGGACCGTGTCATCGTTGTTTGGAATGATGTGGATGAACCCACTATACCCAAGCATTTCACCAACTACAATTGTTCAAAAGAACTATTCTTTAAAAGACCCCTTGTTAACAGTTTGAATAACAGATTTATTCCTTACCCTGAGATAAGGACAGAAGGTATGAACTCATAGTTAGTATGCTCATATAGCATATTGATATATATATATATATATATATAGTATGATGGTGACATCATCCCTTTGATGTGGTGAGTCCTATATATTGTATATAGACCTTCCATTTGCACACTATGCAGGAGATTAGTCTGGGGACCCGCCCCTTCGCAACGAGGAAGGGTCTGGCAACATGCGTATTCACAAGTTGTCACAGTGGAATTTGAAGAATTTTTAATTATGGTTGTATAATTTATTATGTAAAATTTTTAATATGCACATGCACGTATGGCGTTCCTGAGTGTAGTCAGCTTTCAGACCTCAAGACTGGTATTCTTCAACCATGCTTTGCATTATAGATATTAAGGGAGTCATAATAATCACGATGGAGGAACTGGTACTTCTCAAAGTGTTGAATACAAGTGGAAGAAGGGCAAAACAAAGGCTTTTACCATATGCAGTTGGTAAAATAACAAAACAATCTTTTCTTTTTAAGAAGTGCGAAACAACTTTTAGCTGTTCTGGCTTGATAGCATCGTATCCCAGATGATTCCCAGCCTGCTTGATAATATAACTAAAAGCACACGCCCCTGATCGGTTAGATCAAAGCGTAGCAGAAATCCTGCTACGGTGACAACTTGTGAATACGCATGTTGCCAGACCCTTCCTCGTTGCGAAGGGGCGGGTCCCCAGACTAGCAGGAGATGTCACCATCATACAATATATTGTATATAGTATGCTAATAGGTCCTACTGAATATAGGACCCTCGTTTTGTGTCCTCGGATGTGATATACAGTATACACAAAGGGGCTACACTTCCTTGGACAACAGGAAGTAATGCACTTGTGTGGATTCTGTATTGAAAACTATGGTAGTGCAATTTAGCCTAATGCGTATGACTTTAAACATTTGTAGATTGAAATTTTACTGTTAGATACTGCTGTCAGTGAACACACTGGTAGAAGAGATGTCAGTCTTCAAGGAAATAATAGTCAACAGAGATCCAGCTTGTTATTCATGAAAGACAACAGATAGTATTATATGTGTATTAGCTACGATGTAAAAAGATAGACACAAACTACTTTACCTTCACAGAAATCCATTGATTAGCTGACCCAACTTTTCAGCTAATTAGAAATTCCTCGACTTTGATTTTTGTGCAAATTATTCACAGATATCTCCAGACCCTGCAAGTTGGTTCACGAATTGAGTGATAGCTGTATTATTAGTGTTACAAGTTTGGGACCCTGCATCTTCAATACAGCTGATATATAAAGCATGGAATACACCAATTTCTGTGATCTTTGGTTCCATTTTGGGGATCTACACGTGCTTCGAAATTTAAGTTAAAACTGATCAAAGCTTTGTGGCTTACTTGTATAAACTGTTTTAGACGACAATGAAATTCATGATCAAAGTTGCTATAAATATAATTTAAAATTTACGCGTTACGATTATGAAGCCATAAAGGAATTTGTCCAAAGATTTTGACCCCTTCGTGTATACTGATAGCCCTCGCAAGCTCGGGCTATATCACATCCTTGGACATAAAACTCAGGTCCTATATTTTGTATATAGGACATATTAGCATACTATATAATATACATATATAATTATCACAACCAAATCTAACACAATGGTAGAGTTTCCAATTAACCACAAATCTATCAACTGATAACCACCATGGCACATTGTAGAGGATTCCATGTTGAAGTAGCCTAAAAAATGAAGTTTTGCATACAGTGGTATTTCCAAGAGATGGGAAGGGTGTTGTGGAGGCATGTTCCCCCAGTAAAGTTTGTATTTCCTGGACATCAAAAATTGATTCTAGAGCAATTTACAGTGAAAATCATTATGATCACATATATTCTAGCAAAAGAAATGTCCATTCATGCAATTGGATGGTTTATATTTAGCTAACTCCTTAGCTACGAGTGTAAAGAGTATATGTATCAGGAGTGCATAACAAGTTATGTGACTGGTTGTTGCTTAAATAATAGCTGTTGACCTCTCCTAGCTAGTTAAGTTAGTATCTTATTGAGTCAATGAAATAATAATAGTAGACTGCACAAATTATATCTAGTCACTCACTGTATAACTTTTTCCAACCATGCAGTGACACCCACTGTTTTTAGTCTTGTTAATTAGCTATTATATATTATTATGATGCTATATTATATGTACATACATCATTGTAATAATGAAAGTAGCAATAAAAAAACAACAATGATTATCTTATCTCAGAAAATAAACGCTAAATTCTAATTAATAAAGTTGAAAAAGGAAAGTGTTGGTAGTCACTAAGAATCGAACCCAGGGCCACTGACTTCATCCACCAGTGACCTACCAGTATTTTTCACTTTCCACTTTCAGCCTTATTAATTATAACAAGAATAATAAAAAACATTCCCAATAAAATGAAAGAAGATGTAGGGATGTCAAAACCCAAAAAGCATGCAAACAAGGAACCCAAAATTAAACAATTCCATATAACCCTACATAAGTACAGCTCTTTGTTTTTTGCTTTATAAGTACTTATAAGGAAGTGGTTTGTTTAATTTTGGGTTCCTTGTTCATATGCTATTTGGGTTTTGACATCCCTACATCTTTCATTTTATTGGAAATGTTTTTTATTATTCTTGTTTTCATTGTTTTTTTTTCCTGAATGTTGGGAATATTTTTTTGTAGATTGTATATTATCATTATGAAATCATGCAATCAAAAATCCATTAAAATTTGTTCATCAATGAAGGTCAGTCTTTTGTATTTATGTCATTCTCTTTCACTTTCAGATGATGTATAATCTCTATTTCACTTACAGCACTGTCTGCAGTCCTACGAGAAGTAGTGTCATAGTATACAATATTATTATACAATTGCTTTAATATTAATAATTATTATATTCATTATTATAAGAATGTATTTGCTCACAAATGTTATTACGATTCCAAACAATTCCACCTTTTCAGCTTCCGTGTTCCGAGTATGGAAATGCGCATGCGTAATTAAATTCCACATAGGAAAATGGCGTCTAATTTGAGATCAAATCTTTGTAGTCGTTGAGACTGTCTTCTTTCATTGTATCTGAAGATATCATCTCGATACTTTAAGACCAGAATTTTACTATAAATGTGACTGAAATGGTGCTAGAATCATTGTGATAGTTCAACAAACAAAAAAATGATTTGTCTGGAAAATAATATTAAGATGAAGATTTTGCCAGTTTTGCTACTTGCCGGTTCTCTACCTTAAAGATGATCTCCAACTGTCTAGAAGATGTTGTTAGTCATAAAAACACTAGATATCAAAAGGTATGTGTTTATTAAGACTTGTCTCTATAAGTTTAGCAGAGATTTCAGCTCAACACTTGCAACTGAAATGTATGGGCGGCCATTTTTTTACGTGCCATCCCTATACCGTACTCTCTGTAATCAGTGCTTGAGGCAAGATTAGCAAATTATTGTACAAACAAAAGAATGATTTAGCAAAAAATATAATATTATATTTTCTATGAGGCAAGATTAGCAAATCATAATAGTTCAACAACACCTTTTGATATGTAACATTTTTTTATGGATGCCAGTGCGGAAAGCATGGGCATAGACAGCTGTTTAGAAGCAGAGGATTTAGTGGAATGTGTGCCTTTGGCGTGCATGAAATTTTGCTAATATTAATTATTCATGAAAGGTGTGGCTCTGCTTTAAATGATTAAAAATGATAGTGGGCACAGTCTACTTGTCTAATATTAAATTTTAAAGCTGCATGAATTTATAATTACCTAACTACTAACTAGGAGGGCTGAAGCTCCCTCCTCCCCTATTAATCAAGAGAAGGATTAGCTATATATAATCAATTTGGACATTTATTGGCAATCAATGTGTGGTATACGTGTACAACTGAAGTTTGTTTGGTCAAGTTAAGTTCTGTAAGGTGTAATTTCATTGGTATACATGTATGTGTTATCAATTTACCATGTCATTTAATTAGTTACTGGAACTTTCTGGAAGATTCTTTATAGCCTTTGGCTGTTGTCATGTGCTTTTGAAGCTTGTTAGCAAATTATCCTAAACTGTATATATCACATCACACAAGGGTGGCATCTATTTCTAATTGGTGTAGAAGGAAGATATTCAAAGGCAGTCATAACTCGAGGGCAGCTCCCATTTAAAGCAATATTGTAACTTTGGTGGGGTATCATCATTTGTTTTGCTTTGCCATTTGAAATAGTATGTATATTCGAGTAATGCAGATAACATTCTCTCTTGTTACTGTAACTGTTGTAATGGTTCTGTAATCCAAACTAAAGTATACACAAAATTTAATTTGGCAGATATCAATTTTGAATAATCTCACACTCAATTGTCAATAATCAGTATGGGTATTAGCAATGCGTAAAAATTTCCCAGCAACAGTATTCACTTTTTGGTATACTCACATTCAGTCTAAAAAATGTCAAGTAGAAACACCCATTCATGCGAGATATTATCTGATAAATCTAGAGTATGTCAATTAAAATTTGAGACTAATCCATATTATAATTATTAAGTATAATGGGAGATGTCAGTGGCAGATATTTCCACATGTACCCCTGAACTCATGTTCAAGCATTTATAATTAATGTCAGCAGACATGGGGTAATAGTAATATATAATAGCAATAGTTATAGTAATGAGTAAATGTTTCAAGGCAATAGCAGGAGCTTATGAGCAGCGTGAAGTGGTGCGAAGGAGCATTGAACTCCAATATATTCTGCAAACCATCTATTCTCGAATCACACCTGTGCAAACTGCCTTATATGGCAAACTACTGTAAACTGTGTAAGTGATTAAGTAGGCATGATAAGCGTTTATTGAAATATAAAGTGAATAATAACTATTGAAATTAAAGTCATTTGTGTGTCTGACAAGATGTGTAGAAGTAGTCTGTATAATCCCCCACTTCTTTCCAGACTGAAATGATACTAATATAGCCAGCAAAGGACAAGTGCTACCAAGGTCTGCAACAAAAGTCTCCAGGAAGTGTATCAAGTCTACTGGGTGTATAAAAGGATGATTAATAGTCAATAACAAAAGCAATATCTCTAATGAAATAACCACATGATGATTGGTTTGTTAGTTGGAATGAAATTTGAAAGCACCTCGTATTCAAGCTATCTTCTTGAGTTTCTTTTCAGCTTGTATAGAACTTGCATTTCAGGTTTCCACTCCATTTGAAGGTCCCATTTGTAGTATTCCATCCCAGTAATCTGTGCATTGGTTCTTTTGATCACAATTTGATATTTACTAAACAACAAATCTGGATTGGAATGTAGCTTGACTGTTCTTCTGCATGACATTGTTTCTTGACAATAATTGTAGTAATTGCCCATCCACTTTCACAAACCAGAACACTTATATTTAACTCAGGTTTTTGACCATAGTTGGAGTTTTGCTGAAAGTGTGATTCGACAAAAATGGTTAGTGCAGTTTGACGCTCCCTCGCAGTGCTCATAAACTCTTGGTAATAGTAATAGTAATAGTAATTTTTAAAAACTGAGGTATTAGTATTAGTAATAATCAAGTAATAGTATTAGTAAAAATAATATACAATCTCTATGTTGAGGTAATGGTAATAGTAATTGACCTTGAGTAATATGTTCATTTAAAGTAGCTGGGGCCATTAGAGAGACTTTCTTTTAGTATTGAAGTATTTGGAAGGAAAATGTTTTTGTCATAAACATTAAATGCAGTTTAAAACATGACAAATTCAAACAAACCTCAATGCTATATAGTAATCCATAACAGTAATAGTATAGTAATATTATGATATTAGTAATAGTAAAAGCAATATAATACACTGACTCTGAAGGTATTAGTAATAGTAGTTTAATCTAATAGTAATATATAGTACATTTCATTGTAATATCTGAGTGTCAATTTATAATACTATTCTTTACATTTGTCATTAAACACGTCTACATCTTGGTATTAGTATAGACCTGTATTCATAGATACATGATCACATAGTTAGTTTATGTAACATGAATATATATAATGTTTATTTTCAGCTGTGTTGATTATTGATGATGACCAGCTTCCTAGAGGAAAAGACTTGGAGCTTGCATTTCATGTTTGGCAGGTATGTTCTCTAATATAAAGACATGCATATCATTTAACAAAGAGAGAACATGTAAATACATGTAGGTCTGGCCGGTTCAATAACTCCTCTTTACAACAAAGCAAGTTAACATGTATACTTTGACGAAGTTTCATGAAACACCCCACCCATAGTGGTACCATGAATTAACTTGTATAATTATCAAGTAATTTAACAATTAGAGAGGGTCATGCAACATTCAGTTGCTCTGTATTTGTTGATGCACCTCATATTTTGTCATCAATACATGCTACAAACCCACAAATTTTCTAAGAATTCAGGAATCTATATTTTTGTAATAAATTTATATTTGTATAGAATTCTCCTCAACTAATTGTTGGATTTCAATCAAGAGTTCATACATATGACAGTACATCTCGACGCTATGGAGTAGTTGACACAAAGCATAAATCTCAGCGACCCTCAAAAGAAAATCCTCGATACTCTTTCATATTAACTATCACTTGCTTTGTTCACATCCACTACCTACATATGTATACATATGAGTTACCAAGACGATTTTATAATTTTGTCGAATTACATAATAACTGTGAAGACATATTTTTGGCTGGAATGGTTGGAGAGTTTCTTAGAAAAATTGGACGTGAACAACCTTGTTGTATTTGGGTAAAGGGGCATGGTCAACATTTGGAGAAAATTGCAAGTATGTATTACTTTAAATATAATTGTAATCTCTTTATCTTATATAAAATGAAGTCTGTCTACACTATATCACAATGAATACATATGTGTGTTGATGAATTGATTGAAACAACTCATCAACTTGAATGTCAGTAAACATTCTGTATAATGTCAAAGATTAGTATCTTAGAAAATATCATTAATGAATTTTTTTTCTCATATAGAAGGCTTCAAAGGTATCAATCATTCTAATAAAGGATTCTGGCCACAAAGACAACAAGCAATGAATATGATGGTTAAAGAATATGGCCATTTGCCACTGAAATTTACAAACGTACTTATAGAAACTTAATTTTTTTTGTGTTGTGTCATGAGATCAATGCTGATAATTTTATTCATGAATAATGTTACAATGTGTTGCATGACATTATGATTAGATTTATCATTATCAGTTCAAAAGCTGTTATGAACATTACAGAGATTTGTTGCCAAAGCATTAATTTAGAATATAAAATAATAAATGACATTTTCTATAAAAATGATAGGATTTGTAGGGATGTCAAAACCAGGTCGGGATGGGTCACAGGAACAAAATTAAACTAACCATGCCAATTCCTGCATATATAAGTACATGTCACTAAAGAGCAAAAAACAAAAAAGCATATATGTAGGGCTATATGGAATTGGTTTGTTTAATTTTGTTCCTGCTGTTAGCTACCCATCCTGACCTTGTTCACATAATTGTTAACCTATCATATTTATTGATGATGTTTCTTATTATTCTTGTTTCCATTCTTGTTTTTTTGAATGTAAGTTAGTTGTAGCATTATACAAATTTTCGTAGCCATTAGTAACAATTGTATATAAAATACGAGTGATTGAAATTCAGCAAAAATGTCTTGTCATAATGTACTAAATTAAAAAGTAAATATGGGATATTGAGAATACATCTGAAAACTGGAACCGGCAGTTCTGTAACACACAAAAAGATTTAATTAAGTAGTAATACAACTGGATAATACCTATAACATAGTTAAATAGACCTGCACATGGTCCTGTTGTATGATGGGTATTAGTTAATTAAGAACTTCATATAATTAAGGTGGTACTAGGGAGTGGGTGGATGCGACTCCAATCAGTTTCAGAATATTATATAATATGACTCTAACCTGGTGTAATAATTACTTTTTTTTTTTTAATTTCAAAGTTCTTTAGACAGGGAAAGAAGCATCAGTAAGGGTATACTGGTTTTCAGCAACGCCCTGTATAACAAAATAAACAAAGTAAAAAAAAAAAAAAAAACAACAAAAAATAAACAAAAAAAAACAAAAAAACTAAACAATAAAGAAATTACAATAATAATAAAATAATAATAATAATAAATAAGATATACTAATAGACAAAATTATTTCAACACTATATTAAACACATTAAAAATATTTCTTAACATATAAAGATTTAAACATACTCAAAGAATTTGCAGAATACAGAGATGGATCCAAATTGTTCTAAATTAATACTCCTTTATAACCAAATCTATTTTTGCCGGCATTAATACAGGGTTGGGGCAAAAATAATTGGTGCTGATTACGACTACTACGGCCTGTAACTTCAGATGTAAAACAAAATGTATTCCGTAAATATGCTGGAGATAATCCATGAACACAACGAAAAACCTGAGTAGAGTAATGATAACGTCTCCGCTCTTCCAAAGTGGAGAAACCAAGGGTGTTAAACAGTGTTAGGCTGCTAGTCAAAGGACTCGAATTTGTTATGACACGAGCACCAAAATTATGGACCTTGTCCAATTTGGATAAACTGGACTTCGAAGCATTACTCCAAACAACATCACAATAATCAAAAGTTGGATAGACAAAACCTTGATATATCTTCTTTTTTACAGACAAAGACAGAAAGTTCGACATTCTACGAATGCAATGAACCTTATTCCAGGCATACTTACAAATACAATCAACATGAGGTCCCCAAGTAAGATTTTCATCTATAATAACTCCCAATAGCTTAGCTTGTGTTACTGTTTGCAAAAAGACATCATCTAACTTAAGATCAAGAGATTTACCTCTTAGAAAGGGCTTAGTACCAATTAGCATCGATGTAGTCTTCTTACTGTTCAATTTTAAGAGATTACTCCTCATCCATAATAAAATTTTGCATAAGTCTGCATTTAAAATACTGTTGACATCAACATCAGAAGATGCAGAATGGTACAAAGTTGTATCATCTGCAAACAGATGCAAACAAGATTCAGTTACAGCATTGGGAAGATCATTAACATATATATTAAAAAGAAGCGGACCAAGAATCGAACCCTGAGGTACACCACAATTAATACTTCCCCATCCAGTTACTCACCATACCATTAGAAACAACTCTTTGCTTCCTGCTTTTAAAATAATCCTTTATCCAAGATAAGGCATTAACACCAAAACCATAGTGGAATAACTTGATAAAAAGAATATCGTGATCAACACAATCAAAAGCCTTTTTCATATCCAGAAAAACAACACCAGTAACCAACTTCTTATCCATAGCTTTCTCCCAGTCATCACAAAGATGAAGTAAAACATCCTGAGTTGAATGACCAGGCTTAAAACCAGATTGATGTTGGCTAAACAACTGATTGATAGTGAAGTGATCAAAAATCATATCATAAGTAATTCTCTCAAGAATCTTAGCCATGATTGGTAAGACAGATATTGGCCTGAAGTTACCAAAGATATCCATATCACCCCCTTTAAACAAAGGAATTACATTTGCCTGTTTCCAAATATTTGGTACAGAGTTCAATCGTATGCTCATGTTAATGATTATAGTAAGAGGCTTACATATAAAAGTCCTAACTAGTTTTAAGAATTTCGCACTAATTTCATCACAGCCAGTAGCTTTCTGTGAATCCAAAGCTAACAAATGCTTATTTACTACATCCTCAGATACCTCATCAAAGGAGAAAATTCTGGAACACTTGGCACCTAAGTATACAGATGGACACATATCAACAGGACATATCTCCTCCTTTATAGTTGCCGAGTTACTAATAAAGAAATTATTCAAATTGTCAACCTTTTCTTTACTCTTAACTCTTAGAGCACTGAGTCTGTTTTTCAAAATTCTTCCCATTTCCAACACTGGCGACTCTATTGCATATAATTTGGCCACCGTTCACTTTCTCTACCCCAAACTTGGCTCATTTTCCGACATGGAGTACAACTTCCACCAACTTGCTTACCGGGACTCGAAAGTCCCCAAGCGCATCGTAGGATCAAATCAAATGCAGTGCTCTCCCTCTTTTGACTGGAACTGAGGCTAACAAAATGACCCCACTGCATGTTGGCACTAGCTACACCCACGATTTCAGGTTTCATAGCAAGGAAAATGCCTCAGCTACCCACCAGAGGGCGTGGGCGGGGTAAAAAAATGATAAATTTGTCTGCATCGAGGGCGCTGTGCCCCCTTCGAACCCCCGCATTAACGGGAGGACACCCCCCTTTAAAATTCCCCCCATAGTCGTTATTTAGGCCAAAGGATGACCGAAAAATTATCAACTTTTTTAGCCACGTTTAGCAGCTTGAGCTTGACACCAATTACAAGCATTTGGACAGCTTCGTGTAGCCAGGAAGAGACGCCGAACCACGTAGGGGTGAAATGTCACATATATGTGACATCAGTGCTCTAAGGGTTAAAAATGTGAGAGACATTTTTACCAACCGATTTAGAAGATACATAACTGAAACATTTCCAGTAGTTTCGTGGATGCTTTTTTGAGTCAGATGAAAGGCCATTATAAAAAGCTTTCTTAGATAATCGCAACATCTTGTTTACTTTATTCCTACAGGAACGAAAATCATTCCATGCCTCATTAGATTGAACTTTAAGGGCTTTTCTATGAGCAAAGTCTCTCTTCCTTCTAGCTTCGATTAACTCTGGGTTCCTAAGCCATGGTAAAGATGATTGCCTAACTCTCAGTGTTTTCACTGGAATCAAATCAGACATAGTCTCCTTCAACATAACAGAGAACTTTTCAGAGCAGTAATTAACATCATCATGACTAAACCATTCTTCCCAAGAACATTCAGCAAACCTTTTCTCTAACACATCCTTGTCAATTTTTAAATAGTTTCTGATTGTAACATATTTCAGTTTGACATTATGTTTTTTTACCCCTTAGCAACCTTCATATCTTCTGATCAGCTTTATATTGTCCTGTAATTGAAGAAATATGGTTAAAATCGCCATTTTTCCAATCGCAATAAGTACAAAACCACGAAAGCCACGCCCACCAATCATGGGGTGCACCAAGTACAATGTATTTTGAGAAAACAAATAGAGCCGTTTTCTGAAAATTCATTTTACTTTTATAGTTACAAGAGGCTGAAGAAAGCTGAATTCTGTAGCTTTTCACTGAAACCATAAAATTTACCTTTCTAGACACTATCAAACTCCGATCTTTCTCAGAGACCAACTACAGTTACCCCACCATTGTTCCCACCCACCGCCCCCTCCACCACTCGTGGGCCGTGTTTAGCTTTGTTTCCGAAAATAAACTATCAGTGAAAACATTTAGGCGCAATAATTATACCCCCGGGTGGGTGTGGCTTCCAAAAAATACAGAATGGAACCAGATTGTATGCAGCAAGAAGCTGGCAAGACTAGAAACTGATTGGAGTTTCAACTACCCCTCCCCCTAGTACAACCTTAAGCACTATAATTTATATCAATATTGAAGATATACTTGTACATGTATAGCTAACAGACTCCTAAGTAATAAACTTACAATGGCAGAAACTGATGAAATAGTGCAGAGTTGAATAATAGCCTTTTGCAATTGGTCATTAATATATCAATGTAATCGAAGAAATTATATCACCTCTTTTGTGATCCATCTTGTCATTTTATTCATGTTCTATTGTACAAATGAATGGTGGTCATTAATTGGAAGTTGGAACATACATCATGAATAATTCTTAAATAGTGGTCAAACACATTCAATATTACAAGTTCAATACAGTAAATACTGAGGTGCTTGGTCAATTTATATGATGGACATTAATTGGAGCTTACATATTGAGACTTAAATATATGTAGAAAGGTATCCTGTTACAAATTGAAATCATTACGTGAACTGACACTATGTGAATGGGAGAAATATTTATACCAAGCCAGTAATAAATCAAAAGGACTTACCTTTACACTGGAACCAATTTTAAATGTTCAAGAGAGTGAGCATTAACTACACTTACAGTACTCTTATCACCAGGCTCCAGACCACACCGCTCGTGGAGCTGGTACTGTGTCGTGGTCCACTCTCCCTGTCACCCTTTCACTCTCAGGTTCTCTAGTGCTTAGCATTCCTGTAGTTGAAGATATCTATTATAGCAGTGAAGAGATAACATGTTATCTCTTAAGATTAATATATACAATATCATCAACTATTATACACAGTTATGGTCAGTGTCTGTACATTTCAACATTAACTAATGGATTTGATGTTGTAGGGTGAAGTCTAACTAGCTATATTCTCTTTTTGCAGTCACAAGAAAATCATAGGAAATGTCACTTTCATAATGTAAATTGTGGATCCACAGCAGATTTTGTGTATTAAACATGTATGTAACATCACATGCTTTTCGAACACATTTATAAAGAAATTTCTTTTGCTTTCTTCAGAGTTGGTAAATTGATATTGTATGAATCCATAGCTAACAATTATAGTAGAAAAGCCATCATATTGGTTGTTGAATACTATGTAGATTGGGCTTTTATTACAGTTTCAGTCATCAGTTCAATTCAATAACTAACAGGATCTATAGCATGTAGAATTTTGTATAGATTCAAACATCATGAAAGTAATTATTCCTTTTACTGTTTGCATGTTCATATAGTACGTAGTTGTATAACTTTTGTAGAAAATGTTTCAATAGACAAATTTTGTTTTCTCCCTTTTGATTTGCTATAGTATGAATCCAGAACATAATTTTAGTAGAAAAGCCATTATACATGGGTTGTATATTATTATGCCGATTGGATGTTTTCAGCTTTCAATTTGAATTCAATAACTAACAGGATCCACAGCATGTACAATTCATATACGGTAGATTATATTGGTTTGTCAATTGTCTATAGGTGTTCTGGTTTTAGTAAAGTTTTCAGAAACATAGCTTTGTAATTTTGATGAAGATAGTAGTTTTGAAATGTGACATTAGCTACACTCTCCATGCACACGTACAATTGGATAAACAACTAGCTAAACTAAACCCAAGGACCAATAGAGAAAGAAGAAATGTACTAACACTGAACGTAACTGTTATATAATAGTTGAGGATATTGTGATAATCTCCCTGCTATTATAACAATGGGAGATTAGATTCTTGGATAACCGATACAGTTACTCTCAGTTGTTCTTTCAAACACAACATGCTTTAGTATGACAATTAGTTGCTCATTTAACATAAGTTTGTTGAGTAATGTTTTCTACACAATATGTTTTGACGAAGAGAGATTGAGTTATGAATAAATCACCAACAGGAGTAGAAAATATGTATTACAATCATATTCATGTTTTAGAGTTAGATACATGTATACATTATGTGTTTGCTTTATATCACTATTTCAGAGTTTAACTATACTGATATAAAGGTCAGCACCATGTGGGACATGAAATTCCAAAAGCATTTCTTTCTTATGACAACCCTCTGTGGGTCTTTCTGTCCCAGTTACACTTGTCATTTTTGAATGTTAATGACTGAGTCATATATAGTTGAGACACAGATAGAAAGACCACTGACCAACAGGAGCATCAATAAAGATTTCATTATGAATTTGCAGCTGCCTTTTCATGTTAAACTAGAGTAAATTCAAGTTCACTGATTTTGTAAATTATGTGTACATAGCAAACACAGTATTGTATCAAATGTATTAGATTTGTATCAGTGTACAGTAAACAGTATCATAATCACTTTAATAGATAACATAAACATCAATTAGTGTGATCATAGGTTATTGTGGACACAAATGTATATAATGTGTCATGATGAACATTGTAATGTGACATAAAAGTAGTAAAGATTTATTATATACATAACAGTTTAGTACTGTCTATTTACAAAGACATTTTTGCATTTCACAATTGCTCATCAATTAACCTAATGACACTGTTGTATAGAACGTACAAGCTCAAAATGATTCGGGGGATGATTAATGTACACAGACATTTGTTGGATATCATCATTCAAAGTTCTGTCTACATAATGATGGGAATATCTACGCCAATTAAGATCATCAGTGTTATATATGAAAACACAAGTTTGTATTTTGTAATAGATGGGCTAAAGTAAACATCTCTATGACTGTGCCCCAAATGTGAGGTTGGTCCATACCCTTATCTTGTATATAATCCTGAAAATTAGAATATTGAGGAGGTATATGATGACCTAATAAGAAATCGGCAATATCTATCATGAGGTTAACAATAGCTGTACGTACTACCATATGTTGCTCTTCAGAACCTGTTAAGATGTATGAAAAGCAACGAAATAGACAATTACCATCCCCTCTTATATATTTAATATGGTTTGGAGGTCTTTGATCTACATTTGGACCACCAGGTCTAAGTTTGTTTGATATCACATACTGAATACCAAGATTGGTACATGCATTACGCTGCCATTGCTCATCGACTTCATAGAATTTAAATGGCACACCCGTCCATCTCTGGGGTTATAGTCATTACGATTATGTGACAATGACCTTTTAGCTGGCTTGTAACTATCTACATTAGTACCCAAAGGCCTTTGCTTTTGTTTAGGTTTTGTATTTCTAGGGTAAAATCTTGCTATAGGTTGTTGACCTCTTGGGCTCATGCTGATCATTTATACTAGTAAGATTACGTTTTCTGTTTGTCTTAGATTGAGGTGGTAATGAATAAAATGGTAGTTGTGTATCAATTGTTTCTTTTAAGAGAGCTAATGTTAGATTTAGGATGAAATACAACCAGGTGTAACCCTGAAAGTGATCTTACTCTAGATAATGCTACATAAGCCATACCATCACTAAATACATTCTCAGAGAGATCTATAATCGCACAATCTAGTGACAATCCCTGGCATTTATGAATAGTTATAGCGTATGCTAGAATTAGGGGAAATTGTTTTTTTTATACACGTAATAGTTTTTCATAACCATGAATTTGCTCTTGACCAAATAATTTCTTATATTGTAAGGCTGAGTAATATGGTCAAACTGAACAGTTACATATTGTGATGTAATACACATAACAGTACCCATAGCACCATTAACTAATTCTGATTTTGTGTCTAAATTATTGCGCAACATGACTCGTGCACCAACAGCCAATGAAAGCTTTGCTTCCAGTCCCGCTGTCTTGTTACCATCACTGCTTTTCATTTATGTATACTGATATAGTCTCATCCACTTCATCAGCACATACTAGTTCATGTATTTTGTAAGTAAGAGAGTTAAGCATTTCCATGTTGAAGTCATGACATGCTTTTCTTGTGGGAAAAAGACACACTGGACTTTGACCACTTTCCTGAAGGTCATTAAATGGTTCTGATAAGCACATTGTAATTACTCTCTTATTAAGGATTAAAATAGTTTCATCAGTGGGAAAACCAAATCAAACACTCTGCAACATTGAAGAAACTCGTTGTCCTTTTTCTGACGCTCATTAATAGTGAGTTCATCATAAATGACAGAATCTCTCCAAATATTAACTGAGGCTGAATATCCCAGTTTGTACAATAGTGTTTTGTTAGTAATCCTCTCAAAGACTGGATTACCATTGACTGGTTTAAGTTGAAGATCACCTACAAATATCATATTTCTTGAACCAAACCTGTCATTGCCACCAAAGAGTTCATCTAGTCTCAAATGAATGTATGCCAAGTTTAGACTAGATACCATAGAAACTTCATCTTTAATAATTATTTTAACATTACGAAGTGAAGTTTTCATAATTATTTCTGAGACGTTTTTGGTAGTGACCAATAGCCAGCTGTTTTACTGTCGTGTTCAATAGGTAGTTGAAACAGTCTATGAATGGTAATACCACCTACATTAAAAGCAACGAAACCAGTGGGCGCAGCTATAGCACATTTTATGTCATTTGATGGCAAAATGGTGTTTACTAAGACTTTATTGTCTGAATTAGAAATGATTTACCAGTACCACCTACTACTGACAAACATTTGTAATGGTTTAAACTTGCACTGGCATTCATTATCTTTGTGTTGCTTTTGATGAAAGAGATGATACTTCATTTTATCAGAATAACGCCTCTGATCATCGTTCAACATAGTGATTCTATCTTCTAAAATTAAAGTAGTACTATTAGCATTAATTTCAACCACCTCTTTCATAGCTGTTTTAGCTTCACCCAATAACTGTGGGTCATCATCTTTGTTTACTTTCGCGCTTCTATGCAATCAGCTTGTCTAGCCTCATTGACCTTTTTAATGTTTGACTGAGCTTTTAACATTTTCAGCAATTTATCATGGTAACTAGTGCAGTCAACATTAGTGGGTAAGAGGCAATTAAAAGCTTCTTGTGCTGTTTCTTTCAACATAAGCAAACTACTCTCATCTCTCAAAGGAACAAAGAGAAGTAAGAGAGAATAGTAGTAATATTCTGTTTCATTGTCCTTTTCAGGATCAAAGAGTTTATGGTTTGGAAGTTGAGATTTGGTGATTTTGCTGTACTTCCTATCTCCATTGTCATTTTTACCATACCACTCATGATTAGCATAGAGACAAATATTTTCCAAATCTCTTGGTCTCTGAGGATAGTAAGAGTCTACAAGGTTGTCCTGAAAGATGTTTTCTGTCTCAGGATTATCCTTTGCCATATCCTTCAACACATTGTGATCCTTTAATCTACAGTTTCTTTATGAGGCAATGAAACATCTTCACTGTGACAGATTTTTCACAGAGGTGATCACCTAGCATGGAAACTTCCAATGCCAAAGCTCCAAAGAAGACCATAAATACTATGGTTTTCACTTACTTTTTATCATACCACTATACTTGCATGTTACTTCTTTCTGCTTTTGTAACATAACCACTAACATTGTGAGAAAGAGCTAAAGATGATTCAGCAACAAATTGGATATCCATATTTGCTTTCCAGAGCATTAGTATGAGAGGATTATAGTCATTGACTCTAACCTCTAAATCTGAACGTGTCAGTTGGTATATTTTTGGGGGTGACTTAAGACTTTCTTCCACACAATTTAAGGTAGCATTATCACACACCTGGTGAGGAAAATCAAATCTGCACCTGGTAATGAAAGTACTACCACACTTGCACTTATGTTTGCAATATGCGCTGCATTTGTGCATTTGCTACCTATTAACAAACATGTAAATCAGGATTGTTTTTCTCATCAGGTATGATCCTCTCATCAATCCATTCCAGTATTTTTTCAGCATCATCATGCCCAATAACAGGTGCATCTCATAACCACAAAAGAATACGATAATGCGGAGCACCACGTGCTTGACACTCCTTTTTCCAATAGAAGTGATTAACTGTACCTAGAACTGCACCTTGCAGGATTTACGTCCACTCCATTTCTGCACCATAGAATGATTTCTTAAGAGTAATTCTTTGGGGAGTTCGGCTTTCCAAAATAAGGAATCTAGCTTGATTCCCAAAAATGTTAACATGGTTGATGAACTTTCTACCTTTTCCAGGACAATAGGGATCCCTAGCCAGGAACAGATAGCTAGTTATCGCTCTAGGGTATTGGTGCACTGGCTACTGTCAGGAGGGCCCACAAGCAGAAAGTCGTCTAGCTAGTGGATGACGAATGCGTGGGACTGGTCGATGATGATCCATTGCAGTAGGTCTGCAAGCACAGAGAATATTGTGAAGGAATTTCAAGGAACAATGGCCTTCTGGATTATAGATAACTTCTAGCCAGTTCTTAAGAAACTGAACAAGCTTAACAGGACTAAGATAGCTAAATATTTGAATAGCTTTGACTTCTCCACACTTTATACTAATATACCGCATGATCTGTTATTACAGAATCCAGAGAAACTAATTAGTGAAGCATAAAAGGTGTGAGGAGCTAAATATCTAACTGTAACAGACATAAGCATTGCTTACTGATCAAATATTTCTCTTAAAAGCTATAACATTACAATAACTAAGATACAATTAGCTAATTAGGTTCCTTGTAAATAATATTTATATTCAAATAGGTAATAAAAACCTTAAACAAAATATAGGTATACCAATGGTACAGACTGTTCATTGGCTTTTCTTATTTTGCTATCAATTAAATTTGATGAAAGATAAACTTAACCCTTAGAGCACTAATGTCACATATATGTGACATTTCACCCCTACGTGGTTCGCTGTGTGTTCCTAGCTACACGAAGCTTTCCAAATGCTTGTAATTGGCGTCAGGCACAAGCCGATGAACGCGGCTAAAAAGTTGATGGTTTTTCGGCCGTCCTTTGGCCTAAATAACGAGTACAGGGGGAATTTTAAAGGGGGTGTCCCCCCGTTAATGCGGGGTTCAAAGGGGGCGCAATTTGCGATCTTTGTGACCCCGCCCACGCGCTCTGGTGGGTACCTGAGGCATTTCCCTTGCTGTGAAACCTGAAATTGTGGGTGTAGCCGGTCCCAACATGCAGTGGGGTCATTTTGTTAGCCCCAGTTCCAGTCAAAAGAGGGAGAACACTGCATTTGATTTGATCCTACGAAGTGCTTGGGGACTTTTGAGTCCTGGTAAGCAAGTTGGTGGAAGTAGTACTTCATGTCGGAAAAAGAGCCAAGTTTGGGGTAGAGAAAGTGAACGGTGGCCAAAATATATGCAATAGAGTCACCAATGTTGGAAATGGGAAGAATTTTGAAAAACAGGCTCAGTGCTCTGAGGGATAAAGTACATTACACAATAAAGAATCTCATAGTAATTTAGATACAATGGATATTATTTGTTATTATAAGTATGAATATTATGTACATAGTAAGAAAGTAAGCAACATTTGTTAATTCACAGGTGATAGGGTGGCTAAGATAAACTATGATTATAATACACCACAGGTTATACTTATATAATACTTTGTTTTGTTAATATACTTTATTATGACAAGTACTTTATATACTAATCCTGAAACTAGTATTTGTAAATATTATATGCATGAATAGGCCAGTAGGTTGCATTATGAAGATCATTAATTCGTTGCGTGCCACGCGCCTATTTATAGGCGCGTTATTTAATTAAATTGTATTATTGACAAGTGCCACGCGCCTATATATAGTAACAGAGGGAAACCAATGTTTATACAGAGCAACCACATTGTAGAATGTCAAAAATATATAAGCATCTGTAACAATGAAGCTTTTTCAACTTCTGTTGTATTGGAAATGATTGATGATTGGAGGTCTGATGAAGAGACTAGTAACAATGAGAATGATATTCAAATAATACTACATAATGGTCATAACATATGAAGGAGTTCTTGTTGACCAATTAACGAGGGACTACATCCAACAATCTGTCCGTAAACCTCTAGCAGGAAGACCCCGTTCTTCATTAGAGAATCAGCCTGAAAGACTAGATTGAAGAAAACATTTCCTTGCTAAAAGAACAGTAAAAGAGCAGTATGAATGTATACTTTGCAGCAAATCTACTAAGAGAAAGAGAACCCTTTACCATTGCAAAACATGCCAAGACCATCCCCCTTTATGCCCTATCCCTTGCTTTGAAAAGTACCACAAAATAGTCTATATAAGCTCCCATATCATATATAAGTGACTCTCTAGTTACTAAACTGTACATTTACGTTATTTCTTTGGTTTAATGTTTAAAATTAACAAATACACAATGGTTTACAACAATACTATCAATTTTTCAAAGATTACTTACCTCGTAGCTGAATATCACTCTACATATCGATAACTGAAGTGATACAACCAGTCTTCATGTTTCCCAAAGGTCTATCAAACGTCAGAGAGTAGGAAATGGCCTTACAAGACGTTACAGACTTAGAAAATACCCGCAAAAGCAGAGCGTCCGAAACGTTGACCTTTCTTTCTGACCACAGAAATTAATTTGGTATTGCGGAATTACCCCACGAAAATTAATTAATTTTTTAGCAACGAGTCATTAAGACACATTGAGACATCAATACTTAGAAATATAACCTAACTACTAGCCATAATCAGTTACTGAAGTAGCCAAAGCAAAAAAACTACTAGCTTTTTGGCTGTTACTAGCCCTAATTTTAGGCCTTGGTTAGTACAGTTGCACAGAATAGTGGAAATTGTAATTTAATTGGTTGTGTAAATTGTTATGGATATACACGTAATTATAATCCATAATTTCAATATCCTTGTCCTGTCTAATAGATGTACAAAGAAGCAGGATAAATATTTTAATTAGGACTGGTACGCGGCTGAGATTCTGAAATTGATTATCACTAACTTCAAGTCGATTGTTAATCGATTAAAATCAGTGGAAGTAATTAGGTCAATAAAGTCAATTAATACAGGAAATACCTCCCATTTGATGATCAAAAAGGCTTCTTGTCACTTCCACATTGTACATTATTTGCCGTCACATGCTTGAAAAGTATGCCTTCTGGAATAATTAGCATAATCGATAATTTTCAATATCGATTGATTAATCAATTAATCGTCTCAGCCCTAATTTTAATTAAATCGTTTTAGGTCTCCATACTTTATTAATATGAGATATTAGGCATGATAATTCATTATAGTTGGTACAAATATCCTCTCCATATTTTAATACAATTAATATAGAATAGCTATGATGTTACATGTATGCATCCTGAACAACCAACTAATTGTTAAATCCTTGCAATTGCACTAACCAATACATTTGTTGTTAAGAGAGTTGAAAGTCACTGCTGTTTAAAATGCAGAGGTTATACGGGCTAGTATAAAAGTGGGCATTGCCGGTGGAACTAGTTTTTCAAGCATGCACTCGCCTTGCTGTCTTCCTGCTGATAACGAAGCATAAATTTCACATCAATGGCTTTCTTAAGAATTCTTCTTTCTAGTAAAGTAAGTTAGAATCTTCAGTATTATAAAATATGAGAGTTATAGAGAGATGATAAATTTAGCACTCCGCCCACACATATGTTTGGGGTAATTAAATTTAGGCTAATAAACAAGAATGCCCATATTAATTACATATACTAAAGGTTAATAAACGCCGGTCTTGAGTAAACGCCTGTCTTAAATAGACGCCTACTTGAAACCTCTGTAAAGAAATAGACACCCGGGCTTCTATTTAAGGATTTACGATACATATTATGTCACCATGCAGCCTGCATTACCAATTAAATTATAATTTATTAATCTTTGCAATTGTACTAACGAATAAATTAGTTATTTGAACAATTTTATTTTTGCAGTGTAAATACTGGTTATCAAGTCTAACAACTGCAGGGCTTGATTTGTGATCAGTCAATTTACCCTCTTTATCAGTTAGCACACTATATACTTGATAGATGAAAAACAATCTAAACCAACTGCAGTAACATAAATTACACACGGTAAAATTTTATGGGTTATTTTAACCCTCATTTGGTTACAATATTTTCAATTCATCCTGTATAAATCAATGCTTTTTCCTGCTCGGTAATGATTACAAGTAGTAATAAATTATTTTGATCTATATTGACTAGTATAAGGTAATAAAGAATACAATTTTACTCAGTTATATACATAATTACCATACAGATCAGTGGCGGATCTAGGGGGTTTCTTCAGTTTCCGTGGAAACATCCTTTCAAATTTTAAAATTCAAGTAGAAAAAATTGTATTTTGATAAAAGTACGCCCTCCAGCATGTTGTAATAATAACAAACAGTAGTAGTACATAAATAACTATATACCTACAATATACTACATGTGTACTTCAGTAATGAGGTTGCTAGTCTGCAAAAGTATGATATATCTGAATCAGAAGATTGCCAATAGCAGTAGTGGTCAGGACTGCATTGAAGATTGGTTACTTCTCACACTTAGTCTGGTTGTGAATCTGATGTCATCAAACTAATAAATCATGATAGCTAGTGCAAAGTTATTAACTTATAGTAAGCTTGCATACCTTTCCTAACTGTTTCGATACGACACCAGGCTACTCAGTGCCCGAAAGAAGAAGTTGTAATTAGAAAATCATTGACCACACCCCTCATAAATAATTAATAACTAAAGATTCAGCACGTTTTGCACTTTGTGCACTATTATTTTTAGAAACCTCCTTCTTAAATTTCTGGATCCGCCACTGCAGATATATCCATTGGGAATATAATGACTGTTTTAAACATGATTATTATTATGTTCCTAATGGATAGTATATCAGTATTTCCCATTAGGAACATAAAACATGTCACAACGGAAAGTAAACATTGTATTTTCAATTAGAAATATAGTATTGGCATTAGATTAATTATATGAAAAAGCACTATTCAGCATCATATCAAATTGGTTAGTACAACGAATCAGTTTTTACAGTGCAAGACTATAAAACACTTAACTATAGTACTATAATTTGTCTTTCCATAAATCATTATAACATGCCTACTCCTATATTATCACATTTATAATCTACGGCTGAAAGATTATACATTTTAAAATTCAAAAAAATGCTTGAGGAATATCCCTCTACACCCGCTAACCTAGTAATACAACCTACTTCTTCAGTCAGGTCCCACCAACAAATTTTGCTCCTATAGTTGTGATATCATTAACTTTGAGGAGGGTATCATTTTGCTTTCACACAACTATATGCCATCATTCTAATGCAAAAAAGGATGAAATGGCCTTTAAACACAAATCCCATAGTAATTGTGCTGGCTTCTAAAATATCTGTTGGAGTACAATATAATTTTTTCATAAGTACAAATTGTAGTGTTGCACCTATACAGCAATTTGCCTATATGCTTATATGCCTATATTTCATAATACAAATTGCCTTTATGCAGATCCTATCATGTACATGTAGTTACAGGCATATTCAGCCTTGGTTGCATATATCTTCAGATTGTACTTGTGCAGTTTGACAAAAATGTATCTACAAAGCCTGAAAAATATTGTGTAAGCTGTATAGGCAATGCATAGGCAATGCAGTTGCCTATATATACCGATACTCTGCCTATATCTTCAATGTAGGCACCTATTCAGATCCCTATTCTAGTATAGATGCAAATCCAACAAATTACTGTAATTACTCTGTAATGAGCAATTTGTACTTATAATATTGTACTAATGATTATAGCATATTATTATGGTATTATTACCACTCGCATTCAATTATCTGTGAAAACAAGATGTTACTTGTTCACTCCCAGTATATATCATTTGTACTTATGTATAATAACCAATAACATCCATTCATTATTTTTGCAACAACAGTGGAGAAACAAACACTGTTAATAGGAAAGTCTGTTTAAAATGAACACTTACATCAAGTCCCTGTGAACCTTGCTAACATGTTTCAATTCTTTCAGTACAAACACTGATCACGATAAAACAAATTTCCACTTTACATATTGTTAAAATTAATTCCCCTGAATAGTTTGTCATTTCGATTAAAAATTTAAAATGGATTCTATAACTCCCATATTTTATAAAACTGAAAAATCTAACTTACCTTGCTGGAAAGAAGAGTAGTTAAGAAAGCCTTTCACGTCAAAATTATCCTTTGTTATGCAAGGTGAGTGCTGGAAAGTATAGTTGCCCTGCAGGCAATGCCCACCTCTTTATTAGCCTGTATGTACCATAATTTATAGCAGATTATTTCATTGATGAAAATTTTCATTAATTTTGAATATAGGCTTTAGAACAAATTCATATTGTCATTATTATTATTGACATTTGTATTTATTTCCGTTTGTGGGTGTGGTGTGGAAGATTGTTTAAACACTCACCTTGCAGATTTCCCGAGCTAATGAAGCATGTATTTGGTATCTATGGCTTCTGAAAAGGTCTTCCGTCCAACTAAGTAAGCTATATAAAAGTCACTAAAGTGCAGAGGTTATACAGGCGATGGGCATGCCTTTCTTTGGTTAGTACAGTTTCAAAGAATAGTATGAGTTTCAATTTAGATTGTCAATTGTCATAAAGGATGTTGTGGCTACATGCATGTATGTTACATATTGGGAACCAAGTATTCAAAGGTATAAACTAAATTATGCGGTTGCAGATTAAGAAAACGTTTTAGCCTGATACAATTACATATAAATTATACTATATCTTTGACATGAAAGATGAGCAGACAGCATTCTAAAATTATAATGATTCAACTATGATTGAATATAATTAGTACAAAGTATGTGTGGTATAAGTATGTATTTCGAACAACCGACTAATTGTTAAATCCTTGCAACTGTACTAACCACTAAATTAGTGGGTTTTATTTTGTAGTGTATACCAGAGTGCCCAAAATTCAATCATAGAGCACCTCTTTCCCCTGGATTATTATGTCCCCTTTACTAATCCTGTGGAGCATCTCTACCTACAAATATCTTCCTACCCCTCTTATATAGCTAAAGAGCTGGTATAATAATAATAACAATATAAACTCAGTCCATTTTAAGAGTCCAAAATCAAACTTTTCTTGGTGGGGGGGGGGGGGGGGGGGGGGGGGGATGCCTCCAAACCCTGGTATTTTATATGAGAATATTAACAAATGGTTCATACCTTCAGTCCTTATCTCAGAGTATGGAATAAATCTGTTATTCAAACTGTTAACAAGGGGTCTTTTAAAGAACAGTTCCTTCGAACAATTATAGTTGGTGAAATTCTCTGGTATAGCAGGTTCATCCACATCATTCCAAACAACAATGACACGGTCCACAAGAGGGAAGTTACAATGGAAATTTTAAAACCTTACTAAGAATATCAGTTCGTTTGTATGTTGGGAATAATACAGTGAAAGTTTTTTTAGACAGTGACGCTCCGTGTGGCCAATCTAGCTTACCGACCTGCTCCTCCTGGGACTCTTCGACTACTGTTAGTCTTTGTCATAGTTAGGTACCCGTACTTATGCGGGAATTTCTTTAAAATTGGCTATGCTTCATTATGCATTATTACACTTGAGGGTGTGGTTTTAAAAATATGGCAGAATCTTGTACGACATCCACATGTGAAGAGACTGATACTGGAGAAGAATATAATAGTATCGCTAGTTGTAGTACTTCAGCTACGACTTTAGATAAGCTAAGGGCACCAAAACATTCTGAAATTTGTCGAAAGCGAAAAGTACTAGTTGGTAAGAAGCGTTCTGTTTGTGTTCAGTGGCAAGTATGATCCTCATTCAGTAAGGCCAAGTCAGAGAACTAGTTAATTTCCTTCAGAATGTTACAATATAACAAGCGTGTTGTTTAGCAGTTAAACTTAGCATTTTCATTAATTAAAGAAAGTTAACATATATTAAAGATTTTGTTGTATATTTATTATCAATAATTATACAGAATTATGGGAATAGAATAATAGCAGATTTAAAAAGAATAATGTGCCGTCCCTAGCCATAGTCTCGACCTGAGCAGATGATTGCTAAATAAAGATGAAAATATTGGGCTGAAAATTTCAGTCCCGTGAACCAGTTTTAATTTTAAAAGGGGTTCTTCTGGCGAGTCCTGTCCTCGTTGGTCACGTAACAATGGTGCAATTGTCAAAGAATCGTCGATATTAGTAGCGACCACCCACAATTGTAACATATTTATAATACATAATGCAGTGTGACCGTCAACCATTTTTGCTGACTCAGTCGTTTCGCTACAGGAACGGAAGTAATTGTCCGTAATACAATGTTGGTTAGGCTGCTCATTAAAGTAATAATTACTAAAAGGTTAAAAATCAGCACAGTTATTGCCTATGAACGGATACAAAGATTGCGGGAGGTTATACTATAATTATATAATTATAGTGAAATTTAAACGCAGGGGTATATCTCCAGTCTCGACTATCAGTGAGCTGTGGCGAGTGATGGTGGACATTGCACCTGATTATAACAGCAGGTTTGTATGTTCATATTGCCTAAATAACTTTAATTGTCAATTTATTTGTTTTTACTACATTTAATTATTAATAAAAATGAAAAAAGATGTAGGGACGTCAAACCCCAAAAAGCATGCAAACAAGGTTGGGAGGTTAATGTAGGACCTAAAATTAAACAAACCACTTATATAACCCTACATAAGTACAGCTGTTTGCTTTACAGCGGTGTAAGTACTTATGTAGGTTATATGGAAGGGGTTTAATTAATTTTAGGTCCTACGTTAACCTCCCATTCGCATGCTTTTTGGGTTTTGACGTCCCTACATCTTTCTCCATTTTTATTAAAAATGTTTTTATTATTCTTTTATAATAAGCTTTAGATACTTACTTTTTTTATTTTCCTACTGTCAATGGAGTTTATAAACTTATTTAAGTCTATATACTACAATACAAACAGTCTATCATATTCTGTGTTTTGTTTTTTTTACCTATTTTCTGTGCACTGACTTCACTTATGATTAAAGCTGGATGCATACTAAAGTAATGACAAATTTAAGCAGCTGGATTGGTTCTAGGAATAGATTTACCCATGAACAGATAGCTAGTAGGACTACATTTTGTAACATGGGGCCAAATCTGGCAAACGAAATGTGTCTTCTAAGACCAAATGTGATTGTCAGAATTGGTCCCAGACTGAATAGGTCTGTCATTTACAAAATTTGACATTTTTTGCCAGGACATAGTGATGGGTGATTCCGATTCCTGAGTATTCGATTCTTCGATTCCGTCTGGAATTGTACTCGTATCGAAAGAAAAGTTAGAATCGATCGAAGTGATTCCGAATTAAACCACGCCCTTTAACATTAATAATAGTTAATAAATCAGTAGTTATTAAATAAGTTAATATTCCGTGGCAGCATAGTGCATGAATGAACAATTGAACATGTATTATTATATTTATTTCTTCACAATAACTTTAACATTAACAAGATAGAACACATATGCAGCTGTACTTGCTTGGTTGATTTCATTGGTCAGAATTGGATCCTGTTTGGTGTCTTGCTGCTATAGCAACTAGTCTCACACTTACTTGACTACTTCTTCTGTATCTGTACTCTGTAGTTCACTGACTTCACTCAGTTCCCTATCTTTACTGTCTGTTTAACTCATCCATCCAGCTCCTCAGGTAACTGAGCATCATGGCTACTTCCAGTTCTAAACGACTCAGAAGTTCAGTCTGGACATACTTCAAAAAAGTTGATGATGACCAGAATGCTGCTTGTCAACTCTGCAAAACCAAGTTGACATACTGTAAAGATACAAGCAACCTACTGAAACATCTCCAGACAAAACATCATAAGGAGTACACTGAATGTCTAGAGGAAAGAAAAGCAAATGAGAGCCAAAAGAAGGCCAAAAAGAATACGAACTCATCTACACCAGTTCAAACCATACCTTCTATGGTTCTTCAGAGCCATCCATATTCCAGTGACTCTACGAAAAAAAAGAAGATAGATGAAGCAGTTATTGAATTTATTTGTAAAGATATGCAACCTACCTCTGTAGTCGAAGATACTGGCTTCAAGAAACTGGTTGATATACTTGATCCTCGTTACCAAATTCCCAGTCGACGTACAATAACCAGAGAAATTCTACCAAGGAGGTATGACAGTACGAAAGCCAAAGTTCAGAAAGATTTGAGCTCTGCTATTTCTGTTGATCTTACAACAGAAATATGGACATCACGCCAAATGAAGTTCAATGGAGTTATATCGAGTTGTTGAAAGCTGGAATATTCAAAACAAAGTAATCTGTGTTGTCACTGACAATGCCGCTAACATGGTGGCTGCTATTTCGTCAACTGGTTGGCGTCATCTGCCGTGCTTTGCACACTCTCTAAATCTTGTGGTGCAGAATTCAATCAAGAGTGATGATGAGCTTTGTGCTGTACAAACCAAAAGCAAAAGTGTTCTGTTTTCCATCGAAGTGTTAAATCAACAGAGAAGCTAGCAGAAATCCAACGCCAAGTTTCACTTCCAGAACACAAGTTAATGCAAGATGTTTCCACTCGTTGGAATTCCACTTACATTATGCTTGAACGTTTTTATGAACAATTTGAAGCTATAACAACAACCCTCTGTTTGGTGAATCAAAATGATCTTTGTTTGAAAGTTGAAAACAAGGCCACCATTTCAAAGGCACTGCAAATATTGAAGCCCTTCTTAGAAGCCACAGAGATCATATCAGGGCAAGCATATGTCCCTTGACAAAAATCCTTCAGCAACACTGTAGCTCTCTTTCTACAGCCAATCCTGGCACGACACTTGCTGGATCCCCCAATTCAGAACTAAATTGCAGATTCACGTCTATTGAGACACATTACGTGACAGCAGTGAACACGTTACTCGATCCACGATTTAAAAAACTGCCGTTTGCCGATAAGACTGCCCTTGGCCACACTGTAAACCGACTGACACAAGAAGTTACAACAGTCATTTCTGAGTCTGACGATCCATCAAGCAGCTCAAGTGATCAGCAATCTACAAATCTACTTGACCTGGACGACTTCCTGGAAGAGACCTCAGCTGAGAGCATTTGGGATTCATTTGACCAGAGGGCTAAAGAGTCACAAGTTCATTGAACTTCTACTGTTGAGGCAACTATAGAAGTCAGGAGATATTTCGAGGAAGCTGTCATTAGTAGAAATAATAATCCTCTTCAATGGTGGAAAGAAAACTACTGTCGCTTTCTTTGCTTACAAGTGCTAGCAAAACGATACTTGTGTATTCCGGGCTCCTCTGTCCCTTCCGAAAGACTCTTTTCTCAGGCAGGAGTTCTGGTTTCTGAACGAAGAAATCGTATCACACCCAAGAATGTTGACCTCATTTTGTTTCTCAACCAGAACTTATCAGTCAGTGTAGTACATGTTCTTTGCATCTCAACTATCATTCTATCAAATCATTATTGTGGACAAAAATTGCCAACACGTGTTTTAGCGCATGCGCAGACAGTAAGTATTCGGAATCGGTATTCAATTCCTGATCCAAAAGTATTCAGAATCGAAATCGATTGATAATTTTTGGTATCGCCCATCGCTACTAGGACATCAATTATTACAATTAATAATTAATTAGATTACGACCCAGTGTCTCCAATGCTAGGGATTTTACCCTAGATCTAGGGTAATTTTTACTGATCTAGGGCCTAGTTATAACCTAACAGCTGTCTCTCCTTCACTTGAATGCTGGCTTAAACGTTTGTTTTCCCAAGTCACGCTAATCAAAAGCAAGCAAATAAAAAAATTTAAGACTTCAACTGTTGATGCATTACTAATGGTAAAACAAAGCTTACCTTGTTCCTGTGTCACTTACAATCCTGACAAGTATATGCAATTGTATGAATGTTGAATTATACAATTCAGACTCTTCAGAAAGTGAACAAGACTGAGTTTGTCAGTTTATGATGTTTAGAAATAAAAACATTTTGTGTTATGAAAAAAGTTAGAAATCTGAGGTAATTTGTAGGGATAGTAAAATTCAAGGATTTTCAGGGGTAATTTGAAACTGGGTCAGAGAATTTCTAGGGCTAAATTTGAAATAGTCCCTGGAGACACTGGTACGACCACGCCTACACATAGTTTAGCCCAGCGCCTGACTGTATTAGTCTGGGTAGTGGGTACTATATCTTTCAAAAGGAATGTCTGGGACAGGGACTATAACTATTATTGTATTCAGTCTTGTTGTCTTCTCTTTCATCTCAAGAATTCATGGACAAGGTGAGTGCAATTAATATATTAACTTTTTAATTTACTGAAACTGCTAAGTTTAAATGTTTCAGAGTAACTCCTGTATGGACAGCATTCTCCAGGCTTTTCAATTTTGTAACCTTCTCGAGACAGGGCCACTGAGAGGGGGGGGGGGGGGGGGGGGGGAGGGGGTAACAGGGGCAACTGCCCCGGGGCCCCTTCATTCTCTTGAACGTTTTGACCATTATTATATAGATGAGCTTACTCAATTATAGGAAACACGATTATAAATCTATCAAGCTAGATAAAACAATAATAATAGTTATAATTATTTATACCTGAAACAGTGACATGTGTAATGCTGAATGCTTCGCGCGCCCTGGGCCCCTTTTCACCTCTCAGCGGCCCTGTCTTGAGATTTATATATATATATATATATAATTATATATATATATATTTATGTATATATATCATTATTATTGTTTACAGTATTCCATGGTATGTTATTAGAGGTGGGAGATTATGTGGCCGTAGTGATAATCATGAATCTAACCGGTGATACCCAATTCTCCCATTTTTTATATAATATAAAAAAATCTCGATGATGCTCCTTGATCAATAATTCACTGCTCACATAAACTCTCATTTCTCAAAAGGCGTGATTTCAAGGGTCAATAATCATTACTTCCCATACAATCACAATTCAATAACATGAAGTTAAGCTTAATAAGATCAAAAATTGGAAAATAGCACAATATGCAAAGTTTAGTACAAAGTTGAGTACAAAGTTGGATATTTTAATAATACTATCATTATAGTATTAGTAAAATATTTATCTAATATCTATACCTTAGGAAAAGAATTTAGTACATACTATAATTACATTAAAGGTTGCAGTTATGTACATGATCTGAATTACCTTTTGCATTGTCATTATTGTATATATTTCCTTTCTTCAGTTTGTATACAGGGTAAGGTGAGACTTGTTGATGGTAGTGTTTCTAATGAAGGTAGAGTAGAGATCTGTAACAGTGGCACTTGGGGTACAGTGTGTGATGATGTTTGGAGTACAAATGATGCCCAAGTTGTATGTATATATTTTCTCTATATTGAGCAAGATCTTTCATCTCAGCTTTGGCAATTCATCAATGATCTCGTCCTAAAGTTTGCCCTGACTCACAAGAATGCCAAAATAACTCTTCTTTGATGCACTAAACTTTATCAGTTATATCAGTTAATGACAGTTATAATAATCAGAGAGTACGGTAGTACTCTCTATGTAGGGATGGCACGGAAAAAAAATGGCCGCCCATGCATTTCAATTGCAAGTGATGAGCTGAAATCTCTGGTAATATATACACATAAGTTTCTATACACACATGCCTGTTTATATCTAGTGTTTTTATGACTACCAATACCTTCTAGATGGCCGAAGATTATTGTTAAGGTAGAGAACCGGCGAGTGGCAAAACTGGCAAAATCTTCATCATATTATTATTATTATTAATATTATTATTTTCCAGACAAATCATTTTTTTGTTTGTTGACCTATCACGATGATTCTAGCACCATTCCCGTCGCATTTATAGTAAAATTCTGGTCGTAAAGTATCGAGATGATATCTTCAGATACTATGAAAGAAGACAGTCTCAACGACTACAAAGATTTGATCTGGAATTGGACGCCATTTTCCTAAGTGGAATTTAATTACGCATGCGCATTTGTATACTCTTAACATGGAAGCTGAAAAGGTGGAAGTGTTTGGCATTGTAATAACATTTGTGAGTTTGTGAGCAAATACTAATAATGAATATAATAATTATTAATATTAAAGCAATTGTATAATAATATTGTATACTATGATAAGCATTGGAATACTGAATGGTTGACACAGTGACTGACACTACTTCTTGTAGGACTGCAGACAGTGATGTAAGTGAATAGAGAATATACATCATCTGTAAGTGAAAGAGAATGATAATCAATACATAAACAAAAGACTGACCTTCATTGATGAACAAATTTTAATGCATTTTTGATTGCATGATTTCATAATGATATATATATAGTATTTCTGCAATCTACAAAAAAACATTCACATCGTTTAGAAAAAAATCAATGAAAACAAGAATAATAAAAAACATTTTCAATAAAAATGAAAGAAGATGTAGGGATGTCAAAACCCAAAAAGCAAGCAAACAAGGTTGGGAAGCTAACTTAGGACCCAAAATTAAACAAACCACTTCCATATAACCCTACATAATTACAGCTCTTTGTACAGAGGTGTAAGCACTTATGTAGGGTTATATGGAAGTGGTTTGTTTAATTTTGGGTCCTAAGTTAGCTTCCCAACCTTGTTTGCTTGCTTTTTGGGTTTTGACATCCCTACATCTTCTTTCATTTTTATTGAAAATGTTTTTTATTATTCTTGTATATCATAGTGATGGGCGATACCGATACCAAAGTACTCGATACTTCGATACTTGGATCCAGAAGTACTCGGTATCGATTCTGGAATGGTATCGAATGTTCACGATACCGATAGTCACACCCACTTAACTGTAATAATAGTTAATAACTATATTAACAAGTTAACGTTTTATTTAATAATTTTTATTATTCATAATTAAAATTTTCTTTTAATTAAAAAAAAAACAAACTGTCAGGTGCGAATTAATTCTAGTTTCAATTAATCTAGCATTGTTTTATTATCAATCACTGACAATCAGTCTTCCAGGTGATGCAGGCTGTTGATAACTTTGTCTCAGCCATAAGGCATTGTGACTAATCACGTGACAACAATTATGCGCATGTGTTGTAACTTAGTATTGGTATCGGTACTCGATACCTAATTCAAAAGTACTCGGTATCGTATCGAAATCGATACTTCTGGTATCGCCCATCACTAATATATCACTCCCACTAACAAATTTAATAATCATCAATAACTACTTATTAACCTTTATTAATTGTAATTAATTATCATGAATAATTAATGAGCCCTGATATGTTCTGAGCCGTCGATAGGCCTATGTTTATGGATACTGGAATGTCAAAAAAATCAAGGTGATGTAGGGATGCCAAACTATAATCATCCCTATATTGTTCCTTTAGTTTTTATACATTTGTCATCCCTACATCATCTTAATTTTTAAAGAAACATTTTAATATCTTGTTTCCCACACTTTTTTTTCATGATCACGGTTTCATTTGCATTCCTTTGAGTAATCAAAATAAATACACACCCACATTTATTACTGTCTAAATGAAGTCTCCATGCAAACACTGCGATGTAAACAGGACTCAATGAGAAAGGTCATATTTAGTGAAATACCATTGGAATATGACCACAATAGTTTACGAAGATTTGGTTTATGAATTGACTTTCAGTTTATGTTTGGAGTTATTTGTGTGACCCAAGAACAAGAAAACAGGCACTTTTGGTGTTTTTCAAGTCCTTAATTATTGCTTGGACACAGTCAGGTTTCTAAAATACTGTTTTTGAGGGTAATGAAGGTCGTAGATTCCATATCTGGGTTGTTTTGAAGACATTGTCAGTGGGTTGAAAATCTTCAAAATCAAAAAAAAAAAAAAAAAACAACATACGTAGGTCATCTCTACATACAGAGTACTACCGTACTCTGATATACTGTATATATATAAATATATAAATATATATATATATTATATACATAATTATTATAATGTGTGTGTGTCCTAAAATTGCCCTGCAGTCCTATATAGAGCAGTGTAGACCAGTTTTGTGGCTTGATCACAATCATGAAATAAAATGGGTGGAGCCAGAATGTAACCATCATCATGGCAGCAACCGTAGAGCCAGTGCTTGATATTGTATGGTGGTCACTCTACTTGCATTGTACATGATATCAAGCAGTACATAGTTTGTCCACTATAGCTTTCAAACAAGATGAATTGTGTTTTCATGTAATGCTATTTATTTGAAACCAGAAATTTTCTAAGATCAGGAAATATGGTAACTGTGAGAGAAATTGATATAACTTGATATCCAAAAGTTGTTAGAAATATCCCATTGTTATTTTTATCCTTGTAAAATTTGAAGTTTCCTAATGTTCATAGTTTTTCAGAAAGTTTGCTAATACAGAGACAGACAGACAGTTTTATTAAACAAGGTATATAATAATATTTATAATCCATGTATATACAGTGGAACATGGGAGCTATGCCACATTTGTGTAGTATATTATATAACTGTAATTATAAATCATCTCTTTTTTCCTTGTGAAATAGTTTCTGCAGGGGCTATTGCAGGTATCGTACTTGGAAGTATATTTGGATTTCTAGGCTGTGTTGTCTGTCCTATTTTCATTTGTGTTGCAATTGGTTGCTATTCTTCAAAGAAGAGCAAACGTCGAATAGTTACTCAACCACAAGTAACTACTGTGGGTACGACAACCACTGGACACTTTGTCCCATTGCAACCATATCCCAGTGCCTATCCTACTGGAGAAATATATCCTGCACCTACTACTGCAACAAGTTATCCTCACCAAAATCCAGCATATCCTTATCCTGTCCAGTCTGCACCTTATCCAACAGTCGAAGGCACATATCCACAACCTTACCCTCCACCTCAGGTAAAATATATATCAAACAATTGAATTTTATTGAATAATGTGTCTTTAATACTTAGGGTAGTCAACTACATACTGAAGCACCTCCTACTTATGATGATCATGCCAAGACATCTATCCCTGTTTATTATTAAATAATGTGTTTACAAAGTCACTAATCCTGATAATTTTGTTACATGTGGAATTGAATACGTTTGCATTTAAATGGTTGTATTTTGTGAAAGTGATGATAATCATTATCATTGTGTTCACATAGTAGATAATTGTTTAGTATAATTATCATAATTTTAATTGTTGTACTTGATTATTTTTCCTTCTCTTTTGAAAAGCATGTTTTTTTTTACTTACAATATATTAGATCAGTGGAAAACTTATATACATATATATATATATATATATATATATATATATAGAATTATATATAATGTATATATATATATAGCTATATACCTGATATGGCGAAATGTTTAAGTAAACCACAGGTTTATAAATCAGATATAGCACTGTCATGTGATAGAAAACCTGTCAATGCAGATTACAAGAAAACAATGCTCACTTTCTCCATAATGAGAACCAATTGGGAAATATATTAATAACATGCGTACTCGTGCTATGTCAGATATAACTATTACTCTTAGAATTTATAAAAATTGTAGTTTCATGCAACTATATATGTATGTATTGTTTGCATCCGGATTTGGAAATATATAGGATTATTGGTACTGGTATGTGGGTGCTAAAACTTCAGAACTAATTATTTCAACTTGACAAATGCAATTACATATATAGGAGATCCTCATTGTAGCCCTTTTGATTATGTTCTGTGTGAGTTTATAATTAGTTGTATTTTCAGTACAAGATGAGCTATTTCAAAATTATTTAAGCAACAACATAAACTTAATTATGTATGACAAAACAGTGTTTTATATATAATGTAAAACTAAAGTTTCTATTTACATGATAATTATATAGTATAAGATAATTAAACATGGCTACAATAACAATAGTAATTCACAAAATTCTTCCTAAGTAAGGATGTAAAACAGGAGGTTGAGGTAAAACACTCGAAGCTACTTGATCATTTGTATGTTGACTTGGCAGTGGCCAATCATCACAATCTTCTGTAGAAATTATGTGACTATCACCATACTTATAACGCAAGTGATCAATTTATATGTCTGCACATGAGATTTCCACTATTGGTTTGAACTTGATAAGATAAAGGTCCTAGAATTGTAGTAACTTGAGCTGGTATCCATTTCTGAGATCCATGGAAATTCCTAGCAAACAATTTATCAGTAATCTTATATTTGTGATGGGAATGAGATTTGGTATTGCATTTCTCTTGTTTACATTGTACATTCTGATCCATGTTAGGAAGGCATAATCTAGAAGTGTACTAATATTCTGTCGATCCCATTAAAAGTTCAGCAGGGAATAGTCTTGTACAGGGATGTTGAGTGATATGGTAGGTAAGAAGTAAATGAGAAATTTTGTCCTTGATGTTTCCTTCTAATATCTGTTTGTACATCATGTTCGGCTAACCTGTTGATGATGGCCGATGGGTGATAAGTAGACGTAAATGTGTGTTTAATTCCATTCTTCTCAGTAAAATCTTTGAATTCCTAACTGGTAAATTCCAAAATACTGAGTTCTTTTTTACAGTTGAAATAAGGTTGTAATGCTGGATTAGGGTTAGTCAGCATCCATCCAGTTTGAATGAAACGGTGTGCATGAGAGAGATGATGACCCAAAGGTGCACTTTCATTTTTTAATGTGAGGCTGCTGATTAAAGTCGAGCCAGAACTTTATAGAGGTTTTGAATATGACCCTCTTAATCAATGCCGGTCACCAATATGTCATCCTGATATACACAGATTCTGTGTAGTCCTTGTAATAAACTTTCCATGATTACAGGGCTGAAGAGATGCGAAATGGTAACCTTTCGTACTGGAAAAGACTTTTGTTGGTTTTCATTATAGCAAATTTTTTTTGATTCATCAGCGAATACTAATTGCTGGTTTGTGTGGGTCAAATTAAGCTTGGAAAAGATTTTTCCTCCTGCCAAGGCGGCAAAAAGAATATCCATTCATGATAATGGGTAAATGTCATGTTTGGTGACTTGATTAATGGTGATTTTGTACTCACACATATTCGGATGTTTCAGTCACCTTTGATGACTGAGACGATTGGGGCTTGCCATTCTGAAAACTTAACAGGGGTGATAATGCTTTGAACTTATAAACATTGCAATTTTATCATTGTATATATATGGAACAGGTCTGGGATTGTAAAACCTTCGACGATCATTTTGGTCAACATAAATCTTTGTTGTGGTGCCTTGAAAAGTTCCTAATTCTAGTTTGAACATTATGTTTATTTGATTCCAATTCAATTTGATTGCTGCAAGCCAATTTCTTTCAAATAGGCTCGGTCCTGGAACTTTGATAATGATCAGCAGTGGAATCATGATCTGTGAATCATACTCCACCTGTACATCGACACTTCCTAAATTTGAAAGCAGCTCCCTAGTGTAAGTACAAAAAGCAATGACAGTAGGATTGACTAGTGGACTCTGCTAAAATTGATTTATTAACTCCTTCATCAATTTCCATGAGAAGATTCTCCTTGTGTATCTTGACAGAAACAACAATGGGTTTGCTTTTTCCTTTTGTGTGGAACAAGGTGTAGGTGTTTTACTCATTCTCAGAGACTGTGGTTTCATACATTCTTGCTTGATGATTGAGAAATTTGCTTCAGCTATGTGGTCCCTCTTGCCACATGTTTGACAGTCAACATAACGAAAATGACAACTAGTGGGTAAATGGTTGCCACTACATCTGCAGTAATGACACGCAGATCTTCGGTCCTGTACATGTTGAACGCGTTGACAGCTCGGTGCAGGCTTCTGAAGGTTTTGTATATCTTTTGCTGCAGCCTGCTGTAAAGTCTGCAACTTCCCAACTATGAAAACTAACTGACTCTGATAAACTAATTATAACTGACTGAGAAACTAACTCGCTAACTGAAAAAACAAAAACGTACAAGTCTATTTATACATAGTCTAACCAAAACTATTTAATTAATTATCTAATCAAAGTACAAAGTACAAAGTCCAAGGGATACTACATCTCCCCCCAGCTCTGGTGGACACTGTTCAACCAGACTCCATATCGATCAGGTGGTTTTGTTTCTCTTGAACTTCTCCGTGGTTGACATGTATGACCTGAAGTACTAGACTGTGTAGTGGGTGGTGTTCCATTTACACTCGAGTGTTCGTCATGACTTGGGAGTCTGTTTAAGTCACGTCGATTTCTTCTGACCACTCCTGTGGATGTTTGCACTTCGTATGATCTTGGTCCTTGTTCGTTTTCCACTTCTCCAGAAACTCCTTGATCAGATATCCACACTTCATCTCCAGGTTCTAAAATCCCTTGTTCAGATGCCTTATGTCGAATATCATAGTTTTCTTTCTGTTTGTTTTTCAACTCTTTATCTCTCTTCCTGAGCTCTTTACTGTTTGGCAGTTTTGGTTGAAGTTGTTGTAGTTGGATGGGTACAGTGGCTCTCAAGGCTCTCCCCATTAATAACTCCGCTGGACTGTAGCCTAGTTTCAGGGGGGTGGAACGATAAGCCAGTAGGGCTAAATATGGATCCTTGGATCTTTTAAGTAATCCTTTCACTGTTTGGACAGCTCTTTCCGATTCCCCATTTGTTTGTGGAAAACGTGGGCTACTGGTAATATGGTTAAATTTGTAGTCCCTTGCAAATTGGGCAAACTCAACTGATGAATATTGTGGTCCATTGTCAGATACTACTGTCTGGGGGATGCCATGTCTTGCAAATATGGACTTAAGGTGATTAATAACACCTCTGGAGGTAGTTGAAGATAGTTTTGCTATCTCAATAAATCTGGAGTAGTAATCTACCACCAATAAGTATGATACTTGTTTCCATTCAAAAAGATCAGTTCCGACTTTTTGCCAAGGCGTATCTGGTAATTCTGAAGGACATAACGGTTCAAATCGTGGTCGTTGAAACTGACAACATACTCTACACTTTTTGATGTATTCTTCTATATCTGTATTGATTCCAGGCCACCAAACTGAGCAGCGGGCTCTTTCCTTACTTTTGTGAATTCCTTGATGACCTGAGTGTAATTGTGACATCACTTCCTGCTGAAGGTCTTTTGGGATCACTATTCTGTTACCTTTCAGTATTAGTCCATTATGAATTGACAAATCTCCAAATTTCAAACCCTTGTTCCTTCTCTTCCCTTGCTGAATTTCTTTTTTCCATTTCTGTAGTGTCTGGTCTTTTTCTTGATGTTCCTTTATCTCAGCTAGTCTTCTATCTGTTGCTGGTAAATGTCTCACTATGAGATTGATATATGCTTCTGTCTCTTCTTGTAATCCCGAAATTCCCGTATTTGGTAATGGCGATCTTGATAGGAAATCAGCAGTATTAAGTTCTTTTCCAGGAACATGTTTAATGTCATATTGGTATCTCATCATCCGGAGGCGGAATCTTTGTATTCTTATAGGTAACTCTTCCAAGTTTTTTGTTGACAGCAAAGGGACTAACGGTTTATGGTCCGTTTCTAGTAAAAACTTGGACCCTAAAAGGTATTGATTGAGCCTCTCACAGGCCCAGGTCAGTGCCAGTGCCTCTTTTTCTATTTGGGCATATCTCTGTTCACATTCGGTCATAGCTCTTGATATATATACGATCGGTCTCAAACTTCCATCTAGTTGTTCCTGCTGCAACACGGCTCCTAATCCATACGCAGAAGCATCAGCAGACACTATTGTATGTCTATCTGGTTCAAATAGTGCTAAGCATTTTTCTGTACATAATGATTCTTTCAGTTCTACGAATGCCTTCTCTTGGTCTGGACCCCAATACCACTGTTTCTTATTTGAGAGTAGTTCTCGGATCGGCTTAGTTCGTTCTGCTAGTTGTGGTGAAAATTTGTTCAACTGGTTCAACATCCCTAGAAATCGCCTTGTTTCTGATACATTGGTGGGTCTTGGAACATTTTGAATTGCTTTCGTTTTTTCCGGGTCCGGTGATACCCCCTTTTCATTTACGATATGACCAAGGAAAGAAATCTCAGTAGCATAAAATTGGCATTTCTCTTTATTGAGGGTCACTCCTTCCTTCTTCAGTTTTTTCAAAACTGTGACGAGTCGTCTATGATGTTCTTCTTCTGTTTTCCCATATATCAGCAGATCATCAATCAGTCCAACCACTCCGTCACATTCGCTTAAGATTTCCAACATCTTTTTCTGAAATAGTTCCGGTGCTGAGGAAATGCCAAATGGTAGACGATTGAACTTGTAACGTCCAAAGGGCGTTATAAATGTCGTTAGTTTAGACGAATCGGGTGACAGTTCTATCTGCCAAAAGCCTGAATTTGCGTCCAATTTCGAAAAGATTTTTGCATCTCCAATTTGAGCTAAGACATGGTCGACAGAGGGTAGGATGTGTCTCTCTCTCTTGACATAACGGTTCAACTTGGTTAAGTCAACACAGATTCTCACTTGGTTGTTTGGCTTTGGTACAACAACCATCCCTGAACACCAGTCAGTTGGTTCATTGATTTTGGAAATCCCACCTTCCCTTTCCATTTTTTCTAATTCACACTTAACTTTAGGTAGCAGAGGGACCGGTACTCTCCTCGGTGTCATAATAGAGTATGGTTTCACTTCTTCTTCCAACTCAATCTGGTAGCTACCTTTGATACATCCTAGTCTATGGAATAATTCTGGAAATTGTGCCACTATGTCTTCTTTCCTATTGTCTACAGAATTGATCTCTGAGATCAAGTTCAGTTTCCGAATAGTAGGTATTCCAGCCAAGGGTGTTTGCAACCCTTCTACAACATATACGGTTTCTTTCACTTCATCTTTTCCTTTCTCTAAGATTGCCTCAAACCATCCATGAACCTTTAACTTATTCTGGCCTGGTCCAACAAGATGCATCCTATTACGGTGGAGTGGTCCATCATAGTATCGGTTATATGTAGTTGATGGGATCACGGTAACGTCTGCTCCCGTATCTATTTTAAATTGAATCATTCGTCTATTTAGTTTCAATTTAGTCATCCACTGTTTGGTTGCACTTGTTCCAGTAATAACTCCCAAAAACTTCCAGTCACTGTCACTATTGGTTGTCCTACAACTCTCTGAATCACTTCTTGTCCTAGTTTCAATATTATTAACAGTACTCCTACACAAACGATGAAAGTGTCCAGTCTTACCACATTTAAAGCATTTGCTTAATCTAGCTGGGCAGGATTCCTTTCCAGTGGGATGGTTCTTCCCACACCTTGTACAAACTGTTTCTTTTTGTTGTGTCTGTTTATTATTGTTAGCCAACCCATGGGCAGATCTGTTTTTTGTCTCTTTGATCTATTTTGAGAAGCCCTCGACTGGGAATTTTTCTTACGACCTCAACGTCTTTCGTATCTCCGTCTCTTATCTGTGGTTGCTGTTTTCTTACAGCTTCGCTCTCTCTTGCCATTCTGGCCGCCTTCTCCAGTGTCAGAGTCTCGTCAAGTTGCATCTTCTCGGACAGTGATTGGTTCCTTATCCCTACCACGATCCTGTCTCTAATCAATTCATCATTCAATGTTCCATAATCACACTTCGATGCTAAGTTATATAATGCGGTTATAAATGCATCCACTGGTTCGCCTTCTTCTTGTCGTCTCATGTTGAATTTGGCTCTCTCGTAGATTACATTTTTCTTCTTCATAAAGTAGTCGTCAAACTTCTTTTTCACCACTTCGTAATTGCGTGCTTCCTCCTCGCTCAATCGAAAAGACTGGTAGATATCATCTGCCGCGTCTCCCATGGAATATATCAAAGTGCTAATTTGGTTTTCTTCAGACTTTTTGCTAAGTTCGGACGATTGTCGAAATCTTTCGAATCGTCTGACCCATTTAGGCCAGTCATCCGTGTTGGAGAAGTCGAATGGCTCTGGGGCTGGGATTTGGTACGTAGCCATCTTATCCCACTTCTGACACCATGTAAAGTCTGCAACTTCCCAACTATGAAAACTAACTGACTCTGATAAACTAATTATAACTGACTGAGAAACTAACTCGCTAACTGAAAAAACAAAAACGTACAAGTCTATTTATACATAGTCTAACCAAAACTATTTAATTAATTATCTAATCAAAGTACAAAGTCCAAGGGATACTACACCTGCATAGCTTGGGTGATATCAAATGCCAGCTTGTATGTCAGCTCACTCTCTGTAGAAGACAGCATTGTATGTATTTATCGCTGATGCCACATACAATTCTATCTCTGATCGTATCATATAGAGAGTCCCCAAATGCACAATGTTGCCCACAAGCCTTAAGCTCGGCAATGTAGGTGGCTACTGATCCACCTGATTGATGAATTTGTATGTGAAACTTGTATCGTTGAAAAATGGAAGATGGTTTAGGACTGTAGTATCCAGTCAGAGTTTTGACTAACTGGTTGTAAAATTTCTCCAACTGCTTTGCAGGCTGTGTTAAACTTATCAAAAGTTGATAAGCAGCTGCATCACATACTGTGCACGGGATTAGTCGGCCACGGGAGTTTGAATTGACTTTTCAAGGAATTTGGCGGCAGTGTTGGTATGAAAATTATACCACATGTAAAATTGTGAATATTGTTATTATTATTTATTCTACATCTGTGTTAAAAACTATAAAATAGCTAATGAACAAATGATACATGATTTTACTAAGAATTTGTGCTTACTTTGAAGATGAAGCAGAAAGAAGCAGTGGCTGACTTTTCGAATTAATGCGCTCGTTTGCCTACAGACCAGATTTGGGAAGTCTCTCCATGCCCCATAATTTAGATTTTTTGAAATCTTCCAGGAACGTCATATGTAGTTTAAGAAGACAAAAGAGTAACAATAACAGTTAAAAAAAAAAAAACAGTGCACCTTCACTCTCCATCTTCTAATGAGATATTCACAGTTTACATGTGGTCTAATTTTCATACCAACACCTGTGGTCAAATTCCTTAGCTAGGACAAAAAACTCAACTCGATTGACCAGACTCCCTCCCCGCCGTCCGATCTCAAAAAGGGGAGGAGTCTGGCTCGTGAGACTATCAATATCATTGGGTGTGAAATAATGTCTGAGGCATTCAGAATACAATGTCAATGATTCAGTGGCTGGATTGAAAGTGGATATTGTTCCATCAGTTGCCATCCTCATCACAAATTATGTTGTATTTTGAGTACAAGATTCGTTATTAATTTTATTAAAATTTTTAACCATTAATCATCCCAGCGGCAGCCCTAGCAATAATTATTATTGCACAATTTGCACATTGGGCAATTAGAATCTGTGGATCTTCAGTTTGCACAATGCAATGTGCAGATGGCGCAAATTCCCAGATTGCACGGAACATATATCCAGCATTCCATCCAGAGATTTTGGGTTAGAGAAGCTAATTCCTCATGGAAATATTTGTGGTTGGCCACACCTATTTTCCCTTTTTAAACCCCACTCATGACAACTGTTCTGCAAACCGCTGTAAACACTATTAGGGAGTAGTACTATAATTATTTGAAGTTTTGAGGGGAAGCTGAGCTTTTTAGGGTAGAAGTGATAGAACCCTGATATCAATTACAAAATTGTGAGTGGATTGATTATTAATTGTTACAAAGCAAAAAACAACAAGCTATCATGTCATATATAACACCAATTGAAAATGCAGGTGGTATATTCAGTATGTACCACCCATGAAACCACAAAAGGTGTATAAGAACGTGACGAGGTGTATATAATCAGCTCAAACAGATTTATAATTTTATATTAATAAATGGAAACAGTAATATCTATCAAGAGACTAAATTAATAGAGTAGTTATCAGATGAAATGTTCAACACAACATGATGAATGCATCACTAACAAATATTTTTAAAGCACATGGCGATTTTGCACAGCACGAGCGAAATCGCCACGTGCTTTAAAAATATTTGTAAACGGGGACTGTTAGCACTTGTATTATATATGAAGCACCGGTGTCACAGTAAATCCCCTCCTGGTTTGATTTTCCTGTGACATCGATGCAAATTCTGTACGGGAAATAACAATGAGGGATGGGTCAAGAAGCTATCACTTTCAGTTTTTTTAATGTTGTAATTTTACAACATCCTGACAGAAAGGAAGTACCAAACCTACTTATTACATTACTAAATTTCACTGCATTGACTGGGTCTTGGATGTACCACAACCCAAATTACTGTAGATTACGAGAGTATACCAATGTGGTGGGGGCATGTCGGCATTCTATTGTTCAAAACGCCCGTGCTTTGTTGGATGTGGTCTAGCGGTGCTTTGATTCAACCCTGTGTCCGCTTTTTGATGTTACTTTGAAGTTAGCTTAGGGTACTTAAAAAAAAAGTGTAAGGAGAGTAGAACGTTATGTTGATGTTGTTTTATAAATCTGATATAGTACTCGTGCTGTGATATAACCCTATACATATAGCTTCTCGACCCCACCCCTCGTGCTATATGTACTTATGCCTCGCTTCCTGCAGCACTCACACCGATGATATAATAGCAAGACAAGTACTAGCAGTACCTGATTACTAATATTTTAAAGTAATGCATGAGACTGTAGCTTTTATCTTGTTCAATCTTGTTGTCTTCTCCTTCATCTTAACCGGTCATGGTCAGTGTGAGTACTCATTTGCATTGTATTCTAGTATAATTATATATTATATATTCAATTATAATAATAATATATAATATATATAATTATATATTGAATTTGCGTAATTATACTTATGTTATGGTTATTTATACACAGCTTGAACAAGAAATGGACTTAACTTTGGAAAAGAAGGACATGTGTAAATCAGCACTACAACAATGGACAACTGTCTGGGTTCCTTCCATTCTTCAGTATGCAGAGTCATGTACTGGAAAAGTTGCTTCTGCAGTAAGTCAAGCCAAGCCATACTGTAATTTTTGCATGTATAATGTTGTGACTGGAATTATTTCTATTTGGTTAGTGCACATAATTGTACATTGCTATATCCCATAGTTTCATGCACTGCACTATTTATTCGACATTATTAATTTCAATTAAAATAGGATGAAAGTAAGTTTATAATACTCCAAAACTATATCTATGTAGGAGATCAAGAAAAGGTAGCTCTTTCAGTACTCTGCAAGGCCCTTCTGAAGAAGAGTGTTGGTAATGCCATTGTTTACATTTACAAGGAGTGCAAGATTAAGTATATTTAAGTGTTACATATTTATATGTATGCTCGTTTGATGTAAGAAGTACACATACATATGACCTCTCACCTTAATATAGCTGACGGATGACCCACCGGATGTGGCTACTAGAGAACCTACCAGATCTGCTCCAAAAATTGCATACTTCAATGTTGAAAGTAAAGTTTTGTGTGCCAGCCCATACCTTCTCACTTGCTATAATGCTATGGTTCATAGCACATTATCTCCTCAACCCTTAAGTATTGCTTCAAGGTCAAAGAAGTGGCCATGTTTATTCAAGAATTTGTGTTCAAGCTTCCTGTAACATCTACAATGAAGCGTCACAAGAGTGCAACATATCTAACTGTTACGACAGACATTCAGAACTACAGCGTCACACAATGAACAATACAATTCTACCTGTATAACATTAAAAACACAAAAATAATAATTTTGTTTTGAATCTTTCCTTTTGTTAATTATTATTATTATTCACCTGTTGGAAATTTTGATTGATTCTACCTGTGATAATATTCAAAACAAAGCTCTGTTCACTAGGTTATAATAACTAATGAACTGTATAAGGTTTTGGTTATTGTAACTCATCAATAGTCATTTTTGGAAAATTTAGTTGTTTCAAACTTACAATAAAAGTCAATACAGCACTTAACATGTATTGTGTCAATTTTAACAATACATTATTAATAACTTGAGCAATATAGATTTGGTCAATATAAATGTATTCTAATGATATCAGTTCAACCTTTTTTTTAAAGTTAAATACACAAAATCATAAATTAACCACACATTAATTATGATTAATAATATATTTATTGTTAGCCTAGTTTCAATTGATTTAAGCAATTTAAAAAAAGGTTAACTATTCATTTTTTTGTAGTGTACGTATGGGGGAACCTTTATAGCTTTGCCATTCATCAGTTCTACATAATTATATACATACAAACTTTAAATGCAGAGTATCAGTATAACCAACTGCATTGCCTATCAGTATAAACCCTTTTACTTTGAGTGGAAATATACGGAAGTTCAATAATTAACTATGATATCTCCATCCAGGTTAATCGCTGTCTTTGAGTAGTTTCCATTGGTGTTAATGTAAATAAACCATTTTTTCCATATAGTCTAGATTCATTTATTCAATACAATAGAAATATTAGACTCAGACGGAACACCCAGTGACCTCAACCCCCTTACATGAGCTTCAACTAAATCCTGCCTGAGGCACTAAGGTTATATTGAGAAGTTCCTACTTCATGATTTAAGAAGAACATCCATGTGAAGGTTAACGATAAAGTGTTTATTTCCAAACGTTTTCTTCAGTGTAGCTTCAGCTTCTTCATAGTTGGCTGAGGTGAGCGTTAATCCAGAGATGGCTTCTGGAGTTGTGGATTTAAAAGTGAATTTAAATAATTGACAGCAATACAAGTTTTTAGATCAGACAGTATCCAGTTCAGCCGACAATGTAAATTATTCAGCTAGCTTTATTAAGTCAAACAAGTCATGAATCAACACTAATCATAATAAGTACAGTCAACTCAAAAGATATCAAAAAATGTGATCTCTGTTCAGATCATGTAACAAAAAATACAATTAACCACAATATATTCATCACGACACAACGAATACATCACTAACAGAAGGTAAATATCAATTTCATTCAACAATCACAAATAAGAACCTATAGTACATGAAATAAATGTCAGAATCGATTTTACTGGTTCGTTAATAGAGAGATTTGTCCATTCACCAGTATACCCATACTCCTCCAGACATCAGCATTTATGACGAGCACACCTATTATTAGTATATGGAATAAGTTTCGAAGTACAATCAACACCGTTTTAAGAATATTCACTCGAGTAATAAGGTTGTGAAAGCTTATGCCAATGTAGAGTCATGTAAATGTGTAGTAAACATTTTGGATCTGTACCTGAAGAAACTTTCATCTGAGCCGAAAGCTTTTTATTTGCGGCCAGTCAGCTCTATTCCAAAAGTCCCAGATAAGCCTTGGTTCATTAACAGTCCTGTTGGTATTAATACTTTGAACAGTATTCTCTCCACCATATCTCAGCAAGCTGGTGTAAATACACAGTATACAAACCATTCACTTAGAGCAACTTCTGCTACAAGAATGTATTTGAAGAATGTTCCAGAGAAGTTAATTTCTGAGAAAACAGGTCATAGAAGTCTCACTGCTTTAAGAGTCTATGAGCGTACCTCTTGTAACTAAGGGAGTCAGTAATAATGAAGACATATTTTTTGACTCACTAAGTGTTCCTGGACATTCTAAAGATAAGGAAATTGACAAAGCTGACACAAAAACTCAGATGGCCAAGTCTAAGCTCCTAACTCAACAATAATAATTATGCGCAAATAATTAGAAATTCGGAAGTTTAGCAATTAATTAATGGCCATAATTATTTTTTTTTTAATTATGCGACTGAATTCACAAAGTTCAATTTTTATATTTTACCAAAATAATGAAGTCTACGATCGTTAACCGATATAAACTGTCGAGCAATATCCTTAAGATCAAGGCTATCTGTATACTATAAGATGAATGAACATACCATGCAGTAAAAGTAAATTGTTGTGTCTTGATTGTTAAGCTGTGCTCTAATCAACCTGTTTTTGGGCAATCTGATTAGTTGATTTCTTTTAGGTATGATCAAATAATACTTGGACGCATTTGCACATACATAGATGTATTTATAAATACTGCAATGCATGTGTTATAAATGCATACGTCACAGTATTTGTAAATACTTTGTATTATATACAGGCGATTATAATCGAGACGATCGTTACTCTCTGTCCTTCGCGCGCATAATAATTGCCTATGACTATGTATCAATCATTGCTGAGCGCTAGTGTCTCTACCTTTTCTGTGTACTCGAACTCTGGGGCTTAAAGAAAGTAAGGGTAACTCACTGTGGTCTAACTGCAAAGAAACTGAGTTATTGAAGTAGATTTCCTCATGTCTGAAACTTAACAACTCTTACTTGTTATATAAAGATTCCTGCATCATCTTTATACTAACTGTTTCTCTGCTGTATACAAGAATTATTGGTAGTAATTGCAGTTTACTGCTTGTCTGTAGGTCGAGAGGGAGTTATTTTATGCCTTACGCATAGTCGCACAAGTGACACAAACATTCAACCCCGACGAAAGCAATTATAGGAATGCCCGACGGGCCTTAATAAAAGATTAGACTAAAACTAATATGTATCTTAAATCATGTATTACAGAACACACAAGTTATTGTCCTATAAATATATTTGAAACTTTCAGTGGAAGGTGGCCATATTCTTCAACCATCATATTCAGTGCTTGTGATCTTTGTTCATAGAATTATTTGTTAGAATGATTGATACCTTTGAAGTCTTCTATATAATTATAAACGAGAACAAAATTTTATTAAAGATGATTTCTAAAATACTTATCTTTGACATCCTAATAATATTTATAAGTTTACTGATATTGAAGATGATGGGTTGTTTCAACCAGTTCGCTTTCATTTACCAACATACATCTGTATTCACTGTAGCTGTAAAGGCTGATTCATAATATGACACAAAGCCTTGCATTGCACCCATTGCACTAAGATGAAACTCTGAAACCGATTGTCAAACGCAACCGTCAGCTGACGCAAAGATAGAGTCAGATCTTATCTTCACATTAAATTGCATTTGACAACATTGAAAGAAGTACATCATGTTTACAATACTGTATATAGATGGTAATTTTGACCAGTTAAACCAGCAATGTGGTGTAAAAACATTTGTCAGATTTATTTTTACACAAGGGTGTGGCTCGTGGTAAAATTATATTCCTAATGCAATCCTATTGATATTCACTAAGCAATGCTGAAAACTGATATGCTGTGGCAATATTTCATCCAGTTAAATGTTTGCCGCATCCACTGAACTAGTGAAAGTGGTGAATTTTTTCTCCGTGATACAACCATTGACACAATGCCAAGAAGCACAGGGCTTTTACATCATATTGTGAAACAGGCTCCAGTAAATTGATAATGCTACACATACCACTTCTCTTGGATTCAATAGATGTAGGACCATACTTGAGAATATACAAAGGCATGCAAGCAGGGTTTCATACAATATAGAGGGGCCCCCTAAATTCAGACCATATTTACTTCATATTCAACATCTCAGCTATACAACACCAGAAGCAACTTCAGAGGGGTTTAATTAAAAAAAAATTCCTGGGGGAACATATCTCTGGCTCCAAGGAGCAATGGGTTTCGGATGAATATATTGTGATTTAGTCTCAAATCATACACTATAGAGCTATTTTATCCTAAATGAGTTTCAATATAATAATTATGCTTCTGAGACTATATCTATATTAACTATAGTCTATACATTCAAGTTCAGGAGTCACAGAAGTCAACGGTGGAAGATTTGAGTGGTTTTATTGTCCTGCTACAAGTCATGGAATATACACGGTATGCTGGATGAATGTATATGTAGTATATATTGATACATTTCAACAATTATTTACTATTATAGAGTGCAAATTTCACACACATAAACTTCTCAAGCTAAATCTTCTTCAGATCATCCTGAATATCCAGCACAATCCATATGACTCCATGCATCACACTGCTCACAGTGAAGCCAGAGTTCATCATCTTCATCATACGGTGCACCACATGCAGGACACATTTTAGTATTGCTAGTGCCAGGTGGGGTGGGTGTTTTATTTGGTCTCGGGGGGGTTTTTTTGTTTGGTTTATTTGTCACTTTCTATTTATTTTTCTATTTTTCCTGCTTTTTTCTCCTTCTTCCTTTTACGTTCTAGTGTCTTTCTATTTTTTTCTCTTTCTGTCTGTTCCTTTTCTTCTTGAACCATTCTCACTCTTTCGATAGCTTCATTTGAAGTCAAAGTTTCCCCAAGACCTGTCAACCTTTTCCAAACTTGAGTTTTACTGTTCCTTGTAGGGGTTTTGACTTCAGCAGGTCTGCGAAAGGTCTTGAGTGAGTTAGAAGATGATGTTATTCATGTTGATGCTATGCTAGTGGTGGTGGAGAAGATTGTGTTGTTGGTGATAGTATTGATGTTGACATTGGTAAAGATGGTGGTCTAGAGGATTGTGTTGTAGATGATGATAAAGTTGATGGTATTTCTGTTGATGCTGGTGGTGGAGATGATTGTAGTGATTGTAAAGATGATGGTATTTGTATTGATCGTGGTAAAGATGGTGGTGTTGGTGGCAAAGACAGTGGTGTTGATAATGGCAAAGGTGATTGTAGTGATGGTGGTGTAGAAGTAGATAAATTAATTGTTGATGATAGTGTGTTTGAAGAATTGATTATTGATAATGGTACTATTTGCACTATTTGTACACTTGATGTTGTGTCATCATTCTCGGTTTCAGATTACAAAACTGAACTAAACTGTCTTCAGGTGAAGCTGTAGGAGACTTGTCAGATACTTGGAAAATGGGTCTGAGTATGAAAACAGAGAATAGGGAACACTTTCTGGCTTGAATGGAACAATACCACACTTAAAAAATCAACCTTTACCCCACTGTGGTTTGTATTGTTTCCATACTCCATCTAACAAAGATGGAAAATCTTGTTTTGTAATATTTCGCCTTTCTCGAGTAAAATCTCCAACAATTTTTTGCCAAATACATTTCAGGTGGTTAAGTACACCAACATAATTGGTTGAAGAGCATGTGTGGTAGCTATGTGGAGGAAGTTTAAGAAGATGAATTTGATTTTTTATGGCTGGTACACGAATTTCATATGAAACATGGGACTATGACCATCTAAGATAAAAAGAATGACGTTCATCTGGAAGAGAAGGAATGAATAGAGAGCGCATCCAGTCAATGGACGAGAAAATATCACTGTCCAGTTGTGTGTATCTGCTTTTGGCAAATTCCTTCCACCATACATTATGTATAAAGGTGAACGTCTTATGTCTGACTGTATGGTGGCCCCCTTGCAACACATTTTACTGTGTCACACAATGGCTGGATGACCGAGGAAATCCTCTGATCCAGCAAGCAAAACCTGAGAAGATTTTTGACCACGTTCTGCCAATATGGTTTTAGGTGTCCAATAATAGAAAAGCGGATTCATTTACATTAAAAATCTGTCTGGTTTGTTAAGATCTTCTAATGATTGCTTTAAGCATTTGTTAAACAGTGGTCTATTACTGGTTTTGTGATCGCCTTAGCTCTTGCCATTTGTAAATGCTGTGGTTTTTGTTTGCATAGACCTTTATATGTTGTCTCATAAACTCGCAAGCTCTGGTATCTGTATTTTGCTAAATCTATCCTGGATCCAATGGTGAAGGTCTGAGACCTATATCTCACACAGTTTTGAAGTTATAAAGCGTTTGGTAAGATGAGGTAGGCGGGGCTATTCTGTGTCTCTTTGAATTGAGGAAACGGAATAGCCCCGGTTAGCTATATAAATTATACAATTATAATTATGTTTATGGTGCATGCATGTATCACATTTATGGCAGCATAATTATAATTATTATAGTTCAAAATACCCACAATATTATGACGAAATAATGATAAGCAAAAGTATTTGATGGCATAAAATTTGTCTATGACCTTTAGGGTGCATCTCCAAACTGAATCTTGTATGCTGAATGCCACATTGATACTACGGCAAGACCCCCACCCCCTCCTCTTAACGTCCATGAATGAATATTCCCGTGCTAGTGTATACGTGTATCTTGTACTTCCAATGCTTAGCGTCAGGTGCACAACCCCCACCCCCTTCACGTCACTATGACGTTACAGTACAAATTTCAGTTTAGAGATGCTCCCTTATATATTCAATATTACTTGCATCACCAGATCTAGATATACTAAAACACTTTGCAGGAAGCCAGGGGGGGGTGGTACAATATCACCGAAGATGCTAGTCAGGCGAGCCACACTTGCCAGACTACTGGAGGTACAATTTCATCGTCAACTTTGATTCTACTGCAGTAATTTGGGGTACCATATCCCCGTAGTACTACAGTGTCACGGTACGTGACCACAATAGTATGTGAATGCGAACATGAACTATGACACCAATAGTGAATCGCATATAATAAAATTTGAGCATGAAGTGAAATGTCATTTTGGGCTACTGTAGAAGTACGACATAGTAACTGCAAACAAGTGTGTTTTGATATTGTATCAAATACATTTAACTGCTTGGGTTTCATACTATTTTAGCTAATCTTCACTTTTGCTCCATAAGACTTTCCTCATCCTGTAAAGCGTACATCAGCGCAGCAATGTGAGAGCACCTAGAATACCTGTACAGGACCCACTGATAAGTCACAGGCACCTATATATGAATGGAAAATCTACAATCAGGCGCACACTAACAACAGCATATTTCACACTGTTAAAATTGGACTTGTAATTTGGCTTATATAGGAAGACATGTACATAAACACATAAAGTCTAACGGTCTTCAATTCTTTTAAATTCACACTTACATTTAAAAACGATTATTATATATATTCTAATTTAATCCTTTGGCAACAAATCTCTGTAATGTTGATAACAGCTTTTGAACTGATAATGATACATCCAATCATAATGTTATTACAAAATCATGTATTTATAGTACTATAATTATATAAGCATTGATCTCATGTCGACACAACACAAAAAAATTAAGTTTCTATAAGTATGTTCGTAAATTTCAGTGGCAAATGGCCATATTCTTTAACCATCATATTCATTGCTTGTTGTCTTTGTGGCCAGAATCCTTTGTTAGAATGATTGATACCTTTGAAGTCTTCTATATGAGAACAAAATTTCTAAGATACTAATCTTTGACATTACAGTATACTAATAGTTATACAGAATGTTTACTGACATTCAAGTTGATGAGTTGTAATTCACCATGCAACACACATCTGTATTCATTGTAGCTGTAAAGGCTGGTTCACAAAATGGCCTCAACCCTTACAAAATGCTATATGCAAATCTAGTAAGACAAGTGTATATTAGAGTTTTCGATTTACACAAAGGTATGCTTTTTGTTGTGAGGTATAGTGTAGTAGCTAAGAAAGACTTTGGTTTATATAAGATAAAGAGATTACAATTGTATTTAAATACATACTTGCAATTTTCTCCAAATGTTGACCATGCCCCTTTACCCAAATACAACAAGGTTGTTCACGTCCACTTTTTCTAAGAAACTCTCCAACCATTCCAGCCAAAAATATGTCTTCACAGTTATTATGTAATTCAACGAAATTATAAAATCGTCTTGGTAACTCATATGTATACATATGTAGGTAGTGGATATGAACGAAGCAAGTGATAGTTAATATGTAAGAGTATTGAGGATTTTCCTTTGAGGGTCGCTGAGATTTATGCTCAGTGTCAATTACTCCATAGCGTCGAAATATACGGTCATATGTATGAACTCTTGATTGAAATCCAACAATTAGTTGAGGAGAATTCTGTACAAATATAAATTTATTACAAAAATATAGATTCTTACAATATTTGTGGGTTTGTAGCATGTAATTAATGACAAAATATGAAGTGCATGACCCTCCCCTAATTGTTATATTACTTGATAATTATACAAGTTAATTCATGGTACCATTATGGGTGGGGTGTTTCATGAAACTTTGTCAAAGTAAACATGTTAAAAGATTCCAACTTGCTTTGTTGCAAAGAGAAGCTATTAAAACAGCCAGACATACATATATTTACATATTGTCTCTTTGTTAAATGAAATGCATGTCTTTGTATTAGACAACATACTTGCCAAACATGAAATGCAAGCTCCAAGTCTCTTTTTTTAGGAAGCTGGTCATCATCAATAATCAACACAGCTGAAAATAAGCATTATATATTCATGTTACATAAAGAATATTCAGACATTGAGCTAGCTATGTGATTAGTATAGTTTTGGTCATAAACTTTAAAACATAACAGAAATTCAAAGAAATCTCAGTGCTATAGTAATCTATAACAGTAATAGTAATAGTAATATGCTTATATTTTAAAGTGTTAGTAATAGTAAAAGCAATATATTACAGTTCTATACCAATACCAACATGTAAACATGTTTAATGAATTTATTTCAAATGTAAAAGAATAGCATTATAAATTGACATTCAGATATGGTGTCAATTATAATGAAATGCACAATTACTATTAGATTAAACTACTATTACTAATACCTCCAAAGTCAGTGTAATATTTATTATTACTAATACTAAAATATTAGATAATTACTTCAATACTAAATGAAAGTCTCTCTAAAGGCTCTACTTTAAATGAACATAATATTTAAGGTCTATTACTATTACTATTAACTCAACATAGAGATTGTATATTGCTTTTACTAATACTATTACTTGATTATTACTTGATTATTACTAATACTAATACCTCAGTTTTTTAAAATTACTATTACTATTACTAAGAGCTTACGACCGCTGCGAGGGAGCGTCAAACTGCACTAACCATTTTTGTCGAATCACACTTTCAGCAAAACTCCAAATATGGTCAAACACCCGAGTTTAATATAAGTGTTCTGGTTTGTGGAAGTGGGTGGCAATTACTAAAATTATAGTCAAGAAACAATGTCATGCAGAGGGACAGTCAAGCCACAGTACAATGCAGATTTGTTGTTTAGTAAAGATCAAATTGTGATCAAAAGAAGCAATGCACTGATTTCTGGGATGGAATACTTCAAATGGGACCTTCAAACTAATGGGAAATCTGAAATGCAAATTCTACAAGCCGAAAAGAAACTCAAGAAGATAGCTTGAATACGAGGCACTTTCAAATTTTGCTCCAAGTAACAAACTAATCATCTTATGGTTATTTCATTAGCTTTTGTTGTTTACTATTAACAGTCCTTTTGTACACCCTGTAGACCCTACACACTACTTTGACACTTTTGTTGCAGACCTTGATAGCACTTGTCCTTTGCTGACTGTATTAGTATCATTTCTGTCTGGAAAGTAGTGGGGGATTATACACTCTACTTCTATGCATCTGGTCAGACACAAAAATTTTATTATTCATTTTTTTACTTAAAAACACTTATCATGCCAACTTAAATCAGTTACACAGTTTACAATAGTTTGTCATATAAGGCAGTTTGCACAGGTGTGATTCAAGAATAAATGGTTTCAAAATATATTGGAGTTCAATGTTCCTTCGCGCCACTCATAAGCTCCTGCTATTGCCTTGAAACATTTAGTCTTTACTATAACTATTGCTATTATGTATTACTATTACCCCATGTCTGCTGACATAATTATAAATGAGTTCAGGGGTGCATGTGGAAATATCTAGTCAACTGCCACTGACACAGTTTGAGTTTTTTTGACTTATTCTTAACATCTCTCATTATACTTAATAATTATAATATGATTTAGTCTCAAATTTTACCTGACATACTCTAGATTTATCAGATAATGTTTTGCATGAATAGCTGTTTCTACTTGAATTTCATTTAGACTGAATGTTAGTATACGAAGAAATGAACATTGTTGGTGGGCACTAATGTTTAGCAAATGCACTGCTAATATTTTATACCCATATTGATCATTGACTGTTGAGTGTGAGATTATTCAAAATTGATTCCTGCCAAATTTAATTTTGTGTATACTTTAGTTTGGATTACAGAACCATTACAACAGTTACAGTAACAAGAGAGAATGTTATCTGCATGCATTACTCGAATATACATACTATTTCGAATGGCAAAGCAAAAACAGAAGATGATACTCCACCAAAGTTACAATATTGCTTCAAATGGGAGCTGCCCTCAAATTATGACTGCCCTTGAATATACACCAGTTGGAAATAGATGCCACCCTTGTGTGATGTGATATATACGGTTTAGGATAATTTGTAAACAAGCTTCAAAAGCACATGACAACAGCCAATGGCTATAGATAAAGAATCTTCCAGAATGTTCCAGTAACTAGAGTATGTGTAGGTATTGTGACACAGTAGGTATTATGAGACACTTTCACGAAAATAGCTTTTCTGCAGTTATATTTATTGATACCAGCGCTGCGAACGTTACTTCAAGTTTAGATTAATTTTGGCGTCGATTCTCCATTATCGCTGGAGTCAAATGTCGATCTCCTTTGCAATTTGGGCATGGTTCTTATTAGAAGTCTATTGCGCATAGGGTTACTGGAACGGTTGATCTTTCCTGCAAACCTGGGCCTAGTACTGTGCTCACACTGGGAAGAGGAAGAGCGATTGTATAAATATGCAGTGGAGATGACTGATTGTGGGTTTAGGTTGACACGTGATGATTTTATGAGACTAGCATTTGTAATTGTTGAAAAATCTGGCCGTCCTAATCCTTTTCATGATAGAATGGCAGGCTGTGGATGGATGGATGGGTTCAGACAACGTCACCCTAAGATTGCTCTTCACACTCCCCAATCTCTTTCTTATAGCAGGGCTGTGATGGCCAGCCAATATACAGTGGATGATTTTTTTGGAAAATTAGGTGGACTATGTGGATGCCTCAATATGATTTCTAAACCTATGCAAATATACAATGCTGATGAAACAGGAATATCTGTTGTTCATAAGCCAGGGAAAGTCATATCAGAGTTAGGAAGAAAATATGTATACTGTGTTACTAGTGGAAAGAAAGGAAGGACTCGCACAATTATGTGCTGTGTGTTTGCAAGTGGAGTTGCATTGCCACCTTTAATTGTCTATCCTCAGAAAAAAAAGAGTACCTGGAAACATAAAGAAAAATGCTGTTCCCGGTGCTATTTTTAGTAACAGTAACAATTGATGGATGACTACTGAAATATTCTATGACTGGTTTCAATTTTTATTCATAGTATCCCGCCGACCCGACCATGCAGTATTACTAATACTGGATGGCCATGCTTCACATGTAACAGTTAATGTTATAAAACTGGCTTATGAAAATAATATCCATTTATTGTGCCGCCTTCCTGCTCATACCTCGCATATTCTCCAACCACTAGATGTTAGTGTGTTCTATTCGTTTAAAAATCAACAACAGTAAAGCTTGTAAGAAGTATATTATTAATAATGTAGGTCAAGTAATCACATCAGAAGTAATTGCTTCCTTGGTGGCAGAGGCTTGGCCTCATTCCTTTACCGCACTGAATATCATGAGTAGATTCAAGAAAACAGGAGTATACCCACTTAATCCTGGTGAAATAAGAGATCATATATTGGCTCCCTCAAAATCTGTGTGTCAACAAAAATCTGAAAAACCACCACTCAGCCAAGAGAAAATTGAATTGTTTGAAAAATGATACAAATGATGTTTTTCATCAAGAATATAGTGAATGGTTGAAGTCGGCTCATCCTGGCTCCTCATCGGAATCTCGATCTAGCTGTGAATCTACAAAAACCCATTGCAATTTTGATGCTATGTCACATACTTCTACTGTCTCCAAATGTAGCTCACTTAGCGATATCCTGGTTATCCCTGAAAGGTACCATGAATCTTCCAAACACAATAAAAAACCTGCTTTTAATTCTAAAGCTATATGTATCAGTGATCTAGAGGTTCTTCAACAATTGAAAGACAAGAAAAGGGAGAAAGAAGAAATAGAGCAACAGAAAGTCCGGAAGAGACAAGAGCAAGAGGAAAAGAGAAAGAAGAGGGAACTAGAAAAAAAAAGCTAAGAAAAAAGAGTGTTTGGAGAAGAAAAAGCAAAAGGAGCAGGACAAACTCGGCAAGGCTACCAATATTACATCTAAGTTAGAAGGATTACAGTTGTTAGACCCTGATGCCGATTCTGAATGTCCTAAGTGTGAAATGTATATTGATGATGCTTATTGGATCTGTTGTGATTACTGTGATACGTGGTATCACATCAATTGTACAGCTGTATCTCAAGATAGTATTCCTGACATTTTTCAGTGTGCATTTGACTAAAGTCTCATAATGAATGCACTGTCTCATATTGTCTGTATATGTACATGTGGTGTATTGCATTTGTGTCTAATTTTTGCTTTAGGTTATGTTATTGCAATTTTGATTCTTTATTCCTTAAAATAGAAGTATTCATATATGAAAAAGCAGCTCAGTTCATAAATAATTATTGAGCTTAAAATAAAATATAGAAGTTAAGTGTCTCATAACTGCCACGCCTGCTCTAATTAAATCACATGGTAAATGCACGCAGGTAATAACACATGCATGTATATCAATGAAATTACACCTTACAGAACTTATCTTGACCAATCTAAGTAAACAATTAAACAAACTTCAGTTGTCTGTAGACCATGTACACCACACCTTGACAGTTATTTTGCCAATGGTAGGATCACGTGAGTTTTATTATTCACATGACGGGTTTCGCTTATGACGGGTTTTGTTCACCTTACCAGTACTTGTCTTAGCGAGTATAACTACTCTCTTGTTGCTGTTATCCACCCCATCTCTCCAGTTACAGATAGGTAAAGTTAAGTGCTAAAAGCAATGTATTGTTTGGTACAGTAAATAAACTTTCTGTGAAAATATAGCTGTGTGAATATGTAATTAGAAAATAATCACTGTAAGAATTGCACAAAACGCCAATAAATATATTTGTACAGGAGTGAATTACTTGCGGTCGGTTGGCGAAATGACTGTTGATTGCAAATAAATGTCTATGTTGATTTTAGCTTCTCTTGATTAATAGGGGGAGGGGCTTCAGCCCTCCCAGTTTTTAGTTTGGTAATAATAAATTCAGCTTTAAAATTCATTGTAAATTTAATACTAGACAGTAGACTGCGCACACTAAATTGGCAATCATTTTTTTATAAATATTTAATGCAAAGCCACACCTTTCATGAATAATTAATATTAGCAAAATTTCATGCACGCCAAAGGCACGCGTTCCACTAAATCCCTTGTTTCTAAACAGTTGTCTACCTCCTGCTTCTAAACAGTTGCCTATGCCCATGTTGTCATCTAGAAGACACTGGCAGCTATAAAAAACGTTACATATCAAAAGGTACACTGCAAAAATTAAATTGTTAAAATAACTAATTTATTGGTTAGTACAGTTGCAAGGAAATTGTATTTTAATTGATCGTATTGACTGCATGGTGATATATATGTTATTATAATCCAATAATTGCAATTTTAATTTCCCTATCTAGTCTAATAGATATACAAATAAGCAGATAAATAATGACTGCATGGTGATATATATGTTATTATAATCGCAATTTTAATTTCCCTATCTAGTCTAATAGATATACAAATAAGCAGATAAATATTGACTGCATGGTGATATATATGTTATTATAATCACAATTTTAATTTCCCTATCTAGTCTAATAGATATACAAATAAGCAGATAAATATTTTAATGAAATTACTTTGGGTTTCCAAACCTACTTTGTGCTGTAATATGAGTTATTTGGCATGATAATTGATTACAATTGGTACATATATATCTTTTACGTATTTTAATATAGTTAGTAAAATGTAACTGTGGCATTAGATGTATGTATACTGAACAACCAACTAATTGTTAAATCCTTGCAACTGTACTAGACAATACATTTTTATTTTAACAATTCTGTTTTTGCAGTGTATTGTTGAACTATTATGATTTGCTAATCTTGCCTCATAGAAAATAAACACTAAATTCTATAATAATATTATTATTAATTTTTTTCCAGACAAATCATTCTTTTGTTTGTTGAACTATCACAATGATTTGCTAACCTTACCTCATTGAAAATAAACGCTAAACTATAATTAATAAGGCTGAAAGTGGAAAGTGAAAAATACTGGTAGGTCACTGGTGGATGAAGTCAGTGGCCCTGGGTTCGATTCCTAGTGACTACCAACACTTTCCTTTTTCAACCTTATTAATTAGAATTTTCTATGTGAGCTGAGATAAGCGAAACAATAATTATTATCGTTTTTTTATTGTTACTTCCATTATTATAATGATGTATGTATATATAATATAGCATCATAATAATATAATTATTATATAATAGCTAATTAACAAATGAAGTGTCCAAACAGTATAGCAGGGACTAAAAACAGGGGGTGTCACTGCATGATTAGAAAATGTTGTACAGTGAGTGACTAATTTCTATCATTACTATTTCACTGACTCCATAAGAAACTAACTTAACTAGCTAGGAGAGGTCAACAGCTATTATTTAAGCAACAACCAGTCACATAACTTGTTATGCACTCCTAATACATATACTCTTTACATGCACTGGTGGCTAAATATAAACCATTCAAAATGCATGAATGGACTTTTCTTTTGCTAGAATATTTGTGATTATAATGATTTTCGCTGTAAATTGCAATTTATGATGTCCTGGAAATACAAACCTTCCTGATGGAACATGCCTCCACAACACCTTCCCAGTATTGCTCCCACTGAAATACCACTGTGTGTAAATTTTCACTTTTTAGGCCCTTCAATGTTGCAATGTGCCACGTGCACATACTGTTGTCAAATTCCATAATTAATACTGGTTATATATCAATTTATAATGTAAACTGTTGATATATTATAGCAACTGTGAGGCCTAATTTGTGGTTAGTCTCTTTTTATCTGTTACCATGCCCTCCTATACAGCTTGTTATGGTTCCAACCTAAAATGGACAAATTGTCATTTCATAGATAATTATCAAGTGATGAATAGAGTGTAGCATTCTGTTATCCACAGTAATGTCTGATGATAGCTGTTGATATAATCCTTTGCTACTGGTTCTATGACAGAATACAGACTCAATTTCAAACGCAGGCTATGCTCAGTGTCATTGTCAACAAAGTATCACACAGGAACTATACGTTTTGATCTTGTTTTAACAACATTTAGCTGCTTTGCCTTTATACTATTGATACAAATCTTTAGTGTTAATAATTTCTTTTGTAAATAGCACATTGCTGCCATCTTTTGTTGTAACGAAGCATGACGATCTTCATTTTGATTGGCCCTGTACAGATTCATGCATGGCGCCATGGTTTTGTGATGTGTTTCCAGATGTTCCTGTCCTAAGTGTAATGTGGTATATCAGGCTTTGCCTCACGGTGGATAGACCACACTTACATAGATTTTAACATATTCATAGTAAACGAAAAGAGTCATCTTTTTTGAGCAAAGTGTTAGCACTATCAATTTGAACATAGGTTTGTTTGAAATGACAATTTGCCAATTTCAGATTTAGAAACTCTACCCTTGTGTTAGCTTTGGCTGTGATAATTATATATATTATATATAGCAGTATGTTATATGAGCATATTAACAATGAGTTCATACCTTCTGTCCTTATCTCAGGGTAAGGAATAAATCTGTTATTCAAACTATTAACAAGGGGTTTTTTGAAGAACAGTTCTTTTGAACAATTATAGTTGGTGAAATTCTCTGGTATAGTGGGTTCATCCACATTATTCCAAACAACGATGACACGGTCCACAAGTGCGAAGTTGCAATGATAATCTAAAACCTTACCAAGAATATCAGTTCGTTTGTATGTCAGGAACAATACAGTGAAAGTGTTTTGGGACACTGAGGCCCAGTTTGGCCAAGTCTCATATTCTGTCCAGCTGACCTGCTCCTCCTGCAACTCTTCGACCACTATCGTAGAATATCCAGATGTCAAACTATTAAGAACGATCAATAGAGTAAGAATCAATAAAATTGAGATAGTAAAGATTAACCCTGTAGCCTTTCTTTCCATAATAATTGGGGCTAGTCATAGTCTGGCGTAGCCACACCCTTCGCTTGGAGGAAGAAGGGTCTGGGGACATGACCAAGCTCGCAGAAATACTGCGAGTGCGAGATTGCTCTAACCATCCACTCAAACCGCAAAGTTTTGTAAGCTCCACCTGTATACAACACGTGAATAAGCAGAGTGGACTCGAAAAGTACAGAAGAGCTATAAGGAGCTTTGTGAGCGCTCTCGGTTATAGGGAGTTAAAGAAAGAACAAGAAGAAATCATTCTCAGGTTTATCTTTGGTAACAACGTGTTTGGTGTGCTCGTAACAGTTTTGGTAAAAGTTTCTGTTACACTTGTTTATCTGGGATCTTTGACGATTGCAAATGCTTTGAAGAGTCACTGTCCAACAAACGACACGCTTTAACCTTTAACACATCTCCACAAGCAAGACAAATGACAGCACGCTTTAGTTCGCACGAGGAGTCGAGGACTTGAGGAGTGGCTGACAATAACTGGCTAAGTAGCCCCACCCTACTTCTCCGGACAGCTATATATGTTGTGTTGGACCAATACATCATTGTTATAATCTTTACTATTGTTACACTGTTACATGTATGGTCTCTTGCTGATTTCATTACTTGGTATATATATATATATATAATGAAAAATAATAATAATAAAACCTTGGTAAATTTGTGGCCACATGGTTGGCATTAAGGAAGCTTGACATTCTCAAGCCACTGCCCCCCCCTCTTCTTGCATGTATCCCCAAACCTCAGATTGATTATGGCACACCCATCCCCCTATCCCTGTCTCCCTCACATAAGTCAAACCACTACCCCTTCCACCCAAACAGCCCCACATTTGTGGCAGAGATGTGGAACCGTCTGCAGCATACCTATGGAAGATCTCATTGCTTTGGAGAATAGGGGTATGACAACCCCCAGCAATACCTTCTCATTCCCAGTGTCACATCCACTTAATAGTGGCTTCTGGGAGCTGTTCTGAGGAATCCATCCAGACAAGCAATTTGCAGCATACCTGAGATGGGGCTTGTCACATGGATTTCACATCGGATTTCAACGGGACACCAGAATAAAGTCAACAAATTGAAACTACAGGTCAGTGTTCCATAACCCAGTAGTGGTGCACTCGTATGTTAGTGATGAGGTGAAAGCAGGGAGACTCAAGGGTCCATTTACACTGACTGAGGCAACAGCAGTTCACATCAGCCCAGTTGGTATTGTCCAATCAGTTATAAGACAATGGGGACCATCCACACTCTTAGCCAAGTTAGACCTGAAGGCCGCCTACTATATGGTCTCAGTCCACCCCACAGATCATCACCTCTTAGGTATCATTTGGGATGAGGCAGTGTATGTTGACACAGCACTGCCTTTTGGTCTTCGCTCTTCACCAAAAATTTTTATAGCTGTAGCAGATGGTTTGGCATGGGCTATGATGTGCAATGGTGTCAGGGAGCTACTCCATTATTTGGATGATTGTTTGGTGTTTGGTACAGCGGGTGCTAAAGAGGCAAACCTCACTCTTACATGTGCACTGGAAACCTGCTGTTGCCTTGGTTTCCAGGTGGCCCCTGAGAAGTTCCACTTGCCTCGCATTTCTAGGCATTGAGATTGACACAGTCACTTCTGAAGTCAGACTGCCTAGTACTAAGCTGTCCCAACTAAAACCGCTGTTTGATGAGTGGTTGTCTTGCCGGTCATCCACCAAGCGTCAGATAATGAAGCGGTGGTGTGGTCAATCCATAAGAACACCGCTAAAGATCCTTCGATGCTTTTTCTTCTTGGCAGCTATGCTTGCTTTTACATTCCATATCCTTGGTAAATTACATGATGCAGCTGTTATATTTTAAGATACTGGGATCATTTATTGAACTCAACTGAACTAACTGATTATATATACACAACTTAAATTCTAGAATATTCCTAAGATTACATGTGATGATCATACTAGAATATTCCTGCAGTAAACCTGTTTAAACAAGTACTTAAATAAGATAGTGATAATAATTATTAGTTAACACATACAGTAATAAAGAAACACCTGTACATTGTACACATCACTCTAAATACATAAATATCTAAATACATCACAGCGGCGTATGCCCTGTCCAGAAACAGGCCTCATCAATTTTTATCTTTTTCCTCACAGGCAGAGCCCAAGCAACACCTGTTCCAGGGGCCATCCACTCCTTGCCTCTGGGTCAGGAGAGGATGTGGACATCCCAAGCCTGGAGACAGCGCTTTAGGGATACCTTGTATGAAGTCTCTCAAGGTCAACCCGAAGGTCATATGACTCAGCCAAATGCAAGTACCTCAAGTTTTGTAACAGGTTTAAATTAGAACCTCCTGCCGCTCAAAGAGGCAATAATATGTTTTTATGTTACCTTTGCTTGCTAAACAGATCCTAAAGTATTAAGGTTACTTATCAGCACTTAGACACTTACAGATAATGGAGGGTCTTCCTGATCCCTGCATAGATAGTCTATTCCCACAGCTGCGGTATGTGCTAAATGGAATAAGGTATTCTACTGGAAGCCAACCAGTTCACATTTGTCTGCTGATCATGCCAGAAATTCTGTTCAAATTGAAACAGGTTTGGTCTAGTCACTCTGCTGACCCAGATATAATGATGTGGGCAGCATGTGTTTTGCATTTCTTTGTCGTGGAGAATTCACTTCACACAAAGAAAGGCCATTCAGCCCCATTTCAGGTAGATGGTGTCCGTCCGTGTAGATAATCACCACAAACCCACATGCATCAATTTGTTTTTGAGCAAGAGTAAAACAGACCCATATGGCAAAGGGATCACTTTGTTTGCAGAAGCGACAGGGTCACTTTTATGCCCTGTAGCAGCAGTTTTTGCTTACCTAGCAATCCGTCCTAGTACTCCTGGCCCACTATTCCTGCTCACCAGTGAGGCACCCCTCACAGGGGAGACCTTTGCACTTGGCTTAAGCAGGGGCTTTTATCTGCGGGAATCGATTCCAGTGGTTACAATGGTAACAGCTTCAAGATAGGTGCTGCAACAACAGCAACAAGGGTTAGTATACCAGACTCTACCCTAAAGATTCAAAGGGATTAATTTCTGCTAGTGTTGTTTTAGTATTAAATGTTGCTTTAGTTATGATTTTAGTTATAGTTCAGAGTTTGAAAATCCTGTTGATTTTGTTATAGATTTAGTGCCTTTTGATTCTGTTTTAGTTCTGGTTCCAAGTTTGATGATTATGATTTAGTTCCCAATATACATTTTTATGGCCCGTAGGGCCATCCCTATAATTGCTTTCCACGGGGTTTAATGTATATTATAATATATGTTTGTGCGACTATGCGTTGTATACGTAGCTAAGGAGGTTGCGTCATTCCCGGGGGGGCTCGGTCAATTAATGGGCGTGGCGCGTAAAAGAACGCGCGTTCTAGGCTCTTCGAGGTACAGACAAGCCAGGAAGATTCAGAAACTGCTAATAACTGTTGTATATAGTAGAGAAACAGTATAAATATTATGCAAGAATCTTTAACAAGTAAGTATAATAAGTTGTTAAGTTTCAGATATGAGGAAGTCATCATTTAGAACCTTGTAGGAATACTTCAGTCAGTTCATCAAAGATCTGTGTACTTAGACTGCAATCAGGCTTACACTTACTTCTTCAGGCCCCAGCTTTCGAGTACACAGAAAGGTAGAGACACTAGTGCCATCACCAATGCTTAATACATAGTCATCACAAAGCAAATATAGGGATGTCTTTTTTCTCTATATACACTTGGGTTTTAAATGTTATTTGTTCCTGGTTTTTGATTAGTTCTTGATAACTCATTAAGTAATGAATGAAATAATTATATTGAATTAAATTTTTGAATTATCAAACTAGTGAAACTACTACTACATATTAATGTACTTCTTGTTTCTACGAGGAAATATTTCTCTTTCTAAGTTCTTATCACTAAGCCTATCACCAGCAGATGAAAATATCCTTTCAACCATGCTGTATTTGCAGGCATTGCTAAGATATCGCAAGCAACTGGTGCCAATTTTGGATAAGCATTCTGCTTGTTTATCCAGTACTGAAGGGCATCCATGTAAAGTTCTTCTCTTGTTGGTTAGTATGTGAAATAGTTTTCAAGCTCTATTTCCTCAACAGTGATCTCTCCACTCTTATCTGTTATATCTTTCATTCTGTCTTGCTGTCACTGCCTGACAGTTACATATGATACATTAGCAGGTACAGCTGTTAATTGATGATCGATGAATTGAAAAATCTGGTGTATTGCAATATCTGTTGTATCATTTTAGTTCTGTTCTAGTTCTAGTTCACAATCCAAAAATTGTTTTAGTTATGATTTAGTTGTAGTTTTAAGCTTCAAATAGCTTTTAGTTACAGTTTTAGTTGCGAGAACTAAAATTGAAAAGGGGTACTTAAAGTGGCTTTTAGTTTTAGTACCGATAAAACTAAAACAACACTAATTTCTGCATTCATTGTTTTCAGTGTTTTATGTTAATAATGCCTCCTTTATATATCTATATGTTCATGGTTTGACGATTATACCAATGTTTACCACTATTATTCAAAGTTTCTACTATATATTGTCTTGGGGGGGGAGTTTTTAATGCTTGGGCTGCCAGGACTCTGCACTTAGCTAAACTCCGCCCCCACACTCTAATGTCTCACTCACTCTTGCTCACCATATCACAGGGTGATGACAGTATGAATAGTAAGGATCCTTTTCAGTTTTTGTAACAAAGCTAATGATCATTACTTGTTTCTATATTACAATCATCCCATAATGTTAGCCAATTTTTTACGCACTTTGATTGTGATGTGACAATAAATAATGGAATGGATTATCGTCACTCCTCAAATGCGAATACTATGATGGATGGGAATACATTTATGATGTATATGAAAACACGCATCATTTATATAATGATATCATTTTAAAGAATCTATCCATCATCTGTTCATCCATCTCTCCATCAGTGTTTTCATCCAGATCCATATTATAAGTTTCCTATTAATTACATCCATTTTTGAAGTACCAGAAAGAATGTTTGCAAGTGCTGTAATAATATGTTTCAGTTACTTATTTCATGATGAATAGAGCTTTAATACTCCATCACAAAATGACATAACAATCCATCAAAGTAACCGTTTTTCAGAAAAAGAGCAACTCATTTAAACACATTCCATTAACAGACGATTCCAGAAACTTTAATTGTATATAGGAAACATTTTAACCAACAAAGTGTAGAATCCAGATAGATGCTGCCTAGTTATAAAGACAAAAAGTAATAGAGAACATAGAGATGAATGTAACATAGCAACTAGCAAAGAAAATTAGCTGTGCACGTGATTTAAAACTATGAAAGATCCTTGCATTCAATACAGAGAACAACAGCAGTTGAAGACACAGACAATCAAATGAGTTTAAACAAACATGAAATTAGGCATAATTGGAAAATAGAAACTAAAGAAAACAACAAAGATCGTTACATTCAATCACGTCATTATTAAGTAAAATGCACATTGAGTTAAGACCATAAGACACCAATGATCATCCTTAGAGTCTTAATACTATAATCAGTCTGTGATATGGTGAAAACAATGGAGTGGAAAACACATGCAATTAAATGTATAATATACCAAATTCACCATAAGGAAGATGGGAATATAGAAACTACTTCAAACTAGTAACGATCCTTAGCTTTATTACTTAAACTACCAAAGATCCTTACTTTCTGTTACTTTTATCAGCTGTTATACAGTGAACAATAGAGCTTACAGACACATACCATTAATTGTATTTACCTTTAACATATCATCTAGTTATGGATGTAGAAACAAGATACTCATTATTCCCTACTAATACTGTCACTGGTCTATGATATGGTGAAAAAGAAGAGTTGAAAACACATGCAATTAAATGTAATTATTAAGCTTATACCATGGTGAGTTTGCGATCACCAAGGTAACCTTTGATGTGACGCGAGAGATATATGCCCATAACATGCCTGTAGACAGGGAGATTTAGTGCCTAGCCAGTAAACAATCTAATTGTATTTTACAGTAAACATTGATTTGTATAGTACTATGGTTTCTACTGGTGTCAAATGTGATTTAATTGCATATGTTTGTGTTACCATGGTATAAAATACAAATAGCACTAGTTGGAGGCCGTTATGGGCATATGACACCCTTGAGGTAATTGGTCTCGGGCTACGCCTTCGACCAATTATCTTGGGGTGTTATATGCTCATACCTGCCTCCCAACCAGGGCTATATCATATACATAATTTACCCCAAATATTTAGGGAAGTTTGAAATACAGAAACTAGCAATGATCCTTAGTTTCATATACTACCAAAGATCTAATTAACATCTGTATAAAAACCTGAAAATACACCATACAGTAATTAAGATATACATGGTTAATATCGCATGTGCATATCTCAGGAAATAGGATGTCAACAACTAATCCAAAGACATTTTCACATTCTCTTTGTTGCTCATCTTCCACCAAAGAACTTAAAATTCTGAAAGCTTCATCTAACTAATTGGCCAAAAATTATACAATAAAAATCTAGATCTATAATAAAGTGACTAACATCATCATCTGTAAGGTAATGATGAGCAATTCCAAATGACGCACTCTTCATCTTTGCTCTTTCTTTGTTAGAAAGAGTCATGTATCCGTCTGAGAAAGGAGTTATTCGCTTTCCTTCAATTAATAACTACTGTAATATTGTAGTATTATAGAAAAAATTATGTAGATATATAGTATCCAGTAAAACAAAAAGATGCATTCTACCTTATTTTCCGAAACTGCTTTTTGAAAATCATTAATTGACAATGAGCCAGCACCTGAAAATATATGTTTGTACATTTAACAGTGTTTAATGCATTCGTTTACAAACCACGAATCCTTTTGATATTTTTGTCACTAATGAGGTTTCCAAACAGTGTGGAAACCTCTACAAACTGTGAAGACTCAATATGTAAAATGTTGCATGCAAATTGACTGACAAAAATTTCCTCAATGTTGAAAAATACACACTGTACATACCTTTGGGTGATGGGTATAGGATGTAATCTTCCTGGTGTTTTTTTTAAATTTATGTTTAGACTTCTGACATGACTGACAGGTCTTTACTACTGATGTAATATCAGTATGCATGGATTTCTCCCAGTAATACTTGCTGGTTATGGCCTTTGATGTTCTTGATATCCCTGGTTTCAATAAAAATTACACATGTATACTCAAACTTTTCACTCAGTCATGCATCAAAGTCAAAAGTTCAGTTCTTACCTAGATGCCCTTGCTCATGGATAGCTCTCACAATCTTTGCTCTTTCCACAGGATCACTCACCACCAACCTCAGTTCATCATTTCCTTTGTTGCCAATGTAAAAGAGGCGTCCTTCAATAATTGTGAATTTATTTGCTTTTTTTGCGTAAGCACCTTCTATAATTTATTGTTGCATCACCTTTGTTCAGTAATGGCATTGTTAAAAATAAGGTTAAAAAAGTATTTCATTATACGCCATAGTTACCTTTATATTGTTTGCTAACTAAATAGTTATAAACTTCGGCAATAGTTAAACTTTTATCTTCCTCACTGATATCTTCTGAAGGCATACTATCTTTTTCCTCATGATCACTGATATCAAGACTGTCTTGATCATTCATTACACTGATATCTTCCAGTTTCTCACTGCTATCTTCTTCCTCACGATCACTGATATCAAGATTGTCTTGATCATTCATCATTCTGCAGCAGCTGCTGACTAGACTCATGTGGCTGTCGGTCAGCGACTTGCCGTGGAGGACCCTTTTTTATCGAGGAGGACCATCATTTTTGAAACGTCAGTGTACGTTTTCGGTCCCCCGAACTGAAAATTTCGGCCCGGGGAACAGATTTTTTGGGGGACCATAATTTTCACTACACCGGGCCTGGCGGGTCTGGGTCTGGGCCCGGGCATCAGCTTCGAATTTTAATTATGCTGATTATTATTAAATATATTCCAACACTTGTCAAGTTTGTTTATTTGTGATGGCCTTTCAGAAGCAAAGTAAAGGTAGACAGAGGACTATTTTGACTGTTTAGATGTGAATCAGTTAGATTCTTCTGCTTCTAAGCGACAAAGGCTGCAGCATAGTGACGAAAGTTCAAACTGATGAACAGTGATACAGCTGGAAAGTAATGATATCAGGACCACCAATGATGATTTATAACAGTTGCATGTACAAGTTCTTGGGAAGTTCCTGACGATGTCGCAGTATACTAGTAACTAGAACTGTCCACTTCTTTGTTGCGTTATTCATGTCGTTATTCATGTCATTATTATTAATCGACACGCCCATCATTAATAAATAATTAGGTAAAACATTTTCGGCTCGCTTCGCGCGCCGATTATCAATTAGGGTCTGGCTACGCCAATGCCGCTGCTTATAGATTATAATACTGGAATTAATAACTGCCCTAGATGCAAAATACTCCTGAAGTTCTATATATAAAGATTAGAGTGCATAGCTAATAGTTGTGCTTCAGGGTAGTCTCGAGTAACCAGCCCCGCCCTCTAACGAAGGGAGGGTCTAGGTGGATAACCATTCATTCACTCGTTCAGCTTTGCACCCTACATCAAGTGGTGGGACGGTGGATGGGCGTGCTATATGGCCACACAAAAGTATCATCCCACGTGCTTATCCAACATGGAGTATATTATACTACTTCTACCAACTTGCTTACTGGGACTTGAAAGTCCCCAAGGACTAATTCAAATGCATGCAGTGCTCTCCCTTTTTTGACTGCAACTGGGGCATCCCACTGCATGTTGGCCACCAACTACACCCACAATATCGAGTTTTACAGGGAACAGTCACTATATCCCCAAATTGCGTGCGGCGAAGGGACTGCACCACTCACATTAATGGGGAACACCCACCACCACACCCCCCCCCCTCTATAAACCATAATCGATAATTAGGGCAAGGGGTAGCTGAAAACCATCAACTTTTTTAGCCATTTTCATAAGCTCATCTCTGACACCAGTTACAAACATTTGGAGTGCTTTGTAATGCTAGGAACACACTCTGAACTGCTTAGGGGTCAAATGTCACATATATGTGACATCAATCCTCTAAGAATTAATTACCTATAGCTACCAATATTTACCTATACCTGTATTCAAGTTTGGTTGAGTAGGTGTATTCATTCTGTAGGATTTGTCTTCCACTCGTCAGAACAATTTTATTTCACATGTTTTATTTGAAAGAAAAAGTACCACATATTTCAACTGAATGCATAGATAGTATACAAGGGTATACCAATGTGGTGGTGGTATGTCGGCATTCTATTGTCCAAAACGCCCACACTTTGTTGGATGTCATTGGAAGGTGTTTTCATTCAAGTGCCCACCCTTTGAGAAGGTGCCTATACCTTGGGTATAGGTACCTTTATATAATACATTTATCTATATACGAGTATAGGTACAATACTAGTATATACAAGTTTGAAATCCATTACAAACATAATTATATGAATCAAAAACATCATGGAATTAAATATTCCAATCATACATGCATTCATAATAAACTAAATAGTTCTATAGTATGGAAAATGTACTTTTAATTGGCAAGTACAATGCAAAAACTCAAATTATTTGGGAAAGTTCTCTACATAATTTTGCAACCAAGTTTCATAGCAGGGGGCAGCAAATAGATACAGTTTGCACTACCTTCAGTTGATACTGTGCTTGCAAACCTTGCCTTAACTTCTTTGTCCTCCTGCATGTCGATATGACTTTGAATGTGCTCAGGTTCACACCCACCCCCTGAGATAAGCTCCAGAATGTCATGTTCTTGATCAACATCAGGATAATGGAGAAATTTTGGGTAGCGTGTAAGAGATAATTCTTTACCAATCTTAGACATAATATACTTATCTTCAGCAATGGCACGAACGATACTCCTCATTGTTTCACATTTTATCTGATACAAGAATTCATGAGATGTAATAACCTGGAACAGATGTCTGACGATGAAATCAATGCAGTAGATTTGTAGAAACTGAAGTAATGGAAAGAGTATATAAGTTCTCATCATTTGTACAACTGTAGCGAGCGCCGTCAGGATGGGACCCTCGCTACGTGGCAAGTAATATTAGACATGTGTAAAACAAACAATAATTATTTATAAACATAATACAGCAAAAGATTATAATTATGTATATATCATTGGTCATTTATGAGTGTGACTCTTATAACTATTAAAAGGTTAACTTCAGATTGTTTAATGGGTAAAAGTACTAATAAAAGTCAAGGATGAAGATTCTGCTATCACAGCATCAACCGAAATAGGACTGAGTGGCTGCTAACAACTAAACTCAATTCTTTTTTTTAAATACAAAAAGGTATATGAAAAATACGTGTATTTTATCTTTGTAAGTCTTACGTTTTAGTATCTGCTTTATTTCAAAAGAAGGGGGGAGGAGTCTGGCTCGCGAGACTAGAAATCAAAGTAACAAAAATGCTTGGTGCCAGAGCTCAATGTTGTAGCCAGGACCAAGGGCGAGTCTAGAAATTTTGTAAGGTAGGGCAAACTCAGATACACAGACACACAGTATGATTACCGTACCCTTCCGCCTACGCTTCGTGGCAAGGGTAATAATTATAACATGCAAGCTGTAAAACAACACTGATGTATAATTATATCACATATTATTATTTCTAAAACCTTTCATTCATTATAGTAATAGAAAACATTGCTTTAAGCTTACAAGATCAAACTTCCCTAGAGCATCTTCATATATCACGCACACATTTTGAATTGTCAGCTCAGCTAGTGGTCTGGGTAAATGAACATTGTACTTTTCATGGAGTAGAAGGACAAGTGGCCATTCCCGATAATGCAGTGCAAGCCGAAACAACACTATGTAAAGAATAAGCAAAAATCAAGATAATTATATATAATTATATTTAGAATATTTTTCACTATAATTTTTATTGTAAAGACAAATACAATTACATGCTTCTTGTATTAATTATAATTACAATTCATTTTTCTTGTTTGATGTCTGTTTCAATGTGTGGATTTGTCCCTTTGTAATTATAATAAAGGAAACAAGTTTATATAGAGAAAAAAACATCCCTATGATTGCTTTACAAATTTAAGTGAAGATATGACTGCTTTGTGGTGTGCAGAATTCAGTAATCATGGCTGACTTTATCAAGCATGAAAGACAACAGCTTATTATAGTTATTATTTTGATTATCTACTCTCCTGACCTTTCAAAGGACCTTGTAGAACTTTAGGAATATATTTCAGGCAGAATAGCTAGCTATTAGTTCCAGTTTCTACGTAAGTTCAACAGCTTTCTTTCTGCTGGTGTGTAGAGCTTGATCGCGCGTTCGTTTACGCGCCACGCCCATTAATTGACCGAGCCCCCGGGAATGACGCAACTTCCTTAACTACGTATACAACGCATAGTCGCGCAAGTGACACAAACATATATATAATTATATATATAATTATATATATATATATATATACATTAAACCCCGTGGAAAGCAATTATAGGGATGGCCCTACGGGCCATAAAAAATGTTGATATTGCTTTTTCCATATTCATCTGTCATGCATTTATCCAGATGTCTATAATTAACTTTTAGTTTCAATACATAACTATATATGGATGCAAAAAGGGTGAATATTTCATACCTAACAATTGCTATTTGACATTTTTTACAAGAAGGCAGAAAACGTAGGTATCTGTATGGTAATGTTGTTTTAGAACTATAACTAAAACCCTTTTTAGTAAGGCATTATGATGTTCAGTTAACTATACTTAACTAAATTACAAATCTATTACAATAACTATAACTAACTAAATAATGAGGACTTTTAGTTTGTAAACTAAAACTAAAAAGCCTAATATTACCTTAGTTGATTGAACTATAACTAAACTATAAGTTTGAGAAACCAGGACTATAACTAAAAGTAGTCATTTTTGTCAAACTAAAACAACACTACTGCATGTATACTGTGTTGGGAATTTGCATGGATACCAATTTAATTTGGTTCCTAGAGAAATGTTATTATTCAAAATTAATGTAGAGTCATATGTCCCTTCACAATCACATATGTTCATTTGGATATTCCTCAATCCCTCAATCGTTTATGTTTTTGTCGTTTAGCAATTATTTATCAACGAATTCACAATGATTCAGTTCATTGTCAATGTTCTTACTTTGAAGCTGTTCAGGAGTAGCAGGTTTAGTTATCTGTCTTTCATTTACAATGTAGTCAACATACAACTCAACTATGTCATATTCATGTCCAGGTATTACATACCTGCTGAATGAAGGGAATGAATATAATTATATGGGTAAATGAATCATGACTAGACAACTGAATTGAATTGATCATCATGATGAATAGGTAGATAGTCTGGCATATAAAATATCAAATGAACAACATATCTGGATGCAATTTATTCACTACACATTTTGATTAATACTGACTTGTTTTCTCTAGTAACAGCTTGATTAGCAACCAAGGCTTGAAAGAAGTAGCTGTTCCTCTTAAGTGATTCCCATGGAACAAGGAAGTGAGGCCCTTTATACTCGCCAACAAAAATGGTTACTAGTTCTTGATCAGCCTAAGATATTTACAGCAATGTATATGCAAGGAATGTCATGAAATAGTTATAATATCAGGGTCTTGCACCATTTCTACATTTGATGTAGTCTGGTGAGCCAGGCTCTTCCCCTTTTGACAATCTGACACTCTCTGATTGCCAAAAAAGGGAGAGCCTGGCTCAATAGACTATATTTGACGTGACATGGAAGTGCATTATAGGACAATTTGTTGAATGTACATTGATATTACCATGTAGGAATATAGTTTGGGCTTCATTTCAATGTGTATTTAATAATCAATGTGTATTTAATAATCAATGTGTATTTAATAATCAATGTGTATTTAATAATCAATGTGTATTTAATAATCAATGTGTATTTAATAATCAGTGTGTATTAAATGTGGAACAAGTGTAGAAAGACTTTAACAAACTGTATGACAGTATGTTAGGAATGCAAATTGTTGGCAATTTCTTAGATTGTGCACATACTGAATGCGGATAATTACAGTTGAGTTAGTAATCGTTAATATAATTAGTAAATTAATGACATTGTGATCACAATGCAACAAATATTGTTTGTTGTTTCAAGTAATTCGGTTGGTTATATGAATTTCTTATACATATCATTATGATACCAATAATGGCATGCAGTATGAGTAATGTGAGCTCTAGTGTTTACTAGCTACTTTCTGTGACAGCGGCACTGTCAAGCAGCACATATGAATGATGTGATGATTTGCAATTGGAGTTACTTAACGGCATGCTTTGACAGTGACACTGTTACTGTAAAGCAGTATGAATGGTTTCTTGTTTTGCAGCCTGTTTAAGCTTCATAATAATTATTTATGATTTATTATATAAAGAACAAATGCAACTAACCTATCAATTTGGTCAAAATAACAAATGATTAGCTTGGTTGAATAAGTGCATAAGCCAGAAATATATAGTACAGATGTCTGAAATGCTGTTAAGTTATTCATGCATTGATGATTCAGGTTGGATAATAATTTGAGTATATTTACTCTGTTTTTTACCTCTTTAGGTTCTATGCTACTCAAATATTCAGTCTCTATAGGTGTTATGCTACTCAAATCTTCACTCAAATATTCAGTCTATATGTATAAAACAAACGCATTTGTATTTGAACGTGAATAATAATTTCACACATTACAATTGGCTAACAATCTGATAACTTGATCCTTACCACTATTGGCTCCTCTATAACTGGTGAAACATCTGCATTGAAAAAAAAGCTGATTATTATTATCATAGTGTTAATGATTTTTATAAAATTCATAATTATTAAGTACAATGCTAAGTTTAAAAAAATAACTACTGCTTGGAACAACATTTGATTTAGAGATTATAAATATCAAAATGCAGAGCTATTCTTTAAATACAGCAAGAATGATGGTGTAAATGTATGGTGTGAAAAGATATAGTTTAAGTTTCATACTAGCATTTAGAAGACGAAAGGTGCGACTGTTGAGATAAACAACATAAACTTGATCAATATTGTCTAAGGAAGTAATAGAGGGTTCAGGTATAATACCATATTTGCTCTGCCCCCAAACATATACCTGTATATAAGAGAATACCAACATATAAATTTTTATTATGACAAACTTTTATTCTAAAATATTATCAATGTTTCATTTTTTTCTGGTATGATATAAAAACAACCATGCGTATGGTAAACTCTACACAAAATCTGAAAATTAACTTAAATTATAAATATCTTACCGATCCACTGACATCAGCTGCAGTTGCTAGATCACAATCAAAATGTGCACCTACTTCCTGATATCTAATACAATTATATTAAATATTGTAATTAAATGCAAGTTGTAAAAGTTTGCTTACTGTCCCAACTGAATCGGAGAGAGTTCTTCTGTTGTGCTGTTGTTACCCAGCTGGAATTTATCATTACGACCCCAGCCATACAATATACCTGCTTTGCTAATAGCATAGGCAGTGTATCCACCAGCAATGACCTGTTAAAACAGAGACTGAGTACATGCAGTGATACTTTCAATGAAATATCCATTTGCATTTCTAATCAAGTAGCAAAAACAAAGTTAATAAACCAGTTTATAGCTATTCTAAATTGATTCAAGTCACCCAAACTACCTGAAAATAAAAGCAAGAAATAATTTATTATTAAAAAAATTAATGTTTAGTTTGTGATGTCTTGCTTTACTATAAACTGACTTGTAGAACAACAACAGGCCTAGGTGCATGCTCAAATCAGCTTTTTGATATAATTATTATCATTCTGATGGGAATAGATTTAACAGCATATTGTGTCTACAGACACAACTTAGATCAAGATCTGACTTTCGCTTGTGCATTAGTAACCTCACCCTCATGCAATAGTTTCAAGCATTTTTGTACATTCACAATTCTGTACTGAGGTTGAAATAATTCATGATAGTGTTCAGTATAAAGTTAAACATAAACACTATGTATTAAGTAAAAAAGACCATGCACTAAAGCACATTGGTATCTTAAGTGATGTATGGCTGATCACATGAACTTTGTTAACCACTGTTCTTGGAGCTATACCCTGATAGAATTATGCTATTAGTAACTTAATTTAATAAGTAACTTAATAAGAAACTTTAATTAAATCTTAATCTTGAACATCTTATGTTCCAGATTATGATTTAAATTTCCCGTTCAAATACCTCCCTAAAGATATCAGTTGTGTCAACTTCAACAGTCATTTCTGATGATTGAATATTGCCGTTTCCAAGTGCACCTTCAAGACCACTACCAGCACTGTAGATCTGAATGAAAGAAACAGGGTTTGTGGCAATGGAGAGAGAGAGAAAGACAGACATCGAGGGAAAGAGACAGACAGAGAGACAGAGGAAAAAGCATGACAAGGCATGACCACATTTCAGAACTATAAATCATGAATGTTATTGTAATTATCAAACAGCATGGAAAATTGTCTATGCATCATTCGTTCATTTTTATTAATCACTACTAATTTTTATGGCCAGTAGGGCCATCCCTATGATTGCTTTCCATGGGGTTTAATGTTACAGAATACGCACGAGGTCTATTACTGAAATAGAATCCCTAGCACTGCGGGTGGGAGGGCACGCTAGAGCGCGCGGGGATTAAATTTCAATAAAATAGACTACGTGCATGAAATGAGAAACACTCGCCTTGCTACTTTCCCGCAACTAACGAAGGATAATGTTAATATGTATGGCTTTCTAACAAGTTCTTCTATGCATTCAAACAAGTTAGAAGTATGTGCTGTTAAAAAAAATTCAGAGTGTGGGCGTTGCCCTGGACGTTTCATACACTCGCCTTGGTTCAACTAACGAAGCATGAATTTCACATCTGTAGCTTTCTTAACACTTCACCTCTCCAGTAAAAAAATTATAATCTTGAATCTTATAAAATGCAAGTTACCGAGCTAAGAACAGTTGTTCCTGTAACGTCCCGCTCACACTAATTTACGCCCTTCGCAATCCTATTATCTTGGCTACAGTGTTTGTGAAACTAAGAAGTTATAAACCAGTCCAATATGTGAAATATAACACATAGCAACAACATGGTAACAGGCTATAAATATATTCTGTTTGTGTCACTTGCGCAACTATGCATTTAGTTATTAAGGAATTTGCATCATTCCGGGGGCTCGCTCTGGTCTCGAGATCTCGGTCAATTAATGGGCGTGGCTGGTAAAAGAACGCGCGTTTGAGCTTCAGACCGGCATGAAGATTCAGAAACTGCTAATAACTGTTGTATATAGCAGAGAAACAGTATAAATATTATGCAAGAATCTTTGACAAGTAAGTATAATAAGTTGTTGAGTTTCAGACATGAGGAAATCATCATTTAGAACCTTGAAGGAGTACTTCAGTCAGTTCATCAAAGATCTGCGTACTTAAACTGCAATCAGGCTTACACTTGCTTCTTCAGGCCCCAGCTTTTGAGTACACAGAAAGGTAGAGTCACTAGTGCCATCAGCAATGCATGATGCATATAGTCATCACAAAGCAAATATAGGGACACTTTTTTCTCAATATATTTTGTTATTATGATATCCATAACATACTTACAATTCCTTCATCACTAAGGAAAAAAGTAGTGAACTGACCACAAGCAATCTCAACAACAGCAGTACTTGTTCCTGCATAATTATAATAACGAAAACGTTATAATTATACATTATTATAATGATTGTATATTGTACTATATCAAAAGTAAAAAAAAAACACTTCAAGTATTTTGACATCAAGCAACAATATATACTTGAGCTGCATATATAGAGGTATTCAACACAGAGAGTACAATTCTAACCCATTTTTCCTTCTCCAGCTGCAGTTGGTGTATTAACAGACATACGATCAGAACTTCCAATACCAAGTTGTCCCTCTGAATTATCACCCCATGAGTAAACTTTATTTTCAGCAGTGATGACAACAGTATGATGACTACCAATAGCAACTTTTTTAATTAATGATGGTAGTTCCAGCAGCTTGGGTGAGAGCACAACATGCTCAGAGCAACCCGCTATAGTGCTGAATTCGTTACTCCCCCACGAGTATAGTTTTCCATCTTTGGACAGAGCTACCACATGTCCACAATTACCTCCAATAATACCAACTATTCCTGAGGTAAGAGATAGTGATGGTGGGTACAATCATGTCACTGTGCATGCACTTGCATGTCATGTACACATGCAGGAAAGCAAAGCAAGGGCAACAAATAATTGACTATAGTTATAATGAGAAATAGGCAACAGTCAAATAACTTTTAGCTAACCTTTGTCACAGAGGCCAGAAACCTTTTTAGCAAAGGTGAAAGATGAAGTAGAACCAACCCCAAGAGGGCAATGATTGCCATTAATTCCAATCGCATAGACTTGACTGTCCTTAGTAATAACAATAGCATTGTTCCCATCATCAAGAACTGTAAAATATTCCAATTTGGAGAAAATGTCACACTGGATTGCATTAAGAATTGGCCATATACTCATTGTATGGCCCTTCATGGCCTTATAGCTATATCTAGCTCTGAAAAATCAATCTCAAGGATCAACTAATTTGCAACACTAAAAATTATATATATGTGTGAGCTTTTTTATAGAACCTCACAAATGTACAAAGTAGAACTATGTAGCAAACTGTCTTACACTGTTAATAAACTGTCATACATGTAGTGTTAGTGAAGTCCCGTACCATATGCTATAACGCATTTATGGAAAAAGCCTATCAGAAAAAAATAATTTTAACGCTGGATTAGAACGACGCATGATTAGAACTTTTACGGTAATTAAATTTTACAGTTAAGATCTGAGCCAAAGTATAGGTCTTATATACACCTATCGTCAAAAACCACCTTGTTTCACTTACAGAACCCATCCTTTTTTTTCAAAAGTGGAGTACAAAGCAGATTGTTATACCAACATATTGCTATATGGAGCTGAGAACTGCAATATCATGATTTCAAGAATAAAAAAAAAAATAAAATTTATTTTATAACTTTGAAATTTTATCGCTTCCTGGAAGAGTGCATTGTCTAGCAGGGTAGTGAAAGTCTTGAAAGTCGAATATTTTAGTTTTACCCAGAGGCTTGGTAGGAGTGTGTGAGGAATGGAATAATGTGTATGTCTATCTATATATGCAAGCAAGATGGCGAGTTGCTATACCAAGATTAGGCAACTAGTAAGTGTACTAGGCCAAATCTCAACACATACACTTCTTATACACATTACCCTAAATATGGTACAAATGTTAATTACTTGAATACAGGGTAGTGATTAGAGTAGATTTTAGCTCCCTTCCACATCACCGTCTATTTCTAAGAACTATTCAATCAAGTCAACAAAGATTGTGAGATTATTATAAATTCCCGGATCCCATTCATTAAAAAGGTGGAGTTAAAGGATAGGTGTTGGGCATCAAGATGTTATGTCTATGCCCTTCAATTTCAAAATTACACAAAATAGCTAACACAAAACAGAAAGACATATACAACCACTGTCTCCAGATTCTTGGAAATGTCCCTATATAGATTTAGGAATTCAACGTCAGTTTAGGGACCAGGGAACTGTTCTTTAAAACTTACATAAATCTAGGGATACCTTCCTGTACTAACTTTAATTTTAGGCTGTTTTAGTAATAATTATTACATTTAAACCACATGGTCTAGTTCTGAGCACTGTGATACCAGTAGTATAAAGTACTAAAAACTTCAATTGTTGATGCATAAACGGCCAACTATCGACCACACCCATCACACGGACGACTGTGTACCTGCACAATATTTCCAAATTATATTTTGCATGAACTAAATAACCTACTTTGGTATACGAAATACTAAAAGGAATAGAATAAAACCACCGACAATATTAGTTTTCCAAAGCACAATCCTATAAACGGACAAAACTTCCAAATCACGGATGCAGTCTGTTAAACAGCCATGAAAAAATCAAAATGACTTACTAATCTACTTTCATGAAAATGAAATGCCACTTTCAGGAAATTGTAATGGCTTGCAGCTATATTTGTTTTCCACGATACCAACAGGGTGTTAACGACCAATTATCGGACTCCTCCCACAGACTTCTTAGTTTGAGCATGCTCAGTTGTTACTTGAAAGTAAGTTGTCTATTTACATCTAAGCCTATGTAGCAACCCTGATTCTGATACAACCCTGATTTCTAGAACAATACGTATACATAATAATTGTTTATGGTTTTGTAAATGTCATATATCTGTCTCTAATTTGTAACTATAAAAGTACCATGATTGATTCAATAAAATAGTCCAATTCTGAAAACTCACAAGTCATTACATTGGTGTCAGAAGTGGGATGGCTCACATAATTCCAGTTTGTGCTAGACCGCCAGCTAGATATGCTACTGGAGCAGATTTCAACTTATGGTTACAACGGTTCGAACTGTATGTTGCCGAAGCAGGTATCAGGGAGAGTATGCAAGAAAAGGAGTTACTCTCACTACTCGATGATGAGCCTTTTCGTATTGCAAGTCAGATTGGATTAGTAGCAGAGGTCAACCCTGAAGTTGTGAAGACATCCCTCAGGGAACAATTCTGCCCAGTTGGAAACGAATTGGAATGGCAGCTAAAACTGCATGAGCGTAGACAAAACTCCAATGAAAAGCTTAGTGAATTTGCTGGAAGTCTGAGAGTGTTAGCAGACAAGGCCTATCCTGACTGGGAACCCAAACAGAGGTTAGAAATTGCAAAAAATCGTTTCATACAAGGGGTATTGATATCTTCTACCCAACTACATTTGATGCGGGAGAATCCAAAATCGTTAGAGGATGCTGTGAAGCTAGCAAACCAAAGGGAATCACTGGAGGAGGCTCAGAAACAGCTTCACCGAAGTAGTCATAAGCCGGAAACATTGCTGATTGAAGAAGCCCCATGCAACCAATCCAGCATAACATCGACAAAAGATGATTTCAGAGAACTGTCGAGGCAAATACAAAGGCTCTCTGTTGAAGTCGAAAAGCTTCAAATGCGTGGAGAACATCAAAGATTGCAGGCTGGAAGAAAACAATCGCCAGTTGTTTGCTGGAATTGTGGCCGCCAAGGCCATTATCGTCGTGATTGCAGGTCAAAGGGGAGAAATTTTCAAATTCGCCGCCGACCATCTTTAAACTAGAACCGGTCGATGATGCGGGTCAATCATCGACCATTAACTCTTTAACAAAGACCCAAACAATTATAGCTGTCCAAGGATGTATCGGACAGAGACCTATCGACATGCTTGTTGATACAGGATCAGCAGTTACAATATTAAGAGAAGACGTTTGGAATGAAATCTCTGATAGTTATGGTGCAGGTTTGTTGAAGTCGGAAAATGATGTTGTTGCAGCTAATGGTGAAAAACTAAAAGTTACTGGAAAGTGCAAGTTACCTTTTCGTATTGGTAACATTGATGTCTCTCACCCTGTGTTAATTACAAAAGGAGTGACACAAGAATGTTTGCTTGGAGCGGACTTTTTGAATAAACATAACTGTGTTATTGATTTGCCAAATGGATCCCTCTGCAGTTGCGGAAACATTGCACCACTAATTGTGCAGAGGGGAGCTCCAGTTCAAACCTGCTTTGTTTCATTTTTAGAAACAACAACTATACCACCCAGGCACCAGATCGAACTACCGGTACAACTTCGAAAAAAACCACAAAGCATGAGATCTGCTGAAGTTACTGACTTCACTGGATTATTGGAACCAGAGCCTAAGTTTCAGGATGACACTGGACTTCTAGTAGCTCATTCAGTATCAACTACCATTAGAGGACAGACACTCGTCCGCATCCTCAATCCGCTGAGATGTTCTATTGTTGTACACAAAGGTGAAAAAGTTGGACGCATACATCCTCTCTCAAATGGAAATGGCGTTCATGTCATTGAAAGCAGTACCACATCAGGTGGAATCAAAAACCTGAGAGATGTTGTTGAATCGTTGGTGCACCGCTCACAACTCTCATGCTCTACTGAGAAATTGCAGTTAGCAAGCCTTCTATACAAATTCTCAGATGTAATATCTCTTCATGATGGTGACATGGGTAAAACTAATGTTGTCAAACACACCATAAATACTGGAGATGCTCGGCCCATACGCCAGCAACCTCGCCGTCTCCCATTCCATCAAAGAGAGGAGGTACAAAGACTCCTTCGAGATATGTTAAAACAAGGAGTGATTGAACCAGCTAGTAGTCCCTGGTCCTCCCCTATTGTTATTGTTAGAAAGAAAGATGGGTCACCCAGATTTTGTGTAGATTACAGACAATTAAATGCAATCACCAAGAAAGATGCTCATCCACTTCCACGAATAGATGACACCCTAGATGCATTATCCGGAGCACAATGGTTCTCTACCTTGGACCTAGCTAGTGGGTATTGGCAAGTTGAAATAGACCCTGCCGACCGGGAGAAGACAGCTTTTGGTACTTCATTTGGTCTACATCAGTTTAAAGTAATGCCCTTTGGGCTATGTAATGCACCAAGCACATTTCAACGACTCATGGAGATTACTCTCGCGGGTCTCCATTGGGTGTCATGCTTAGTATATCTGGATGATATAATTATATTTGGTAACTCTATTCAGGAGCATTTTCAAAGATTGGAAGAAGTCCTATCACGGTTGCACAAGGCAGGACTAAAGTTGAAACCAAAGAAATGTCACTTGTTTCAAAAAAGTGTGAAGTACCTTGGGCACATTATCTCCAACACTGGAGTTCAGACAGATCCTGACAAAATTGATGTAATCAAATCATGGCCAATCCCAGCAAATCTGGAGGATCTAAGAAAATTTCTGGGAATCTCTTCATATTATCGTAAGTTTATTTCTAATTTTGCAACTATTGCAGCCCCATTGTACAAACTAACTGGAAAAACTAACGACTGGAACTGGTCATTAGAATGTCAGAATGCTTTTGCAACTCTCAAATTACGACTTTCCTCTCCCCCAATTCTAGCGTTCCCACAGTTTGACCAACCATTCATCCTGGATACTGATGCCAGCAGAGAAGGGCTCGGAGCTGTCTTGTCACAAAGGATAGGAGAATCTGAGAGAGTGATTGCCTATACAAGTCGGGTACTAACTAAAGCCGAAAGACAATACTGTGCCACTCGAAGGGAGATGCTAGCTCTCGTCTGGGCTACACATATTTTCCGCCCGTACCTCTATGGAATACCATTCTTAGCTAGAACTGACCACAATTCTCTACGATGGTTGAGGAACTTTAAAAATCCAGAGGGACAAGTTGCAAGGTGGTTAGAAAGATTGTCAGAATTCCAGTTTGAAGTACAACATAGACCAGGATGTCTCCATGGAAATGCAGATGCACTCTCCCGAGTTCAGTGCAAACAATGTGGTGAAACCATCCTACAAGACTCTACTATAGAAAGGAAAGAAATAAATGCCATAATTTCTTTCTGTCCTACCACTACAGAGATACTAAAGCATCAGAAGGAGGATGCCGACATAATGCAACTCACTGAATGGGTACAAACCTCAACCTTTCCTACTCGTTTTCCTCACCAGCACAGTCATATAGTACAAAGATTGTGGTTACAGCGACAACAACTAGTGGTAAAAGATAACATACTATGTCGCATTTGGGAAGACATTCCATCAGGGGGTGCTAACAGACAGTTACAGTGCATCCTTCCAAGAACCTTAGTGAACAATGTATTGGAACAGCTACACAGTTCACCAATTGGGGGGCATCTGGGGATTCGAAAAACAGCTGAGAAAGTCCAGTGTAGATTCTATTGGCCTGGATGGAAAAGAGACACTGAAGACTGGTGCAGAACCTGTGAAAGCTGTCAATCAAGAAAATCCCCGAGTCAGTCTAGACGCGCACCGATGCAAACCATATTACCTGGGAGACCATTTCAAAGAGTGGCGATGGACATTCTTGGACCACTCCCAAAAACAGAAAGAGGAAACAAATATATCCTCGTAATTGGTAACTACTTCACAAAGTGGATGGAAGCTATACCTATCCCTGACATGGAAGCTACTACAGTATCTCGTAAATTCGTTGACAACTTCATTTGTCAATTTGGGTGCCCTGATCAGATACATACAGATCAAGGTCGCAACTTCGAATCAATGCTGTTCAAGGATATCTGTAGATTGCTGAATATTGAGAAAACTCGTACGACCCCATACCACCCACAGTCGGATGGGCTTGTAGAGAGGTTTAACAGAACTCTACTCAACATGTTGAGTATAACAGCCACAGAGGATCAAGATAATTGGGACCTACAACTTCCACAGTTAATGTGTGCCTACCGAACGAGCATCCAAGAAACAACTAACAGCACTCCATTCCATCTCGTGTTTGGACGAGAAGCCCGATTACCAGTTGATGTGATGTTTCATCTGCCATACAAGGAGAAAGAAGTGCCCACTGGCCATCATGCCATTAAATTGAGAGAAAGGTTTCAAAACTGTTATGAAATGGTCAGGAAACACATGAAACTAAAACAAGAACGGCAAAAGACACTGTATGATCGCTCAGTTAGGGGGACCCCTCTGAAACTTGGAGATCTTGTGTGGTTGCACTCTCCAGCAGTACCTCGTGGTCAGTCTCATAAACTTCATCGACCCTGGCAAGGACCATTTACCATTGTGAAAGTTATCAATGATGTTACTTATCGGATACAATGCAAAAAGAATTTAAGGAAACGTTTTGTTGTACACTATGATCGTTTAAAACCATACTGTGAAACCGACCAACCTGATGACCATCAAACTGGAGGGAAACCTACTAATAATAACCAAGTTGTGAATGTACCTCAAACAAATAGACCTATGATTGATGAAGACGATGAATACTTGTACTACTATCCAGTGTATACACCAGATCAACCAACTGTACCAACACCTCGAAGATCTACTCGAAGTCGACACCCACCTGTCCGATATGGGGAATTTATTACCCACTAACCTATACTCTCTAAGAAAGGAGGGAGAGTGATGTAGCAACCCTGATTCTGATACAACCCTGATTTCTAGAACAATACGTATACATAATAATTGTTTATGGTTTTGTAAATGTCATATATCTGTCTCTAATTTGTAACTATAAAAGTACCATGATTGATTCAATAAAATAGTCCAATTCTGAAAACTCACAAGTCATTACACCTATATAATTTGGATGTTGATCTCTACTCATGTTTAGTTGACTATAGCCACAAGTATTGGGAGAGCGAGTCATTTTGAGGTCATACTTGACTCTTTCTGTTAGTTATTAATTACTGCAGTTGCTGCATGTTTGTTTGAATGTTTTTTTTTCTTTTAAAAAATGTTTGTGCATATGGCATATTCTGGCGAGCAGACCTTTCGCCTCCGCATTTACATTGGGACGGGGCGGAGGAAAGGTGTGGAGACTCGAAACAATTTCTGCCCATAGGAATGTAATCAATAAATATGTCACATGATTTCACCACCCCTCGGCAGCGCATCTGCAAAATGCATATTATAGTGTCGTTCTACAATTAATTAGAAGCCACTTGATTTGGCCTTGCTGGTAGTACTGACCTTCAAACACCTGTGCCAGTGCCACAGAGAGAGCTTTCCTTTGTCTATCTTACTTTCAACAACTTGAGAAGCTGTCGAAAGTAAGGCTAAATCAGCGCTACCAGGGGACTGACAATACACTTTGGATAACAATATTTGTAATATTATCTAGAATACTACTAGCAATATGTAGTAGCAAAAGCTTTGCCGCTACCAGTTGGGAGCGAAACGAACACATCTTTACCTTGTATAAATAGTGTAGTATCGCCTGCTATTATTTTACTTCCTAGCTCTTTGACTGCCTCTTCCATTTTAATCCCGTGCTAATCGCTACAGTCATGTGATTACTCGTATCTCATTGGTTCCTGTAGAGCACATGAAATTGTGTCAAGAGTCTCCAAACCTTTTCTCCGCCCTGTCCCAATATAAAGCAAAAGGTCTGCCAGCCAGACTACATATGGCAGTGGAATTCATATGCCAATGAAATTGGAGATTGTCATGAACATTTGCATTGTCACGCCCATTAACATTGTTTGCAACCCTGGCATGTGAGACTACTGCTTTGCACCATAAGAAGTTACTTTATTATGTCACAATGCAAAAGTTAGTAAACATTGTAGGTTTTTAACATCTGCCATTTTGAGTGAAATGCTATACAAAATGGTAATGGTAATGGTAATGTGCAAGAAATAAGTTGATAAAACCCTTTAAGAGTCAAATAACATACTAAATGCATATATTTCAGTTAGTCTTTTTCTAGGGAATACAGTTTTATTGCCACAGAAAATGTACCCTAGTAGGAAATATTGTATGTCATTGGAATAACTTCTATTTCTATGAACTTGCAATTGTTAAAAGGTGATTGGCACACTTGATCTTCTATGGCCTTTAGCTGCACGCAATAATTCACATTAGAAATTGGTGAGCCTTCCTCCTCTGGATAGTGCATATGATCTATGGATGTCTATATATAATATTATTATTATAATTATACATCCTCCAAAAGTGGCATTTCATTTTACCATTGGCATCGTCTCAATTTAGCATTTTTGTTTGTATTATAGTTAACTTGAAAAGTGCTAAAAGTTATAGTAAATCATTTTATACTTCAAATACATAATATGACCTAATTTGTGTGTGATTTCATTTGCTTTGTAAATTCAGAATCTTTAATACACTCTAGCAATGGCAGTATATGTTGTATTCCTCTTCAAGAACGTGTCTATCATACAAAGTATATGCATCCTCTCTTAACCTCAGATGTAGCTGGACACCTTTCCAGCTACAAGAATTGGGAACAATAAAAAAATGACTAGAGCACCTGAAACCATATTAAGCGAAATGACTGTTAGAAAAGCAGCAGAAGAATTTGCTGTTCCAAGATCCACTCTGCATGACCGGGTTAGTGGTAAAGTGCAATATGGTTGTAAGAGTGGGCCTCGGAAATACCTGAATTCTACTGAAGAAATGGAACTAGCCAATTTTATTACAGATTGTTCCTCCCTTGGGTACTCTCATATGAAGAAACAAATCATAGAAATGGTTCAAAGAGCAGTAGATAAAAAGGAATGTGACGGTTTGAATGAGTTGGTGGAGATCGTTTCTTCCTTGACATAAAAACTTGACTCTGCAAGATCCTGAGACTTGTTAGAAAAAACTATCGATGAGGCTAAATGATGAATGATCGCCCTTGCCAAATCTTTAAATTGGATGAAACAGGATTTCCACTCAGCCCAAAGCCACACAAGATAGTCTCAAGGAAGGGCGAAAAACATCCTTCATGTGTTACTGATAATGATAAATGTCAAGTTACTGTTTTTTCATGTTGTAATGCTGGTGGTTACACTTTACCTCCATTGGTATATTTGACTGGAAGACACTTAAACTAGAGTTGACTAAGGGCGAAGTTCCCGGTACGATGTATGCATTGAGTGATAGTGGGTGAATGGATTGTGAAATTTTTGAGAACTGGTTCACAAATCATTTTCTTGTTTATGTGCCTCCATCAAGTCCAATTTTACTCTAATGCATGGACAATCATTCAAGTCATTTTAGCCCTGTGTTTGTGAACAAAGCAGCTGAGGAACAAATCATTGTTTTTTGCTTACCACACTCACAAGACCCAACCTCTGGACAAGGGCATGTTTGGGCCGTTAAAAAAGATTTGGAGAGTGCCATTCTAAACAATCCTGGTAGAGTCATTACAACGTTCCAATTCTCAACTCTGTTTGGGAGGGCTTTTAATGAGGGCTATGACACCACACAACATAATGAGTGGACTCAGAACAACTGGAGTATATTCAATGATCGCTTTAAGATCTTAACAAAAACTCCACCAAGACATCCTACTTTATGTGAGCGAACTGGGCTCAAGTTTATTCCTTTATTCACCCCAGTACATCATTCATCTTGTGCCATTGCTTTTTACAACCAATACTCTTCAAATATGCAACGTATTCATGGATTTCCTTTTCAGCTTTCGGAATTATCACCATCCTATGTCCATGATTTTCTGTTGCTGCCATCATCACATACTGACCAAGAATCTTCAAGTAGTTGTAGAATTCCCATTCAGGCTTATCACCATCACATAGTAATGACTCCACCATCAAATGAATTTCTTTTTGATGCAAGTCCAGACCTATCGCAAAATACAGATTCTCCAGTGCTGGTTTAATCAAAAGATTCCCATAGTCCTTCACTTGCATTGCCTTTTACTCATGATGAAGCAATAAAATATACTAGACGAAAGGAAGAACGCTACGACATTTCTACAGACAGGAGGTACAATTACTGGTTGTCATTGCAATCAAAGAATACTCACCAAAAAGAAGTAGTACTCCAACATCCAGCAAAAACTAATCTAACAAAGTTTCTCACTCAAAATCAGCCATCAATAAAGTATCCTGATATAAGGTCTAAATCATCGGCTAGGGTCGTAACAGGTGCAGAATGCCACTATATGCAATTAATGAGAAACAATTGCAAGTGATGAGGTTAAATCTCTGCTAATATATATATACATGTATATATATATATATATATATATATATATATATATATATATATATATATAATTATATATATATATATATATATATATATATATATGTGACCGCAGATGAGAAAATATGCGACAGTGACAAACATTTATTTGTAGTTACGAGCCAAATTTCACAAGAGTTCGCATTCATTCTAATACGAATTTAAAAGCTTGTCAAATTTCAATAGCGATTACACAACCGTGAAGAGCAGCATTTGCAGATTCCAAAAATGTTAAAAAATACATTTTGAAGAGTCATTATTTGTGGGCACGTTTTCTCTTTGTGTTCAGATTAACTATTATAAATTTATAATTTTGTTAAAAATTAATTAATGAAATGTCTTAATAGACGATTAATAGACAAGATTGGCAACCCTGCAGATGTTATAGTAGTGCTGCTATTGAGAGGAAGACTAACTCAACTCTATCATTCTGTATATGTAACTATATCTCCACTTTGAGCAGGTATATGTTATAGCTTTCATAATTGCAATTTTGCTTGGCCTTCTAAAGCAATCATAGCGATTTTTCTCTTCAACATATCTTGTTTAAAGTTAAATCTGTACAATACAAAATTTAAATAAAACTATAGTGCATGAAAACAATATTTATAAATGTAGGGATTTATAAATATCAAAACACAGGGCTATTCTTTATATAGAGCTAAAGAATGATGGTGTACATGTCTGATGTGAAAAGATATAATGTATAAACTGCATACTAGCATTTACAAGACGAAAAGTGCGACTGTTGAGATAAACAACAAAGACTTGATCAATATTGTCTAAGGAAGTAATGGTGGGTTCAGGAATAACACCATAACGGCTCTGGCCCCAAACATATACCTATAAGTGAATACAAAATTGTACATAATTATGATTTTTGATTATGCCAATTTTTTTTAATTGTTATCTCTTTTTAATGTTTTTCCAATTTATTCAATAAAAATTGATAACTATGCCTACGGTGAACTCTGCACAGTCAGTAATTTTTATAATTATAATTATTTTAGTTATCTCACCGATCCACTGACATCAGCTGCAGTTGCTAGATCACAATCAAAATGTGCACCTACTTCCTGATATCTAATACAATTATATTAAATATTGTAATTAAATGCAAGTTGTAAAAGTTTGCTTACTGTCCCAACTGAATCGGAGAGAGTTCTTCTGTTGTGCTGTTGTTACCCAGCTGGAATTTATCATTACGACCCCAGCCATACAATATACCTGCTTTGCTAATAGCATAGGCAGTGTATCCACCAGCAATGACCTGTTAAAACAGAGACTGAGTACATGCAGTGATACTTTCAATTAAATATCCATTTGCATTTCTAACTAAGTAGCAAAACACAGTTAATAAACTAGGCAGTTTATAGCTATTACAAATAGATAACCAAACTACCTGAAAATATAAGCCCATAATAATTTCTTACTAGTAACAATATCAATCTTCGTAAAATAGACTGCATACTAAAGCACAAGTGGTAAGTGTGTTCTATGTGATGTATTGCTGATCTCTTGAACTTTCCTAACCACTGTTCTTGGAGCTATATAATTATACGCTGGTGGAGAGTGTGCAATAGGTGTGCATGCATGCAACATAAATAGTTTTAAGACACAGACATATGCGAACCATAAACCATAAATATTGACGACTGACTACAAGTTAGGGGGGTTGGTTAATTAAGGTATTAAAGTTGATATTTATGCCAAAACAAAAGTGCAAGTGATCAAAACGAAGTGTTGATGTTAATGTACCAAACAAAAGTGCAACCACCCCTCCCTTGTATAGTTACTGTAGAACTTTACTTATGTAGGGTTGTTATATGGAAGTGGTATATATTTTTAATTTTGTTGCTAAGGTACCATCCCACTATGATCTTTTTTGAGTTTTTTTTTTGATTTTGATATCTCTACATGTTCTTTTATTAAAAAAAAAATGTCTGTATTACTATGCTTCTGTATAATATATGCTAGTGGATCTGTCATTCCTATCTGATTTCTTTGTAGAAACGTTTTGTTCACAATCATTATTTCATCTTGTAGGAAATTTAAATTCTAATCTTCAACATCTTATATTCAAGATTAAGATTTAAAATATTTCTTACCTGCGTAAAGGTATCAGTTGTGTCAACTTTAACAGTCATTTCTGATGACTGAATCTTGCCATTTCCAAGTGCACCTTCAAGACCACTACCGGCACTGTAGATCTGAATGAATGAAAGAAACAGGATGTGTGGTGATGGACAGAGAGAGAGAGAGACAAAGAGACAGATAGAGACAGAGACAGAGAGAGAGTCAGGAGAGAGACAAATACAGAGACAGAGAGAGACAGAAACAAAGAGAATTAAAGAGAGACAGAGAGACAGAAACCCAGAGAAACAGAGAGAGAGGGAAAAAATAATAGAAGTAGCATAATGTATGGTCATTTTGAAAACGCATGAAAAACTATAAAATTAATTATGAATTTTTCTTATAAGTATCCAGCATGGAAAAAATATCCTGCATTCATTAATTTTTATTAACCACTTTTGTTTCTGTGACAATGTTCACAATATACTTACAATCCCCTCATCACTAAGGAAAAAAGTAGTGAACTGACCACAAGCAATCTCAACAACAGCAGTTGTTATTCCTGCATAATTATAACTATGAAAAACATTATAATTATAAATAATGATTATATTGTATCAAAAGTTGAAAAACATTTTAAGTACAGACATCAAGCTACACTACACTTGTGCTGCATATATAGAGGTATTCAACACAGAGAGTACAATTCTAACCCATTTTTCCTTCTCCAGCTGCAGTTGGTGTATTAACAGACATACGATCAGAACTTCCAATACCAAGTTGTCCCTCTGAATTATCACCCCATGAGTAAACTTTATTTTCAGCAGTGATGACAACAGTATGATGACTACCAATAGCAACTTTTTTAATTAATGATGGTAGTTCCAGCAGCTTGGGTGAGAGCACAACATGCTCAGAGCAACCCGCTATAGTGCTGAATTCGTTACTCCCCCACGAGTATAGTTTTCCATCTTTGGACAGAGCTACCACATGTCCACAATTACCTCCAATAATACCAACTACTCCTGAGGTAAGAGATAGTAATGGTGGGTACAATCATGTCACTGTGCATGCACTTGCATGTCATGTACACATGCAGGAAAGCAAAGCAAGGGCAACAAATAATTGACTATAGTTATAATGAGAAATAGGCAACAGTCAAATAACTTTTAGCTAACCTTTGTCACAGAGGCCAGAAACCTTTTTAGCAAAGGTGAAAGATGAAGTAGAACCAACCCCAAGAGGGCAATGATTGCCATTAATTCCAATAGCATAAACTTGATTATCCTTAGTAATAACAATAACATTGTTCCCATTATCAAGAACTGCAAAATATTCTATTTTCGAGAATATATTACGCTGGACCACATTAAGAACAGGCCATATACTCATTGTGTTGCCATTCATGGCCTTATATGTCTTGAGTGGATTAAATCTAGAAAACTAATTCTGAAATCTCAATTAAGGATCAGCTAAATTACAACACTAAAATTATTATGTTAGCTACAATTAGATGGAACCTCACAAAGTTACAAAATATTGCCCATGAATCATGTAACAAACTGTCTTATACTGTTAGTAAACTGTCATACATGAAGTGTTAGTAATTAGATTTCACATTATTGTAGTTTGAGGGAAACCATATGGAGCCAGAATACAGATTTTGGTAGGCCCACTCATGAATTGTACTTATAAGCTTATAAAGGTACGTTGCAAAGTAGTGGCTAGCTGCACAACAAAATACAATTGTAGCATTGACAATTAACAATTAGGTTTCACTGAGCTCGCTTGCGAGATCTGACCGCTTGACGTGGGCTAGGCCTGTCCCAATTATGTTAGCATAATCATGAGCATAATAATGCTGGGTTAAGTTTTTCATAAAAGATCACATGTCCCACCACATGGTAATTATTAGCTGCCTAGCTGGCTCTATTTACACAACTCACATTACAGTGTCTGACTCTTCAATGGTAGATTCAGACTCGAGTAAGACAATGGTGATAGCAAGAGTAGCTCATTAACAGCAGTAGCCAGTTGTATCCCTACTAGATAGGTATTTTCTCTTCTCTGTTTTAAAGCTAGTATTGTTTTGCAGTATAATAATCGTTAATTTTTAAAAAAAGAATCGTTTTCAAGCGTGATCTGGCATAGTGGAACGAATTTCTGAGCAGTGGAGGATAATTGGGACAAGGCCTAGCGTGGGCATAGCTCCGCGAGTTGGATTCTACACGTGGGAGGATGTGATAACGTGATACTATACACAAGATGGCAGAAAGTCAAGGGAAGAAGAGAGTTGCTGTAATAGGATCAGGCAACTGGTAAGTTTACTAGGGAATCTCAACACATACACTTCTTATATAAAGTTCATCCAAAATAGGTTCTTTACGAATGTTATACGGCTGTAGTACTTCATACATTGTATCATATATATATATATATATATATATATTTAGCTTATAGTTTGTACTTCATTTTACTTTTAGAAAGGTGGAAGGGAAAGAGAAGTGTTGGCATCCTCCATCCCAATCAAGGTGTTGTGAGATGGCTTCTGGTTGTCTTTGAACACTCACTTGAATTGAGGGAGGAATACTTGGGTCCTGAAATCTTGTACAGTGTATGTATCAATTTCAGTATTGCTAAACAGTAATACACTCCTTGATATTAACTAAACTGAATCCGATAAGTTTAAAACCCTTCAGACTGTTAGTTCTTAAGTGGAGTCAAACATCACACTAGGTTCACAGTTCCTGCACACAAGGTATCATACAGGAATGTTAATTAGCAAGAAGAAAAACACTCCAAAGAACTATGAGTGATACTATGATACACATGATTGCAGCTGCTCTTTTTTTGAGAATGCCATACTGTGCTTTTCAAGTTGCTTGATATTAGTCTCGTCCCAATCCCCATGCTAGAATGACTAATCAAATCTACTAATTCCCATGATATTCAAATTTGATTGGTCAATTCCTTTGGTTGTAACTCCATACGTTTTAAGCAACCTGAAAAGTTTAATAGAATCCACCATTCTTTTGTCATTCATGACATGGGGGAAAACATCAATTGTGAATGGCAATGCCTACCAAATAACCCCTATAACTACATGTGTATGCAGGGCTGCATTTAAGGGGGGGGGGGGGGGGGGGGGGGAGGGTGGGGGTGTGGCATTTGCCCCCCCCTAGGGGAGCTCCTGCCCCCCTAGACTTTCATGTGTGACAGAAATTTCAGCTGTTACAGAAAAATACACAAGTGTTTCCCAAAATGTCACCTTAGTTTGCCAATATGTGCTTACGGCACATGGTAACATCGTTGCCCCCCTACGTTCTCAAAAGTCTCATATTGCCCCCCCCCCAGCTTCATTTTTTGTATGCAGCACTGGTATATATGTATGTATATATTGCAGCTGTAAAACTTTTAATCGTCGAATATTTGTGGCATTTGCATGTATATTTTTAAACCTGCCTTGTCACTAGTAAGTCTATTGCTAGTTTAGCTCTTGTTTATAAGGTGGCATTGGGTTCTAGCTAAAGAGCTTTATCCAATGCTATATTCCTTTGATGTGGTAAAAGGAAATCACAGATAAGCTTTCAGCACCACTCTGTTGAAGTGTGGCTAGCTAAAACACTGTAGCACTCCAGATATTATACTCCTTTGCAGTAACCTCTGGTTATTTTTCATAGTCTGGATGACCTTGAGCTGATTTTATGTAGACAGACCTCACCATTTCATAGCTGTTCCATGCTGTATTTTTCAACTATTAGTTCCTTTGTTTGATGAATCTATTGCTGCTACAGACAAGAATCTGCAGAGCAATGATATCGTTATCTGATGTATATTTACTAATAGATATAGGAAATTATTATACTGCGTACAGTTACCTGGCATTTTAAAGTTTACCTTAGTTCTATCACATCAAAATGTAAAGGGAATTCATACATTACCATGATTAAGATACAAAGTAGTACTATAGTACTACTAAGAAGTAAAGTTGCCTATCACCTTATTAAAGTGTAGCACCCATCATAGTATGTAAATTCAGGTACTATACCTAGGCCAACTGGAAGTGATTTGTTTAATTTGGTTATAGTATCACCACTTAACCTTGTTTTAATTTTTTTGTATTTTTTAATGCTAATGTTTTGTTGATTGTAATTACAGTCATACTGTTGTTTTATATAATGTATATATATATATATATATATACATGTAGTGGAATGTGTGTGTTTACATTAATGTACATATACTTGTAGGGGTTCTGGTATTTCAAGAATAATTGGCTTGAATATTCTGGAGAAGGGCAAATTTGTAAATGAGGTATTTTGTAAATGTAATTCTGTCAATCTACATGTATATTCATATTTCATGTGCATATATAATTATTAGTTCTACAAAAGTATCGTTTCAACTAAAATAACACTATATCCATTCCAGTATCAACTTTCTAGTTCTTTAAACTAGTTAATGATAAAATTGTTATGGCTTATAGGGCCATCCTATAATTGCTTTTCCACAGTTTTGATGTATGTTTATATACCAGTATATATGTTTGTGTCATTTACATGAGTATGTGTTGTATACACAGTTAAGGAAGTTGCGTGACTCGTAAAAGAACATGAACTCGAACTACAGACCAGCGGTCTAAGTACACAGATCTTTGATGAAACTGAAGTACTCCTTCAAGGTTTTAAATACTAACTTCCTCTTCTATGAAACTAAACAACTTATACTTACTTGTTAAAGATTCTTGCATCATCTTTATACTGTTTCTCTGCTATATACAACAGTTATTAGTATTAGTTGCACTTTTAATTCTTCCTGCTGGTCTGTAGATTGAGCACACGTTCTGTTACATGCCACGCCCATTAATTGACTGAGTCCCCTGGAATGACCCAGTTTTCCATCATTTCTAAATATCCTGCAGTTACACTTACATGTACGTTTTCAGAGTACACAGAAAGGTAGAGACACAGTGATTTCAGCAATAATTGATACATAGTCACTGCAAAGCAATCATAGGGATACCAATATGTTTTTTTTTACTGTATATCAGACATGGGGTAATAATAATAGATAATATTAATAGTAATAGTGGAGATTACATGTTTCAAGGTAATATTAATAGTAACAGGTAATTAAAAAAGAAGTGATAGTAATTGAAATATAATTACACTAACTTTGGAGGTATTAGTAAAAGTAATAGATTTTATAAGGTAATAGTAATAGTAATAATTATATTACACTAACATTTGAAGTATTAGTAATAGTATACTGATTTTTTAAGTAATACATTACATTTCATTGTAGTTGACCCCATGTCTGTAGTGTATACATGTTTGTGGTCACATATGCATTGTATATGTAGTTAATGAAGTCAGCATTCTGAAGGGCTCAGTCAAGTAGTGATCGTATCACGTGAAGATGTGTGGTTAAGGAACAGGACTAATGACTTTAAGCATATAGCTTTGTCAAGTCTGAACCCAACAAACTAATCAGTGTTCTCCCTATAGCACAGCATTCTGCCACATTTCTTTTTTTTATTAATATGTTTATGTATATATTTTAGGGCTGCTGCGACATAACGATATATCGTATATCGTGACATAACCGTGCACGATATATCATATCGCGAAATTTATTTATATCGATACAAAAGGGTGTGGCAATTAATTTGTGTAGACACGCCCATGCAATTTTAACACGTGAAAGATGGCAGAGTGTAGTGAGCTCGTATATCAGGAAAAAGATTTATATACTCACCCTCGAGCTAAGAGTAAAGCGTGGATTCACTTCGGATTCAAAAAAGACTCCATGGGAAAGCTTGTCAAAGATAAAGTTTTTTTGTAGGATTTGTCGATCGTCGATTGCATACTCTGAAAACACTTCTAACCAGACCTACCATCTTCAAAAACAACATCTTTTAGCTTTCAAGGAAGTAGAGAAAGAAAGGAAACACAACAAGAAAGACGATGAAAAGCAAGCTAAGCAACTAGAATCTTATTCAATAAATAAATATAGTACATAACATATATTTAATGTTTATGTCATGACATATGTCATATCGTGACATAAACTGCCATGACATATGACATGAAAAATTTCCATATCGTGGCAGCACTAATATATTATATTTTTGCAATTGCATTATTTAAAATGGTGAGAGTCAGCCATGATTACTGAACCACAAAGCAATCATAGGGATACTGTTCTTCTATATATCTTCAGTGCTCTGCCCACACTGGTCGGCACTGGTCGGGAATAACCACCACTCAGATGAATTAACCACCTCTTAGACACCTCTTAAATAACTTAACCACCAGATAATACGTATATAGGCTACGGAGACAGAATTAAGTATATACTGGATAAACAGCACTAAATGCAATGCAGAATCTAACCACCATTCTAAATATCCTGGGCAGAACACTGTATCTTGTTCTCCATACTTATATACATGTACTGTATCTAATATATCTATTTGTTTTCCAGGTATTAATGTGGGTATTTGAAGAGATAGTTGATGGTAGGAAACTGTCTGAAATTATTAATGAAAAACACGAAAATGTGAAATATTTACCGGGTGTAAAACTACCCGAGAATGTGGTGAGTATAATTGTATCATAATTACATGTACTGATTGATTACTGTACTGTAGTGTATTGATTACTGTACTGTAGTGTATTGATTACTGTACTGTAGTGTATTGATTACTGTACTGTAGTGTATTGATTACTGTACTGTAGTGTATTGTTTACTGTACTGTAGTGTATTGATTAGTGTACTGTAGTGTATTGATTAGTAATTTCTGTCTCACTACTATGTTGTTCAATTGACAAGTACACCAATTACTGTCAAAACTAATGTTGAACTACTTTAGTGTGGAATTGAAATTACTAAGCAACTACTGTACTGCATCATGACATTTTTTTAACATATACTGTATATTACATATAAAGTAAGCACATCCTAATTTTGAGGTCATCTTGAATGTGAGCAGACTTGAATTTATATATACAGCGCCGATCAGACGCAAGTTAACAGCTGCGCGCGTGTGCATCTCGAGTTGCGCGCGAGCGCTTTGCGAGCGCATTTCTTGACGCGCGTGTGCGAGTATTTATGGGCGTGTTCGAGTGCATGCGCGCGCGAGCGCTCGAGCGTCGAGCACACGCGCGAGCGTGTATATAAGACGTTGCGACGATCTCTAGTGTATGCGGGTATTCTACTGACTTCACTATTGTGTTTTTTCCTCAACTACTTTTAAAATGCCAAGAGTATCGTTGGAGACAAGGAGGAGGATTGTTGCAATCAGCAAATCTGGGTATTCTGTCCCAGATATTCAGAACCGCCTTGCTGAGGAGAGAATTTATACTAGTAAAGTCTCCATCTACAAAATTCTTAAAAAATACCAACAACATGGAGTGACAACAGATTTACCCCGAGGTTCCCACACTCCGAAGCTTAGTTTGGACCAGATAAAATTCATTGACAATGCAATGGCAGAGAATGATGAACTTACAGGGAGGCAGATGCGTGAACTCTTGCATGAGAAGTGGCCAAATTTAGATGTGTCAATAAGTACTATAAAACGAGCAAGACAAAATATAGGGTGGGTGTCAACAAGACCGAAGTACTGTCAACTTGTCAGAGCCGTAAATATGGAAAAGAGACTGAGTTGGTGCAAACAGCAAATTTCAGCAAAAGAAACATTTGATAATGTAATTTTTACAGACGAATGCTCAGTACAACTGGAGAACCATGGCAGGCTCTGCTTTCGAAAGAAAAATGAGCCTAGGAAGTTGAAACCAAAACCAAAGCATCCCATCAAAGTCCATGTGTGGGGAGGGATTAGCAGAAAAGGAGCTACATCAATTGTCATTTTCACTGGAACACTGACATCTATACGCTACTGCACAATACTAGATAGCAGTTTAAAACCATTTATCGAGAGAACATTCCCTGACAAAAACTATCGATTTCAACAGGATAATGATCCGAAACATGTCAGCAATTATTCAAAAACTTACTTTGCTGAAAATTCTATCAACTGGTGGCAAACACCTCCGGAGAGCCCTGATCTTAACCCAATCGAAAATGTGTGGGGTTCCCTGAAGTACTTTTTACGTCACTCATATAAACCAAGAAATCAGGACTCATTGATTGCTGGTATTCTTCTGTTTTGGAAGACATTAACACCTGATGTTTGCAGCAAGTATATATCACACTTATATAAAGTAATGCCGAAAGTAGTTGAGGTTAATGGTGCTGCTTCTGGATATTAGAAATCTTCCGTTTTTTTTTTTTTTTTTGAACGGTTTTTTTTAAAGCCACCAATTTACAAAAGAGATCACCCTCTTATTATTTGTTAATACTATACATGTAGTTCATAAAGTATAAAGTAATAATAACTGTAATAGAAATTAAATTTTCACACACATAAATAAAACAGAAATTGAAAGAAAATAAAGATGTAAACTGAAAGGCAGATGTTTTACTGCAGTTTAAAAATGTTCATAAAGATAGTATATAGTGTGTTTTACTACAGGTAAAACTGTACTTCTACTTCTTCTGACTAGCTGACTAGTAAAAAAAGATATATTCTATCACACATTCCACCTTGGATTTACCAATGTAATGAGACATTGAAGACATCATGAGGGAAGACATCCATCTCTCTCCAAGTCATCAAGCAACAATAAAAGTCGGCCATATTGACCCTACAGAGCTCGTTTAACAAAAAAAAACTATCAAAAGACGAGATGAAGTCTTCAAACGTGAAGAGAGTTTTAGAACTGGACGGCCAGATAATTAGTTTTGTTGAGAAAACAGCTTAACAGAAGTCCCTACTTGAGTTACTTAATAATCAAGCTGATTAATAATAAGTTTGATTGACTCTTCACAATAGAAGTTGATACCAGTTAGAAATAGCTCCTGAATTTCCCTTTTTACTCTCCAACAACACTTTCATTATAGCAGTAAAATAAATAGTATAATATACAGTACATTACATACAATAACTAAATTTATATAAGGCCTAGCCACGTGGTGATATGAGCATGCTCAGATCACCACGTGGCTATTTGCTTCTGTTCAATCGCCTACAGGCTTCGTCGATGGACCTGATACAAGCTGTCCATGCCTTGGTTGTTGTTTCACTTTCCACCAATGGGTAGAGTTGAAATGCTGTTTTCTCAACAAAACTAATTTTCTGTGGATCCAATCTCATTTTCCCAAACACCCCCTTAACGTTTGATGTTTTCATCTGCTCTTTTGTGAAGAGCTCTCTCACAAGATTGGCACAAAAATTTTTCCTGGAACAGCTCCTCTTTCGTACATCAAAAACATTTATTACATGAGAGAAGTCTGTGGTGGTGGTGGTGGTGTCTACGGGTGGCAAATCCAGCTCCAGAAAAAGTTCCATCTCACTAGGTGAGTAAAAGTCTTGTGATGCTGATGACTGTGATTGTTGTGGTATAGATGTCAGTGATGGTTGTGACGATACATGTAGGATTGGTACAGGATCTGATAGGATTGATGATGGTGGTAGCAAGGTTGGTTGTGACTGTTGTATCGCCCCTGATGGTACAGGTGATGGAAGTGGAGGTGATATATGATGGCTATATATGTCCATCAAAATCAATTCTATGTTATCAAGCTTAGCCATTAGTTTTTGACAGCATTTGCATGAGGTAGACTCCTGTAGTATAATACGTTAACAATAAATGTGAAGATTTGAAATGTTAAATAGTTATATACTGTACATGTATGTACTCTTAGTCTCTTGTAGGTTTCACCTTACCTTGGGTAAAAAATGTTTAATCGGAGTCCCTTCTGTTGGTGTTGGAACATCATCACTCTGCAGGCATAATACATGTAGGTAAATTTATAAAAATACAGTTTACTGTCATATGTACTTACAAAACTAATGTCTGCTTCTAGTTCTTCCCTCCATTCATTATCCTACAAAATGAAATATAATTATATAATAAAATTGTCACAAAGAATTTTCACACTTAAGTTATGTTCAAACATAAGTATACACATCAATTCTTATTTCTCACTGTATTTGTCAAAGTCTTTTCTTTGGTTTCTGTTGATAGTTTTTCTATTGTAGATTCTATTGATTCTATTGTTTCTATTGATTCTATTGATTGTGCCTATGATTCAAATGAAATATTAATTAAGTGAATATTAAATGCCAAGTATATTACTTACATTGGTTAGTTTTGGTGATCCCAGGCATAAGATTTTAAAGTCTTCCTATTGGTTGTTTTACATAGATATTAATTGATGACTGTAGGCTATTATATAGGCACTTGCCTTTTGTTTTGGTAGCTTTTTTGTTGTATGTTTTCCTCTACTGTTTGTTTTTTTTGATGTTTTTCTTGATTTACTACATGTAGGTTTATCTTCCTGACTTTGAATCTGTGATTGAAGAAGATCATATAACAATAATGGGAAAAAAGATTTGCTTACTGACTTTTCGTTTGTTGGGTTTTGATTTGTTTTGTTCCAACAGATTGTTCTCTATTTTTGACAGAGTGTTTTTGTCACCTTTATAAGAATGCAATAATAGTATAACAATGTTATATATACAATTTATATATAGATATACAATGTACTTACCTATTCCAACTATTGTCGCATTGAGGTATGATGTGCCGTATTTCACACGTTTTACAATGCCAATTTCAACATTATCTCGAGTTTCAAATTTCGTTTCATCAATTACACAGAGACCATTGTCGATTTGGAATTGCACTAGGTACAAATCTTGAGTGTCTTTCAGTGCAGTTCTGTATGTCATCTTAATCTTTTAATTTAAAATTATGATAGAGGTTCAGTTATTGCAGCTGGTATGCAAACAGCTGGTATTGCGCGCGCTCGAGCGTGCACGCGCGCGCACACGCACGTTCGAGTGCGCGCGAGTTCGAGTGTGCGCGAGTACGAATCGAATACACGTACACGCGCGCGAGTACAGTGCGAGTAACATTCGAGTTACTCGCGAGTTCACCTCGCGCGTGTGTTAACTTGCGTCTGATCTGGGCTGTATGTACATGGGTACTATTGACATGTACATGTACATGTGTGTACATTGATTATTGGTATTTATAAGTACATGTACATGTTAGAGCTGGGTGATAGTGCAATTTTTTACAGTGATACTGTATGTTCATGATATTACGATATAAAACGATAGTTAATTAGTTACATTTAATCTCATTTATTTGTATTGCATAGGAATGATAGCTACTTTAGACCTTTCTGTTTCGTACTCTTGTTGATGATGATTTTCGAGATGAAAATGCAGGTTGGAAGTGCCACCAGTATACTTTAATTCTTTTTTTTTACACAACTTACAAACCATTTCAGTTCGTATCTTCTTCTCTGTCCTTCCATCAGTACTAGTTTCAAACCCAAAATAATTTCCAGACTACACTAGTAGCTCGCTCCAATGGTACGAAGCTAGGTTACATACAGGTGGTGTTGTCTCCCATTGAGACGGACATTTTAATTCAACATGAGGTCGATAATGATTTGCGCATGCACAAACCAACGTGCAAACTATTGACAGTGAAAAAAGTGAATATCGTGAAAGATTGGAGCTCTAATATCAACAATATGTTGGATTTTCCGAATATCGCCCAGCCTTAGTACATATATTATAACATCAGATCATTGGAGTACTTTTTCTCTGTTTCTTTCTTAGATAGCAGTACCTGATCTTGTAGAAGCAACAAAGGATGCTGATATTCTGATATTTGTTCTGCCACATCAGGTACAAGTATATGTATATGTGTGTGCTAAATGTACATGTACAGGAAGTATATGTGTGTGCTAAATGTACATGTACAAGTACATGTATGTGTTTGTTAAATGTACATGTACATGTACAAGTACATATGTGCTATATGTACAGTGTGTGCTAAATGTACATGTACAGGAAGTATATCAGGGTTTTCCCCAGAAAATAAAAGTAGCGCGTAAGTGTGTGTGTGGCATGCGCCAGTTAGTTGTGGCAAAAGGAATTGTATATTGCATTATACACATTAGTTAAGAAAATTAAACACACATCTAAACAATTCTCCAGTTTTACACATTTATTAGTTAAGACTATTAAACACATAAGATATCTAAACAATTCTCCGTACTGGGTATAACCAAGAGAATTCCTTTTCCCACTGAGTCTTGTAGCCAACTGCGTGTTAATCAACCAAAAAAAAGTAGCGTGGCGGCGCGCCACGCTAACGCGCTGTGGGGAAAACCCTGTATATGTGTGTGCTAAATGTACATGTACAAGTACATGTGTGTGCTAAATGTACATGTACAGAAAGTATATGTGTGTGCTAAATGTACATGTACAAGAACATGTGTGCTATATGTACATGTGTGTGCTAAATGTACATGTACAAGTACATGTGTGCTATATGTATACCGGTTTAGTTAGCCTGTTCACACAGGTGTATGAGTGAGATGTTTGATTTGGACCCTGCCAGCTGAGCTGCCTTGGTAGCTCAGTTGGTAAGAGCATCTGTCCGGAGTGCAGAGTGTCGTGGGTTCGAATCCCACCTGAGGCAACTCATTTTTTCATTTTTCATTTGCCTCAGGTGTCTTTCTTTCTTTCTTTCTTTCTTTCTTTCTCTCATCTCAGTATTATCATGTATATACTTAGGTTTAGTGTTTGGCGTCTTGGTGGTTTAATTACCCCGGCCTTCGCTTGTATACCGGTTTAGTTAGCCTGTTCACACAGGTGTATGAGTGAGATGTTTGATTTGGACCCTGCCAGCTGAGCTGCCTTGGTAGCTCAGTTGGTAAGAGCATCTGTCCGGAGTGCAGAGTGTCGTGGGTTCGAATCCCACCTGAGGCAACTCATTTTTTCATTTTTCATTTGCCTCAGGTGTCTTTCTTTCTTTCTTTCTTTCTTTCTTTCTCTCATCTCAGTATTATCATGTACAGAAAGTATATGTGTGTGCTAAATGTACATGTACAGGAAGTATATGTGTATGCTAAATGTACATGTACAAGTACATGTATATGTGTTTGTTAAATGTACATGTACATATACAAGTACATGTGTGTGCTAAATGTACATGTACAAGTACATGCATATGCTAAATGCAGCCACAATAGCTTGGAAAATGAGCAGCCGCAATGGCTTAGAAAATAAGCAGCCACAATGGCTTAGAAAATTAAGTAAAAATAGAACACCGAATGCCTAGTCTTGAGAACTGGGAATGGTGGGTTAAAGATCTTTGATGGCTAGCCAACTCTCCCCACTCATCCAGTGTCCATATAATAATAATAAAAATAGTATATTTAAATAACAAGTACATAACGTAATGCAACTCACAAACCAAGAAGAGAAGTATAGAGCTGCCGTAAACTTAAGTTGGTCATATGGGCAAAGTTTGAGATTAGTGAGGCACACCAAGTATCTGCTCTTAAAAGTAGCTGGCAATCATTGACTACCCATGCAACACACAAAAGAAGTACTGATTAGTACTGATTATAATTTACATGTACAAGTACATGTGTGTGCTAAATGTACATGTACTAGTACATGTGTGCTAAATGTACATGTACTTGTACAAATACATGTGTGTGCTAAATATACATGTACATGTACTAGAACATGTGTGCTAAATGAACATGTACAAGTACATGTGTATCCTATATGTACATGTGTGTGCTAAATGTACATGTACATGTACAAGTACATGTGTGCGCTCAATATACGTGTACATGTATATACACGTGTCCTAAATGTACATGTACATCTACGTTGTACAAGTACATGTCTGTGCAAAATATACATGTACAAGTACATGTATACTAAATGTACATGTACATATACATTGTACATTGTACAAGTAAATGTGTACTAAATGTACTCAAAATTGTGGGGACGATAAATAATTTACCATGTATTTTGATATTTCGGTATTAAAACATTTTTTGATACTGTATTGTGGTATAGGAATGAATATTGTGATATATATAACTGAATACCAGTACACTGCCCAGCACTATTAGTTAGTGTACCATATGTGACCATGAATGAGAAAATCAGTCATTTGGCAAAAATTAATTTGTTGAAGGCTTACATTTGAATGCATGTAATGCAGCTGTTTTGAACAAGTAGAAAACTATTGGTATCCAGGAAGAGCACCTATTCCTCTGCCTAGATACCAAATTTAGGTATTTTCCTTTGCAAAATGGCTGAGTAATGGACATTTACATTGTAAATGTAACTGCTTGTATTTGTCACATACATGTACATGTAGTCTAATTTTTTAGTGTAGGCTTTAGTATTAGCCTATAATTACTGTGAAGTATGTAACTTATCTTTCCTCTCTTCATTCAGTTTGTTACAAAGGTTTGTGATCAGTTGAAAGGTAATATTAAAAAGGATGCTTTTGCCTGTTCATTAATAAAGGTGAGAAATGTATTTAATATGTAACATGTATGTACTGTACATGTACATAAACATACATGTACATGTTAGTGCTAAATAGCAAGAGTTTACATGTACAATGTACATGTAAGCATTTGATCAGCATCTCAAAATATTAGTATTATATTTCTTCATTTGTGGTTTGCTGGAATTTTGCTGACAAACAAACAGACAAACAGACAAACAGACAAAACGATTACAGTAACCCTCCGCTCCGCCTATGCAGGCGAGGGTTAATAAACTAAATTGTGAGAAACTACACATACACGTACTATAACCCTATGATTGCTTTCCACGGGGTTGAATCTATATATATATATATATTTATATTCTTGTGTCCACTTGCGCGAGTATGTGTTGTATACGTAGTTAAGGAAGTTACGTCATTCCCGGGGGCTCGGTCAATTAAACGGCGTGGTGCGTAAAAGAACGTGCACTCAAGCTCTCGTAGAAACTGGCTAGCTACAAATGTATTCTGCCTGAAATATATTGCTAAAGTTCTACAAGGTACTTTAAAAGGTAAGGAGAGTAGATAATCAAAATAATAACTATAATAGACTGTTGTGTTTCAGGCATGATAAAGTCAGCCATGATTACTGAATGCTGAACACCATAAAGCAATCATAGGGATACTTTTTTCTCTATATATTAACCTTCGCCCGCATTGACGGAGTGGATGGCTACTGTAATTTTTTTGTCTGTTTAATCTTTAATTTGTCTGTCGGAAAAATTCCACCGAACCTATGAACATTGGCACTTTCAAAATACTACCAGCAGACGTCAAATCTTACAAGGATCAACAGTAACAATAGGCTTTTGCTTAAACCTTTCTGTTTTAAAGTTATGACAATTTTTGTAACTCGCGGCTGCCGTTTAACAACTTTCAGATGACGTCTTTTAGCAGAAGAGTTTACACATGTACTTCTGAATTAGTATTCTTCTTTGCAATGAGCTGTACATGTTCTCCTGTGCTCTTGTTGGTAGTATCACTGTCATCTAAAGATATGACAGAGGCAAAAGATGACGTGAGCAGGGTTTAATCCGGGGGGGGGGGGGGGGGGCTAAGGGGGCAAATGCTCCCCCCCCAAGCATATGACACCATTACCAAACATATCATTAAATTCTCATTAAATTCTATTATATCATACAGTACTACGTAATAGGGTTGCCTCTCCTCCCCATGCCAAACGTGCCCCCCCCCCCCCACAATTTTCTACAATTATTAATTTTGCCCCCTCAAGGACATATGTCTAGATTAAACCCTGCGTGAGGGTTGATGCCATTTTACTTTGACACATTTACAGACAGTAGAAGTGCAATGTTGAAAATTAATACAAAACATTTGTAAAAATTAAAAACGTAGTATGAAAAAAATGGAAAATAAATCTAAATGATATAATACTGCCATACCACTCAGCTCTAACATCTTATAATTATTTATTTATAGGGTGTAGATGCTTCTCAAGGTGGTATTCAGTTAGTATCACATATGATACACAAAGCTCTCGACATTGATGTATCAGTACTAATGGGAGCTAACATAGCTTCAGAAGTCGCCAGAGATGAGTTTTGTGAATCAACTCTAGGTTAGTTAATCAAAATCAAACAGAGCTAATTCCTAGTGCAGCCCTCACCAAGATTAAAGGCTGCAACAAATAATCTATTGATATACATTTATCTATGTATCTACACACTTAATACCTATTTATATCCATACATAAATATATCTGTTGCTCTCCATCTATTTAATCTCTGTCTCTCTGCTACAATGTACTTCTAATATACATGTACTCTATAATGTTGATCATGTGTCTTCAGTTACTATTAAAAGTAGTGGACTGAACATTCAAACAGAGCTATAGTCTGTTCACATTCACAATGTCCTGATGTGATGACTTTATATGTAATATAATGTATAGTTTAATGTCATAAGGTTAATACATGATTATAAATGTATTGTAACTTGATATTGAAGCAATGGATTAAAATTTAACATACACGAAAAAAGAACGGAAAGGAGTGGAGGAAATGGTGGAGGAAAAATGATTGTTCTGAGGTCATGGTGAACGTGAATGACCTTTAATTACTAGGGCAGCTCTCACCAAGATTAAAGGTTGCAACAATGACACCATGACCTGAGAAAAGTGTTCATAACTTCAGTTTTTAATCTCCAACAATGTTTTTCCATGTGCCATTTTCATATTGTTATCCCGTTCTGTTTTGACTATCAAATTTCAATCAATTGTTTCATTATTGCATTACAAATATATCATGTATTAACCTTATGATATTAAACTATACACTATGGTGCATGTAAAGTCATCACATCATAATTTTGAGGTCATCTTGAATGTAAATAGGTTTTATTATTATCATCATTCTTTATTCAAGTATAATTTTATCCCTATTATAACTGGAGTTGGGCAATAGTTCCATTGCAATAATCATATTTGATGATTTAGGTCAATGACAAAATATTGTCTTCCTACAATAAAATAATAGTTATAATATATGTGGTTGAAAAATACTATAACACTTAATTTCGAGCTGTTTGCTCTCAAACCAAATGTCATGTTTTTAAAAAATGAGCTTATGTTTGCTATCATAGACAGTATTAATGAAGAGTTACAATATTGTAATAATCACAAGTCACCTTTAGGCAATTATCGCAAAACTTAATTTTCAATACCGCCCAACCCTAATTATAATTATTGGTAGTAATGTTACTTTATCTTTTCTCTATAATTTTTACATCTTGTACATGTACAGGTACATGTATTATATAAGTTTGAGAAAAGATTTTAAAAATAATTGTGTCGCACATAGTTAGGCTTGAACCAACAACCTTTCGGTTAACAGCCGAACGCGCTAACCAATTGCGCCATACGTGCTTGCCACAGACAAGGATTCATGTACATGTATATTAGTTTTGTTTTAGTGAATTTTGAATTTTAACTGTATTATTTATCATATGGGAAGCCATTAGATGAAAGGCACTGCCAGTGAAATATACAGCATACACAACTGATATCTGATATCTGCTAGGGGATATCAGATATCACTTATAAAATATAACCAGAGATAATAAATTTTGCAATAACAAATTCAAAGAGTAAGAATAAAATAAGTATTATCGTAGAAGTCACAGTGACTCTTCTTCAGTGGAGACACACAATCAATGTTCACGATAAGATTTCCAATTGAACAGCCATGAATACCTCCAAGTATGCCAGAAATTGAGCTGTTTCGACGAATCTCTTACTACAATCAGGATTAAAAGATCTATTAAATTGTGAAGAACCAAGACGTTGCTGTTCTTCTCCACCCAGTATACAAAATCTCTTCCTAATGGAGAAAAAAAAAACACTTCGTTGCAATGACTTTGGGTCACTTATTCCAAATATGTCACAATCCCACAACTTCTCTTCAAGTGGAGTGATTATACATGTACTAGATGTGCTCCTCTTTGTGTTGTTCGGAAAGTATCCTTTGGTGATATCATTTTTTTCTTGTTTGCTCCTGTTTTAAACCTTTTCACAGGATGGTATTTACTTAATTTCTTCCTTTTCAGTAGCTTGAAAACTTCCAAATCACTGTGTGGATCAATATGTTCCTTGTCCATTTTGTCCAAACAACAGCCCAACTATAGCCTCACAGTCACTTCTCAGTATGAAGATACTCTTAGCAGGATTTTGACGTACTTTGATTACCATGGCATTCTTATAGTACCTACATGTTGTATGTCATTGTGGTTGTTATGGAGACCTCTGACATCACTTCCTTGATAACACAGATCTAATGGCTTCCCACAAAATAGATCAGTTAATGCACCCCACCTCCATGTGTTATCGATACACACTCAATGATATTCATATATCACTTCGTGTGTATACGCGATGTACATATTGTATACATGTACTATATTATAATAATATCACATGTACATACATGTACATGTACATACATGATAATACTGAGATGAGAGAAAGAAAGAAAGAAAGAAAGAAAGAAAGAAAGACACCTGAGGCAAATGAAAAATGAAAAAATGTGTTGCCTCAGGTGGGATTCGAACCCACATGTACATGTACATTTATGTACATGTGATGTACATGTATGTATATTTCCATTATTTGGTATTATATTTTGTACATGAATTACATGTCAGTTGGTAAGAGGATCTGTCCGGAGTGCAGAGTGTCACGGGTTCGAATCCCACCTGAGGCAACTCATTTTTTCATTTTTCATTTGCCTCAGGTGTCTTTCTTTCTTTCTTTCTTTCTTTCTTCTTTCTCTCATCTCAGTATTATCATGTATATTTGTATGTTTATTATATATTATATATTATACATGAATTACATGATATTATATACTGTACATGTAGGTGCTCGTAATGAAGTCAATGGACAGATATTATATGACTTGTTTCATAGACATCATTTCAGGATATCAGTTACTAAAGATGCAGCTACTGTAGAAGTTTGTGGAGCAATAAAAGTAAGAACCATAACCATATACATGTATAATATACCCTTTTCATGTTAGAGTGTGTTTATCTATGTCTACGTGTGTATGTGTGTGTGTGTCTGGCCATTTTCTGTCGGTACAGTGTGTGTGTGTGTGCGTGCATGCATGCATGTGTGTGTGTGTATGCATGCATGCATGTGTGTGCGTACGTGCATGTGTGTGTGTGTGTGTGCATGTGCATGCATGTATGTATGTGTGTGTGTGTGTTTGTGTGTGTGTGCATGTGTGCTTGTGTATGTGTGATATACATGTACATGTATGTGTTTCACTATAGTCACTATAGTATATCTGTGTAGGTATGGGTATATATACATGTACATAAATTATGTATGTTTGTGTATGTTGTATGTGTGTGTTTGTGTCTGTGTCTGTGTCTGTGTGTAATCACAAAGCAAATAAATTTACATATTCATGTGTTTAATTCTACAAGGGTGGGGTGAATTGCGTTATTTTAAATTATTTTTTATCATACAGAATATAATTGCAGTTGCTGCTGGATTTTGTGATGGACTTGGGTTAGTTAATTGTTATTATTATCAACAAATGCAAGAAAATTTGTGTATAACTCCTATAGAGTATGGGACAGTAAAATCACGATACAGTATAGTACATGTACCTCTCGGTACTGTATTAAAAGTCATTCATGTTCACCTTGGCCTCAGAAAAATACTCATAGCTTTATTTTGGAAACTCCAAAATCTTTTTACCTGCAATATTTTCATACAATTAACCTTCCTGTTCTTTTTATGTATGTAAAATTTCAATCCACTGTTTCATTTTTGAGTTAACGTTATAGTATAATCATGACGTTAACCTATACACTATATTACATATAAAGTCATTACATCCTAATTTTGAGGTCTCGTCAATGTGAACAGACTTCTATCATATTTACATTGTATGTTTAATTCTTCAGTTATGGTTCAAGTACAAAGGCTGCCGTTATGCGTATTGGATTGTTAGAAATGTGTAAATTTGCTGGTCAGTATTACAAAGGAGTGAGGATGGATACCTTTCTTGAGAGTTGTGGTTTCTCTGATATTATAGCTACCTGTTATGGGGGAAGAAATCGAAGGGTATCTGAAAAGTTTGTTACTGCAGGGAAGGTACATTAATACTTAATTGTGGTTACATTGTATATATCTGCATGTACCTGTATATTGATGTACAGGAGGGCGGGAAATAAGCCTACAATATCTGGTGAGCAATTCTGTCACCAGTGCTCACCATAGTTCAACTAGCATGCATTGAGCACTGTTATTTCCCACTCTGATGTACAGTATATATCAATAAAAAGTCATCATACAGTACAGTAATTATTCAGTAGTTACATTATCACACTACAGTAGTTCATTTTAACAGTAATTGGTGTAATCGTCAATTCAACACCACAGTAGTGAGACAGTAATTACTATACTGTACTGACAATAGAACTAAGGTAATTACTGTTACTGTATGGTTACTTTTTATTGACATATTCTGTATATATATTTATGTGCATGTATTATATAATTGCATAGTTTCACACTATGAATGTATTATGGATATGTACATGTACGTAACCCTATCTTGGTTTATGATGACTAATAATCATTACTTATGACATTCTCATGTCTTAAATGCATCATTCCGTGGGCTAATTATCTAGTAGGGCTGGATCGGATCCTGTCTTTTACTATTCACATATTCATTCACAATAATGGTCAGGTACCCGGATAATTGCTCTAAAAATTCTGACTTGTTTGCACTAAAATATATAGTATTACCTCACCTTTTTGCTGTAATGAACTGTAATAGTAGTGTTGTTTTAGTTAACTATAACTAAAACCCTTTTAATAAGGCATTATGATCGACTTTTAGTTAATGAAACTATAACTAAATTACAGGTTTGCAGCAGTAACTATAACTAACTAAAATGAAAATTGGCCAATAATTGGCACTTTTAGTTAGTTACCTTTTTGCTGTAATTACTCAATAGATGTTTATACAAGCAGCATTGGTGTTTTTACAGATCGTTCTGCACTCTACAAGCCAAAAAAGCTGGCAAAACAGAGCAAGACACTTAACAACTGCCATTTTATTGCAATTTCGATTTGACATGTTTGGTTTCTTCACATGCGCAAACATTAAATGAGTACCCAGATACAAAGAAACAGATCAGGATTTTCAGCCCTATACTCTAGTACTGACCAGAAGGAAATGATAAGCTTTTGTAAACTGCAATTAACACATTACAAAATATATAATAGAACCGTTAAAAAAACTAAGAATAGATAAACAAGTGACTGTAGTAGGTTGTTTCAACTTCCTTAACTCTTTATGCAATACATATGTGACATACAAGCAAGTGTATTATTGTTATATAAACATACCTCAAATCTATTGGGTAAGGATGGCCCTGTAGGTATTAAGAAACGTTTTAAAGTTTGTATATTAATTTAATTTTACTTGTAGTCAATTGAAGAATTAGAACAGGAGATGTTAAATGGTCAGAAGTTACAGGGACCTTTGGCTGCTCTTGAGGTTCATAAACTATTGAAAGAAGAGAAAAAAGAACAAGAGTAAGTTGTATGAACAATTAGATAATGCCTTTGCCCACAAGATAATAAAAATATTAGTGAGGGTTCTCACCAGGAAATTAATCAAGAAAGGTATTTTTTTTCTTATTAATTATTCATAAAACTAAACACATCACATCAAGCCACAACCACTTGTAATCTCCTACCTCCAACAATTAGAATAGAATATACAATAGCAATACAATAGCAATACAGTACAAATAATGTTTTTAGCATTCAAGAAGGTACTTTTCGTTTTAAGAAGGGTTCTGTGCCCTGGCATACACCAGACCCCTATTGTTATGCTAGTATACTTAGGTGTGTGAACTGACATTTTGAACCACAGTATAATAAAATGTCACCATACAGTACAGTAATTGCTCATTTCCACACTACTATAGTTCAACAGTAGTTTTGATAGTAATTGGTATACTTGTCAATTGAACACTACAATAGTGAAACAGTAATTACTCTACTATACTGACAGTAGAACTAAATTGCACATACCCACATGGTAATGACTGTTTGATGGATAAGTATCAACTCTAGCAAGAAAGTATTTATTTATACTTAGTATTTTGAATGCATAGTATATAGTTAAGGAGCCGGTATAACAATAATAATTCCCAGATTGCACCATATTGCCAATTTTAGGGGGTCCAAAATCAATGCCCCAGACCTCCTTACATCAACCATTGAAATCATACCACCCCCACCCCCAATCTCAAATCCTGAATCCGCCCTTGCTAAGGTAATTACTGTTACTGTATGGTGACCTTTTATTGCCTTCAGTTCAGTTTTTAATTTACTGGACATTTACTGAACAATATCCAGGTATTTCCATACCATTGGACAGACATATGAAACATAACTCCCTTTTAAAATTCCTGCATACAGGCATGGATATCCTGTAAAACCTCATAATAAGATGCAATATTCATTATCCTAAACACATTATACTTATTCTTGTGTACATAAATCTGTTTTGTTTGTTTTATTTTCCCAGTTTTCCACTAATGACTGCTGTATACAAAATCTGTTATGAGGGAGTACCACCAGAAGAGATGTTAAAAATGATATGAAATCTATTTCTACTGTTTCTGTAGTCTAATTTAATTATTAGTATTTTATTACTGACAAAGTTATGTGATGAAATGTTTTTTCATTTCACTTCATTATCTTACTGGAGTGACAATTATTATTTTAGTACGTAATTATTATTATTAAATTGTTTAGCTATAACAGTGTTAACTGTACTAGTTACTCAAGTGGAGATACATGTGCTACGTTTTTGCACTAGCCCTATAATTATAGTACCATAATTATCTTTTTATTATTTTGCTAATGAGTGCATGTCTGCATAAAAAGTCACCAAACAGTACAGTAATTACTCAGTAGTTTCATTTCCACACTATAGCAGTTCAACAGCAGTAATTGGTGTACATGTCAATTACACACAACAGTAATTACTATACTATATTGACACTAGAACTAATTAAGGTAATTAGTGTTACTGTATGGTGATGACATGCACTGTATAAAGTGTTTATGTAAATAGTAACATATATGGGGTAATTAATCATGACTGTCTGATTGCATAAACAAGAAATTCTATAAACTCACCGCAAAGGTTCTCAAGCTTAGAAAACTACGAGATCCTATCAATGGGTCCTTCTGAAGGAGGAGAGGAAGCATTAGTAACTCACCCACTATATGATGATTACATACATAAGTGATATATATGTACAACAAAAAGTGGTCATTATTGTCCTATTAGTAGAAATACAGAACACATTTCCCTCTAACCTGGACATTTATATCCTCTGTAAAAGTCAACCCGAGGTCCACTATATATTAGGATAAACAATCAAATTTCCCTAGTTTGATCTTGGTTACGTTTCATTTGTATGTATCATCACATGATCTACCTTGACACAAACAGACGCGACACATAGGACTAGAAGCTAATGAACAAACAAAGTATATGAAGAAAAGGTATCCCTATGATTGCTTTGTGGTGTCCAACATTCATTAATCATGGCTGACTTTCTCATCCCTGAAACACAACAGCCTATTATAGTTATTAATTTAATTATACTGAGCCAATTCATCATACAAATTGCTACACACTACTATTAATATGCTATTTGATGGTAATCTCGTGAGACTCGATACTTGGATTCACACATTATTTGGTAAGACAACCGGTATAAAATTCTTAACTATCGATATACCTGCATCAATGTCAATATTGAAATTGTATACCAACTCCATCAAAATAAGAAGTGGACATACATTGTAACAAGATGAAAACTACTAGTACTATCAAAGATGTGATAAAATGTGCGAAGCCACATTTTCAAGTTTCCGCAATGAATGGGTGGGACTGTATAGACAAGTGCATAACAGTGCGAAACAATAACCAGGAAATTACTGACTGAGAAAAATTAGCTGTGGAACAGGGGCGAGTCTACAGGGGGGGCAAGGAGGGTAATTGCCCCACCTAAGTTTTTACTTGTATGTAAATTTATTTGAAAATTATAAAAAGTAAATTTTTGTGAGTTGTTTACATACCATACATGACATGAAGGGTGGAGTTAGTTTACACAACTATAACAACTGGTCAATCAGTTTACCCACTGAATGCAAAACATAATTCTGCGTCTAAATTTGGACGCAGAAGATAATCTATTATTGCGCATAGCCTAAATTAAGTGACCACACCCCTTATGAATAATTAATTACACAAAGATTTTCGCGAATATTCCGTTCCGTAACCACACCCTCCATATATAAACTATTATATGTACCACGCCCCTAATTACTGTAGATTACGAGAGTATGCCAATGTGGTGGCGGCATGTCGGCATTCTATTGTCAAAAACGCCCACGCTTTGTTGGATGTGGTCGGGCGGTGCTTTGATTCAAGTGTCCGCCCTTTGATGTTACTTTGAAGTTAGAAAAAGGAGATCAGAATGGGATGTTGATGTATGTGTGATGTATAGACTTGCTTTCTAGCTGGTTCTAGTGAGAGAGAAAGGGATGTTGGGAGAATAAGTGAAAAATACCGTTCGCTTGCAGACTTGAGTGGATGCTGTGCTTGCAGTAATTGGTAAGCAAGGTTGAGTGAGTGTTAGATTGCTCCAGGAGGTCCAGAAAGTTGCAAAGAAGCTGCATTTGTGATGCTGAGCCACACCTCACACATTATATGCTTATCAAGGTGGGTGTGGTTATAATAATTTCGAATAGAGAGCGTGCGCTTGACGTCATTGGCAATAAACCACACCCCCACCGCCATTTTGCGAGGCAAAGTATCATAGTATTCATAGAAGATGGTTCATTCTTGTTGTGTTGTCGGATGCACAAACAGGCAGGGGAAAGGAAGAGACCTTTCATTCCATATGATACCTAAAGTAAGCAAAAATGACTAACTACCTAGCTAGCTAGCAACTGGTGTAGCTAAGTTTAGTGTTATAGTTATTCAGGTGGCTTGCTAGCTACATGTAAGTTACAGTGGTATGTAAGCTAGCTAAGCTTCTGGCTAGCTATAACAAGACAATTTGTTGTTGTTGTTTTTCAATTAACTCAGGTCATAGAGAATCAAGGTGATCATGTTCGTGAGGTGTCCACAAGACGTCGATTAGCATGGTTAAAAAACATCAACAGAAAAGACTGGACACCTGGTCCTGGTGCACGAGTTTGTTCAACTCACTTCATAACCAACAAGCCTTCGAAATGAAACCATTGAATACTACAGTCTCTGTGCTCGCACATAATCATTTGACCATAACTAGGTTCTCCACAGTAGCACCATGACTTTGTCGGGTCTTCTTCATATTCTGCTTTTTCCTGTTCAATTTCGCTAGGAGGTTGTACTATTCCATCCTTGTCAGCCACATGTTTTCTAGTATACCATTTGCCAACAATTTCTGGCAGTACACCGTAAGTAAAAAAGTGTTCTACTCTATGTGCAGCATTTTCATAGAATTCCCTGTCTATGGTAATCTTTTCCATGGCTATTCCTCCTGTAGTCCAAAGCACAAAATCCCCATACTTTACATCACTGCACACATTCAGTTGAACTTGCACTTGGTAGTGATATGAATGTTCCCTGGATAACTTCCAGCACCCTGTAATACATGTGATATATAATTATATAATTACACATAAATTATAATTATAATAATTATGTCTATATGATTAGGTAGTCAATAACTATAGTTATAATACCTGACTTGTCCTTGGTCATGCAGAAATTTGAAGGATTGTCATCTTCAGGAAATCCATCTTTATAACAAAAAGGGCACTTGACTTCCACTGTGCCCTTCCCACAACATTCACAAGTGACAATAGCATCGGGCGAAGCACCAATGTAGGGTCTCTCCATTGAAATGAAGAGACCTGCATCCTCAAGAGTGAACTTAGTGTGCTGATTTTTCTGTTTGTTAGCGTATGCTTTAAGTGCATCTTTTTCGTGAGTACACCCCCATCTAAGAAAATTTATTGATGCACTGCATTCATTGTAACAGATAGCGGTAGTTACCTTGTACTTTCAGTGGTGAACTTGTATGCCTCTGGATAGCAGATCCGCTTAATGAGGCTTACAGCTGGCATGGATTGGTTTGTTCTAACTGCAGCTTTAAAATTAGATGCTGTTATTCTTCCCTCTCTGTGTCTAAACCATAGTTTATTTTGAGTTTGGCCATGAGTAGACTTCTCCATTTTAATTACTTGTTCCAAAGTCACCTGAAGGATTTATCACGAGTCAATACAATATGTTTATAAAAACTTCATAATAATAACCTTTAAGGTAAGGGCCACTTCTTCACACTTCTTGATTAGAGCTAGGTAATCCATTCTTAGTGCTTCTGGATCATAAAATTGTGAAAGAGGTGGTGGGAGAGAGTTGTCACACATCTCTGGGATAAACTGCTTGGAATATGGTGGAGTGATCTTTAATATTGCTGGCTTCATTTTAGAACTATCTAATGCAGCATAAAAACAGCTCAATTCATCAACTGTTGGAGAATCTACTTTTATTGAAGTTCCAGGTGGTAGTTTGTCAGATAAACTGATGTCTCTGATATCAGCTGGTTCAACCTATTCTTTGTGATGGCATTAAAAGTAAAGTAATGCATGTACGTGTAGCTGGTTTACTTACATCTTGGGCAGTTGGAAGCCAGCTACACTTTTGAGATGTGCATGCACTATCTCCTGAACTGGATTGCAACTCTGCTGCTCTTATTAGGCAGGTGATTACAGCAGCAACATGAGAACATGTTTCACCTAGCCTATATAATATATGAGTCATTTTGACTTAGAGGATAATGTTATTACAATAACCAACTCACCCTGCCATGCATGTGCAATGTGCAGTAAGTATTTCTCCACTGTGTTGGCAAACCACCCATGGAAGTAAAGCAGTTCCTGTCATCCTCTGAGAATGTTTGACCTTATTGTGTACAAACAATATTATAGGTAACTTGCAATTGTTTTAGTATGATAGTATTACCTTTCCCATAATCAGCCAACAATTTTTACTGGAATGGTTGAACTGATGGGCTCTAAGATCATGAACCCAGCCAGCCTTGACAAAACTATCACCCCCCAACATCCCCTTCCAGCTCTACAAATATTATTGATAGCTAGCTAAAAGCTAAGCTTCCACTTATTAAGGGTTCATAACATACCTTTATCTCTGCCTTGGTATAAGCACTTGGGGTAGCAACCATATACACAAACATATCACTCCATTTCACATCTGGAACCAGGTCAGGTTCTGCCAGCCAAAGCTCACTAGGAATGGCATATGGATCCTTCCTGAGGCCCACACCAATTACCTTATCAGTGTACCTTTGCTTGGACTCTGCAGACAACCAGCTATAATACTCTGATACTTGCTCCATCATAACAAGAGTGGCCAGCACGTGGGAGCTCGAAAATTATTACGCGTTTGCCTCTCAAGATGGTGGTTAGCAACGGTTGCCATGATGCGATGACGTAATCGAACGCTCTACATGTCTCTGTTGCAAAACTGAAAGAGGTAGCCTCGTGCGCTGCACGTGCAGCGCAAATAGTGCTGAGCAACCGGTAAGGCGGTAACCACTATTTCATTTGTCCTGGCAGATCTCTGGTCCCGGGTAATTTGCTGTTTTGAAACTTTTGACTTTTCAGTGAGCGTCTGGCTCGTGAGACTAGTGTGATTATCGATTCAAAAACTCACAACTGCAACATGTCTGACTTCAAATACCCGCTGTGCGGCTGCTTTTCTGATTGTACTCTTTGTAAGTTAACAGTAAACAAGATAGATTGTAGTCACTGAGGGGTGCAAGATTCACACCTATTAATAAATCTTTTAAACTTTTAATGTGATTGTGTATGGACCTGTATGAGTGTAATGTGCTTGAAAAGCTACCTATTCTTTAGATATTTACTGAATAACGTAATAGTTTTAGTTATCTAAAACCACTCAGTATCTCAAACATTTGATAACTTCACTATCGAGATAACACTCTGTTCATCAACCATGTACATGCATATATAAATAAACTCGGAGTTTGGAGGATTACTTCTACTATAAACTTTATGTATGGATATGCAAATAGATGAAAAGAAATCCTTGCACTATTGTGATATCAAGATATTGAAGCAATCATATTAGTTTAGTAAATCGCATTTATGATAGTTATATATTTATGTGACCAGGAGAGAGCAAGAGAATACTGTATAGGCTTGAATTTTTTGGGGTAAAATATTTGCGTTTTGCATCCATTTCACGATAAACGTTTCACGTTCACCAAAAATGATAGCATGTGGTGGATATGACCGTTATTTTTGCGATCAATCAGTTTTTGCGAAAAACTTTAGGGCTGTAAGGTAGCTACATGTAGTATTTGGTTAATTTACAAGTGCCTATGTAAATATAGATACTTGTGGTATTATATATTTAAAACTATTAAAATAATTACATGTAAATACCATCCCATTATTATGTAAACAAAGTAACAATGAATATCTTCAGAAGACTAGTGAATGTTTGTATAAATATTCCACCCCCGTATAATATTATACAAACAAGTGCTAATATACTGTAGGCCAGTATTAGCACTTACTTGTATAGCATTTGTTTTTTAAAGGTCATTAAGAAAAATTTTCAGAACTTCAATAGTTTGGAATAACCATGCAATAATCTTTTTACCTGCACCATTTTCATATAATCATTCTTCCTGTTCTTTTTTTGTGTATGTCAAACTTCAATCCATTTGTTTACTATTACGTTACAGTATAATCATTTATTAACCTAAACTATACATATAAAGTCATCATATCTTAATTTTGAGGTGTGAACAAACTATATTTGATTTTAAATAGCACTTAATTGTTTGTGTAATTAAGTGTAAAGGCCAATCGCGTTCACCATGACCTTAGTTTCCTATGGTAGCATGTATATGTATGTATGTATGTTGTGCACGACTATATGATCAATTAACATAAAGAACAAATTGGGATAACATTTAATTTAAACAAGTGTATATAGAGAAAAAAACATCCCTATATTTGCTTTGTGATGACTATGTATTAAGCATTGCTGATGGCACTAGTGTCTCTACCTTTCTGTGTACTCGAAAGCTGGGGCCTGAAGAAGTAAGTGTCAGCCTGATTGCAGTCTAAGTACACAGATCTTTGATGAACTGACTGAAGTATTCCTACAAGATTCTAAATGATGATTTCCTCATATCTGAAACTTAACAATTTATTATACTTACTTGTTAAAGATTCTTGCATAATATTTATACTGTTTCTCTGCTAAATGGAACAGTTATTAGCAGTTTCTGAATCTTGCTGGCTTGTCTGTAGCTCGAAGAGCCTCGTTCTTTTACGCGCCACGCCCATTAATTGACCAGTCCCCCAGGAGTGACGCAACTTCCTTAACTACGTATACAACGCATAGTCGCGCAAGTGACACAAACATATATTATATATTATATATATATATATATATACATTAAACCCCGTGGAAAGCAATTATAGGGATGGCCCTACGGGCCATAAAAATGAGATATACTAAGAGTGTGGGTAGCAGATCAAGAAATAATTATCATGATTTAGCAGTTACTTGTATTTACAAATGCCACAGATTGTTTACTATTCCTGTGAGAGCATTCCTTTAATTTTCACTTTTTTTTACATATTTATTCTATTGCTAGGACAAAATGTCCAAGCAAAGTGAGATTGGCTCAGACAGGCTAAATGGTCAGAAATTGTCTGATGTCTGACTGTTATTTCCCTCTCTGTCTTAGTGTATACTCTCCCTGATATCTGAAGAGTCCTAAATAGCAATTATTATTAATCAACTACTTAATCTGCTGACACCTACAAGATTGAAAATGCACACAGTTACACTTTTCAACCTATTGTATGGCTCCTGATAAACCATACAGTGGATTCACATTGCATTCTGAATGTATATACCATAATTATACACATTTCTTCAGGTCTGTATGCTTTCTTCTGTCCATGTTTTGTTATTGGTGAGATGGCTGAAAGTCTTGGTGAAGATAAGTGGATGTGTTGCCTGATAAATTGTCTGGTGATTTCTGCCTTCAGACAATGTGGATTTGCTGGACATAATACTTATCTCAGGGACAAAATGAGGACTCAGAAAGGATACGAAGTAAATCATAGTTTATACATCAATTGTCCATTTGTGTGCTACAAATAGTAGTATGATATATTATAGTAATGTATACATACCTTTAATGTTATTTTAGTTAAAACCCCTTTCCCCTTTTAGTAAACCATTATGACTGTTAGTTAACTAAACTACAACTAAACTATAACTAGTCTTATAGTGGCTAACTTATATGAAAATGGCCAATAACTGGCTTTCAGTAAGCCTGATACTGTTATTTTAGTTGATAAACATTTTGAGAAAACTCTCATACTATATATAACTATAAATAAAAGTAGTCATTATTGGCATATTAAAACAACACTAACATTTATAATAATTATACATGTACTTAGTACTACTGCCAAAGGCACTGATCTTGTGTATAGAAGCAACTTTCATACACTGATTGAAACATTGTCATGAATCAAATTTTATACTATGTAGTGAAGAAGCATACCATTGTGTAATTATGAGTATAAATAATGTTATACTCCTTTTTTGCATGCCATATTTAGTATTGTGATAAACAAAAGCTAACAAAAGGGGATCACATGCTCTTATGTAGTGAATAATTAATACTACCTTCTCTTTTATTATAACTTCAATAGGGATCGTTGGCAAAGGATTTTCTGTTGTCCTTTTTTTGTGATATTTGTGTACTTACACAACAAATTCGGGTGAGAATTAATTAATAATTAATGACAACACTGAATGAATTTTGCATGTTACTAGGAAATTCGTGATGATCCTGGTATGCAAAAAATGGAACGACAATGAAACAAGAACTATAAAGTCTTTCTATAAAATTAGTATGTTCTGTGCTGTTAGTAGATTAGCTGTTTTTAGAATTATCCTATTTTTTTTGTTTACAGTTTTGTATATTTTATATAGGACTTCATTTTCAGTCTATAAATATGCAGATAATAATAATGATTGTTTTCATAAAAGTACAACAGTTGTGTTTTGTTTAGTACTGTATGCAGTACAATACACAGAGCAGAAATCAACTGTATGTCAAACGAGTGCAACAATTACTGAGACACATACAAAACAATTTGGTTTTCTTATAAATTGGATTTCTACGGGGGGGGGGGGGGGGGGGGGGTGTGGTTAGGTATGGTGCGCCGTTTGTTTCAAAATTATCGATTCCAAAACTCTAACTTTCTCTAGCAATATACGGGCGTGTACGATATAGGCGTGTACGATATAGGCGTGTACGCATATATATGAATAATAATAATACAGAAAAATGTCTGACACTTTAGCAGAGGCAAGTATATCCTCTTTCATTTTTTTTCATCTTTTTTCCCCCTAATATCCTGATCTTCATTTTTTTCCGTATAGGTTGTTACAAATATTGAAACACTTATTGCTGAAAGTGAGAAAGAAGATGTTACGTCTGTTGGTTTTGATCGAATCAAAACTCGACTGGAAAGTGTAATACAAATATTGCAAGACACTATTAGTCCTCTTTACGAACAGACACCACTTCTTTCAGTCTATCATCGATGTGTTCTTGCTCTCAGAAGATTATGTAGTGCTACTTCTAATTGTACTGTTCTTCCAGTTAATATTCCAACTGTTTTGACTGTATCTGGATTACCAGGAAGACCCAAGGTAGTAATTAACATTGAGCTGTATGAGCTTATGAGAGATGCAGGGTATACATTTAATGAGATTGCACTAGCCTTTGGAACAAGTCGTACCACCTTATGGAGAAGATTGAAAGAGTGTAATTTGTGCATTTCAAAGTACTCTCAAATTTCAGACCGTGCATTAGACTTTATTGTTCAACAATACCAAGAGAGGAACCCCAATTGTGGTCAGGTGATGCTACAGGGATATCTGTCAAGCATTGGGATAAATGTACAACGCTGGAGGGTTCGTGCTTCCATTAGCAGAACTGATCCCTTGAGGCAGCGTGTCAGGTGGCATCAGCAGATCACAAGACGCAGATATTGTGTCCCTAGTGCTAATAGCCTTTGGCATATAGATGGCCATCATAGTCTTATAAGGTGGCGGTTTGTAATTCATGGTGGGCTGGATGGCTTTTCAAGGATGATAGTGTACCTTAAATGCTCTACAAACAACAAGTCAGCCACTGTAATGAATGAATTTTATCATGCTACCACTCAATATGGTGTTCCGTCAAGGGTGAGGTCTGATAAAGGGGGTGAGAATATATTGGTATGCCACTTTATGGTTTCTGTTAGAGGAGTGGGAAGAAGAAGTCACATTGCTGGCTGTTCCACCAGGAACCAGAGGATTGAGAGGTTGTGGAGAGATGTGTTTAGGTGTGTTGCTTCAACTTATCATGCCCTTTTCCATGCAATGGAAGCAGTTGGTGTGTTAGACCCAGACAATGAAATTGACCTTTTCGCATTACATTGTTTATATTTACCTCGAATAAATAATTCTCTTGAAGAGTTCACTAAAGCTTGGAACAAACACCCATTACGAACTGAACAGAATTGGTCCCCGTATAAAATCTGGGCTAATAGTGTAATCCGTGGTGAAATTGACCATCACATACCTGAATTAGAGAGTTTTGGCTTGGATGAGGAAGGCCCAATTGCAGATGAACAGGTAAACACTGTGCTTGTCCCAGAAACACTTGAGGACTTAAGTGAAGAGACAAAAAGAATATTTTTGCAACGTTTATACCATCTGACATCAAGTGTAGGAGATGTTGATCCCAATGTGGAGTTTTTGGAAATTAGAACCACATTAACTGAGTTGCTTGAAACCTCATCAGAGTCTGAGACTGATTAATTCTATCATTTTGATTTTTTTTTTTATGAATATTTCTTTTCAATGCTGATAACAACCCATGAAAAAAAAAATTAACCACGGCACAAAAAAAAATCAACATAAAATCATTAGTTCCAATCTTGTGGCTCAAATCAGAATAGAATAAACAAAAACCACGATTTCCACATTGGAGTAACATAAAAGGATAAACAATGACTGGAATTAGTATGAACATTATATCTAACTATGCCATGGTGAAAGATTTTTCTTGTACGAGTACATTCAACTCTAGCTTGAGGTCTTGAGCATTTATGATTCTTGTTGAAAGAACAATGCATTTGGAGCATGTATGGAAGGACAAAGCTGGGTCTGTCTCTTTGGAGGTAAACTTCAACAAAATGCTGTCTGGAGTCAAAAACTGACTCCCAGTTACCAAACACAAAAAACATTTTAACCCTAACAAAAAAAAGGAAAAAGACAGTAACTATAATTATATTGAACAAAATCAAGTTGCTAGTTGCAAATATTTGTTGAGCTCACCAGACATGGGGTCTATTATATTACAATTACTATTATATCAGCTGAGGTATTGCATATAACAATTATTACTATTACAGAAGAGTCCATACTTATTACTATTACTATTACTATTACATTGGTTCTCAGGCTATCTATTACTATTAATATTACACTGTATCAAGTAATCTTTACTATTACTATTACATATTACTATTACCCCATGTCTGGCAGCTTACCCACGGTACATACACAAAACAAAGAAAAGGAATGAAACATTTACAATAAGAAATAAAAGTAGTAATTGTTACAGTTGATTGACATAGGTATTAAATAGAATTCAAAGCACATATGGTTGTTAAAAGTACACACAAGCACTTTCCATCTAGTTGACATACCATCTGGAGACAGTTTGGTGATATATTCAAAAAGACAAGATATGAGCTGCAACATATGATCATCCAGAGATACAGCACATGGAACAATTTTCTGAATGATATCCGTACCGGACAATTCACTGCTGGTAAAAACGGGCTTAAACAAATTGGGAAAAATCTTCATTAATGAGTGGATTTTATAAATTTCCAGTCCCTCAGACAGACTATCTAAGAAAACTTTTCTTTTGTAAAGGCCATTGTGGATTAGTATAGTTTGAAGAATTTCATCTTTGTTAGCCACCTGCAAATAAGTTAGAAATTAATTACACAGTGAGTATTAAGGCTGGACTTACATCAAGAGTAACATCACTTCCACATTCATCCAAAGCACTTTCGATATACCTCATATCATCATCATCATCGACCAATTGGCTATCAGAGTGGCTGAATTTCATCTAAGTACATAAATCCACAATGTTATCTTTCATGTATAATTATGTAACTAATTTACCTTCTTAATCACATGTAACGCTTGTCCAGAGACATCGAAATCCTCTAGTAAAGTGATTGCAATATCGTCCTTACCCACAAGGTAATAAAAAATGGGTGGGGAGAGAAAGGGAAACCCACTTTTATCCATGACTAAGTGGTGTGCAATTGCTTTTCCAAGATTCTCCAAAAGTCCTGATACAATGTTACATGGCTTAATGGCTGGTGACACTCTAGTTGAAGGACCTTCAAAAATTTGTAAATGTCCATCAGCTATAGCATTGAAAGCAGAAGAAAATAACTGACGGCGCACACCACCACTGTCTATTGCTTGTTCATGAGTAACTCGAACACAAGAACTTTTAGAGAAACGGCTACTTTTATAAAACCCCAATACCAATTCAGCCATTTCCTGGTCTGAAGCATCTGGTTTCATTTGAAGTTTCGGAGATTCTTCTGTACATAACTCAATAAAGTAGTCATATAGGAGATTTAGCATGTTGTCCAATGTTTGGTTTTTCAAAAAATCTACTGTTCTTTCATAGCTACGGCCAGAAACCTCATAGATCATTGTAATGTCTTCCATGGAGAGGGACGAATATCTTTCTTGAATACCCTCCAGTGTTGTTGGTTCAGCATGAGTGGCTGAGCGATCTAAATCATCTGATTGAAAAGGATCTTCAATATGTGGAATATCCAGGCTGAAGTGCATAGTACTGCAGTTGGGAGGAGGGTTGGTAGGAGGAGCAATAGTGGGAAGAGGGTTGGTCATGCTGTCATCTAAAATGTGTTGCAAAACAGTAGTGGTGGCTGACACAGATGAACTGGAAGTGATAGAAGTATGAGTTGTAGATGGCAAGCTTGAGGGAGGTACATGTACCACTGACTCACTGATCATAATAGAATGAGAATCATGTACAGGAGAGGTTGGAAATGAACTTGAAGGAGTGCTAGCTGGTCGGTTCAAAGGCGTAATTGGTTCGGTCACAACATCAGTAGAAAGAGTTGGTAGGTAGTTCAGTTCACTCCTGTTACCAGTAGACATAATGGAAAGGGTGGTTGAATCCCGTTTACCCTCCATGCTCCGTAATCTAACTTACTCTCGTAATACGTACACGCCCGTATATTGCTAGAGAAAGTTAGAGTTTTGGAATCGATAATTTTGAAACAAACGGCGCACCATAGTTAGGAAGATCATTTAAAGTAGGGGTGCTATAATTCATGGGTCCCATTTTAAACTATACTGCAAAAATAATATTGTTAAAATAACTAATTTATTTGTTAGTACAGTTGCAAGGAATAATGGAAATTGTAATTTAAGTAGTTGTGTAGGTTCTTATGACTGCATGGTGACATACAATGTACATGTACATTGATTTTTAACCAATTATAATTCAATAATTGCAGTTTCAATTTCCTTATATAGTCTAATTGATTTACAAAGCAGCAAAATAAATATTTTAAAAAGGTTTTTAAAACCTTCTTTGTGCATATATTAGACATGTTATTTGATTATAATTGGTATAAGTAAGTACGTTATCACGCAGTCATAACATCCTGTATGATTATATTTGTTATTTTAACAATTCTATTTTTTTGCAGTGTAATTATTGTTTTAATACTTTGTAATGTTGAATGTGAAATTTAAAAAAAATTACTATAAGCATGATTCATACATTATAATGTATCTTTATACATTAAACTTTCCAAAGTAATTTACTCTTCTTTGATTGATGGAAGCAAATGCCTTAGCCACTTGACGTAGGTCAAGTTTATCAGCTCTATCGTTGTGAACGTACAACAAAAATAAAAGTATGTTACAGTGTTGGTTAGCTTTATTTCTACAATTATTTTGTGTGATGTGACTAAGATTAATGTCACATTACAAACTATGATTTTAAGAAGTCACAAATTAATATCAGCACAAAAAAGCAGGTGTGCTACAGCACCCTTTGCACCCCCTCTTCCCACCCTGTTGAATGTACATGTTCTATATATATAGCTGGAGATCATTCCCATAATGGTGATGTCCACTAAACCCCTGGCTCAGACCACCCCCTTAGTCTACAACTTGCAACAGTGCAACATGTCTGAATTCAAATACCCACTGTTCGGCTGCTTTTCTGATTGTACTCTTTGTAGGTTAGCAATAAACAAGACATGTGTTGACAGTACTATATATATGTATTATATTATATAAATATGCTATGATTTGTTGTTTGGCTGGTTCACCCAGACACACCTATTATATCAATCAGGAGTCCATAATTAAAAAAAAAAACTTTAAGTTTTTTTTTTTAATTATGGACTCCTGTATGAATCTATAGTATACTCTTAGCTTGAGTCATAATGTGGTTGGGTATATATAAGACTGGGTGAGATATGCTTGAAATGCTACCTATTATACTATTCCTTATTAATTTTAAAGTGATATTTACCATTATTATGAGTAAAGTTCCCCTATTCTCAAAGTTTTGCCTGGCAAAATAATTTTAAAATACAGAATGAGAAATTGTTAAAGCTGTCATTGTATAATATCAATGATATTTATTTCTGAAATTAATCCAGTTTTGGAATGGCTATTGCCACCAGAGTGTCAGTGTCACAAACTGTCACTAACCTGCTGCTACCATCAGCATGGGCATGGTCACTGAACCTCAGTGTATAGGGGCAGAAATTCGCCAAACCAAGGGGTCTAGGGGCACAAATTTGTTGAACCTAGGATCTATTGTCGTTAGGGTTAAAATCTAAGCTAAATTCAATGTGATAATCCTCCTCCTCCTCCTCACAACCAACCATCCTTAGCAGTAATGCACCTTTTATTTACCATGCATCCCTATTAATATCATTGTGGAATCAATATCTCTGTATTACTAAATATCATGATAATGCATGTAAATATGTGATTTCTTTTTATCCAGTTGTGATATTCACTCAACTAATATCATGAATTATTACTTTAGTGAATATCATGATGAATGCAGTTTAAACAAATATCTTATTTGCATGATATATGTTGCTGATGGAAGGAACACTGTTATAAGCGTTATAAAAGGAAAAGTTCACAAGCAAGAGAACCTAAAAAGTATATAGAATGAATGACTACGTTATATTTGGTTTTATAAGTGCATTGTATGTTTTTATAAATGTACATACTAAAACTGTTAAATAATTTGGACATTGAGGATTTGCTGGACAGTGCTTATCTCAGAGAAAATTGAGTACTCAGAAAGGATATCAGAAGTATGGTAGTACTTTCTATGCAGGGATGGCAAAAAGAAAAAAATGCCCGCAAGTGGCAAGCTGAAATATCTGCTAATATATACACTTTACAGATAAGTTTAAATACACACATACTTTTGATATCAAATGTCTTTATGACTTAGTCTAACAGTATCTTCTGGATGGCCAGCGATCTTCATTAAAGTAGAGAATCGTCAAGAAACAAAATTGTCAAATCTTCATTATTTTTCTTAAAATAATAATTTTAAATTTCTACATTTGTGGAGCTATCGAAATAGTTTTATATAGCATGAATACAAATTTATTTCCAATTAAATTCCACTGAAGTCATACTTTTCTGTTTCTTAAAATTTATTTAATCAGCAAATACTCTCAGCCGCTTGCAGCAATTTATAAGTACCATACACACCATAAAAAAAATAATAATAATTTACAATATTGAACAGAGGAAAAAATGTTCTTTGGGTAGAGTTATTTCTTGTGGAGACCATACTCCTACATAAATATTAAAGCTGTAAGTAAAAGAGAATACTCATCATGAATTAGATACTGTATCACAAAAGATCTACATGTACCTGCTAGGTATTGAGTTTATTAGTACTTGAAGCATTCAAAATGTATGAAATGCTCAATAAGTATTATGATGATTATACTATAGGTATCATCATGTATAATTAATGAAACATGCATGAAAGCAAATTATGTTCATACAGGAAGAGCCTCATAATTGAATGGTCACAAAAATGATGTTGTTAAGAGTACAACAGTAATGGTCATGTGCAAAAACTCCCTAGGTCCACAAAAATGAAAGACTAACGTACTTTATATTTGTTAAGAGGAATAGAGGAGGGGGGGGGTTGGGTTTGCGCAGCTGCAACCCATTTATTGGCATACTATACTACTTTAAACATACTAATATAAGCTGTGAAACTTACTTAATTAACAATAATAGTTCATTATTATGTTCTCTGTTGTTTAACAAACACCATATCATGTGTTAGTTGATGTCATGCATTACATGATGATATCATCATTCAACTACCTCTTACAAGGCTTAGTTACAACTGCTACCACCCTCCCACTTTCAATTTGCTTCCTAGCATTTTTACAATAATTACATAAATTTACTGAATTGTTCTAATTATGTACATACATATTGTGGCTCAGTATGATGCAAAAAAAAAACTTGATACAAGAATAAAAAAAAAAAGCATGTAGGGGTATCAAAACTGAAGAAGAACCGGAGACAAGACTGATTTGTAAACTTGAGTTACCTTAGTAGCAATTTAAACTAACCAATTCCATATATATATATATATATATGAGCCAGGCCTTACATAAGTATAACTTGTGTTTAAATTTTACTCTACGTATCTCTACTGGTGTAGGGTTGTTGTGTGGAATTGGCACTGTTAGTGTGTTGCTAAGGTACGTATCATCCAAATCTTGTTTCTGGTTATTTTTTGGTTAGATATCCCTACATACATTTTCATTTTTTCAAATGTTTTTTTTATTATTTGAAGTTTTATAGTTATAGATTAATTAATTTGTTTATTGATGAGATTCATTTACAGGGGTATGGTGTATACATACATCAGTACATGTACTGCTGTAAAGGCACTGAACTTTTATAGAATCAACTTACATAATACTAATTGAAAAAATCAAATTTATTATAGGAATCATTGGCAAAAGATTTTCTTGTGTCCAGGCTGTTTTTGTGATTTTTGTGCACTTATCATCAGTGCAAGCACTTTGGGTGAAGATTTAAATGATAACACTATGAATGGATTTGAATTTTACATGTTACTAAGAAATTTGAGATGATCCTGGTCTGGAAAAAAATGGAACAACAATGAAACAAGAACTATAAACTGTTTCACTGATAAGATTCAGTAGTACTGATGTTCTAAGCTGTTAGTCAATTTATAGTCTGATACCAGTTTTTTATTTACAGTTTTATAAAGACTTGATTTTCAATCTATAGATTTGCACATGATAATTGTTTTCATTAAGTTGTGAGTAGTACTGATTTCATTCCACTGTAAATGCTGTCCCCGATTACCATATTTACCGAATAGGCTGGAGTCCTGGACAGTCTGGGAGACTGGGACTCTGCTTATCCTCGCACTCAGACTGCCACACCCCAAGTGGGGCGCTGCAGTCTGGGAAGGAGACTAAATTGTTAGATTTTAAAATGGCGTTTCTGATTAGACGTGTGAGAGAAGTTGGAGGGATAAGGAATGCTTTTTCAATATTAATGAGGCAAGATAATAAACTGTATGTGAATATTTTTACGTGATGTGTTCCTGTTTTGTTTTCAGAACAAGAGATGTAAGAGCTGGAACCTTAGTGGGAGAAGATAAGTATGGCAACAAGTACTATGAGAATCTAGAATACTTCTTTGGTATGTAGACTTCATTATTGACAGTTTAGTACAGTCTAATAGCCACACATGATTCCTTGAATCTGATCATTATGAATTAAATATAAATCATGGTAACTCCTGTTCTGTTTACTACTGTTTATATATATAATACTCAGAAATATTTTGTTTACTTTAGTTTCAAATGACCACTTGAACAGTCTTTTTACCAACACCATTTATGAAATTATATTTCCTATTCTTTTGTGTATGTCAAATTTCAATCGATTTTTTATACTGTGATTGTCTAAGCAACATCCAACTTTTGTACATGTACATGTACTTCAAGGGTAGTCTAACTTTTGTACATGTACATTGAATGAGAAGGTTGAATGGCTTTGACAATTTTTGAAACAATCAACCAAGAACTATCCGCCTATCAACACACTGTTTGTGATTTCTTTGTGCCAACCTATGGTTAGAACTGTGCTGTACTAAAAGGCAAATAAAATACAGTACAGTGTATGTAGTGTACATGTATGTATACAAAGGGTGATATTGATATCACTGACAATCTCCCAACCTATCAGAACTTTAAAAGACTGGTGATGTGCGATAGTGCTTTTTGGTGTATCGCAATTGTAATTGTAACAAGCTAGTGTGCATAACTTTGATCAATTTCTTTTTTTTACCGTTTCTACAAATACAACCAAAACAGGATATTTATTAACATTTTATAAGCATTTTAATTCAAATGTATATTGTGATACTCTTGGCAGAGATACGCAAGGCTATTATTAAGTTTTAGTTGTATTGCACATCCCTACAAAAGACTATCTAGTATCTACATTTTATTATTATATTTCATAATTATAGGACGTCATAGATTTGTATTTTATGCTCGTAAGGACTTTGATGCCTCTCAGGTTCCTCCAGAATGGTTAGTTAGAATGTGATAGATCATAAACATAAACACACATGCACACACATTCATGTGTGCCAGAGTTTTTGATATGTTTTGAAGCATGGGCCAAATTGCTCAACAGCTGGTGTGTGTGCCATTGGCTTGATTCTTGAGCCAATTAACAAATAGTTCATTAACTCTTTGTCAATTAACTGCACCATCTGACCCAAAGAGGGAACTACATGTAAGTTTTGATATGCACATATTCACACACGCACACCCACCTACACACACACATACATGTAATACACACACGCACACACACACATGCACACACAGGGTTTAGGAAGGGTGATGAAAATTGAATCCTTTGTAGATACATGTACATGTATATTCTGTTTTCACTCTATGAGTGTTCTCACTCTTCCGTTTACAATAAACTAATGGTATATTCCATTTATAACTACAGGCATCGATGGCTTCACTCAATGACAGACAATCCTCCAACAGTAGAACCCCCAGAAAATAGAAAATTTTTAATAGATCATTTGGAGAACAAGTCAGGAACACTTGATGAGTATGTTCCTTACAGTACAACAAGACCGAAAATAGAACAATGGCAACCAAACCAACACTGAATATTACACTGTATTATTGTCACATAAAAATTATATTAATTGAGTACCATTATTAGTTATTAATTTATAATTACGTCACGTGACGCTAACATCACATGACCACGTGTGTTTAACTGCTGCGAATTTTGGCGTACTACTGATAGTTTTCGTCTGGATCACTTTCTTCCCCAAGAGTAGAGACGTTTGCCTGATAACTTACAACAATGCAGCTGTGTCTTCTCTTGGCCTCTCTGCTACTAGCAGGTGTGTTGTGTAACGGTATTGTATTTTATTTGTCCTTCGTCTCATTAACAAGTTGTCAATAACTTGTTCTATACATTAAATGTGTTTATTAAACAATTTGTTATAATGTACTTGTTAATTCTGACTAGTAGGTTTTAACAGGGCGACATAACCTTCACTTGTACTGTACTGTCTTGGAGAGGGTAAAACCAGTTTGACTGTAATGCAGATGTGTTTCATAATTATATTATTATATACATGTTGTGTTCTTTCCTCATCATTTTATTATGGTCCATGAAAATACAAATAAATGGACATATTTCTCTATTCTTAACAATGTATGTATGCTACACTACATGCATATATATATATATATATATAATTATGTATATATATATATATATATATATATATATTATATATATATATAATTATATATGTTTTAATTGTGCTAATATATATATATATATATATATACTCCTTAATTAACAGAAATTGTTTGTGTCGTTTTTAACAATTTATTTATTATTTATGTTGAGTATCGGCAGTCACTATATGTACTATATATAGTATGCTAATAAGTCTTATATAAAAAAATATAGGACCTGTGTTTTGTGTCCAAAGATGTGATATAGCCCAAGCCTGTGAGGGCTATATCACATCCGAGGCCACAAAACGAGGGTCTTATATTCAGTATGTAGGACCTATTAGCATACTATATATATACAATATACTGTATGATGGTGACATCTCCTGCATAGTGTGAGGTCTAGATACAATATATAGAACTCACCACATCAAAGGGATGATGTCACCATTATACTAATATATAATTATATCAATCTGGAACTGATTTATCTATCTTTCTGTGTACTCTGAAAACTGGGGCCTGAAGAAGTACATGTAAGTGTGATAGCAGTCTAAGTACTAGTGCTGTTTTAGTTAACTATAACTATAACTAAAACCCCTTTTAGTAACTTATAACTGTAACTAAATTACAAGTCTACTGCAATAACTAAAATGAAAATTGGCCTATAATGGACACTTTTAGTTAGTTAACTAAAACTAGAACCCGTTTAGTAAGCCTAATATTGTTTTAATGAATTAAACTACATGTATAACTAAACTAAAAGTTTGAGAAACCAGGCATACTATAACTATAACTAAACTTGGTCGCTGTAATCACACTAAACAACACTAATAAGTACGTAGATCTTTTATGAAACTGAATTACTTCAAGGTTCTAAAAAATGAATTCTTCATGTCTGAAACTCAACAACGTATACTTACATGTACTTGTTAAAGATTCGTGCATCATCTTTATATTGTTTTTCTGCTGTATACAATAGTTATTAGTATTAGTTGCAGTGTTAAATTCTTCCTGAGCCTTCCTGCTGGTGTGTAGCTCGAATGAATGTTCTTTTACATACCACACCCATTACTTGACCAAGCCCCCCAGAATGATGCAATTTCCTTGACTAACATACATGTATACGTGTACAAATCTGCATACTCGCATAATGACACAAACATAATTATATACAATTGTATATAGTTTAAACTCGTGGGAAAGCAATCATAGGGATGGCCCTATGTATGGGCCATAAAAATTTTCATTACTTACATGTAGTTAATATATACATGTACATGTACATATAGTTCTAACACATTTTGCAAGTTAAAAACTAGCAGCCCAAAGCATAATTGTACATGTATACTGTACAAGTGTACATACACAGTACATGTACTGTTGTCAAGCCAGTGGAGTAACATTTTCACATTCGTATTTGCAGGAGATCCCATAAAACTTTTTTTCATGTACATTTATAATGGTTACATTGTACATTGTACATTAAATGTATGACTTCCTACATTGTACATGTAAATTGTGATAGTATAATCATTAATGGGCAGCCATGTAATATCACTAATACAACTGTAGTAAATTGATAGTTAATGTACACTTGTACATGTAATGGTAAAGTACTGTTGCATGTAGAGTAAAGAATACTAAAAATATTGCACATAATACACTGTACATATACACATGTAGCTGTGTTCTGCCTAGGATATTTAGAGTGGTGGTTGGATGCAGTTAGTGCTGTTCTGTCTCAGTAGCCTATATACATGTACAGGTATGTACATGTATTATCTGAGAGGTGGTTAATTTATCTGTGTGGTGGTTAATTCATGCTAAGTGGTAGTTATTCCCGACCAGTGCCAAAATTGTGGACAGAACAGTTACTGTATAACTAAATTATAAATAATAATAATAATAGTAATTATGGATGTCCCTAGTTCATGGTCATTAGTCATTAAAACATTATGTGTTTATATAATTTGCTTTATGTGTAAAATACTGATTGAGATTTTAATTAATTTTCACAGTGTGGTCAACTGAAGCACTATCTATTGGCACATCCAATGAATGTAGCTGGGGTGTCTCCTATTGGTGTCAAAGCTATGATACAGCTGTCAGATGTGGTAAAGTTCAACACTGTAACGAGAAAGTGTGGAAGGTAATAAAACTTGCATGCATGTACACACATGTATGTAGTTGTGAAATAGGTTGTACATTTATTAAACATACATGTAATTATTATATACATGTACATGTACATCGATACATTCACTGGTACACTAATGCAGAAATCATTTCTGTTGTTACTCAACTGTACAGCATCACAAAAGAATATTGCAATATGAATTATCATCACAACATTACATCCTCTCGCCTGTTATTAGAAGCAACACAGTCAAGATGAGTAGTTGCATCTTATACTTTGTTGATTATTATTATATACATGTACATGTACATCAGTGTTTTAGATAAGCTTATATGGTGCACCATTGACCCAAAGAGCTTCTTATTTGACACTGCACAGTTCTCTCTTTGGGCCAGTGGCACAGTTAATCCTGATTATATCATCACTAACGGCATTAACTCTTAGTTAATTGGCTCAAACTGTATTCCCAATGGTGCACACACTAACCATTTTTGAGCCAATTTGGCCCATGCTTCAAAACTTATCAAAAACTCTGATGTACATGTATATATTCACTGATACACATTTATTTCATTTATTAATTTGTTATTGAGATTTTGTCATACATTGTATGTGTACATGTGACTGTTGCAGTTTTTTTTTTTTTTGAATTTCACGTTTTACCACATGCTTATGGTCAACTGCTCGTTTCTCAGCTAACTATTGCCAGAATCTAACTAGGTAGGACAAGAACATGTCTTAAAAGTTTGAAAGTTTTATTAGTTTTGCTAATAAGATGACTAACAAATATTTGTTGAAAAAATTGAAAATCAAATAAGACTGATTTTCGCATGCAGTCACATATATAGAATGGTGTTCATTCATAAATTAATTCCTACATGTGCAATGTACATGTACATGTATGTACTCATTAGATACATGTTTTAATTCACACATTACATGTACATGTATATGTACAGTTATGATGTACATGTAAATAATTATTATGTATGAAATAAAATAAAACTCGTTGACAACTTAAATCTACAATGGATAATATTCATATTCTAGTACTATAATCATAAATATTATACATGTACAGTACACATGTATATAAACAGATGTTACCAACTCTTAAAAATGATTTATGTTATGTAATAACTTGATTAGCTTCAAATATAATTACATGTACATTATAAGGGTTTCATCTAACTACGACACATTTTAAACTATACCATCTACATGTATATGTATGTGCTTTATTTGGTAGGAGGGGGAGTGCAAACTGTTGTAGAGTGATGTACAGTTGAGCCTCTCTAGTCCAAGTCCTCTGAAATGAGGACACCTCTATATCGAGGACGCTTAAAAATGTCCCACATTGGGCTTTATAAAATAAAGTCACCCCTGAAAGGAGGACAACTTCTATAATCAGGACAGTTTATTTGTATCACAATGGTGTTCAGAATAGGGAGGTCATTCATACATGTACATGTACTTGTACGTACATGTACATGTATACCTTGTTTGTTGAAAGACTGTCGTAATCGTGGTTTACACTAGAAAAGAATGATAGTGCATTATATAATTGAAATTGAAAGTACATGTATAAACTGTAAACCACTTGTAATACTTCACTGTATATTGTGTCAGCTCTCTGATCTTCCTGGCTTACTTGCTTGCTTGACAGTACTGTGCCCATTCAGGTGTATCAATGTAGGGCAGTCTTTGACTTTATACTAGGAAAACAGTACTTTGGCAAACTGCCCGTTCACTATAGACAGTTACCTACATGTATATACATGTACATGTAATTATGTGCAATTTGTCACGTGCATTCTGTTAAATATAAAGCTAATTTCAAATTCTTGCCTGCACCCCTCTGATGATTATCATCTGTTTAGACTCAGAATATGTACATAATTATGTTCATATACAATGTACATGTACATGTATCTCTCGCATGCACATGTACATGTACATTGTACATGTATGTGCACACACAAACTAATGCACAGACTTGTGCACACAACATTGTAGAAAATATTTACATACAGATATACATGTACAGTGTACATATACTTGTACATGTACATTTACGTGTGTATACACATTCAGAAACATGTGCAGTATATTGTTTAGACTTTTGCTTACTGTACAATAATGTACGTGGTCTGATTTTGAATATTAAATTTATTTTACTTATTTGGGATTCATGAATATTTTTAAATCAATGAATAATTTTATCACACCAACATTGCAAGGTCATTTGCTAAGGTATACATGTATGTACATGTACATGTACATGTATTATGTAATTATGTAAATGCAAACTATAGACGTTTAAGTACACTGTATGTGGCATGTGTAGAGACAAATGTACAAACTATATACATGTACATGTATAAGTGCTTTTGATAACGTCATCGGACAATTTTTGGTTAAAATTGCCTCATGTCCGTTTATAATTTATTTGTGAGGACAAAATGTCAGCTCGAAAAACATTTATACGATCGTTTCAATGAATATTTAATCATCATTAAAACGGTTTAAGACTTTACTGCTACATTCTCTTAGAAGAATTCAGATCTAAACAAAGTTGATATTCCAGAAGATTAAAGCTCTGTACTACTTCGCCTGCAGTCACAGTTCTTTATTCCATGTGGAAATACATGTAGCTAAACGACTGTCTTGACAAAGATGGGTGTGACTGCTAAAGACGCTCGAGTTGTTTCAGATTCTCCTGCCTTCATAGATGTTAGAAAAGGCTTGAAGCTTGTTTCGAAGTTAGCATAAGGACTGGTGAGTATGTAGACAACTCCTACAGTTTTGTTTTACAAATGTGAAGCTTCAGTTTTCTTGGTCAATATTTGAAAGTCAATTTCTTCGTTATATAAACCATTCCGTATACCATTTATACGATCGAATATTTAATTACTGATTAAACTGATACAAGATTTTGCGTAGTACAGAGCGTAGAATGTGCAAAACTGAACGTTAACTTCATTTTGACGTATACTGTACTTCTTTGTAAAGAAAACCTTGCTTTCAACAAAATGTCTTCTCTTTGTGAGTTAGAAGAGAAGCATGATGTAGACTTAGGTTCAGGCTATAAGAATAAGCAAGCCTGTATGTACTACATTCATCGAATATATTCATATTCTTATTGTTGATTAATAATGTAAAAACGTTAAGAATTATTGCCATAATTAAAATTGTCCTGTCATTAAAGGGAATTGTCTTGTCAAATTAAGGAGAGACTGACAATTTGTCAGAACACCTTTCATTTCTTATCATAAGCACTGATGTACATGTGTGTTTTGTGTAATTATGTAAAATACAAGCTACATTACACCTACATTGTACATTTACATGTACTGTATGTGGCATGTGTAGAGACAAGTGTACAAACTATATATACCTGTTTATGTACATGTACATGTACATGTATGTATTATGTAATTATGTAAAATTCAAGCTAGGGACATGTAATTACATGTATATAAACAGTAAAATACAAGCTATGGACGTATAATTACATGTACATTTACAAGTACATACATGTAATTATACACTGTACATGGTTGAGGCATGTTTAGTGAGAAGTGTAGTTGTGCAATGTACATGTACATGTACATGTATAGGTGGTACATGTATATTAAACCCTGGTTATACAGCAACAACCATTCTAGGTTGCTAGGTCGCTAGGTCGCTAGGTCAACTTCAGAAGTCAATGTATCATTAACAAGTAGTAGTTGTGTATTGTTATCATTAAAATTTGATTGTTTTCTTCTGATAAAAAGCATGTTTGTGCTTTAATAAAGGAACTGCTTTTAGTGAAAGTACATTCTAAAATAACATGTAAATGTACATGTACATGTACAAATATACAATGCTCTTACATGTACATGTATTTGTACATGTATGTAATGAAACTACATGTACATGTACAATGTATATTCTAGATTTACTAGATATTCATTATTAACTTCATATACATGTACATGTACAATGTACCTCTACATGTTTTTGTACGTTACAATTTACATATACGTGTATGTGTACATGCACATGCAGTGTTTCTCCCAGGATAAAATATTAAGGTGCATTAGTGGTACATGTACATTCTACATGATGTTTAGTCAACACATTATAAAATAGTGTTTTTCAGAATAATTAAAGGATGGGATAGCAAGACTAAATGGTGGGGAGCGCCATGTTAGTATGTTACCATCCTTTAGGAGAAACACTGTGTACACGTGTACACGTACATGTATATACCTGATAAGCTGGATATTCATCATTAACTACATGTACATGTTTTGTATCTTATTTTATACATGTACATCTTTACTGGTACTTGTAATTCATGTACTTGCAGACAAAAAATCAGGAAAAAGACAAAGCTAACTTACCTGTGAGTTCATTGAACGATAAATAAATAATAGTAATTCACAATCATCATATACATGTACATGTACAATGTACTTCATTACAGTGCTTTTACATGTGTTTCTTCCACCTGTTGATCTCTAGGCTGCTAATCCTGCCATGATACATGTAATTAGTCCTGCTGCAGATTGTCATACATTGTAAATCGTGACATAAAAATGCATGGCATATCATACAAGTATGCTATATACATGTACATGTACGTGTATACATGTATAATGTACACGTACATGTACATACACATGTACATGTATAATTAGAGATTTAATTTGAACATGTACATTGTCACATTTTTTCCCAAATCTTCAGGTTTCTTTTGGGGGAGGAGTTGAGTGTGAGGCTTGTAAAATTATTGTTGGATATGTTGATAGACTAATTGAAAACAACTCAACAGAGGTACAGTTTGCATGTAGATATTCAGCAACTACACATACATGTATGTACATGTACATTTACATGTACTGTACATACAGTATATGTCAATAAAAACTTTACGTTTCGTTTTGTAGTACGACCGTTCTACGCTCCGTAGTACGCTAAAACCTAGTCAAAAGTCAGTTTAAACGGTAATTAAATATTCAGTGATAGATCGTAAAACGGAACGGTTTATATAACGGAAAATTTGACCGTCAAGTATTCACCAAGAAAACTGAAGCTTCACATTTGTAAAACTGAACTTGAGGATTTGTCTACATACTCAACAGTCCTTATGCTAACTTCGAAGCAAGCTTCAAGCCTTTACTAACATCTATGAAGGCAGGAGAATTTGATACAACTCGACCGTCTTCAGCGGTCATGCCCATCTTTGTCAAGACAATCGTTTTGCTATTTCCACATGGAATGAAGAACTGTTACTGCAGGTGAAGCTGGACAGAGCCTTAATCTTCTAGAATATCAACTTTGTTTAGGTCTGAATTCTTCTGAGAGAATGTAGCAGTAAACTCCTCGCCATTTGGCTCGTTAACCACACCCATATTTCAGCAATGATTAATAGCAAACGTTAATTAAACGTTTAAACGCAATGTTAATAGTACGGTACGATAGTTTCGTATTACGATCGTACTACAAAAACGAAACATAAAGTTTTTATTGACATACTGTACATGTATGCTACAACTATACTGAACTGGTACTGTACTTTTACTGTACTGGTACTATACATGTACATGTACATGTACTGTACATACAATGTACATGTGTACATGTATGCTACAACTACACTGTATACTGAACTAGTACTGTACTTTTACTGTACTGGTACTATACATGTACATGTACATGTACTGTACATACATGTATGCTACAACTATACTGAACTGGTACTGTACTTTTACTGTACTGGTACTATACATGTACATGTACATGTACTTTATGGGGATTTATTATGGCCCACAAGTCTATCCCGTGTTAACTGTAGAGCTGCTGACCTGTAACATAATAATTAAATATACTACATTGACTTAGGAGGTATTAGTAATAGTAATAGTAATATACTGATTTTTAAGGTAATTCATGTACATATATATATTAGTAGTAGTAATATATACTACATTGCATTGTAATTGATCACATGTCTGAATAAAAAACTAGCATCTACATGTACATGTAGAAGTTGGTGTCTTTGGTGGTTTAATTACCCCGGCCTTCACTTATATACTGAGTTTCAGTTATACAGGTGTACGAGATGTTTGATTAGGACCCTGCCAGCTGGGCTGCCTTGGTAGCTCAATTTGTAAGAGCATCTGTCCGGAGAGCAGAGTGTCGTGGGTTCGAATCTCACCTGAGGCAGGCAATTCATTTTCATTTTTTCATTTGCCTCAGGTGTCTGTCTGTCTGTCTGTCTGTCTGTTTGTCTGTCTGTCTTTCTTTCATCTCAAGTGTTATGTAGTATATGGATCTGAATACTATACTATACTGTATACATGTACATATCTGAATGCTGCTATACTATATTAAAGATATAGGCAGAGTATTGGTACATGTATAAGCAACTATACATGTACCTTACCTACATGTACATGTATACAGCATATAATATTTGTCAGGCTTTGTAGATCACTCTATTGTCTAACTACACAAGTAACATGTACATGTACACCTTCACAACAATGTTTAGCTGCAGCATACATGCTACATGTGTGTTGCTTTCAAAGCTGCACACATACAGGTTTTGGGGTGATTGTGCATGTGTGTAGGACAGTAAAAATTGAACAATGTGTGCATCCTCTTTTCTGCATATTTCCAGCCCATATCTGTTCATATTCTACACATATCTGCATGTGTACTATTTATATGCAGCATGCCAGAATTTGGACACTAGATGCATACAGCATGCAAGCATCATTTTTGTGAGGGCATGTACGGTCTGAATATACTGTACAAATAATTGCAACTGATTGATGATGGCAAGCTACAATGTACAAATGTACATGTGTCATAACAATTTTGGATTGAATGAATACAACTATTTTCAGACATGAGAATATTTATAAAGCAATCATACATTGTATATGTACATGTATAAATTGTACACTAGTACAGTATATGTAAACATGTACATGTACATGTACATATATGTTCTTTTAAATTATCTTTATCTGTAGAATGAAACTGAAGATGCTGTGTTAGAACTGTGTGAATATATGAAGTCTGACGTGGTAAGTGCATTACATACAGTACATGTACAGTTTGTACATGTGTAATCAAATAATTATTGTGTTGTAGACTGACATACATGTACATGTACATGTATATACATGAAAATTCATGTGCCTAGCATGCTAGCAAAAGGCATAGAAACAATTTCATAAAGCACAGCGACAAAGGCCTTAGAAAATATTAAAGCAGCCACTCTGGCTTACAATCAGCCACCATGACTTAGAAAATTAACAATCAGCCACCATGACTTAGAAAATACAACCTCTGTACAACCAAGTTATGCATTTTAAACAGCAGCAACTTTTAACTCGTGTATTTATAGACAGAAGACTTTTAAGAAAGCCAGAGATATCAAAATCATTAGCTACAGTAAAGCAGCAAGGCAAATGTTTGAAAGTGTAGTATTCAGTTGGTTTATTAGATTGCTTTAACAGTTTCAATTGTTTTTAAAAAGGATCACAATTATAACAAGTGTATATAGAGAAAAAAAACATCCCTATGACTGCTTTGTGGTATCAAGCATGAAAGACAACAGCTTATTATAGTTATTATTTTGATTATCTACTCTCCTGACCTTTCAAAGGACCTTGTAGAACTTTAGGAATATATTTCAGGCAAAACAGCTAGCTATTAGTTCCAGTTTCTATGTAAGCTACTTAGCTTTCTTTCTGCTGGTCTGTAGAGCTCGAGCACGTGTTCTTTTACGCGTCACACCCATTAATTGACCGAGCCCCCCGGGAATGACGCAACTTCCTTAACTACGTATACAATGCATACTCGATCGCGCAAGTGGACACAAGAATATATATATATATATATATATAGATTCAACCCCGTGGAAAGCAATCATAGGGATGGCCCTACGGGCCATAAAAATGAGAGAATGATAGTAGAAAGATTACAAAACGTTAACTTTTTATGTCCTGTACTATATATAATATTGAATTATGATTACATGAAATTACATGTACATTCATGTACATTATAATTAACTTATTCTTGTAGTGTACTTCTTTAGTGAAGCAATACTTTCCAACAATCTGGGATGAACTGGTAAAGAATACGGTAAGAATATAAATTACATGTACATGTGCCTACAGTAATTTGGGGCGTGGTACATCCAAGATCCCGTGAATTGCAGTTTGAATTCAGGATACACTTCCTCTCTGACAGGATGTTGTAAAATTACAACATTAAAAAGCTGAAAGGGGTAAAGTTACCATGACTAAAATAGCAAAACAATATAACCGTGTCAACAGTCACACCCACTCTAACCAAAATTTATATTAGCTATAATAACCATGTGGTCATAATTAAGCAACCTTTGAATTATCCAAACACAAAAATCTTATTGTGGACTTACATGTACTTTGGAATTATTATTATTTCTGATGATAAACCGTGATAATCGTGATAATCGTGATAATATTTTTGGCAATAAGCTGATTTTCTATTATCACCCAACCCTACATGACATACATGTAAATGATACATTTAAATTTTATTTTCATAGGATCCTGACAAAGTCTGTGGCGAAATCAATCTGTGTGACAGCTCAAAGTTTCTTGCAAATACTCAACCCAAAGCTGTTGGATCTTTTCATGGTGCTATTGAATGTGATGCTTGTAAAGAGGGATTAAAACTACTGGAGAAGTTTTTTACTGAGGTTAGTGTGTAATCTGATCTGTACAATTGTAGATAAGAGGCCTAAGTACTTTGGAGATGGAGGGGCAACCAATTAGTGTTGTTTTAGTATGACTATAGCGACCACTTTTAGTTATAGTTATGGTATACCTAGCTTCTTAAACAGTTATAGTTTAGTGAACTAAAATAATATTAGGCTTACTAAAAGGGTTTTAGTTTAGTTAACTAACTAAAAGTGCCCATTATTAGCCATTTCTCATTTTAGTTAGTTATACATGTAGTTATTACAGTAGACATGTAATTTAGTTATAGTTTAGTTAAATAAAAGTCCCGATGCCTTACTAATAGGGGTTTTAGTTATAGTTAACTAAAACAACACTAATACCAATATACAGTTGTATATTGTGGGCTGTGGCTCTTCTATCATTTTGTTATTCTTTTACATTTTAGGATACTCTTGAAAAGAGACTTGATGTTCTGTGTACATATTTAAATGTATCAAAAAGTGACCAAGACAAGGTACATGTAAATGATGTATATGTTGAACATACATGTACATGTATGTACACATTCAGATGCCAAAACCATTATCCATCACAAACTTATTGTTTTCTAAATTATTGTTTTGACTCACTAATTAATATACATTACACGTATACTGGATTCTTTTAAAAAGGGGGAATCAATCAATTGTAATTGTAGGTCATCTGAGGTTGCTTCTGGTTGCCTTGGTAGTCTCAAACCTTGTAGCTAAGATGTTGAACCTATAATATACATGTACATGTACAGTACGTGTACATATGCTCTGAAATCTGGGTAGAGGGAAATCCCCCTTCCCCTGCTACATGTATGGATGTACTTGTGTATGTTTATGACATACTTGTACATGTACATGTATGTTAATTATTTTCTAAGCAAGGGTGGCTGGTTTAATATCCCTTTTAAATGAATTTTCAAATCTGTTGTGGCTGCTTGTTTGTTGTGTTTGTGTTTCTACGTCTTTTGCTAGCATAGCGCATGAATTTTCATGTATTTGTACTGTATCAGAGAGTACGGTAGTACTCTCTGTAGGAATGGCACGCATACAGGAAGTGATGAGCTGAAATCTCTGGTAATATGTACACATAAGTTTCTACATTTGTATATACACATGCCTGTTCATATCTAGTGTTTTTATGACTACCAACACCTTCTAGATGGCCAAAGATTGTCGTTAAGGTAGAGAACCGGGGAGTGGCAAAACTGGCAAAATCTTCATCATATTAATAATATTATTATTTTCCAGACATATCATTTTTTTGTTTGTTGAACTATCACAATGATTCTAGCACTATTCCAGTCACATTCATAGTAAAATTCTGGTCTGGAAGTACATGTATCGAGATGATATCTTCAGATACCGTAAAAGAAGAGAGTCTCAACGACTATGAACAATTGATCTCAAATTGTATGCCGTTTTCGTAGGTGTAAGTCACGTGGAATTTAATTGTGCATGCGCATTTGTATACTCAGAACATGGAAGCTGAAAAGGAGAAAGTGCTTCATAGTAATAAAATGTGTGAGCAAAATTAATAATAATAAATATAATTATTAGGCCATTGTATAGTAATATTATATACATAATATGATAACATTGGAATGCCATTTGGTTGATATAGTGACTGACACTACTTCTTGTATGACTGCAGATAGTGCTGTGAGTGAAATAATAGGCATCATCTGTAAGTGAAAGAGAATGATAATCAATTCATAAATAATTGATATATACAAAAGACTGACCTTCATTGATGAACAAACTTTAATGTATTTATGACTGAATGATTTCATATGACTTACACCAGTATTTCTTCAATGCAATGTACAAAAAATATTCACACCATTCAGGAAAAAAAAACAAACCACTTCCATATAACCCTACATAAGTATTTACACCACAATAAAGCAAAATACAAAGAGCTGTACTTATGTAGGGTTATATGGAAGTGGTTTGTTTAATTTTGGGTCCCACCTAACCTTGTTCGCATGCTTCTTCTTTCATTTTTATTGTTTATTATTCTTGTAATATATTATATTTACAGTGTAAAGCAATTATCAGAGATATTCTGCCTCTCATATGGGATGATATATCTGTAAGTTTATTCACATACATGTACATGTACATGTACACTTTTTAACTAAACTACATGTGCATGTATAACTAAATTACAAGTCAATTGTATAATAATTTTAACTAACTAAAATGAAAATTGGCCAATAATAATTGTTACTTTTAGTTACAGTACATATCAGATGCAACTTAAAGAGACAGACATGTTTCACACTTAGTGTAAACGCATACGTCATAAATTGGAACGCGTGCGTCATAAATTGGAACGCGTTCCTAGTTAATCGCGCATGCCTATGTGTGAACGCGTTAAGCACACATGTAAACGTGCACGCGTGACACATTTACAGGGGAGGGGCTAGTGCAGGTGTGTTGCTGTTGTTTATTTTTACTGTTGTAGTTCTTATTCTGCAGCTGCTATCTTCTGAGATTAAATCGATTTTTGTGATTGTGTATAAATTATAATAAAAATAATATAATTATGAAGATTATTCACTAAAACTCCTGTTTCATCATCTAATATTCTTGTTCAAGACAGTATGCTGCAACTTTCTGACAGAGGAGAGTTAATATACAAGAATATGACGTTGTTATATGTGTAAATTCTTTCAAAATCAAGTATATATATATATATTTACAATATAATTACAGTCAATAAAATAGAATGTAAGAATATAGATAACAACATTCAATCTATAAAAGAAACTATCTGCAATGAATAGGAAACTGATACACAGAAGCTACATGTACTTCTCCATGTATTGACCTTCCATTTGGATCAAATCATTGAACCTGATGTGAAACCAGACAGAAATCATTTACTTGCTGCAATTTGTCATGATCAGTGGCTTACCACATCCATTACACATACATGTAGAAACAGTTATATATAATACATTATAATTTCAGCAATTATTAGATGGCAAACAAATTTATGTAATTGTATACAAGTCTCTATACTAACTAAAAAAACATCAAGTGAGCAGGTGAAAAGACAAAACTTCCACATGAGATTTCATTTGAACGCTCTGCCACTGGCAGTAATGATTGAGTCACGCCCGTGAAAGGCTTGCGTGAGCGTACGCGCGTTTTGTATGCACGTGCGTACGCGTTTGTATCTCCTGTCGAACGCGTTCAACCATAAATGTGTACGCGTTCGACAAAACATTGTACGCGGCATTCGCCAAAAATGCGCACGCATTCTACACAAGTGTGCCTCTTAAGTTGCATCTGATGTGTACTGTACATGTATAATTATTTATATTTATATAATTATTATATACATGAACATGTACATGTACATGCATTTGCTTATTTGTTAACAGGATCCTGAAACTATTTGTAAATTACTTGGTATGTGTGACTCCTCTAGTGAAGTTGGACTGCAAACACTTGCTGTTGAAACTAAGGTGTCTTTGTCTTTGTCTTTGTCTGTGCCTGTGTCTGTCTGTCTGTGAGTCTGTATCTGTATGTCTGTCTGTCTGTTTTTGTGTCTGTCTATGTCTGTGTGTCTCTGTCTGTGTCTGTGTGTTTTGGATAATAAGAGAATGTGTCAACAAACAGAGGCACCATGACTAATGTGTTTGCTGTGAACAGTTTCAATTGCTTGTATTCTGACAGACAGACAGCCAAGCACTCTATAGCTGCTTGCACACGTTGATAGATGGAATATTTTCCTCCATATACTTTATGTTTCTGTTGTTCAATGAAACTTTATTGGTGAAATTATTAAACCAGTGTCATACATGTAAATTGTATTTAACAATCTTAACTGTTAACATATCCATATGCTTTGATGCTTTGGTGTTACTGGACCTTTGACACAGATAGTCTGCCCTTGGGAACCAGAAATGGGGGTTAAAGACATCTTTGGTGGGATCCCAACCCTCCCCTCTCTATGCCTATCTGGAAATGCTTATAGAGTCTTGTTTACCAATGCATCAGTAAATACATTTAATAATCACTTACTCCCAAATCTTGAAGTTAAATAATGGCCCATTCTTACTTCATTACAAAAGATCTTATTCCCTTGAAAATCATGTGCTTTATACACATGTGGTCTACTAATCAACCTTAGGCAGGCATTTGACCACTATATATATACAGATGCTGTGTGTGTGTGTGTGTATGTGTGTGTGCATGCTTGTGTTTGTGTTTGTGAGTGTATACATTGTATGTAGTATGTACATGTACAGTATACTACATGTATATTATACATGTATAGTAATTCATGTCATATTTTAGTCCAAATCAGTAGAATGTCAATTATGTGATATAGTGGTTGGATTTATAGAACCTTTTGTTGATTCTAACGCTACTCAAGTAAGTTTGTATGTACATGTGTACATGTACACATGTATTACATGTATTACATTTACAGTTGTTACATGTACATGTATATGTTATACAAATTCATTTCTAGTGCATGTTACATGTACATGTATATTTATGATGTACTCAGTTGTTACATGTACATGTACATTGATTAGTAATCCTTACATGTATTACATTTGTGATGTATACAGTTGTTATGTACATTCATTTCTAGTACATGCTTATACACTGTACATGTACATGTACATGTACAGTAAAGGACATAAAAAAAGTTAACATTTCGTAATCATTCTATTATTGTTCTCTGATTTGTCCTGTTTTTATGATTAAGAATCGTTTTTACCATTGTATTCGTTTTTAAAAAATGATTGAAACTGTTAAAGCAATCTTTGCACATGTTTCAACAAGAAATCACATGAACGCCAAATACATGTAATGGCATTTATACTGACTACTACACTTTCAAACACTCGCCTTGCTGCTTTCTTGCAGCTAATGGAGCCTGTTTTTGGTATCTGTGGCTTTCTTAAAAGGTCTTCTGTCTAAATAAAAGTCATTGCTGTTTAAAATGCATAAGTTATACAAGGTTGTACAGAGGTGGGTGTTGCCCGTGGTACTACTATACTTTCAAGTGCTCGCCTTGGACTCTTCCTGGTGATAACGAAATAAGTTTGACATCATTGGCCTTTGTTAACAACTCTTCTGTCCAGCAAAGTAAGTTAGAATCTTCAGTCTGATAAAATACGAGTTATGGAGCTGAAAAGAATTAAATATTTAATGCTCCGCCCACACATATTTTTAGGAAATTCCAATTTCAATTATAATTAACTTATTAACCCGAACGATCAGCATTGTTTTTTAAAACAATTGCAACTGTAATTAACAACAAATGGAACCGTAAAACGATTGTTCTACTATTACAAAACGTTAACTTTTTTAATGTCCTCTACTGTACATACAGTGCTGCATTCAGAAAAGTTGAAGGGGGGGGGGGGTCAAAACAGATATATGTCAAAATAAATTGAGGTGAAGCCGCCCCCGACCACGTGTGTAGTTAATGACCAACTAGGGGGGGGGGTGTGAGGATCCACCAAAATTTAATTTTAGACTGTCTGAGATCATTTCTGGTTCATTTTCAGACAAATATATATTTTCATTCCCCACTAAATGCAGCCCAGCATGCTTACATGTGTATGCATGATTAGTATTACTTACATGTATACTACATGTACATTTACATGTATATACATGTACATAATAAACATTCATTTTTGGATTCATGTTTTTTTGTTTTCAATAGGTAGAGGTTAAAGATGCAGTAGAGAAAGTGTGTGCTTTGGTATCATATATTGAGAGTGAGGTATGTATTATATAATTTAGTTACATGTACATTGCCTATAAATTAAAGGTCGTTCACATTCGCCTTGTCCTCAGAAAAATGTTCATAACTTTAGTTTGGGAAGGACCAACGTCTTTTTACCTGCATGTATACATGTACAACATTTTCATATAATTATCTTTTTAGTGTATGTCAAATTTCAATCCACTGCTTCATTATTGAGTCCAGTATAATCATGTATTAACATTATGACACTATATTACATATAGTTACAGTATAATCATGTATTAACCTTATGACAGTATACAGTATATTACTTGCTGTGTATAAACTCATTGCATTCTAATTTTGAGGTCATCATGAATGTGAGCAGACCCTAGTGTTGTAAATTTATTCACTTGTTTTTCAATGTACATGTTTTGTGTATTTTGTGGTATTTTAATAATCTTTTAATATTCGTTCATCCATTATGTACTACGTACATGTACATTTACATGTACATGTATTATTTATAAACCTATTTGTATTTAATATATAGTGTAAAGATTTTGTGGAGAAATACTTCCCCAGATTATGGGCACTAGTGGAAAGTGAATTTGTACGTTTGAATGTGTTTATTGTGTGAACATGTGTAATATTAGTATTGTTTTAGTATGATAATAATGACCATTTTTAGTTATGACTGACTACATGTACTTTCTCACAATTTTAGTTAATTAACTATTTCAGGCTAACTAAAAGTGTCCATTATTGGCCAATTTTCATTTTAGTTGTTTATAGTTATTACAATAGACTTGCAATGTACATGTAGTTAGTTAACTAAAAGACACAATGCATTACTAAAATGGGTTTTAGTTGTTAGTTAACTAAAAGACACAATGCATTACTAAAATGGGTTTTAGTAGTTAGTTAACTAAAAGACACAATGCATTACTAAAATGGGTTTTAGTTGTTAGTTAACTAAAATAAACACTATTTTACATGTATTTCTTAGGGCTGGGCGATAGTTGCGATTAATCGATTATCGCGATATTTAGCCAGTATTGCGATAACGATACACAGTATCGAAGTATCGATCACCACGTGGTATATACGCATGCGCATAACAACTCAGATGATTTGCAAATGGCGAGCAGCTCTGGTTCGTCATCGTTTGAGCTGCTTCCCTTAGAAGGAGCTACAAGTCCTGTGTGGGAATATTTTGGGTTTCGCGCCATTGATGGTCAGTATATAGTGAAAAAAAAGAAAGATAGGAAGGAAGTTTACTGCAATCTGTGTAAAAAGGTTAGTTTTTTGTTACACACGTGTGTACACGAGGGCATGCTTGTCTGTATCGTTCATTTGGACAGTATAATAGTTTTTTTTTTTGCATGTGAAAAACTGAAAATACAAATACGTGAAATTCATGAATGTGGAGTTGAGTTTGTTTTAAAAATATCTTGCATGTAGGTACTAAAATATTCTGGGAACACCACGAATATGCGAAGTCATCTAGAGAAGTCTCATCACAGTGTTTACAGAACACTAAGCAAAACCTATGACACAGATGCAACACCTTCATCATCAGATCAAAGTCAACTCACCATCTCTCAGACTCTTCAGATTCGGCAGCCAATGCTTAGATCTTCACCCCGATGGAAAGGAATTACTGATGCACTAAGTTATTATATAGCTAAAGACATGCAACCTTTAAGCACTGTGGATGACAAAGGCTTTCGTCATCTGTTGCACACCATCGAGCCAAAATATGAGCCACCATCTCGAAAGGCCATTACCACTAATTACATTCCAAAGTTGTATCACGAAACACGAGAAAGGATGAAGGGTAAAGTTAGTAGTGCTCAGTCGTTTTCCATCACTACTGATATGTGGACATCATTGGCTAACCAGGCATATATGTCAGTGACAGCTCACTTTATTAATGCAGAGTTCCAGTTAGAGAGTGTGCTGTTAGACACTAGGGAGTTTTTAGAGGCACATACAGCTTCAAATATAGCTACCGAGTTGGAGGCAGTTCTTGACGAATGGGATTTATCGAGTCTTAACATTGGTGCAGTGGTTACTGACAATGGCAGCAACATAGTGCGTGCTGTCAACGATCTTGGGTGGATGAATTTTAACTGTTTCAGCCACACTTTGCAGCTGGCTGTAATTGAGGGAACATCTACTCCTGAAATATCCAAATCTCTTGGGAGGTGTAGGAGGTTAGCCGGTCATTTCCACCACTCATCAAAATCTACAGATTTACTCAAACAGAAGCAGTTAGACCTCCATGTTTCTCAACATAGGATGATTCAAGAGGTCATTACAAGGTGGAATTCATCTTATTATATGGTCCAAAGAGCAGTAGAGCAGCAACAGGCGGTATGTGCTGCATTGTTTGAACTACGCAGAGGGGATCTAATGCCAACAGATCATGAATTTGCTGCAATGGAGACATACCTAGAAGTGATGAAACCCTTAGTGGAAATTACTGAGGCATTAGGTGGTCAAACATTTGTAAGCATTTCATCACTACGGCCACTTATTCACAAATTGAATAACACATACCTTGCTCCTTGTTCTTCGGATAATAGAGTGGCCAGAATGTTGCGCAGCAAGATGTTACAAAACTTTAAGAAAAGATACACTGGGTAACAGATGGAACTGTTAAATAAAGCCACTTTCCTTGACCCCAGGTTTAAATCACTCTTGTTTTTATCGGAGAGTGAAAGATTTCATACCATCACTAACATTGAACTTGAGGTATCAGACATCTACTCTAATTTCTCACAAGAAGCTACTCAGTCACATGAGCCACCACCAAAGAAAAAAAAGGAGGAGTACAAGTTACTAAAACTAATTGATGATGTGATCAATCCATCAACTGAAACCCTGTCAAATTTATCTGCTACTGAGAGAGCCAAAGCTGAAACATCACGATATGTTGCTGAAAGTACAGTCCAAGAAGATCCTCTGGTATTTTGGAAAACCAATTCCGAAAGATATCCATCTCTCTCTGCCCTTGCCCGAAAGTATCTGGCGATTCCAGCAACGTCAGTTCCGTCAGAAAGGGCATTTAGCTGTGCAGGACACATTGTCAACAAAAAACGATCATGCTTATTACCTGAAAATGTACAAATGCTCGTCTTTCTTGCTGAAAACTTACCTTAATCATGTCATTTCTTGTTCATTGACGTTTTTGACTGAAGTATCCATCTGTAATTTATTTATCATAGTTGTCATATCATTTTTCTCACAGTATATACATTTAGCTTGGGTTTTTTAACACTTTTTAATCAAAGAAGTATTGTACTTGTTAACTTAAAATTAATAATATTGTAAAATATCGTGATATATCGTGATACTTGTGAGTATCAATCGTGATAATGATACTACCAAAATCGCCCAGCCCTAGTATTTCTATATACAGTAGTAAACATAAAAAAGTTAACATTTCGTAATAATAGAACAATTGTTTTACGGTTCCATTTGTTGCAGATTACGGTTGCAATCATTTCAAAAAATAATGGTGATTGTTCACGTTAATAATTAACCTATAATTAAAATGGGGGTTTCTGTTTTTCCAAAAAATACGTTGGGGCGGAGCATTTAATATCTAATTCTTTTCAGCTCCATAACTCGTATTTTATCAGACTGAAGATTCTAACTTGCTTTGCTGGACAGAAGAGTTGTTAACAAAGCCAATGATGTCAAACTATACTTCATTATCACCAGAAAGAGTCCAAGGCGAGCGTTTGAAAGTATAGTAGTTTCACAGGCAATGCCCACCTCTGTACAATCTTGTATAACTTATGCATTTCAGTGACTTTTAACTAGCAACATTAATAATACAGTGTGATAAGTTTCGTACTACAGTCGTTCTACAAATACGAAACGTTAACTTGTTTTGACTTATACTGTATGTGTCATGTGAATACAGTATACATGTATCATGTTTATGTATTGTGTAAATACATGTACATGTACATTTATACATGTATCAGGCTGGGAAATAACGGTGCCAAATGCGCATTATTGTACTATATATAATTGCAGAGATGCGCACTATAAAACACAAATAATGCATACAGTGCGCATTTTTGCGCACTGCACTAGTAAGAAAAAGCGACTTTATTTCAGTTTTGTTTTGTCTCTACACACCCTGAAACAGAACAGGATCTTCTCTTTCGTCATCTTCCCCTGACGAAGTTGCAACAGCTGGGGATTATGAATAGTTCCAAGAAAGAAGGTGTAAAGCCATTCTAAGTGCAGTTGTGTTTCATCAAAAAGATTGTGTAAAGCATTTACAGTACATGTATATACATGTATCAATAAAAAGTCACCATGCAGTACAGTAGTTACTCAGTAGTTTCATTATCAGACTACAGTAGTTCAACAGTAATTTTGACAGTAATTGGTCGAATTTTTGCCACTACAAAGATAATTACTGTTACTGTATGGTGACATTGTATTGACATATACATGTACATATACAGTATGATATACTGTAGTTAATAAATTCAACAAATAACATGGTGCTCAGTGCTCACCAGAATTAAATTATCAAGGGGTTATGGTGAACACCAATGCTCACCATAACCCCAACTCTTATTTCCCACCCTGACATGTTATGTAAATGTGTAAATTTAAGTACATTTAGTATCATGTACATGTACATGTACAGTACATCATTTTTATTTAGGATAATGACAAAATATGTTCAGCATTAGGAATATGTACTTCCACTGTTATAAAGAGTAAAAAACCTGTTAAACCAGTTGGAAATCAGGTATGTTATTTGGTGTCTCTGTTTTGTGTTTGACCAAACATGTGATATTATAATATGATGATATTATGATAAGATGGCTCAGAAGACATTGCTTTTTACCTGCGTTGACAACACAGTGTTCTAATTCTAGCTGGCTGTTTTATACATGTTATATTTACATGCATGTACATGTACATGCATGTATGGAGGGATTATTCTAATGATTGTTTTATAATAATCACTGCTTGATTTCTCATGTCTTGACTTTTATAATATTATATATTCCTAATTGTTTACATGTTTATATTATTCATTGTTTACAGTTCAAACCAGTAAAAGATGAGGCTTGTACCTTGTGTAAAGATATAGTAGATTTTATCAGACCTTTTGTTGAACGTAATGGTACTCAGGTAAGTATCATAGACTACTAATAATACAGTACAGTATAGTAGACTATTGATAATACAGTCATTACAATATACATATAGTACATGTACATGCATGTACAACTACTTGCATGACCTGTACTATTGGATACTGTACTATACTGAATTGTGCTGTTAGTAGTATACTGTACTGTGCATACAAAGTGTACTGTACTGTACAGTACTATATTATCAATAGCAATACTGTACTGTATTATCAATAGTCTACTGGACTATACTGTACTGTATTATCAATAATCTACTGGACTATACTGTACTGTATTATCAATAGTCTACTGGACTATACTGTACTGTATTATCAATAGTCTACTGGACTATACTGTACTGCAAGCTTGGGGTCAAATACATTCAATAGTATTTAATTACCAATACAAATACTACATGTATATTGTACTGTACTCTACTGTATTAGTTTTCTCAATAGTCTACTACATTTACATTTGTACATTATAATTTAACTTTGCACAGTATTGTTCGTTGATAGTTATAGTTTGTCTTGTTCTACTATAGGATGAAGTTCAAAGTGCCTTGGATTTGTTTTGTAGTGTAATGCCATCTTCAATATCTCGTAATGTAAGTATGAGTATACATTATTATTATTATTATTATTATATTATTATTATTATTATATTGCTACAGTGTACTCAACTCGTTGATACTTACTTCCCTATGATATGGCAACTACTAGAGCTGGAATTGGTATGTACATGTCAATAAAGGTTCACCACACAGTAACAGTAATAATTCTATTGGCAGTATAGTATAGTAATTACTGTCTCACTGGTGCTGAATCAAGTACACTAATTACTATCAAAACGAACTGCTATAGTGTGGAAATGAAATTACTGAGCAACTACTGTATTGTGACATTTTATTGATGTTTACTGTATAGTGCACCATTGGCCCAAACAGCTTCTTAACAATCACTGCTAAAGCACTATTTCCGCTGGCCATGTGATGGGTGTGGCATGTAAATTATTTAATTAACCATTTATTTTAATATTTTGGTATGAAATTCCATGCATGTACCATGGTATAGGAAATAATATAGAATTTCAACAAAATATTGATATACTGCCCAGCCCTACATGTACATGTACATGTATGGTGACATTGTATTGATATATACTGTATGGTGCACCATTGGCCCAAAGACCTTCCTATTTGGCATCTCACAGTTCTGTCTTTGGATCAGATGGTGCATTACAGCTTCACTACATACAGTGTTTCCCCCATGATAAATATTAAGGGTGGGGGAGTGCATCGTTGTTACATGATGTTTGGTTAACAATGTTCAATCAGTATTGCTTTTCAGTATAAAGTTTAAAATTAAAGGGTGTGGGAGTGCCATGTTGCCAACTTTTGAGGGAAACACTGCTACATGTATATGGACCACGAAAATAATGGTCATGCCCACTGCATTACAGCTTCACTACATGTATATGGACCGCGAAAATAATGGTCATGCCCACTGCATTACAGCTTCACTACATGTATATGTTGTACATATACATGTATATGGACTGTTAAAGTAATGGTCATGCCCACTGCACTATAACTTCACTACATATAATGCATAATGTATATGGACCGCAAAAATAATGGTCAAGCCTACTGCATGGATGTGGCTGTGATTGTGAGCATTTTTGGTGAACGTATTTACAAAATACATGTAGTTGCATGAATATCATCAAAACTCAAAATTTAAGGCTATGTGGTATATACCAATTCTGTATGACAAAATTGTAATTAAAGTATACATGTACGTGTATATGTACACACATTGTGTATTTATTATTGCATATGTATGGCTCTTAGGATTCAGATTCTATCTGTAAGGAGATAAATTTATGTATTTCTACCTCTCGTGTGAACAACAAACTACATTTTAAAGCATTGAAGAAGAATCAGGTACATGTACAATGTAAATGTGTTTATGAGTCTGTTTATGAGTCTGTTCACTCTATTGTACATGTACAGTATGTGTTAATGTGTCTGTATGTCTGTATATACACTGTATGAGTCTGTATTAGGGCTGGGAGAAATGTTTGAATATTGGAACCTTCGTTTGTTTGCTGTGCTTTTAAAGCAAAGCATTTGAATTCGAATGTTGTTTTCCAACCTTCGTACCATTCCTTGTCTGCATGTGCCTGATACTAAAACTCATAAGTTGTGTGTACATGTACATGTACATGTGTACATGTACCCACAGCCTACACAATTTGTTTGAAATCTTTCTGAGGATGTGGAAGTTGCAAACAGAATTACATGTAGTGGATGTGGGTGATGCATGTACATGTCATGGTTTCATACAGGATGTTTTGTTAGGGAGGGGGAAGAATTGATTATGTGAGGTACAATGCTTCTGTAGGGTCTGGAGGTGCTCCACCTGAAAAGGAGGCTCTCTGAGATTGCTTCTGGTTGCTTCTGGGGCCCCAGAAGGCTTTTAGCTGAGATATTGTTGCATTTTGAAATAAATTTGTCCTAAATCTAGATATCCTCCTGCTGTATGAAACCCTGTTTGTACAACTATACCAGGTCATTTGACATGAAAAGTGTAAATGACATTTTACATGTACATGTACATGAGAGACATACATGTGTGTATACATGTAAAAATGTACACTAATTATAATTATAATTATTATCGTTATTTCAGCCAAAACAAGTCAAATCAGATTTATGTGATGTGTGCACAACCGTAGTGAATTTTGTAAAACCTTTTATTGAAAACAATAATACCGAGGTGAGTTACATGCATGTACACACTGGTGTCTTCAATTACTTGGTTGACACATGTACATGTACAGTGCTTGAAATAGTTTCTGAAAGAGTCCAACAGAAACATATACATGTACATGTACATTGTATGATCAAATGATAGAAGGCTGTCTGTTAGGTGGAGAAACAATAACGACTAACTTGAAGTGTTAAACTAAGTCTACAATTTTAGTTTGTGTTCTGTTGTACTATTAGCTTACAGTACATGACATTATTAAGTTTACATGCTATCATTGTACTTCCATTGACTTCAGTGTACTTTATGAGTGAAGTACACTGTACTTCGAATGTACTACACAGTATTACACCTTAGTACTATGCTATCACATACAAATGTAAAGGAAATTCACACATTACTATGATTACAGTACTATAGTACTACTTAGAAGTACAGTTGACTATCACCTTATTAAAGTATAGTTCCTATCATAGTACATGTATGTAAACTTAATAAAGTCAGGTACTGTACATGTGTTTATGTACATGTATTTGAAGTAACTATTACCTCACATTAAGGACACAGAATAACTATTCTGGAACAATTACATCTGGTTAAGGAATGAATGGGGGTCCTCTATCACATATTGTTTTGATAATCTCTGATTTTATTAGGCAGAAGCTGAAGCTGAAGTGGAGCAACTGTGTTCTGAACTACCATCTGTAGCATCTGTTGCAGTAAGTATTTAATATAATACATATACATTGTACATGTACAATGTACATGTACAATGTACATGTACATGTACATTGTACATGTACAATGTACATGTACATGACTTACATACAGTAGAAAACAAAAAAAGTTCACGTTCTGTCTTCGTTCTACGACCGTAGTACGAAACACTCCGTTCTGTAGTTAACTCGTACCACTTTAGCTACGTAGCGTGTAAACGACGTTTCTACGATGCTAATTTTAGCGTATAAACTATGTTTCGACGGTACACTCTACGTCGGTTACTTTGACGTAATTGCGCATGCGTAGTTGTAAGAGTCTTAACTCTCACATTTTATAAGACTCAAGATTCTAATTTACTTTGCTGGAAAGAAGAGTTGCTAAGTAAGCCATTGATGTTAAATTTATGCTTCGTTATCACCAGGAAGAGAGTAAGATGAGCGCTTGAAAATTTAGTACTTCCACGGGCAACGCCCACCTCTATACCCGCCTGCATAACTTCTGCATTTTAAATAGCAGTGACTTTTAACTGGTTTAGTTAGACAGAAGACTATCTAAGAAAGCTGTAGATACCAAAAACATGCTTCGTTAGCTACAGGAAAGCAGCAAGGCGAGTGGATACCATAAATAGGGCGTTGACTGTTCCGTATAAACGGATTTTCATCATTCCGTTTTCTAAAACGTGAACGCAATCTCAACGTAGTGTTTAGACGGCGTTTGTACAGCGTTTTCACTGTTAATCGTTCCGTACTACGGTCGTAGTACGAAGACAGAACGTGAACTTTTTTTTGTTTTCTACTGTACATGTACATGTACATGGATGGGAGCTAATTTTCCAAAAGAGACACTTTCTTGCGAAATAATTTTAATCAAATGCCTACTTTTTTTACACACTATTCTACCATTTTGTTTAGGAAATACGTGAAATTCTATATCCAGGAAGAGCTATTATTAATCTTCTTAGATATTGACTTCCTGTACCAAATGCCAAAATGATGAGTGATTAAAGATGAGCATTTGATTGAAATAATTTTGTGTGAAAGTGTCCCTTTTTGAAAATCAAGTGCAATATTGAATACTATTACAATATTACAATGTACTACATTGTACATATATACATGTACATGAATATGCATAGTGAAAGTTTGTGAAACTTTTAATAGTCACGTGTTCTGATGATGAGCAAGAGTGCTAAATGTCGGTCATGTTCGCCATGACCTCAAGAAAAGTTTTTAACTTTATTTTAGAATAACCAACAACATTTTACCTTCACCATTGTCATATACAGTGTACGTGTAATTATCCTTCCCGTTCTTTTTGTAATTTCAATTCATTTCTTCATTATTGAGTTACAGCAGGGTACTCACTAGGCTCCTATAGCAGGGTGCTGCACACTTCTATTACCTGCTAACACCCTTCTTAGCTCACCCATAATTAACTTTGCACCCTTTAAATTTCTTTTGTAAAGAAACTTGATAACGTCTGGATGATACCAATAATATAAATAAAGATAATACCAGGAGCCCATAATAACGTTGACCAGAAACCGTAAGAGTAGGAGCGGTAAACGACCATGCATTTAATCAAACTATCTGTCTGACCGTCTGTTACTATTTTTAGATATTTAATTACATGTTCATGTAATATTCATGTTTTCATTACAGTGCGATCTATTAGTAAAGACATTCTTCCCTGATATATGGAATGAACTGGTGAAAGATCTGGTGAGTTGTTAGGCTTTCATTTAGAAAATTTGTTGAGGGGGATGAGTGAAACTTGAATTTGAAATACTGTGGGAGGGGCAACATACATGTACATGTACATACATACAGGGTTATCATGGTGTGCATATTGGCAAACAAATTCCAAAGGGGGCCCCCCAAATGAAACCCTGGTTGTATAATATAGCAATAGTTTTATATTTTAATTTGCTGTTTATATATACATGTATATTACTTCAAGAATTCTGATGTCTGTAAAGAACTTGGATTATGTGATAACTCCACTTCTCTAATGAAAACTAAACAACCAATTAGGAAAAATCAGGTGTGTGTGTTCATACATGTACATGAAAATTCATGTGTCTAGCATGCTAGCAAAAGGCACAAACAAGCAAGAAGCCACAACGGCTTCATTAAGCATGTTTAACTCGTGTACATGCATGCATGCATGTAATGATTACTACATATATGTTAAGGTGACGAGTGAGTTTATGAATAATTAATGAGATACAATAACATTGATGTTATTTTCTTACAAAATAAACGTTTAAAACAAATTGTTACTAAAAAATAGCTGAATACCAAGTAAAAACCTGAAGGCTATATATACATGTACATGTAGATGTTCTAATGGTGAAGTTACATTGCCTCGAAAATTTGAAAGTTTGGTAACAATTTTTATCAAAAGGAAACAAGATAGGCCAGTTGTGTCAGTGTTTCTGATCCTGTTACATGTACTGGGGCGGCTCGAATAGATTTTAGTTACTGTATACTAGAAGGTTGACAAAAGTTCCAAAGTTACAACATTCTGAGAGAGTGTACTCGTACTTTGCTGCACACTACTGCAATAGTAGAAGATTTCGAGCTACATGTACCCTCTTTAAGAAACTGGATTACTAAAAACAATTTGTATATACGGTCTAAAATTTTATGATAAGCTTGCAAATTGCGCCCAAAAATTTGTAACAAGTTAGCTGCAAAGTTCACCACAAAAGTGAACCCACCCATTCATATTTGAAACTCTCACCCATCACCATAATGTGCAATTGTTGCGAGCATGAACAAGTCCCACCCTAGTTAAATAACTGCATGTAAAACTTACTAAAGGGTTTCAGTGTGTGTAGCTATAGTTATTGCAGTAGACATGTAATTTACATGCACATACATGTACATGTATGTTAATGTGTAATTGGTGTGAGCATGAGTTAAGTCCCACACTAACCAGGTACTATATGATTTTGATTGTTGAATACCACTTGGAATGGTTACTGTATTTTTTCCTATTTATTTCTTTCTTGCTCAGACTGATTATCACCTGTCTACATTATTACATATTATAATTACATGTATGTACATGTATCTTCATTTCAGCCAAAACAGTCAGTTTTGTGTGATGTGTGTACAGAAGTAGTGAGTGTTGTGAAATCTTATATTTTGAACAACAATACTGAAGTGAGGTTTATAATATATCATTTTTACACCATAGCTTTTTTCCCATTTGATGGATAAGTTTTCAACTACAGTCTATTCAAATTCATGAGTCACAGAAGTCAATAGCGGAAGAATTGCATCATTGGAATGTAAAATTATTACGTGTTTGTGGTCTCCCACGTGAGTGTGCTTACTTCATGTATACCTGTGTGTCTTGGCAGGAAGATTTGAGGAAAGTGTTGCTGTTTTTATCAACCTGCATCTGTTGTTAGCATTGACCATGCTTAAAAGAAAGGAAGTTGCATGTATAACTGCAAATGTTTGCAACACTTGAACTTGAATAGACTATAGGATCAATGAGTGTTCTCTCTACATCTGTTCAACATATGATACAGCATATTACATACATAAACATGTACATATACATGTAGCTAGTCTTCTGTCAATTGATTATTCATCTAACAGTTGTGTATGTACATGTACATGTAGCTAAGTCTTCTATCAATTGATTATTCATCTAACAGTTGTGTATGTACATGTACATGTAGCTAGTCTTCTATCAATTGATTATTCATCTAACAGTTGTGTATGTACATGTACATGTACATGTAGCTACCCTTCTATCAATTGATTATTCATCTAACAGTTGTGTATGTACCTGTACATGTAGCTACTCTTCTATCAATTGATTATTCATCTAACGGTTGTGTATGTACATTTAGCTAGTCTTCTATCAATTGATTATTCATCTAACAGTTGTGTATGTACATGTGCATGTAGCTACTCTTCTATCAATTGATTATTCATCTAACAGTTGTGTATGTACATGTACATGTACATGTAGCTACCCTTCTATCAATTGATTATTCAGTTGTGTATGTACATGTACATGTACATGTAGCTACCCTTCTATCAATTGATTATTCATCTAACAGTTGTGTATGTACATGTACATGTAGCTAGTCTTCTATAAATTGATTATTCATCTAACAGTTGTGTATGTACATGTACATGTAGCTAGTCTTCTATCTATTGATTATTCATCTAACAGTTGTGTATGTACAGTAGCCACAGAAAAAAAGGTTACACGTTTCCACTTTATTAAAACAGAGTTCCATTTCCATTTAAAACAGAAACAGAAAAGAAAAAAATAGAAACGGAAACAGACAAAACAAAAAGGCAAGACAAAAACGGAAACGGAAATGATGCGGCACTGCGCTTAATTATAATAATTAATTATGGGCGTGTCTTTTGTTGTACGCATGCTCACAGGCGATCTACAAACCAGCTGAACTGCGGATGTTACGAGAAGTATGGCCGAAGTTTCAGAGATGTTGCTGCTTAAATGGCAGGGTAATAATTCTAAACGCTATGATGGCAAAATCAATAAGGAATATTTGAAAAATATAATGAAAAGAGATAAATCTAAAGAGTTGAAAGTTGGTGATAATGTGGAAGTTAAATATGGCAGAAGCAGCATTTGGAAAGCTACAGTAGTGCAGTATCCATTGAAAGTGGAAAAGAAACGAAAGAAAAAAGGTTTGTGCTTTACTCTATGCAGTGTTGTTTGCATGTATATAATATGTGTGTACTAATTATTCATTGTAATAGTTCTATATTATATATATTGTTATTATTTATTGATCAATAGAGCAACAAAAACTAGTTGCAAAACCAGTGAAGAAGCAGAAAAAGGAAGGTATAATTATAATTGCTAGTGGGAATCCAGCAGTAGAAAATGGAGATGATGGAGAAGATAATGAAGTAGAAGATAGAGATGATGAAGAAAAGAAAGAAGGAGTAAATGATATAGAAATGATCAATGAGAGAAAAGTAGCAAAGAATCATAATAGTATAGAAAAAGAAGGATCAAATATACAACATGTACGTGTACGTGTAGAGAATGAAGAAGTAGATGATAGACAGATGATTAACGAGAGGAAGGTAGAAAAGAGTACGCAAACAGAAGAAGGATCAGATGAGAATGGAGTAGATGATAGATTGACAAATAGCGAGAGAAAGGTAGAAAAGAGTACACAAACAGAAGAAGGATCAGATAAGTATGAAGTAGATGATATATTGATAATTAATAAGAGAAAAGTAGAAAGCAGTACACAAACAGAAGACGGATCAGATATACATGAAGAGATTAAGATGCTGAACAATAAAATAGATAACTTAATGGGTATGTTTGCTGGACAAACCACCCCATATGATAATGCTGAAATACCCCCATATGTTAATGCTGAAATACCTCCATATATTAATAATGATATCCCGCCCCTTTCTCCGCCCATTTGTTATGACAGTATCATGGATATTGACATGCCAGATTTACATGCAATATTGAATGCTACTTTACCACTTGACAGTGGCTCGAAAGCACTTTCAAAACCATCTTCAAAACCATCTTCAAAAACCGTTGAAGAAATACTCAAAATAACTTACAGAGACCCACCAAAATTGGCACGAGACCTGGCCAGAGCTGTTTTTGGCTCAGAAATACTTAGATGTTCCACCATTACAGGAAGACAGGTGAGGGGTATGAAAACCAGTGTGTTGGACATGGAAAAGCTCCTGTTTGTAAAAGGACTAGTTAAGTCTAAATATTCTTCACTCTCAGTTGTGGAATTTGAACTGGTATGGGGTAAATGTATTAAATCAATTGCCGATTTATGCAAGAAGTTACGTGATGATCATATAATATTAGATTAAAGAAAAAAGAATATTGGAGAATATTGTTATTTGTTAAATTAAAATAGTTATATTACTTTTAGCAGGTATAGATATTAGTGTAATGCATTTATGATCTATTGTTTTACTACTTTGATGTACTTTAAGCAGGAGTGGCTAGACTACACTTTTCATTTTTGATAAGTGTTTGTTTTAGTGTATCTCCTCCCTGCCACTTTATAGTTATCATGTTCAAAGTTGAAAATTATATTTTGTTGAAAAGTTCAATGATGTTCTAATTGTGACTAAGTGTTTGTTTAGTCTATCTCCTCCCTGCCACTAAATTATGTTCAAAGGTTAAAATTATTATCTTGTTGAAAAGTCCTTATTACAAAACTTAGTTTGCATACATGATTTATCTAAAAGATCAAACTAAAAAAATTGTTCTCGATACCCTTTGTGAAAGATGTGTATTCCAATCAGCACAAACTAATAATGCCTAAGCACACATTGAATAAAGGCTGAGCATTCCTACAAGCTAACTCAATCAACTGGTAGAAGACACCAGCCAAATCATCAGATGCACATGGCATTACAACTACATATAATAATAAATGGTGTCATCTTTTGTATTCGGGGTGGCACTGAAAAGAGCCTTTTAGAGGGTAAAAAAAAAAAAGAATTTGCTTCAATTGCTTTAGGAATCACTTTTTTAAGGTGTCGTATGTATTTTATACATTTTGGTACATCAACTGTTTTCCAAAACTCTTGAATCCCACCTATTAGCTCATCCTTTGTAGTTGGTTTGATATCTCGTCTGAGATACTCCTTTACTTCATGCCAGAGATTCTCTATCGGATTGAAGTCTGGCGATTCAGCTGGTGTCTTCCACCAGTTGATTGATTTAGCTTGTAGGAAAGCTTTAGCCTTTATTGATGTGTGCTTAGGATCATTGTCCATCATTAGTCGGTGGTGATCAGGATACACATCTCTCACAAATGGTATCAAAAAGTCGTTTAAAATCTGACAAAATCCATCAGCTTCTAGTGTGCCTGTGAAAATACAAATATTGGTAGCTCCTCTACAACTAATGCCTGCCCATACATGGACTTTGAATGGATGCTTAGGACGAGGTTTAGGAGTTGGCTGCTCTCCCCTTTTCCTATGACAAAATCTCCTGTGAGACTCCATTTGAATAGAAGCTTCGTCTGTCCAAATGACGTCTTCAAACTCACATTCCATATTCTCCGTTGCCCATGCAAGACGTTTCACTTTGTTGGGCTGGCGTATCAGTTGACAATATGCTGATCCTCTGAACGTCCAACCCAAGAGTCTTCGACTATTCAGTATGGTCGTCAGAGACACTTCGTGGCCAAGGCTCGCTAATAGCTTGTGAAGTTGGACAGCAGTTGTTTCATCGTCTGTTCTCATCTGTATTTCAACTATCCTTAGTACCTCCATGGAAAGCTTTGTAGGTCTCCCTGATCCCTGTCTTCGCTCTATAGTTCCATCAATCTCGTATCTTCTCAGAAACGCCGCGACGCTCTTTCTAGTGGTAACTATTCCTTCTTTATGCAACAACCTAGCAACCTCCGCCCTATTATCTCTTCCTTCGACATAAACTAAATGGACAATTCTTTGCTTAGCATATACAGACAAAACCATGGCAAAAACAAACAATGAAGTACTGCCGAAGCAATATAATGTAATACGCGCGTAAAAATTTAAATTATATAATATAATAATTATCATTAAACCGCAAACGGAAACCGTTTCTTCCGTTTCTCTTTATCCCCTTTCTCTTTTTGAGTTTTCCCGTTCTGTTTAGGAAAATGGAAATGGAAAGTATAAACGGAAACAGAGCATACATAACAGCAAATGTGTAACCTTTTTTTCTGGGGCTACTGTACATGTGCATGTAGCTACTCTTCTATCAATTGATTATTCATCTAACAGTTGTGTATGTACATGTACATGTACATGTAGCTACCCTTCTATCAATTGATTATTCATCTAACAGTTGTGTATGTACATGTACATGTACATGTAGCTACCCTTCTATCAATTGATTATTCATCTAACAGTTGTGTATGTACATGTACATGTAGCTAGTCTTCTATCATCTAACAGTTATATACAGGTACATGTAGCTAGTCTTCTGCAATTTATTATTCATATAAAAGTTTCTTTTGGAAATTCGGATCTTTGTCAGGCACTTCATTTAGAAACTTAGTTAGGGGGAGGGACAGAGTTTAGTTTAAAGACTTTGGGGGTACACACAATACACACACATACAATGCATAATTGTGTACATGTATAATTGTATATGTACACATATATTGTTTTGATACTCTTTCATTTATTAGGCGGAAGCTGAAGCTGCAGTGGAAAACCTGTGTTCTGAACTACCATCTCAAATACTATCTACTGCGGTAAGTATTTATTACTAGTAATTATAATCGAGATTGAAGTAGTAGTTTCTGTGTATGGTTGCCCTTGAACAAGATATAGAGAAGAAAGTTTCGTGATTGTAGAACTTTAGAAAATATATTTCAGGTAGAATAGATAGGTACATGTATTAGTTCTAGTTTCTACGTAAGGTACACAGCTTTCTTTATGCTGGTCTGTAGAGCTCAAGCATGCATTCTTTCACACGCCATGCCATTAATTGACCGAGCCCCCGGGAATGACGTAACTTCCTTAACTACGTATGCAACGCATACTCGCGTAAGTGGCCACAAACATATAAATATATATATAAACATACATAAAACCCGTGGATAAGCAATCATAGGGATAGCCCTATGGCCTATGATTAATTTCCATGGATAAAAATAGCAACATACATTGTACATACTGTTCCTGGAATAATATCATCAAATGCAATTAAAGTATGTTCCGGGATGAGATGTGTGATTTTAGCAAGAGTGGGGTGATAAGTGAGGGAGAGTGTGACAATACAACCCGGAATAGTATTAAGAGATGAAGTTACTAATAAAGATTTAAATATATATTATTATTATTATAATTATTATATACAATTATTATTATACCAGTTGTGATGTTATCCATTGTAAATAGAACACGGGGACTACCCTCATATGGTATATAGATATTTCATTAATTTTAGTGCTGATTAATATTCCTGTTTTCATTACAGTGTGATTTGTTAGTAAAGACATACTTCCCTGATATATGGAATGAATTGGTGAATGATCTGGTGAGTCATATCAGGACTCAGGAGCTTATGAGCAGCAAAGCAGCATCCAACTGTAGACCCAGACTTTTTAACTGTTTACACAGTTGAAGCCCTGTGATAATATTATTGAACCAGGCATATGCAGGGGGAGGGTCTGTTCTTCAGCCACATTATGATTCAGTGTTGGTACTCGTAGGCTCCTACATAGTCATACACATGTACATGTACATGTAATATAATTATTATGTGTATAATTGTTATACATGTATTTTATATTTCTTCAGAGTTCTGATGTCTGTCAAACATTGGGATTCTGTAGTAACTCTACTTTGTTATTGAAAAGTAAACCAATCAGGAAGATTCAGGTGTCTGTCTGTCTGTTTGTCTGTCCATCTGTATGTATGTTTGTACGTCTGTTTATTACTACATGTATACATGTATGTATGCAGTATAAGTCGATAAAAAGTTAACGTTTCGTCTTTGTAGTACGACCGTAGTACGAAACGGATCACACCGTTCTATTAACGTTGCTTAAAAACGGTTTATTTGCATTTAAACATTTAATTAACATTTGTTATTAATCATTGCTAAAATGTGGGCGTGGCTAATGAGACAAGCGGCCAAAATTTTACTGTTAGATTCTCTCAGAAGAATTCAGATCTAAACAAAGTTGATATTCAAGAAGGTTAAGACTCTATACAACTTCGCCTGCAGTCACAGTTCTTTATTCCATGTGGAAATAGCAAAACGATTGTCTTGACAAAGATGGGTGTGACCGCTAAAGACGGTCAAGTTTTATTAGATTCTCCTGCCTTCATTGATGTTAGGAAAGGCTTGAAGCTTGCTTCGAAGTTAGCATAAGGACTAGTCAGTATGTAGAAAACTCCTCCATTTCAGTTTTACAAATGTGAAGCTTCAGTTTTCTTGGTCAATATTTGACGGTCAATTTCTTCGTTATATAAACCGTTCCTTATATACGATCATTTCAATGAATATTTAATTACCATTTAAACTGGATTTTGTCCGAGATTTTGCGTACTATAGAACGTAGAACGTGCGTAGTATAAAAACGGAACGTTAATTTTTTTTTGACGTATACTGTATGTATATGTAATTATGTACATGTGTATGTTTGTGTGTTAGTATGTGTTACATTGTACAATATTAGTGTATAGTAGTGTACTATAGTGTATATGTTTATGTGTGTTAGTACATGTATGTGTTACATTGTACAATATTAGTGTATAGTAGTGACTAGGGCTACAACGAATAGTAGTTTTTGGTATCCGAATATTTGCTTAGTTAAACAAACAAATACATGTATCAGGATATTTGCTTGCTTTCAGAGAGATTTTGTCATGACTCGTTTCTAGTGAGATATCGAATATTAGCTGTTGCTGTTACCAGTTGCTAATTTTTATAACAACAGCCAAAGTTGTTTAAACTGTCCATTCCGTACTCTACAGAAAGCCAGTAACATACACATGTACATGTGATGTAAAGAAACTTCTCCATGGCCATTTTATTGCAATTATAATTTCATATGTCAGTTTATGCACATGCACAAACATTAAACGAATACTCGGATGCTAAACATACTATTCATTGCAGCCCTTGTAGGGACCTTAGTTCATTTGTTGTACATTTGAAGGTAAATTTTAAACTTGAAAGCTTCACTGCCTCGCTAAGTTTAATGTTTGCACATACATGTACATACATGTACTTGTACACTAAACATGTGGTTAACAATGTGGGCATGAGGCTGTGTTGCTGGCTGCTTCTGTCTTACATGTACATGTATATTGGTCTGTGTCTATCTCTGTACATGTACACAATGTACCTATACTGTACTGTATATGTGTGTAATTTTATATCTTCTATTCATTTGAAACAGGTATCATTGGATAAGTGTGATATTTGTCAAACAGTTGTGAGTTTTCTGAAGCACTTTGTTGATTCCAATAGCACTGAGGTAAGATTTCATATCATTTCTTCATTTGCCTGCTATATTAGTTGGCAATAAGCACTCCCAGGGAATGTCCAACCAAGTTTACTACGAGACCTCAAAATAGGTTTTAGTGAAAGAGGCTGCTGGTTATCAAACAGCAACTTCTGGAGTTGGACGATTGTTGTCTCATCATCCAGTGTCATCTGATCTTCTACAAAGCGTAGTACTTCAGGTGTGATTTGCAATGGGTGACCAGAACCAGGACGGCGGCAAATAGTTTCCTTCTCTTTATACATGTATTTCTTCACAAACCTCACAACAGCACTCCTACTTACAGTCAATCCTTCCTCTTTCAAAAGTCTAACGATAGAAGTAGATTTGTATCCCAATCCAGAAAAAAACAAGGTATATATTGAGAAAAAACATCCCTATGGGATACGTAGAAACTGGAACTAATAGCTAGCTATTCTGCCTGAAATATATTCCTAAAGTTCTCCAAGGTCCTTTGAAAGGTCAGGAAAGTAGATAATCAAAATAATAACTATAATCAAGGCCTTGATTCGAGCCCCCACCCCGAGTGCTATATATTTCCTGTACAGCATGAGCAAAACAGTGGTTTATTAACTGTTTTAGAGAGAGAAAGGTGGCTACCAAGGAGAATTTTACTATGAAATGATTGTTTTACAAATGTGGGTGTAGATAAAAGTATACCTATGACTGCTTTGTGGTGTCCAGCATTCAGTAATCATGGCTGACTTTATCAAGCATGAAAGACAACAGCTTATTATAGTTATTATTTTGATTATCTACTTTCCTGACCTTTCAAAGGACATTGGAGAACTTTAGGAATATATTTCAGGCAGAATAGCTAGCTATTAGTTCCAGTTTCTACGTAAGCTACTTGGCTTTCTTTCTGCTGGTTTCTAGAGCTCGAGCGCGCATTCTTTTACGTGCCACACCCATTAATTGACCGAGCCCCCGGGAATGACGCAACTTCCTTAACTACGTATACAACGCATACTCGCGCAAGTGACACAAACATATATATATATATATATATATATATATATATATAGTTCGAACCCGTGGGAAAGCAATCATAGGGATGGCCCTACGGGCCATAAAAAAACAAGATTCTTTGCTCCTTGTAACTACTGTATAACTAACATCTTGCTTCTTGCCAAATTATGATGTAATGTGTGCATGCGCACACGAAGTGTGTAACTTCAGTAATAATTACTACTCTGTACTGTGTTACATAGCGTTTATTTTGCCCTATACTGTGTATAGTGTACATGTATACTGTATATAATAATTAATTAATTATGTACATGTATATTTTTCTGTTACAGGATGTAGCAAAGACTGCTGTAGAAGCAATTTGTAAATTGATCCCCACTCCAGGAAATGTTGCTGTATGTTATTCATAATGATGTACATACATGTACATGTACATGTTGTTTTAGTTTGACAATAAAGAGCACTTTTAGTTATAGGATGTCTACATGTAGTTCCTTGTAATTTTAGGTAGTTATAGTTTAATTAACTAAGGTTATATTAGGCTTACTAAAAGGGTTTTAGTTTTAGTTAATTAACTAAAAGTGTCCATTATTGGCCAATTTTCATTTTAGTTATAGTTATTGTAATATTGTAAACTCTGGTTTCTAAGCATATGCGCTTATCAGAAAATATGATTAAAACTATGTGCTTATTATAACACATGTGCCTAATTATCAGTGGTTTATTCAAAGACACCGACCTCGCTTATCAAACATGGCCGCATTAACTCTGGAAAATGTCATTTATGGACATCATGTTTACAAGTCTAGATGGACTTCATTATTAGCAGAAACTTTGAATACTTGTCTTGAACTGGACAATGAACATGACAAGTGTGCAGTGTCTATTGTGAAGTCCGGAGAAATAGTAGGTCATGTGCAAAGATCGATTTTAAAGCTGTTTCATTTCTTCATCCAACATGACGGGGAAATAACATGTGTAGTGACTGGGTTTGGACATGGTTTAGAGGTACCTTGCTATTATAGTATGAAAGGAAGGAAGAGACCAGTGTAAACAAGTGTATATAGAGAAAAAAGTATCCCTATGATTGCTTTATGGTGTCCAGCATTCAGTAATCATGGCTGACTTTATCATGCCTGAAACACAACAGCCTATTATAGTTATTATTTTGATTATCTACTCTCTTTACCTTTTAAAGAATCTTGTAGAACTTTAGGAATATATTTCAGGTAGAATAGTTAGCTAGTAGTTCCAGTTTCTAATTCTATGTAAGCTACAAGCAGCTTTCTTTCTGCTGAGTTCAAGCGTGTGTTCCATTACGCGCCACGCCTATTAATTGACTGAGCCCCCGGGAATGATGTAACTTCCTTAACTACGTATACAATGCATACTCGCGTAGGTGACACAAGAATATAAATATAAATATATATATATATATATATAGTTCGAACCCGTGGGAAAGCAATCATAGGGATGGCCCTACGGGCCATAAAAATGAAAGGGTATTTGGAATCTAAGTCAGACTGTAAGATACTCAACTGAAAACTGAAACTGGTTATAATCATCATAATTATTATGTTAACTCGTATAAATGAAAGCAATAATTGATGGTGATCATAATAATTTTCATTATTATTATGTGTTATAACGTTAATAATTAATTTTCAAGACACACCCACATTCGCTTAATAAGCAAATCTTTGCAGCACCAAAATTTATACGCTTAATGCACTTCTTCACCAGGTGCACCTAAAACCAGGAGTTTACAGTAGATAACAATGCCTTACTAAAAGGGGTTTAGTACACTGTACAACATGTACAAATACATACAGTACAGTACTGTACAATCTAAGTGGTAGCTCAACTACCCTACTGAATATGCATTAGTCTCTAGAATACAGTGTGTCCTCTTGTGTAGTCAGTTTAGAAACAGTTCATGTATTCTTGTTCTTATAATATACTCTCTACAGTGTGACCTCTTGGTTGAAGGATTCTTTGACAGGATTTGGGATTTGCTCCATAAAGAAGTGGTAAGAGATTGTTTATGGGATAACTCTCTAAGTGACCTCTTAGATGTGGCTCTTCTATCATGTTTGTGGTATCATTCTATGAGCTCAGTCAATTAACTTGCAGTGTGCAAGAGGAAGAAAGCTTTACTTGCTCTTCTGACTGGAATTGAAAGACACTGCCTAGTACAAAATAGCAGTCGGCTATTGAAAAGAAATTTAGTTTGGCCAATCAAATGTCCGCATGATTAGATTAATGTTTAATTTATTACAAGCTACAGACCAGCAAAAAGAAACTGCAAAAAAATAACTTTAAAAATTATAAAAGAACTTTAAAAGAAGATCGAGGGAAGAAGTGGATTATTGGACTTTAAACACATAAAATGTACATGTACATGTACATATACACACATGTACATGTCGGTTCTCAAGACTAGGCATTCGGTGTACCATTGTGGCTGATTGTTATTGTTCTTTTTCTAACCTAGAGTGGCTGCTTTAATATTATCTGAGCCTTTTGTGCCATACTGTATTTTATGAATTTTATAAGCCATTGTGGCTGCTTGTTTGTTTGTTAATTGTTTCTACGCCTATTGCTACATGTAGCATGTTAGAGACATGAATTTTCATCATATACATTTACATTAATTTTCCACCTGAGTTTACAAATGTATGTTGATTAAGGTCTCAATCCTATTCTACTAATGCAAGTCTCATTCTTGTACATTTTGATCAAAGTCTTAATCACATTCTACTAATGCGAGTTGGACTCTTGTACATGTACTATCACAGTACATGTATACATGTATATTAGACACATGTCCCTTTATATACACTCCAATGACAATATAAAGGGACATGTGAATTTGAACAGACTTTACATTCAGACAAGAATAGCAATACTTCTACTTCATTTCTTAGGATGCCAATGCCAAAGAAATCTGTACAATATTAGATCTTTGTAAGAATTCTACCTCCTTGAGAAAGAAACTGGTCTCAAAGGTACAGTACATGTGTAATAAATGTACATGCACTGTTTACATGTACTATGTACATGTATGTGACAATCCATACTTAAAGATGTAATTCATTGGACATAGTTTTGATCAAATACACATATACATCTTTAAATGCCAGCTAGTCAGCCATTTTGTATGCCTATGAAATTTGAGACACCACATGTATACAGGAACAGTACATGTATGTAGTAATCTTCTTAGTCATCTTTCCTGTCTACTATACATGTGTATAATATAAAACCTGGTTATCCTAATTAGCCTAATTTATACATGTACATGTACAGTAGCTCTCACAGAAAATGTTTATGTTGCGTAAAAGTAATATGTTACATAGCACAGTACGTACAAATTACGTATTACAGGGAAGTACGCTCAAAATACAATCAAAATACATTTACGTGGGTGAATAATTAATATCCAACCACACCTTACAAAATCATTTCAGCAAATTTCACACTGTAGTGTTTGTTTTTCGTTGCTTCTTGTTAGTTACGTAGTTAAGCCAATAATTTGTCAGAAAAAAGTTATTTTCAAAGCTAAAACCAGTAAGGAGAATGGTCTATAGTTCTATGTTAAACAAATTCTTTGCTATTGGAGTGAAGGGCTTAGAGCACCATCAATTGCCAAGAATCTGTTGGAAGAGGTAGTTGTAGTTACTAGAGTTGGAGTGCATAAGTTCATTGAACAGAAGGACAGGAAGAATATCGAGAAAGCCTGGATCAGGAAGACCATCAAAGGTAACTGATGAAATAAAGAAAATTGTAGACGATCAAATGGAGAAGGATGACGAAACAAGCACTGTTCAGTTGCATTCCCTGTTACTTAATAAATGATAGAAGATCTCCTTAGCTACACTTCTACGATGCCAGTCATCCTTAAGATGGACTTCTCAAAGCAGCATGTACTGCCAGCTCATCAGAGACATCAACAAAGAAAAACAGACTGGCCTGGGCTCAAGAAAATGAGAATGAAGAATTCAAAGACGTCATTTTTACAGATGAATGCTCAGTTCAACTAGACTAACTAGTAATTAAAACAAACTGCATATCTTCGACTGATTTCTTTTGCCATTTGTTGACAACTACAACCAAACATGACATTTATATACACCTTATGAGCACTTCAAATATTGTTATACTGTACATGTACATGTACATGTACATGTACATTGGATTGTTTTTATGACCTGTAGGGCCATTCCTATAATTGCTTTTCTCCACAGGTTCGAACTATATATACATGTACATAAACTGTATATACATGTACATGTACATGTATAATTATTATATATATATATGTTTATGTCATTTGCGCAAGTATGCATTGTGTACGTAGTTAAGGAAGTTGTGTCATTCCGGGAGGTTTGGTCAATTAATGGGCGTGGCACATAAAAGAAAGTGTGCTTCAGCTACAGACCAGCAGGAAGAATTTAAAGTGCAACTAATACTAATAGCTGTTGTATATAGCAGAGAAACAGTATAAAGATGATGCAAGAATCTTTAACAAGTAAATATAATAAGTTGTTGAGTTTCAGACATGAGCAGTGTTAGATCTAGAGGAGAGAAAGTGGGAGACCCCAGCAGAAATTTGAAACTTTTCTCTGGGCTCACATGAGCCTCTTGAGGGAGCACCACCATCCTGCTCTGCTTTTACATGTATGCCTTTTGCTCTTTGGTGGTAAGCACACTTTGAGCTATGCAGTGGGCTGCACAATGTGTCACAATTAGGTCAGGAACTTCAGACTTCAAACGAGCCATAACACCATTCTCTTCTCCCAACATTACTGATGCACCATGCAGTTTTTGTAGAGGAATTGGTGGTGAAGAATTCTCAATATTTTCTGCGATAACAGTTATACATGTGGTCATGTCAAGTAGTTTCAAGACTGTCCATGGTTCCAGTATTCATATTCAAATACTAGTTGCTTGGAAGTAGAAAGATCAGTAGCTACATGTGTATAATATTTTCCAGAATCGAGTCTTACTGACAGCTTCCAGCATCTCGTGCATACATGTAGATTGTTCTGAAGTGTAAGAACAAGTTTTAGCCTCACAAAGTCGCACCATAGTAGTATTGTTTTTGCTCATACAAAGTTGACAAAGGGAACTAAAGTTAGTCGTATGAAGAAACTCTTGTTTAGCTAGCCAATAAAGACACCTCAGTGGTCACAAAAGACTTCTCCATTTACAGTTAGAATGTCACAAAGGGCTTTTCCATTTACAGTTAGAATGTATTGCTGACTGACCAACTCATTTACAGCCTTTCTTCTCCGTTGTTGTTCGAGAGACTCGCGATATAATTTTGTGCTTTTTAGATAGATAATAGAATAACTTTGATGGCGCTGCAGAACATCAGGATGTAAGCCAGTGTAAGGTTTGGAAATGAAAGCTTCACTGCCACTTCTAGAAGCTCCCTGGATCGTACCTGTTTGGCAATAGTTGCAATACACACCATCAGATCTAATTCCAAGCCATGGAAATTGCGTCTTCCACTTAGCTTCACCCAAAGTCTCTCCATGTGCTGAGAGTACCACAACGCTTTACTACAGTTGTAAATCCAGACGAGGAAGAATCTGTTAAAGTCTCTGAGAGCATTTTCTGACCTTTTACACGTTTTCTCTTTCTTGACATCCTGGACTTGGGATAAACAAAACACACCCCGATAATTAAGGAAAGTGGTAGGGGCGACAGCCACACCCACTTTTGCACCACTTGCACTGAAATTCCTTGTGAGAACATGTACATGTACATGTACATGATTATATGCATGTGTATGTAAAAAAAACATGTACATGTATGCTATTTGACAATACATTATAATGTGGTTAGTGCACTAACTGTAGGGACCTTCTGAATGGAGGGAATGTTAATAAATGCATGAATTATTCACTTTCATTACTGTCCACTTTACAGCCGAAGGTAATGGATGATGATGGTTTGTGTGTGTTATGTGATTATTTGGTTGCTGTTGTAAATGTTTACATGTCTGAAGGTTATACTGAGGTAAGTGAGTATACAGTATGCACCATATACTATATAGGTAATCATATAATCGATATTGAAAATTCTTCTGATTATTCCAGAAGACATATTTTTTACTTTTCAAGCATGCAACAGCCAATACATGTAATGTAGGTGACAGGAAGCCTTTTTGATCATCAAATGGGAGGGGTTTCCTGCATTAATTAACTTAATTGGCCTAATTACTTGCAATGATTTTAATTGATTATCAATCAATTTGATAATCAATTTCAGAATCTCAGCTGATTTCCAGCCTTATATAGGAGTTGTTAGTGAAAATGTTCATACATGTACAATTGCACATGTACATGTAGATGAAACATCCTGTGAATGATAATCATGATTTTGAAGTTGATTCTGGCTTTAATAAAATCGTTGCAAACCTAAAATACTTCACTGTGCTGTGTCACATGATATCTCTTTATAGCAGGAATGTGTACAGACAAAACAAGTGTATATAGAGAAAAAAAGTATCCCTATGATTGCTTTATGGTGTCCAGCATTCAGTAATCATGGCTGACTTTATCATGCCTGAAACACAACACCCTATTATAGTTATTATTTTGATTATCTACTCTCTTTACCTTTTAAAGAATCTTGTAGAACTTTAGGAATATATTTCAGGTAGAATAGTTAGTTAGTAGTTCCAGTTTCTAATTCCATGTAAGCTACAAGCAGCTTTCTTTCTGCTGAGTTCGAGCGCACGTTCTATTACGCACCACGGCCATTAATTGATCGAACCCCCGGGAATGACGCAACTTCCTTAACTACGTATACAACGCATGCTGGCGAAGTGGACATCAGGAAAAAAATATAAAAAAAAAAATATATATATATATATAGTTTGAACCTGTGGGAAAGCAATCATAGGGATGGCCCTACAGGCCATAAAAACTACATGTGCCCAATTTAACAGATATGACTATGTACAAGATACGGTATGTCAATAAAAAGTCAACATACAGTAATTACATGTACCTTATTTCTACTGTTGGTATAGTACATGTACATGTGTGTATATTAATTACAGCCTCACTACTGTGGTGTTGAATTGACAAGTACAGCAATTACTGTACTGTATGGTGACTTTATTGGCATACACTGTACATTATATGCCCAATTGAACAGATATTATTATACAAAAAATGCATGTATACCCTCTTCAACACATTACATGTACAGTACCTGACTATATTAAGTTTACATACACTGATGAGAGCTACACTTTAATAAGGTGATAGTCAACTGTACTTCTAAGTAGTACTATAGTACTACTTTGTATAGTAATGTGTGATTCCCTTTACAGTTGTACGTGATAGTATAGTATAGTACTAATATGTACATGTAATACTGTGTAATACATTTGAAGTACAGAGTACATCACTCACAAATCACAATGTACACTGTAGTCAATTGAAATACAGTGTTAGTATGTAAACTTAATAAGGTCAGGTACTGTACATGTAAGTGTTTGCCTGCACATGGTACAGTACAGTTACATACTCAGCTTATCTTACTCCATCTACATCGTATACATTGTATTTCTTGTCTCTGCTGCCTTTTGTTATGTTCTCTGTCACTTGTAACCCGTCTTTCTCCTCTACTATACTTGGGCAATAATTCAATATACATGTATCGCATACATTACAATATTATTTTATCGCAATAATCATATCACAGGTCTGCCAATATTATTGCAACGGCAAAATATTGTCTTACTACAAATAATAGCTTAATATTAGCTTAATATACATGTACATGTTTGTGGTTGAAAAATACTATAACACAGGGCTGGGTGGTATTGGCTAATATAGTATCACGGTGTTTTAAAATACAATACAACTAAATACCAACTAACCACATGTGTCTACGAGTGGTCATGTCCTTTTTAGGCATCAAACAATGCCTGAAACGCCACAAACAACTCATTCAGACTTCTACAATACTAGATCTATATATAAAACTTACTTTTTTGACTTACTGTAGTATAAGCTGAACAAGAAGTCGCTTATATAAATTGACTCATGCTTACCAAAATAACCCTCAGCACACAAATTTAGCAACATATGTTGAAGAATAGATGTCTAGCACTCTTTTCTAACTCAAACACTACTTAGAAAAGCCTAACAAACACACTATTTCAGCTGGCCATGTGCTCAAAATTATGGGTGTGCCACGCAAATTATTTAATTAACCATATATTTCAATATTTCGGTATGCAAAACTTTGCAATGCCATACCGTAGTACAGGAAAGAATATAGAATTTGAACTAAATACCGATGTACCACCCAGCCCCTTAGTTTTGAGCCATATACTCTCAAAATAAGGATCAGAAGTGTCATCTTTTAAAAAATGAGCCTATTTTTGCTATCATAGACAGTATCGATGAATATTTGCAATATTGCAAGTCACCTTTAGGCCGTAATCGCAAAACGTAATTTTCAATATTTGTATGAGCTAATCTTCAAAATCCCAACTTGATACCAAACTACTTTCAAACTTATTTTATTTTTTTTTTATGACTCACAAATATAGCACAAATACGGCTTACTTATATACAAAAATCAACAGAAGGTTCTAGAACTAAGAAAACATGTGCACACTAAATTGGATTAAACAGGCCTAGACAAGACCCAATAGTGAAAAACCACAAATTAGATCAAAAGTTCAACACATACATTGTATTACAATGCTTGCATAAACAAGCCTCAAACAATATTGCCCAACCCTAGTACTCATAATGATTTTGTTTTACTGCCCACCACTGGAATATGTAGAATGACATATGTACATGTATATGATGTACATGTACATGTATATATATATGTATAATATGTATATGTTTTTGTTTGACAGGAGAAAGCTGAAGTTGCTATGCAAAATTTGTGTAAAGAACTATTTGTTGAAATGATGTCTGCGGTATGTAAACTTTAATAGATAGTTAACTACAATGTACATGTAACTATGAGAAAGAAGTTTACATTATACATGTACAATTATACATGTACAATTATACATGTACAATTATACATGTACAATTATCTTATTACATGTAACTATCAAACGGAGTTTACATTATACATGTACAATTATACATGTACAATTATCTTATTACATGTAACTATGAGAAAGAAGTTTACATTATACATGTACAATTATACATGTACAATTATACATGTACAATTATCTTATTACATGTAACTATCAAACGAAGTTTACATTATACATGTACAATTATACATGTACAATTATACATGTACAATTATTCATGTACAATTATTCATGTACAATTATACATGTACAATTATCTTATTACATGTAACTATCAAATGGAATTTACATTATACATGTACAATTATACATGTACAATTATACATGTACAATTATACGTGTACAATTATACGTGTACAATTATTCATGTACAATTATACATGTACAATTATACATGTACAATTATACATGTACAATTATACATGTACAATGGCACGTTTGCAGAACGGATAAATAAATTCATAACATTTACGGTCTGGGGGTTGTGCGCCTGTTAAAGTGTTAAATTGTTAATTAGAGAAGACTGACATCATGGTACACTACTGCGTTGTCCCAGGATGCCATAACAGTTCGGTTAGTCATCCTCATTTGTCTTTCCATTGTCTACCGCTAAACGACAAAAGGCTTTTGAAGATATGGGTGCATAAAATTCGACGAAAGAACCTTCCACTAAACGCAAACTCAAGAGTTTGTTATGAACATTTCGAAACTAGTCGTTTATTAAGACACTCCAACTATCCTACCAAGAAGCTACCTACTCTACCACTTGAAACTATACCTAATAAATCAAGAAAGCCACCTAAGGAGAGAACGGTACCGCAGATACTACAGAATGATGACAGCGATGAGTCAGTTGAAGCTACGGTTCAAGTTGATGTTGGCTATAACACTGAAATGATGGGTACTGACATAGATGATTTGAAACATCAAGTCTCTGAGATGGCACGAGAAGTTGCTACCCTCAAGAAGGAAGTAATGTTTGCTAAGTTTCGTCTTTCTAACATAGGTTCCAATGATAAGAAAGTAGCTTTTTATACTGGTTTTCCATCGTTTGGTTATCTCGAGGCATACTTCGATTTTTTGGGACCATCAGTTGATGAACTAACTTACTGGAGTTCCTATAAAGCAAATGATGTGAAGGGTAAAGGTCGACCAAGAGGACTTCCACCAATAGAGGAGTTCTTCATGGTGTTGGTACGGCTACGTCTTGGAAGTCTTGAGCAAGATTTAGCTGATCGGTTTGAAGTTTCATGTTCCTCAGTGTCAAGAATTTGTACAACGTGGATTAACTTTTTATATATCAAGTTAAAAGAAATCCCACTGTGGCCTCCTCGAGAAGTAATTCAAGGGAATATGCCAAAATCATTTAGTGAAATGTATCCCAGTACACATGTCATTATTGATGCGACAGAGATATATGTCGAGAAGCCTTCACTCCCAGATGTGCAACGACGTTCTCTATTTACAAGAACAGTAATACATATAAAGCTTTAGTAGGAATTTCTCCATCTGGGGCAGTAATTTTTGTTTCCGACTTATACTCTGGTAGTATATCAGACAAGGAGCTTACTAGGAAAAGTGGAATCTTAAATTTATTACAAAGGGGTGACTCTATGATGGCAGATAGGGGGTTTGACATTCAGGACAACTTAACACCACTTGGAGTCAAGTTAAACATGCCACCATTTTTGAGGGGTAAATCTCAGTTAGATGATAAGGAAATGGTAGAGACACGAAGGATAGCATCAGTTCGCATCCATGTTGAACGGGCTATGGAACGCGTTAAGAACTACCATATATTCGACAGGGTTTTGTCTATATCACAAGCTGATCTAGCTAATCAGATATTTTTTATTTGTTCTGTACTGTCCAATTTCTGGCCTCCCTTGTGTCAATAAGTTTGTTAATTATTTTTCATTTTATTATTTCCTGCCATTAAAAAAATATTATAATAAATATTATTAATATTGAAATTATACAAAGTAGGCTGGTTTATGCATGGATACACTAATTCTGGTAAAATAACATTATCATAGTAGTCTTCAAGTTTGGAAATAGACTCTTCAATCCATTCTTTGTCAAGGGTAATTTTCTCTACTGTTACACCCATAGGCGTATATACACAGAAGTCACACCAGTGATATTTGTTAGAACAAACAAAAAGTTGCAGTTGCACTTGATGGTAGTAATGATGGGATCTCTTGAGTTTTACTGAACCACTGTCATCTATCATACAAAAGAAAGTTGAGTAGGGGCATTTAATCTCAAGTAGTCCATCAGAAGGACTGCAACAATGGTCTTTCACAATTGCATCTGGAGATGCTCCCAACCAAGGTTCATCAGGATGGATAAAGAATCCACGTTGCTCAACTGTCACATCATGACCTTCAGCTTTCATAAATTCACTGTACTTCAGTCTTGCCACGCCTTCTTTGTCCAACCCCCATTTCATAGGCACTGGAATTGGATTCAGTTGTGGTGCATATAAAACATTTCTGAGAAGAGCAGGTGTACGTGAAGGTTGTTTCAATATCTGACTACACTTACTACCGGTGATTCTTTTATACCTTGCTTCATACCAGAGAGAACAGTTGGATTGTTGTTGTGTAGCTAGCTCTATTTTTATTCTTTCTTCATTGCTGCTGGACAACTTCTCTTTAACTTGGTTGCACAAATATTGCAGCTCTTCAGAGCTATACGGACAAGGATCTCTCACCTGTGCATGAGATATAATAACCTCATTTGTTTCTTCTTGTAAAGGCTTACAGTACATATGGTCATGTAGAGCTACATCAACACTGGGAAAAAGAACTGTTGTAAATGCACAAGGTTGACCTGCACATAGCAAATCAGTTCTTAGTTTCTCCAATGCATTATTGGATGGATGACGATACTTGAGAGGACGTGGATCATAAGAACTGGAATTACGTGGCTTCTTTGGAACCTTAGGCTTGCTGATGGTGTTCTGATGTCCTTTGATGTTGGCAACAGGGATTGGTTCTAGATGTTTAGGACGAGGTCTATTCCATTGTTGTAACTGTTGGGTGCAGGTAAGGTAGTTAGGTATCGACTGATATTCACAGAAGTTTAGGAAACCATAACACAGAGCAGCGATATGTTTACATGTAGCATGAGGTCCTTTTCCACCAGGACAACCACATTGTGCAGATACTATATCAAGAGTGGAGACATTCATAGATAATAACAGTTTATACACACGGTCTTTGCGCATTTCAGGTAAACAGTTTGCTCTCATGTAAATATTTTTGTCATCAGAAGAGACTTCAATATTTTGCACATGTCCACAATGGAAGAGGTTAAGAGCGGACTTGTTGATAGACTTAAAGTCAGAAGCAAGAAGCCCGTCAGATACAGTTCTTGTGACAAAATACTCTACTATCTGACCATTAGAAAATTGAGGTAGGCCATGATCTGGTTTGAATACTGTTCTTATATCTTCCCAAGTTGCTGGTATGGAGGCTTGCATATTATTAGCTGGGCACAGGCTAGATTCTTCACTGCCTTTGTGATCTGGATCAATAATATTGCCAGCCCATCCATTTTCAATGTTTGCTCGTACTCTATAAATAGTATAGATATTAGATCACAATAATATCAACTACTGAACCGTCATTTGTGTATGAATGGTGCAACTTGGGACAACACAGCTGCAACTGGCTTACCTGGTAACTAAATTGCTTTTAAGCCTCTAGTGGAAGCTGCCCTGCACTGCAACCACCTCTTGAGCTCTGGTACCTTTAATTGACTTGGATCTCTTCCTTAAAGCGAAGCACCTGGAATATTATCCTCTGAAATAACTGACATCTTCAGCAACGACAATACAGCATGGAACAATGTGTTGAAAACGTAACGCCATTTATTCTAATTAATGCACTTAACCCCCAGACCGTAATATCTGAATACTTATTTAACCGTTCTGCAAACACCTCATTATACATGAATATCTTTACTTTTTTAGTGTTTTGATGTGGTGCACGATAAGTTTCCGGTTCTGTGGAATGCAGTGAAAAAGGTGTGTGTATGTACTAGTTTCAATAGTTATTATGGATACATTTTGAGTACCCGTTCACATTTTTCAAATTCTAAACATTTAAACTTCTTTTGAGAAGCTTACATGCTACTATTTCTCTTTAGCAATCAATTTTTGTTTATGTGTGTACTAGGGGTGGGATGACGGTTTGCATGTGTTTTTGTTAATGTTGTTCTTACCTTGATTGGGTATAGAAAGCCACCAAAACTGGATTATTGCTTTATAATGAGTACTAGTGTTGTTCCCGTCAGTGTTTCTATCCAAATTAGGCGTCCCTGGACTGAGAAATAAGACAAAAGCAGCCAGCAACACAGCCTCAACTTTCCTGGAACATCTCCATATTATTAATCATATGATAAGATTCTAGAAGTGTGCATGTGCAAACAGTAAAGCGGGCGTGGCAGTAAAGCTTCGAAGATAGAAATTTACCTTCCAATGCACAGCAAACGAATGAAGGTTCAAACCTTCGAACCTTTTTCCCACCCCTACTGTGTACATGTGTACATGTATGTGTCTTATAATTATCACCTAACATGACTATAATACATTCTTTAGAATCCTAGTACAGTCTGTAAAGATTTAGGATTGTGTAAATCAACACAGAAACATGTAGTTAAAGTTCAGGTAATGTCTCCAATTTACATGTATAACTCAATACATGTAGTTAAAGTTCAGGTAATGTCTCCAATTTACATGTATAACTCAATACATGTACACTGCAGGACATAGAAAGGTTAACTTTTTGTAATAGTAGAACAATTGATTTACGGTTCTATTTGTTGCTGATTGTTCGGGTTAATAATTAACCTATAATTAAAATGGACGTTTTTGTTTACTCTAAATATTTGTGGGTGGAGCACCTAATAACTAATTCTTTTCAGCTCCATAACTCTTGTACATTGTATTTTATCAGACTGAAGATTCTAACTTACTTTGCTGGACAGAAGAGTTGTTAAACGATTAACAGCCGCTTGCGTGGGCCTTGACTTGCCCTCAAACGCCAAAGGCATCACAAAAATATCTACTAGACAGGGAAAACCCCTATAGATGACGAAGCATTCGAATATTCACTTTTCTTACTCATCATAAATTGTTTGAATTGTTTCTTTAAAATATCAAGTATTAGCTCACCATTTTGCTGTAAGTAGTTACAATAGATGTTTATAACAGCAACCTATGTGTTTTTATTGTTCATTCTCTGATATACAAACCTAGAAAACCAGTAACATAAAGCATGAAACATCTCTGATGCCATTTAGTTTCCATAATAATTGCACGTGTTATCGCATTAAACCCAATAATTGAATAATACATTCAAATATGAAAATAACAAACGAACATCCGAATATTTCAGTATTCAGCTCTTCTTCAAACACCTTCAGGAAGCAGAATAACAGTCTAACTAACTTTACTTCACTACCTTCATCTAATTTTTAATGATGCAGTCATGTGATTTCAAGCTGATTAACAGCTTCCATCATATTTAAAAATGATTCTTAATCATAAAAACGGTATGAATCAGAGAACGATAGATTACCAAACATTAATGTCCACTACTGTACATGTCTGTATCGCACATTCCTAATGACAATGTGTATTTTCACATATGTATATATTATACATGTACATGTAGTTAGTGCACTAACTATAATGGCCTTCTGAATGGGGAATGTTAAATGAATTATTCATTATTGTCCACTTTACAGCCTAAGGTGATGAATAATGGTGATATGTGTATGTTGTGTCAGTCGTTGGTGGGTATTATAAAAGTCTACAGGTCTGAAGGTTATACTGAGGTAAGTACATGTATATGTACAGTATATGTCAATAAAAAGTGACTATACAGTACAGTAATTACTCAGTAGTTTCATTATCACACTACAGTAGTTCAAAAGTGGTTTAACAGTAATTGGCAATTCCATACCACAGTAGTGAGACAGTAATTACTGATATTGTATAGTGACTTTTATTGACATACTGTACATTGTATATGCACCATATATGGAGAGTTTCATACAGTAATTTTATCTATAGTGACTTGGTGTTATATATTAGTGCTTCCAACACCAAGTCACTACCATTTTATCTGGGAGTGGGGAGAAATGATAGAAAATTTTGTGAAGGCAATTTTAAATCCAGACTCTCTGAAGTTGCTTGTGGTGACTCTGGGGCCTGTAGCTGATGATATTTTTTAAATGTATCAGAGTCAGAGATGTAAATATTCATCACACTTAAAACCTCAATGGCCGGCCCATTTAACATTGCCTTATACATGTAGTATTAAACTATGGGAACTCTTGGGGAATCCCAGGGCCTCCACACAGTACAGTACAGTTACGCACTCACCTTGTCTTGCTTCAGCTACAGTGTTCTACTCAGTAGTTTTATTATGACACTACAGTAATTCAAACTTGGTTTGATAGTAATTGATGTACATGTACTTGTCAATTCAACACCACAGTAGTGAGACAGTAATTACTGTACTATAGTGAAGGTAGAAGTAGAACTAAGGTAATTACTGTTACTGTATGGTGACATTTTATTGACATATACGAGTACTGCATATCTCTTGTCTCTGGTCTGCTCTCTATACATGTATGTGACTTGTAATCATCTGCTATAACTTAGACACACCTTCTATTCAATTAATTAGCATAGGCCCTCTCCATACACTACTATAATGATTTTTTAATTCCCCACTACTTGGAAGTTGTAAAATGACATATATGTACATGTACTTACATGTATATAAGTGTTTTTTTATTTGACAGGAAAAAGCTAAAGTTGCTATGCAAGGTGTGTGCCAAGAGGTAGTTGCTGAATTGGTGTCTGCGGTATGTACAATACCTGATATACATGTTATGTTTACATGTACATACATGTACTGTCACTGTACATGTACTTCCAATTACAGTGTATAATTATGAGTGAAGTACACTATACTTTGAATGTACTACACAGTATTACTCCTTAGTACTATGCTATCACAGCAAAGGGAATTCACATATTATTATGATTACAGTACAAAGCAGTGTAATACTATTTTACATGGAAGTACAACTGACTATCACCTTTTTAAATGTACATGTACGTGTAGCTCCCATGCATCATAGTATATCATAGTATGTATACACATGTACTTACATGTAGGTACAGTATGTAAACTTTAATATTATACATGTATGTCATCTACTTATCTCTTTAATTTCTTTAGTGTTCTGAGTTGGTTCGCAATAATTTTACGTTTATGTGGAATGGAGTGAAAGATGTGTGTGTGTGTGTGTGTGTGTGTGTGTGTGTGTGTGTGTGTGTGTGTGTGTGTGTGTGTGTGTGTGTGTGTGTGTGTGTGTGTGTGTGTGTGTAGAAAGTTGAATCTGGGTACCTGTTCAAATTTTGAATTGACATTTAATGTCTAATTATCAAACTCTAGAAATTAAAACTGCTCTTGAAAAGCTTACATTGTACTTAGCAACTATTTTACATTAACAATCGAAAAACATAGTATTTTGTTGTAAATGCATATTTGTATTAGGGTTGGAATGGATACCCGATGATTATCCAGATAAATATCCATTTGCTTTTGCTGATGGAGCTTCGAAGGTTGTTTACCGACCTTTGTCCCAGCCCTAGTTTGTATGTGTATGATATTGTATACATGTATGTGTATGTGTCTATAGTTATCATTGTACATGACTATAATACATGTACATTTTTTAGGGTTCTACTACAATCTGTAAAGATTTAGGATTGTGTACATCAACAAAGATAGTTAAAGTTCAGGTAATGTCTCCAATTTACATGCGTCACTTATAATATATACTGGATTTCCAAAGTCATGACCTCGAAACAAACTCTTGGATTTGCCTTTTTATGGCTCACAAATTCATCCTTATGATGGTTTTCCACAGGTTGAATCTACAGTATATGTTGTCATGCATTGTATGCATGTATATGTATCTAGTTAAGGAAGTTGCGCAATTATAGCAACTCATTTAATTACATGTAATGAGTGTGGTGCTTAATAGAAATCATGCTCAAGCCAGCTGCTTACTGGAACTCAAACATGTACATGTACATGTAGCTGTAGTAACTGTAATATCCTAATATTCCACAATAACCTTTAAACAATACATCCAAGACAAGTGGATAATCTAAATAATGACTATATAACAGACTGTTGTGATTCATCATGAGAAAGTCAGCCATTGGTACTGAACGATGATGACACAACAAAACAATCATATGTTCATATATGTATACATGTACAACTGCATAGTAAACAAGTGCCGTCGGGACGGGACCCTCGCCTACGTGGCAAAGTAATACAAAGCACTCCATTTTAAAAAAAAATATAATGAAGTGTATGAAACAAACAACACTTTTGTTACATGGAATAGAAATACAAATTTGAAAACATTTTCATTATGGGCATTAATTAAAACTGTTATATAATTATATATATAACTTTATATCCTAAAAGACAAAATAAGAATATCAATGAAAGAAATGTATAATTTGTATATATATATATCTTACATCTTATTCTTTGTTTTCCTTCGAAAAAGCTCTCAAGTCTACCTCTAAAGTCTCCGTGTGAAAACGAATCACCTCTACCACGTGTTTAGTATGCAAGCATGCACGTACGTGCACATACCTGTAGGTGGAGCTAGGTAGCTTTCTATCTTGCATCAATGGTGATGTAGTAGTAACCATTAAATCGATTGTTTTGGTGGTTTGAAGTGTTTCTTGGCTAGCGACAGCCATGCAAGAGGATCACCTGTGTTTTGTGTGTCTATATTTACTCTCGTTATTGCCCTCGTTTCATCTTAAAGTCGTGAAACGGTAACTGTGAGTTATAAAACTTGTCATAACTTTAGAACAAAAAGGTTTTAGAAGAATTCCTACGTTATTTTTTTTCCTTGTATAATTTGAAGTCTACCAGTACCCCTTTTGAAATGTCAATGTTTTTATTTTTCAAGAAAAATTGCTAACACACACACACAGACAAAACGATTACCGTACCCTTCCGCCTACGCTACGCGGCGAGGGTAATTATATGTATGTATAAAAAGTATATACATGTACAGTACATTGTAGTGTTTTGAAAAGGAAAGTTTCAAATATATGATCATTTGCTGTACGTTTGAAGCTAAATTTCTATCTTCGAAGCTTTGCTGCCATGCATGCCCACTTTAATGTTTGTGAATGTGCACTTGTATAATCTATACGTGTGGTTAATAATGTGGGAATGTTCCAGGAATGTTGTTGCTTTGTCTTATTTCTCAATCCATCAATGCTGAATCCAAGTAGAAACAGTGACAGGAACAAGACTAGTAATCGTTATAAACCAATAATTCAGTTTTGGAGGCTTTCTATAGTCAATCAAGGTACATGTAAGAGCAACATTAATAAAAACAAGTGCAAACCTTCAAACCTTTATCCCAACACTAGTACATGTACATGTACATTTACTGTTTGTAATTTGTCTAGTTAATGATGTGTAATGTTCTCGTATTGTGCAGGTAAAACCAGTAAAACAAGATCTGTGTGATTTGTGTAAAATGGCTGCTAATTTCCTCAAAACATTTGTTGACAGTAACTCTTCTGAGGTAAGTGATTATTATAATACTAATATATGTGTATAGAACACATGAAGAGACCCATATGAAGTGATTATTATAATACTAATATATGTGTATAGAACACATGAAGAGACTCATATGAAGTGATTATTATAATGCTAATATATGTGTATAGAACACATGAAGAGACTCATATGAAGTGATTATTATAATACTAGTATATGTGTATAGAACACATGAAGAGACCCATATGAAGTGATTATTATAATACTAATATATGTGTATAGAACACATGAAGAGACTCATATGAAGTGATTATTATAATACTAGTACATGTATATGTGTATAGAACACATGAAGAGACTCATATGAAGTGATTATTATAATACTAATATATGTGTATAGAACACATGAAGAGACTCATATGAAGTGATTATTATAATACTAGTATATGTGTATAGAACACATGAAGAGACCCATATGAAGTGATTATTATAATACTAATATATGTGTATAGAACACATGAAGAGACTCATATGAAGTGATTATTATAATACTAATATATGTGTATAGAACACATGAAGAGACTCATGTGAAGTGATTATTATAATACTAATATATGTGTATAGAACACATGAAGTGATTATACTGATGTCAATAAAATTTCACCATACAATAACAGTAATTACTGTGTCACTACACCAATGTCTATCAAACCACTTTTTAGCTACTGTACATAGTGTCATAATAAAACTACTGAGTAATTACTGTACTGTATGGTGGTGTTTTATTGACATGTACTGTACATGTGTATATAGTATAGTGTATAGTTTAATACATGTTTGTGTATACTGTATTGTAACTCAACAAATGAAGCAAATTTGACATACACAAAACAGAATGGAAAGGACAATTATGAAATTGGTGCAGGTACATGTAAACTAATTGTTGGTCATTCCATACATTGTTATGACCATTGTACATATAGATGATGTAAATATACATGTATATGTAGATTTTTTTATATGTAACTAAATGTATTTTAAACTAAGCTGAATGTGGCTACTTGTTTGTTGTGTTTGTTTGTTAAATGTTTCTACGCCTTTTGCTAGCATGCTAGTCACATGATTTTGTATGTATTCATAATGTATACTATTCATTGCAGAATGAAGTAAAAGATTGTTTGTTAAATGTTTCTACGCCTTTTGCTAGCATGCTAGTCACATGATTTTGTATGTATTCATAATGTATACTATTCATTGCAGAATGAAGTAAAAGATGCTCTTGAAAGTTTATGTCATCTTTTACCTTCAGATTTCTCAAGAAACGTGAGTGTTTATTGTGTGTATAGTGGTGAGGGGGAGGGTAAGTACATCCCCAACAATAATCTAGTTCTGAAACAAATACTGCCTTTTGGTATTTAAATACATGTACATGTACAAGTACAGTGCTGGACATAAAAAAGGTTATATTTTGTAATAGTAGAACAATCGTTTTATGATTTCATTTGTTACTGATTACGGTTGCAATCGTTTTTTATGTACCTATATATGGACAATATAATAAAGTTACACTGTACATATCAGTGTAATAATAAATGGACCACCTTCTTTAAAAGTATTTCTGGAGAGAATCCTGTGTACATGCACATGTACATATATTATGTACATGTACATGTACATACATGTATTGTATTATATGTTATTTATTGACTTGTTGATGTTATATTATCATGTCTTATTGCTGATCATGTGACCTGTGGCCAATCAGAGTGCAGATAATGCGTTACATGAACATTAAATCACTTATTGCACACTTTTGTGTGCAATAAGTTAGTTATTGCACACTTTGCTCACCTCTACTAACGAAGCAGCTCCAACAACAGTGGTAGTTTACCAGATCGTCAATAAATCACTTAGAATGTACATACTTGACAGTGCATTGTGTGTTTCAATGTAGCACTTGGGCGGCCAATAAAGGTCTTGTTTACATAATGCGCTCGCCTTCGGCTTGTGCATTAAGTAAACTCAACCTTTATTGACCCGTCCTCGTGCTACATTAAAACACATAATCACAGTAAAGTGTGTTCTAACTATTACTTATTTTCAATATAGTGTGAAAGTGTGGCTAAGAATGATTTTGATTTTATTTGGAAGCTTGTAAAGGATGAAGTGGTAAGTACATGTACATGACATGTACATGACATGTACATGTAATATTGTGTATATCAATAATTATAATAAAATCACTGTACACTACATTTTCCATACTAAAATGTTTGTTGAGAACACTGTTTCTATATACACTGTACATGTAATTATATATTGTAACATTATGTTACAGTATATAATTACATCTTACTAACATACAACTTTACTATACTATACTGTGTATTAACAGTACTACAGTTGTTGTATAGTAGTAACCTTTTATTGTTGATAGGGTATATACAATGATTCCAATTAGGGCTGCAATGAATAGTAGGTTTTGGTATCCAGATATTTGCTTAGTTTAACGAACGAATACATGTATCAGGATATTTGCTTGCTTTCAGAGAAATTTTGTCAACTCATTTCTAGTGAGATATCAAATATTAGCTCACCATTTTGCTGTTAACAATTGCTATAGATGTTTATAACAACAGCCAAAGTTGATTCAGTACTCTACAGGTGTTGAAAGCAAGAACACCGAGCAAGAAACTTCTCTGCTGCCATTTTATTGCAATTATAATTCAAATGTTCAATTTCTGTGCATGTGGAAACATTAAATGAATATCTGAATGCTAAAAATACATTTGAATACCTAAATAATGAGTGAGTATCCAAACTGATCGAATATTTGTTGCAGTTGCAATTCCAATTGATAGACTGAGAAGAATAACCCTCAAAATAGTAATATACCCAGAGGTTAACATGACAACATTTGCAAAATGTGTTTCAGGAGCAGATAAAGAAATCTAAATATTTCATATTTACTAGTCGAATATACAGAATTTTTAATTTACAATGTATTTTACAATGTGTACATGTACATGTACATGTATGTACAATCTGCAATAGTTGATTTCAGGTTAGCCCATTGCAGAGAAGTTGTTGAGGGGAAGGGGGAGGGGTCTGGGTGAAGGTGAATCCCCATAAATGAGACAATGTGTTTCTAAGCCTTTAATTGTAATGAAATACTAGTGATATGAAATCGATGTCTGTGTACATGTACATGTAGCTCAGTTGGTAGAACATCTGTCCGGAGTACAGAGTGTCGTGGGTTCGAATCCCACCTGAGGCAACTCTCATTTTCCTTTTTCCATTGCCTCAGGTGTCTGTCTTTCTTTCTTTCTTTCTTTCTACATCTCCGATAACATCATGTATATACTAAACTGTATAATTAATAAGTAACATCATTCATTTAAAAGCTTTTAGTTTGTTATGTTGGAACACAAACTCCATAATTATTAATTAAATAGAAGTAAATTTTAATTAAAAGCTTAAGTGACACTGTAGCTTTTATTTAATAGTATATTTACAATGTACATGTGTGTGTGTGTGTGTGTGTATTGTTGCCTATAAATTGTTTATTGTATATGTATACATGTACATGTATGTACATTTGTATGTGTACATGTACATTAGGATTCTGGTGATATCTGTAATCAACTTGGATTATGTAACTCTACATCTCTCTTGAGAAATAAACAACAGGTTACATCAGTCAAGGTACATGTATGCTTTAGTGTCTGTGTGTCTGTCTCTATGTCTGTTCATGTGCATGGCCTCCTCTTAAAAAAGCTTATACAGATGTACATGTACTGTACCTTACATGAATGTTTTATTATCCATTGCTCACATAGGCAGAACAGGTCACCCTAATCATATTGTGTGTCTATCTTTTATCCAAGTTTCTAGAAAACTGAATATTGTCATGTACATGTACAAAGTAGTGCTGCCGCCACGATATAGAAAAGTTTATATCATATGTCGTGACTGTTTATTTTGCGATATATCGCATATCACGATATAGTTTAATTAATTATTCATTTATAATTATTAATAATAATTAAATGTTTTGACCAAAAGTTACAGTTATGTTATTTTTTTGTCCTCTGCTCTTAAAACTTGCTCTACCTTTTAAACTTAATTAGATACAACTATAAACTAAAATAAAGTAAGAAAATCTTATAGTTTCTAAGGCTAGATTCCTACCTCGGTCGTCATCTTGCTCGTGGGCGACGCCCACTTTTCAGGAAGTCAAAGGCTCTTTTGCTTTCCATGTTCCCGTATTAAGCTTGTTACTGTTTTAGATACCTGCAGACAACTTTAAGCTTGCAGAAAATCAACATACATGTAGATACCTTCTTTCCAGGTGCATGCAAGAAAAAGATTTTAAGTAGTTCAAACATGATGCCATTTTTTTCAACTCCGCATGCGTATACCATATCGATATAGAAAAAATGTTATATCATATCGTATCATGGCTTATTATATCGTGATATGTCGATATATCGTGGCAGCACTAGTACAAAGATATTAACTCTATGTTTTATTCATGCTCACTATGCAACTGTTTTGTATGGGTAGATAATGAGAGTTGCATCCAGGAAGGTCCATCATCTATGAGGCTTCTTAAATATCAAATTTTTTATACAAATAGTGAATTACTGAGTAATTAAATGGAAACATTTAATATGTAGTCATTTTCATCTAATAGTAAGTTTTTGCAAATACACAATGTACTATCACTAATAGTGAAATATAAGAATTTTATTATAAATTGTAATACTGTTGTTGTAGTTTGACAGTAATAACCACTTTTAGTTATAGTATGCTTAGTTTCTCAAACCTTTAGTACTAAGGCTTATTGAAAGTTAGTTAACTATATACTGTAAACATACTCACTTGGTTACATCAGTTTCAATACAATATTAATGATATACTCCTAAGATTAATGATATAATAATTTCTTTTCTTGGTAGGTAATGCTTACAAGTATCTTTTTCTAAAACCTTTCAGTTATAAAGCTATTATATACATGTAACTATAAAATGCTTTCCAATTCAAACAAATACACATAACATTGTTGTCCCCAGAAAAATGTAGAGTGATGATTATATTAGTACCACTCAAAGCTCCACCCATTTCAAAGCTGACCTCTTCCTGCATCTTCCCCTGATCAGCTGATCTGATTCTCTTCTATCTACAACTTTACATCCATTTTGTATGCTGAAAAAAAGCACTGCCATTTTTAAATAATAATGCGATTGAAAAAGTGCCTCAGTACAGCACTACATTTGTGCATGCCTAGGGACAACATTGTAAATGAACACACCTACTCATTTTGTTTGAAGACTATCATTATCAAAGCACTGCTTGAAATCAATTGAAGTAGAGGCCATTACAACATTAAACACCAGCTCTAAGGATTCTGCCATGATGGTCACCTTCTAGCTCTGTCTATTAGATTTCATTAATCTACAAAATATAACTGTTTTTCTACATGTAAAAATAGTTGTCTACATGTGAATGTAGTTGAGTTATATCTATAGTGTTTAATGCTATTTTTACCCTTGCTGCAAAACGTAGGCGGAAGGGTATGGTAATCATATTGTGTGCGTGTGTATGTGTTCACAAAATTTTGGGAAAACTACAAACATTGGTAGCTCCAACAACAATAATGTCCAAGTTTGCCATCAAAATCTCATGAATATCATTATGTGGTTCATAACTACTCCTGTATCATAGCCATTACTAGCAAAGCACTGCATCAAAGCAAACAAAATTGGAGTAGTGGTTGCTATAGCATCGAGCAGTGGCTCCAAGCATTCCCCACGAAAGTTATTTTCTAACTCCACCTATTTTAAGTCATGTGCTGTGCAAGTGACTTGCAACATTTGTTTTCTCAGCAGTTTTGAGTACATTTCTTTGTTGAACATTTCACAGGACTGATTGAGAATCTTTCTTCTTTGAGATAAAGCAGAGACTAAGTTGTAAGACTTATAGTACAAACGAGGAAGAGACTAGTATAATGATACTAAAATCTTGAGTACAACTCGTATTGCACACAAGTGCTGCTTCACACATGTCAAGAAACTCACACATGCGTGCAAGTAGACACAGCATGTTGATAACTGGTCCATTGACCAAGTAAACACTTGCCTTGATACCTTCCTACCACTAATGAAGGATGAATTTGTATCCATGACTTTCTTGGAAGATCTTCTACCCAACTACATGTAAATAAATTAAAAGTCTAAGCTGTTTAAAATACAGATGTTATACAGCAGGTAAATTATATTAAAAGGTGTGGGCAATGCCCTGTAGAGAACTAAACACTCACCTTGCCGGTGGAACCCCGCTGTACATTGAAAGTTTGTAATTTGTTTAGTTAATGATGTGTAATGTTCTCGTATTGCAGGTAAAACCAGTAAAACAAGATCTGTGTGATTTGTGTAAAATGGTTGTTAATTTCGTGAAACCATTTGTTGACAGCAGCGCAACAGAGGTAAGGGATTATTATGTGTATAGAACACATGAAGAGACTCATGAAGTGATTATTATAATACTAGTATATGTGTATAGAACACATGAAGAGACTCATGTGAAGTGATTATTATAATACTAGTATATGTGTATAGAACACATGAAGAGACTCATATGAAGTGATTATTATAATACTAGTATATGTGTATAGAACACATGAAGAGACTCATATGAAGTGATTTTTATAATACTAGTATATGTGTATAGAACACATGAAGAGACTCATATGAAGTGATTATTATAATACTAGTATATGTGTATAGAACACATGAAGAGACTCATATGAAGTGATTATTATAATACTAGTATATGTGTATAGAACACATGAAGAGACTCATATGAAGTGATTATTATAATACTAGTATATGTGTATAGAACACATGAAGAGACTCATATGAAGTGATTATTATAATACTAGTATATGTGTATGGAATACATGAAGAGTTCAAGAGACTCATATGAAGTGATTATTATAATACTAGTATATGTGTATAGAACACATGAAGAGACTCAGGAAGTGATTATTATAATACTAATATATGTGTATAGAACACATGAAGAGTTCAAGAGACTCATATGAAATAATTCTTACACAATGTGTTTATACAGTACCCCTCAAATTTTAGAGCTGGGCGATAGTGCAATTTTTTACTATCCCGATAGTGATACTGTATGTTCACGATATTACGATATAAAACGATAGTTAATTAGTTACATTTATTTGTATTACATAGGAATGATACAATGACAAAAAAGACTTAAGTTACTATGACATCAATATTTTTTTATTTCGAAAAATTTAATTTCTGAAAAACAAACAAAATTTGACAAGATAATTGAATATATGCACTGTCAGAACAAGATGATGATTTTCGAGATGAAAATGCAGATTAGAAGTGCCACCAGTATACTTTAATTCTTTTTTACACAACTTACAAACCACTTCAGTTCGTTTCTTCTTTTCTGTCCTTCCATCAGTACTAGTTTCAAACCCAAAAAATTTCCATACTAAACTAGTAGCTCGCTCCAATGGTACGAGTAGTGTTGTCTCCACGGTTGTCTCCTGAGAACATCAACTTCCATTTTTAATTCAACATGAGGTCAATAATGGTATGCGCATGCGCAAACCCACGTGCAAACTATCGACAGTGAAAAAGGTGAATATCGCGAACGATTGGAGCTCTATTATCAACGATATGTCGGAATTTTCGAATATCGCCCAGCCTTACCCTCAATAAAAAGTTCCCATAAAGTAAACGTAGTACGCCTGATATATGCTGCGTATAACGCTCCGTACTGTGCGCCTACGCTACATACTTACGTATATTGTTGGTACGTTAACGCGTTACGTTACGTAAATTAATTATTAACCCTTTCACGTTTTAATTATAATTATTATAAAATGTTGCAGATTCGCATTGTAGATACCATACTCATTGGAAACTGAGATGCACACACTACGAAGAAGACATTTACTTCGTTTAAAGCAGTCGAGTTATAGGCCAAAACAAAGGAGGGAAAGAAGCTAAATATGGGGGTCGCCATTGACTACTACACTTTCAAACACTCGCCTTGCTGCTTTCCTACAGCTAACGAAGCATCTTTTTGGTATCTATGGCTTTCTTAGAAGGTGTTCTGTCTAACTACGTGAGTTAAAGGTCACTGTTGTTTAAAATATAGACATTATACAGGCTAGTAAAGAAGGGGGCGTTGACCGTGTGACTACTACACTTCCTGGTGATAGCGAAGCATAAATTTGACATCATTGGCTTCTGTTCTTTCCAGCAAAGTAAGCCAAACCTTTCAGTGTTATAAAATATGAGCTGAAAAAAAATTAGACTAATAATCCCATTTCAATTAGATGGGAAAGGGTTAATAATTAATTAGTACAGTAGTGTAGTACTTAAGTAGTACCTTCACTCTACGAAAACTTTTTATTGAGGGCTACTGTACATGTACATACATGTATACATCTATGTTACTGCATGTTGACGAGAAAATTAAACTCTGTTTAGCTTGACTTAGCCAGTTATTACTTACTTGACTAGTTTACGTGTACATATATATATACATATACATGTACGTACGTACATGTATACATGTACATACATGTACATACATGTATACTATGTTTCGTGATGAACCGATATAGATTTTTACCGATAATTCGATAGCCGATAATTGCATGCATATATCTGCTGATACCAATAAGCGATCTGATAATTTCACACTTCCAACATGTATAATACGGTAAATGAACTACAAGAAAGTTTGTGTATAACATTACATGTGTATTGTATGTAACTGATATTAAATAATTATTACTTATTTTGAATACATGTACATTGTATTTACCACCTACTACATGTAGTTCAAAATTAGTATTTTATAAATAGCAACATGGTACATGTACATGCAAGTGCAATGAGCTTTAATAAGAGAATTTAACAAGTGTAAATTGTACACATGTATGGAATTGATACTGTAATTAATATCGGGTGGCTATTGGTACGAATTTGCAGATAACCGATACACTAAAATAACCAAACGTAAACTTTTATTGACATGCATTGTGTACATGTATATTGTATAATGTACAGTAAAAAGTAACCATACAGTAACAGTAATTGCCTTTGGTCTATTGTCAGTATAGTACAGTAATTACTGTCTCACTACTGTGGTGTTCAATTGACATGTACAGTATATGTTAATAAAATGTACACCAATTACTATCAAACCACTTTTGAACTACTGTAGTGCGATAATGACTAGTAATTATTGTACTGTATAGTGACTTTTTATTTACATATGCCGTATTAAGTAACTACATATTTAAACTAATAATCTTAGATGTATTTACATGTATAATCTATTCTATTCATTGCAGAAAGAAGTAGAAAATGCTGTTGAAGAATTCTGTAGTCTTTTACCTGGAGATTATGCAAAAGATGTGAGTGTAATGTATGTGTGTATTCAGGAGTAAGGATCCTCCCTCCTGATTTAGAGTACTAGCTGGAAAGTGTAAGAGCACATTGTGCTGCAATGTCATGTGACTGGCATGTGACATACATGTATACATCAAATGTACATGATGTAAAGTGAAATCTGTACCTCCATTCGTTTATATTATATCATCAGTAAAAGTTCCATGTACATGTACAGTCCTCTCTTATTCTACCTCCAAAAAAACGTTCTGCTATGTCCACAAAACCCATCATGTTGACCCTTCCATGGCTATTTACATGTGATGCATTGACAATTTCACATATGAAACTCCAGCTATCATGAAAAAATTGAGAACTGGTTTAACTTATCTGAGTTCAACAATAGCAAAAGATATTAAGCTTTATTCAGCCATGGAGTGGTAGACACAGAGTTGCACTCTCCCACATTGAAATTATCACCTACATGTACATGTATATGTTGTTTGCAGATGTGTGCTACATACACAGAATAGTATACAGTCATGTAGATCCATTTTTTACTGTCCTGTACATACATGTACAATGTATATATGCACAATTATCCCACATAAGGATGTACGTGTACAGTATATGTTAACTTTATATTGACTCATACTACAATGTATATACATGTATGTGCAGGTATACATTTTTTTTTGAGGATTTTTGGCTGCATTGGTACATGATACAATGTATACCCGATTTCGTTGTGTTGCTCGAAATAATTTTTTAAAGTGTCCAACAGAAATATCTGGACAAAACAATATATCACCACCAAATTGTGCTACGCATTCAAAGCTAAATTTCTCCCTTCGAAGCTTCACTGCCACACCCACTTTAATGTATGCACATGTGCAGTTCTGCAATGTAAACACGTGGTCAACAGGGCGTGTTTCAGACAAGTTGAGGCTGTGTTGTTGGCTGCTTCTGCTTCTGCTTCATTTCTCTGTCCAGCAATGCTAAATCCAAGTAGAAACAGTGACAGGAACAAGACTATATTTGTTATAAAGCAATAATTCAGTTTTGAGGGTGTTCTATAGCAAATCAAGGTTAGAGCAACATTGATAGAAAAAAATTATTAAAAACACTTGTGAACCTTCGAATGTTTGTTGGTTTTTGCTGACAAAGCTTCAAATGTTGTTTTTCAACCTTCCTCCCAGCCCTACTAATAATTAATTTCACAGGGAGGTTACTGTTCTTATTTTGTTGTATTTATTATTCTTACTAATCAAACAAAATGACCAATTGGTGGATATTATTTGTAGCACTGTTAGTAGTGCTATCCCCCTCTGTAGGAGTCAGTATAATGGATGTACATGTACATGTATGTATGTATGTATGTATACATGTACATGTATTTACTATTTATTATTGATTATACAGTGTGATAAACTCATTAACGAAAGCTTTCCTTTGATTTGGAGCCTAGTAAAAAGTGAAGTGGTAAGAACAGAATATTATACGTGAAGTACAATTGTACCTGATTTTATTTGTGAAATAACACTGTACTGTAATGTTTAGTTACTCTTTACATATATTTATAAATAGTTTTACAATACTATTAATGGACAAAAGACTTTATTTATACCAATTACAGCTAACTGTTAAATAGCCAAGTATAACAATGGTAGAGTCAAAGTGTATGAATGAAATTATGTTAAGGTGGCGGTACGGCGGAAGCGAGAAACCATACAATTGCCCGTTAATTATATTCATACTTTATTCATGATATTCATTTTGTGGTTGCAGTACAATACTATGCGCATGCAGAACTGCGTTAAATATACATTCCTGTGGTATTATCTCTGCTATAATGAATCAAAGTCAGTAGGTTGTACTGAGGTACATTTTTCTCAGCTCTAATAATCGGTACAGCTCTGAAATTTTGAACAAACATTTGTTACACGTGTACCTACAAAACAACGAAGCAATAGCGAAGCACTTTGTCGAGAAATTGGTCGAAGAAGGATGATGATATACAACCCCTGTGGTACAGAAACAGATATAAGGAAAAGGTCTTCATTGTTTTTTAGACTAGGATGTATTCACTTTGCACAGTAAGTGTCCAGTCTTTGTCTTGTGTGTTTATGGAGAAAAATGTACCTTTGTGGCTGGTTCTGCTGACGATCATAACTCATGAATACAACATGCAAAATACTTCAAATTTTCACTGATAATAAACTTCAATAAAATAATATTGTGTTACAAATATGAAAATGATTTAAGAAATTGTAACAATGAAAAAAACAAAAAAACTTTTTGCTATGAATATCATTAACGTCACCATACTATATACTATACACTGTAGTCAAATGAAGTACCATAATAGCTAGTAGTACAGTGTATATAGTCAGGTACTGTATCTATTGATACCTAATTTTCAAAAACGGACACTCCCACAAAACAATTTTGATCAGACATTCGCTAATCATTCTGCCATTTTGTACAGGAAGCAGACCTGGGTTCAATTACAAAAAAATTCAATTACAATTACACTTTCAATTATAACATTTCAGAGAATATCATTTGAATTACAATTACAATTGAATTACAATTGAATTACTAAATACTAATTCTATCTATATGCAGTAATATTGGTCTAAATGGTGGTGTAACTCCAGTACATCTTTATGACTTATACTTAAATTACATTGCTATTACATTTGTTCTTAACTGACATATGTACATGTATCAAATACAATTACAATTTCAATTATAATTGAACCCAGATCTGACAGGAAGTCTACCAAATTTGGTGTATAAGAATAATTAATAACACTTATAATTTCTATACCAAATTTCATGTAGTACATAAACTAATATTGTACATGTATATACTGCATGATTATAATCTATTAGGATTCTGGTAATATCTGTAAGCAACTTGGATTATGTAACTCTACATCTCTCTTGAGAAATAAACAACAGATTAAACCAGTCAAGGTGTGTGTTTATGTTTGTATTATTGTAGGTATGGTAATCATATTCTGTGTCTGTGTGTGTGTCTGTCTGTTCACAAATTTGTCAGACCCACTAATGATATATACATTATACATAATTACTAGCTGGGGTGAGCCTGCGCCTGAGTAGTTGTAGGGTGTGACCATGATATAACAGGTGGATATTCTGTGATTTTGAATTAACCCTTCATATGTGTTTGCAATTATTCCCATTTGTGGGCATGATGCGAAAGAAATTTGTTGAAATTTTGTGATTGCAAATATAGTATGAAATGATGGAATATAAAAGAAACTGATATCCATACAGCATGAAGAAGATGTTTTTTTAGTTTAATGGAGCCCAAAAATTCGAAGCTACATGCCTAACAATAGCGATAAAGAGATGCTAATTGTGGGTGTTGCCACTGACTACTACACATTCAAACACTCGCCTTGCTGCTTTCTTGTAGCTAACAATGCATGTTTTTGGTATCTACAGCTATCTTGGATGGTCTTCTGTCTAACTAAGTGAGTTAAAAGTCACTGCTACTTAAAATGCAGAAGTTATGCTGGCGAGTATAGAGGTGGGTGTTGCCCGTGGAACTACTAAATTTTCAAGCGCTCACCATACTCTCTTCCTACTAATAACGAAGCATAAATTTAACATCAATGGCTTGCTTAACAACTCTTCTTTACAGCAATGTGACAGTTACAGAGCTGCAAGTAATTAGATATTAAGTACTCCGCCCACTAATTTATATTGCAGCTTGGGCACATTAAAGTGCCTCCAGCAGAATAATTAGTAGTGGGTGGGGTGCCTTAAAGCGCCTACAGCAGATGAAGGGCTAGTAGTTCAGTACTCTGACTCGGAAAGGTCGATTTCCTCACCACCCTCTATGGATCATTCTAAATTTTGATTCAAATTTATTTCATGCTCTTTCACCACGTAGTCTTCTCTGTAGACGAGTTTCCATGTGGTTGGTGCGTGTGGTTTTGCATGCCACACCCACTAAAAATGTGATCGGATACCACAGGTTTCAAACCAGGGACAGTTTGCTCCGAAGGGTATAACGTTTGTTCGTTCATCCATTCAGTTGACAGCTAGTGTAATGCATTGTAATTGTACTGGGCAATATATCAAACTATTGAACATGTTGACATTAGGAACATACATGATGTTATCGGAGATGTGTACATGTACATGTACTCATTATATAAGGCAATAATTCAGTTTTGGAGGTTTTCTATAGTCAATCAAGGTACATGTAAGAGCAACATTAATAAAAACACATGCAAACCTTCAAATCTTTATCCCAACACTAGTACATGTACATGTACATGTATATGTATAGCAAGGTTCAGCCACAACTTCAAAATGCACGACTGCTGCTTGCATTCTACATGAGAACCGCATGAGAGTACAACTCGCATTGCACACAAGTGCTGCAGCTGCACTCGTGTCAAGCAACTCACGCATGCGTGCTAGTAGACGCAGCATGTTGATAACTGGTTCATTGACCAAGTAAACACTTGCCTTGATACCTTCCTACCACTAATGAAGGATGAATTTGTATCCATGACTTTCTTGGAAGATCTTCTACCCAACTACATGTAAATAAATTAAAAGTCTAAGCTCTTTAAAATACAGAAGTTATACAGCAGGTAAATTATATTAAAAGGTGTGGGCAATGCCCTGTAGAGAACTAAACACTCACCTTGCCGGTGGAACCCCGCTGTACATTGAAAGTTTGTAATTTGTTTAGTTAATGATGTGTAATGTTCTCGTATTGCAGGTAAAACCAGTAAAACAAGATCTGTGTGATTTGTGTAAATTGGCTGCTAATTTCATCAAACCATTTGTTGACAGCAATGCAGCTGAGGTAAGTGATTATTATAATACTAGTATATGTGTATAGAACACATGAAGAGACTCGTATGAAGTGATTATTATAATACTAGTATATGTCTATAGAACACATGAAGAGACCCATGTGAAGTGATTATTATAATACTAGTATATGTCTATAGAACACATGAAGAGACTCATGTGAAGTGATTATTATAATACTAGTATATGTCTATAGAACACATGAAGAGACCTATATGAAGTGATTATTATAATACTAGTATACATGTATGTGTATAGAACACATGAAGAGACCCATATGAAGTGATTATTATAATACTAGTATATGTGTATAGAACACATGAAGAGACTCATGTGAAGTGATTATTATAATACTAATATATGTGTATAGAACACATGAAGAGACCCATATGAAGTGATTATTATAATACTAATATGTGTATAGAACACATGAAGAGACTCATATGAAGTGATTATTATAATACTAGTACATGTATATGTGTATAGAACACATGAAGAGACTCATATGAAGTGATTATTATAATACTAATATATGTGTATAGAACACATGAAGAGACTCATATGAAGTGATTATTATAATACTAGTATATGTGTATAGAACACATGAAGAGACCCATATGAAGTGATTATTATAATACTAATATATGTGTATAGAACACATGAAGAGACTCGTGTGAAGTGATTATTATAATACTAATATATGTGTATAGAACACATGAAGTGATTATACTGATGTCAATAAAATTTCACCATACAATAACAGTAATTACTGTGTCACTACACCAATGTCTATCAAACCACTTTTTAGCTACTGTACATAGTGTCATAATAAAACTACTGAGTAATTACTGTACTGTATGGTGGTGTTTTATTGACATGTACTGTACATGTGTATATAGTATAGTGTATAGTTTAATACATGTTTGTGTATACTGTATTGTAACTCAACAAATGAAGCAAATTTGACATACACAAAACAGAATGGAAAGGAGAATTATGAAATTGGTGCAGGTACATGTAAACTAATTGTTGGTCATTCCATACATTGTTATGACCATTTACATGCATGTACATATAGATGATGTAAATGTACATGTATATGTAGATTTTTTTATATGTAACTAAATGTATTTTAAACTAAGCTGAATGTGGCTACTTGTTTGTTGTGTTTGTTTGTTAAATGTTTCTACGCCTTTTGCTAGCATGCTAGTCACATGATTTTGTATGTATTCATAATGTATACTATTTATTGCAGAATGAAGTAAAAGATGCTCTTGAAAGTTTATGTCATCTTTTACCTTCAGATTTCTCAAGAAACGTGAGTGTTTATTGTGTGTATAGTGGTGAGGGGGAGGGTAAGTACATCCCCAACAATAATCTAGTTCTGAAACAAATACTGCCTTTTGGTATTTAAATACATGTACATGTACAAGTACAGTGCTGGACATAAAAAAGGTTATATTTTGTAATAGTAGAACAATCGTTTTATGATTTCATTTGCTACTGATTACGGTTGCAATCGTTTTTTATGTACCTATATATGGACAATATAATAAAGTTACACTGTACATATCATATAAATGTAATAATAAATGGACCACCTTCTTTAAAAGTATTTCTGGAGAGAATCCTGTGTACATGCACATGTACATATATTATGTACATGTACATGTACATACATGTATTGTATTATATGTTATTTATTGACTTGTTGATGTTATATTATCATGTCTTATTGCTGATCATGTGACCTGTGACCAATCAGAGTGCAGATAATGCGTTACATGAACATTAAATCACTTATTGCACACTTTTGTGTGCAATAAGTTAGTTATTGCACACTTTGCTCACCTCTACTAACGAAGCAGCTCCAACAACAGTGGTAGTTTACCAGATCGTCAATAAATCACTTAGAATGTACACACTTGACAGTGCATTGTGTGTTTCAATGTAGCACTTGGGCGGCCAATAAAGGTCTTGTTTACATAATGCGCTCGCCTTCAGCTCGTGCATTAAGTAAACTCAACCTTTATTGACCCGTCCTCGTGCTACATTAAAACACATAATCACAGTAAAGTGTGTTCTAACTATTACTTATTTTCAATATAGTGTGAAGATGTGGCTAAGAATGATTTTGATTTTATTTGGAAGTATGTAAAGGATGAAGTGGTAAGTACATGTACATGACATGTACATGTAATATTGTGTATATCAATAATTATAATAAAATCACTGTACACTACATTTTCCATACTAAAATGTTTGTTGAGAACACTGTTTCTATATACACTGTACATGTAATTATATATTGTAACATTATGTTACAGTATATAATTACATCTTACTAACATACAACTTTACTATACTATACTGTGTATTAACAGTACTACAGTTGTTGTATAGTAGTAACCTTTTATTGTTGATAGGGTATATACAATGATTCCAATTAGGGCTGCAATGAATAGTAGGTTTTGGTATCCAGATATTTGCTTAGTTTAACGAACGAATACATGTATCAGGATATTTGCTTGCTTTCAGAGAAATTTTGTCATAACTCATTTCTAGTGAGATATCAAATATTAGCTCACTATTTTGCTGTTACCAGTTGCTATAGATGTTTATAACAACAGCCAAAGTTGATTCAGTACTCTACAGGTGTTGAAAGCAAGAACACCGAGCAAGAAACTTCTCTGCTGCCATTTTATTGCAATTATAATTCAAATGTTCAATTTCTGTGCATGTGGAAACATTAAATGAATATCTGAATGCTAAAAATACATTTGAATACCTAAATAATGAGTGAGTATCCAAACTGATCGAATATTTGTTGCAGTTGCAATTCCAATTGATAGACTGAGAAGAATAACCCTCAAAATAGTAATATACCCAGAGGTTAACATGACAACATTTGCAAAATGTGTTTCAGGAGCAGATAAAGAAATCAAAATATTTCATATTTACTAGTCGAATATACAGAATTTTTAATTTACAATGTATTTTACAATGTGTACATGTACATGTACATGTATGTACAATCTGCAATAGTTGATTTCAGGTTAGCCCATTGCAGAGAAGTTGTTGAGGGGAAGGGGGAGGGGTCTGGGTGAAGATGAATCCCCATAAATGAGACAATGTGTTTCTAAGCCTGAAATACTAGTGATATGAAATCGATGTCTGTATACGTGTACATGTATATACTACACTGTATAATTAATAAGTAACATCATTCATTTTAAAAGCTTTTAGTTTGTTATGTTGGAACACAAACTCCATAATTATTAATTGAATAGAAGTAAATTTTAATTAAAAGCTTAAGTGACACTGTAGCTTTTAATTAATAGTATATTTACAATGTAAGTGTGTGTGTGTATGGTGTGTATTGTTGCCTATAAATTGTTTATTGTATATGTATACATGTACATGTATGTACATTTGTATGTGTACATGTACATTAGGATTCTGGTGATATCTGTAATCAAATCGGATTATGTGACTCTACATCTCTTTTGAGAAATAAACAACAGGTTACATCAGTCAAGGTATGCTTTAGTATCTGTGTGTCTGTCTCTATGTCTGTTCATGTGCATGGCCTCCTCTTAAAAAAGCTTATACAGATGTACAGTAGAAGTCATAAAAAAGTTAACGTTTCGTAATCGTTTTACGGCTCCATTCGTTGCAAATTACGATTGCAATCGTTTTAAAAAACGATGCTGATCATTTGCATTAATAATTAACTTGGGCGTTTCTGTTTTCCCTAAAAATATGTGGGGGCGTTTAACATCTAATTCTTTTCACCTCCATAACTCTTGTATTTTATGAGACTGAAGATTCTAACTTTCTTTGCTGGACAGAAGAGTTGTTAACAAAGCCAATGATGTCAAACTTATGCTTCGTTATCACCAGGAAGAGTCCAAGGCAAGCGCTTGAAAGTATAGTGGTACCACAGGCAACGCCCACCTCTGTACAACCTTGTATAACTTATGCATTTTAAATAGCAGTGACTTTTAACTCACATATTTAGACAGAAGACCTTTTAAGAAAGCCACAGATACCAAATTCATGCTCTGTTAGCTGCAAGAAAGCAGCAAGGCAAGCGTTTGAAAGTGTAAGTAGTCACCGGCTACGTCCATATTTAGCGCTCATGTGATTTCTTGTTGAAACGCGCATGCGCAAAGATTGCTTTAACGCTTTTAAATCGTAAAAACGATTCTAAATCGTAAAAACGGAACGAATCAGAGAACGATCGTAAAACGATTACGAAATGTTATTTTTTTTATGACCTCTACTGTACATGTACTGTACCTTACATGAATGTTTTATTATCCCCTCTCTCACATAGGCAGAACAGGTCACCCTAATCATATTGTCTGTCTATCTTGTATCAAAGTTTCTAGAAAACTAGGAATATTGTCGTGTAAAGATATTAATAATGATAGGCTTTTCTAAAACCTTTCAGTTATAAAGTTATAAAGTTATCATATAACTATAAAATGCTTTCCAGTTCAAACAAATACACATAACATTGTTGTCCCCAGAAAAAATGTAGAGCGGTGATTATATTAGTACCACTCAAAGCTCCGCCTATTTCAAAGCTGACTTCTCCCGTGCATCTTCTCCTGATCAACTGATCTGATCCTTTTCTATCTACAGCCTTACATCCATTTTGTATGCTGAAAAAAGCACTGCCATTTTAAATAATAATGCGATTGAAAAAGTGCTGCAGTACAGCGCTGCATTTGTGCATGCCTAGGGACAACATTGTAAATGAACACACCTACTCATTTTGTTTGAAGACTATCATTGTAGAATCACTGCTTAAGATCAATTAAGGTAGAGGCCATTACAACATTAACACCAGCGTTAAGCATTCTGCCATGATGGTCACCTCTAGCTAGGGGTGGGCGGTATATCGGTATTTTGTTGAAATTCTATATTCTTTTTCTATACTGCGGTACGGTATTGCAAAATTTTGCATACCGAAATATCAAAATATACAGTTAATTAAATAATTTACGTGCCATGCCCATAATTTTGAGCACATGGCCAGCTGAAATAGTGCTTTAGCAGTGTTTTTTAGGCTTTGTAAGTAGCTATTGAGTTAGAAAAGAGTGCTAGATATTTATTCTTCAACATAAGATACTAAATTTGTGTGGTGAGGAGTGTTACTTTTATTTTGGTAGCACGAGTCAATTTATATAAGCAACTTTTTGTCGAGCTTATAATACAGTATGTCAAAAATGTATGTTTTATATATAGATCTAGTATTGTAGAAGTCTGAACGCGTTGTTTGTGATGTTTCAGGCATTGTTTGTGGACTAAAAACGCTCGTGGGTGTGACCAATCGTAGAAACACGTGGTTAGTCCGTATGTAGCTATATTTTATTTCGAAATACCGTGATACTATATTAGCCAATACCGCCCACCCTTACCTCTAGTTCTGCCTATTAGATTTCATTAATCTACAAATTAAACCCTAAAAATAGTTGTCTACATGTGAAGGTACATGTAGTTGAGTTATATCTATAGCATTTAATATTACTTTTACTCTCGCCGCAAAAAGTAGGCGGAAGAGTGTGGCAATCATATTGTGTGCATGTGTATGTGTTCACAAAATTTTGGGAAAACTACATGTACAAACATTAGTAGCTCCAATGAGCTACTGTCACACTTCAAATTTTGATACAAGGATCGAAAATAATAAGAGGTGTTTGCTAAAAAAACCCTGTTATAAAGTTGTCACAATTTTTAGTTACTGTTTACAGACTTGAGAAGACTCTTGGGGACATCTGGACACATCTAAACATAACCACTCCTATCATGGCTATCGCTAGCGAAGCACTACATCAAAGCAAACAAAATTGGGATAGTGGTTGCTACAACATCGAGCAGTAGCTCCAAGCATCCCCACGAAAGGTATTTTCTAGCTCCACCTATTTCAAGTCATGTGCTGTGCACATGACTCGCAACGTTTGTTTTCTCAGCAGTTTTGAGTACCTCTCTTTGTTGAACATTTCACAGGACTGATTGCGAATCTTTCTTCTTTGAGATAAAGCGGAGACTAAAATGTAAGACTTATAGTACAAACGAGGAAGAGACTAGTATAATGATACTAAAATCTTTCAGTTATAAAGTAATAAGTAAGTACTGACATGTTAGTTTGTATAACTATTATTATAATTATACAAACTAACATCCCGGTACAATTTTAATATTTTGTGTACATAAAGTAAACATCTGAAGTAAACCTTTTCATCATTATATGACCATATAAACGAGCAATGATATATCTTTTGTCATATAATATTTAGAAAAATTATAGTTTGTATTACTTTGCCACATGGGCGAGGGTCCCGTCCCAATAGCACTCATTATTATTATTTTTTATTTTTTTATTTTTATTTTTATTTTTACCTTCATAACACACACAGAGTTCTATTGAATGTATATTGTGTGAATATATACTGAAAGAACTCGATTCTTTACTAAACGATAATTCCACTGAGGTATGTGTCTGTCTACATGTATTTATTTGCATATCATAAATATATATTTTTTAAGGCTGGGATGAATACTCAAACCTTCAAACATTTGTTCGTTAGCGCTAAGCTTTGAAGTTTGTACACAAGTTTGAACGTTCGTGACCACACTCAGTTAATTAATTTCAAGCACATATTCATTTTCACACCAAATTAAGCTTTGTTTCTTCTCATTTTCACACTAAGTTAGGCTTATACATACTGATGGCTACTAACTAACATTCGATCTGATATCTGGGATTACTTCGAAAAGGTGGAGAAAGCCCGGAAAGCGAAGTACAAATTGTGCTTCAATTAAACTATTTCTTTCCTTCAAGAGCACCTTGTACATGTATCTAAACATCCTGATCTTTACACATTACCAAAAAAGCCTAAAGGTCAGATGATGGTTTGAACAAGAAACTTTCTGAGGATGCAAAGAAGATTGCTTCGACAGCTGGCATCTGGTCAAGCCGTGCCAACTAGCCATATATAACAGTAGTGGTTCACTACATCTCTCCTTGTTGGAGTCTACAGTCACACATGCTAGCTACTAGAGCTTTTCCAGAATGCCACACAGGTGTGGAGATAACCCAGAAGTTGAAGGGGATAACAACAGAATTTTTTTAGTAAGTAAGTAATATATAGCTATTGTACACAATCAAGCTGCTAACATGGAACTTTGCTGTACTCTTTTGATGGAAGAGCAGGGCTGGGAAAGTCAAAAATGCAGTGCTCATTGCCTCCAGTTATGTATAAATGGTGATCCTCAGATACCTGTTATTGCCAGGCTACTAGGAGCATATAGGAGGTTGGTTGGACATTTCCACTATAGTGCTGTTGCTACTAAGGCACTCCAACGAAGGTGTACACAGATGGAGGTTACTCAGAAGAAGCTAATAAATGATTGTTCTACAAGATGGAATTCGAGCTTTCATATGATGAAGCGGTTAATCCTACTAAGTCAGCCAGTTTCAGCTGTACTGTCAGATGATAGTGTGATAAAAAGGGCAGAGAGATATCTGGAATTAAAAACTAATCGGTGAGCACTAGCTGCAGAGTTGGTAAAAGTATTACAGCCATTTGAAATAGCAACCACCTTTTTCAGTTACAAAGAGAATATTTCCATCTCCTCTGTATAACTTGTGTTATACATGGGTTATTAGATAGTTTGAAGGAGTCTTTTGAAGATGAGAGTGACATTACAAGACGATGGAACATTGGCTCATCTTCTTGTAATTCTCTTCCTCTTTGTGCTGCTCTCGATCCTCGCTTTAAACATATAAAATTTATTGAAGATGACGACAAAAGAATTGTGAAGCAAGAATTACTGAGACTAATGGAAATGGATGGAATTACTGAACAAGATGACAACGATGATGATGATGTTTCTAAACCTAAACAGAAGGAAACAGCATTAGATATTCTATTAAGCCCTGAAGATGAAGAGCTGACTGCACCGATTACCAAAGATAAACTGAAACAGTTTGTCAGAACCACAAATCTCCCAAAAGAATTGTCCATTAGATTGGTGGAAAGTGAATGGTCATGCATTATTTTCCTCATATGTCACCTGTTGCCAGACCAGGATTTAATCCAAGAAGAATAGAATCACTTGATAATTTACAAGAAGATCAGAAAGCATTTGATGAACTCTGCTATTGTGCTTATGAGAATCTTCAGAAAAGAAGTACTAATTTCGCTGGAGATCAGATACAGTCCTCCAAGTGTGAACACTTTGGATTAATGAACTTCCACACAATAGCAGACACTGCTCAATATCAGTTCTTTGCATACCTGCTACCTATACACCTTCTGAGAGAATATTCTCTACAGAAGGACTCATAGTTTCAACTTTGCGAAGTTGCCTAAAGCCAAAGAATGTAGTCTCTTTGATCTTCTTGAGTAAAAATCTTGAACACCTTTAAATTAATTGTACCTCATGCATAGCTGGGAATCAGCTGAGATTCTGAAATCGATTATCACTAACTTCAAATCGATTAATAATTGTTAAAACCAGTGGAAGTGATTAAGTCAATTAATGCAGGAAGCTCTTCCCATTTGATGATCAAAATGCTTCCTGTCACCTCCATATTGTACATTATTTGCTGTCAGTGCTTGAAAAGTATGTCTTTTGTAATAATTAGCATAATCACTTGTATCACATATTTACAATTGATAATCAGAAGAATTTTCAATTAATCGATTAATCATCCTAGTCCTGAAAGCTATATACATGTAAGTATATATTATTCGTTTTGTAGTTTCACACTGGGTTATTAAAGAAACACATATAGAAAATTAATTTTTAACAGTTTATTTACAATGTAAAAGAAGGTTCAAATATTGATAACCAACCTTCGTCCCAGCCTTATATTTTTTTGTATGTTTACATGTATGTGTCTTCATTCCTTTGTTTTCATAGCAAGAAATTATTTCAACTGTTGAAAAAGTCTGTGAGATTCTACCAAGTACAATAAAGACAGATGTGAGTATACATACATGTAAATACATAATTATATATATACATGTGTAATTATCTTGTACTCTACGGAATCATCAAACATTGCTCTTAGAGCACTGAGCATTTTTATGGCCCGTAGGGCCATCCCTATAATTGCTTTCCATGGGGTTGAATCTACATGTATATATATATATATTCTTGTGTCACTTGCGTGACTATGTGTTGTATATGTAGTTAAGGAAGTTGCATCATTCCTGGGGGCTCGGTCAATTAATGGCCGTGGCGCGTAAAGAACTCATGTTTGAGCTACAGACCAGCCAGGAAGAGGATGTAAAATTGCTAACAACTGTTGTATATACATGTAGCAGAGAAACAGTATAGATATTATGTAAGAATCCTCAACAAGCAAGTATGATAAGTTCTTGAGTTTCAGACACGAGGAAGTCATCATTTAGAACCTTGAATTAGTACTTCAGTCAGTTCATCAGAGATCTGTGTATTTAGACTGCAATCGGGCTTACACTTACTACTTCAGGCCCCAGCTTTCGAGTACACAGAAAGGTAGAAACACTAGTGCCATCAGCAATGCTTAATACATAGTCATCACAAAGCAAATATAGGGATGTTTTTTTTCTCTATATACACTTGTTTCATAATTCTTGCCAATTCCAATACTGGTGGCTCTGCTGCAGATATCTCAGTCACCGTTCACTTTGTGTACCCCTAAATTGGTTCCCAAGTGCTTCGTAAAACTTTCTCAAATACACTGTTCTTCCTGTTTTGACTGCAAATGGGGCAAACAAAACGACTGAAACCCCAGTGAGAGCCTACACCCCCACTTAGCAGGAGGAAACCCCCTTTATAATACAGTACAGTGCAGTGCAGTACAGTACAGTACAGTACAGTACATACAGTATAATACAGTACACAGAATAATATAAGACAATACAGTACAGTACATACAGTACAATACAATACAATACAATACAATACAGTACAGTACAGTATAGTACACATACATGAACAGACACACATGTGTATAATAGTAGCCATTGATTACACCCATAGTAACTACATGTATACTATCAAACATCATTGTACATGTACAGTAGTGTGGAAACAGCCAGTCATAGAGGACATTGTCCGATAAATCTCTGGTAAATTGAAACTAAGCTGTATACAAAGTACATGTATATGGGGAGTAGTGGTGAAAATAGGTCAAAATGTCTGGCAGTTAGCTCAATGTTTCCATATCCCTGTACATGTACACATAAATGCATGTATAATAATACTGATATTATTCCTCATTGTAATTATTAATATTTGATCCTTTTAATATGTTATTTGTGTATATACAGTGTGACGATTTTATTGAGAAATATGGTGATAAGATTATTAAACTTATTGTTAATCATACTGATCCAGACACCATTTGTTCTCTTATTCAACTGTGTACTTCCTCTTCCGTTCAACTGAAGGATACAGGTGTGTTTGTATATCTGTGTCTTTATATGTTTGTATCTATGTCTCTGTCAGTGTTTATCAGTCTGTGTCTCTGTGTTTGTGTTTATCGGTCCCTCTGTCTGTATCTCTGTGTTTGTGTGTCTGTATCAGTGCAGGGTTTCATTTAGAACAATCGTCAAGGGAGGGCAAAACGTGAATTTGGAATACTTTGAGGGGGTGACATACTGGGTAGTGTTGTGCTAGTTCTATTTATTTGAAAAGTTCCAGAACCTTTATTTTGATAATTTTAGTTCCAGTTTTAGTTCCGTCTTATTGTCCTAATACCAGTTGCTGGTACTCATCAGCTGTGCATGATATCATTTTCAAAACAAGTTGTAAAATACTAAATTAGTACCCTTCCAACTTCAAAGGAAATGTAAAGTTACTGGCATTCCTGATACTGTACTAATTAAAGTTCTATTGGAAAAATTTAGTTCTAATATATACCAATTCTAGTTCTTGGTACTAAAACTAAAATGAATGCACTAAAGTGCAGAACCCTCGCTACTTACATACACAAAAACAACGACTATTATAATTGTTCACCTACTGTGTTATTTACAGTAGATCAAGAAGCAAACTAGCTATCCCAAACCAAAAAGTACATGTACTTAGAGTAGTTTTGCAGGATTAATGTAAGGTAGTCATCTGGTTCGAGAGTTAACTGAAATTATTCAAATTAAGGCCACTAGACTAAATTTGTCGATTCCTGTTCTGCTCCAAAAAGGGGAGGCTATTTTTATGATTTATTATTCATTATAAATATATCACATATATCACAAACCCACAAAATATTAAGTAAACTTCAGATCTTTTGAGAACTAGCAAATTTCTGGACAAAACTTCACAAATAGCTGAATAAACAATTGTTATGACGATAGACAAAGCCCATGAAACAAAGCTTCAAAGAGACGAAAAATTTTTTTTAGTGTTTCATGCTGACATCAGCAAAAACGATAAGATTTCAAGATGGTGACCGATCAACAAGGATTTACACAGCTGTTTCTCTGCAACAAGAGGAGTTCAGAACAAATCGTTTTTATTTCTTACCCTGTCAGTATACCAGTATCCTGCAGAATGCAGTAAGACCTTGCAGTTGTGGAGATCAAGCGGTAAAACACAGACACAGACACACACACCAGAAGACTACTATAACCCTCCGCTACACACACACCAGAAGACTACTATAACCCTCCACCTACGTGCTCGGGTTAATAAAGAGGCCAGAACTAAAATTATATTGTTCTAGTACCCAAGAACTAGAACAACACTTATACAGGGTTATTGCAAATAAATTCCAGGGTAGGGTAAATACCAACCCCTGCCCCCCCTTAAATGAAACCCTGCTGTGTATACAGTATATGACAATAAAACATCACCATACAGTGCAGTTACTCAGTAGTTTCATTATTACACTACAGTAGTTCAACAGTAATGTCTGTGTCTGTGTTTGTGTGTATCAGTCTCTACCTATGTTTGTCTGTCTGCATCTCTGTGTTTGTGTGTATCAGTCTCTACCTATGTTTGTCTGTCTGCATCTCTGTGTTTGTGTGTATCAGTCTCTACCTATGTTTGTCTGTCTGCATCTCTGTGTTTTGTGTATCTGTATACATGTATATGTGTATCAGTCTCTGTGTCTGGGACTGTGACTGTATATCTGTATGTGTATGTGTATGTATTATCCATGTACATACATGTAACAGTATATAGCATTTTTACAAGTATTTTCCTATGTTCACAGGAGAATGTGATGTGTGTAAATCATTACTTGGTTTCTTGAAGAGCATGATGAAAAATGATGTAAGAATTATTATAACAAATGCAATATAATTAATTTATTGATTATCATGTGTAGGAGGACTTCTTTGAACATGCATTGAGTGATTACTGTGGTCTACTACCGGGACCTCTAGCAACAGAAGTAAGTACATGTACATGTGGCTACTTATTTTCATTTTTTAAGCCATTGTGGTTGCTAAGCCATTGTGGCTGCTTATTTTCTAAGCCATTGTGGCTGCTTATTTTCTAAGCCATTACGGCTGCTTATTTTCTAAGCCATTGTGGCTGATATGGTTATTTTTCTAAGCCAGAGTGGCTGCTTTAATAATTTCTAAGCCCTTTGTGGCTTTGTTTAATGAATTGTATAAGCCATTATGGCTGCTTGTTTGTTTGTTAGTCGTTTCTATGCCTATTGCTAGCATGCTAGGCGCATGAATAAATAGTGTACAATAAATGTGACCGTCTACGCGAAAACCAGGCTAAAGTAACAAATTATTTTACTGAGTAAATATCTAAAAAAACGAAAATGTGCATATTTTTACGATCACATTTTTTTTGTATAATATTAATCTATGTTACCTTAGCTAACTGTGAGAAATGTTTAAAAATCCAACTGCCAGTAGTTTTACCAGGGCAAGCATTTAAGCTGAGCACCATTGTTTCTCCATTTTAACGCACGGAATGTAACACGAATTGTAACAGCGAATGTAAACGGAGTCGACGCTCCACCCCTAGCAACAACCATAGCGACGCGTCTTTTTATGCACAATAATGGCCTCAAGGAATTTATCCAGTTCTTTTGCGGACTCTTTAAACAGCTTTTTTAAAAGCTCTCTCTCATCTGCTGACCAGGCTCAGTTGTCAGAAGTCTTTCTGGACTACTTAGGCGATGAAGAAACAAATGAAGGTAAGTACAATAAATATATTCATACTGATAAATTTAAATAAATTCATTGGACAATAGTCACATAATGTTTATTAAAATAGAATTTAGTGATGATGACTTAAGCAGTGATGATACTGGAGGCAATTCAGAAGAGTTAGATGTACCTGGAGAAGTAGAAATAGACTTTGATGATGATATAGGAAGAGTGGTGATGGCTGACACAGATAATGATGATATACCAAGAGTGGTGATAGCTGACACAGATAATGATGATATAGGAAGAGTGGTGATAGCTGACACAGTTATTAATGAAGAACAAACATCAATGAGCGGCATTGGAGAAACACACATAGGCTATGAGATTGTATCAATAGAAGAATGTGATTTAGACAAGAATGAGAATCAAAAAATTACAGATTTTATGGGTACTGGATGTGGATGTACAGTGAATAAAGGAAAACCTTGTTTCGACCAGTTCAACGAAACCCACTATAGTACTATGCGTAACAACTGTGCCGAGCTTGATCACAATTCTCTTGACATAGTCATCATATCTCAAATTATGGCTAATACCAACATATCAGAATTCCTAGAGATAAGAGGAAGAAAGCATCAACGGCAGAATTATAGGACAACATTTTATCACCTCTCAAGAAAGGTAAGTAGAAAGTAACCATAATGTTGTCATATAATACATTGCTGGTATAATCAAATCTTTTAGATTTGTAAGAAAACTTTTCTCTTTCTGCATGGCATTGGAAAATGGCGATTTGAAGCATTAAAAACTAGTTTCCTTAAAGATGGACTTATACCTAGGTAAGTGCACGAAATTTTTTACTTTAAACACTTGCTATTTGGATATTTTTTATAATAAATAAAATAAATCACGCCATCCAGTCGCTATTTATTATTAATTTATTATACTCACTCCTTGCAGAACTCATGGAAATACTCACAGACAACCACATAATGCTATCAGTGTTAATGATGTACAACATGTTAAGTCATTTATAACTAACTATGCTGAGGAGAATGCTATTTCTCTCCCAGGACGTATACCTGGTTATAAAGACTATAGATTTGAATTACTGCCATCAAGCAACTCTAAACACTCTATTCATAACCTCTACCAGATGGCTACAGCCAAAACAGTTCTATGGCCAGTTGCTTACAGTACATTCTGTGCTCTATGGAATAAATATGTGCCATACATTGTAGTTGCAAAACCCAGAACTGATCTCTGTTGGCAATGTATGAAAAATAACAACAGTATTATTAGGAGTAGAAACTTTTCAGAGGAATTTAGATCACAGGTAAAGTGCACCCATTTTAATATTCCTTTATACATGATACTGACATACAGGTATATGAAAGGGCAATTAAACACATAGAACAAGCAAAAACAGAGAGAGACTATTATAGATCTGTATGCAAGTCATCAAGTGACTCACTAAAAGCACTTTATCCAGGGATGACTACACCTCCTCCTGATTGCAGTATCACTCCTGTCTCAAACCAATGCACTATACATTATTCATTTGATTTTGCTCAGCAGGTAAGTTACAATGTTTGATGACAATTAGTTATTTACCTTTTTTCCATATTTCAGATCCACTTTCCTTCTAACCCTCTCCAGCCTGGACCAATGTACTTTTTGGCTCCTAGAAAATGTTCAATATTTGGAGTATGCTGTGAAGCCATACCCCGCCAAATCAACTTTTTGATAGATGAGGCAGTAGATAATGGAAAAGGTGGTAATGTAGTATCCAGTATGCTGCACTATTTTTTTGAGCATCATGGATTAGGTTAGACACACCCATCTATCAATATTATTGAAACATTATACTCCTGTACTATAGGAGAGACAGATGTGCATTTGCATGCTGATAACTGCTGTGGGCAGAATAAAAACCACCATGTGATTCAAGTATGTTCACTTCTAAGTGACAACATAATTATTTACAGCTTATTTTACATACTTTAGTACTTTATGTGGAGAGTCCAGAAGGGGTTACATCATTCCATTACTTATTCATTTTTACCAGTTGGTCATACAAAGTTTTCACCAGACTGGTGTTTTGGCTTGCTAAAACAGAAGCTACGAAGATCTAAAGTGGACTGTATGGAAGACATAGTCAAAGTTGTGGAGAAATCAGCCAATGTAAATTGTGCACAGCAAGTTGGAACCCAGTCTGGTGAGATCATTGTGCCAACATACAACTGGCAAGGTTTACTCTCTCCCTTCTTCAAACGAATCCCCTCTATAACAAAATTCCACCAATTTAAAATAACTAAGAATGACAATGGAAATGTTAATCTAACTGTCAGAAAACATTCCAACACAACCGAAACAACAGTTGACATATTGAAAAGTACATGTACATCTATACCAACAAACTTACCAGAAATTATTGAACCAAAAGGATTAAGTCTGGATAGGCAGTGGTACTTACATGATAAGATTCGGCAGTTTTGCTCAGATGACTGTAAAGATTTAGTATGTCCAAAACCATCAAATCCACCTCTTCGAATTCTTCCACCTTTGCTACAGTCATCACCCAGTAGATCTGTAATGGATTCAGATACAGAATTGGAAGATGAGCCGCAGCCAAAACGACAAAGATGTGCTATGAAATGTGGTAACTGTGGGCAAACTGGGCACAACAAACGCACTTGCCCAACTAATAGCATCTAATAACTTCTTACCAACAAAAGATTTCACCTTTCTTTTATTTTGTTTTTGAAACGGTTTTTTTAAAAGCCACCCAATGTTCAAAAGATTTCCCTTTACAGTAAACAGTCAAAGTCTCTGCATATGCACCACGACAAGGTATCAGCAAGTATAATACTTAGCACATAAACAATTTCCCTTATCTTGACTAAGCTAAAAATACTATAAAAAATACTAACCTTAACACAAATTCACTTCTTTTACAGTAGTAAGAAAGAATGATTATCTCCTGGAATTACCTATAAAAATTGATGAAGTTGTTTGATAGTAACATTTTAAAACGGTAACAAAAAAACAATCAAGTCTTAAAAACTTACCTGTAATAGTGTTTCTTGCTCCACTCTCAACTTTATGCTCTAAAGTACAAACTAGATGGCTGTTATAGTGACAAAAAAAAGCGAACTATAGTAAGAACGCCATATTCACCTTTTCTTTGGTTCTTTGATGATATCATTCGTGATCACGTGCGCTACCGTGAACAAAAATGTACGGAATGTAATAATTGTAATTAAAACGTCAATTTCTGCATTTTAACAAATGGCATTGCTGCCACTTTGACAACGCACAAATCAGGAGTGAGTTACCCCAACGAGGAACTGATTACATTTTCTGAATGCTACAGAGTCAAAGAATCTAGGTATGTTAAAAAGTGGATTTTCAAAATTTGTTACTTTAGCCTGGTTTTCGCGTAGACGGTCACAAATAGTGATTATAAGGGATAATGTACAGTTGTATACATGTACATGTACAATAAAATAGTATAATAATTTATCAGTTAAAATCAGTTTCTATTGTGTGCAGAAAGTGACATACATGTACATGTACATGTACATTGTACTATCAAGTGTATAATTCAGTTTTTTTGATAAGTTCATAAGGCCCACCATTGACCCAAGGAGCTTCTTATTTGACAGTTCTCTTATCAGGCTAGATAGAGCAGTTAATTAATGTTAATTGGCTAACATTGTATCCCAATAGCTCACACACTGACCAGGAATCTTTTGCTGGGAATTTATTTTCTCGCAATGGCCTATAAACGAAAATTAAATTCATGAAATTTTAGAATTGACTAAAATACAGACGTCATTTGTATTAATGGTTGTATTTTTGAATTGCTTCGATATTTTTCAACCAAATTTTTACACAATTAAGGCAGTGCACTAAATGTGCTTTTAGCATTGCAAAACTTGAAGCTATATGAGTAACCAATCCAAAGTTACAAATACGCTAAGTGCGGGGGTTAGCACTGACCACTGCACTTTTATCACTCATTTTGCTACTTTCCTCCAACTAACGAAGCATGTATTTGGTATCTGCAACTTTGTTAGAAGCTCCTGCACTTTCATCACTCATTTTGCTACTTTCCTCCAACTAACGAAGCATGTATTTGGTATCTGCAACTTTGTTAGAAGCTCCTCTGTCTAACCAAGTAAGTTATAAGTCTGTGTTGTGTAAAATGTTGAAGTTATACAAGTAAGTAAAGATGTGTGCGTTGCTCTTTCGACTACTGAATTTTCAAGCACTCGTCTTGCTATCTTCCTGCTAATAGTGAAGCATAGCATAAATGGTACATCTATAGCTTTCTTAACAACTCTTCTTTCCAGCACAGTAAAACAGGAGAGTTGTAAAAATGAGGTGAAAAAAGTTAGTTATTATATGCTCCGCCCACACATTTTCCTAGATAATTAATTCAGGAATGTATGAAAAACGTCCAGTTTAATTATAGGGTGTAAAGTGTTAATGTACAGTATTTATCATTAATCATTTGTCAATCACATGTACAATGTATATCTATTAGTCATTAATTCATATGTACATGTATATCCATCCATCCATTGATCATTCATTGAATTGGAGTTGTTCCTCATTTCTTACTCAGTGTAAAAACCTTGTACTGACATATGGTGCTGATCTAATAGATGACCTTGCTGATGACATCAATCCTGATAAACTATGCCAGGTACACTATAATTATGAAAACATATTTGAATCACTTTACTCTTAATATTATACATGTGTATGTACTTGTACAGTATATGTTGTCACCATACAGTACAGTGTTGCACAGTAATTTCATTTCCATGCTACAGTAGTTTTGTCAGTAATTAGTACATGTGTATACACATGTACCTGTCAATTGAAACCATAGTAGTGAGACAATAATTACTATACGATACTGACAGTAGAACTAAAGTAATTACTGTTACTTTATGGTGACCTTTTATTGACATACTGTAGTCTTATGCTCATTTTATGTACATTTATCAAATATTGTTTACCTTGCAAACAACATATCCCATACATTTTCAATTAGACATTCAAATCACACACACATACACACTCACTCACTCACAATCATACACACATACACACATACATATATACACACTCACTCACTCATAATCATACACACACACACACACACACACACACACACACACACACACACATACATACTCACTCACTCGCAATCATACACACACATACACACACACACACATACATACACACTCATTCACATACATGTACATACATACACATGCACACACTATATTTGTTATTTAGGATGTAAAGTTATGTACTGCTACTAAGTTACTAGCCAAAGGTGATACTTTTTTCCCTACATTTGCCATGAAGAAACATTCTCCAAGAGTTCAAAGCTCTGGTAAGTTCCATTTAGTGATAAATGTTTACTAATCTATATTTACAGTAAGGCTGGGAAAAAGCTTCAAATGTTCAAACCTTTGTTTGTTTGCTGCGAATTCAAAGCTAAAATTCTCCCATGCTGCCACCCACACCCACTTTAATGTTTGCACATGGCTACACTGTACTTGTGCAATTTAAACATGTGGTTAGTAAATGTGGGCGTGTTCCAGAAAAGTTGAGGCTGTGTTGTTGGCTGCTACTAAGCGATACTAAATCCAAGTAGAAACAGCTGTGTCAACAAATACTTTTATTTGTAGATGTATGGAATAATGCCCCACAATCTGACATTTTGACCTAGCTACATGTATTTTCACGACTCTTATTCTGCTCTCGTGTACATTTGAAATTTGCTAGATATGACATTTGCTAGATTTATCATACGGTCGTCATACATGTGTGTAATTATTACTAATACTACTGTCTTGAGTCAATTTGTTTTTCACAAGTTTTATAGATGGAAAGGCAGTTACTTGCACAATGTACATACCAGTTTGTAGCACATGACATACAGTACATGAACAAACCTTTGTTAACCCTTCATCTGCGTTTGCAATTATTCCCGTTTGTGGGCGTGGTGCGAAAGAAATTTGTAGATATTTTCTGATTGATTTTATAGTATGAAATCATGGAATATAAAGAAACTGACACGCACACAGCATAAAGAAGATGTTTATTTAGTTTAATGGAGCCCAAAAATGGAATCTACATGCCTAACAAAAGCGATAAAGAGACGCTAATTGTGGGCGTTGCCAACTGACTACTACACTTTCAAACACTCGCCTTGCTGCTTTTTTGTAGCTAACGAAGCATGTTTTTAGTATCTACAGCTTTCTTAGATGGTCTTCTGTCTACCTAAGTCAGTTAAAAGTCACTGTTATTTAAAATGCAGAAGTTATGCAGGCGAGTATAGAGGTGGGCGTTGCCCGTGTAGGTACTATATTTTCAAGCGCTCGTCTTACTCTCTTCCTGGTGATAACGAAGCATAAATTTTAACATCAATGGCTTGCTTAACAACTCTTCTTTACAGCAAAGTAAGTTAGAATCTTGAGTCTTGTAAAATGTGAGAGTTATAGAGCTGCAAGTAATTAGATATTAAGTACTCCGCCCACTTGCAGCTTGGGCGCATTAAAGCGCCTCCAGCAGTATAATTAGTAGTGGGTGGGGCGCCTTAAAGCGCCTACAGCAGATGAAGGGTTAATTGGAGCAAGCCTGAGCAAGCCTCACCCTATCCAGGTCTATGAATGCTCTGTGATGTTGCTTGCCCAGGCTTGCCCCTGTAAAAATCATCATCTGTCTAATATCTCTCTGATCTTCTTGACTAGTTGTATTTCTCTGTTTCTAGACATTGGTTGTGACGTTTGTACTCAGGTGCTTGAGGGTCTTGAAGTGCTCTTGCCAAAAGAGGTTAGCACTTTCGTATCTGTATGTTTGTATCTCTTAATAATACCAGTCTGTGGATCTGACCAATTTTTCACATAATTAGGGCTCGAACGACTAGGGATTTTCCCTAGTCAACTAATAGTCGTGGTTTGAAGAGATTAATTGACTAATTGTAAATCATATAACCACAAAAATCCAATTATTGTTCAGTGTTTTCATAACACTTTATACAACAGTTTACACAATAATAAAAATGTCACATATTTTTATTCAAAAACACAAGCATGTCTAGATGTTCTGGTGTGAGGCTGGCTCTTAGACGAGATACTACAAGTCCTGCCACCGAAAATACTCTCTCTGCTCGGGTTGATGTAGCTGTAATTGCCAGGTAGTTCCTTGCCAAACATGCTAACACTGGGAATCTACATTTATTAATTTTCCAAAACTCAAGTGGAGAGGTTTCTCGAGGGGACTGCTGCTGTTTAAAGTATCCCTCAACCTCATCTTGTACAGGATCACATCCTTCATTACTGCTAGGTGAATCACTTCCCAAAAGTATATCCAGAGCTTGTGGTGGATCTGACTCCTTTTGAACAGTGCTAGTATCTGTATTCAATGTATTCATACTGGAAGACTTAAACTGACGAGCCAGGTTAGTTAAACTCAACTGTAAGTCCACACGCTGGTGAGAGTCTAAAAATTTTGTTTGTTTAAATCGTGGATCCAAACAAACTGCCACTAAAATGCTACTGGGATTGAAAGGATTATTCATCTATTACTGATCTCCTGTGAGATGGCACACTTTACTTTCCGAATTGTAGGTGAATCCTCTTCTGTTACTTCCATAGATTTCAAAAGACCATGGACAATAGGTAAGACTGCTGAAATAGATACGTTATTCTCAGAGCTTAGGTAAGTCGTTGCCACTTGTAGAACATGTAGAGTAGGTTTTAGCTCTGATAACAGGTTCCATTGCTCTGTCTTTAGATCCAGTAATCGATCAGTAGCCTTTGTTACAGAAGAGTCTGAAAGAACAGCCACAACTGGCCAACGTTGCTCAAGTAAATGCTCGATCATGAAGTAAGTGCTGTTCCATCTTGTTGAAACATCTTGAATTAATTTGTGTTGTTTTGTTTCCATTTGCTCTTGTCTTTTTCTCAATGCTGATGTTGCCAATTCACTTCGGTGAAAATGTCCCACCAAACGGCGAGCAGCAGCAATGGCTGTTTCGATAGATCTGATCTGCAACCCAGATTTTACACACAATTGAATCTGGTGTCCAGCACAGGCTTCAGTGTACCATCCATACTTGTCGCTAAGTACTTTACCAGCAAGATTGATATTAGAACCACTATCATGGATAAAGGCTATTACCTTGTCAGTGGCAATACTAAAATCACCTATCATTTCTTCTATCCATTTGACAATATTCTCACCGGTGTGTCGCTCACTCAAGGGTTTTGTTCCTAGTACAATACTTTCCCTATTCCAGGATTCTGATATAAAATGTGCCGTAATGGTTAGGTAAGCATCATTTACAATGCTTGTCCATATGTCACCAGTAACACACAAAGAACCACTCTCCAGCTCTATTTTCTGATTAACCATCACTTTCACTTCAGCATACTTCCTCTCTATTAAGCTCATAAAAAATCTATCTGATGGAATCTGGTAACCTGGTTCAAGGTAAGATACGAGGGCCTTAAAGCCTTCACCGTTGACAACATTAAGAGGTCGGAGATCTCGTACTATCATCCCAACAATCAACGTATTTATATGGTCAGTTCTCCCCTTACTGCACTTCTTGGTAAATGTCTCCAACTTTATCTGCTTTGATTTCGATTCTGGTAGTTCACTATCGCGGGGATGCTTCCGTTTTAAATGCTCGTTCATAGCTGAAGTGCTACCATGATAAGTAAGCTCGTTCCCACACAATTGACAAGAAACCTTCCTCTTTCCTGTGCTACTAGTACTTGGAAGTGTGTTAAAGAACTTCCAACAATCAGCCTTCTTTCTCTCGGCCATCATCAACAACAATTACAACATGTGGTGAGACGGTAAATGCGCATGCGCAGTAATCTCGACTAGTCGATGCTCGAAAACTGTAGTCAATCCCTAGCGCCTTGGCCGACCAGTCGACTAGTTAGACTAGTCGTTCGGGCCCTAACATACATGTACCTTAAGCCTACTATTAATTGCATCAACTAAATTTAGTGATTTTTGAACTCTTGGATTTAGCATGCATTAATTTTAGCAAATGTCTGAGCCACACCTAATATGCCCAATGAAAGGATCACAAAACATATTTTTAAGTGTGTACTAATTTTAGCAATTATTACGTTAGTCACTAAAGTCACTAAAAGCAGTACACATAATTAAGTAGACTTAAGGTATAGACAGAGTAACAATTATTAAGAAATGCTCTAGTGATCTTAAAGCATCAAAATGTATTTCCAGATCATAAGATTTTGATATCACTACTACCTGTACACTGGAGAAGTGTATTATTGTTAACTGATGTACACTTTTCATATACATTTAAATATATGTTACCCTCACTAATTCGAATATCGTTAATCCGAATACCAAAAAAAGTAGCTTACCGATATTCATGGTTAATTAAATTGCGTCCTGCCGAAACATGTGATGATCCATGTATACATGTACCTTTATGCTTTGTTCAGGCGTTATCAGAGACTACTGCATTTTCATACACTTGCCTTGCTGCTTTCCTTTTGGCTTTCTTAGAATGCTTTCTGTCTAGTGAGTTGAAAGTCTGTACTGTTTAAATTGTGGAAATTAAACCAGTGAGTATGATGTGGCCGTCACCCATGGGATTACTAAACTCTTTCAAATATTCGCCTTGCTGTCGGTAGTGTAGCATAGAGTTTACATCTGAAGGTTTGCTAAACAATTCTTCTTTCAAGCAAATAAGTTAGAATGTTGAATCTTATAAAATATAAGTGTTATAGAGTACACGCTCCACCCACACATTCTTCTTGGTAATTAATGTTTTTTCCAAAGGCTTCACTAATCCAAACAAATTCACTAATTCGAACGTTTATTTTGATTTAAGGGTACACAGCTGTTCAGATTAGTGAGGGTTTACTGTAATTAACAATTCAGGAATTTCGGTATACATACATGTACCTTAAACTTACTCAGATATAATATATAGCAAATGCCCCTGATCATCCAGACTTACAAATTCAAAATTCCCTATGGAGGACAATTGTACAAGTTCCTGCTATGTATACATGTACCTTTACAGATTTATAATAATAATTTATTTTAACCTTCTAGAAGAACTTTCTCACTGGTGCATTCAGTATGGTTTGCAAGAAATATCTACCTGAACAAGCTAATGAAGTGGTAAATCATGAGTGTACTAACTAATGCTAAATAAATGTATATACCCAGGATTGGGAATTGGCTGAGATTTTGAAATCGATTATCACTAACTACAAATCGATTGATAATTGATTAAAATCTGGATTCAGCGGAAGCAATTAGGCCAATTAACTCAATTAATGCAGGAAACTCCTCCCATTTGATGATCAAAAAGGTTTCCTATCACTTTCATATTGTACATTATTTGCTTTCACATGCTTGAAAAGTATGTCTTTCAGAATAATTAGCATAATCACTTGTATTCAATAATCAGAAGAATGTTCAATATTGATTGATTATACTCAGTACATGTATGTGTGGGTGGGAGGATTCAATCAAGTGACTATAATATTCAGTATATTCCCTATTGTTAGGACAATTCTCTTGAAACAATTAATTTGACTTCTAAGTATAATGTACAAAGATCCCTTCAAAATCTCATGAATATCATTATGTAGTTCATTTAGTATAGCGTTAGCAGTACATGTGTAGGTTAGAGTTCCCTTGTGGCTAGGGTTCAATCAATAATTTTGAAGGCATTTCTGGACATCACTGACTTCTAACCTCAGCCTTTTCACTTAACATCACAGCTTCATTTGAGAGATATAATTGTTTAAGCACTTCATGTTACATGCTGGCCGGGTTTATATAATAATAATAATAATAATAATAATAATAATAATGATAATGATAATGATATTGTTGTTGTTTGTGTTTATCAGTGTCAGTGGGTGATTGTTGAGTTTGGAGATGAACTTGTGAAACTCATCGCTGATGAAATTAATCCAAGAGAAGATTGCCAAGTAGGTTTCTTTGTGTGTGTGTGTGTGTGTGTGTGTGTGTGTGTGCGAATTTGACCTTGGTACAATGATTTGGACTAATTGCACTTAACTGTATGTCAGTCCTAGAGGAATCATAGTAATTGGGGCGAGCCTGAGCGAGCCCCACACTAGTGAGGTAGCTGAAAAGTTTGCATTGTATATACATGTATATTTGTCAGTTTGTTTGTTTGTATTCGTACGTATTCCGTAAATACTCTTAATTCTCGTATTCTGTAATTTTCTGTAAATATCTTTTAATTAAATTAAATTTGAGAAAGCCATGTGCTTGCATTGTTCGTCATGAAATTGAAGAGAAAGGGACAGAGCCAAACGACCTGGAGAAACTAAAGCGGAGAGAGAGGTGAGATTGTGTAAGAGAAGAGAGACTGATGGAGCTTGTCGTAATCGAGAGAGACAGAGGAAGATAAGCTGAGCAAAGCCTGAGAAGAGAGATTGAAGATTATGCTGGAGAGACAAGAGCTATGGAGACAGGTTATGAAAGAGACGTAAGGTTGGTGAGACAGACAGAGGGAGATAAGAGATGAGGAGACTGCTGAGCAAAGAAAAGAGAGATTGAAGATTATGCGGGAGAGACAGATAGAGAGAACAGCTAAAGATGGCTGAACAAAGTGATTTTCCTGCTAAAGTATTTAACATCAGGGTTTTTCCTACTTATATTTATTGGTGAAACTTCCATCACTATTCTGTGAACTGTAGCGTTTGCCATCTTCACAGACTTGCACGTGTTCGTAATGCATGTGCAGTTGCACACACCCTCGTCTTACAACCACACCTTTTTATGTGTTTTCTCAGGCTTGCCCCACAATGATTAACATTCTCTAGTTTAACTATATGCCTTGCAGTGTGCTCACAACCCTTTCAAAGAAAATCAATCTTCATACCGATGTACAGAATTATATAATTATTCACTTCTTTACTAACAAATATCTCAAATAAGCACATGTGAGCGCATAGAGTAAAAATGGAAGATTATGCACACTGATACAATTTTTAATTAACACCAAAACAACATAGTTTATTCTTTTATCAACAAGAATAACATAGTGAATTATTCTAATAAACAAATTTTACATTGGAATAAATGATTCATTGTAACTCAGTTTTGCATATAGTAAAACTGGAAGAACGCCAAATGCATTGAAGTTTAGTGTCAAAAAGTTCAAAATTGGTAATTATTCCTGATTCTTTTGCAGAAATGGTAGCCAACGGTTAGTAGGAATGAAATTTGAATACATTCGTTGAAGGTTGTTAAGCTTTGCAGCTGTCAAAGATTGAGTTTTATTAGTTGTAATGTAATTCTCTTCAGCATGAAAGTTTACCATGCCTGAAGACTGTTTGGGCTTCATTGTTGCAGGACGTGTTGGTCCAGTGTAGCACAGATTACGTACAGTCATTGAGCATTTAGACTTGTCACGTACAAAGAAAAAATCATGCATCACTCTAATACCTGGGAGTTTTGTGTATTTTTCTGATAATTTTTCCCTCCACGGCTTGACCAAACTGCCATCATCTATTAGGGATGAAATGGCTTCTGATTCAGACATGACAGAAGCCAGCTCTTGTGTTGTAAAAACATCAGTTGAAGAATATGCTTTGGCTGTTGTAGAAAATACACGGTCAACATCAAACTTTGTGTGACCAGCTATGAGAAAGGAAACTCTGAGATATTCATGGTTTGGATTGCTGCAAATTCTCTAATGCCCAAGCCATGAAATAGGCATTCTTATTAGTCCTTACTGTATTATCCAAGAAAATATGAACCCGTTTCACCCAGTTTGGGACTTTGCCACTCACATGAATGTAATGCTCCAAATATGAAATAGTATGATCAGTATTCTTTGGACCAACTGTTTCATCAAACACATAAAGCATACAGTTGGAAATTCGATGATCACAAACACCAAAAATGTCATGAGACAGCTTTTGTAAATAACACGTACTTCCTGGCTGCGGTGATTGGCCCCAATATGGAACAAGCTTTTGCATTTGAAAATCTGCACTTAGTATGAGTGTGAATTTCTGCTTTAAAATCTCGAGTTTTAAAACCTCATCCTCAGTTTTGTTTTCTTTGGACTCCAGTTTAATAATGTCCAACCATTCAGTCTGGCATTGTTTTGTAGTATCAACATAATATCTGTGAAAATTGTGAGCTTCATCTTTATGATTTTCAAGCTGCTTTGTAAAATCTGCTATGCTGGTTTCGATAGCTAATTGATTTTCCCGATCAGCTGATCCAACTTGGCGAATTCGATTAAGGGTAGTTTGACTAGCACGTATTTTCTCACTTAGTTTAGCACAAGTGTCACAATAGTCTAGTTTGTGTGGATAAATTGAATGTTTAGGCCTCTCTTTTTTTAGCCAAGTTGAAGCAGAATAATTTGATATTGTTGGTTTTCCAGCTTCCTCTTGACAGCGATTAAATTCTCCTAACAACGACTCTCTCACTCTTTGTTCAAAACGTGCAACACCGGGTTTGGGAGTTTGAATGGTTCTAAACTTTGGCAAAAGAAAATAAGTTGCAGATGTTGAATCAGCGCTCCTTCCATTGGGCTGGCTATTTATATCAATAAATTCCAGAAAATCTACTTTTGCTCCAGTCTTGGCCGAGTTGGAAGGATTACCAGCATTCCCATGACGGCTATGTGGATACCTTACATTACATTCATCATCACAGGTGAGTGATTTCCACCACTTCATAAATGAAAGATTAATGCCTGTAGGCATTACAACATATTCAGCTAGTGCCCTTTTTTCAACTTCACTTTTCTTGATACATCGGAGAGGTTCCATATGCTCTCTTCTTTTCACATTTCTCTGCCTAGAAAGCCTCTGATATGAAACACCTAAGAACAAAAAAGATAGTTCCCCATTGTATCAAAAACATTGTTACATAACCACTCGTTCTGTTTCACGAGATCCCGATACTGCAGCCTGTCTGGCTTCTTGGGTGTGTGGATTAATTTTTCTCCTTTTCTTCAGTTCATTGCCTTGTTGTTTTAAGCTCATAAATGTATCAGAATACTTTTGAAGAACAGGACTACAGCTCTTACACACCTTGGCAGCAGTATCAAGATGTTCATCTTCAAGTGACTTGGATATGACTTTTTTTACTACATAAGGCTTGTGTGACGTGCCTTTTAGATATCTATCCTTTATAGCGTCCCTTCTACCTTTCCTAGTTGATGATAGTGAACAGCAACTTTCTGAATCACTTAGTTCTGACTCAGTTGTAGTTGAATCTTCTTCCAGCTCTTCACTGCTATCCTCTACTGACTCATCTGACTCTTCTGAAGTCTCTCTCAGTCTTTTAGCACTCATTTTAGTAGCCATGTGCTTGATCACGTGACATTTATTAACTCTTAATAGTCTCTAATTAAACAGTTATTATTTAACAGGATGTGGTGGTAGCGAAGCCATATTAGTGCATATATTAACTCACCTAATTAGTTGTACATTTTTGACCATGAGGAAAGTTGTGCTTTTTGATTAAAACAAAGTAACAACATTACAATTAAAGATAAAATTATTACTTTTTCAAGATCATTTATCTCAGAATTATATAATGTGCAAATTCTTCCATTTTTACTCTATGCGCTCACACATGCTTGTACATGTTGTCACTGGTTTCTGTTATATATAAAGTAATAGCTCACTGTTTTATTGTCCCTTCTGAAGCAAGAAACTAGCAGTTAGCAGTTAATTAATACCTAACATTCACTAACAGTAATCAGTAGCTGGATAAATATTATTTATCCCCAGAAACGTGTATCTGAAAACAATTAAATTTATTCTTTATTTCTTCCAGGCTATCAAACTTTGCAAATCTTCTCCTTCACTGAGTCAGCCATGGAGGGGTCTCTCTGCTGCTGTCCCTAAACAGCTTTAATTACTAATCAAAGAGAGCTATTAATAATACATGAACTCCTGTTTAATTATAATTATTATATAATTGCTGTACAGTCATGTGACTCACATGTGATTGTTCAGTGACTCTTTCCTTATATAACTTTTAATTATGCCATTAGGACACTATTTTGTTGCTGCTTTCTGTTTGTTGTATATGCCTATTTTCAATTAAATAAATGAAAAATTTGTTTCTTGTAAATGTAAATTATCATTGGGCAGCTACAATTCTTGAGTGATCAGTATTAGTTAAACTATAAACTATATCAGGAGCCCATGAAAAAACCACAGGTATATAGGAGCGCGCAACTCCCACGCAATTAATTAAAATAGCTAACGCCAGACATTTAGTTGGTGTTACTATTTTTAGATGCTCTACGTGGCCACGCCCACCGCAGTGTAGAGCTTAGTGATGGGCGATTCCAAGATTTCTGAATTCGATTCGATACCGAGTAGTATAGTCTGAGAATGGGAATCGAGTACGATACCGAGTACTAAACATGAAAAAAGGAACTGGTATATAACACCAACTAAATGTCTGGCTTTAGCTATTTTAATTAATTGCGTGGGAGTTGCGCGCTCCTACCTGTGGTTTTTTTCATGGGCTCCTGACTATATATATATATTACATATAGATTCGATCATCACATCCTAATTTTGAGGTCATTGTGAATGGACTACTACAAACATTCCTCACCTCCAAAAACTTTACTCACCTCATGATGAACCACGGTATGCCTGATGATAATGTCATAACTGTAGTATGTGTTTCATTATTTAGGCACTAAATTGCATATCATGTTAGAAGTAAGTCATACAATGTATGTACATTTCTGGATTTTAATTATTACCAGTTCATCAATATTCATGAAACTAAGTAACCTGGGGTAAATTCGAATCGGGGTAATATCGAACATATATACTATAACGTATTATCTTTGCAAATAGTTCGAAATTACCCCGTTAAATATGTAAGTGTTTGTTGTTATAGTTTTAAATACATCACTTGAAACTGGTACCACAATGTAGAACAGGGCTAGGGCTATTCAATGATGCGTGACAGCCACGAGCCACGATCAGCACTTTGGTGGTTACACACTTCGTTGCAGGTAGTTCGAAATTACCCCGAGTTGAAATTGTTGTAGTTAGCAGCTAAAGATTCTCAGATTGCCACGAGAATGAAAAGTTAGTCCCATCATTGCAAAGAGATTTCAGCAGTATAATATATACTTATTATATTTACTAAAAATAACAATCTATAGTTTTTTTAACTCGAGGAAACAAACGTATTGAAAAATTCATTCGTAATTACCCCAGGTTACTATACTCTATCTCTGCTACATAATTACAATTAATCTTTATGGTCTTATGAGCCAGTCTATTCACTTCAGATTCCTCCAAGGGAAGGGTAGCTAATGTATGAGACAAAGTAATAAGCAATAATACAGTGTATTAACAAAACGTTCTATTTCACATAATTAAATAATTATATTCATTGTTTACACACTGACTGTTGGTGCTACAACTATTTTCACTACGGCTTCAATCACATGGACGAAATAAATGGGTGGAGCCGCTAGAAATTGACCAGCCAGCTCGAAGTTTTAGCAGCCACTACTTCCATTTTAAGCTGTGCTTTGACAGCAATAGGCTTCAAACATGATGACTGATGAGTTGTGTTTCAGTGAACTCTTTTGCTACTAGACGACTTCTGAATGTTGTATCAGTAAGGAATGATGACTTGCCTGCAAGTCATCATAGGATTATAAGGATGCACTCTTGACAAAATTCGGAAGTATGTTAAGGGAGAGATACTCACCCCCGCCCTCCAGGAGTTCAGTTCACTGAGAAGAGTGGATTTTATATAGAGTTTGTGGTGCTAGACAGAAGTTTGCATGAGGATGAAGATTTGGGGCTTATTTTGCCAGTCCCTTATAAGGAAAAAGTGTTGAAACTGGCACATACCATACCACTAGCTAGTCACTTGGGTCAAAAAAAGACAGCAAACCAAGTTCTGAAGAGATGTTTTCGGCCTATTTCATTATGTCAAACAATATTGTGAAGAATGTCAGCATACAGCTGGAACGATACACCCCAAAAGCCCCTCTGGTCAATCTTCCTATCATAGATGTTCCATTCAGTCGTATAGCAATGGACATGGTTGGTCCTTTAGAGAGAAGTGTTTTAAATAATAGGACAGAATGTTAGGACACTTTTAGATCTATGTCATCTTAACACAGGTCAGAATGTTCAATGTAAACGAGAAATGTAGTACTAAATCTTATTCCCATCACAAATATAAGATTACTAATAAATTGTTTGCTAGGAATTCCAGAAATGGATACCAGTTCAAATTACTACAATTCTAGGACCTTTATCTTATCAAGTTTAAACCAATTGTGGAAATCTCATGTGCGGACTTATTGATGACTTGTGTTATAAGTATGGTGATAATCATGTAACATCTACAGAAGATTGTGATGATTGGCCACTGCCAAGTCAACATACAAATGATCAAGTAGCTTCGAGTGTTTTACCTCAACCTCCTGTTTTACATCCTTACTTAGGAAGAATTTTGTGAATTACTATTGTTATTGTAGCCATGTTTAATTAATTATCTTATACTATCATGTAAATAGAAACCTTAGTTATAATAATTATATATATAAATCTCTGACTTTTATGTTGAATTAAGTTTAGTGCTTAAAAGTTTGAAAAAACAAATTTTGTCCTCAAGATATAACAATATAATTATAATAAATACAAAACTCACACGGAACACAATCAAAAAGCTACAATGAGGATCTCCTATGTAATCACATTTGTCCAGTTGAAATTAATTCAGAAGTTTTAGCAATTATATACACATTGATCCATAATCCAATATTGCTCAAATACCAGATCCGAACCATCTACATAATTATATATATATATATGCATATAAAATATTGTAATTTTTTCCACAATACACAAATAATTAACTCTATGCAGAGCAGTTTACAATTCAATAAAACCGTCTGTCTGTCTCTGTATTAGCAAACCTCAAAAACTATGAACATCAGCAGACTTCAAATTTTACAAGGATAAAAATAATGATAGGGTACTTTTGGATATGAAATAATGTCAATTTGTCTGATCTACACTGCTCATATATAGGACTGCAGGGTAAAATTTAGGACATATATATATATACAATTATACAATGCAATTATACATAATTATGTATAATTTGCATTATATTATCTATTTAAGCCATGACATGAGTAATTTCTTTTGATGTTTGATGCACTAGAATAAGGGATCCAAACAGTATAACAGTTTTAAGGAAATTTCAAACACAGTTCACTTCCACAACTATTCGACTATGAATATGGTTTAAACAAGTTATACAAAATGCACAATATAATATTATAATGTATATATATATATATATATATATAATTATGCTAATATATTTATTTGTATTACCAGTAGTACATCTACCCAGGACACTTACTAATGCTTTACTAATACTTTTTCCTAATAGTTTACTATACTATATGAATGCACTCAGAGTGCAGAACCCTCGCCACAATAAAGTGTGATTTGGGAAACAATGATTCAATCGCTAACAAGAAAACGAGCGCCGTCAGGACGGGACCCTCGCCTATGTGGCAAAGTAATGCAAAGCACTACAATTTTTTTCTAAATATAATAAAGTTTATGTATGAAACAAACAATATTTTTGTTACATATAAATTTGAAAAACATTTATGGGCATTAAAACTGTTATAACTTTATATCCTAAAAGACAAAATAAGAATATCAATGAAGAATATTATAATTATGTATAATTTGTATAATTATCTATCTTACATATTATTCTCTGTTTTCCTTCGAAAAACAATGAAAAAGTTCTCAAGTCTACCTTTAAAGTCTCCAATGCGTGAAAACGTATTGAAGAATGTATAATTTGTATATATATCTTACATCTTATTCTCTGAAGTCTCCAACGTGTCTCAACGTGTGAAAACAAATCACACTATTACGTGTTTAGCATTCACGTGCACAAGACCATGCCTGTACGTGGAGCTAAGTATCTTGCATCAATGGTGGTGTAGTATAGTAGACTAGTAGTAGCAACCATTACCTCAATTGTTTTTGGTTTGAAGTGTTTCTTGGCTAGCGATAGGCCATGAAACAGGATAACTTGTGTTTGTGTGTCCATATATACTCTCGTTATTGCCCTCGTTTCATCTTAAAGTCGTGAAACGGTAACTGTGAGTTATAAAAATTGTCATAACTTTAGAACCAAAAGGTTTTAGAAGATTTCCTACGTTATTTTTTTTTCCTTGTATAATTTGAAGTCTACCAGTACCCCGTTTGAAATGTCAATGTTTTTTTTTATTTTGCCAGAAAAATTGCTAACACACAGACAAAACGATTATACCGTGCCCTTCCGCCTACGCTACGGGCGATGGTAATAACTGCCGACAATATTCGACTGTAATAAGTAATAGTTAGAGCCCTCGTGAGAGTGCTCTAACCAACACTATTGCATACTATTTGCCCGAGAACAAGAGAAAATATGAGAGCGTAGCCTGAGTATTTTCGAGTGCTTCAAGGGCAATTAGGGTGCAATTGTGTTGGTTAGAGCACTCTCATGAGGGCTCTAAGTTACTTAGATCTATTACAGTATGACATGTATAAAATTATAGTATTAATATAGTCTCGTGCGCGCAGACGTTCGATAAGGAGGGAACGTCTGGGGAAACTGTTATTGATTAAAGTTAGCACGATGGAATTTAATTAGTTGCTATAGTCACGTGCTAAACGTACGCATTACCCCAAGGCGTCAAATAAACATGGCAGTAATCTGTAGCACTTCTTTGAATGCTGGATCACGAAGGAACTTGGAGGGAGAGTCTTCAACTGAAGTAAGATGGAAAATAAAAGAGTTACTTTGTAGAACAGAGAGTGCAATTTTCAACACGTCAGTCACGAACGTCATGTGATATTAATTATATTCATAAGTGTAGGTTGATCTGATTGGTCTGCACAAATCTGTGCAGAGCCCAACTTTGTCAATAGCAGTTTCCCCAGACGTTCCCTCCTTATCGAACGTCTGCGCGCACGAGACTAAGTATTAATACTGATGAGTTGAATAATAATATTATGATTTACTAATGAAGTAAATGAAGTAGAACTACATGTCACCGATGCATTTTCATGACTGGATGAACTGTAGTTATTGTCTTGATGACCTGACTCTTCCTGAACTCACCATCATCATCACCCGCAGAGTCATGATCATCAGCCGTTGGATCTAAAATTCAACTCTTGTTACATCATTTTCTTCGTCTCTCCCAGACTGACCTTCATTTTCAAGTCTAATCCTCTTAAACCCACTAGCACTCTAAAAATCGCTACTACAGGTACTTTGTTTCATTTTTAGGACTTCTACTTACAAGTGTGAACAGCTGTACAAATACAACAAGCACGTGGGACGACTTATGGTTAATGAATAACATTACACTAAGCACTTGTGTACGTGTGATACCAGTATATACATGTATAAGCATGTGTTGTAATAATTTATGACAATAACAAGTACAATCAGAGAGCAGCAACACGGCCATTGCCCTGTATGCCCAGGTCCAGATACGCCTATGCAGCTACTATACATAGTCATCATGACTGTTTTTTTATGTCATAATTACTATAATTATTATTTATGAATTATTATAAAGAAATTGACAACTGAATTTCATTTCAAACAATGACAGTAACATTTTACTGGGAGGTTTAATAACATGTTATCAAACCTCCCCCCCGTAAAGACTGGGAGGTTTGATAAAACATTTAGAAACCTCACTATAAGCAATCTGATTGGTCAATTCAATCTATTCATGGTAGAAATTACAATTATTATACTAAGATTATATTATATTTGTATGCATGTGCTACAACTTACACTCCAAGTCCTACTAGTATAAGATTAAAAGCACAGTGTTAAAATCTAGACTGGTAAATGGTTGTTACTTTTGATCTTTTTTAATTTGACGTCTGCTGGTATTATTTTCTAAGTGCTAGTGTTTGCTGGAATTTTGCCGACAGATAGACAGAACAATTACAGTAACCCTCTGCTTCGTATACTATGCATATTGACACAAATGCAATACATAAATTACAATTATAGGTTGAACCAGTTTGGAAAGCAATCATACAGATAGTTCACATGGACCATACCTTCACAATATACTCCAGCATCTTCATGATGTTCACAATTGTGTATTCCAAGTCCATTATGAGAACATGAGAGTAGAGTGGATTCTGTACCATTACAGGAAACATCATCCAACCATATAGATCCGGTTCCTTCACCAAAGTAAGCATTACTAAATGCTACACTATCTAAACCAAGAAATGAACAAAACGTCTTTAAAATGGTAATTAAGTTAGGTAGAACAATGACACGCATACATGTGGTTTTATTTCTTCTCACTTGTTGTTGAATATCCCAACTGTCTACATACAACTTGGGCATCATTTGCACTCCAACCATCATCACACACTGTACCCCAAGTGCCACTGTTACAGATCTCTACTCTACCTTTATTAGCAACACTACCATCAACAAGTCTCACATTACCCTGTATACAACCTGAAGAAAGAAAATGTATACCATAATGACAATGCAAAAGGTAATTGAGATCATGTACATAACTACAACCTTTAGTGTAATAATAGCATGTAGTAAATTCTTTCCCAGGGTATAGGATGTTAGATAAATAAACTACTATAATGATTAGTCTCACAGCCCAGCCGCTCACCATAAAAAGGGAGGATCTGGTTCAACCTTATAGACTCATTTATAACACTACTGGAAAAACAATAGAGCAAATAAGAATATTTTGTTGAATAACGTAAAGTGTGCACTCACGCATAACACATTGTGAGAGCTTTTACCATTGCAAGTGTTTGTAGTACTAGCGACAGTATACAGGAATGTGCATTGCAGTTGGACTATAGTTCAGTCTAGCCAGAAAAAGAAGAGGCAGTGAAAGGCTTTTGTAAAACAATGAAGAGATGTGTTCCAATGTTAACAGGATTTGGAAAGTCACTGTGCTACAGTTTGCTAACTCAGGCTCTGGTGTTTGACAGAAGAAAGGTATTACTTGGAGCTACTGCAGTCAGTAGACGATGTGTTTTGTCCCAATAACTCTGGAAGGCTCAAAAGCAAGGCAAGCGCTTTACTTCCAAACACCTGTTCCAACTCCTAGTTATATAGCAATTAACTCTAATTTGTGATACAACATCCTTTCAGGCATTCAGGACTTCAGTAACTCTGGAACTTCTCTTTTCCCAAGGAACTCTTCTATTACTAGATTTTGAAACGTAATCTATTTCTCCACAACCCAGCACAATAAACCATGTCTCCTCATGCATGTGGGTATGTTTACACTATTATGTGGGTGTATTGTCATTTGCCTGGTTTTGGTTAACATCAAAATGTTACAAATGAGTTTATAAGGTTGAACCAGACCCTCTCTTTTGCGACAAGGGGCTGGGCTGCGAGACTATAATGATAGCATTATTAAAATACTCAACTGTGTACTCAACTGTGTACTCAACTGTGTACTCAACTTTATACTCAACTGTGTACTCAACTTTGTACTCACCTTTGCATATTGTACTATTTTCTAATTTGTGGTCCTATTTAGCTCAATTTGATGTTACTGAATTGTGTCATTGTGTGGGAAGTAATGATTTAGATATTTTTGACTTTTTAATAAATCAGGTCAGTTGAGAAATGAGAGGTAATATAAGCAACGAATTGTTCATAATGAGCATTATATATCAAGAATTATTTATATTTTTAGTTTAATTGGGGGAATTGTTAAGTTATGACCATCACTTAATCTCCCACCTCCAACACCGCAACATGGAACACTGTAAACAATAATAATGATAGTTTTATGTAAATCTCGAGAAGGTTACAAAACAGAAAAGCCTGGCGAGAATGCTGTTCATACAGGAGTTAAACTGAAACATTGATTTTACTCACCTGGTCCGTGAATTCTTGAGATGAAAGAGAAGACAACAAGATTAACAATAACCCTCATAGTCTCCATCCTTAAAAAGATCAGTCCGCTGTTTAGTCTTGCGATTGGGTAGGGTTAAATATTAACGGTAACCGGTTAAACAAAGTCTAGGCGTGGTCGCAATTTCATATTAATAATAATTATTAATTAAGGTAAAAGTTATGGTTGTACAATTGTGGTGCTTGGCACCACCTAGACTTTGTTTAAGCCAAACACATAATACAATTTAGGCTATATACTTATTTTTACCATAGACAACAATGGCCAACTAGAACTCACCCACTTTTGGCCTGACTACATCTACTGAAAATTCAAAGTATATTCGTATTTATAGAGCATAGCGGAACATTGGACTGACAGATTTCATAGCAGTTGATAAACATTACATAACTACATACTCAATCACGAACCTGCACTGTGCATTCATCGTATAACCAAAATATTGTCTAAAACGGGGGTTTCGATTAACAACATTCCACACCAACATACGTGCACGTGTATAGTCACAAAACAGCTACATTCATGCATGTATACGTATGTACTGAATGACCAACTAATTTAAGTTTACACTACTCCTTGCAACTACACATACAATAATGCAAAAATGAATTATTTTTACAGTGATATAATAAATGTAATTACTGTAATAAATTATGATTAATTAATTTCAGCAATTTCAAAATAAATATTAAAGCTTAAGGTACAAAACTTTTATCATTCATTCAATAGTTTATTATTCCTTCTTCTGTCAGTAATTAGGTCAGTGCACCATGTGTAATTAATTGAAGCCATTTGACAAAATTTGCTAGCATGTGGCTGTAGAAACTCCACCACTTTGTTAAATGCATCTTGGGGTATATCTGGCAAATTATCATGTCGCACTCCAGCATATTGTGACATAGACCTGAATCTTTCAAAAAAACTTCTCCTGTGGATTTATTGTAATGAAACATATCATCTTTAAAGTAGTGTGAAATGTTCAAGAATTTCTCAACTTTTATAAGTTCTTCAATTAGATTTAGTTTCATATTGTCATCATTCAAAAGCAGTATTTGTTCTTTTTGGAAAACATCCAACCATAATTATGCCATAGTAAAGATCATAAACACTAAACCTTATCTCAGTACAATGAGGATCAATCAATCCATGCGGAAGAACTTTTGATGTGAATGTATTATGTTGATTTGCAGTTCCCTTTCGCTTCTGGAAAAAATAATCAGAAATAGTCCTGGATAATGGATTTCGTATCAACAGTATTATTTTTACATTCTTAGAAGTTAGCTTAACTCTTTGTGGTGCTTTAAAGCTTGGAAAATAGTTTGGACACTTTTCAAGTGTTAATTGACTTTTTCTTGACCAAGGCATTTGTTTAATGTACCAACTAATGCCACGTTTATATTTATACTCAGTGGTGAAGTAGCACACTTCATTAGATGTTCCTTCGATTTCAGGATGATGGCCTAATATGCGTAATAGAGCCGTTGTTCCCCCTTTTCTTACACCAATAATAAGGATATCAGGAATTCTTTGATCATATCTTTCAATTTCGTAAATTTGTACTATTCTTTCAGAACTTGGACTCCTTGTCCAAAAGAGATTATTGTCCGAACTTTTAGAAAGAATGATTACTATCAAAATTCCAGAAATTGCAGCAAGAATCAATACCAGGATGAATTTCATATTTCAACACTGGAATGTCAAGATCAGGACTACTGCTGGAACGTAAAATATTTCGTGCATACCACACCTTCTTTAAGGTGGTACTAGGGAGTGGGCGGATGCGACTCCAATCAGTTTCAAAATAGAATATTATATAATAATTATGACTCTAACTAGTCTCGCGTAGCCAGCCCCTCCCACTCTAACGAAGGGAGGGTCTGGTACACTGTAAGCAGAGCGTTCGTTCAGAAAACTACCGGATGTTTGGTAGTCCTTAAGTACAACCCACTTTACCGAAGTACGTGTGAAAGCTGTAGTAGTGCGTGTGAAAGTTGTATAAACTTGTATTGCCGAAAATCTAGCTGAATTTTGTGCTCTAACTTGTTATTCTCTCCCTTTCTTGCGATTGAAGCTCCAACTCTGTAAGTTCTTTGCTACTGTTGTGTATCATTGTACATTAATTTTGCTTTATACTAATGTTTAGTTAGATTCTTCCTGTCCTTCCCTTCTGTGTCATTGAAACTCCTACCCTGTAAGTTCTTTGCTACTGTTGTGTATGATTATTATACATGTAATTTTTGCTTTATACTATTGTTAGATTTCTGTTTCTGTGTTATTAAAGCTCCAACTCCGTAAGTGTAAATGTTTTAGTATGTAACCCGCTAAGATTTAACAATAAATTCTTTTACAAGACAAAACTCTAAAATGCAACAAGAAATATTACTACTTATATAACAATACACAACAGTAGCAAAGAACTTACAGAGTTGGAGCTTCAATCGCAAGAAAGGGAGAGAATAACAAGTTAGAGCACAAAATTCAGCTAGATTTTCGGCAATACAAGTTTATACAACTTTCACACGCACTACTACAGCTTTCACACGTACTTCGGTAAAGTGGGTTGTACTTAAGGACTACCAAACATCCGGTAGTTTTCTGAACGAACGCTCTGCTTACAGTGTACCAGACCCTCCCTTCGTTAGAGTGGGAGGGGCTGGCTACGCGAGACTAGACTCTAACCTGGTGTAATAGCAACCTTCATATCTTCTCATGATCTTTATACTTCTCTGCAAGAGTGGGAGTGTTGGAAAAATGTCCATTTTTGCCATCGTAATAAGTACAAAACCAAGAGAGCCACGCCCACCAATCATGGAGTGCATCAAGTACAATGTATTTTGAGAAAACAAATAGAGCCGTTTTCTGCAAATTCATTTTATTTTATAGTTACAAGAGGCTGAAGAAAGTTGAATTCTGTAGCTTTTCACTGAAACCATAAAATCAACCTTTCTAGACACTATCAAACTCCAATCTTTCTCAGAGAGCAACTACAGTTACCCTGCCAGGGTTTCCCGCCTACCGCCACCTCCACCACCCGATGGGTGTGTTTAGCTTTGTTTCTGAAAATAAACTATCAGTGAAAACATTTAGGCCCAATAATTATACCCCCCGGTGGGTGTGGCTTCCAAAAGATACAGAATTGAACCAGATTGTATGCAGCAAGAAGCTGGCAAGACTAGAAACTGATTGGAGTAGCATCCGCCCACGGAAAAGACTACCTTAAGAATTTAAATGAAGTTTTGTGACAATTATGAAGTTGTTAATTATAATTATACTTAGTTTGATATCACTGATATAATGATGGTAATAATTATCTTGCAGGAGTAACTATATATTGTATTTGCACTGAAACAGAGTATATTTGTGAAATACAAAAAATCTGAGCTTGAGGGCAGTAACATTATTTGGAAAAAAATGGGATATAACACCACATTATAACTGAAGTTGTTATAAGCAAGGATATACCAATGATATACCCAGGCAGATATAAGACATATAACAGAAGAACAGAAGAATAATTATTATACTCTCTGCATTTTTTTGCACAGTATACATAATTGGAAATTTGGTCAATATCTGTTAACTGCTTTAAGTCTTTCTTTTCAGTAGTCCTGTTTGACTTCTTCTGTTGTTTACTGAGATCTTGTTTTGTTCTGAATAATTTTCAGTATGAGAAAACATTTTATAGAAGCAAGCTACAAGCATGCATGCGTACATGCTTGTGTAATGTAAGCATGCATGCATGTGCACAAATGTGAACACATGCGCATGCTGCACATCCATACACTTTCCACAATACATCATCTGGGACTGACTTTAGAACTGTTTATCACATTAGAAACTTGGTAAACAGGAGGAATGTCAATGCTGACCCTAGTAAAAATGTTAATTCCAGTGAGGTCTTCTTCGTGGTAATACATTCCCACATATTGTTGCAGCATCTATGCAAAATCTAGGTATGGACTCTCCTTATGCTACACTTTCTACTCAATTGCTTTCGGATGCCAGATGCAGATGAGAGAATGAAGTTGTTGAAAACAATATATCGGTTGATAGTGTGTAAATATGTGGACTTGAACATACATGTACAGATTCCAGACAAATCAAACCAAAGTACAAATGTGCCTACACATTCATATACAGATGATAGTGTGAATAACTAAGGGTAGGTATAAAACGCGGAACATGGATCAATGGATTACGGACCAAAGATCAAATTTTTATCTGATTATTATTCTCACTATACCAAATTTTAAAACCTTTTTTTTTCTATATATATCAAATCAAATTTTTAAGATATTTTACTCCAGTTAAATATTGTTTATTGGCTTGCATGTTTCAGTTTAATTTCTACTGATGGTGGAATCTCCAATAAATGTGGAATAAAACAAGGATCATTTTTCCAAATACAACTTGGGTTAGCATGGTAATACATTTTGGGATACTGACTTGAAATGACTCTTCGTGTGCAATACACATATTGTATGGATGTTCTGGTAAATTAATTGCTTTATTAAAGCCAAAACAGCAACCTCCACACTTTAATTTGTTTTGTCAGTATTTTCAAACGGTAAGGCTGTATTCCATGCATATGGGGCAGGTATGCTGCATCCATTGAAGAAATTGGTGAGTAGTAATACTGGGGAGATAAATTTGTAAAATAGGGTGTTGAATCTTGGAAGGAACTTGGCATTGGAGATGGTAGAGGATTTGTTACTACTATACTTGATTGGAAATTGTATGGCAATAGCCTGAAGTAGATATGCTATTTATAGGAAGAATAGTGTGGAGCTGCTACCATCAGTGAGTTTACCTCAAGATCAGACATATTATCGCAGAAACATAGATTATTTGTTTTACAATCATAATTAACAACTTCATAATTGTCACAAAACTTCATTTAAATTCTTAACCTAATATCTAACAAAATGTATTCTTTTCTCAATCAACAACTTCAGAATCTCAGAAAATCTTCTTTTACATTCTTAATGTGCCGCAAATTATTCACGGCACTTATTTTAAGTATGTGCTGGTACAGACACCTTCCATATATGGAAATATCACTCCAGGTGTTTCTACAAAAAGTAAAACACTACAGTGTAAGCAGTTACACGCTCCATCTTCTTATGGGCTCCACGGCCCAAACTTTGAAGTTGAGAAAGCTGTTAGGCTGCTAGATTTGAACATTCAATAGACTTTGGTGCATGCTGAAGTAGAGCAGATTATAATAATTATCTCTAACTATATATAATTATTATAATTATATAAATAATTGTATTGTTGAATTCAGTTTTGGTTTTAATGTGGAATAGTACAGAATTGCATGGAATTGTACTGTAGTAATTGACGTATTGTACTATATAATTGAGGTAACCAACTGTTTGGTTGAAATAACAAATAGAACACACATTAATCAATGATAGCATACAATAAACATTGCAAAACAATTTTCAGTACACTACAGAAGTAAAATTGTTGAAATAAAAAATGTATATTGTTAGTACAGTTGGAAGGATGGAAATTATAATTTAATTGGTCATTCATGTTGTTATTACTGCATGATAACATACTTGTACCAATTATCATGTCTTATAATAAAATTATATCATATTAGAATGAATGTTTGGAAATCTACAATAATTTAATTAAAATGTTTATTCTGCTTTTATTAGACAGGATAAGGAAATTGAAATTAGAATTATTGGATCATATTAGTACAAGTACATGTATCTCACCATGCAGTGATAACAATCTACACGACCAATTAAATTACAATTTCCACTATTCCTTGCAACTGTACTAATCGACAATTTTATTTTTGCAGTGTATAGTTGACTAGGCTAATATGCATGTGGAGCTACATAATATCTTCAGGTCATATCCTTTTACCATACTTTAATCTTTCAAAAGCATCACATTTATCCCTGCAAATTTAAATTGTTAAAATTACAAAAATGTATTGATTATATAGACAAGTATGCAAATTATAATTTAATAGATTGTTTTGGCTAAAAATATTTAATTAAAATATTTACTCTGCTTCTTTGTACATCTATTACATACAATAAGGAAATCTATTATTGGATTATAATTACATGTATATCCCCATACCGTCATAACAACCTTCACCACCAAATAAATTATAATTTCCACTATTCCTTGCAACTGTACTAACCAATAAATTAGTTATTTTATTTTTGGAGTGATGTACACTATTTAGCCAACTTAGGAAGATGAATCTTGTAGAATTCTTGTCACTTTTTTGTAATTGGATGTGTTTTTGGCCTTGCAAGCCATCTATGCCTGAAATTTAATTGCAAAACAAGTACACTGGAATTTACCTTATACCTGCCTCACCACTTTTACTAGTAAATAGACAATAACAAAAATCACACAAATGTGTGTGTGAAGTAGATGGTACTGATGTACGGAGATGTTGTTGAAACCCACTCTCATTTTACATTGCTTTCCACAATCCTGACATTTTTAGGAAGCTGCAGATCTTTTTTAATGTGACTCTAGATTAGTGTTGTTAGTGTGACTATAGTGACTATAGTTATAAGCATGCCTGGTTTCTCAAACTTTTAGTTTAGCTATAGTTTAATTAACTAGGACAATATTACATACATACATACATATATAGTTATATACATACATACATACATACATACGTACATACATACACACATACATACGTACATACATACATATACTCCTATATACATACATACATACACTCATATATACATACACCATACATACAATATTAATGAAGAGCACTGAAGTGCAAAACCCTCGCTTGAATTTACTTATAATATCACTATTACCTGCATTACCTACAATACCACCATTACCTGCATTACCTTACAATACCACTATTACCTGAATTACCTATATTACTACATACATATTATACACCAAAAAAATAAAATTGTTAAAATAACTAATACTGGTTAGTTGGGAATAGTGGAAAATGTAATTTAATTGGTTGTGTAGGTTGCTATGACTGCATGATGATATATACATGTAATTATGATTCAATAATATTTCCTTATCCTATCTAATATATGTAGCAGAATAAATATCTTAATTAAATTCGAACTTTCTTTGTGCATCTAAAATGAAATATTAGGCATGATAATTGATCATAATTGGTACATATATATATTATATATGTATTTTTAATATAATTATATATATTTTATGTATTTTAATATAATTAGTATTGAGTGGCTACGGTGTTAGATGTAGGTATCCTGACTGAACAACCAACTAGTTGTCAGCACACTTTAACATTTCTAATTAACCCTCGCTTTTTCGTAATACCACTACTACCTGTATTACCTATAATACCTACAAGGCTACAATACCACTATTACCTACAATACAACTATTACTTGTATTACCTAATACCACTATTACTGTATTATCTATAACACCACTATTATACCTAGCTACAATACAACTATTACCTGTATAACCTATAGTACCACTATTATATTACCTATAAACTCCAAAAATGGAATTGTTAAAATAACAAATGTATTAGTTAGTAGTACTTAGTACAGTTGGAAGGATGCAAATTATAATTTAATTGGTCATGACAAAGATATGTACTTGTACTTTAAATAATCTTTATTGCTGATCATGTCACCTGTGGCCAATGAGAATCCAGATAATGCATTGTGTGTTTCAATGTAGCACTTGGGCGGTCAATAAAGGTCTTGTTTACATAACGCACTCGCCTTCGGCTCGTGCATTATGTAAACTCAACCTTTATTGACCCACCCTCGTGCTACATTAAAACACGTAATCACAGTAAAGTGTGTTATATCTATTATACATAATCAATAATTATTATCATGTCCAATATCTCATATTAGATGCACAAAGAAGGTTTGGAACCTAAAATGCTTTAAAGGGTAACTGCAACAGAAAAAATTTTTTTTTTATTTTTGCAGAAAATGATAGTATTTATTACCAAAACAATGTGTATCAAAAATTAAATGATGTATCAAATCCCAACAGGGAATAATAAGCTGCACAAAAACTGCACTTTGTAAGGTTGCAGTAGTTTAATTTTCTTATCCCACCCACGCTTCCTGTTTAATGCAAGCGCTTCCTCATAAAGAGGAAATGGGGTGCGGTTTTACGTGACATCACAGAAGGGAGTCAATCTCGTGAAGAATGATGAATTCGTGTGTGGCTGCAGGCTGTATTAACAAACATACTGATGGTGTGAGCTTATTTAAGTTTCCTCAGCATCCACATTTAAGAAAACAATGGGCAGATGCTGTGAAAAGAACAAGGGATAAGTGGAGTGGTCCAAGCCATTATTCAGTTTTGTGCAGCACACACTTTACTGCAGACTGCTTTGAAAAGTCTTTAGAAAGTTTGGAATAAAACAAAGACCAACACTGAAGAACAATGCTGTACCTACTATTTTTAAAAGAACAAGAGAACCTCCTTGTAGCTCAGAAGAATGCAGTTCTAACTTGCTGAGAAGTAATGAAACTGAACCAAGAAAAAAAGGACAGAAAAGAAATAGACAGAAAGTGAGATGAGGCTATAATTTTGACTTATATTAGTATTACATATATTTATTAATGTATTACTATTTTTATTAGATAATACAAGAAATGATGATCAAAAATTCTAATGATGAAAGTGAGAAGTTAGGGAGTTATGGACAAGAGAACAGTGAAGATGAGACCAACATTTTTGCTTCACATGTGAAGGTACATACAAACAGATTTGTGTAATTATTAAAAAATAGTTCACTGTTAGAGATATCAGCATGCTATATAAAAATAACTTCACAATTTACAATTCTATGGTGTTAAATAATTTTTTTGCATCTCCTTTTTGTGTTAATTTTCTGAAATGCTTAATTATTTAGTTAGTTACTTTTTATATATGATCTATTTACATAAGTTAAACAATATTCCAAACAGTGATGCTACTTGGTTTTATCATTCTTTTGTAGTGCCATGAAGTACACAGGTAGACCATAAAAGTGTTGCAACAGGAACTTCACATTCATTGATGAAGGATGTAAAGTTAAAAGATGTGGCAACTGAGACTCTATCAGTTATTAAAGTTAGCACTGCTGTAAGCACAGAAAATGTTCAGAAAAGCAACGTTTGCTTACAAGTTCACCCTGTAGTAGTAAAATGTACAGCTAATTAATGTATGACAAAATTAATTGTAAGATTACTAAATACTTAACACGTTTACAGGTATACAGATAGTGCCATCAGTTTGTGAGATGGGGATACAGTCCAGTTTAATAACAAGGTCAGAAGAGAATATCGCAGATGAAGAATTGAGTCAAAGCAGTCATAGCACAACCAAAGCTCCTACCAGTTTTTTTTTTTTTTTCATTCATGCATACTATTATTATAAAAAAAATATTAGGGTAATGCATATGAAATCCAATATATACTCTCTGTTGAGGGAAATGAGTTTATGATTATATTAACTCCACACGACAGAACAACCACCCTGATATCTCGTCCCAACCAGCCCCGTATTAGCACCTAAACAAAAGGTATTTTTTTGCAATAACACTATAAATAAATATACTTATTAATTGAACAGGTAGATGTGAAGAACCATGTTCTTGATGTATGTTGCTTGCAATAATACTCGAACGATGAGGCAACTTCACGAGATTGACTCCCTTCTGTGATGTCACGTAAAAACCGCGCCCCGTTTCCTTTTTATGAGGAAGCGCTTGCATTAAACAGGAAGCGTGGGTGGGATAAGAAAATTAAACTACTGCAACCTTACAAAGTGCAGTTTTTGTGCAGCTTATTATTCCCTGTTGGGATTTGATACATCGCTTAATTTTTGATACACATTGTTTTGGTAATAAATACTATCATTTTCTGCAAAAATAAACCAAAAAATTTTTCTGTTGCAGTTACCCTTTAATTAAAATATTATTCTGCTTCTTTGTATATCTAATAGATAGTATAAGGATAATTGAAATTGGATTACAATTACATGATCTATATATACCAGCTTTCCCACACCAAATACGAGCTCACCAAATTGACTTTAGAGAGCTGTTCAACTGGATTTGAATTGTCGATAGGTTTCGGTGCATGCTGAAGTAGAGTTTCAGAAAGTGTGAGTATACAGATTACAGTTATCTCTAACTATATCTATACTATAATTATAATTAATACAATAGTGAATCCTATGTAGTATAATTGTATTATAATATAATTGTTTATATAATTATATATATATATATATATATATATATATATATATATATATATATATATATATATAGCAGAGTGCGGTAGTACTTTCTATGTAGGAAATGGCAATATATCTCTGGTAATATATACAGATAAGTTTTAATACACACATACCTATTCATATCTAGTGTTTTTATGACTACCAACAGCTCTTTGTATTTTGCTTTATAAGTACTTATGTAGGGTTATATGGAAGTGGTTTGTTAAATTTTGGGTCCCACCTAATCTTGTTCACATGCTTTTTGGGTTTTGACATCCCTACATCTTCTTTTATTTTATTGGAAATATTTTTTTATTATTCTTTCACATTAGAATTAAGCCATATGCACATTTGTGGATTTTAATTATTACCGGTTCATCAATATTCAAAAAATAAATGAAAACTAAGTACACGTAGCTAAATCTATCTCTGCTAAATAATTTCTATGGTCATATGAGCCAGTCTATTCACGTCACATTCCTCCAAGGGAAGTGCAGCTAAATGTATGAGACAAAGTATAATAAGCAATAATACAGTATTAACTAAGAGATGTAACCAAAGCAAAACGTTTATTAATTTCACTGCTATCTATTTAAACATATTCATTGTTTACACACTGACTGTTATTATAGTACTATAGTCACATGATTGATTTTTACTGACATCATGATGAAATCTGCTACACTTGCTGTTACAATACTACTGTTGAATTTGTACTCTGGTGAGTCAAACAGTTTTACTGACTATTTATAATGATGCCTTTCACAAACACTAACCTGGTGTCCAAGTAGTCAGGCGTGGCCTGACCCTTGCAAAATGCGGAGGGTCAGGACCAGTTTTTGTGTTGGCCGCAGATTTTCTGCGGCACAGGAAGTGATGTCAGAAAATGTCATTAAATTGCAATTACAACACATGAATAATATTATAAGAGTAAAACTGTAGCCAGAAAGCTAGGTTATGTGTTGAAAGATGATCAGAGGAAGGTGATAAATACCTTCGTTCAGGTAATGACGTGTTTGCAGTTCTATCAACGGGGTATGGAAATCAAGTCCTTCTGCTATGGGTGTCTACCTGTCTTCTTTCGATATGATGGACTTTTAGTTGTTGTTATAGTAGTCACACCTCTGACTGCTATCATGAAGACTAGATACACTCTTTGCTTTATTAGATTGTTTTATTATTGTTTAGCTGCACTCTTGATCATCTTAGGCCCCACCCGCCAACACAAAAACTGTTACTGGTCCTGACTCTCCGCATTTCGCAAGGGTCAGGCCACGCCTGACTAGTATCCAAGGGCACCGATATTCTAATAGACGTTTTCATTATAACTGATGTATCTTTACTTGTTAACTACATGCTAATCCTAGTTTTTATTTATTGTTGTCATAGTTTCGTCATCACCGTGTGAAAAATGTCTCTTTGTAACTCGTACACCTTTGAAACAAAATGTAAGTGTATATATAATAGGTACATTTTAAACTGAGTATTTTCACTCCAAATTATTTTAGTTTTTTTTTTTCGTTTAAGCCACAAACAATGAAATAATAAATCAAATTTTATTCTTACTATGAATAGGACTCCAACAAAATATTCAGTGAAGTTTGTAATCTGGTGACTCATGTTTCAAACAAAGAGGTTAGAATCTATAAGGTTAATGTATTATAGTTATAATTTGACCAACTGCTTAATTAAAGGTCATTCACTTTTCAGCCATTTTTATTGGCATCTAACTGATATCCAGGAAAAGCAGCTGTAATTGAGTTCATAAATAGTCTGAGAGGGACCTTTTTTGTTGAGTATTCAATATGTTCATATTTTCTTTTACCAAAAAAATGTTGGTTTTCATCACCAATGTTTCAACTAGCTATAGATACTCCAGCATTCATCAGGGTAACAAAGCATTGAATGAAAGATAGATGTTTATATAGTGCTACATAATATAGGAGGGTGCACTGTATGACATCACACAGTACCACTTCCTGTACCACCAGTGCTGAAGTGTTTGAAATTATATGTTTATTACGATTTTCTCATTCGCAGTTATACATTCTATAACCATGCGTTATAAAAATTGTTAACTATTGACTTGTTGACATGTTACATTGTAAACATGTACATGCAACTCTCATTTTTTCATTTTTCCATTGCCTCAGGTGTCTTTCTTTCTTTCTTTCTGTCTTTCTTTCTTTCTTTCCTGAGAATATCATGTATATAAATTATATAATTTCTCTTACAGTGTGAGGATCTCATTAGTAAATACATTGATAAAAGTTCAAAGCTACATGTATTAAAGGAGGAAGTGGTATGTACATATATCGTAATTCCGATGCATGTGGACAATACAAAATCACTGCACAGTAAAATAGTTACTAACTGCCAGATTTTAGTCTAATCCTATCACAATGATCTAGTGTGACATTATAATAACGTTAAAGAAATATGGAGGGTTAACAATGGATTTAACAACATAATCTTGAAGTTGAATTATGTATACATACATGTATTTCACATTGTGTGTGTATTATTATGTACTATATTGGTACATCTATAATAATTGCATAAGGATTCTGATGCCATCTGTCAGCAACTTGGATTATGTAACTCTACATCTCTCTTGAGAAATGAACAACATGTTAAACCAGTCAAAAGGAATCAGGTATGTTTTGTGTCTGTGTGTGTATGACATACAGTAGTGTTGCGTGGAGTTCTATTTTTTTCTAATAATAAGAATTCAGAAGATGATTCACAAAATCATCCTTCATAGGGTCCTATGTGTATGCATGCGTGCATTCATATATGTGTGTGTGTGTGTATGTGTCCATGTCCCGGTTGAAAGTCTACACCCCAACAATTTGTAAATTTCAACCAACTTGATTAATTACATGTACTTGTTTGTTTGCACTATCCAATAAGTAATTACACATGTACATTCATGTACATATTGTTATATTGTGCACATAATTAAAGAGTTCTATTGCATGTACAGTATGTGTTCATTATACATGTACATACATGTACATGTTGTTATATGGTACACATATTGATAGAGTTCTATTGTGTTCATTATACATGTACATACATGTACATTTTGTTATATTGTACACATAATGATAGAGTTCTATTCCATGTACAGTATGTGTTCATTATACATGTACATGTAACAGATGTTTTCATTATATGCATACTTTTTTTATACCTCATATAGAGATCATTTGATTCTGAATATAACTGTTCTATATGTAAATTTGTGGTAGGAGCATTCAAATCACTTGTAGACAATGATAATAAGATCTCTGAGGTATGTGAATATCTGTCTATCTGTCTGTCTTCTCTCTTTTTGCTTGTCTATCTGTTTATATGTACAGTAGAGGTGAGATGAATGTATATACTATTATTATTTGTTCACTAATCAAAGCTTCATTGCTAACTTTTATTACCTTTTTTGCATGCACTCTGCACATGTAGGTCAAATGTTGTGCTTAATGGAATGTGAAAGTTGCTTCTCACCATTTTTGAAATTCCCAATGGTTTCCATTGGGAATTTTAAAAATGGTGAGAAGCAACTTTAACCAGTTTAAGAATTCAAGCCGAGTGCAACACTGAATAAAAATATTGATAGTGTTAGTTCTCTACCATAAATATTTGAATATCCCATATTCATTTCAAACTACTTACATATATTTTTATATAATTATGCATTTATGTATAGGTACATGTGCATGTTGGAACTGAGTGGTATGATGGTATTTTAATCAAAGCACAGAGTAGCAAATCAATACACTCGTGTTTCATAAAATTAAAATACCAAGATGGGATGTCACTTGAGATTTGACTCATGCATACAAAAGCAATTCTCCAGCTTAAAATAGTATCCAGCTTTATGCGAGTGAAAGTCTGCATTCATAGAGGAAACAACTCAACTCATGAAGTTTTCCTTCTCCAACATCAGTAGTTAAAATGAAACCTTCATGTGAGATATGAAAATATTTCAGTTCCACACATCAATGCATGGTTATACCATGATATTGTTTTAAAAACATTCAACTTACCTACCTAGTACATGTACATTTGTCTGTCTGTCTAATACATCCCTGCTCTCTCTTTTTTGATAGAGTGATGCATTATATAAAACTAGCAGAGCCTGTGATGTACTGCCAAATTCAGTAGATGTGAGTAAACTGATAATCAATAATTGCAACAATGTGTACTATAACCCCTAAACATGTAATTAAAAAATTACCACTAAAAACATGCTTCTGTTGAGGTTAATCATGTCTTGTGGATAACTCCAGTAGCATAGAGAGCAGCCTTATTACAATAATTAAAGTTTTGATGATAATATTGCTTCAAATGTGGATAACCCTTGCCACAATAATAGCCATTAGCAAAAAATGTATTATGAAATTATAGTAGGCCTGCTTCTTAGATATGAACAATGATCAATAAAACTATCACAGAGAACTTTAATATTCATGTCGGAAAACAATTGATTGTAAACATACAGTAGTGGACAATAAAAAATTACTGTAGTACATTCTGTATTAGTATAATAGTAATTGAGCTTGCACTTAAATTCCAGCCTGTATGTGTACTGTACTATACTGTAATGGCACTATAACAGTTACTGTTTAGTGATTTTTTATGTACCTGGGAAATATTCCTTTGTGCACAACTGTTGAAAATGATAACGTACATCAATAGTTTTCAGGGTTTTGTGTAACACTAAACTGTACGGCTATTTACAATGTACATGTAAATGTATTTCTGAAATTTTAATAACTATTTATGAGTTTTCTCTCGTCTTGTGCATGCAGTGTATAAATTTCCTTAATGAGTTTGGTTATGCCATTTTTGAGAGTGGACCGATTATTATAAATGCTGATCCCGAAATGTTTTGTTATTTTGTGCAAAGATGTGCTAATCGTTCTGCTACTGCTGAACTGAAAAATACAGGTGTGTAAGTGTGTATGTATATATGTACAAGATTGAGAGAGAGAGCCCGGTAAGCATTGCAAGCACCGCTTAATTCAAAGCTGGCGAGCATAGAGCATGAATGTATGTGTGTACGCTAGTGATGCCATAAAACTGTTTGAATTTTTAGTCATTTTTATTTAATAATAATAATTAATATTAAAAAATAGTGATACACTTTTAGTTGAACTTATTCAAATGTGGACCTTACATGTGGTGGGGATGGTTTTCAAAATAGTATGTGTTTCAGTAAAATTAGTGCAAATTTGTGTATTTACTTACTACATGTAGTACACAGTATAAAATTGTTTCTCATTTCAACCAAGGGTTTATTATATATAATACACATCTGTCTATAAGTATGAATAATATGTCAAATGTTTACTACAGCTAGCTGCTTTCAAAATGACTGCCACTGTCTATGACATCTTGTTTTGCAGCCTGTTGTTTGAAATATTTATGTTTGATGTTGATAAAGGGAAAACGAAACTTGTATAACCAATCAAATTGGCTGAAATTATTAACAAATCAGTTTTATTTCAACCTTTAATTGTGTGTATGTGTGTGTGTGTGTGTGTAGGTGTGTATATACGTGTTGGGTGGAACCCCTGTCCTGGTCATTTCACTAAGGTGAGCAGCGAGGGACCAACACCAAATAGTATAAAGTTCAGTCAAGTCACTGATCTCACAGACGATGACTCTCCCCTAAGGTTACCCACATCGAAAAGTGCTTTGTTCATACATGTTGGGTGGAACCCCTGTCCTGGTTTATACCACTGAGGTGAGCAGCGGGGAACCTGCTCCAACTAGTGTATGTAGATGTGTATTTTTATGTTGGGTAGAAGGGGCAAGCTATTTGGGACTTTATTGGTCAAAAGCATGCAGTGTCACAAACAGTATTTAACAATCTTGATCTTAATATATTCACATATGCTTTGATACTTTGGTGTTATTGGACTCCTGACAGGGATAGTCTGGCCTTGGGAACCAGAAATGGGGGTTAAAGACATCTTTGGTGGGATCCCAACCCTCCCCTCTCTATCCGTATCTGGAGATGCTCAGAGTCCTGTTTACCAATACATCAGTAAATACATGTAATAATCACTTACTTTCAAAATCTTGAAGTTAAATAATGGCCCATTCCCATTGGATTACAAAAGATCTAACTCCCTTGAAAATCATGTGCTTTTACACATGTGGTCTATTAATTAACCTTAGGTGGGCGTTTGTTAATTATTAATTAAAATTATTGCAAGACCACTATATATACAGATGCCGTGTGTGTGTGTGTGTGTGTGTGTGTTTGATATAAGATCAATGTGTGGTTGGATGCACCAGAGGTGGCTTAGTACACTTGGGTTGATACCAACCAAAAACAAAGAGTGCTGTCTATTGCTCACAACACGGAAGCTGACTTTTCCCCACAGAGAAGTATATTTCTCTCCCGAGGCTAGCATGAGTATTGGGCTTCTTAAGTTTAAGGCTTTTTTCCAACAGATTTAGGGCTGTGGGACAACCTCCAGTGCTGTCACATGGGCAGGTTTATTTGTGCTTGTAAATATTCCACAAATAACATTTAACAGTCTTAACTTTTAACATATTCACATATGCTTTGATGCTTTGGTGTTACTAGACTCTTGACAGGGATAGTCTGGCCATGGGAACCAGAAGTGGGGGTTAAAGACATCTTTGGTGGGATCCCAACCCTCCCCTCTCTATCCGTATCTGAAAGTGCTTATAGAGTCCTGTTTACCAATGCATCAGTAAATACATATAATAATAACTTACTTACAAAACTCTGGAGTTAAATAATGGCCCAATCTTACTGGATTATGAAAGATCCTACTCCCTTGAAAACTTTACCTACCATGTGTTTATACACAATTTTATACAAAATTACACATGTGCTCTCTTAATTAACCTTAGGTGGGCGTTTTAATTAATAATTAAACTTATTGCAAAGCTATTACTATTACAGATGGTGTGTGTGTGTGTGTGTGTGTGTGTGTGTGTGTGTGTGTGTGTGTGTGTGTGTGTGTGTGTGTGTGTGTGTGTGTGTGTGTGTGTGTGTGTGTGTGTGTGTGTGTGTGTGTGTGTGTGTGTGTGTGTGTGTGTGTGTGTGTGTGTGTGTGTGTGTGTGTGTGTGTGTGTGTGTGTGTGTGTGTGTGTGTGTGTGTGTGTGTGTTTCCATTCACTTTACACATGTATTTTCTAATTCTTCTTCTGTTCAGTTACTGGAGAATGCAGTGTGTGTAAATCAATACTTGATTTCTTATGGACCATGATGAAAAATGATGTAAGAATTATTATAACAAGGAGCTAGAATAAGTAAAAACAAATTTAAAATCAAGTTGTGAAAGCATCTTCAAAACAGATAGTAGAAAACTAGAAATGAATTTTGTTACCCCTAGAATCACTCTTCAACAACTCTTAGCTTACCATTTCCACTTGAGACACTTGAAAAATGTTTGACATTTTTCAAGTGTCTCTTATCTGGAAAACGCTCGTTTGCTTGGTCTTAATTCTTCCACTTTATAAGAGACATATAACACAAAAAGCAAACCTGCAGTTCAGATGGTTGGCAAACAAAAATCTAACAAATTCTTTAAGTTGTATTTCAATTTTATATATGTGCATTCAGATCCAGCTAACTGGGGTTAATAGTGGAGTTCAGCAGGCTACAGTACCTGACATTATTAAGTTTACATACTATCACTGTACTTCCATTGACTACAGTGTACTTTGTGAGTGAAGTACACTGTACTTTGAATGTAGTGCACAGTATTGGACAGTATTACATGTTAGTACTATGCTATCACATAAAATGTAAAGTGAATTCACACATTACAGTACAGAGTAGTACTATAGTACTACTTAGAAGTACAGTTGACTATCACCTTATTAAAATGTAGCTCCTGTCAATTTGTGTAAACTTAATAAAGTAAAGTAATCTGTTGGCTTCACACAGTACATACAGTATCCGACTGATTTACCATATACATGTATACCATATAATACTGACTATCATGACACTACAGCAGCACATTCACTGACTCTGCATGAATGTTGTAATCCTGGTTACCAGTTATAAGGTTAATACAGGATTATACTGTAACTCAATAATGAAGCAATAGATTGAAATTTGACATGCACAAAAAAGAATGGGAAGGATATTTATATGATGATGATGTCGGTAAAAACATTGTTGGTCATTCCAAAATAAAGTTATGAACATGTTTCTGAGGTAAAGGTGAATGTGAATAGATAATATTTCTATCAGTATTTTGACTGTTTTCTATATGACATCCCAATACACTGGAAATTGGAATGAGTATAATTATATTCTTTATTATTAATAGATAATCATAACTATAAAGTATAAAAGTGGTAATAATACTGGTTGAGGTGAGCTTTTGTGAGCCCCAATTAATAATTAATGTACTGCTGAAAGTTGTAACCTGATTTGATAAATTCATGGAAAGAGTGGAGAGTACAATGAAAAAGAAGCCTTCTGTGATTATAATTTAAATCATAGAATAAATACAAATTTTCTACAAGATCAAGGTGATGCAGGGACGATGAATTTATAAAAAGTACAGAACAAGGTAGCTAGAGATAATAACAAAAATAAAAAGAAAATATCACTTTCAATCCCCTGCATAATTGCAGCATTATGTATAATTATCTTGTTACAAAGTAGGATAATGGAAGTGATATTTTATTGTTATCATCATTATCTTGTTTCTTTACTCTTTAGACATTTGTTATGATATCCCTCTGTACATTCGGTTTTCAGGGAGTTAAAATCATCAAAATCATAAAACGGGGTCATTCATACATAGAGTACTAGCATACTCACTGATAATTATGATTATCATTACTTCATATATAGGAGGATTTCTTTCAACAAGTATTGACTAATTATTGTGGTCTACTACCTGAATATCTAGCAACAGATGTAAGTAAAGTGAAATTCCCATTACATTTTAATTATGTGCGCTTTGTACAAGGAGTGAGTGGTCTGGGGGCATACAAAAGCTATGACCCTTACTCCTAGCACGCTTTCATGTAAATGATGGGACCACAATAGGCATTTTGGGGGTAGCTTAGCTACATGTAGAATAAGGTATAACTTCTGTGCAAGGGTATGAATTGTTTACTCATGAGTAATTTACATGTACATTTACATGGTCTAATTTGCTGAACAGGATGTTATCCCTAATTTTAAACTCATATCTTTGAATTAGTTATTCAACTATAACTACTAAATACAATGCTCAATGCTTGGTGATATTTATTGTCCATTACTGTACATGCATACTGTATATCTTATAATGGCAAAGAGACAAAAAAGTGTTCTTAACATGTACTCCAAGTGAGGATAAAATTGGCTAATTACATGTAACATATACATGTACCCACATTGTAATAATAATTAGCCTTATCTTACAACAATGAAAAGAGTGATTAAGTGGGTATGAAATATACAGCCTTAAATCATATGCAATAATCCTTGCATTTTCATGGATACTAATTGTATTAAAACTGGCTAGGCTGCTACTAAAAGGGTTTTAGTGAACGACACATTGGTAAATATTCGTTTTAGTTATTGCAGTATTATAGAATGGTAATTAAGTTGTAGTCATGTAATTGGTTAACAAAGGGGTTTGACTTATAATTAACTAAAATAATAATAATAATAATAAGGTGACTTACAAATTAAACCAATATACTAATAGATCTAGATGGGATAATAAAATATAACAGCATTTGTGTAAACCTATATAGAAGCTGTGAAAGGTAGAAGATTAGTGTATTAATATATATGTCAAATGTTTACTACAGCTAGCTGCTTTCACCATGACTGCCACTGTCAAGCAGTATGAATGACATTTTGTTTTGTAAAAGCTTCAAGTCTAACCACAAACTAGATGCTGTCCATATAAAGTACATGTTAATGGCGAGATATTAATGTCATTTCTCAATTTTTACTCAGTGCAAAAACCTTCTACTGACTGATCTGATAGATGAGATCACTAATGATATCAATCTTGATAAACTTTGTCAGGTACATGAATTAAAGTCACACTCCCACCAAATAATCTTTAACCTTGTCCATACTAATTATCTAATTTATGATTACAAACACAGTGTTATTACTTTCACTGTCTCCAAATTCCCTAAACCTTGCTCCAGAGACTATTCAGAGTACAATCAAACCTTTATAGAATAAGGAGATTGAATCCTTTTAGTTCTGCAATATGTATGTACTGTAGGACTTCCTTGATGATGAATATATGTAACAATTCTACATTGTGCATATATACATGTATGTACACATGCACATACACATGCATAAATACAAAATAAGTTTGTTGTACTTTACAGATATTGGTATGTTCCCTCAAAAAGATGGACAGCAACCTCTCACCCCAAAATGAATTCATATTTTCTTGCACATGCATGTACAATATAAAATATTTGTTATCTATTTGTTAGGATGTTACATTATGTACTACTACTAAAGTACTAGCCAAAGATGACATTTTCTTTCCTACCTATGTCATGAAGAAACGTTCTCAAAGAGTTCAAAACTCTGGTAAGTTCCATTGAGGGATGATATTCACTGAGTACATTTTAATTTTACATGTATGTGTATTTGTACACTGATTATATCCTGTAGTACTAATATCATGTTCTCTCCCATAATTAATTATATCTGTTGTAATAATTACTATTATTTTTGATATTGATAGGATACTAGTTGGCATTATCAGAGGCAAGGTTCTCAGTAGGCTGTTTCTGAAGGAAACAGAACATACTTTAAAATAAAAGTACCTTCTTGAATGCTAAAAACGTCATCTGTACCATTCTTTAAAACACTTTATAGCACTTTCACGCCTAACATCAAAGGTACCAACTGTTCTATATTTTCCATATAGCACACTTTTGTTTACCACATCCTGTTCTATATTTTCCGGATGTTGTTTATAACACTAGAAAACAACGTGCTTACCTCGGGTTTAGTGCAAGAACACTAAGTACTTCATTTTTCTTCTCCATTGCATCAATCCAAAGAACTATAAACCAGTTAAAGCACCGGGTTTGCTCGTGTTGTCTTGGAAATCGAAAATATAGCACTGGGGGTGGGGTCTTGAAGCCTCATAAAGCACTCGGCTACGCCTCATGCTTTAAATTTATGAGCTTCTCGACCCCACCCCTCGTGCTATATTTTCCATACAACACTCGCACCGGTGCTTTAACTAATACATAGTGTTGCTATATACATTATTGTATTCTAATTGTTGGAGGTATATAGGAGGTTACAAGTAGCTATGGCTTTAGACTATTTAAATTTAAACTAAACATTGTGATAATATACAATGTGATGTTTCAACGAAATACTGTCGGTTTATGAATAATTAATGAGCTAAAAAAATTCCCTTTTTTGGTTAGAACCACTATTGATATACATGTAGTTGATTTGTTAAATTTCTATAGATATTGCTTGTGAAGTTTGTACTCAAGTGCTCGAGGAACTTGAAGTGATCTTGCCAAAAGAGGTTAGCACTTTCATATCTCCATGTATGTATCTCTGACACCAGCCTGTGTATCTGACCAATGTGTTTTACATACACATACATTTAAACAGAGGATGACAATTATTAAGAAATGCTCCAGTGATCTTAAAGCATCAAAATGTATTTCCAGATCATAAGATTTTGATATCACTAAATGTACAGTGGAGAAGTTAATTATTGTTAACAGATGATATACACTCTTAAATATATGTTATAATTGTACATTGACAAATCAGGAATTTCAGCAGATAAACTTTAAACTTATATGTACAATAAATGTCCCTGATCATCAAAAACTAATTATATGTTACCAATTCCAAATGTATGGAGAACACTTGTTCATACATGTACATGTACAAGTACATGTTTTGTATATCCTTTACAATACAATATTTTCTTTTAATCTTGTAGAAGAATATTCTCACTAGTGCATTCAGTATGGCTTGCAAGAAGTTACTGCCTGAGCAAGCTAATAAAGTGGTGAGTCATGTGTTATACTAAAAGTGCAATTGAGACACAACTAAATGTACCTGGATTAGTTACAGATCTTGTGATTGACTATGATATGGTTAGACGATTCTCTTAGCTTTTTGAATTTTAAGTTCAGCCTACTAAACACCATAGTATTTATATCGGAGAAGTAATTACTTCATTACTTCACGTTATGCATGCTGGACAATATAATAATAATAATAATAATAATAATAATAATAATAATAATAATAATAAGGATAATAATAAGGATAATAATGATGATAATATTAATAGTAATAATAATAATAAAAATACTGAATTTATAATAATCAAACCATTCAATTTTGCTGTGTTTATTAGTGTCAGTGGGTGATTGTTGAGATTGGAGATGAACTTGTAAGAGTCATCGCTGATGAGATTAATCCAAGAAAAGATTGCCAAGTAAGTGTGTGTATGTGCATATTAGTTTGTGTTTGTGAATTTTTTGTGAGGGCTTCAATAAATTTTAGATTTTGATTCTAAAATCTAAATAAATATGGTATTCTCTAGTAAACACTCTTTTAATTATTGCACATCTGCAGATTCTGAATATAATTGCAATAGAAATATCATAGTCCATGTTTCTTGGTTCTTGTTAACAGTTTTCTCCACTTGTAGTTGTAGACTACTGAACGAACATAAATAATGTAGGGGCTATTCTAGCAGCTTTCTCACTAGAAATGAATTACATGAATGTTTCTTCACTCTTTAATGTAGACCAACATTTAAATAATAAAATGGATCATTTGCTGCCCTAGTATATGTGTGTACACTTACTATAGTACCCATACATCTTTCTGCATGCAGTAAAAATCAGTCAGAAGACATTGTCTAATCAAAGTAACAACAAACTGGTTAAATTTGGCTTATATGCCTGGCAATCTGCTCTCAAAACGTTTCAATGAAAATGTCTTTTTAGACTGTTTGTACTGATGTACATGTATTAATAGAAGTAATACCTAGGATAAGTAATGCTTTTCAGATTTCAAATATCTCACTTGCTTACTTCAAGTTACTTGTCATATTTGGTTTCTGCTAAACTACCTCAGATATTTATATATAACAATAACAGTGTTATTATGTCCATTCTGTTCTATACAAGTCTAGAAAACCAGAAACATGAAGCGGTAAACTTTTCTGCTGCCTTTTATTTCATTAAAGATTTCACATGTTCAGTTTCTCTAAACATGCGCAAAATTAAAAGTTATTCATTTCAGCACTAAATTAATACCTAACAGTATATAATCACAAGATCACTTACTTAGAAACATGTATCTGTAAACTAATTATTATTTTTATTTCCTCTATAGGCTATCAAACTTTGCAAATCTTCTCCTTCACTGAGTCAGCCATGGAGGGGTCTCTCTGCTGCTGTCCCTAAACAGCTTTAATTACTAATCAAATGAGCTATTAATAATACATGAACTCCTGTTTAATTATAATTTATCTTTTGTACGGTCATGTGACTCACATGTGATTGTTCAGTGAATCCTTATTAATTATCCCATTAGGACACTATTTTGTTGTTGCTTTCTATTTGTACATGCTCTATTCCCTATTTCTAATTTAATAAAAAAATCATTCTGGTGAAAAAAATGTTTTTGATGTTTAATAATATTGTTGTAAATTATGTTATCAAAGTGACTATTAGTATTTTCTTCGTCTGGATTTCTTAATTTTTCTTTTCTCCTAAAACATTTTATGGGTGTTCATTTGTGTTAAGGTGGTACTAGGGAGTGGGCGGATGCGACTCCAATCAGTTTCAAAATAGAATATTATATAATATGACTCTAACCTAGTGTAATGGCAACCTTCATATCTTCTAATCACCTTTATAGGGTCCTGGAAGTGATAAAACATATATAAAATGTCCATTTTTGTAATCGCAATAAGTACAAAACAGAGAAAGCCACGCCCACCAATCATGGCATGCACCAAGTACAATGCATTTAGAGAAAACAAATAGAGCCGTTTTCTGGAAATTCATTTTACTTTTATAGTTACAAGAGGCTGAAGAAAGCTGAATTCTGTAGCTTTTCACTGAAACCATAAAATCTACCTTTCTAGGCACTATCAAACTCCGATCTTTCTCAGAGACCAACTACAGTTACCCGCCATTGTAAATTATATTCACTGCACAAATTGTTATTATAGTACTAGTCATTTATGAGTCACATGATTCATTTTGTAATCACCATGAAATCTGTCTCGGTGGCTGCATTTGCTGTTCTATTACTGGTGTTAAATTTAAATCCAGGTGAGTTAAACAGCTATACTAGTTCAAATTAAATGTTTCTTAATGGGAGGCACACGTAGAAGGCATGTGTAAGTATAAGCTATAAGTCTCTTTCAGTGCAATAAACAATTTATATACCTGAGGTATTTACATGAATCAAACTTGATACTTACTTGTTTTATTTATTGTCATTTATAGTTTTGTCTTCAACATGTGAAAAATGTTTATCTGTAACTCAAGAAATCAGTACAACTTTGAGAAAACATGTAAGTGTTAGGCGCCTTTCATTATAATTATTGTGTTGTACATGCAAATAGAGTATTTGTACTTTGAGTCAAAGCTGCTTTTGTTTTTTTTTTGTTTGTTTCTCATTTGAAAATGAAACTTTGAGTAAATTCTATTCTTACTATGAATAGGACTCCAGCAAAGTGTTCAGTGTAGTTTGTAATCTGGTGACTCATGTTTCAAACAAAGAGGTTAGTATCTCTGATTTACCATTTATAAGTATGACAAAATCAAGCATTGATCATTTCCATCAGTTTAAAACTCTTGTCGTAATTAACAAACCAACTATTATAATTTTAGAAATACCTCTCACAAATGAAAAGGGGGTGGGGTGCACCATTTTTGACACTTAATACATTTTTATAACCTTTTTTTGTATTTCTACAAACATACAAATCTATTCTATGATGTCTATTTTTCAATGAGAAAAATATTTACTTTAATCTTGATCATTCAACTTTCACAACGTCTCATTCATATTTACATTAGCCTATTTGTACCAAATTTGGAAGATGATGTCATATAGTCAATTAATAACTTACACATTCGTTTTCTTTAAAAACACTTCCTTCATACTGGCCAAATGGTACCACCGACACAGTGTTCAGTAAGGTCTATCTCTGTCTGTAAACAATTCTAATCAAAAAGCATGCACAGGTTTTTTTTATGATACTAAAAGCAACAGTTGTGTGAAATATTATGTCTATTGGTCAAACTACAAACAAATAAGACGTTATAAAGTAAATAAATTATAATGATTATTGGAAAATTAATTATGTGATAATATAATATTGTGGGTGTGGTAACCTGCTCAGAAATTAATTATCACTTCCATAATCACAACAATAATAACCACAGATTTCATAATGTGGTTTGTGCGTTCATGAATATAGCACCCACCATCTTAAAGCATATATTACTAACTTAATTTAAAAGAAGAAATGGATATAAACTGTATGGAATTTGAAGATATAACGTTATTATCACAAATCATTCTGTGAAGCTCGATGTAAAGGCGCTTGGAACAAAGATGTTCTGTTACATTACTTAGATATTAATAAGGGTGTATTCGTAAATAAATATTTATGAGGCTGTCCTTTTGGAAATGCAATGGTCTACATCCTAATATTGTGTAGACAGTTGTACCCACACTGTTATTATGTGAACATTATGATAAGTTATGTCCATAACATTCTCATTATAAATTTTAAGATGTGTGATTTTTTTTACAGTGTGTTAGACTAATGCAAACATTTGGTCCACAGTTAGTACAGATTGTTTCTAACAATACACAAACATGTCAGGTAATACAATATTTTTTGTCATAGACTAAAATTATGAATGTGCTACATATAATATCATAGGAATGCAATATTGTCACACCTCATGTAAAAAATGAAACTTCAAACATCAGTAAGTGAGATATAATCATTATTTTTTAAGTCTGCGATATTGGTTATGCTAATTATTCCAACAGACATACCTTTCAACTTTTCAAGCATGCAACAGCAAATAATGTACAATGTGGAAGTGACAGGAAGCCTTTTTGATCATCAAATGGAGTATTAATTAACTTAATTAGCCTAATTATACTTCCACTGATTTTATCAATCGATTTGTGCTAGTGATAATTGATTTCAGAATCTCAGCTGATTCCTAAATATGAACTATAACATACTGCCTACCAGTGACAATAGTATGATTTGACCACCTAAAATGTAACCTGCCCAGGCTATAAAAAGAGCTGTATCAGTGGAGCTATATAGAGTGCAGAACCATGCTTCCAACAAAACGTTGTGATATATTTGTGTATGGATGTAGCCAAATGTATGAAATCATCGATGACCAATCAATTTCACTGACAATAGCTTATAAATATTATCTAATGAGCTTTGCAGCATTCACTGATGCTCTGTAAAAATTATTTTTCGGGCTCAAAGCTAAATTGTGTGAGAATAGTATAGTGCATTGTATAATTATCAAACAAGACAAGATTTCCAACCTCTTGTTTGAATGCATGAAAAATATTCAGAATTATTAATTTTATTACAGTATAACTCATTTTAGATACTAGTTGTGAAACATGTGTTAAGTTCTTTGAACAACTTCAATTAGTTTTGCCAAAAAATGTACGTTGAGATGCTGCTCGTGAGTCATCACAAAAAATATTAAACTAGACTATTAAGACACAAATGTACGTTGATTCTTTATTGTCTTTTTTTTTGCATAGGAAACATTTTTTATTCAATTGATCAAAAGATGGTGTCAGGATTACTTGAGTGAAGGGCTGAATATTTTCGTGAGTTACTACTAACAATATCCAGTGTTCATTGAATTTACTGTGTATGCATAGTCATTAAAAGGAGGGAGATGACAAGACAATTCACTTTTTATAAACTATTATAAACATCCATGTGGTGTAGCTATGGTGTTTCTTTATGAACAATCTAACCATATTTTGCATCCATGAACTTCTCTATCTGACAATTTGACTAAACTAAATGACAAAGTACTATTTTTGTAGATAAAATTTGTATGTTATTACAATTTTTAATGTTTGACTATATAAAATCCAGCATCACACTAAAGTCTGTTCACATTCACGATGACCTCAAAATTAGGATGTAATTACTTTATATGTACTATAGTGTATAGTTTAATGTCATAAGGTTAATATAATGTTTATACTGTAACTCAATAATGAAGCATTGCATTGAAATATAATATGCATTAAAAAAATGGGAACAAGGGTGGATTGAAATTGGGGTGGGGGTGTTTGGGGCAGAGCCCCTCCCCTGTATTATTATATTGTATATAATAATGTATAGTGTAAAAAGTTTTGTCTAAAGGACCAGGAATCAATCCTTTTGTATTTGTCCAGTAAGTAAGCCTCAGAACTCTCCAGTTCATTGAGTGCAGACCTGGATGTAGAACATTTATCTCATATGATATCATGCACACACAAGTGTACATATTGCTTGAAATAATCTGAAATCATAAATTTGCCCCTGTGGAAGGATAGTAATACCACAATGGTGTAAATAAAAAGATACTTATTGGTCTTTCCATACTGTGGTAATCTACTTACATGTATACTTCTATAATATGTTATGGACATAGTTTTCTTTACCATTATTTATTTCAATTTAGAAGTATCATAAGGTCTAGAGGCCCAAATTCGCAAATTAGTCATACTATACTATCATATGTGTATGTATTACTACTTACTATAATAAAAAATAAAATAAAAAAAAAGGTTTTTTGGGGGGGGGGAGGGGGGTAAGCCTCTTGACCTCAGTCTGTAATTATAATAATGAGCTTTTCATAATTATATATAGAAAAAAAAATTGTTTAAGTAACTTGGTTATCAATAACAGCAATCTAATATTAACTTTATAATAGCAACAGTCTCAACTAAAAATGTAACCAACTTATATAGCTAACACCCTGACTTCCAGCATACTTGTGTGATCTTTTCGCTGAGACCTTTGATGTATGGAAGCACTAAAATTCTTGAGTCTGTTTCTTTCTTTGTTGCTGTTGATGTCTTGGTTTTCAATGCTGGCTGTATCTTCTTCAGTGGGTATCCATTTGCTAGGAAAACATCCTCCAAATTCCTGATTTCCTCAAACTTTGTTTCTTCATATACACAGATGTTCTCCACTCTTCTTCTTAGGCAACTGACAATTCTGATTTTTGTTCTTGGGTGGTAATGCGATCTATAGTTAAGATATCTGTCTGTGTGTGTTGGTTTTCTATAGACCGTGGTAGATAGGGAATGTTTTCTTTCAACCAGAACATCCAGAAAGGAGATCCTGTTGTTGTCTTCCGCTTCCATGGTGAACTGGATTCTTCCATGTAAACCATTTATGTGTGTCAAGAACTCCTCAAGATGTCTTCTTCCATGTTGCCAGACAACGAAGGTGTTGTAAAAAACAACGGTACCATACTTTCAGTTGTTGATCAGCTGTTGTTATGGCAGTAGACTCAAAATCTTCCATAAATATGTTGGCAACAAATTAACCGGTGAGAGTGCAGTTCCATCCTTTTGTTCGCATATGAGGTTTTTGTACTGGAATTAGGTCAATTTCAAGCACATTTCAGTTAGATGACAAATCTGTTGTACTGAAAAGGTGGTTCTATCTTCCAATGAATCATCACTTTCCAATCTTTCCTTAATTATAACCAGGGCATCTTCAATTGGTATCTGAGTAAGCAAGCTTTTGACATCAAAGCTCACCATCAGGTCCTTCTCCTTAAGTTGTAGGTTTCTAATCTTCGTTGTGAAGTGAGATGAGTTCTTGATGTATAAGTCTGAGTATTCGATGAGTGGCGAGAGAATACGACTAACTTCCTTGGCAAGATTGTATGTTGCAGATCCGATGGTTGATAGATTGGACAAAGTGAAACTCCATCTTTATGGATCTTAGGAAGTCCATAAATCTTAGGGATTATTGTGTTGTTTGGGGCTAATCTTTTTTTCAATGATGTCAGAAGGTTTCCCTATTGTTCAGCGCTTCTTTGATTTTCTTCTCAATCTTCAGAGTTGGATTTTTCTTTATTATTCTATAATCATCTTGTTTTAGTAGATCCCTCATCTTGTTATTATATTCTTCTCTGTCCATTACCCACTGTGGCATTGCCTTTATCTGCAGGAAGTATTACTATGGTGTTATCTTTCTTCAATTCCTTGATGGCTTCTCTTTCCTCATGGGTAAGGTTGGGTTTCGGAGGCTTTGCTTCTTCTAGACACTTCTTTACTCCTTCTCTCAATGATTGTCCATCTTCCATCATCTTTGCGAACTCCTCAGTCCTAGCAATGATCTCCTTTGCAGGTATTTTCTTGGTGTTGTGGCAAAGTTAAGACCTAGCGATAGTACTTCTTTCTGGTTCTCACTCAATTCCTTTATGCTAAGATTCACCACTAATTTGCTCTGATTCAGCGAGCGTCTCTTCTTAATAAGATGTTTCTCTTTCTCCAGTCATTTCGCCAGTGGAAGCTCACGTGAGTTTTATTTTCAGTGTGACGTCATCAATGGCGACTTTTTGCTGAAAGGGACCGCTCTGAAGAACCTGGTGCTGGTGACTTTTAAAATATATTTGTCGGCTGATTTCTAACTTCTACATGATTATGAAGTATAATGACCTATTTTAAGTAAGTTATAATTAAGTAATAATGATATATGAATTACTATGAGCCAATGTGACAATCTCCTCTCATTTATATGTCTCGCATTTCATTGGATATCTTCTTGATGAATAATGGGAACAAATAGATTTTTGCAATATTGTTTGGTAGTTATATGTTGTTTGCATTTGTGAAATTTCATTGAAATAGCATTGTCGGAAACAAAACCTGCTCAGTTTGAATGATGCATGTATGTATAACTTGTTAATGACTAGTCAAATAAATGGAATTCTGTTGTTTTCTTGTTTTTTTTTTTTTTTTTTGAAGTTTCAGCGTATTAAACTGAGTTGTCAGAAATGAAATATTACTGGTTATAATACTATAATTATATATAATTTATGTACTAACACAAATGTACACACTGTTAAGAAAACACCAACTCAAAGTTTCAAATGTCATTAAAGAGTTTAAAAGATAATTTTAACCTAGGCCTCATCATCTGTTACATTTTCATTGTCCTGGTAAATATCATCATTTAAAATGAAATCAGCAAGTTCATCAAAGTCTTCGTCGTCTAGCCCATTATTGTACAATTCTTCCCATTCTATATACTGTGCCTCGGATATATTACTTTCGTTTGGCAAGTCTTCAGTGTTTTCACAGTTTATGCATTGACATCCTTCCCTACAGGTTTCCTTGTTCTTCTTGCAACTGCACCTTGCTGTTGTGCATCCTGTCTTGCATTTACATCCTTGAAGCAGTATTTCCACCCTTTTGCGAATTGACTGCATATTTTCATCTGTGTCCCAAACCACCTTAAGATTGCCATCATCCAATCTCCAGCCGTAATTTGTGATATCTTCAAGGACCATTATATTCTTATCAGCCTGCTGCCACATGTGAGAAATCCAACAACTTCTCTTCCAATGAAGGTACAAAGCATCACTAGACGGTATCATTTCATTTTCAAATTTTATTCTGTCCCAGATGTTTTGCCTTATGTCATTTAACCAATTTAAATGCTGTTCTTTGATGGTTTGGCTGTGGGTAATAAATTTGTAGAAATGTGCTTCTGGAGATGAAGTTTCAAAGCCAGTTGCATGTTTCTTGAAATAAATTGTGCCTATAAGTCGGATAAATGCTAGAAAACCAATTTCATATGTTTTCTCTTTTAAACTAGTATCTGCAAGTGTTCCTGGAGTTTCGGGTTTATTTGATGTAATAAAAGAAGCATACTGGAAAAAATATCTCAAAAAGCTTGCTTTGCCAATGTTACTAAAAAATGAAATGTAATCGCAACCTGATGTTATGAACAGCATTTGTAGGATATGAGGTAGAATGTAGGGGTTGATACCTGCTAAGTCAGGATCACGGATTAAAGCGTGTACAAATTCAGTCACATTCAGGTATTTTAATTCTCTACAATTCATTGGATTGACTTGTACAATGACATTTTTATTATTAACACATAGTAATGGGAGGCCTATGTGATACACATCTGTATCAGGTGATATTACCAGTATGTTTTGAGACTCAGTTTGCTTGACATGGAGCCAAATTCTTGTGTCTGTTTCCTCTGCATTACAGGTATAAGCAGGGTCTGGTTGAGGACGATTGCTGCCTGTGACAAACCATGCTGTATTGGATATGTCTCCTTCAAAGCATCCTGCTATGAATAGTGTCTGGTGAGGTTGAAGGTAAGTGCCAGTGTTGGTAAGAAGGTGATGGCCAATAAATTTTACTAAGTTACGTTTGCATTCTCGACAATTCAGAAAGGTTTCACGCCATTTCTCAGGAAAAATTTTTGTATTAGATGTCAGATCATCACAGCAATGATCATTTACAATTATAGCTTTGGCATCTCTTCTTTTCTGTTCAAGAGATTTCGGAGTGTTTTTTATTTGACCTGGATTGTCAAAAATTACATGATTTTCATTTGTACCCCTTTTAAACTGTGAAAGAATATATCTTGTGACTAGAAACTTACAGTAATCAGAAAGGGTTTTGTGGCTGTTTAATGGAGTTGTATTAATCATGAACATTCCTTCCATGACAGTGCAGTCAGGAGTCCAAGGAATCTCATTTGTGAAAATGGGTGGCAGCGAAGATTTATATCTTATTTCTATGTTCTTTGTAGTGTAACTCTTTTGTCCTTTTAATGGATTCCCTTCATGGTCACTTATTGCTAATGGTAGTTCAATTAGTTGCTCTTGTAGAGTGTCAATAGGTTTCCCAGTTCGTTTAGAAAACTGCATTTTTTTCCTCATGGTGGAAAGAATTAGACGTTTATCTCTCTCTAACTGAGATATTTTACGAGTATTTCGTTTTCTTTCAGAGAAAGTTTTTAGGTGGTGTTTTCTGATTGGTGCTTGTACACTTGGTTCTTTCAAAATGACTACAGAGATTCTTTGTAGGAAGTTACGCTGGCCAATTGTTCGAAAGTTTAAAAGATCATGACTTTGATCAGAGGTGGCCATGATGTTAGTGAAGGGATTAAATAATTCTTTGTTTTCTCTGTTTGTAGCAAAGAGAGAATGGTCTTTAATACATTTCATTTGAATCTGTATATTTTGCTGGCATTTATGGTCATTTCTGTTTGAAGAAATTGGTGATTCCATTTGACCAGTTTTGTCACATTTACTTGGAAAAAGCTGTGAGGTTAGATTTTCTAAAGTTTTTGTCCTGTATGGTATATAACGAGCTATTCTACTAATGTAGTCTGGGTTTGGCTTTACAATTGCAGTCTTGCATGCTTTGTTGATTAGCATTTCATGGGCTTCATCAATGGCAACTGCATGCCATGGCCTTCCTTTAATATGAATTACAAAAGCTCCCTGTTGAAACATTGTGATGATAGGAGATGGCAGACACAGAATGTCAGCTAGATGTTGTGAAATGACCTTTTGGTATGTTGAATGATTAAAAACTGTGAAAAGTGGTGCCATTTGCTTCATACATGCTACTCTTAAATTCCAATCCCCACTCCTTAAAGCTAAAAATAGTCCAACATAGGACAATGCATCTGTGAACACAAACTGAACCCAAAATTTCCATGTTTTGTCTCTAGTTGCCATTAACTGAATAAACTTTTTAAAATCCTCAAAAAACTCGGTGGTAGGCTTACTATACTCTGATAATTTAGCGTTAAATTCTCTGGCAAAGTTACTTGATTGTAATGAATTTATAGAATTCAGTAGTAATTGTAGTATATATGCTGAGGTGTTTTGGGATCTAGAGGTGTTTATATCTCGAGAATCCAGAAACGTTTCAAGCATTGCTCTATACATTGCCTCCCAAACTTCTAGTATAAACTGATGTGTTCTCTTAAATTGTCCACAACTCTGAATGGAAGCCAATGGATACCCACATGTTTTAGCTAAAGCTTTTAATCCACTATCATAGTATGCCTTCATTAGTGGTAACTGATAGTTTTTGAGTAGATGCCAATCACCTGGATAAGGTATTACCCACTTAAGTGCTTCTCCGTACTCAAACTTTAGTGAAAGTATCAATTCATATACTTTCGCATCTCCTGCCACTACTAGCATTTGCTGGCCTTTTTCAATAATGTACTCTTCATATAATCGTTGTAATAACTGTGTAATTGTGTCCTTGCTGTCTGCAACAGCATCCATCACATCTACATACATAACTTTAGATTTTTCTGTGTGAGTAGGTCTGATAACTGAAAAAAAGTTCTGGATGTTAATAAATATTTGGTCAGTGCTATTCTTATAGAGTGTAGTCTGATAGAGCATGTAGGTGTTGGTGTCTTTTTGCAGATCCCTAAGTGCTTGTAGTTCATCTAAACTTACATAAAAATCAGCTAATGTTTTTTTCTTTATACATGCAGGTTGTTGTATCATGTGGTCGCACATCATTTGGATGCTTAAGTGGGAAGGTGTGTCTTTTGTGGTATCACTATTCTCAGTTCCAGTACGCATTCTTCTCTGTATCTTTGGAAGTGGAGATCTGGTTAGTTTCAGTGGAGATGGTACAGGGGATGGTCTCTGTGTTCGTTTTCGTGGATGTATTTCATTCGCTCCATTTAGATTTGTAGCATTAGACATTGTTACTGTGTCTACAGATATCTCCATTGGTGTTACATGTGGTTCTATGACACTATCATGAATGGAAATATTACTAGCAGACTGCATGATCATGGAGATAGAAGGCAGGGGTTGCACAGCTTGTACTGTAGTGCCATGCCAGCTGCTGTTGTGACTGCCTCTGAATGTACGTGCATAGCTGTGCAGAAAGTCAATATTATCTGCTGATACCATTGTAAAACTATCTGCTTGTAGGCACTCTGTTTTTTGGGCACTATCTACTGTATATTGGATAAAACGAGAAAGAACATCTGATGATGAGCAAATACCTAATCGATTTAAAATTCTAATAAGTAAGGCAGACCCACCTTGGCTTTCCACCATATCTGTAATAAGTGTATGTAATGGCATACAGCATCGGTCATCAGTGCAAAAAAGTATAGTAGAAAAAAGAAAAAGGCGGCGTATCCGTTTGCTTTCATAAATATGAGATGAAGGATCATTCACCATTGATGTTCCACGACATTCTGATACTGACTTTGTTAATGTACAGACAGCACTCCATAGATCTGAGTCTATTTGTTGGATAGAATTGTTGATATTAAACTTACTGTAGTCAAATGGAATTTTAGCATCAGTTGCCAAAAGGGTTTTTATTGATGAATGAATACGCTTATTTAGATTATCTAAAACTTGGTCACTATAGTCCTTTAATTTGCATGTATTCTCAGGGATATTATCATCTGATTTATTTATTTCTAGGCCTCTTATTTTCCATAATAATTGAGATATTACAGATAATAAGTCTGTGTTTGGACGGTAAATTAAAGTCCCATACTTGCGAACTTTGCAGGTAGATGCTATATGTTGTTTAAGATTGACAGTTAGTTGAAGGAGTATCCACCTTGACGTAACTAATTCTTTTGCATTTACACTATCCTCCTTTTGTTTTATTCTGATGATATGACAAGCATGACTATTGAAAATATCATTTATCATGGGTAGTAAAAGAGCTTCTCTGTTTAGCAATTTTTTACCAACGTCAATAGTAGTTTTTATCATTGCTGCATTAGCAATATCTTCAGTTGTAATTATTTCTTGTAGTTTAGGAAATTGGTGTGACAAGGTGCTAATTGTTTGTGCTAGATCACTATCAGTGCTTATTGAATTATTGCTTTGAAGTAATAAAAGGTGAGCCTTATAGCAGTTGTAACACACTTTATCATTTTTCCCAATGTCATTATCAAAGTCTGTTTTTTCTTTTAGTAATCGTGTTATTACATCAGGCTCGGGACATGGACGTGATTGTGTATGCTTAAGGGACATATTACAAGTGGAACAATTCCTCTGTATTGGCTGATATACTTTGTATACAATATTGTAATGATGCCTGCATAATGGTGTTGGTGTAGGGATTGAGTTCAATTTACATATTAGGCTTGCTTCAGAGAAAAGTGTCGGCAGGTCACAATGCATACCAATATTAGAATATATTGCATTTTCATGACACTGCACTACACAGCATTTCCCACTCACGGTCTGATCGGCCACCTTTTGCCAACGAGGAATGTAGCTATCATCTTTTAAGACTCTAGTAATATCACTTCTACATGCTTTACATACTAATGCATCAAAAGGTACCTCCATGGATGTCATTAGATCACGGGCTGCATTATTTGTCCACTGTGATGGAGTTGAGACTTGCTGACTGCATTTCTTGCACAGACAACACCTAGAAATGTGTGTACTCATCTCAGCAAAGGACAACTGTCGTTTAGTACATCTTGTTCCACTGGCCATTTTCTGCAACACATAATTTATATAACATGCAAGATTTTACATAATGTACAAGCCTTATCATAATGATACTTACCACAAATTTATACAGTACAAACAGCAACACGCGTGTGCAATTTACTAACACGTGTGTATCTTCAAAATTTGTTACGAGAACAGCTCCAAATTTTGTAAGGGTCATGCCCCATCTATTAGCAACCACTATGTGCAATTTCATCGCTCCAGCGTTGTCGGAAACGGCACCTGCTCGGATATAGCAAATAGTGTCATGACAGACAAATTGGCTAATATCTCAATGTGTGAGTGACTGGTTGCTTGCAAACTTGTTTGAAAGGTAGTGAATGGAATGATGATAATGCATGTTGATTTTTGTTACAAGAGAAAAGACAAAAACAAAGTTATAGTACAAAACAAAATCTCATGAATAATTAATTAACGGAATAGCCTCAAGTGGTCCTGCAAATAAAATTGCATTACGGTCAATTACTTCCGTTCCAGTGGCGGTGTGACTGTCTCTCTTAGCAGGTTGTCAAACTTTGACAAAGTAGGTGTGTCTCTTTCCAGTATAGCTCCGCCCTTTTATTAATCTTGCATGCCACTCCTTTTTTCGTCTTATATCTCCGATTCTCTTTCTTAGCAGGGTTCTTTGGATAACTCTGTACGCCTTTTTAGATTTCACTGGTGTCTTCAGGCGTAGCCCTTTGGGAATGATGTAGTTGTTCTTGCATCTCAATAAAAAGGTGCGGTGGTTTCTGTGTTTTGCAAACTTCATCTGTAGTCCTCATAATCCGTATGCTAGCTTTATGGTTGCTTGTTCAGAGCGGTCAACACAATAAGGAACCTTTATGGTATTTATATCTGAATAGATAATAAAATAATTTCAATTATAAATTTATAATTGGAGGGAAGAGATTTAACTATACTTTTGAATCACAAGTCCTATTCTCTCCTTTGATATGTGCATTCCCGTACAGTGTCAGATCTATTGTGAAAACTATGCTGACAATTTGATACAAGGATTGTCTCTTACAATTAACCCAAGACAGTATTGTCAGGTATGTAAAATAATGAAGGCTTATAAAGTTACTTATATATATATAATTGTTATCTATAGCAATCATTACAAATCTTTTCACATTGCAGATAATAGAGTTATGCTCGAATTCCACTCAACCCTTGATTGGTCAATAACCATTCAAATTCTCGACCAGAAATGATCGCTAACTTTTATAATAAATAATTACATATTTGTAGCAGTTGATTTTTTTCAGATTTGAATTAGAGATTTTTTTGTATGCATTTCGTTTTTTCTTGTTTTTAGTATTTTGTTACTAAAAGTAGCTATGATGTTAAATGCTTGTATGATTGCAGTTACTACATAAACAAGTTGTGATGCTACTATGAGTGCCTCGGTTCCACTGGTAGGGATATATGTTATAGTTTGCCTCGGTTTCACTGGTGGGGATATATGTAATAGTTAGAACATGCCACCAAGGGGTGTATCAGATATACACAAAAGAAAATTCATAATCCCAAGGGATTATGGCTTCTCAGGATATAAACCTTATTAGTATATACACAGAAACTATTTCTCTTCCATCAAGTAGCAGGGTCTGGTTAGTTAACAGAAGGTACTCCTGACTAGCATGAAGGGAATTGTAATTTCATGCCAGTGTAATCAGTTTCATTAGTCTCGTGGGGCTGACGACCCGGGACCATCTGGAAATTCTCATCACAAAACTGTGGCATATTATTAAATGACAATACTAGGCTATTAACTACAAATAATTATCGAGTAATTGATAAAGCAGAATGCTCTGTTATTCACGGTGATGTTTGATGATAGCTGTTGATATGGTCCTGGCTCTATGACAGAGAACAGACTCAATTTGGCATGGTGACTATCCTCATTCCTCAGAGTCATTGTCAACAAAGTTTGAAACAAAAACTGTGAATGAGTACGTTTTGATCTTGCTTTATCAGTGTTAACTATATGTAAATTCAGAATTCATGCAAATGCCCTCCTATTACTCAGTTTTAACATTCTAGCTATTCAACTTCACACCTATAATTTTCGTGAATAACACTATCAATTATTTAATAATAGTCAACAAGTTCATTAAATTAGCAGAAGCCACACACAATATCTTTTCTCTTTGGTCATCAAGAAAATCCCAAACATTGAAAATGAAACCATTGGGGACAGTGGTCACAGCCAACCCAAAGGTTTTCATCCCCATTTTGAGACTGAAGTTTGCACTTTTGACAGACATTTTCTAATACAGAAACATACTAGAATATAAATTGTATTAGTCAAAGTTGTAAGCTCACCATCAATATGTTCAATGTCTTTGGAAAAGGTATAAAACAGAATCAAAATTAATACACAATACTATATACATTGAAAAAATCATGATTGTCACATTAGGTAAAAGATGATCTGTACATAAAAAATCATAAAGATGAATACTGCTTACTTACATATTCACCAAAGCCAATTTGAGAAGTTCATCTTGAGTACAACTTTATGACTGCTGAAGAAACATTTGTCTGGCTTAGTCGATACAAGCGAATTCTATGCAGCATGAACAAAGTTTATCACCTTTACTTTCTACATCAGATTGTATACATGTATACAGAAAAATGTTACAAAGTGAAAGAAAGTTCTTTCTCCCTAAATCAAAGGAGAAAAGGGATATATCTACGTAATATTAATTGCGACTCTGTTATTATTATAGACTTATTAATTATAATTATATAATTAAAACCCAAAATTTCGCTGCGTGCTATTATATATATGACGTTGTAAAGCTACGAAGCTACAAAGCTTTGAACTACGAAGCTCTGAAGCTCTGAAGCTGTGAAACTACGAAGCTCTAAAGCTACAAGCTGTGAAGCTACAAAGCTGTGAAGCTACAAAGCAGAAGCTACGAAGCTTTGAACTACGAAGCTCCAAAGCTCTGTAGCTATGAAGCTCTGTGAAGCTACGAAGCTTTGAAGCTAGAAGCTGTGAGGCTGTGAATCTAAGAAGCTACGAAGCTGTGACTATGAAGCTCCAAAGCTGTGAAGCTACGAAGCTATGACAATGATGCTGAAGCAGTAATTAACTTAGCATTAATGGAAGCAGTGAAGCATATAATCTATAGAGAAGATTTGTTTTTCCATATCTTAAACCTTGCCATGTGTAAAGAGTTGTATAATCAATTTGGTTATTTCTTCAGACACTACGTTTCAATGTCTGAAGAAAATAATTTGTACAGTCTCACTAAACAGCGTTGTGGATAAACAATATTCTCATAGTGTGTCTCCAGCAACAGTTCGACAGAAACATTCGTTTCTTCTTGGCCTTCACAGATACTGGTAGTGTCATACAGCTGACTTGCCCCTAGCAAAACTGAGTAACACTCTCCCTCGACTTGATCCATAGTAGAGAACGAGAAACAATTACTAATGAAGGCCTGGTTTGCGCATGCGCAGTTAATCCTATTGCATTCTTTTAAAGCGCAAAAGCCGCACCATTATATAAATACTGAAAAATTTCGCCCTCACCTTGGCCGCGAATTTTGCTAAGACCCTGCTTCTAAAACGTTGTACGCCCATTAGCCAGTGGTAACATTTAGTTGTGTTTTCATGACCATGTAGGCATGAATTCCCTTATTAGAAGTCTTCTCAAAATCAAGAAAGAGTAACCACAAAGGACATCCAACCTCCATATAATTACGCTCCTCTACGCCCGTGTACTGAATATATAGCCAGCAGTGTCGTAGCGATATAGCAGTATAAGCAGTCTGCAATCATTTATGGCAGGTATTGAACAAGACAAACCTTTTCTTGTAACCATAGAGGGCCACTGCAGTTACTGGTTGTTAGATCCTCCCTCGGATAATACTCGCATCGTCAGAGATATTGTGAACAATTTAAAACAGTCTTGTGATGTGGCTTTACTCACTGACCATGCAATGCTACGTGCTTTAGTGGATAATGCCATCAAAGCCATTCAGGAATACTTCAAAAAATACCAACAAATCCAGATTGCTAGTCAGTGTAACCAAGTCATGAAACAAGCAGAAATCTCGGCAGTCTATCTTGCCCATCTGCAGACATCTGTCAACTTTGTAGTGTCTAATCAATATTATGCCATGCGGTGTCTCTTTTACCACCATCCCCCAATGGAACTAGAGGGGAAGAATAATCTTTGTTGGATTGCTAATGTAGCCAGCACAATTGCTGCTATTGCAAATAAAGTGGCCTGTTCCTGTAAAAAGTCAGCACAAGTTGTGCTGGAGGTCGTTTCTTTCATGCACCAGAAGAAAGGTATTACCAATACACATGAGGTTCTAGATGAATTAACTGAAACACAAACATTTGTAAAGCGGGAACAAAAAGACATTTCGGCTCTCTCCAATTTGATAAACAAATCAGCTATCTTCTGGGAAACATTAGGAACCCACTGCACTGAGTTGAAAGTGCTGGCTTGTCAAATAAATACAACAGCTAAGCTTTATCCAATGCAAGCTGACAAATTTGAGCAGTTTAAACAACAGGTTACCAAAGCTAGCGCTGGTTGGATTGCCTTAGGGAAGGTGTGCAGTGCATATCTTAATCGTATTCCTTCTAAACTTTTGAAGTATGTTAAAAATATGCTTCCCTGCTCTACTAGTTTTGAGCACTTTGTAAAACATCTTGATATCCATCTTGAAGTAGTAAATTCCACATTGAAGGGAAAAGATTACGAAATGCAGGATGAGTTGAAAGTTTATAGTACATGGGTAAGACCAGTGTCTTCTGGTGGGGCAAAATGCCTTGAAGCTGCTAAAGTAGTGGTAGATTTGTTTCATGAAGGAAATGCTATGAAAGCTGAGAAGGCAATAGTAGACTTAAAATTGCAAAGTGAGATACTGGCCGCAAAGAGTGAAATGTTAGCTCGAAAGTTGGAGGTGCTTGAACCATATTGGGTTTATCAGCAAGAGAAATTAATGTCATTGGTTGGAGATTTGGAGGAAGAAATAAGACATAAAGTGTTTGAGAAAATACAACTCCAGATGGAGATAGCAAAGGAAGAAAGCAATATTTATAGCTATAGGAAGCTGAAAGAAAAAGCTGAAAGAGATCGGAGAGATGCAGAAGTAAAGAGAAGGGAGGCAGAAGAACGCATAACTTTGGCTAAGAAATGGTGGTGGGTTCCAGTTTATGGGCAGTATCTCTATATTAGTGATGCAATGCAAAATAATCAAGTAATTGAGAGACAAGAGGCAGAGAAAATCACTGATTTCCAGTCTCAAGATAATACTCTGGAATTCAATGTACAGAATGCCAGAAGCCGGATTTCTGCTTTCCAAAGTAAAAGTGCATCGCTTAATTCTCAGATCACTAATCTAAAAGCTGAGTATGATTCGCATTTTCAAAAACTTCAGGAATTGAAGATAGCAACAGCATATCTTAAAGAAACAGTAACTTTCTGGAAGGGGTTTGTTTCTGCAACACAGCATGGAGAAAATCAAGCGAATTGTCTTGCAAGACTCATTGAACAGGCTAACAGAGAAGATGACCCAGATCTTATATTTAAAAGTAAGGATAGTGCAATAGCAGCTAAATCGTTTTCACAAGCATGGGAACATGTAGAGCGATTTCTAGTTGAGGGTGAATCCAGAGTAATAGCTTACAACTTTGAGTGTGCAGTTTGTCAAAAATCTCTTCGTGGTCTTCCAATGCCAGTTGATGAAAATAATGTAGTGTGTAATGAATGTGCACATAGACTTATTGAGTGAACAAAACTTATACAATGTAATGATTATTAATATTTTAATCACTATTATACAGTACTGTATATAACAATATTTAATTTGTAATTTAGTTATGTTTGTGCACATTGATATAATTTAAACATTACACCCATGACCATATGTACCTAACTCAAACAACATGGATTTTAACATATGTATAACAGTCAGGGGATTCTGTCGAAACTACTTAATTGCTATTGCAAGTAAATAGGATAACTCTTTACAACACCCTCCCTGCATATTAATTTAAGCATCTGTACAAACTATACAGTTGAATGTATGATAATGAAATTCAGCATTCGGTCAGAATTTGGTAACTTGCTATTATTTTGTGATAAGCTTATGATTTGAATTGCAGCCATATGTATTAATGTTGTTTTAGTTAACTATAACTAAAACCAGTTTTAGTAAGGTATTGTGACTTTTAGTTAACTGAACTATAACTAAATTACAAGTCTATTGCAATAACTATAACTAACTAAAATGAAAATTGGCCAATAATGGGCACTTTTAGTTAGTTAACTACAACTAAAACCTTTTAGTAAGTCTAAAATTAATTAAACTATAACTAAAATTAAAAGTATGAGAAACTGGACATACTATAACTAAAAGTAGTTGTTATTATCAAACTAAAACAACTCTATTATATATTATTATATAGTGTGTAAAAGCACAATTAATATCTCTTGAATAGTTAATAAATGAGCTGCATTTGTTCTTTGTTGCATAATACATAAAATATAAAATTAATAGTTATGATGAAAGCATTTTGCTGTAGTACAATTTATACTTCCTTTAAAAAAATATTGTAATGTTTCTAATGGAAAGTACAATTGTATTTTCCATTAGAAACACAAAAAAACTGATGTTTCTAATGTAAAGTACCATGTACTTCCATTAGAAACATAATGTTCACTATATATGACAGCATATACAAACAGGATGTTATGTATCGGTTTAGTGGGCTGCTTGTCACATGCTAAATTAAAGAGGTGGAAATTTTACTGCCAACATTATAATAATATATATGATCATAATAACAGTATGTATAATATATATAATTATGTATAATATATAATTATGTATATGTGACCATAGAATCTGATGCGAAAATCAGTCATTTGTCAAATAAGGATTTTGTGAAATGCTTGTATTTAAATTTAAATGTTCATTATTCATCGATATTGTACAAGTAGCCAACGAAATGGTATCCAGGAAAAGGAACTATTGTTCTACACAATACCCAAATTTAGTTAATTTACCAGTCAAAAATGGGGAAGGATAAAAAGGCGTTTCCGCAGAAATGGCGGAAACTGATAATAAACATCAAATTTGTGATGAACAAAATCATGTTTAGCAAAGTTGTTGATGTTTATAAAGTCATCGATAGAAAGTCATGGATGTTTAACAAAAAATGAGGGGGGTCTGGGGTGGCAGAGCCCTCCCCAGTTTAGGCCCTGGGATTGTTAGGGTTATCATCCATGTTGTTTGAGTCAGGAAAGGCGAATATAGACTCAAACAACATGGACGATAACCCTAACAATCCCAGGGCCTAAACTGGGGGAGGCGGAGCTGCCCCAGACCCCCCCCCCCCCAGTTTGTCAGGATTGCCATTTCTGCGTTTCCACCGTTTCCACTGTTTCTGCCTTTTCCCTTCCCCGTCAAAAATAGCTGAGTAACGGACATTTAAATATAAGGGTTTGACAAAATGTCTATTTCACAAATGACTGATTTTCGCATCCATAGTCATATATATATATATATATATAATATATAATTATGTATATGTTAAACCCCATGTACTCTATTCACTCCTAGGCAAAGCCAAGGAGTGGCTAGACCACACTTACATGGGGTTTAACACATTTAGACTCCTTGTGCACACTCTGATATGTGTGAATACATTAGCAATTTTAACGACTTTCTAACTATAAACTGTATTCATAGTCCAAGGTTATATAATGAAGCCTTTCTGTTGAAAAATATAATAGTTTTTGGAGAATAGATTACAGCTAGTTGCCATGGCAATGAAGTCTATATAATATGTAATGTTTACGAACATTATGTTTACTGCAAACACAATGTTTAGCTACATAATGTTTATTATGGTATAAAGCAATAGAAAACTTTCAACTCATAACAAAATATTAAATAATAATAATACAGACTGTGCATGATCCAAAACAGAGGTAAAGGGCCTGAGAGATCAGATTAAGCCCTGTCAACCATACTATAAACACTATAGTGTATTTGTTTTCCTTGAAAATTTCTATAGATCTATCTAACCACATCAAATGGTAGGATACACTATGTTATTACTAGAGACATAGTTAATTTGGCCTGAGATACATTGTTTATATGTATATAATTATATATAATTATATATATATATATATATAGCATGCTACCATGGCAACCGTTTGATGTGGTTAGGTCTTATATTTTTGTATATAGACCTGTGAATCTTTAATCTATCAGCATACAATATATTGTATATAGTACACTTACAGTTCTTATATAAAACAATATAAAACCTTGGTTTAGTGTCCTCGGATGTGATATAGCCCTCGCAGGCTCGGGCTATATCACATCCTTGGACACTAAACCTCGGGTCTATATTTTTGTATATAAGACCTGTAAGTGTACTATATATATTACATACAAGTCACGTTTTCTCATTCTCGGTCACATATATGTATATATTATATATATATATATATATATTATAATATAATATATATATATATATATATTATATATATATATATATATATATTATATTATAATATATATATATATATATATAATATATACATATTATATATAATTATATACAATTATATATAATTATAATATATATAGTATATGTAACAGTTATACCACAGTGCATAGACAATCGTCATGGTAATCTTTGATGTACTGTGGGAGATATATGTCGCCTGTAGACAGGGAGATTTACTGTCTAGACGTATTTACACAGTTTTTATAGTAAACACTAATTGGTATAGTACTATGGTTTCCACTTGACAACAGTGATGTTAAATGTGATTTAATTGCATACTTTTGTGTTACTATGTATGAAATACATGTAGCCCTGCAGTTGTGGGCATATGACACCTGCGAGATAATTGGTCGAGGGCGTAGCGTGTTATATGCCCATAACTGCCTCCAAACATGGCTATATCCTATACATCAACCATGGATAGGAGTTGTATATACCACCTGCTGTGGAGGAGGTATATCCACATAAACCTCTGAACACCACAGGGACGTGGTATATCTACCTTTGGCCTCATAGGCCTCAGGTTATATCCACACAAACCTCTTCCACAGCAGGTTATATACACTTCCTATTTATACATATAATTATATACACACAAATTTAAGTAAGGGAGTGGCTAGCTCTACCTCTATTTAGCTTGCACATGCCTTGAGTAAATCAGAAATGAGTTACTACAACAACCCAACTAATGAAGCTGTTTGGTTATTATGGACTGATTATAGTAGTGATTACAAAATGAGTTGATTCAAATCAGCCATTCTAGCATAGCCAAGAGGTCCAATTATTTCAAAATCTGGTGCTATATTAATTATGAAACAGTTGTAATATCACGAAGTGATATTACAACTGTTGTTATATAGTGTATGGTATGGTATGATATAAGAAGTGTATATGTTTGTGTTAGTTATATTAGGTTGCATACTTTCACACTGAATTATTAAATTATTTCTATTCTATGGTTTTTATAACTAGGGTAATACAGCTACTACAATATTCTGACAACCAATTTATATCTAAATGTTTGTTCAAATTATCACAAACCATAAGCCCGGTTTTCGCATATCTGGTGGTATATTATGTATGACATGCAGTTGAGATAGCAAACTGATTGCAATTGGTTAAAGTAACCAAAATGTTTTTGCAATGTGTGTTGTTGATAAAGCTACCTGATTGCAGCAGTTGAAGCCTTGATGTGAAGATATTGTGTTTTAAATATGTAGACATAAATATTGACCTTCACAGTCTTTTTCAATGTATGTACTTTAACAGTGTCAGGAGGTCATTACATATACACTCTAGGCAGTATAAAATAGTTTTGCTATCACACAAGGCTCACACAAATGAAATGGGAAATGAAATAATTAATAGTTGCAAAGACAGCGTGCATGATCGATCACTGATGAAACTGATTTAACAAGACATGTGAGAGTTTAACCCTTACAGCACTGAGCTTGTTTTTTCAAATTTCTTCCCATTTCCAACACTGGCAACTCTATTGCATATATTTTGGCCACCGTTCACTTTCTCTACCCCAAACTTGGCTCCTTTTCCGACATGGAGCACTACTTCTACCAACTTGCTTACCGGGACTCGAAGTCCCCACGCGCTTTGTAGGATTAAATCAAATGCAGCGCCTGGGCGGGGTCACGGAAACCACCATTTGCGTGGGCGGTGAGGGGGCTGTGCCCCCTTCGAACCACCATTAACGGGGGGACACCCCCTTTAAAATTCCCCCCATAGTCGTTATTTAGGCCAAAGGGCGGCCGAAAAACCAGCAACTTTTTTTTGCCATTTTCATGGGCTTGTGCCTGACACCAATTACAACTTAAGGATTTGGAGGGCTTCCTAATGCTAGGAACACACTCCGAACCACATAGGGGTGAAACGTCACATATATGTGACATCAGTCTTCTAAGGGTTAATGAATAATTAAATGAAATATATACAATAATAATTATCACTATTAATATTTTTTAGGATATAAATAAAACTGTTTCTGAAATAGCTCAGTAAAGGATAAGTAAAAACTTCTAATGATGACGTTGTTGTTTTGTTTTATAAAATATATCTAAAGAAATGGGAGGTGAATTTTTTTTTTCTTTGTAGCTAAAACCCATGTTGGGAAATTCATTAAACAAACAATTTAACACTCATTACACTTGCAAAACCTATGAATAAATATTTATGAAACTGTTAGAGTATTATATATATATATACGTATAATATTATGTATTAAGTTTGATGAACACAACTATTAAATGGGCTAAACAGTCTAATAGTTATAAGAGTAACAAACTTTATTTATTTTCAACAGTACAATTTAGCTTTAACAATAGCTATAACTATTAAAGTACTAGCATTATACAAGGTTCTATCTATAGATTTTTGTTTGGGGGTGGAGGTGGGGAAGCTAATCCCGCGTGCTTCTGCTTGGTACATTTTGTACATATAAGTCACAAAATGTGTGTGCATTATTGTGGTTAGACAGCCACCACCTCTCTACCTGGTGTATGACAACTGTTCTGCAAACCACTGTAGACACTATTTGGGAGTAATACTATAATTACCTGAATGTTTGGGGGGAAGCAGTAGATAGAACTCTGATATAACTGTTACTAACGTTATTGTTAACAGTTAATGAAATTATAATCAATACGTATAGTTCACTATAACTAGAACTAAAATGCCTACCATTACTTTTATAACACCACTTCCTGCCCACTTATCTACATGTAAATATATTTTCTCTTGCTTTCTGAGCAGAATTCTCCTGTATTAATGATAATACTTACTGTCAGTCAATGTTACATACATGTCACATGTTGTCGCTATATAGCACACAGAAAAAGGTGTGACACAGATAATAAATAGATTGATTAAATGACTTGTGAAGTATTTGTTGTTTGATAAACAATAATTTCATGCATTTTGTTGCATTGTGAAAGTAAACAATTCCACTCTATAATATTATTATTAAGTACCACTGTACAAAAAGTTGTTTGGTACATTATGTGATCATGTCTGCTCCATACAGTATTTTCTACATATTTACTCCATGTGTGCCCTTAATTGCAAAATATGGAGCAAAACACAGAACATATATATAATGTGATACACATGAAATGTGTATGCAAATACAGTCCCAACACAATGTTTTATGCAGTGTATTGTAATAAATGTATACATACTACTTCCTCACTTGTAGTACAATGAATAGTAGGTAGGCATAACTAATTAGAATGGGGATTTGGGGAAAACCACTATCAAAGCAATATTTAGCAAGCTATATGTATATATAATTGTATAATTATTATAGAACTTCCGTTGAAATGATTGGTCAATGTGTGACAATATATCAGGGGATTGATGTTGATAGTAACCACATAATTTTAATCTGCCAGGAGAGGAAATGAAAATTTATTATAGTGTGTATTAGTTATCAAAATGGTACAGCACTATAGCTATGCATATGGGGTGCCTGATTTGATACTGCAAAGTATGCGTATATACCATCATGGTCAATGCAGACTGGCCAGAAAGCACTTGAACTTGTGCTTGTACTTGAAAGTACTTTAGTACATTTTTTCAAGTGGTTGGAAATATTTGAATTGTGTTTGTGTTTCTGCCTGTGCTTAAAACCACTTGGTAATATTTCTATAAACTTTAATCACCTTTTAAGCATTTATTTATGGCAAATATTTAGCTGTTCCTTATACAGTGGGGTTATTATTTGCATGGGCTAACAAAGAAAAAGACCCAGATCTTATATTAAAAAGTCAGGACAGTGCGACAGCTTCCAAGAACTTCTCACAAGCATGAGAAACCACAGAGCAATTGATATTTGAGGGTGAATGCAGAATGATAACTTACAATTTCAATCACATTTCTACCACAAAAAATGATTGGTCATTTCATGAAACTCATGAACATAAAATCAGCTTTGAAGTAACCAGGAATCATTATTCTTAACACTGATTTTTGTATTCATCTTTTATTATGGCCCGTAGGGCCATCCCTATGATTTCTTTTCACGGGGTTGAATCTAGTTATTAGAATACGGACGAGGTCTATTACATAATCCCTAGCAACGAGGGCGCCACGCCCGAGTGCGCCGGATTATATAAAGACCGCGTGCGCATTCTATAACTAGACTATATAGCCACCCACTTCAATTCAAACACTCGCCTTGCTACTTTCCAGCAACTAACGAAGGATAATGTCGATATATATGTCTTTCTTAGAAGTTCTTCTATACATGCAAACAAGTTAGAAGTCTGTATTGTTAAAAAATACGGAAGTATGAAGCTTAGCCAGAGTGTGGGCGTTGTCCTGGACGTTTCATACACTTGCCTCTGTGTTCTTCTGCAACTAACGAAGCATGAATTTCACATCTGTAACTTTCTTAACACTTCAACTCACCAGTAAAAGAAATTACAATCTTGAATCTTGTAAAATGCAAGAGTTATCGAGCTAAGAGCAGTTGTTTCTGTAACGCCCCGCCCACACAATTTTCTAATTTACGCATGCGCGATACTATTGGCTTGGTTACTGCGTCTGCGAAACTGGGAAGTTATAACACTTACAGTTTCTTAACCCGGGGGCTTTTGAAAAAATAATGACTTAATTTTAATAATAATTCCAACCACACCTACCGTGGATGTAATATATTAATGCGAGGTGTGGCTCAGCATCTCATTAAAATCAAAACCTTCGTTGCAACTGAATACAAGCAATTTGCAACTTTCTCCAACTTCTGGAGCAATCTAACACTCACCTCAACCTTGCTTACCAATTACTGCAAGCACAGCATCAACTCAAGTCTGCACGCGAACGCTATTTGTCACTTATTCTCCCAACATCCCTTTCTCTCTCGCTAGAACCAGCTAGAAACCCAAGTCTATACATCACACAAACATCAACATAACGTTCTACTCTCCTCTCCTTTCACTTTTTTTTTTTTTTTTTTTTTTTTTTAAGTACTCTAAGCTAACTTCAAAGTAACATCAAAGGGCGGACACTTGAATCAAAGCACCGCTAGACCACATCCAACAAAGCGTAGGCGTTTTGAACAATAGAATGCCGACATGCCGCCACCACATTGGTATACTTCCGTAATCTACAGTAATTTGGGGTGTGGTACATCCAAGACCCAGTCATTGCAGTGAAATTTAGTAATGTAATAAGTAGGTGTGTTACTTCCTATCTGACAGGATGTTGTAAAATTACAACACTAAAAAACTGAAAGTGATAAACCGGTCTATAACTTCCAGTACGCGAAATATAACACATAGCAACAACATAGTAACAGGCTATATATACATATATATATATAATTATATATAAAGGCTGCAAAAACATAGTAACAGGCTATATATATATATAATTATATATATATCGGTTTATAACTTCCCAGTTTCGCAGACGCTGTAACCAAGGTAATAGTATAGCGCATGCGTAAATTAGAAAATTATGTGGGCGGGGCGTTGCAGAAACAATAGCTCGATAACGCTTGCAAAAAAAATTAGAATCTTGAATCTTGTAATTTTACAAGATTCAAGATTCTAATTTTTTTTGCTGGACAGTTGAAGTGTTAAGAAAGCTATAGATGTAAAATTCATGCTGCGTTAGTTGCAGAAAGACACCAAGGCGAGTGTATGAAAAGTCTAGGGCAACGCCCACACTCTAGCTAAGCTTCATACTTCTGTATTTTTTAACAATACAGACTTCTAACTTGTTTGCATGTACAGAAGAACTTCTAAGAAAGCCATATATATCAACATTATCCTTCGTTATTTGCTGGAAGGTAGCAAGGCGAGTGTTTGAATTGAAGTGGGTGGCTATATATCAGTTATAGAATGCGCACGCGGTCTATTTTACTGAAACATAATCCCGCGCACTCGGGCGTGCCGCCCTCGTTGCTAGGGATTATATTTCAGTAATAGACCGCGTGCGTATTTTATAACTATTTATAATATTATTCTTGTGTCCAATTGCGCGAGTATGCGTTGTATACGTAGTTAAGCCATTCCCGGAGGGCTCGGTCAATTAATGGGTGTGGCGCGTAGAAGAACGCGCGCTCGAATTCTACAGACCAGCAGAAAGAAAGCTGCCTGTAGCTAAGTAGCTTACGTAGAAACTGGAACTAATAGCTAGCTATTCTGCCTGAAATATATTCCTAAAGTTCTACAAGGTCCTTTGAAAGGTCAGGAGAGTAGATAATCAAAATCATAACTATAATAAGCTGTTGTCTTTCATGCTTGATAAAGTCAGCCATGCATGATTACTGAATGCCAAACACCACAAAGCAGTCATAGGGATACTTTTATCTTCACTTAAATTTGTAAAGCAATCATAGGGATGTTTTTTCTCTCTATGTACACTTGTTTTTACAATGCACTAAAGCAAATTGAAGGAAATGTTTCATTGTCATTTTAACTTTTGGTAGATTATCATAAAATAATTTTAAAAATGCATTTCATGTATGCATGAACAACAAGATTCACATGCATTGCTGTAATATGTACAATCACCAGAAGGCTGTTATATGATATGTGAAGTTATAATAATTACTGCTACAATGAAGTACCTTTGGTGCATGGCCTCGCCGCTGTAGCTTAAGGATAGGTTGCAATTGCAACAATTAAATAAATGAGATGCAAGAGAGAAAGTAACAAGCTTAAATTTGAATTTGTTGTTTATAATTATAAAGTTGATTGAGAAAGTTTTGTGTCTAGACTGGCTAAGATTATTTCTGATAAATATAAAAACACATAGAAGATGACTAAGAATGATTCTCCATCAGCTATACTGCTTTGCACTAGTATAATAACTATATTACTTACAGTCAAATTACATAATATACTCTTCCAACAAATATTCATTACCTCAATTCATTACCAAAAAATATATGCTACAACTGTCAGTTACTAAAGATAATTATCCTATAATGAATTGTACATTGTTACAACTACAATGAGCAAAAACATTGAACTTACAGTTCAAATATATGTAATTTGAAAGTCAAACAAAAGTTCAATAATAGCAGAAAGGAAGGTATTGCTCTAAACTGACCTCCACGTTTGATCTCACGTGATTACATTGGGTGTGGGTTATTGGCAGAAACTGGAGAGCTTACAGAGATAGAATGTATGAGTCTGTAACTTGCTAAAACAATGTCTGTGGCAAATCTCTTTTCAATACAATTTTGATTAACTTCTTTCTCTACTCTATCAAGTCTTTAAATCGACGCTTAAAGCATCTGGCTAGGATCTGTAGTGATTTTAGCATTTTCCATTCTAAGTAACTTTTCATACAGTTTACTTCGTTATAAAAACAACAGAGCAATAGAAGACCATGTTTTTGAACAGATCTGAAAGTTTGGCGGCTGTGGGAGGTATGCGTTTGAAGTTATAACTGTTCAAAGTAAAAAAAAGTTGGGAAGGAATGAATGAATAACTTGCTAAAACAATGTCTGTGGCAAATTTCTTTTCAATACAATTTTGAGAAACTTCTTTCTCTACTCTATCAAGTCTTTAAATCGACGCTTAAATTTAAAAAGTTGGAACAGACAGACAGACAGAATGAATGACAGAATGACAACCAAAGTGCTAAAGACTCGCCCACGCGTAGGCGCGGCGAGCCCAATAATGTATTACAGCTTGCTTTATTGAAATCATGTGTTATATGTATCTAGCTATTTTTTTTAAAGAAAATTTATTGCAGCTTGTCTAAATCCAACCCAAATTTAGCCAACTGCTTCACTTTTTTGTGTGCTTCATCTGGACGTAGCGACTCCTGGATGTATATAGCTCTTGTTGAGTAAGCTTAATCCTTTCAACGTACACAGAGCAAATATCATCCAGAACAGCTTTGAGTTTGATAGCATGTGAAGTGCAAACTTCAAGTCGTTCTTCTTTGGGTATTTTTCCTTTAGCAAGTTCCTTACAGTGATTTAGCATTTTTTCCCAGAAAAGAGCATCCTTCATCATCACTGCAGCAAGAGATTCGAGAGCACTATGTGCTTTATATAATGATTCAATTGCTGCTTCAACTTGTGTCTCTCTGTCTTTTGAGTTTTGGACATGTTTCGAAAATTCAAGAGCAATACGTAATTGACGTTCCTGCAACTGTTTCATCTTAACTCTAACAGCTGTGGGAAATATAACAAGGAAGGGTCCAAATATTAAATCATTCTTAAGACTGTGTGCTTCTTTATCAAGTGCAGTGTACATTGCTTTCATTTCTTTTCTCTCCTCTTCCATCTTTTCCTCTTCCATCCCATGCTTTTGTGCTATCTCCTCAACAGTTGCTATTACGTGTTCAGCTTGTTTGTTAAATTCAGTACAAAGTTCTCTTGCAGCTTTAGACATCCTTTCCGCTGTTTCTGCAACATCAGCAAGAGTATAAACAGCCATATTCTCCAAGCCATCCAATAGATACTGGTAAGTAGACTGTAACAACAATAAAAAAGTTTCAGATGCTTTCTTAAACTGACTAATTGTGATAGCACTCCTGTCGCACAGCTTAGTTACTTTGTAACCAATTTGTTGGACTTTTGTTTGCAGCTCAGTGTAGCCAGCTACACCATGATATGCAATACAGACACAATTTCCGATTCGTCCTAGATCGTCAACGAGAGCTTCTAAATCAATAGATCCTAGAACTGTAGGCTCTGTACTCATCTTGTCAAGTGCCTGAGAACAGAAAATAAATGAGTGTTAATAATACAGCCATGCACTTACATCTGAAGACCTCAAGAAGATCTTTTTGTAGGAAACAGCTATTCCTACTTGAAAGGTGAAGGTTTCGACTTTGTCTTTGCTATTATCTTCCATTATGACACTTCTGAGTTTTTTAATGACTTCAGTAACATTGTTGATCTCCTTCATCACATCATCTGAATCCCTTTTCATCTTGGAAAGGCAATTTGTTACCACTTGAGGATCGACTTTATTCCAGTCAATAACACGCTTCACTACCACATAAGCAAAGACATTTTCCACATCTGTAATGACACCTCTAGAAGAGAAGTTGTAGCGCCAACAGTAGAAATCTACTCGTACAAGAGACCTGTTTGTCCACACTACTTCAAAGTCCTGTTGTTCACATTCACCAACAGCTCTATTGCCGAGAATCATCTGCACAGCCACTTTCGATTTTGCAAGGTTCTTGATGCCTCCTAAATAGTCACCGTCAAACAAATCATCAATTGCACTTTCCAACTGTGTTTCGTCTGATGTTGCGTCAATTTTCACTCGTATGTGATACTCTACGACTGTGCCTCCGTGAATCTGAAGGTCAGCGTCTGAACCATGCAACATTTCCTGCAGCTTCACCTTCATCTTATCTTTAGTTGTTGTTTGAAGAAAATTCAATCTCTCTTCAAGCTCCGCTTTATCTTTATCACTCTCATGCTTTACTGTGTCCTTTATTACTGATATGGCCTGACCCATGATTGATAAAAATTTACATGCAGTTCTGCTTTTATGCACTCGGGGGGAAAGGAAGGCGTTGTATACGCAAGATCTGGAGGTGTGGTTTCATTATATATGACGAATGCGTAATTCAGACAGGTATACTTATATGATCACAATTGGTTCGCTGCAAGAAGCATTTCCTCTTCAGGAAGAATGTGTTTTTAGTTACAATACATCCGTAATTATGCTTTATATACATCCATTTGTATCATTGTGTAAATGCCCTTCAAGAAGATAATCAGTTCATGATAACCTAGCCGTCCAGTAGTATTTTGATATTATTAATAAAATGGTGTGATGGTGTATAACTATATACGTGATTGTGTCAAAACGTGCACTATCACAAATGCATACAACAAAGAAACAAAGAGAAGAAAAAAAAACATTATAAGATAGGCCTAAATGTTAAAAGTGTCTAAATGTTAAAAGTGCCAAAGTGCCTAATGATAAATGTTATTAATTACTTCCTTCTTCAATTGCAAAAGAAGCACTTCGGAGTTTTTTTATGATTTTAGTAACATCATCAACCTCCTTCATCACATCATCTGAATCCTTTTTCATCTTGGAAAGGCAATATGTTACCACTTGAGGATCGACTTTGTTCCAGTCAATAACACGCTTCACTACCACATAAGCAAAGACATTTTTCACATCTGTAATGACACCTCTAGAGGAGAAATTGTAACGCCAAAAGTAGAAATCGACTCGTACAAGAGACGCAGTTATCCACAATACTGCAAAGTCCTGTTGTTCACATTCACCAATAGCTGCATTGCCAAGAACTGTCTGCACGGCTGCTTTCGCTATGTTTTTGATAACTCCTGAAAAGTCACCTCCGAACAAATCGTCAAGTGCACTTTCCAACTGTGTTTCGTCTGATGATGCATCAATTTTCACTCTTATGTGTTGCTCTACGACTGTGCCTCCGTGAATCTCAACCATGCAACATTTCCTGCAGCTTCACCTTCATCTTATCTGTAGTAGTTGTTTGAAGGAAATTCAACCTCTCTTTAAGCTCAGTTTTAACTTGATCATTCTCATACTCTACTGTGTCCCTTATTACTGATACGGCCTGACCCATGATTGATAAGCAGTTGTGCTTGCAAGCATTTGCTTTTATACACTCCATGGAATGATGGACTCATCATGTGTCACATGAGGGAATTACCGTGGGGAAATATTTGTGGAAAACCACTATCATAACAAAATTTTATAAGCACTTTACTATACATATTATATATATATACAATATTATACAACTTCAGTAAAAATGATTGAATGTGTGACAATATACCAGAGGATTGACATTTTGTAGTAACCACAAATAATATTCATTATTTTTTAATCTGCTGACCTTATACCTATTTACCATATACACAAAAACATGTTTCAATTCTACATGATGATCAGGAGATAAGTGATTACAAAAAATTGTTTTATCGGCACTGACCCTTTACACTGTGATAATTATCATAACAGCACAGGTCATATTACCAATACCAAAACTATAATTATATCCAACATGGATAATCAGGAAATTACGATTGTCAACATCACCATCATCACAAATTTAGCTGACCTTTACCAGTTACACTGTGACAACACAATATTATTTAAATACATGCATAATCATTTCAACTTAATTACCTAGCAACGAGAAAGACCAATCTAAAGCAACAACAAACATACCTTTGTTATTAATAGAAAAGATGGCTTGTGGGAGGGCATAAGGGAATTACAATCAGAAATTCTAGGAAAACGTTTTGAAAGTAGCCACCACAAATGACATTTATCTTTACCAAATATCAAACTGCAATAGTATGATTGGTAAATACAAATGACACATCAATTCAGGGGATTATGTGAGATTTGAAGTGAATATACAATGTATGACAAATCACCTCTTAAACTGTTTGCATATATTCATTACTCTCTGAACACGTGATAAAATTAATTGTTCATTTCAGCTTATGTGACAGTATATCTATAATATATATATATATATATATATATATATATATATATATATATATAATATGTATATATAAATTTTTATTTATAATTATATGGGCAACACTGACCTTTTACCCACTGTTTATCACAAAGAACAGTATACATAATTATTATATAGCTCTATTTTGTTATTAATATAATAAGATGGTTGGGGGAGGGCATGAGGGAAAGCAATCAGGAGATTCTGGGAAAGCAATCAGGAGATTCTGGGAACATAATTTTTAAAGTAGCTACAAAGGGCATTTATCATCACTGACCTTTACCACATATTTACCGCAATAAAATAATAAGTTGATCTAACTGCAGCTGCCACAAACAACACCAACCTTTACCACCTCATTACAAAATTATCAGTGAATTGCCATCACTACAAATTTACTGAGCTGACCTTTAGTAGTTACTGTAGCAACAAATATATCAAAGGTCATTTAATTAAATGCATGGTCATTTCAACTTAGCTTACAATTAGGCAATTTCAAAACCATTCTAAAGTAAACTTTTTTGTTAATGGGAAACCCACTGTTGATCACTATACATAATTATATGTGAGATAAAGTTTCAAAAAAGAATTTTTTTTGTTTTACCTAAATACAGGGTTAAATTAGCTCCATTTTCTCTTCACTGTAATTAATTTCTGAAATTGTACTTTGCTAGCTGAGGCTAGCAAAGCACATAGTGGTCTCCAAGCCTTACTGAAGGTATCAATGAAAAGATAAGAAACTTTTTATAAAATGGTCAAAGTCAATATAACATAACTACCTATTTTTATTTGTATTTCAAAATTAGATGTTAATCCTGGTTTTCTTATAGCCTCCAGGTCAATTGACTAATCAGTTTATTGCGGTTGGATATGTGGTAAAGGTCAGTGGTGATATTGTTTGTGGTGGCTACTTAAAAATTATTTTTCCAGTTGTAATTCCCTCATGCCCATGCCCTCCCACCAACCATTTTATTCCAGTAACGACATAAGAGGAGGGAGCTATATGTGACCGGCTCTGAGAAAAACCAGGCTTATGGATTAACATAATTATATAACAAGGTAGTTATGGGTTACATTGGCATTCACCGCTTTATTACATAAAAAGCTTCTTGTCTTTCCAATGATAGCAACCTTCAGCTAGGCTTGGAGACCTCTATGTGCTTCGCTAGCCTCTGCCAAAGCAAATTTATGGAAATTAATTAGCTACAGCAGCAAAAAATGGAAGAGTAATGACTTCGACGGTTTACATGCTTATTGCGGTTTTTTTCTTTTTTTTCTTTTTTTTTTCTTATTCTTCACATGATCCCAATGCCACTTTATGAAGATGAATAAACAACCATATATGTATATATATCGCATATAATTATTTAATGAAGTACATGAATTAACAAATACTGCACATACATAATATTATGTTTGATTGATTAATTATACTATTTTCAATACTGACTAATTTAAAATACTTAAGATTAATAATCACACAACCCAGCAGTAACTGATAAGTAGAAGGTCTGACTCAGTACTGTATACATGCAAAATCCCCTGATAGAATAATTTATATGTACTGTAGTAATTGATCAACAGATGATAAAAGTTGTTAGTTAGTTCAGACTTCACATATTCACCTGATTTGTCATGTCATTTGAATTTACCAATCATTTTATTTCGGTTTGATATGTGGTAGAGGTCAGTACTGATAAATGTTGTTTGTGAAACTGCAGGTTGATTCACTAATCATTAATTTTTATTGCGGTTAGACATGTGGTAAAGGTCAATGCAGATGAATATTGTTTGTGGCTACTTCAAAATTTCATTCCCAGAATCCCCTGATTGTAATTCCCTCACGCCATCCAACCATCCATTAACGACAAAAGAGGAGGGAGCTATATGTGACTGCTGTCACGAACAACTGACTTTTATCATGACTGACCTTTACCACATATCAAACCACAATAAAATATTAATGATTGGTAAATCCAAACAAGGTGACAATTCACCAAAGAACACTATACATAATAATAATTATAGTTCCCTCCTCTTTTGTTATTGATAGAAAAGATGGCTTATGGTAGAGCATAAGGGAATTACAATCAGAGATTCTAGGAAAAGCTTTTGTAAGTAGCCACCACAAATGACATTTATCAATACTGACCTTTACCAAATATCAAACTGCAGTAATATGATTGGTAAATACAAATGACACATCAATTCAGCGGATTATGTGAGGTTTTAAGTGACTATATGACAAATCATCTCTTAATTTGCTCACATATATTCATTACTCACTGAACATATGTGATAAAATTAATTGTTCATTTCGACTCATGTGACACTCTGGGAGAGATCTGCATGTACACATGGCCATAACCTTCTACTTATCAGTTACCACAAACTACACTCTAATTAACCCTACTAGGGAATATTACTCTTACATAACAATCAGCGAATTATTATATGAAAGTTAGAATAAATATACATGAAATTCGCCTGAGTATCAGTAATGTAAATGCCCTCTCATTTGTTCAAAGTACAGAGTATCTGAGGCAAGACATACTGTTGAATGGGCTAAAATGTTAATAATTGATAGTAACAAACCGTATTTATCTTCAACAGTACAATTTAAAAATAGCTATAACTATTGAAGTACTAGTACTATAACTTTTATTAACATTATTGTTAACAATTAATGAAATTATACTCAATACCTTCACTGTTACAAAATGCCTTTTACAACACTACTTCATGTAAATAATTATAATTATCATCATTTACTTTAAGACTAAAATTCTCATAACAATACTTACTGCCAGTTCAAAGTTGCATTCGAATGTTGCTGCATCAGTTATTAGCATAGAGAAAAAAGGAATGATGCAGAATATAAATAGATTGAATAGATGGGTAGAGAGTTAGAATTTAAAGTTCAATGATTGATTGTTCTGTGAGATACACTTGTTATGATAGTGGTTTTCCCCACTGTAAATATTTCCCTCAAGCCTCCAACTAACCATGCATCTTATTCATGAGAAGAAGGAACTATGTATGTGTATTATGATAATAATCATTGTATTATATAATAATAATGGAATTATTTACTTTCACAATGCAGAATTACAATTATATACATGAAATCATACATTTATCAGCACCTTACTATAATATATATGATTATATGGGTAACACTGACCTAGCTTTTACCCACTGTTTATCACCAAAGAACATTATACAGCTCCCTCCTTTTTTGTTATTAATAGCTTGGGGGAGGGCATGAGGGAATTGCAATCAGGAGATTCTGGGAAGTAACTACAAAGGGCATTTATCATCACTAACCTTTACCACATATCTACCACAATAACATGATAAGTCAATCAAACTGCAGCTGCCACAAACAACACTGACCTTTACCACATATCCAATCTCATTACAACAATATTGATCTCGTGATAATCAGGTAATTAAGCTCTAGATTGACAATTTTCCCATCACTACAAATTTACTGAGCTGACCTATATTAGTTGCTGTAACAAAAAATATATCAAACATCATTTAATTAAATGCATGGTCTTTCAACTTACCTCACAATCCGGCAATTTTGAAACCAATCTAAAGCAATGTTTTTTGTTAATGGGTAACAATGACCTTTTACCCACTGTTTATCACCATACATAATTATCTGTGACTGGATCCGAGATAACCATGCTTATAAATTAAAATTTGAAAAAAGAATTTTTTTTGTTTTATCTGGATTAGAGGGTTAAATTAGCTCTAGAATTATATATCACACATTCCAATTGAGATAAAAACAAAGCCACAACAAGCGAATTATAAACCGTTGAAGTTCCATTTTTTCTTCAATGTAATTAATTTCTGAAAATGTGCTTTGTTAGCTGAGGCTAGCAAAGCACATAGTGGTCTCCAAGTCTTACTGAAAGAAAGATAAGAAGCTTTTTATAAAATGATCAAAGCCAATATTACCTAACCCATAACTACCTATTTAGACCCTACAGATTGATACCAACCATCTTATTCCAGTAACGACATAAGAGAAGGGAGCTATATGTGACCGGCACTGAGAAAAAAAACCAGGCTTATAGATTAACATATAACACACTCATGGTAAGGGTTCTGACACCAATTATGAGAGCTTCTTAATGCTAAGAACACACTCCAAACCACGTAGGGGTGAAATGTATATGTGACATCAGTCTTCTAAGGGTTAATAATCACACAACTGTAGTGGTAGTAGAAGGTCTGATTCAGTACTGTATACATGCAGAATCCCCAATAAAATAATGATTTATATGTGGTAAAGTAAAGGATCAACAGATGATAAAAGTTGTTTGTTAGTTCAAACTTCACATATTCTCCTGATTTGTCGTGTCACATGGATTTACATTATTTTATTGCAGTTGGATATGTGGTAGAGGTCAGTACAGATAAATGTTGTTTGTGACAGCTGCAGGTTGATTTTTATTACGGTTGCACATGTGGTAAAGGTCAGTGTTGATAAATGTTGTTTGTGGTGGCTACTCAAATATTGTATTCCCAGAATCTCCTGATTGTTGTTCCCTTATGCCCTCCCACTAACCATTAACGACAAAAGAGGAGGGAGCTATATGTGACTGCTGTCACAAACAGCTTTTGTCATGACTAACCTCTACTGCATATCACACCACAATAAAAATTTAATGATTGGTAAATCCAAATGAGGCGACAAGGGGAATATGTGGAAGTTTGAAGTAACAACTAACAAACATCATTTACTACATAATATACATTATTCTATAATCAGTGGATTCTGCATGTATACGGTACTGAGTCAGACCTTCTACTTATCAGTTACTACTAGGCTTGTGTGATTATTAATCATAAGTATTTGTATTAGTCAGTATTGAAAAAAACTTTATGATTAATCAATCAGCATTTGTTCATGTACTTCATTAAATAATTATGGTTGATCATTTATCTTAATAAAAATTGATTGGAATTGGGATGAAGTAATAACTATTTCCACAACTTAGAAATACATATTTACTTACATAACAATCAGGGGATTATATATGAAGCTAGAAGAAACATGAAATTTGCCCTCTCATTTGTTCAAAGTGCGAAGAGTCTGAGGACAAAATAAATATAATGATATAAATGCACCATTCATTGTGTAATAATTATGTTTCATAACTATCATCCTTGAAGAATCAATTTTGTAACTGTATTAACTCTGTTACAACTATTGTCTTAACTTTTTGCAAAAAAAATGCATGATTAATATTCCTCTGAAAACTGATGCATATAAATATACACTTGCAGTTTCACTAATCCACACACAACTCAGATATGAAATTAGATGAGCAGCATGGTATAGTCACATACGTCTTGACAGACTGCTATTACTGACAGTCGGATGTTCTATGACAACAGCAACAACAAGAAAAATTAATAATTGCGGTCAAAATCTCCGCGTATTCATGCGAGGGGGCGACACCGCGACACCGCCATATAATACAGCTGATTACAGATGCGATGCTGCATGCCTCTCACTCTTTGAACTGTACTCAATCATGGCGGATGATGAAAAGGAAAAGCCATTTCTCGTACCTATACAGGGCCACTGCAGTTACTGGTTGTTAGATCCTCCTGCTGTCAGGTCGCGCATCGTTAAAGACATGGTGATCGATTTAAACCAATCTTGTGATTGTGTATTACTTACTGACCATTTCCTATTGGTTGCTACAGTGGAAGATGCAATAGACGTCATTCAGCAGCACTTAAAAACTCTTCACCAAATCCAAATTGGTAGTCAGTGTAACCAAGTCATGAAACATGCAGAAATCTCAGCAGTCTACCTTGCCCATCTGCTGACATCTGCTAACTTTTTAGTACCTAAATTACACTATGCCATGAGTTGTCTTTTTTACCATCAACCCCCAAGGGAACTAGAAGGGAAAGATAATCTTTGTTGGATTGCAGATGTAGCAAGTGTAATCTCTGATGCTACAAATAAAATGGCCTTTCGCTGTAAAAGGTCATCAGAAGTTGTAATGGAAGCTGTCTCTCTCATATACCAAGAGAGAGGTATTACCCTGATGCTGGATGAATCCACTGAAACACCAACATTTGCAAACCAGGAACATGAAGGTATTTTGCCTCTCCTACAGCTTACCAAATTGATAAACAAATCAGCTATTTTCTGGGCAACAGTAGCAACCCATTGCACTGAGTTAAAAGTACTAGCTGATCAGATACAGACAAGTGCTAAGATTGATCCTTTACAAGATGAATTTGAGCAATTTAAACAACAGGTTATTAAAGCTAGTGCTGGTTGGATTGCTTTAGGGAAAGTGTGCAGTGCATATCTTGCTGGTATTCCCCCCGAGCTTTACAAATATGCTAATAGCATGCTTCCACACTCTACTAGTTTTGAACAATTTGCCAAACATCTTGGTGTCCAGTTTGAAATAATATATTCCACTTTGATGGGAGAAGATTATGAAATGCAGGACGAGGTAAAGGTTTACAGTACATGGGTAAGGCCAGTTCCTTCTACTAGTGGGGCAAAATGCCTTGAAACTGCTCAAACAGTGGTAGATTTGTTTCATGAAGGCAATGCCAGGAAAGCCGAGAAAGTACTAGTAGATTTAAAATGGCAAAGTGCGAGGTTATCAACAATGACAGAAATTCTTGCTCGAAAGTTAGAAGCTCTTGAACCCTATTGTATTCATCAACAAGAGAAATTAATGCGATGGATTGGCAACTTGGAGGAAGAGGAAAGGTGTAAAGAGTTAGAGAAAATACAACTCCAGATTGATGTGTCAAAGGAAGAAAGCAATATTGCTCAGTACAAGGAACTGAAAGAAAAGGCTGAAAGTTATCGAAGAGCTGCAGAAGAAAAGAGGAGAGAAGCAGAGGAACGTGTTCAAGAGGTAAGGAAGTGGTGGTGGGTTCCTGTTTATGGGCTGTGTCTGTGCATTCGGGAAGTGGTTCAAAACAATCGTGCAATTGAGAAACAAGAAGCCAAAAAGGTCGCTGATTTCCAGTCTCAACAAAATACTCTTCAATCCAAGGTACAGAATGCTAGAAGCCAGATTTCCAACATCCAAGCAAAGCAAGCAGAGCTTAATTCTGAAATTACAAATCTTAAAGCTGAGTACGAGCTGCGTTTCAAAAATCTTCAGGAAATGAAGGTACAAACAGCTTATCTTAAAGAAACTGTCACCTTTTGGAAGGGGTTTGTTAATGCAACACAGCATGGAGAAAATCGAGCAGATTTTTTAACGAGGCTCATTGAACGGTCTAACAAAGAAGAAGACCCAGATCTTATATTAAAAAGTCAGGGCAGCATGACAGCTTCCAAGAATTTTTCAGAAGCATGGGAAACCATAGAGCGATTGATAGTTGAGGGTGAATGCAGAGTGATAACTTACAATTTCAAGTGTGCAGTTTGTCAGAAATCTCTTCAAGGTCTTCCAATGCCAGTCAATGAAGATAACGTAGTGTGTAATGAGTGTGCACATAGACTTATCGAGTGAAGAAAACTTCACAACATAATATTATATATATTAAAGAGATTTTAATTTTTGTAAAGTTATGTAGATTAAAGTGTTATGACAGTGTTTAGAACTAATATAATGATTATTATATTATTAGTGCAAATCATGCATATACATGCATATGCATTCATGAGGGACTTTTCACAACTGAATTCTGGGAAAACCAATATTGAAGTTTCCATCTATAATCATATTACCACAAACAAACCACAGTTGTTATACTGATTGGTAATTTCAACTTACATGATGATTGGGGAATTTTGAAGTAACCGTAAACAACAGTTATTTGACCTTTTTATTCACCTGATTGGTTGTTACTTGTACACATAATTTAACTTCTAGGATAATTTTAAAGTGACCACTGCATGACCTCTGTATTCATTTATTACTTTTACAATGGACCAAAGCAAATAGGAGAAAAATCTTTCATTGTCATTTTAACTTATGGTATATAACATGCTGATAAAAATTACTAATTATAAACCTGCAGTTAATATTATGCATGAACAAGACAATTTACATGCATCGCTATGAAATGCAAAGTTATGAACTCCATGCAGAATTGGTATTTACTATGATGATTATTATAATTATTATTTTATCCAGCTGTTTTAGAAAATCAAAATTATTCTTTTAAACTCATTATACATGCATACATGAGCTTTTAATAGTCAACTATTATTTATGCTAAAGTTTTATAATAGTTGCAATGCTATCCTTAAGCTTTCATGCATGCCTTTGCTTCTTCGTTAAGATTATCAATCTCCATCTGTTGCTGGAACTTTTTATCAGCAATAGCTCTTTGCTGCTGGTATAAATCCTTCTGAAATGCAGTAGCCAACTCTTTCACTTTTTTGTGTGCTTCATCTGGACGTAGCGACTCCTGGATGTAAGTGTAGAGCTCTTGTTGAGTAAGCTTAATCCTTTCAACGTACACAGAGCAAACATCATCTAGGGCAACCCAACCTGCATAGTAGTGAATAGCCTTGAGTTTGAAAGCACGTGAAGTCCAAACTTCAAGTCGTTCTTCTTTGGGCATTTTGCGAACAATTTCAATCTCTTTCTTGATCTTTCCATTTGCAAGCTCCTTGCAGTGATTTTGCATTTGTTCCCAGAAGAGAGCAGCCTTCATCATCACTGCAGCAAGAGATTTGAGAGCACCATGTGCCTTATATAACGATTCAATAGCTGCTTCAACTTGTGTCTCTCCGACTTTTGAATTTTGGATCCGTTCCGAAAATTCGGCAAGTTGTTCAAGAGCAATACGTCGATGCTCCTGTTGCTCTTGCATTATTTCCAACTGTTTCAGCTTCTCTTCACGAGCTGATGCTGCTTTATCCTTGTGTGCATCTAGTGGTATAGCTGGTCCTCCAAGAAATTTAGTAGAAACAGCATTAATAACCGAAGTGATTACACCAGTCTGAGCTTTAACAGCTTCATCCTCACGACTCTGGGCAGCTTGGTAGAGTAATTCCGCTTTTCTTTCGTGCTCTTGTGCTGCTTTATCACGTGCACTGTACATTGCATACTTGGCTTCCATTCCTTTTCTTTCCTCTTCCATTTCTTCCTTCCTTTTCTCCTCCATTCCTTGCGTTCGCGCTATCTCCTCTACAGTTTCTATTACGTGTTCAGCTTGTTCGTTAAATTCACTACAAAGTTTTTTTGCAGCTGTAGACATCCCTTCCGCTGTTTCTGCAACATCAGCAAGAGTATAAACAGCCATATTCTCCAAGCCATCCAATAGATACTGGTAAGTAGACTGTAACGACAATAAAACAGTTCCAGATGCTTTCTTAAACTGACTAATTGTGATAGCACTCCTGTCGCACAGCTTAGTTACTTTGTAACCAATTCGTTGGACTTTTATTTGCAGCTCAGTGTAGCCAGCTACACCATGATATGCAATACGGACACAATTTCCGAGTCGTCCTAGATCGTCAACGAGAGCTTCTAAATCAATAGATCCTAGCAAACGCACTTTCTCAGATTTTACCACCTTTGACGTGGATGGTGGAATATCCATTAAAGAATAAGAAACCCCATCGAGTAAAACAACTGCTTGATCGTCACCCATTATTTTTCTATTCTCGATTACAGACTGTACTGTGAAAATCTATTTATATAGCTACGCGTACATACACCACACCCTATATTTATAAACGTCATATGCATGCGCATAATATTATTATTAAACTTTTACACGAAATGTCCCCACGCAAGCCATTATAATAATTTAGTGGTACTTCAATATGGATACATACTCTTTCACTTTCAGTGGCGGATCTAGGGGGGTTTCTTTGGTTTCCGTGGAAATCCCCTTTCAAATTTTAAAGTAAAGTCCTTGTGCCACACCTACCAGCATGTTGTAATTACAAATAGCGGAGTAAAGATTATAAGTAGATAACTAACTATATACCTACAATTATACTACATGTGTACTTCAGTTATGATGTTGTTAGTCTGCAAAAGTTTGATGTAACTGAATCTGAATCAGATGATTGCCAATAGCAGTAGCAGTTAGGACTGCAGTGAAGTCTGGTTTCCTCTCACACTCAGTCTGGTCATAGATATATCTATGGTCTGGTTGTGAATCTGATAATTGTGTTTCATCAAACATTTAGTAAAATCATGACCGCTATCGCTAAGTTATTAATTTATAGTAAGTTTGCATACTTTTCCTAACTGTTCTGATATGACAGGCTACTTAGTGCCCGAAAGATGAAGTTGTAATTAGATTAGGAAAGGTAATTGACCACACCCTTATTACTAGACCTTTTGGTGGTGGTGTTGCACAACCAGTTACACAGTTTGTGCCCACCAAGCTCTGGAATTCAACCTGCACCACTATCTCTTCATGGCTCAACACAAACTCTTATACTCTCTATGCAGTGTACTAAATACAAGTATACAAAACATGTTTAGTTGGCCACTGAGCTAGTTTTGCACGCTATCCTTTTTAGAAACCTGCTTCTTAAATTTCTAGACCCGCCACTGACTTTGATAGCTAGCAGAATCACAAGACAGGATTTAATTAGTTAACTGCCTCACTAATCGAGTCATGAATCATCATCATCATGACATTTGCACACATTCAGTCCTCTGTAAATTGACAAAGTATCGACAAGACTGGTGAAAATAGGTCAAAATGTCCGGCAGTTGGCTCAATGTTTCCACATCCCTGTACATAATTATTAATAATAATTTATGGTGCATTTTCAGAATATTTATTATATTTTATAACATAAATTTCTAAGGTAGACATTCAGATCAAAAATGATATAATTGTAAATGACTCCTTCAAGATAATAATTTAAACATCGTTAGTTTCAATGTGACATTTGTGCATCCATTGAAGCAGTTGCCCAATCACCATGTAAAATATTTATCTTGTCAACAATGGCATTGACTTGATGACAAACACTACGAATTTGATTATCCCAATTTGGAAGGACTTGTTGTTCTAAAAAGAGAAATGCAAAGATAAAGATGTATTAAATACTACAAGTGAAACAAGGTTGGTACTAAAGTTTCACCCTGCACTATAAAGCGGTCACATTCTAAATGGAAAGCATAGTGCGTCAGTTCTATATTGGATGTACCACTTTCATATGCATGCTGTATACAAACAAGGACCTTTTGGTGGTGGTGTTGCACAACCAGTTACACAGTTTGTGCCACCAAGCTCTGGAATTCAACCTGCACCACTATCTCTTTATGGCTCAACACAAACTCTCTATACGGTGTACTAAATACAAGCTTACAAAACAAGTTTAGTTGGCCACTGAGCTAGTTTTGGCAAGCTTCAAGTAAATAAGCCACACCCACTAATTTTTTTGACAAATATTAAACAAAATTTATACATGCACCTCACAATTGCTAAAATCCTGGCAAGAACACTGTATACATACATGTACATATACATGTAGTTGAGGAGTTAGTATCTTTCTGAGGAACTTGATCAATTACTGGGCATGGAATTTAAGCAAGGTGTTTTTGACAATCTCTCTGTCTGTCTCTGTCTGTCTCTGTCTCCATCTCTCTCTGTCTCTCTCTGTCTCTTTCTCTCACTCTTCAAGTGGTATTTCTTACAATTGTGAGCCATTTGTATCAGGTCCACTGTTAGCTAGTGAAATATTCTTTTGTTCAGATGTTTCTGCTGGACACGTGCAAAAACTATAAATTTCAAGCAATGTATTAAAGTTCATAATTAAACCCAGAATGCGTAAGTCACTTAAAGCACACTTTACCATAATTAACGGTTCTTGGAGCAGTAGAGGTGTACAATTTAATGCTCAATCACATGACACATTTTCCGTAATCTGATTGGCCATAGGTCACATGATCGTATAGTGCACATTTCAGTTAACGCTAAAAAGTAATGCTTTTGTAGTTAACAAAAAGCCAAAACTCCTTTTAGAAAAGCATTATGACTCTTTAGCTATACCAGATACATATGGCCAAAGCAGCAAAGAAGCCTTCAATCACACAACACAGACAGTTTGATTTTATTTGCAAAAACTTCCATATAAGGAATTTTACATGGGTGGTGCTATACAAACAGGCAGGTCACTCAAATGGCTGATGAATAAGTTAAACACTCTCACTTCATACACTCCTGTACAATATTATCACAGGTACTTAAACTGTGCAGCAAACAAACGTGTGAATTAATTAAGATCTATTGCAGTTGGATGCTGCTTTGCCGCTCATGAGTTCCTGATTATACTAAACTATAAATTAATTAAAAGCCTAACTGCAATAATTAAGTAGCTTTAGTTACCAGGTATTTCAAATATTAATAAACTACATATTTGAGAAATTAGCCATCCTTTGACATAAAATGGTCAATACGGTACCTGATTATATGCATACAATGATGGGAGCTACACTTTAATAAGGTGATAGTCAAATGTACATGTACTAGTACTATACATGTAGTACTACATGTACTTTGTACTATAATCATAGTAATGTGTGAATTTCCTTTACAGTTGTATGTGAAAGAATAGTACTGCTGTGTAATACTGTATAGTACATTGAAAGTACAGTGTACATGTACTTCACCCACAATGTACACTATAGTCAATGGAAATACAGTTATAGCTTAATAATGTCAGGTACTGTATACACATCATGTATTAAAGACAAGCCATCCTTACGTTTAAAATAGATAATCGCTTTCAACTGATCTATTGTTCCATTCATTCTTCCTTCACTTATCATTCTAGCAGTCACCTTTTCAGCCTATCAATAATTAAAAATTGAAATTGAAATAACTATAGTCAGACAATGCCCATGCCATGTGAGCCACACTCATAACACAGATATGTCACTGTCTACAAGCTCTATATACATGTACATGTATAACTAATCTAAATACTAGGCTTTCTTTTATATTTACTAATGAAGACCATTAGGTACAAATGTCAATAATATTATCATTATAATAATTTCTTACTGTGTTCCTATTGCAGACATACTGATATACAAGCACATGCAGTCAAGGTTTCCTTCAGTGGCATGGGAGAGGCCCCTAAAAACCTTTTAACTACAACTTTTGTAACGGTACATTGTATGTAGATTTTACAGTCATCATACTCCTGTATTGGACACACCCACAATTTGAAGCGGTTTCTGGCGACAGTCATTCATTACAGTGGATTTAATGACAGAAGATGGTCTTAACATGACTTTGATTGAATCTTATCTTACAGTTAATTCGGCCATATTGATTGGTATTCCAGCATATTGTGAAAATGGCATTTACGTACAAAATACTGACCACTGCTACATACAGTATACATGTAGTCATGTATGTGTAGTGGTATGGAGACAGCCAGTCATGCAGGACATTGTCTGATAAATCTAGTGAATGTCTGGTAAAGTGAAACTAAACTATATACAAAGTATATGGGGAGTAGGCCAAGAGTGGTGAAAATAGGTAAAAATAGGGTAAAACTGTCCTGTAGTCGGCTCAATGATTCCACACCTCCGTATATACATGTATATGTACATGTATGTACATGTGTACAAACTGTACATGTAATATGTGCAATCTCTTACTTTCTGACCAGGAATCCCTAGCAATGTACCTAGTTCATCAAATGTTATATTGTTGTATAAGTTACTAGCAGAAAGAATATTATGCTCAATAACAGCACGATCTAGAATACTGGAACCTGGGATAATAAATGTGTAGATACATGTAAGTGGCGGCTAAAGATTGATGGCTAGATGGATCAATGAATAAACACAGGAAGAGGAAATGATGTATGGATAATACCGTACATCAGTGTTTTTGATAAGCTCATATGGCACACCATTCGCCCAAAGAGTTTCTTATTTGACACTACACAGTTCTCTCTTTGGGCCAGTGGCACAGTTAATTATAATTATATTGTCACTAACAGCATTAACTCTTTGTTAATTGGCTCAAGATGTATTCCCAATGGCGCACACACTAAACATTGTTGAGCCAATTTGGCCCATGCTTCAAAACCTATCAAAAACATTGCTGTACATGTACATGTATGTATGGATATAATCAACCATTTTAGTGCTAACTACACTCACACTTTGGCCATTAGAGAAACCAATCAACTTTAGTAACAGGCTTAATGATAGTGCTTCTGGATAGGTAATTTCATTGGCTGCTCACACAAAATATTTATGTACATGTACATGTAGCAAGCACTTGCATGTAGATCTAATACACAAAATGGCTGATTTTCTTTTACAAACATGGAAACATAACTATATGAAAGTACATATAAACAGATATATGTGGCCATGGATTGATCTAATGATGGATTAATGGATTGATAACCGATGAATAGAAGCATGGAATATAATACAAAAGGGTATGAAAATACATGTTGTAACTGTGTACATGAAATACATGTACATGAAATACAAATACATGTACATGAAATATACATAAAATATACATGAAATACATGTATGTTGTTTTAGTTATAATTATAACTAAAACTAAAACCCACTTTAGTAAGACATTTTGAATTTTAGTTAACTAAACTATAACTAAATTACAAGTCTACTATGTTAACTATAACTAACTAAAAATGAAAGAAGATTGGTCAATAATGGGTAGTTAACTAAAACTAAAACCCTTTTAGTAAGCCTAATATTGTTAATTAAACTATAACTAGTTTGAGAAACCAGGTATACTATAACTACAACTAAAAGTAGTAATTCTTGTCAAACTAAAACAACACTAATATAACAGTGTTCTGCCCAACACTACTCACTACTGGTTGGGAATAACCACCTCTCAACATGAATTAACCACCTCTCAGATCATACATACATGTACATGTACATGTATATAGAGAAGTTTCATAGCATTGACATAAACATCTGAAACACTTTTTAATAATCATTGTCCTCAGTTTTACACAATTAAGTTTTTGTTAAATGTTTCCTCTTAAAATATTTTACCTATGTATGTAAATGTAATTATATGAAAGACATTCTATAAGTCATTTTTTAACTTAAATTTTGAAATACGTATTTAGCTACTCAGACAGAAGTAACTACATCCTCAATAAACAGCATTAAATGCAACAACAATATCCCGAGCAGAACATTGTAAAATACATAAGTACATGTATGTAACTGTGATGTATAATGTATTTAGGGTGTTTCTTAATTTACTGTATGTGTCACTATCTTATTTATGTACATGTACTTGTTTAAACAGGTTTACTGCAGGAATATTCTTCACATGTATCTTAGGAATATTCTAGAAACACTTTCTAATAATCATTGTCAAGTTGTGTATATATAATCAATTATTGTGTTAGTTCAGTTGAGTTCAATATACGATCCCAGTATCTTAAAATATAACAGTGACCATGAATGGAAAAAAAGGATCATTTTCAAAAGGCTAATGCCTATGCACATGTACATATAAAATCCTGCTATTCATCCATTTTGTCAGTATAAGAACACAGCTACATATACATGGTGTACGTGTAAATTAGGTATATACATGTAGGTTGAGCGATAGTTACTTCTTTTATAAATGCACATAACAACCTAACAGCTACATTATGTAGCATTTGAAGATAAGCATTGATTTTATCAAAATGTATTTTCTGGTAGTCCCAGCCAACGGGTAGAGAAATGGATCCTTATGAATAGTATAGTAATTGTTTATATCTTTATATCATGGTACCCACAAGTAAGGATTGGAGTTCTGTGTAATACATTCAATCTCAGGTACTCAAATACGTATGGCCAGGTCTATCAATCTCAGGTAATTGGGTACTCAAGTACTTATGGCTGGGTCTATCAATCTCAGGTAATTGGGTACTCAACTACTTATGGCTGGGTCTATCAATCTCAGGTAATTGGGTACTCAAGTACTTATGGCTGGGTCTATCAATCTCAGGTAATTGGGTACTCAAGTACTTATGGCCTGGTCTATCAATCTCAGGTAATTGGGTACTCAAGTACTTATGGCCAGGTCTATTTTCAAGATGACCCTTTTCCTGATCCAGAGTACATGTATGTGAATGAACACATGGATAGATGGGTGAGAGGATTAACAATTCATGGAACAAAAAATGCATATGTATAATTATAATGATACCATCAGATGTAGTAGCTTTCTGATGATGTGATAACAACACAGCAAATTCCTCTAGTTCAGATGGTCTAATAATTCTTTCTAAATACCTATAGAAAGATTAATGATACATGTATGAAAATAATTTGCTTTCAGACGACAGTATGGCTCGAGGGTGTGGTGTCAAGTGTCAACAACTACAGTATACATGTATGTCGATAAAAAGTCACCATACAGTACAGTAATTACTCAGTAGTTACATGTAATGTATATATACAATGTAGTATATATGTCAATAAAAAGTCACCATACAGTACAGTAATTACTCAGTAGTTACATACATGTAATGTATATATACAATGTAGTATATATGTCAATAAAAAGTCACAATATAGTACAGTAATTACTCAGTAGTTACATGTAATGTATACATACAATTGATATCATAGCATGTAGTAACATACAGTATCACAGACAGACTTACATTTTTTCCAGTATATTAAATGCTGGTAACTGCTGACATCTCTCATCTTTGAATAATGTAGCTAATTGTTTTGATCTTTGCTGACCTGAAAAACATTCACAGCTCATAAACAAATATTACAAATATCAGAATACATGTATCACACCAAAAAAATGGAACTACACGTACATGTACAAGGATGGGGTGTACATGTACCAGGATGGGAGGTACATGTACATGTACCCTGGTACTTTTTGGAACACTAGCATGACTTGGAGTGTACACACGCTGTACAACTACAGGATGTTTTGTTAGAGAGGGGAAAAATGTGAGGCTCAACTACATTTACTTTTAGAGAGGAGTGTTTGGTCCCCCTGGATATTTATAATTTATATTTATAATTTATATTTATAATTTATAGCAGTTTGCTTCTGGGGCCTTTAGATATTATTACATGTTGAAGTGAATTTGATCTGAAATCTAGGTGAGGAAGACATCACCCCCAGAGTGTTGGTCATTCTAATTAATGAACGCTTTTCTGAGGTCAAAGTGAACGTGAGTGACCTTTTAATCACAATGGCTTGCAAAAATGTTTAGTTTCATGCAGCTATAATTAACTAAAAGCACACTATGTCACACACACACACACATGGATATACATGTATAGTGACAGAGAGATAGACAAACAGACAGACAGACAGACAGACAGACAGACAGACAGACAGACAGACAGACAGACAAAGACACACACCACACACCTGCACTAGATAGTATAGTACATATCATAGCCCTCTTCAAAGATGTCATTCTCTCATCGGGATGAATAGCAGGTTCATATGATAACTGAATGTATCGTCTTGCTGCATCAGAAAACTTACGTCTGAAGTCTGCCATCTTTGCACTACATACCTGAATAAAACATGGATGATTGGATGAATGAATGGATGTACATGTACATGTAAACATATATTGTATAGTTATGTGTAAACACTGTTGTGGATGATCATAGTATAAGTACATGTATATATGTTAAACCCCATGTCTTTCTGTTGAAGTGGTAGATAAAATGTATTAGTTAAAACATTTTGGAGTCTATGAAGATCTAGTTCACATGATAATGAGTCTAATAGCATAGAGTATATAGTACAGTGCAGTATAGCACAGTGCATTACACTACAATACAGGATACCGATATACACGTAGTACATGTACAGTACAGTACACTTAATCTTCATGTGTTGTACATTACTATAGAGAACACTACATGTACATTGTATATCACTAGATAGCTAATACCTTATATAATATTTGTAACTCTTTATTCATCACTTCAGCCTGTAATAAACCAGCTCTATTCAAATATGCTTCAGCTGCAATGTGGTCCTCTTCCTCAAGATAAAGTTGTGCTATTTTCAGATATATCTGCATTTTAAACTGACTCTCATAAATTCTGTTAAACAATAGCACAGAAGGGAAAGAAGGTATCCTTATGATGTAATAATGATTGTGTTGCTGGTGTATAATCTTTGCTGAAAATCAACACCCTAATATAGTTACTTGTTCTTTTCTAAAGATTAGGTTTCTATTAACATTTAAGGACATAGGGAGGGGGATAACTGGCCTTTGGAGGGGCCTTTGAAGGGGGGCGGGGTAGGTTTCTTCCCCTTTGTATGAAACCATGTGTACATGCACTTCCAATGAGTTACAATGTGTGTAGAAATCTTCCCTCATTAATCCTCGGTGCGCATGCGCAGCGAAGGATTACGGTAGTTAGTTGTGTCTGTCTGTCTGTCTGTTACTACGAAATAAGCAAAGTCGTTCGTCTAGAGATCGAAATTAGAGTATCAACATGACGTAAATTCACACTCTTTCTAACTGATGTGTGACATTTGATGAAAATTCTTGGTTCAAAAGATATGGCATTATTTATACTTAGGCTAACCTGGAGGGTCTTTTTCAGTTCAAAAAGGTGTTGTTATACAGGAGTACACATACAGAAAGTTACTGGTAGGTGTACTACTTTTGCACGAGCTGTATAACAAGAATTCTGGATATATAAAATTGCAAAGTCAGCCAAAATAATTAATAATATTATTATTATGTGGTGGGCAGAGGTTCCTACCTTTGGGCCACGTCGTAGGTGAAAAGGATTGTACTGCCAGTCATAGTCTTGACGGTTTAAGGTTGTACTAGGGAGAGGGGTAGATGAAACTCCAATCGGTTTCTAGTCTTGCCAGCTTCTTGCTGCATACAATCTGGTTCAATTCTGTATCTTTTGGAAGCCACACCCACCCGGGGGTATATTTATTGGGCCTAAATGTTTTCACTGATAGTTTATTTTCAGAAACAAAGCTAAACACACCCTACGGGTGGTGGAGGGGGCGGTAGGTGGGAAACCCTGGCAGGGTAACTGTAGTTGCTCTCTGAGAAAGATCGGAGTTTGATAGTGCCTAGAAAGGTAAATTTTATGGTTTCACTGAAAAGCTACAGAATTCAGCTTTCTTCAGCCTCTTGTAACTATAAAAGTAAAATGAATTTTCAGAAAACGGCTCTATTTTTTTTTCTCAAAATGCATTGTACTTGGTGCACGCCATGATTGGTGGGCGTGGCTTTCGTGGTTTTGTACTTATTGCGATTGGAAAAATTGAGATTTTATATACGTTTTATCAATTCCAGGACACTATAAAGGTGATTAGAAGATATGAAGGTTGGTATTACATCCAATTTTACTCATATTATATTATATTGTATTTTGAAAGTGATTAGAGTTGCATCCGCCCACTCCCTAGTACCACCTTAATTAACATTGAGTTTTTTTTGTAGTTGTTTTTGTTTCAATAGTTGTACCTCTTTTTTAAATCATGGCTCCATATAAAAAGTGTTCACAGTGTCATACTAAGTTGCACATTAGATTATGGGCCTGTAGTTGTGGGTATAACTACTTTTGCAATAAAACGTAGTAAGCCTGTTTCACTGCAAAAATTAACTAACAAAATAGAGATAAGGTTTATTAGAAAAAATGAAAGAGAAGTTCTGTCAGAGTTACGTAACACCACTGAGGATTCAGCACTTTTGTGCTTTCACATTCACTTACAGTAGTCAGTGTTAAAACTACAGTTCTATATCTCCTCAATGTATGTTCTTTATCTGCTCAATGACGAGTGTGACACCACATTGAAAGATATATATACATGTATATATTTGATGTAATTGTCTTATCATCAAGTAATCATATATTGAATCTTGCAGGTTTGCGTAATTAATACTAAACATACTTTTGTCCACTTTCAAGAGGTATTCCACATAACACTTCAGCACTAGCTCTCCATTTCTCTTCTGCCTCAAGAATCTTACTTAATGCCAAACGTATAGAGGTAACCTGTAAGTACATGTACATGTAAGTACATGTACATTTAAGTAGTAAGTGTATGTTTGCTTGTACATGTATATGTACTGTACATGTACATGTGAGTAGTAAGTGTATGTTTGCTTGTGTATACGTACATATACATGTACATGTGAGTAGTAAGTGTACGTTTGCTTGTATATGTACTGTACACGTACACGTAAGTAGTAAGTGTACGTTTGCTTGTATATGTACTGTACACGTACATGTAAGTAGTAAGTGTACGTTTGCTTGTATATGTACATATACAGTACATTTGCTTGTATGTACATGTAAACATGTTATAAGTGTACGTTCGCTTGTATGTGTACATGTACAGCATGTTTGCTTGTATATGTACATGTACAGTACATTTGCTTGTATGTACATGTAAACATGTTATAAGTATATGTTAGCTTGTATATGTACATGTACAGTATGTTTGCTTGTATGTACATGTAAACATGTTATAAGTGTACGTTCGCTTGTATATGTACATGTACAGTATGTTTGCTTGTATATGTACATGATATTATCGAAAGAAAGAAAGACACCTGAGGCAATGGAAAAATGAAAAAATGAGAGTTGCCTCAGGTGGGATTCGAACCCACGACACACTGTACTCCAGACAGATGCTCTACCAACTGAGCTACCAAGGCAGCCCAGCTGGCAGGGTCCGAATCAAGGTTTAACCAAATACTAAGGCATTAGGTGAAGGCCGGGGTAATCAAACCACCAAAGCACCAACACCAACCTAAGCATATATACTTGATATTATCGAAAGAAAGAAAGAAAGAAAGAAAGAAAGAAAGAAAGAAAGAAAGAAAGAAAGACACCTGAGGCGATAGAAAAATGAAAAAATGAGAGTTGCCTGTACAGTACATTTGCTTGTATGTACATGTAAACATGTTATAAGTGTACGCTACCTTGTATACTGTATGTACATGTACAATATGTTTGCTTGTAAATGTAAATATAACAATATGACCTTGGAATTGAATTAAGATTTGTGTACAACAATACTTAAGGATACATGTACATGTAGATATATGTTTGGTTGTAAGCATGCATTGTAAGAACGTACACTATAAGCAAGGCCATCTGATTTGTATTGTAAATTATGTTTTCTTCTGTCATGCTACGTGCTTAGGGTCATATCAAGTATTAATGAAGATTAACACAAAACTCTTAACAGTTCACTATTAATTACATAACTACCTAACCTGTTCCTCAAATGAGACAATCCTAGTCTGCATACGAGTCAAAGCAACTTTAGCAACATCTTTTGCTACACTGCGATCAAATGTTGGAATTTTTTCAGCAAAAACAGACAAGATAGCTTTGGCATCGACAATACCTAGACCCTCATCCAATGCTAACATGATATAAAATGTATTATACATGTAAATTATGTATGTATAAAAATACATTATAGTTTATGTCTATAAGTGTATATGCATTTTGATAGAATCAGACCTCTCTGAATACACTGTATGACTACTACACGATATGTTCAGTACACAAGTACATATAATATACCTGCCATCAGAAACGCTTCTAGGCCTTGTCTAAGGTTAGATGGATCACTTTGAAACTTCTTAATTGTCTGATCAAATACATCCAAGTACTTTTCAGCCATACTTTTTCCAGAAGGTTTGAGAGAAGAAAGTTTACTTTGAACAAACGACGCCATATTGATTATTAACGTGGGACTACAGCCACACCCCCATATCACGCCAGCTAGCTAGCGAGTTGCGTACAGGTAATATTTTGTATAATTATAATTATTTTGTAAATTATTTTATACACTGAGTGGGAGTAACTGTGGAGACCCAAGATCTTTTTTCAATTACTAGGAGTTTCGAGCAAATATGAGTACTAGCTCGAGGGAAGTATAGTATGGTTCTCCTCCAAAAAGATAGTTGTACCATTTTCATTTATAATTAATGAAGCTCAAAGAAATTTGCACATCCAAAAGCAAAAACAAAGTAATCAATAACGAAAAGTGTTTGCTACTTTGGTCCTTTTTTCTCCGGTTCTTTTTCACCATTCTCTTCAGTTTCTTTAGTTATCTTCAGTGGGCCAATATTATCACCAGTTTCCTTGTTGTGTTTGTTATGAGACCCATCACAAAATGGAAACTGAGGAATATAGAAAAATGAAAGATTAGTGAAACAAAGAAGTGTCAATACAATAAAAGCTGATTAGGTTAGACTGCAAGTTAACTAAATACATTGTAGTGTAATTGTCATATTAAATAAAATAGTTCTTAAAAATTGCAAAGTAATATGTAAATAATCTGTGTGGCATTTTCCCTTTGGTACTAACATACAAATGGAATGTTAACTTATAAGGACATACATCGACTCAATGCCAACTCTTGTTTTGTAATTTGCATTTTCAACAAGAACGTGTTTTTTATCATCAATTTAGCTAACCCACAATAAAATCAGTTTCACAATTATAGAGAAAAAGTATCCCTATGACTGCTTTGTGGTGTTCATCATTCAGTAATCATGGCTAACTTTATCATGCCTGAAACACATCAGCCTATTATAGTTATTATTTTGTTTATCTACCTTTCAAAGGACCTTGTAGAACTTTAGGATTACATTTCATGCAGAATAGATAGAATAGATAGCTACATGTGTATTAGTTCCAGTTTCTACGTAAGCTACACTGGTCTTTCTTTTACATGCCACACCCATTAATTGACTGAGCCACCCCCCGGAATTGGTTGTGTAGGTTGTTATGACATGGTGATATTATACATGTAATTATAATCCAATAATCATTGTAGCTTCCCAAACCTTCTTTGTGTATCTAATATGAAATATTAGGAAGATAATTAATTATAATTGGTACATATATCTTTAATATAATTAGTACATAGTACATGTTGTAGCTATGATGTTAGATGTGTGTATCCTGAACAACCAACTAATTGTGAAATCCTTGCAACTGCACTAACCAACATAATTATTTGTTGTCTATTTTTGCAGTGTGTTTTTGACAATTCTTCCCATTTCCAACACTTGTGGCTCTGCTACAGATATCTTTCACTTTCTGTTCCTGTACCACTTCCAGCACTTGCTTACCAGGACTCAAAAGATTAACTCAAATGCAGTGTTCTCCCTCTTTTGAGGGCAACAGGCAAAACAACAGGCAAAACAACTACACCACTACATGTTGGCACCAGCTACATGTACATGTACATGCACAGTGAAAATATCGGGTTTTCCAGGAAGAGAAATGTCTCAGTTACCCACCAGATTGCATGGACAGGGACAATGAATCCCCAACTTGCATGGATAATTTATAGTTAGGCCAATGTGTGGCTGAAAAGCCATCAACGTTTTTAAAGCCATTTCATTGGCTTATCTCTGAAACCAATTATGAACATTTGGATGCACTCCCAAGTGCATAGGGGTCCAATGTCAGCTATGTAACATCAGTCCTCTAAAGGTTAAATTAGCATGCATGAATTTGTATCATATACAACATACTTTGTTTGATTGCCAACAGCGACAAAAAACCTTTTTGTCCCCAATGTCTTCTACATCAAAGCTTGTAACAATCTTATCTTCATCCATTTTAACTTTTTTATTGATACGAGGCCTCTTCTGTTTATTACGGAACAGACCTAAAGGACAAGAGAAAGACAAGTCAATAAGACAACAGAATTTCCATCCATTCTTAAAACTAGAACCGATCACAGAATGTATTTACTCTACCAGCAAAGGGACTTCAGCATTGCAAATTATGTCTATGGATATGATTATTATAATTATTTTTATTTTATGAAATTATAATTGCGTTAATATTTAATATGACATTAATGACTACTTTTAGTTTCAGTTACAGTATGTCTAGTTTCTTGACATTTCAGTTAGCTATTACGTTTTTAGTTTTAGTTAACTAACCAAAAGTGTCCATTATTGGACAATTTTCAGTTATTGTTATTACAGTCAGGGGTGTGGACCACAGTTTTTGATAAGTTTTGAAACATGGGCCAAATTGGCTCAAAAATGGTTAGTGTGTGTGCCATTGGGAATCATCTTGAGGCAATTAACAAAAGAGGTAATGCCGATAGTGACAATATAATCATAATTAACTGCACCACTGGCCCAAAGAGAGAACTGTGCAGTGCCAAATAAGAAGCTCTATGGGCCAATGGTGCGCCATATGAGATCATCAAAAACACTGGTGTGAGCCAATTGCCAGACATTTTGACCTATTTTCATCACTCTTGTCCTGCTCCCCACATACTTTGTAGTTTCAATTTATCGGTCATTTATCAGACAATGTCCTGTATGACTGGTTATTTTCACACCATTAAATACAGTAGAATTGAAGTCACAATGCTTTACTGAATTAGGCTTTAGTCACTAGTTAATATATCCATAGGAGTTACTGATGCTACATTCAGATCTCCTTATGAAGGGTAACTTATGTCATTTGACTAAGTTAGATCAGGAGCTCAAAGGAAACATGGGAAGTGTATGTTTTGTTACATCAACACCATATTCTTAACCCTTAGGGGACTAGGGAAACCTTTACCTACCAGATTGCATGGGCGTGGTCACTAAAACCCCAATTTGCATGGGTGGCGAGGGTCTGCACTCCCTTCGAACCCCCATTAATGGGGGGACACATCCCTTTAAAATTCCCTCTGTACTCATTATTTAGGCCAAAGGGCGGCTAAAAAACCATCAACTGTTTAAAGCCATTTTCATGGTCTTACATGTATGCGTGACAACAATTACAAACTATTTTGAGTGCTTTGTAATGCTAGGAACATACTCCGAATCGCATAGGGGTCAAATGTCACATATATGTGACATCGATCAGCGTTCTAAGGGTTAATTGTTGTCGCCAGTAAATTCCTTTTTACTAACTTTTCGTATATGTTCAAAAGGTATGGTAATTTTTCACTGCAACCTGATTGAGATAGCTCAGAGACTTCAATTCTACAGCTTAAATGATGGTGGTGTGGTACCATCAGAAAAGGCCTAGTGTTCATGATGAGTTATATTGTTGGAATATGAACATTGAACTCAAACACATTATATAATAACTTGTATATTTTCTCCTGTTTCTAGTATAAAGAACGACACATTGATTATTTCAAGAGGGTAGGTCCTCAATCCAAGGGTCTCTTGTCATCAGGGTTATAATCTGTATCACTTATCATGCTTTACACTTAATCCCAATTCTTTATACCTGATCCCTTCTTTCTTTATTAATTTTACTCACCAAAGATCGGAGAAATTGCCAAGTAAACCAGTATCAAAACCATAATTATCAAAGGAAGTAATTCTAGCCATTGTTCTCTGTTCAGTTCCAAAAACCCATCAAATGTCTTAGGCAATGGAAGTGACTTCAGGTATGTTGGTAACTTCACCTGTGTAGAAGTGGAAATTCAATTAATAATCGCTAATCACTGATTGTCGCTGACTTTAAAATAGTTCCGGATGGCCTCCATTTCTATAACCCTGAAAATTATTTTGAAAGGTGTGTTGAGATTTTCCCGCACTTGAGCTATGAATATACGCAATATATGCGCAGACTTCTACTGCGCAGATTAAATGAGGGTGGGGCTCATAGGTGACGCCCTAAAGTGAGCTCTGTTTGTCCAAGATGAGCGAAGTAGAAGAGGAAAACAAACTATATACCCATTTTAATAACCGAGGACTTCGTCACTTTCGAAAGAGCGTAGGAACTGTAGACCCTACAAATAATAAGCTTGCTTCATACAGCACTGTCGATTTACCAGCTCACAAAGCTGCTTGGGATGGTAGTATTGAAGCTTTAGAAAAAACATTTTTGTGGAAGAATAAGGATGGGGTTCCTACCATAGATCGTGCTGGTGCTACTCCTCTTCATATCGCTGCAAGGAGGAATCAGATTGATGCAATAAAGTATGTTTTAATGAATTGATGCTTGGATGGTTGAGATGGGAACCTCAATTAACACATCTACAAATCCTTTCATCAAAATAGGTGGTTGATACGTTACACTGATTTATCTTGTAAAGATCAGGCAGATTTGGGAGAAACACCTCTCCATGTTGCCGCAGCACATGGATATACTGACAGTATCAAGGTACATTAGTTCTTGAAAATACCGCAATTCATATGTTAAATAAATTACATAACATACAGGCACTTCTTAGCTCTGAAGAGAAAGACTTGAAATCGAACTTGAGTGTTTTACAGGACAAGGCAGGTATGATCCCCAAAAAACAACATATAATTAGTGCATGATTTCATCATTAGTTCTTTAATTTGACATTTAATGTACTTTTGTATTTATCCACTTGATTGTGTCTGAATATTTCAGGTTTCACTTGTCTTCTATTGGCCATTCACAAGCATCAGAACAATTGTGCTAAAATCCTTATTGAAGAACTTGGAGCAAAAGCAGTAAATGCTATAAATGAAACTGGTATTACTGCAGCACATGTAGCTGCTTCTGCAGGTATATTAAAGTTAATGTGTATATATAATATACTTTAATGATATACTTAGGAAATGTCGAGGTTTTGAAGATTCTGTCAAACAAGCATAAGAAACTGTTGAATCAGAGATCTACTGATGGTAGGTAAAAATATACCAGTAGAACAAAGCAAAATGCGTATCTCTTTCTATGTCTAGGAACCACTCCAATATATTTTGCAGCTCAGGAAGGTAGACTACAAGCAATAAGGTATCTTCATGATATTGCAAACTGTGATCTGACAATACCCAGTGAAGATGGACTGAAACCAATTCATGCTGCCGCACAAGCTGGCCATACCAGTATTGTCAAAGTAAATTATAATACAACATAATTATGAATTTAACATAAACAGGTTCAAAAAGTAAGACATGTAGGAGAAAAAAAGCATCGCCATTTTAGCATAATCAAATAGCTGAAATAAGTCCATGCTAAGATTACAACTGTCATTATACTTTCTACTGAGCATGTGCAGTAGGGATCTGAAGTTCTATCTGGGGCAGTTAGAGGCATCACAAGTAGTAGGACAGATAGGGGATTTGCCCTACCTGCCCTACCACTAGTACTGTTCAACTCTCGGAAGAACAAAGACATGACTATAAGTACAACTTTGAATCATATGCACTTAATTCTTCATGTCTAAAAATATATGGTTGAAAATTCAGACTATAATCTATATAGTCTCGCCTAGCCAGACCCAACCCTGTACTAGTGTTCGTCAAGAGTTTAGCCAGATTTTTGGCTATTTTAGTTGAAGTCGATTACTAGTTTGCCAGATACTTGACGCTCTTGACGAACGCTAGTACAGTGCGGTTGACTAGACCCTTCCCGTCGCGTATCAGAGGGTTGGGTCTGGCTACGCGAGACTATAATCTACAGGGGATGATTTGTTAGTGCAATTGAACTACATTTTGTTGCTTTTCTTGTTGTTCTCAGTCATAGCTACACCCTTTATGATTATTTAGCTGAGAATATTTTCACTACACAATTTGTGCACCAATGCCATGCCATACCACTATTTGCTTTTTCATTCCAACCATCACGGAGAACCTTCCCTCCCAGGTCCCAAGCCTTTCCATACTTCCTTCCCAAAATATTTTTACCAATTAATGAATCATAACAATATTCATGGCCTGCTGCAGCGTGCCCACATTTGGCAAATAATTAACACAGTTATAGTACAAATCTATCTCTGAATACTATACATGTCCACGCACACACACACACATATGACAGTTCATTGTAGGACGATTAGGTAATGAATCAGTGATGGATCGTATTCCTGATGGAGCCACACCTCTTCATTTTGCAGCCTGTGAGTATAGATATGTACTCACAGTTAGCTCTTGATATTTCATTCCTGTTATATATTTACATAGCTGCTGGGATGCTGAAAACTGTACAGTGGCTTCTAAATAGTGACATTTCAGGTAATCTGATAACAGCAACCGATAAAAATGGAGACACACCTACTCATGATGCAGCAGAAGCTGGGTATGTATACATTTCAGGGTCACCTGATCTGTTTATTGAAATCTTTTTATTCATTAAGTTATATACTTGTATGACATAATATATTTTTTCACATCAACACTTATTTAATATGAGATACATTTAGTTGTCATCTTTTCACTGATTAGCTAATCAATTGTCTCTGTGTAGTAGCAGCTTCATAATGGTTTTACATATTAAGTTACGTTGCTTATATATTTCATTTTAATGTTGTGCTTTTACTTCTGGTGTGGATCAAGATTTTAAAATTTTAAGTGTTCTAATAAACCTGAGCGAACTTTTAAATTGTGTCAAAAGATATAAACAAACATTCACAAAGTTAATATTTCTAAAAGATACTGTGCTTGAGTATAACATGTATGCAAGCTTATGTTTGTGTAAGTCATCTCATGTATGTTTAAAATTTTATATTCTTTGGTGCATTCTCCTTGTGCAGACACATTGAAGTTCTAAAGTTATTACTAATGCAAGGAGCTGACCTTTATACCACAAACAAGGTGACAATTATATGTAATTAGTAATTATGAAATCTCAATCTTGACAAATTCTTTTGCTACAACGTGTTTGTCTTATTCACATTCTATCATACATTGTACATCATTTATGTTTTCAGTTATAAAATTGATTCATTATAATTATAATTACAGTCTTCTGTATGTCTATTCATTTTGTACCATTAACATTTGTTTGTGATCATTTTTATCTAGTATGGCAACACTCCATACTCCTTGGCCCTGAGTAGTACAGATCCTGAACTTTCAAATCTAGTTATAGAATTCTCAGCTCAAACGCAGGATACCGAGATGCCTTCTAAAATGACCATTTTTGATATGCAGGTGCATACATATGATAAGTATAATAAAAAAACATGGTACTAAGTGTAATGAGCCTATGTAACATGCCATAGCAATTAATATTACAAATACTAAATTGAGAATTCAAAGACATAATCATAATAATGTATAGTTTTGAGTTAACATTTGTGGACTAAACATGTGGTATACCTTAATCCCACTATAGTAATTGCATCAATGATTTTTAAACACTTGGATTTAGCATTCATTAATTTTAGTGAATTTCTGAGCCACACCTAATAATCTGCCTAACAATTATCATAAAATAAAATGATGACGAAATATATTTTTTTAGCACGTACTGATTTTGGCAATTATTATGTTAGTCGCTAAAATCACTAAAATTAGTACACACAATTAAAAGTAGACTTACGGTACGAATTACCAAGAATATTATATTATGTTATTTTCAACACATTGTAGCTATAGTGTTGAATAACTTCCACATCTCTAAATAGTATGTCAATTTTATAATTATTTTGCAGGGAGAAGCTGATATTATGGACTTGGGAGATACAGGTGATACAGATTCTCAAAATGGTGAGTATGATGAAGTTGGTCCAGCTGGAGAGAGAAAGCCTAGCAAACGAGGTGTTCACGGACAAATAAAAATGTTTGAGTGCTTTTGCAAAATCTAGACTATAATAATTATTCTGAGATATTATCTATATATCGTGTCATAGAGAATTAAATTGACAAATATGCAAGAAAATAGACTTACAGTACAAGCATAGATCTTATAACTATGTGCATGAACTGTAGTATCATTGCATGAGTTTTTTGTATAGCACTGCTCTATCATTTGCTTCATGTCAAAGCTTGGAATGATATGAAATATAGAAACCTAATCCAGTTGAAATTGTACATAATTATCATAGGCTCCTATTGGAGGTCAAGCATATTTTGTATCTTTACTTGAATAAGCTTGGATTGTGTGATTATTATGTACAGCATTATGCTAACATTTGATATAACTAAAATCTACATAAGCTTTGCAAAATAAGGTCATAGATCTCTTGTTCAATAATAGTAACGTTTTAAAAATCAGCAACTATAAGTGCTTGACACATATCATGTAAACTCTGTTGTGCAGGAGTGAACATGACAGAGGATTAACTAGATCACAACAATGTTCATACTATCCAAAGATCTCTTTTTATTAATTGTTATACTGATTTGGACTGTAAAGTGTATTGCTATGGCCTTCTCTCAACATTTTAAATGCAGAATATTTAAGCAGTTATGTATTGACCTAATGCTGCAGGGGTGGTGTGAAAGGATTTATTCCTGTATAATTGCGATGAAACAGCTCAATCAATGAAAGATATATTTGATATTCTATGTCATCCAGTTGCTGTGGTTGGCAATCTTCATGTTTTAAGAGTATTCAGTTCATTTAGCTTTTTCAATAATCTCGTTTAGCTTATGTAAACTAGCAATAACATTCTGCTACCCTGTAAGGCAGAGAGCACAATCACATGCAAACATGCAGTGAAAATACTTGACAACTACAATGTAAATGGACAATTGTATCATGCAGCCTACTAACTCGGACTGAAATTGCCGATTCAGATTGTGTTAAAGATTCCTAGCTAATTGGAAATCATAGTTCAGGATTTCATTTCAATTTTCAGTACTCAAAAACAAGATGAATTTATGGTCAAAATGTACAATAAAGTATTTATGAGAGATAACAATTATAGGTAAGAAAATTAAGGAAGAGATCTTTGGCTACAAACAATGTGATCTAGTCGAAATATTTATAAATAAGCCACTGACAGAGGAACAGTCTTTTGACTCACACGTTGTTTCACTTACAGGACAAACCAGCTCACCATTAAAAGCTATGTCAAACACCTCATCTGATGACGAAAGAGAGCTACTGGGTTACCAAAGTAGAGATATGAACTTGATATTGAATACTTCGTCTGAATATGTGACTGTAACTGAAATGGAAGAGTTTGAGAAAGTGAAGCAAAAGAAAGCACGTTCAAGAGGAATCAAAAAGACAATTCGAAGTGCCCTTAGGCCATTGTCAAAAAAATCAAGAAAAGAGTCTAGTGAGAACCATGAGCTGCTCGAATCCAATATTGGTTTTAAGCCAGCTTTTCGTACAAATCCGCTTTCTCAATTTGCTCCTAAAATTGGGAAAGGTGCTCCTACTCCTCCACCCACCCCTGCAACACAAGGAAGTGATGAATGTATGTGTATTTGTATGCATAAGATGTGTATATACATAATATGTATTGGTAGTGCATGTATGTAAACTATATCATAAGAGGAAATGTTTGGGGAAACTGGTACTAAAATGTTTACAGAGAAGAATATAATAGTTATAAAGCTGAAAAATGACAAAACACAAACTAAATTTGTTGGATTGTGTAATGTACATTTCATTGTAACATGGAGCTTTAAACCCTCGCTTTGCTATCTCCTTGCAACTAACGAAGATTTCAGCTTAATCAACTGGAGTCATCTAAGAAAGTTATATAAACACCAAAATAATTCTTACATCAGCTTCACAAGACTATATGAAATGATTACCTAGTACTCACCAATGATTTGACTTGTGTTTGCTGCACTCAATCTAATAGCAAACAGATTTGTCTTGTCATCAGATGAATTTAATGCAAAACAATAACCCCCAACAATTTATTGCAAGCAGCACTCATAAGACCTGTTATGAGTACTGTTTTTGCATTAAATTTATTACCTTTTTTTGTGTTGCTCATGATTTTCACAGTACACCAACTGGATACAATTGTTGAGCTAGAGAATCCTTATTCAGTTGTTGATCCTGATATTATAGCTGAAAAACGACAGCAGATGCAGGATGAAATTGATGAGCCTCCTCCTGTACCTCCTCAAAATTTTGAGTTTCCTCCAGTCCAAAAAGATAAAGAAAGTATTCTAGCAAGGAAGCCATCACTCAGAGAATGGCCTCCAAGACCTGAATTTGAAGCAAGCTCTGACTCTGAACTTGGAGATAATGACAGGGAAGTAGAAGAGGTACCTCATATGCAGGAGAAAGAAGATGAAGGGGTTGTAATGAATGGACGGGAAGAGGAAGAAACAGGTGCAGGAAATGTTCAGAAAAATGAAGAGAATGAAGATGATTTTAACCCGAAGTTTCAAATTAAACTTCGCAAAACAATGAATATAAAGGTAAGATTTTTTTTTCAGTGTGCAACATCAGTTACATTACAATGTCATGTCTGATTATTACAATTTTAATATAATTATCTTATTCTCAAGGATGAACCAAAAACACAGCAAGCTCATGTAACAAGTGGAGCAGGAAATGAACTTATAGAAGTTTTTCGCTTGAGACAGACAAAAGATTAAATTGAACATAAAGAAACACAAACTGAGTACTAAAGTTATGTTGATTAATTATAACTAATGTATATTTTTATAATATAATTATAATTGTAATATAATTATTATATATATTGCTTTTATATATGCTTTAAACATATTTGTCTTCCAGCTAATATTTAATATAACTTACACTGCTCCGCGCCAAGGGGTTTGGCACTGCCTTTTCTTATGTACATATCAGAGCAGTTTGTCGGCGACGCGACTTCGGACTAGTCTTGTCCCAATCCGGTGTCATAAAATTCTGGGGATCCCGTACATTTGGGGACCCGGGTCCCCATATTAACGGTAAAATAGGGACCCAGGTCCCTATTTTATTACGCATTTTGCTATTCGAATAGGGACCCCACTGTGTAAAATGGCACCCCCTTCAACCCATGCTAGCTGTTATTAATTTTGTGTTTATTACGTATCTTACTACAATAAATGCAACAGTAGAAGTGTAGCACATACAATTATAATTATCTTGGTGTGTTCAGACTAGTTATGTCTTTCAGCTAGTGTTGTTGCTGGTTGATAGCTACACTAGCCATCGCGCCAGGCCAATGACTAGCCAGCCACACCCTCTAAACGAGCGCATAATTGTTATTTGAATGAACTTTGAATATTATTATTATCTACCACTTGAGTGGGAACTTAGTTTGGTATGTTATTCATCAAATATTATAACTTCTACAACCTTTTCTTCTACCAGAGGGAAGTCATTTGGTACACAGGAATCAGAACTGGAGACAATGCAGTCGTGAGAAGTTTTGTAATACAAAAGTTCGAAGTGAGAAGGAACGACAATTAAAGGATTATCATCAAGTTCGTTTCGAGGATGTTTCATGTTTAAATGAGTTAGTGGCTTGAAACATCCCCAAACATACTCTTCATACTGCAAAACATAATAAAAAACACGGGAACTCTGAAATATGTAGCTACTGCAAGCACTTCTGTCTGGGTTGCCCAGGAAGTAGGATTATGTAAGAGCTGTAAATGCTCTTCAAAAGTAGGTTTGTTTGTTAATGGTAGTAAGTAGGTTTCAAATATCCCTCGGTCCATCAGTACTGTATTGATCTTCTCATCCCAGTCAGTTTGAGATTCATTGACAATCTTTGTAAGACACCTTGAAAGTGTCTGGTTGAATCGCTCAGTGAGACCATTAGTCTGCAAAGTTAGGTAAATTAAATAATTATTATTATAATTTAGCTAGAATCTCATTTGATCATGATAATCATGGTAAATAACCTGAGGGTGGTAAGCACTTGTAATACGATGTTCTGTGTTGGTAAAAGTGTAGAGTGCTGATGATAGTTCATTCACAAACTCACGACCTTGGTCTGTGATAATTGTCTCAGGACAACCCATCCTACATATGAACTATACAGAATACATCAGTTATTATATCCATCCATGCTAGGCTTTCTGTGCAGGATATAAATGTACGTATATGAACTGTCATACACATGCAATTCACTTACGGAGTAGATGAATTTGGCCACACCAAGTGCTGATTTATTTTGCAAGGGAGCAGTCTCAGCCCACTTTGAAAAATATCCTGTTAATGTGGCAATATACTTGTTCCCACATGGAGTTTCAGGCAAGGGACCAATAAGGTCCATACCAACTTAACTCCAGATTTTTGGTTTTACAGGGATAGGATGAAGAACCCCTGAGGTTTTGTGTAACTTGTAATTGTTCCTCTGGCATTGCTCACAGGATTCAATCTACAATAATATTTAGATGAATTTTAGGCTGCAAACTTGTGGCTTCACAAGCAATCAACACCAAAATAAACACTTAAAAACCTATCTACAACTCCCACAGTATAATATAATAGAGTCACACAAACAGCGTACATAGAGTTTGACATCTTTAGATAATCCTAGCCAGTAATACTTTGGAGCTACCATGTCAAGTGACCTGTTGATTCCTAAGTGGGCGCTATCATGCACTCTGGCAACAATACGTTGTCATTGGCCCAAGTCTTCAATAACCAACCTCTCTGTCTTTGCATTTTTATCATCTCTCTCTATAGTGTTAGGTAAACAAAGCAGTATTTTGTTTATTCAGATAATTATATAACTGTTTTTATTCTGTGATTTAGTTGTTTATTATGCAACTTACATTTTTTACAATTTCACAATATATTCACATTTGAAGTACAAGTATTACTATTCAGTGTTATGTTACACTGCATATACCTTTGAAAACTAACACTAAACTTACTTGAAGAACCACCAACATAGATAGTATAGGTCAGCATCCTTAGTACAAAAGTACTTGGCTCTTTTACGAAATGCCAATTTGTCTGATTTCGAAAAAATCTTTGGGATAAACTCCGCAATCCAGGTAACTATGAATGGTTGCTGGTTGCATAAGCAAATCGACCATCACAGTTGTCACCATCAAAGTCCTCTAGTTGACCGTCAACATTAGCAGAGTCTTCCACTACGCCATGAGCCATCTTGCATGCACGCACGGCCAGGGGATCCCTTATTTACACGAGGGGGTCCCCGTTTTGCCAACAACATTAGGGACCCAGGATCCCCATATTCATGGGGTCCCTAAACTTTTATGACACCGGTCACGCCCACGGCAAAAGATGCGCCTGGCAGAGTTCTGACACTCAAGTACGTAGGTGATAGAAAATGGCAAAACGTAGTGCGCTATCAAACGTGAATCAGGAATTGAACAGACTCACTCAGCAAGGGTGTAGATAATGTGGGGGCTAGGGGGGCTTTAGCCCCCCCAGATTTTCAGTGTGTTAATATGTACAAAGCTTTAAACATTTGAAAAAAAAAAAGTTACAAAACAACATGCGTGACTCATTATTGATCATATTGTCCAAATATATGAATTCGACTACTATTACGCTGAATGAATTCATTACCATCTGTGCAGCAACACCTGTAATGCGAGCTTTCATTTCAGTGTCCTTGGTGGCTTGCTTGGCAGCTTGCCAAGTTGAGTGTAATGCCTGGTGGTTTTCAGATATAGATGTAAATGCTTCTGCACGTACTGTCCATCTGGTGGGACACAATATACATATACCTGGTGATCCAGCTTTTATATCCTCCGCTATTTTTTTGAAGATTGCTTCACGTTTGGGGGATTTTTTAATGAGTTTAGTTATTTCGTAAGTTGTATCAAGTGTGTCCTCCATTATTGCTTTATTGAATCTTGTGCAGCTAAATTTAGTGCATGCCCATAGCAATGTGTATACAAAGCTCTGCTTTCTAGGTCCATTATCTTCTTAGCAACACCTGATTTATGTCCAGACATGCTACTGGCCCCGTCATAGGACTGGCCACGACACTTTTTGATTCTTAAGTTCATACGTAACAGGATATCCTTTATGGTGGAAAAGAGTGATTCTGCTGAAGTTGATTCAAGGCTATAGAGCCCAATGAACTCTTCGTGAACTTCAAGGTTGCTGTCAACATAGCGAATACAAAATACCAATTGTTCTGTGTTGCTCATGTCGGTTGTTTCATCAACCATTATGGTATACCATTGGCCAGATACATCATTAGTGATTTCTCGCTGAATGCATAGAACCATAATACACAGGATTTCATTCTGTATGTCTGGAGACATGAATTTGTCTCTAGACTTTTCCATCCAATTCAAGAGACGTGGGTTATCTTCTGCCCGTGTCTTTAGCAGCTGGAAAAAATTAGAGTCAATTTCACCTGAAACTTTTAAGTCATCTGTGGCTAGATCTTTATACCTGCCCCTTAAAGCCAATCCCTGCCTACCAAGAAAACGGATGCTACTTAAAATTATTTTAAGCATTGCCCTATTCTCAGCCTTTTGCTGTGCATAAGTGCTTGAAAGCATTTCTCTGACATTCTTGGTTGTACGAGGTATTTTTTCCACGAAATCTACAGCCTGATGGTGCGGCAATGATGATTCATGTTTGTTAAACCTTTCTATAGCTTTCTTCCAGTTTGAAAAACCAGACGTTGTAAAGGCACGATCCTTGTTGGAGGAAATTGGAAGATGTCGTTTTTCTGCAATATGACAATAAAAGCACAGCACACTGTCATCATGCTCTTGATAATGAAGCCACTGATATTTCCTATACCAAGTGGAACAAAAAGATCTTTTCTGCTTACTAATGATGCGTTGGGGAAACGTGAATAATATTGGATGATGGGGTTTTTGTGGAATAACGGAGTCAGTAGTAATGGTATTCAATGAGTTAGAACTCTGTTGTGATAAGTGAATAGGCTCTGAAAGCTGTTGAGTATTATCATCAATTAACTGGCTATCAGCAGAGTGGGTCAGCTGTTCGTCTTCATTGAGGTCGAGATCTAGACCATCAGAATCTGAGTCAGATAGTTGGCTTTCCTGTGGAACAAAATTCATTGCTGAAGCTGGAACTCTGTCTACATTTGAGTCATTCAGCTGATCTTGGTTCTTGCTGCTTGAAGTTATGGCAAGGGACTGCAGCCCAGCCTCCTATACAGAAGCAAATGATTACTGAATCAGCCATAAATATTTCATATTTTTCAGCAGTCATGATGTCACTTAAATAATTCGCTTACCGACGATTCTCTGATAGTCTCACTAGATTTAGGAAGAAACCACTTTCTTATAGACATGATTGGTTGATCACTGTACATGCACAGCCACATGTACGTGCGAACAAAAAGGGCGTAACCCCGAAAGTGGGCGTGACCCGAAAAATTTTCGCGGCGCACTTTGCGCGTCAGAGATTTCAGCCCCCTACTAAAAGTTATCTACGCCCTTGCTCAGTACCATCTTTTCGTAGATTAAGAAGCTATAGGCATTAGCAATAGAATTGTTTACCAAGAAGATGCTGTATGGAACTTCTTAAATGGTAAAGATGTATTAGTTTGTCTTCCAACTGACGGAGGCAAATTATTTTGCATTCAGTGGAGTGTCAGTGTTGCTTTTGACTCTCTCGGTTGTTTATTCGGTCAAGAAAGAGAACATTATGACAATGGAATTTAATTATTAACAGTAAATCTTTATTTTTATGAAAAAGAATATTAATTATTATGGTCAACATTTGGCCAGTTTTGCTACATGTGTATGTACTTGCCAGCTCTCTTGGCTGATTTAGATGGGAGACACGGTCACCTAATGTAAGGGAGTTCTGAGGGAATCACACTTGTCAAAATACCTTGAAGTATCTTGACATCATCATCAAAATTTGGATATGAGCTTGCCAGTACTAGTAAGTCTTGTAGTTTGTGAGCATCTGTCATCAATAGTACTTCCTGTCACATGATATCAACGACTACCGCTGCCAACGCGCCGGCGCCGGTCTTTTGTAGTGGGCGTGACCGGATGGGGCGAGACTAAGTTCGGACATCGCTAGAGGGAGTGGTTCCTGGTAGGTTGCACATGATCTTCCCAATGCAAAGAATAAGACATTTTTTGGAGGGACCAAGTGTTCATTGCAGTGACATAGACATGTTGTTGACAAGACTACAAGGAATGAAAAACGATGGACCTTTGAAATTACAGGTGAAGCATGCTTCTGTCCCCACCACAGAGATGATTCTCTCTTTGTGGTCACTATACTAGATAACTTTCTTTCTTGTCTACTTATGATTCGTCTACTCATATTTCCTTTTTCTGACTCATCTACAAGATAACCTGGCTGTAATTGTATGTGTGCATGCACACCCTGTGTAGTGGTTTTGCAGAAGCCTGAAGCTGACCTCCACATTCCAGTTATATAGTAATAATTATGGTAATAATAATGAAATAAAAGCTAATTATTGGCTCCAATAGTGTAGCTGAACCCTGACGTCAATGACGTGGAATAATTTCTACATTCATTAATTATTCCACTTCATTTTAATTAAAAGTTATTGAACAGATTATAACTTAGTATGACCAAAAATACTTACCTGACTAACTTTTAGTCCAGTTTGCAACTTTCCAAACACTAATAAAATAGCATTTATTATCTCATTGGTAAATTAAGGGACCATTAATTTTGGCACACCCTCATGGATAATTAATGAATGCACATTTTCAGTGCCAAAAACTGCCATCAGTCACAGCCTAGCTACGCCACTGATTGGCTCAGAAAATTGGTATTGACCATCTGTCACAATACAGTGATCGACATTACCATTAACGGAAGTAAAATGGTTATTTGTTAAAGTTAGTTAAAGGTTAATTTCATTTTAATTAGATGATAAATCAGGAGTAGACAAAACAGGCATGAAGTTAGAGAACTACCACACGAGCATCAGGTAGGTAAACTTTGAACAAATTCATGCAATCACTAGGTGCATAGTGTATAATATGCAAGCAGTTAGCAGTTAGCTTAGCACATCAAAGCCTTTAGTATTTAACCAGATGTGTTGTATGAGTGAGAGCATAAGATGTCAGAAGTTGATCGTACTGGGGAAGTTACCTCTAATCTTAAAGAATGTAAATTAGAGCTAGGAATTGGCTGAGATTTCGATTATCACTAACTTCAAGTCGATTCAGGAAACTCTTTCTATTTGAAAATTAAAAAGCTTCCTGTCATTTCCATTATTTGTTGTCGCATGCTTAAAAAGCATTTCTTTTGGAAAAATAGATATCACAGACTTGTAATTGATAATCAGAAGAATCTTTGATATTGTTTGATTGATTGATTGCCCTAATGTAAATTCATCTTAGCATTTCACCTGATTCCAATCATGATGTGGTTGTATGTAATCTATACTTGTGTGGTTGTAGACCGTTGTACATGTATAATCCAATGTTTCAGTTTACATTCAAGTTCCTAGAGTTATTCGATTAAAGCACTTGCACTAAACACAACATACAAACACATGTTCCTAGCAACTAACTGTACCCCACCAATTGAAGTGGTTAATAACAATATCTGTTTACCTACTAGTATTGTTTTAGTTAACTATAACTAAAACCCTTTTAGTAGGCATTATGACTTTTAGTTAGCTAAACTATGACTAAATTACAGGTCTACTGTAATAACTGTAACTAACTAAGATGAAAATTGGGCACTTTTAGGTAGTTAACTAAAACTAAAACCCTTTTAGTAAGCCTAATATTACCTTAGTTAATCAAACTATAACTATAACTACAATTTGATAAACTAGACATACTATAACTAACTAACTAACTATAGTATGTCTAGTTTATCAAATTGTTATACATGTGTAGTTTAATTAACTAAGGTAATATTAGGCTTACTAAAAGGGTTTTAGTTTTAGCTAACAAACTGAAAGAGACCATTATTGGCCAATTTTCATTTTAGTTAGTTATAAGTTATTACAGTAGACCTGTAATTTAACTAAAAGTGGTCATAATTTTCATACTAAAACAACACTACTACCTTAGCATTCTTATACAAAAATATTGGTTGCTGTTTTCCAGTTTCTTTCATATCCAATTATTACAAAGTATCTTTCATATTCCATTAGGTAATGTCTGATTTTGACCATACACTCACTTATCATCATGTCAATGGACAATCTGGATGTACATCACATGGTAAGACATGTGGTTTTATTGATCATTAACCCTTACCTGTGTAGGCAGATTGGAGGGTGCTGTAATTATTTGGTGTATCTGTAGTTTTTAACCCTTGCCCACGTAAACAAAGCAGAGGGTTACTGTACTATGTTCTGTCTGTCTGTTTGTGTATGCGAGGTATAGACAAAGGGGTGGGTAAAGTGGGCTTCAGCCCCCCACCCCCAGTTTTTAGTTGGGTAATTATAAATTCAGCTTTAAATTTCTTTTTTTCATTGTAATTATTAACTATACAGTAGACTGCGAACATTAAATTGACAATAATTAAATATTTTTTAATGCAAAAATGCCACACCTTTCACAAATAATTAATGAATAGCAAAATTTTGCTCAAATTCTGCTAAGCCTTCCTGCTTCTAAAAATTTGTCTATACCCATGATATGGACAATATTTCTGGAGAACTAACAACATTGGGACTTTGATCGAGCTACTAACAGGTGTGAAATTATACAAGGATCAAAATAAAAGGCAGGCTTTTGCTAAAACATTTTGGTTATAAAGTTTTTATTTTTACAACTCACAGTTGCCGTTTCACCACTTTCAGAAGACTTCCATTATCAAATAGTACAAAGAAACACAACTCATCTTATTTAAAGGCTATCACTGTTGAAACACTGGATTGAAAGCAATCGCCCAATCAATAAAGACAAGAACCACCATGTGCAGAAAAAAAGTCCTTGATCACATGCATGCATAACACAAAATAGGTGAAGCTAGAAAGTGACCTTTGAGTCATGGCAGAAAGCTTAGATCTAGCTCCATATTGTAGCGGCCACTACTTTGATTGTATTTGATTATAGCTGAGATTCAAAAGAGAAAGATTCATCTTTGAAAAAAGAATTTTGGGATCTTAGTGACAAGTTACTAACTAATTCAGGAATTTGATCGAGCTACCAAAAGACATGAAATTATACAAGGATCAAAAGAAAAGACAGCCTTTTTCTAAAACCTTTAGGTTATAAACTTATGACAACTCACATTTACCGTTTCACCACTTTCAGAAGACTTCTGGTAGCAAAAGAGTACATGAAAATACAACTCGTCTTTTTTAAAGGCTATCGGTGTTAGCTTGAAATCAAGTACAATTGAAGTATTTGCTGCTAAAACATCAAGCTGGTCTAAGCTTTCTGACACTTTCTAGCTCCACCAATTTAATTTATGAATGCAATTAAAGTCACAAAAGCATTTTTTGTAGTACTAGGAATTCTGAAGGACTAGAGTGTAAGTTGTAAGTAACACACACACACACACATATATGTATAATTATATAAATTATACATAATTATAATATTATCATAATCTCAGTATAATAATTATAATCAAGTATTGTCTGCTATTATTTGTTCTTGTTTCCAATCGCACTTCTGGGAAGGGATCTACACTACAAGTGCATTCATTCTACTTCCTTTTATTATAATGCTACTACAAGTGGTCTTCTTTTTTTAGTACTCTAGCTTTGTAGCTAGGACTGAAATGCAAGTTGTAGCACACACGCATAACATATATATATAATTATATAATTATATTATATTTCCTTTTGCTAGGTGTAATTGAAACTACATCTTTGTTACCAGCAACTTACAAGCAAAAGGTAATAATTACATATTAATAATTAAAATAGATTTTAATGCAATTTGCACTATACTTCATCTTGCTGCCGTGTCTGCATTCTTTATACACCACCCCAGTGTTTTTCATATTTGCATTCTTTATATACCACATCAGTGTTTTTGATAAGCTCATATTTGCATTCTTCATACACCACCCCAGTGTTTTTGATAAGCTCATATTTGCATTCTTTATACACCACCCCAGTGTTTTTGATAAGCTCATACAGCCAGGGATGTGGAAACATTGAGCCAACTACTGGGCATTTTGACCTATTTTCACCACCCTTGTCCTGCTCCCCATATACTTTATATACAGTTCAGTTTCAGTTTACCGGACACTAGATTTATTGGACAATGTTCTGCATGACTTGCTGTTTCCACACTACTGCATATAGTGCACCATTGGCCTAAAGAGCTTCTTATTTGGCACTACACATTTCTATTATTGGGCCAATAGCACAGTTAATTATGATTATATAATATAATCAGAGCTTTTGATAAGTTGGGCCAAATTGGCTCCGAAAAGATTAGTGTGTGTGCTATTGGGAAAGTTAATGCAATATAATTTATATTGCATTAACTTTCCCAATAGCACACACACTAATCTTTTCGGAGCCAATTTGGCCCAACTTATCAAAAGCTCTGTACCACACCAATGCATTAATTGTCTGAAACCTTCAAATAGTTAACTGCATACACACTACATATTCAGTGTTTCATACAGGATTTCGTGTTAGGGAGAGGAAAGAATCGATCATGTGAAGCACACTGCTCCTTGGGGGTAGGGTAGACTCCCCTGGGATATGTTTTAAATTTAGGCCCTGAGAAAATCATTCACTTAGACAATAAGAAGTTTATATGCTTGCCATTTAGCCATTTAGCCATTTTGTATAGAAGCCCCAACCAAATTAGTAATTTGGAAGAGCTACTATTCCTCTATCTACTGTGCTTTATTTGGTTTCTTTTGCCAAAGAGATAAATAGCTAATATTTCAGGTAAGCATGCAAGCGAAATTATTATTTCCAGTGATTGATTTTCTCATCCCGTATTTGGCTATAATAATAATTATAATGAATAAATACAGTGAATTGTCTCTTGTTATTTTCATCACTCGTGCATATACATACACAATATACACTTTCGTATGCATACATTTCACAGGCTGAAGAAGCAAAACAAAAATTTTATCCAATTGAAATATCACAGTATGTTATGTTATTACATATACTTAATTAATACTTTATTTGTGATGCACTCAGTTTTCAAGTACCTTGTTTTTATTATCCACACTTCATGGCTCTGAAATTTGAAATCAGTTACTAGAATTGTTTTCAGACATGAGTAATGAAGCAACAGTGATAAACAAACTCACAAAGTAATCATGGAGATACTTTTGTCTCTGCATGTCTTGTTTGGTTTGTAATTAACATGTTTATAATTTACAGGCCACATCAGTTCTTGTGTTAGCTGATATAATCATATCTCTATGGATAATATTAATATAATTATACTCGATTCTTGATTTATAGGTTTTTCTGTTAGCTACACTGTATATCAGAGGGGGAAATAAGACTATAAATTTACTAGAACAACACGTCTAAACAAACTGATTTTGATCAGATGCTTTCAAATTTTAGTCTGACTACAAATTAGCTAATCTATATTAATTACTCCAGCCACATGATAAAATCAACCAATCAGATGTTAAAATTGAAAATCTGAGGCAAGAATGGAGTTAAATGTATTTAGAAGTGCCATAGATTGTTTACTATTCCTGTGAGAGCATTTCTTGAAATTTCACTTTTTGTATTTTTTTGCTCAGACAAAATGTCCGAGCAAAGTGAGATTCGCTCAGACAAACAGGCTAAATGGTCAGAAATTGTCTGATGTCTGACTGTTATTTCAACCTTTGGTATATGGTTCTGTATTTGAAGTGGATACAAAGAAAGTTTTGCTGTCCAATTAATTAGGACATAAATAAGTCTTCTTATATAGAATAGCTAGTGTTTCAAAAACATTTTTTTGTGAAATGGTATAACCAAAATCATAATATTTAATGTCATACTTGATAACATTTTGATAAGCTGATATGGTGTACCATTGGCCCAAAGAGCTTCTTATTTACCACTGCACAGTTCTGTCTTTGACCCAATAGCACAGTTAATTATAATTATATTGTCTCAAGATGTATTCCCAATGGCTTACATACTAGTCATTTGTTGAGCCAATTTGGCCCATGCTTCAAAACATATCAAAAAATCTGGGACTCATCCTATTTGTTATCAAATATATTAATTAATGTGTGTCTACATGTATGTACATGTTCCATTCAGTGAATACACAGTAGAAGAGAAATGGAAAGCAATGGATCAATGGTATGTATAAACCAATAATTAATTAAGCATGTTTATATTATACATATTGATACAATGTTGATATTTTCATTGAATATTGTGATACTATACACAGCCTTCTGATTTGTTTAGTAATATATAACATCCATCCTTCTCTACATAACTCACTCACAAACAGAAGTGAGTTACGTAAAGAAGGATGGATGTTTTATCCCTTTTAAATTATTATAGCAGATAATTTTTAGTTCATGTTAATACTGTAATTGTAGATGTAGGAACTGGAAGAAAGAGGAAGAGTCTGGTCTGTAGCTATTGTATGTGTTATTGCAGCTAATGATTTCCGGTAAAACTCAAGTGGTTGATAAAAATAGATAAACTTTTAAACACTCAACTTGCTGTCTTCCTGCAACCAATGAAGAATAATTTTTGCATCTTTGGCTTTCTTACAGCTCTTAATCCTTCCAGCAATGTGAATTAGAATCCTGAGTCTTGAGAGTTGTCAAATGTTGCTCCGCCTACACCTAATTAATTTAGGAGGTTAGCATCTACCATCGTATTTCCGGTGGCTCTCGGAACGAGACATACAATATTTATATTAATAATACCAGAGCCTTCTTTCTCATAGAGTGGAAGTGGCTGACATTGCAAGACTAGGGAAGAGATATAGTCTCAGTGATTTATACTGTTTGATTACTTTATTACATTTTAATTGGACTGGGTGTTGCTGCAGAATGAAACAATCTTTGCTGTCTCTGGTAACTGTCAACTGGAAATTGTCTCATTTGAGAAATGAGAAAAAAACATCCACCAGCCCACACCCCACCCACCAAACCAACCAAAGTAAAAGTACTTTCTACAGTAGGCCTATGATAATATGTGAAAACTTGTTCCTCCTTATTTATCTTTAATTCATGGATCAATGAAAACACTCGTTATTCAGCGAATTTGTACGGGAAGACAATTTTTTACAGTAGTACATTTAGTGGTATTTTTTGCTTCAAGCGTTAATTTCCAATACATAATGGCAGGAATAATGAGCATTCGACAGGACATTTTGGTCAATTGAATTAGTTTCAGAGCCCTAGCCACATGGTTTTGAGTTTTATAATAATTGGTATTGTAGACCTATATAAGAAACACTACATATCAAAGGGTATGTGTGTATCAAGACTTATCGCTATAATTTAGCAGAGCTTTCAGCTTATCACTTGCAATTGAAACATATGAGCGGCCATGTTTTTCCATGCCATCCCTACATAGAGAGTACTACCGTACTCTCTGATAAAGTGTTCCAATGCATGGTTGCAGCTTAATATCTTGTATAATAATTATTGAGCTAAACATTGGTATGAATTATGACATATTTATCTGTCCTGGTACATTATTATAAGCCTTTAAAATGTACTTATTTCTCTTATAGTGCCCCTCCGGACAAAAATCAATGTTATTTTTTTTACATTGAATTATTTTGTTATATTAGGTGGGAGATAGCTCATCAGTTACTATTAGAATATGGTATAACACAAGATATGATTCCAAAGATGGTCCAAGAAGCTAACATAGTTTTGAGGTGAAATGTTTTTCCTTTTTTTGTGTGTTTGTGTCTGTGTGTGTTTGTTTGTGTGTGTTTGTGTGTGTGCAATGACGATAACTCAAAATACAAAATATGATATCTAGTCTTATTCCCAGGTTTCCATGGCATAAAGAGGACTGGAATGAGACTACTATAATACCCTTTAAATTATGATGAACTTGCATACATGTATGTATGTCCTTCAATGATATAAATGCATGTGTGTGTGTGAGTGGCCAGCTGAAGATAGTTATTATTAATTTTAGTGATGTGAAGATAATTTTGACTGTATACTTGCCTTTAACACTGACTATTTTGGGGCATTTTGTGTAGTAATACAACAGACTACATGTAGTCTAAAATACCACATGGCTGCACTTCCTAATAAACACATTTTATTAGGTTTAAGCCTCTGATTATCTTTAGCAAATGTGGTCAGGTTCATAGTATCCTTGAGGCCTCTGATCAAAATTATCTTTAGCAAATGTGGTCAGGTTCATAGTATTCTTGAGAGAGAACAGAATAATTTTTGTTTCTGGGAACCTAATTTCCTGTTCAAAATTGTGAGTATATATATGTAAGCCTCTGATTTGGCAAATGTGGTCAGGCTCATATCTCTAGTTACATGTAACTGCGTATTCTTTATCAGGGAGTTTAAAACAATTATTGTCTTGCACTATACGTATTTAATATTCCATGTGTAATATGTTTTTTGATTAATGAGCTTTCTTCATCGAAATTCACAGAGAAGGTGACAAGAAGTTGTTCAATCTTCTTGAAGATTATGAAATTCCTGTAACAGTATTTTCAGCTGGATTAACAGGTGAATACTGTATATGTGGAAATATTGACGGTATTTTTTACGGTCTGGCGGTTTGGTGGTTTTGGGTTTTGAAACCATCAAATAAAATTTTGCAAATTAGTTCACAAATGCACAAACATTTTCCCTACTGATAAACATAGAATAATCAGCTGATACCTTCCTTGGAATGTGTCTAACAAGAAGTAGTAGTCTCCATTTCTCAGCCCTTATCTTCCACAAAAAGGAATGTCTGTCTATTGTTTCCATGTAAAACATACATGCTCAGTCACGCCCACATAATTATTGCAGTGTGTTCAGTGGCTATATGATACAAAAAACATTGAGCAAATATATAATGATCGTTTCATATACATGTATTAGTGAGGTTTATAATTTTATGTCAAATATAAACTTCCATTTGGGCTATGAATATCATTATGTACATGTATATTTGATATATAATTATATACTATGCTACATGTCAACCAATTGATGTGGTTAGGTGTATATTTCAAAATACACCTTATCAAAAATCAATTGTTAAATCATAGCGTATAATTACTATATAAACTATAGTTATATAGTAGGTGTATATACCAGATATACCACCTGCTATGGAAGAGCTTTATGTAGTAATAACCTGATGTAATATTACAGTATACCAGGGAGAGTACAAATATATTTTAATATGTCTGGCCAAATGTCATACCAAGTAAATGGAACTCAAACAAAGTGAAACAAGCAAGCAGCAAAACCAACCAAAACCAAGGAATGTCTAATATGTAGAACCAAGCAAAGGGTAGCAAAACCAAGGAACCCAAGCAAAGGCTAACAAAACCAAGGAACCCAAGCAAAGGCTAACAAAACCAAGGAACCCAAGCGAAGGCTAACAAAACCAAGGAACCCAAGCAAAGGCTAGCAAAACCAAGGAACCCAAGCAAAGGCTAGCAAAACTAAGAAACCTAAGCGGAGGCTAGCAAAACCAAGGAACCCAAGCAAAACTAAGCAAAGGCTAGCAAAACCAAGGAACCCGAGTAAAACTAAGGAACCTGTTGTAACTTTATTATAGGCAAAGTAAACACACGTACATAAACTAATAACAAAACAATAAGAAGACAGAGACCTATTAATAACTGAATAAAACTATAAAACATCGCTTTATATACACATATGTTATAAAGTTTCCTATGATGTCATAGTTACCACAGAACACAAGCGAGGCAAATCAAAAAAAAAACTAAGCAAATGCAAGAAAGTAAAAGGAATGGCCTGTGAATAGTAGACAGTCTTATAATTCACATATATACACATGTATAATGTAGTCATATTTATTATCAACACTAGTTCATTTTCTTCTCACAGATATAATAAAAGAGACTCTCCAGTTACTTTCTTATCTGCCATCAAACATGGAAATTGTTTCTAATAAGATGATATTTAATGACAATGGAGAACTAGTGGGATTTTCAAAACCAGTTGTTCATTCTTATAGCAAAGGATCGCATGCACTGAAAATGATGAAGCACATAACTTCTAAACTAAAAGTAATAATTATTGCCTTTTTCATGTTAATAATTAATATTATAATTATATGTATATAATTATATTGTTTATTGCAATTCAATACAACTCAATGTGAATACTGTACTTGTTGTTGTAGTATGTACAAACTCAATTAAAAGGTACATGTATTTCAAAAGCACATATGTTTAACAATGCCTTTTCTTTCGGTTTGTTGATGCAGATTGATATTATTGGTCTTCCTGTGAAACAAACTCTTGTACTTAGATTTTTAAGCAAAGCAAATAAGCATACTTTTATTAATTGGAACAGAGATTAATTAATTGGAGTATACTGAATGGTGATGGATGTACAAAGGATATTAAATGTAAATAATGTTGAAAATCAAATATAGATTAATTAGCATTCTATTTACTGTCATTACTTAACAGTATCCATCCACACACACACACACACACCACACACACACATACAGTTTCATTCTTTATTACTTGCCTTTTCACAACACATGACAGGGAAGACAAAATGTTATACTATTAGGAGATTCTCAAGGAGACCCCTTCATGGTTAATGGACTAACTGAAGTACAGAGTGTCATAAAAATAGGCTATCTGAATCACAAGGTACAGCTATACAACTAGTAAGGCTAATCAGAGAGTGAATGTGATTGCATTATTAACCCTCACCCACGTAGGCAGAGCGAAGGGTTACTGCTGTCTGTCTGTCGGCAAACTTCCAACGAAACTACGAACATTGGCACTGAAAATACTACCAGCAGACATCAAATTATACAAGGATCAAAAGTAACAATAGGCTTTTGCTTTAAAGTTATGACAATTTTTGTCACTCGCGGTCGCCATTTAATAACTTTCAGATGATGTGTGGTAGCAAAAGAGTTCACTGAAACACAGCTCATCTTGCTTGAAGCCTATCGATATTGACTCAGCTTGAAATGAAGTACAATTGAAGTAGTGGCTGCTACAACATCCAGCTGGCTGGCAATTTCTAGCTCCACCCATTTATTTCATCCATATGGCCATATGCCATGTGATTGAAGCTGTTTTCAAGTCTGGATTTTAACAGTGCACTTGACTATATGGCTAGTATATAGGAATTTGGAGTGTAAATTGTAATTCACACACACACACACACAAATATAATATAATCTCAGTATAATAATTGTAATAATTATTGTTACAATCAAATATTGTCTGCAGTTATTTCCTTCTCTGTGACCGGTGAATCATTCTCAAGTTGTTTCTAAATCACACTTGTGGCGAGGGTTCTGCACTGCGAGTGCATTCATAATTATCTTAATTATATATATAATGCATTTAATTTAATATATAATTATAACCTTGATTCATGTTGTTACCCATGTGACCATGTTTGTGAAAATCAACGGTTTAGGCGAAGACGTTTGGAATCAAAATTAATGCTTGGTTTTAGATGTCTGCTATTTTATAGATGAAGCTAATGAAAATTGTTTCCGGGAAAATCAATCATTAGGCTTCATATTTAGTGCTTTCCTGTATGATATTGGGACAGCTGGTTAATATAAAGTATGGTGAAACGATCAGTTTAGCTATATATACTGGATGGAAAAATCATGCAGTTTAGTTGCATGAAGTTAACCAGTTTGAGAATACAAATTTAGTCCTGATGTTCATATAAGTGTGAGCCTCTGACAGAAGACTATATCTCTCTACAAAATGTTCTATTCTCTATTCTATAGGAAGATGATTTATTGAGTATATACAAGACACTGTATGACATTGTTCTCACTAAAGACAACACATCTCTTGAAATACCTCATGTGTTAATAGAATATGTACTATATGATCTACATGATGATATGTGAATATAAAATTCACTATGAGTATAATAAATTATTGCTTATTAGGGCTGGGAATCGGCTGAGATTCTGAAGTCGATTATCACAATTATTTAGTGGAAATAATTAGGCCAATTAAGTCAATTAATGCATTTGATGATCAAAAGGCTTTACAGTATTTGCTGTTGCATGCTTGAAAAATATATCTTCTGGGATAATTGCATAATCAATATCACAGACTTGTAATCAATAATCAGAAGTATTGATTGAATAATAGATTAATGGATTAATCATCCCAGCCCTAATGCTTATGGTATATGCTCATTTCATGTGAAATATTACTATATCAATGTGTGTTGGAGTCTTTGTGTAGGAGAATTACTACTGCATTTTTAATGATTAGTATAACAAGCCTGAAAATAATACTATAATTATCATTTTAGATCCTTGCATTATAATTTGTGTAGACTTAGATATTTGTATAACCTGTCAATGACTGCATGGTTATTTAGTAATTAACTTACACAATTTTATGTATAATAATTATTGGTGATTATATACGTAATTATTAATACAAACAATAATAGTAAAGCTTTATTATGGCCTGCATGGTGGATTGCTTTCCAAAGTCCATGGATTTTATTTAAACTCTAGTATCAAAATTAATACTACAATTATACAACTCACTAGAGGTGGGATTATACAGTTGCCCATGCAGGTTTAGACTGGTAAGGAATATTTGCCCTGTGGTTGGATGACTGCAATACCAGTTGAGCAATGAAATATAAAATCTCCAACAATATTTTTATTCTTAGTACACCAATTGGTTGATATAGCTGACTTTTCTTCGGAAAGAGTAAAAGGACTGCCTACCTTGGATATCTGCACTCCTAAGCATACATTCAATTGATATATCCCTCTGGTATGTGGAGTGAAGTTTATATTGTAGTGGAGAGGATTGGATTTGAGCATTGTCTTTCATCCTCCCCCATGTTGATTTATTAATGTCTACTCATATTATACAACCATCAAGCAATGCTGTCCTACTGGAGGTTAGGGAGGACTTAACAAAGCTCAAAAGTACAGTAGGGTACCAACAACGGATTCATGAGTATCAACAGAGGGATTCAAGAAAGCTAAACCTAATTATATCAAGAGTTAAAGAATTGGAAAATAAAAATACAATGGGTGTAGCGAAGAAAGATAAACTACCTTTGATGAAAGTGTTTATTCTAGTACAGTGAACACAATAGGAATAAAAGAAAGGAAAAGATTATTTCTAGTGTCTATGTTTTGATTAGATGACGAGTTCTTAAAATCAGAACTAAATTAAAAGGTTCACACATACATATCAGTGATGATCTTACTCCTCAACAAAGGGAACATTGAAAACATCTGCTTATTATGTGTTGTAATGTAAGATTGGATGGAAAGAAAGCATTCATAAAAAATAGATCTCACACATTAGTAGTGGATGGAAGAGAAATGGACTCCTACCCACCGAATAGTACTAATAGTAATAAGGGTGATATTATATGACTGGCTTACCAGGGTAGCTAGCCCGTCATGTTTTAATTGTAATAATAATGCAGATTTTGTATTCATAATATTAATCTAATTAGGTTTACTTCATAATTCTGTATTTGATATTACTTGTGTGTATGTGTGATTCGGCTGAAGCCCTCAAACCAACAAGACATCGTTTTAAGTGGTTTTAAAGTGTTCATTCATCCTCAAACAACTTTGCATAAACAAGTGAAGAGAGGTTCTGAAGGTTTAGCCATATTTATTAAAGAGGATTTAAAACATCACATGACATTCGATATTCTTCCTTCTCAAGAGAATTCGGTAAAGATGTCATCTGATTTTTTTTATAGATAATACATTAGTGTTTATTTGTTTTGTTTATATATATCCCCTGAAAGCTCATGCAATGTAAAAGCTTATAATGAAACAGTATCGTCCGATGTTGAATTTGAAATCCTACATTACTCAAAAATGGGCAAAGTGATGGTATGTAGTAATATGAATGGTCGTATAAGTAGGATATCTTCTGGTAAACGTCATTGTATATCCCAAGATTAAGCTGTAAATAATATTTATTTGATTTGTTATACTGATACATTTTAAATGGTAACTTTGGGATATTTCAAGTGGAAATTTTACCTTTTATGGTTACTAAGTCGGTATAGTGTATATAGTTGATTACATTGTCAGCTCAAAGCTATAATAGATTTTGCCTTCTTTAATGTCTCTTCGCCATCTGAGTTTTCTGCTCATTGCAACAAAAATGAATATTAATTTAAACAGTCAGCATGTTGAAGAGGTAGCTTAAGATATATTGTCTTGTGGTGTTAACATTAGTTATATAATTATTATAAATGGATAGAAGATAAGGAAAAAGATCTTGTGGGAAAGCAATCATAGGGATGGCCCTACAGCCATAAAAAGATCTTGTATATATCCCTGATAACATCTTAACAATGGACATCTACTTTTAGTAGCTGTATTAAGAAATGGCTAATTAACGATTGTATTTGCCAGTTCCTAATAGATTTAGCTTTACAAGTTAGTGCTTTGAAAGTAAAATGAACTAGTTTAAAATCAAAAACATCATTTTAACAGACAGCTACATCAACCTTGGTTTGATGAGGAGTGTATGTTAGCAAAGACTAAAGGCAGCACTAGGGGATATTCACAAATTTTACAGTGTATAGAGGTGAAAACATACTTAAAATCCAAGAAGTACTACCAACATCTTTTAAGAACTAAAAAATGGAAATCAGCAGTTCAATTGGATTTTTATTTTACTAAGATACACAAAACTAATTGGAGAGAGTACGTAGTCAGAAAGCAGCAAATACATAAATGAACAAACAGTGCTGCATTGTTGTGATGCACCCATCTTCATTAAAGGACTATGAACTTTACTTAATAGCCTAATCAGCAGAGAAGCATTGGGAATGGAGTCCAAATGAAGGTATAGTCTGGGTTATTTCACTTAGTTTCTTTGTCTTCTAATGTCACTAAAGCTAAGTGTCAAAGAATTAGCTATACAGACTGAATGATCCCCCATTTTGCTTTAATTCCACCAACCACTTACATATAACATCTCTTCAAGTGAAAACGCAAAGAAACCAACATCGATAATATTATTACAAACAGTCCACAAGACTTGTGAATTAAATATTTCTTATTTCATAGATGCTGAAATAGACAGCAAATTTTTGACTGCAGTATATAGCTCATATGAATTATATAATCATTTACAGACTAAATCTCTGAGGTTATACGTCAGCTCTCTCATAAAACAAAAACATAAGTCAGATATAAAAACTATATGATGCTACATAACCTTACATTATCATAGTCTGTGAAAAGCTACTGGGAGCTAGATGTCAATGCTACATATAGCAGGAGTATGGAGGAAAATGATGTCGTAACATCAAAACTAACAAAGGCACATCAATACTCACAGAAATAAATAGGCATAAATAATAAGATAGTTTGTTGAGATCTTTTATCTTGCTGTTCAGTATTAACTGTCAATAAATGTATAATTATTTATAAAAAAATTCATTACAGTACTTGTTAGTAAATTTACTAATGAAAATCTTACAGCTAAATCTAAACTGAAAAAAAAAACTATTAATTTTACTTTCAAGGTATAATATTTAGAAATATCTGAAATTAGTGCTTAATTAGAAAACAGCTCTCAGAGATGGTATCATCTTCATTGTAGTAACAATCTCCTCGTACATCTCTGGTTCCTGAGCAACTTTCATCTCCAAGAGGTTAAGAATAATGCCACTGCCTTCCTTACTTTCTTTAGCTTGCACTGTTGCTAAAGCATCCATATTAATAAGGTCTTTCTTACTAAGCAGTTCAGCAAGTTGTATCAGCGTGTGTTTATCAGAAAGCAATTGCTGCAGTTTAGGATAAAAATTCCGAATTGCTTTCATTAATAATGAATGATCGGACATTTTAGTAACGGATGCAAAATCAGAACGAGATATTCCAGGACGAAAACCATAATCAGATGTTGAGAAACGATACCCAGAATCAGATCTCGAGGAAATTTCTGAACAATATGTAGAACCAGATCTTAAGGAAATTTTAGAACGATGACTAGAACTAGATCTCGAAGAGGTTCTAGAATGATAACTAAAATCAGATCTTGGGGAAATTCCACAACGATAATCAGAGTGCAATGTATACTGTAATAAACAGGTTAAAAAAATAAAGTAACATAATTCTTACTCTGTATATAATAAAAAGATTGCATGGTAAATGTATAACTATCATAAATAACAGCATCTGCATTGACATATTGACTTAATGGCAACAAAATTAATGATATACTGTATAGTGGGATATTTTTGTGGGGTCTAATTTTCGCAATACAGAGCCATTCCACAAATATTTAAATCACGAACATTTATTGTCATTAGTGGAGTTTGAGCAATATCGATGGTAAAACAAAATTTTAACCTGCAAAAATTGAATATCAATCAACAAACACGAAAATTAGACCCCACAAAAATATCACGCTATTATGTTAACAAAATGTTAATGATATTCGAATTTTTTAAAAAGTAGTTAAAATAGGTTACATTGATGGCCCCTCACGGCCCCCCTGCATGGTTCCCACTCCACTGGATGTAATCTACTCAATTATATAATCATAGTCGTAAGCCAACTATATAGTCTTACCTTCCTTTCTTGGGCACGCTCTAATGGTGATTTTCCAAACTATAATAAAAATATCAAGATTAATGTGTGAGAATTGAAGTAATAGACAGAAATTAGAGGTATTCAATACTAACTATATGTAATTTTAAGCAATGCCTAGTTGTTAACAGTTTTTGTTTGCGTTCTTCGAGAAGATTTCTAGTAACAAATCAAGGGCTGTTTTTCTTCCTTGTATAATCTGAAGTGTTTTAACATTATTAATTGGTTTGCAGAAATTATAATTTGTGTATCACCCATGACTATATTAAACATAGAAGTTGAGACACTGTCTATAAGCAAATTATGCATTACAAATAAATTCCTCGCCATATCCTTTGTTTCTACATTAGCACCATGTGTTATTATTTTACAATGTCATTATGAACATTCTCAACAGCTAGATGTAATGATATAGCCCTTCCTACAGTGAACATATTATTAAAACACTTTCACACATTGAATACCACCTAATAGTTTTATTAACTATGAAATGCAAGTTGTTATATGCACAAATATTTGTTATAAGTTCCATATACCTTATCCATTGTGTCCACATTGGCACCATGTGTTATTAAGGTATTAATAATACCAACATGACCTTTCTCAGCTGCTGTGTGTAAAAGACTTCTGCTATACTGCAGTGAAAAATTAATAACATCGTTTAATAGGCAAATTGAATAATAATCATAAAACTTGATACACAATATATATATATATAAACTCATGTATAGCTAATACAATCTGCTTACCAAATCCTTTGTATCCATATCAGCACCATGAGCTATTAAAAGGTTAATAATGTCAGTCTGACCTTTCTCCACAGCTACATGTAGAGGACTTCTGTCTCCCTATAATGAATAACTTGTAACACATTGTATTGTATATTAATCCACTTTGCAATATTAAATTTAAATTATACGACACTGACAAATGTATCTATTTTGAATTCCTCACCCAGTCCTTCGTATCAACATTAGCAGCGTGCATTACCAAGAGATTAACAATGTTGGTCCAACCTTTCTCCGCAGCTACATGTAATGGACGTATGCCTTCCTATAGTTTAGAAATTATCATGAAACATGTACATCATCTCATAGAAGTGCCAATTCCCTTGCAAAAATGGATGCAGTGATCCTCACATTGAATTAATTACATTTCATGCCCAGGAGATCTTTTTAAACATTTCATCATGCACTCTCATGGTGTGAAGGATCATGTCAAGTTGTATCATATCATGTTTTAAATTAGTTACTCTGAAATTGAGTCTTTCTCATTTGTGCTGTAAAATCACTTGTTACAAAATCACACTGCCAATACTATATTTAAAAATATGTTGCTTGAAGAAAAAGATATTCCTGTGATTGTTTAATATCTCCACCATCATGCATATGTCTCAAAATCACCATAAAGGGTTATTTTGGAAACCCATGCAACTTGACTTTCCTTAATTACACATGCACCATGAATGTGACAAAATATGTGGAACCCCATAGGAACGCATCCTAAGGATGCTCCTGAAAGCCATAACAACAAAATTTATTGCGACTAATAATAATGATATTATGTGGGATTGCAGGTAATCTGTCTAAGGGGTATAACACTCCATAAACCCTATAAAAATGGACACTTAAAAAAACATTTGTGTCATTAATTTTTTTACGTAGTTTCTCTTTTCCCAATGGCCATGCAAGAGGTTTACTGAACATAGATTACTGCACTAGAAAATTAATAAGCATATAATTGTTGAAATACCAGTGGATAAGCCAGTATAAAGTATATAGTCCCTTACTTTATCCATAGCGTCCACATTAGCACCATGTGCTATTAAGCTGTTAACAACATCTGTATGACCGTTCCCTGCAGCTATATGTAAAGGTACTCTGTCTCTCTGTAGTAAAGAAATACTTGACAGTTAAGTTACACATAGATATCATCTGCTGTAATTCATAAAACTAAAACAGTGATAATTCATATTTTATACATGTATAATTGTATATCTATCATTTACCCCATCATTTGTATCCACATTGGCACCATGTGTTATTAGGATATTAATGGTGTCAATGTGACCATTCTGTGCAGCTAAATGCAAAGGACTTCTATCTCCCTGTAGTGAACACAATAATCATTACATATATTATACACACATCAAGGATTTAATATTTCCATTAATTACTCAACCTTTAAACACATGTATCTATTACTAGTTCCTTACCCAATCCTTTGAATCCACATTGGCACCATGTGTTAGTAAAAGATAAATCATGTCAGTCAGACCGTTCTCTGCAGCTAGATGTAAGGGACTTCTGTCTCCCTGCAGTGAACAAATCATTACTCTAAACATGTATCGTTGATAATCAAGTCTATAAGTACATGCATCTATTACAAATTCCTCACAAAATCCTTTGTATCCACATTGGAACCACTTGTTATTAAGACATAAGCAATGTCAGTCTGACCTTTCTCTACTGCTAAATGTAAAGGACGTATGCCTTCCTGTGGTGACCAGATCATTAAACATTTTTTTACACATAACCATGAACAGCTAATATATGATATATTAACAAATACTCATGCAACTTTGTAACACATGTGCATTAGCACATGTATCTAATAATGCCTACCCGATCCTGTATATCCACATTGGCACCATATGTTATTAAAATATTAATAATGTGAGTGCGACCATTCTCCACAGCTACATGTAAAGGACTTCTGTCTCTCTGGAGTGAACAAAACATTACTCAAAAATACCAAATAAAATTACAACTTAGAAACACAATGGTTATATTATATAAGTAAACACAAATAAACATATACACATAACTACTGAACATTCATAATGTACCACTGTTTAGCCTACTCTTATAGACAAACAAACCTACTCTATTAAATTTAATGATTAATCAATTTGTATGTAAATCCATTTTGCATAGCAATGTGACTTAAGTAATTTATTTTAGTGGACAGCTATAGTGATCTATTACAGCTGATCTATTTAGCATGTTATCTTCTCCTCAAAAACCTGGCATATTACATTGTTACAATGCTAGAGCGTGTTTAAGCACAGTACTTCCGAACAAGGACTCAGAATAATTCTGCAGAGGATCCAAAAATTAAAAAACAACCATGGGGGGAGTACGCATGCCTGCTAGTTGGAGTGCTTATGTATGATTTTGGTATGTCCAGCCCTGCCTGAAAAGACTCTACATCTATGTTGGTTTCTCACCTCATCCTTTGTATCCACATTGGCACCATGTGTTAGTAAGATATTAACAACATCAGTCTGACCTTTTTCCACAGCTGCATGTAGAGGACGAATACCTTTCTGTTGATCATTAAAACAGTTTCATTACTCATGAATAACATCCAATATTGTAGTATAACTACTATAACCTTACACACATGTATGTAAGCACAAGTAAATAGTACACATTGCTACCTCGTCCATTGTATCCAGATTAGCACCATGTAAAATTAACATCTTAACAATATCAGTCTGGCATTTCTCCACAGCTACATGTAAAGGACTTCTGCTATCCTACAGTGAACAAATCACAAGAGAGTTTAATTATGATCCCTTAATAGCAGTACTAATTACTATTAGTAGAACTTTGGAACAAGTAAATGTACCTTTACAAGTTGCTTACCCTATCTTTAGCATTCACATTGACACCATGTGCTATTAAAAGATTAGCAATGTCAATCTGACCATTTTCCACAGCAACATACAAAGGACTTCTGTCTGTCTGTGGTAAAAAAAAACATCATTAAACAGTTTCGTTGCACATAAACATTATCTAGTAATCATACAAAATAGAAACATACTTCCATGTGTATAACAAGCACAGTGTTTTATACAAGTTTCTTACCTTATCCTTTGAATCTGCATTGGCACCATGTGTTAGTAAGAGACTAACAATACTAGTATGACCTTTCTCTACAGCTACATGTAATGGATGTCTGCTATTCTGCAGTGAACAAATAGACAGTTGAACAAACATCACATAAATGTATAAGCACATATATCTATTACAAGCTCACTACCTTATCCGTTGTATCCACATTGGCACCATGTATTATTAAGAGATGAACAATGTTGGCATGACCTTTCTCAGCAGCTACATGTAAAGGATTTCTGTCTTCCTGTAATCATAGGTGTACACAGATATTCATTGGTACCAAAGCAAAGAATTTGCATGGAAAGCGTATGGCAAAAAGTTTGCTCATTAATTATCAATGATGTGCTAATTAACGGAGATTTAACTTAAAATAAGGGTGGGCCACATTTGAAAAGTCTGTAAATGCCTTTAATCTTAAATTGTTTGGGTTTTAACAAACAATTATAATAAGCTAATTTATCAATTTCCTCACCTCATCCATTATATCGACAGTAGCGCTATGTGTTATTAAAAAATTAACAATATCAGCCTGTCCTTTCTCTGCAGCTAAAAGTAAAGGAGTACACCCTCTCTGTAGTAAAAAAAAAAATTTTCAATTACATATGCAAAGTCATTTTACTCCAGGGAAATATGAATACAGATTTATTACACAGTCCAGATGCTCTCTACATTACTTGAATAAACAAGTCAATACTGATGTGGAATGTAATCAACCACTTACCATATCATCACAGTAGTTAACATTAGCTCCACAGTTTATCAATTTCTTGACAAGAATCATATCATGTATTTTTACTGCCGCTAGCAAGGCCTTATTCTATACAGAATATAGAAATTTTAATAATAGTAAAATAGTGAACTAAAATGCATTGTGTTATCCATGCTAGTATTTCAGTGCAACCTACAGGATTTGCTCCTTCCTTGACGAGACTTTCGAGATCACCAACATCTTTTAAATTTACTAAATCCACAAGATGGTCATCCTGTTGACACAATTATAACGAACATGGCTTCACAAATCAAACATGCTACAACATAAGATACATTGTAAATTTTATCACAGTAGATAATGTGGCAGTATGCAGTCAGAACATGCACAATTACACACAGAACTGCTCTAGTGTTGATAGTGCCTCTGTTAGTTTCACAGCAATTCTATATAAGAAGCTAGGTACAAATACAAAACAAAGTGCTATAACAAAACATTCGATCATTGGCAAACATTTCAGTCTTTTAACTACAGGTTATCAAACTTTCAGGGCCATAGAGTGTTGATAAGAACACGTTACCTAAGTACCATTAGATCAATCATAAATGTATGACAGTTAACAAATATATAATTACCCAAGTGTCTCTGTAACTGGCTTACCTTTGCCTTCTGTCTTGTAAGTATCTCAAGTAGTTTCCGATTATTTCTTGCTACATGAAATACTAACTGCATTGATTAGAAAATAGATGGTGAGTCTATTATTAATTTATACTCATGAACCACTTATTATAACTAAATGTATATTAACAGGAGTCCATAATTACTTAAAGGGAAGGAGTGTGAATCGCCCACGTTGTAACGAGATTTTGTACGTCTTGCTAGCGGATATACTATTTTTAGAAAGATGATTGGCCACGTGGGCCAGAAATGACCACACCTCCACGAAAACATGGCTTTTGTTCAACTCCATGAAGGTCACCTAGATTGGCTGCTATTCATTCTAATTCTATCACAGTAGCAAACACAACCACCCCAATTAGAGACCGTTTACGAGAGACGACAAGAAGTACTCCTATTTTAGGAGAAACAAAGCATTTTATCGATCTTGTATCTTGGAGGTGCAGTCATTCTGCTGGCCAAGCACTTTCTAAAAATAGTGTATCTGCTAGCGAGACATCGCTGATACAAAATCTCGTTACAACGTGGGCGATTCACACTCCTTCCCTTTAAGTTTTTTTTTAATTATGGACTCCTGATATTAATAAATAGTGTAAGAAGACATAAATTAGATATGTATATTTCCTCACACTATCCACATTGGCACCATGTGTTATTAAGATATTGGCAATTTCAGTCTGATTTTTCTCCACAGCTACATGTAAAGGACTTCTGCGATACTGCAATGATGAGAGAGCATCACTTTTAATAACTAATTAGATCATACAAGCTATTTATATTAAAGCACACGTATCCATTCCAAAGTACTTACCCTATCTTTTGTATCCACATTTGCACCATGTACTAGCAAGGTATTAACAATAGCAATATGACCTGTCCCTGCAGCTATATGTAAGAGGCTTCTGCTATACTGTAGTGGAAATAATTACATAGTTACATACATATCGGCATCTAATGGGTATAATCAAATAACTTTGGACACAAGTTATAAGCACATGTACTTGTTGCACCTACTATACGTTTCTTACCCTATCTTTGGTATTCACATTGGCGCCATATGTCACTAATATATTAAAAACCTCAGTCTGACCTTTCTCCGCAAGTAAATGTAGAAGATGTGTGCCATCCTATAGTGAACAATTAAACAGTTATATTACAAACATAAATGAGTGCCGTTGCCACAGGACCCTTGACTACACGGCAAAGTAATATTACACATGTGAAACAAACAATTATTCACCAAAAGATTGTAATAATTATGAATTATGTGTATTATCTTTGCTCATTTGTATGGGTTTGAGTCATTTAATCATGAAAAGGTAACTTCAGATTTTTTAATGGATACAAAAGGTATAAAATCAAGGACGGAATTTCACTATCAACTGAACTCCAATTAAAAATCTATTTTAAATACAAAGAGAAAACAAAATACATGATTTGAATTCAATACGTCTTACATTTTAATGTACTTTATCTCAGCAAAGAAAGAAAGGTCCTCATTCCTCAATGAGTCCTATGAAACGTTCAACAAAGAGACGTCCTCCAAAAAACGCTTACATGTATGCGAATAACGTGCACAGCACATGACATGAAATAGGTGGAGCTAGAAAGTAACTTTCTTAACAAGATGCTTGGAGCCAGTGCTTGATGTTGTAGCAAGGACTACTTCAATCATGTTTGATTTGATGCAGTGCTTTGCTAGCGATAGCCATGATACAGTAGCAGTTATGTTTAGATGTGTCTAGTTGTCCCCAGGAGTGTTCTCGAGTCTGGAAACAGTAACCGTGAGTGATATAAATTGTCATAAATTTATAACCAAAAGATTTTAGCAAAAGCCTTTATTAATTTTTGATCCTTGTATAATTTGAAGTCTGCCAGTAGCTTGCTCGAGCTGCAAATGTTCGTAGTTTTTTCAGAAATTTGCGAACACACACAAACTCACAGACAGACACACAAAAATGTACCATATGCCTTCCGCTTTGCAGTGAGGGTAATCATTGAATTAATGGTTGTACAAAGTAAAAATCATACATACAACTCAAGCTCATAAGTACTTGTATCTAATAATGGCTCCTTACTCTGTCCTTTGCATCTACATTGGCACCATGTGTTATTAGGATATTAAGAACATCACTCTGACCATTTTCTGCAGCTATATGTAAAGCACCTCTGCCATACTGCAATGAAAAATCATTAAATTATTCATGCATGAACATCATGTAACAAATGGCAATCAGTACAACTTTGAGACACAACGGTATATCTATTTGAAGTTACTTACTTTATCCTTTATATCCACCTTGGCACCATGTGTTATTAAAAGAGTAACAACCTCACTATGACCATTCTTCGCAGCTAGATGTAAAGGACTGCTCTCACTCTGTAGTAAACACATATATATAGAAAACAATTTTGTCAGGCACCCCAAAAGGCATTTATTATTGGAGAAAGAAAACTTCTCCACAGCTATATATATATGTAAAGCACTTCTATTATACTGCATTAAACAGTTTTATGTTAACCATGCATTAACATCACTAATACAACTTTGAGACACAAGGGTGTATCAATTTGAAGTTACTTACTCTATCCTTTATATCCACACTGGCACCATGTGTTATTAAAAGAGTAGCAACCTCACTCTGACCATTCTCCGCAGCTAGATGTAAAGGACTGCTGTCACTCTGTAGTAAGCACATAAAAAACCTTTTGGTTAAGTACACAAAAACGTTATGACATAGCCAAAAGGCATTGGTTCCTGGATACAAATGCTCTACAGCTACATACATGTAAAGCACTTCTGCTTAACTGCAATGAAAAGTCATTAAACAGTTTTATGGTATCCATGCATTAACATCAAGTAACAAACTTAATGGCAATCAATACAACCTTGAGACACAAGGGTGTATCTATTTGAAGTTGCTTACGCCATTCTTTATATCCACAAAGGCACCATGTGTTATTAAAAGTGTAACAACCTCACTCAGACCATTCTCCACAGCTAGATGTAAAGGACTGCTGTCAGTCTGTAGTAAACACATAGAAAACGTTTTGGTTAAGTACACAAAACAAGCTATTACAAACCCAAAAGTCACTTGTTATTGGTGAAAGAAACATTATGTTAGGGTCAAAGGGTGTCTGAATTCAGGTGGCACCTATTCATGTGATTAGAAAGATTGCAACATATGCAATGACAATGAACGAAGAAACATTCAACTGTGTTACATGTGGATACCAAAGTGATCCCCTAACATCAAAATTATCAAAAAAGGCATGCCATACTTTATCATAAGTCATAATGGGACGTATTTCATGATCACATTTCAATTTTCTGCTCTAGTTATTTAAGTATGGTCAAAAAATAATTCCAAAGCAAATGGGTGTTTAATGTGATTAGTGAGCAGTGACCTACATTTATTGAGCATCATTCTTTCTCAAGATCAGAAACTAATAATTTTGTATTGATATTTGGAGAAATAATTATGGCTTTAAAGCTGAAAAATAACATTTAGATCCCTAATCACTTCACATAGTACACAGATTTATTGCATTGCTAGAAGTGAAGATCTTCTCTACCTTTTAACATTCTAATGTGAAGCATATAAAGTGTATCAACAATTTACCACATCATCATAGTAGTTAACAGTAGCTCCATACTCTATCAATTTCTCAACAAGAATGATATCATCCAATTTTACTGCTTCTAGCAAAGCTTTATTCTATACAAACGAAATATACTCACTGTAAACAATTTACTATCATAGTTATAAACTTATAAAATAGGAATCACATGCTTTGAAATTAAAATAGCAAACCAGAGAATAATAATAGTGATAATATATTGCTATTTCAACCTACTGGATTTGCTCCTTCCGCGATTAAACTTTGAAGATCATGAATTTGTTTTCGACTAACTAAGTCCACAAGATGGTCATCCTGTGGAATAACATGTATACAATGAATAATATCAATAACATGCATGTACAAATAGATATTCTGCAATCGATTTTATTCTTACAAGTTAAACTAGCTAGTAGACATACCTTTGCTCTTTGTTTTGTAAGTATCTCAAACACCTTCTCATTTTGATGCCTTGCTATATGAAATACTAACTACAGTGGTTAGAAATTAGGTTGTTTGAATTTTAACTTACACATCAATTTATTCTACAATTATTACTAATCAAATGAATACACCGTTGGTGCAGAACCATCACCATACAAACATGCAAACTTTTGTGTAAATTGAAAGTCATTCTCCTAGGAAAGCTCATATAACTATGAAATCTGGCAGTTGGTTGTACTTAGACACTAGCTGATGAAACAATGCATGCACTCAGAAACACGATATATGATGTTAAATCTGATTTATAAACCTGTGGTTTACTTTGATGTTTCGCCGTATCAAAATATATTTATAAATAAAATAAAATATATATATATATATATGTATATATGATTAATTATACCCCGATACAGCAAAACTTCAAAGTAACCACAGGTTTTATATAATACCTGGCATCTACATAGCGCATGATTACAACACTCACCTGGTCCAAACTTAGGATGAACTACTCATGATTTATAATCACCTTGCCCTCGGGCTCAGTGATTATAAATCTGATATAGCACTCGTAGGTGTGTTATAACATATATGCATAGTTTGCCTCCATGGAAAAGCAATCATAGGGATGCATGGCCCTATGGGCCATAAACATTACACTTGCAATTTCGACCATACATAATGTTGTAGACTGCACACTGGTGTGGGTTTGGTTACTGGAGCTTCATGCAATGGCCTGTTGTTGAAGTTGCTTTACATTGTTGCAGTGGTTCAGATGGGATGGTCATCTAAAAGCATGAAATAACTGCTGATGTGTTTACTTGCTACTACAAACGGTGACTCATCTATGAAATTGACTTTACTGTTGAAAAATATTATAGAAACAGCTTTGCAGTTGTCTTCTCTTATTATCTCAACCTTGTTCTACTACGAACTTGATTAAAGTACAAGAATGATTGTAGTAATCCCCAGCTTCATCTATGCGACAAGGCTTATTGAAATTCATACTACATGGTGGGGGTAATAATAATACATTCTATTTATAGTTCCTTACACTATTCACATTGGCACCATGTGTTATTAAAATGTTGACAATGTCAGCCTGATCTTTCTCCACAGCTACATACAAAGGACTTCTGTAATACTACAATGATCAGAGAATTTCATTAGAAATGAGCATCACTTTTAATAACTCTGTTTAATCATACAAGCTTGAAACAGAAGTGTGTAAAGCACATATATCCATCATAAAGTCCTTACCCCATCTTTTGCATCCACATGTGCACCATGAGTTACTAAGATTTTAACAACTTCAGTTTGACCGCTCTCCACAGCTACATGCAAAGTACTTCTGCCTACCTGTAATATAGAAAACACCAACTTAAAAGAATCAACCTCACATATAGTTGTGCTAATTAAATCATACAGTTTTGAAACACAAGAAAAATTGTATGTATCTATTACAAGTCCTTACCTTATCTTTTGCATCCATCAGAGCACCTTGAGTTATTAACATATTAACAATGTTAGTCTGACCTTTCTCTGCAGCTACATGTAAAGGACGTCTGTCATCCTGCAAAGACAAAACAGTTTCATTACACATGAATCATCTAATAAATGCACTAATAATACATGTGCATGAGCACATGTACCTGATAAAACATTCTTACCCTATCCTTTGTATCCACATTGGCACCACGTGCTATTAAGATTGTAACTACATCAGTTTGACTTCTCTCCACAGCTACATGTAGAGGACTTCTGCCTTCCTATAAATGGTGATCAAATCGACACAGAGTATACAAGAATATTACCTAATATGCTAATAGCTAGTTTTACAAACTATAAAAAAACCATGCAACTTTGAAACACAAGTCTACAAGCATATCTGTTACAAGTTACTTACCACATCCCTTATATCCACATTGGCACCATGAGTTATTAAGGTATTAATGACACCAGTCAGACCTTTTTCAACAGCTACATGTAAAGGACTTCTGCCCTCCTACAGTGTACAAATCATTTACATATGAATATCACTACTATATAACAAGAAGCATTGGAATGGGACCCTCGCCTACATGGTTAAATTATAAAACACATGTATGAAACAAGAATAATTATTTATACGTGTATAATATGAATAAGATTGTTCTGAAATATTACTGTACGTGCACTCATATAAACAAAGCATTTAGAATATAAATATTTATAAGCTAATGTCTTGTATCATAGTTGTTGCTCTCCCAAAGAGGATGCATACAAAGTATTCAAAGAACCAAAAACTTCAGCATGCAGCAAGCTTGAATCACATGCATAGCACATGATTTTGAGGAGCAAATGCCAATGGTGGAGCTAGAAAGTGACTGTCGTAGCAGGAAAGCCTGGAGCCAATTAATGCTTGATGTTGTAGCAACTACTATACGTAATGATTTGTCTTATAGTGATACCCTTGAAAAATCAGTTATGTTTTGATGTGTCCACTTGTAACCAGAAGACTTCCCAGAAAACAGTTATTTAAATTGTCATATCTGTATAACTAAAAGCTTTTAGAAAGCCAATTATTGTTATGCTCTCTTCCTTGTATAATTTAATGTCTGCCACTATAGCTGTTTTGAACTGCTATACCGCAAGTTTAATTATAACAAAACATAAACATAATTTTATTGTTGCCATTATAGTAATTATAAATCATACAAAACTTTTGAAACATATTCAAATGTAGAAGCATGTACATATATTACAAGTTCCTCACCTCATCCTCTGCATCCACATTAGCACCATTCTCCACCAACAGATTAAAAATGTTAGTCTGACCATTCTCTACAGCTACAAATAAATTACTTCTGCCTTCCTGTGGTGTATAAATCAACAAACAGTTTAAAAAGTTTATTGCACATGAATATCACCTAATAATAGTACTAGTTAGAAATCAAACAATACTTGTGTATATATATATATATATATTGGCAAACACAAGTTAGCTACTTACTCTGTCCGTTGTATCTACATTGGCACCATGTGTTATTAAAATATTGACAATGTCAGATTGACCTTTCTCCACTGCTACATGTAATGGACTTCTGCCATCCTATAGTGTAATAAATCAACAAACTGTTTTATTCACTGGAATATTATCTAATAATTAAGAATCTTACAATTTTGAAACACAAGTCTATAAGGACATGTACATGTATCTGTTACAAATTCCTTACCCCATCATTACATATATATAATATATATATATAATTATATATATATATATATATATATATATATATATATATATATAAGCAAATGCATATATCTATTGCAAGTTACTTACTATGTCCCTTGTATCCACATTGGCATTGTGTGCTATTAAAATATTAGCATTGTCAGAGTGTCCTTGATTTGCAGCTTCATGTAAAGGACATCTGCCTTCCTGTAGTGCATGAACAATAATTAATCAATAACAATATCAGTCCAATTCTTCTCTACAGCTAATCAACAAAACAGTTTCAATAAACATTACTATCACCTCATTATATATTAAACAACACAAGCATGAGCACACAAACATAATTATGTCTCTATATATTAGATGTTCCTTACCCTATCTTTTGCATCCACATTGGCACCATGTGCTATTAAGGCATTAACAATACCAGTGTGACCGCTCTCTACAGCCAGGTGTAAAGGACTTCTGCCTTCCTATATAATTATATATATAATATATATTATATATCAGAGTTTTTGATAGGTTTTGAAGCATGTGCCAAATTGGCTCAAAAATGGTTAGTTTGTGCACCACTGGAAATACATCTTGAGCCAATTAACTAAAAGTTAATGCTGTTACTGACAATATAATCATCATTAATTGCGCCACTGGCCCAAAGAGAGAACTGTGCAGCACCAAATCAAAAGCTCTTTGGGTCAATGGTGTGCCATATAAGCTTATCAAAGGCACAAATATATTATATATAATTATATATATATATATCATTATTGCATAAGAATAGCGTCTGATATAGTTGAACTACTTAAGATTCATGCAACTTTTAAACACAAGTCCATAAGCTTATTGATCTATTTATCCCATTGTTTGTATTCCTATTGGCACCATGTGTTATGAAGATGTTAGTAATTTCACAGTGTCTTTGCTCTGCGCAGCTTCATGAAAAGGACATTTGGCATCCTGTAGTGAACAAGTTATCAAACAGTTTTACACACTAAAGTAGCTTAAATACTATTATTGAGAGAAGTGCACTTTGTTGAAAATGGAATTGATAATATAGTGTGAAAGCACTCTGTTTGAGTCAGTTATACAGTGGCACTTTTGGTTGATGTTGGTATCGGTATTATAGTAATGAAGATTAGCCAACTCAGCATAACTTTGGACCTGCAGACGTGCTCGAGTTTGCCATCTTGATGTCTTTTACCAGTAGAAGTACACAGCTATCTCACTATCAGCTGACATTGCCTTGGTTGTCAAAGTGAAAATGCACAGGTACGAGGGAATGCAATATCCATCTAAGATTAAATGCTTTAGTTGGCTCCTTTAAAAGGGCATTTATAACATTAAAAATCTTATTACTAATTCTACTTCTGAATATATTTGATAAACAAGCAGAATCCGTCTTTATCCATAGAAGGAGAAATTGTGGTATACTGGCCAATTTGCTCAATGTACATTCCAACAAGTGGGAAAATGTATGTTATAAGTGATTTCTGTAAATTGGTCATAAAGAACTAGGTATACAATAAATACATTAACCTTATCCCTTATATCCACATTAGCGCCATGTGTTATTAACATATTAACAATATCAGTCCAATCCTTCTCTACAGCTACATGTAAAGCAGTTCTGCCTTTCTGTAGTGAAAAAACATCAAATATATAGTTAATTTAAGTAGATGAAAACCATTAACACTAAATCTTTTACAAAAAAATAGAGGTAATAATTTCTTATAAGTACCTTACCCAATGCTCTGTATCCATACTAACATCATCTGATATTAAGACATTAACAACATCAGTTTGACCTATCTCTGGAACAAAAAATAAATACGTTTGGTCTTCCTGCAGTGAACAAAATGTAAAAAAAATGTCATATCACTGCAAAAAATAAATTGTTAAAATAACCATTTTATTGGTTAGTATAGTTGCAAGGATCAAAATTTAGATTGACAATTGTCATAGAGGATTTTGTGGCTACATGCATGTATGTTACTATAACATAATGTGCACCAAGTATTGGAAGGTATAAATTAAATTATGTGTTTGCAGGCTTACAAACCTTTTTGATGGCCATGTATAATTACATGTACTTTAGTATAAATTATACTAAATCTTTGACATGAAATATGAGTAGACAGCTAATATAATTAGTACAAATTATCTGTGGTATAAAATGTATGTGTTCCAAACAACCAACTAATTGTTGAATCCTTGCAACTGTAGAAACGACTAAATTAGTTATTTTAACTGATTTTGTTTGCAGTATTCAAAATACACAATATTATCATCTATTACAAGTTTCGTACCAAATCAATCATATTCACATTAGCACCATTTGCTATCAACACTTCAGCAACATCAGTTTGACCACTCTCAGCAGCTAAATATAATGGACTTTTGCCTTCCTGTATTGAACAATTGATTATCATTCTGAAACATCAAATAACAAATGAAATATACACACCTATTACCTAGCATGTTCTAATTATAACTGTATTAGTACTTGTACCTCTAAGTGCTTGTACTTAACTAGATGCTCTAAGAACACATACACCAAGCAGATGTAACACATGCTTTACATTATGATAAAGGAAGTGAAACCATTAACAGAAGACAGAACTTTATATTATGAAATGAATACTTATTACTACTATGTTCAATCTATGATCTAATCGTAGATTATGTAATCATACCATCACACTCATGTGGGCATTTCAACCTTTGTATTTTGCAATTTTATAGCCATTTTTCATTTCTCAATATAATAATTATCTTGTTTAAGGACTCATTATTATGATAAATGTGCTGGCTAACAATTGAAATGTAAACACTATCTCAGTAAATGCTCAACCTTCATAGTAACTCACTATATTTTTATAGTAGTTCACATTAGCTCCACACTTGATCAATCTTTTAATAATAGTGATATCCTCCATTTTTACTGCCTCTAGCAGAGCTTTATTCTATATAATTATAATATCATCAGTTTACTTACTGTAGGTTTTTAGTATCCCGTAGCATAAGAAATACATTGAGATTGAAATAATTACATCGATATCAACCTACAGGATTGGCTCCTTCCTTGATTAGAGTTTCAAGGTCATCAGCTTCTCTAAGACACACTACTTGCACAAGATGATCATCCTGTCATTAAAAAGTAATACAGTTTATTCACACATTACAATCAAACCTACAAACAATTGCATGGAAACCAGTGCATATGCTCAGTCCAATGAAGAACATCAATAATTATTATTGTACATCTATAAGCAAATCCATAGTTATAGTCTTACAATAGTTTGCTGTTTTACAATGGCAATCATTGCCTATGTAGGCAGATAGGTTACTGTAATCATATTGTTTGTCTGCATGTCTATCTGAGTATTACAATGTTTTTTTACTAAACTATAGACATTGGTATTTCAAATGAGTTATTGACAGACATCAGATTATATGAAGAAAAAATTAACAATAGGCTTTTGCTGTAAACATTAGCTATGAATTTATGGCAATTTGCACGACTCATGGTTATTATTTTCCAGCCTTCACAAGACTTAACTAAAGTGTTTCCCCCAACTTGAAGGGTAGTACCATAGCGTTCCCCCGCCTTTTAATTTTAAGTTTATATTGAAAAACACTGTTTTATAACACAGATTGAACATTGTTGACCAAACGTCATGTACCACTGATGCACTCACTCCTCCACCCTTAATATTTATCTTGGGAGAAGCACTGATATAAATACTAAATAGAAGAAATGTATGTATACATGACTTGATTTAGCATTATATAGTCAATATTTGTTTTACACACATTACCTATATATAGTCAATTTCAATTTTATTTACCTTCATTTTTTGTTTTGACAGTATCTCAAGCACTTCTTGATTATTTCTTGCTGCGTTAAATAGTGACTATTATAGACAAAAGAAAAACTTCAAAATATAATATTACTGTTCTTTACATTTCTAAAGTTTATAGATGGGCACATACTCAATAATTTAGGTTAACCTGGGTGACCCCCAATTAGTATTTCATGTGTATAGCAGGTAATTTTGGAGGATGTAGATGATCCCTTAATCCATCTCAAATTATCACAGTTGTCCACTTGATAAGGAAGTAGCACCTGGAACCTGGCGCAGTGCTGATTATTGACCCTCCATGTTGAATAAAATATCAAACATACACTAGATATTTTTCTTCATAGATGACTTATAGTACTAACACCCAATGTCATTACACAAACTGCAAAAGGATTATATTGAATTATTTATCTCAGATAGCACTTCTACCAAGGAAGCATCCCAAATGCTATAAAAAATATATGATAGCCTTGACTCATAGCTTTCACAAAAAACTGTCCATGTTAATTAAATGCACATATAGTTGTGGTAAAAATAATCAAGCTTACAGATATATATATTAATGGGTGTGACTAAAAGTGGTCAATTCGCCAAAACTAATTTAGCAAAAATCTCTGATATGAATTCAGCAATATTTTGTCCATCCAAAATTACCCACTATATGGTAGTCAATAGAGCTTTGTGTTAGTAATTTATGATACCTGCCAGGCCTGGGTAGGTGTTTTTAAGGCAAATGGGTTCTTGAAGATAGGAAATCACAGAAATCAAGTCACTCATTATGGCTCTAACTGAATGCATATATTGCAAACTTTAGTAAGAGCTAAGCCTCGTACATTTTTTTGCAAGGGCTCAAGCCCCTCATTCCAATGCCTATGTTTTCAGTCATCTTTGACTTGTGACAATAGTCCATCTTCAACTCAAAAATATTTTCTAGTATCTAAATCAACATGTACTTATAACGTTACACAGGTTCCTTACACTATCCACATCGGCCCCATGTGTTACCAAAATATCAACAATCTTGGTCTGACCGTTCTCTACAGCTGCACGTAAAGGACCTCTGCCTTCCTATAGCAAAATTGAATTATAATATTATGGTTTCATTGTGCACATAATATCATCAAATAATACATGTAGTACTCATTTTTATAACAAAACAATGGCAAAAATACGCTTGTAAGTGCACAATTACATATATTACAAATTGCTTACACTATCCCTTGCATCCACATTGGCACCATGTGTTATTAAGCAGTTAACGATATCAGTGCTGCCGTTCTCTGCAGCTATATGTAAAGGACTTCTTGCTCTCTATAGTGCAACAAACAAATGATCAGTAGGTAAATGTAAATGAATTACAATTTTTAAATAAGGTGACTACATTGTAAAAATGAACCGGTTGTCTTAACCCTTATTTTGTTACAGGAGTTTCAATGCAGCATTAATCATAAATATAATGCTTCTGAGGTATAAATTATTGTAAATTCTCATTCAATTATCTGTGGAGAACAAAGTTATTTGTTGACAAATTCCACGACTTTGTACTTATAATAAATAATAAATAGTAAATAGATTTTTATAAGCATTTGTGTGTAATATACATAATTACATATATCTCTATATATACTTTAATGTTTTTAAAACATTTGTTTGTTATTTGTTATTATAAGTACAAAGCCATGGAATTTGTCAACAAATAACTTTGCTATCAATACAGTATTGAAACTCCTGTAATCAAATAGGGGTTAAAATAACCAGTTCACTTTTACAGCATATGTGTTACAAGATCAGAAACTAACCCAATCATTAAAGTCAATAAAGTTAGCATTTGTTCCATTTTTGATCAAGCTTTCCACATCATTAATATTGTTGTTTTTCACAGCAATAATCAAAAACTCATTCTATAACAAATAGAATATATATATATATATACAGTTATACAACAAACATAATTTTAAATACCAATTTGTGTTTGTCAACTACAGATACATTAGAAGGTTGCATAACATCTAAACAGTCTGTAGGAGGAAAAATAATAACTATTTCATAATGAAAGTTTACAAAATTGTAATCATGAATAATTAAAATGTCAACCTAGACAAGTAATGAAATTAAGACACTTTTAAAACACAATATATATATAATATTATCTTTGTATTATATATATACCTGGTATTAGATGAATCTGAAGAGCTTTGCTACCCTGTAGATAAAATCATCAATAACACTGTAGACTATTCATAATAATTATTATAATTCACATACTAAAACAATATAATGATCTTAAAGGCAGCAAGACAAGGAAAATAAAATAAGTTGAATTCACACATTCATTAAAGAAATAAAAATTAAGCATAATCTCCATGCTGATTACAGTGGGCTAAAGTTCTGTATTGCAAGGTGCTTTGATAATAAGATTGAGATAAGACAAAACAAATTATATTGAGGAAAAAGAATTCCTATAATTGCTTTGTGTGACTATGTATCAATTGCTGATGGTACTAAGGTCTCTACCTTTTTGTGTACTCGAAAGCTGGGGCCCGAAGAAGTAAGTGTAAGCCTGATTGCAGTCTAAGTACACAGCTCTGTGATAAACTGACTGAAGTACTCCTTCAAGGTTCTAAATTATGACTTCCTCATGTCTGAAACTCAACAACTTACTATACGTACTTGTTAAAGATTCTTGGATAATATTTATACTGTTTCTCTGCTATATATATATACAACAGTTATTAGCAGTTTTACATTCTTTCCTGCTGATTTGTAGCTCAAACACGCATTTTACACACCACGCCCATTAATTGACCGAGCCTTTCAGGAATGACACAACTTCCTTAACTACGTATACAACGCATAGTCACGCAAATGACACAAACACATAATATATATTATATATATATATATATATATATATATATATATATATATACCATAGTTAACAGAAACATCAAAGAGCCGACAGGGCGTATATATGGCATATATCCCCGACCACAGGGCAGTTATACAACCGCAGGGAAATTATACAACCACATCAAAGTTATTCACGAGTACAGCAGGGATATATGTCATATATCATCCCTGGTATGACGTCATGCACATGCGCCATCGATCTAGTCACCAAAAGTCAACAGAGAATGAAGGCTATGTCGACAAGTAAACACACAAAAGAAGCTCTCTTTGTTTCTTAAAAAAAAGAACCAATAGATGGGCGTTTCTCCCAAGAACTATTTGCCCCATATCGCTGAAAGTGTAAGGTGTGTTAGCCTGTTACTCGTGTCCATTGTCCTGTTCTTTGATGTGTCTGTTAGCTATAGAATATATTATATGTACCATGGTTTCTCGGTATATATGGTGAATATAAGACCCTCGCACCTCGATATTGGCCATCGGCTTCGCCTCGGGCCAATATCTCGGTGCTCGGGTCTTATATTCGCCATATATCCCTCGAAGCCATGGTATATATATTACATATATATATATATATATATATATATATATATATAATTATATATAGAATATATATATATATATATATAGATTCAATCCTGTGGAAAGTAATTATAGGGATGGCCCTGCGGGCCATAAAAACATGACAACAGACATAGAGCTGATGTTAGTATGAAGGTTTCTCTATTTACACAATTTATTTAATATCTCTTTAAACAGCACCCCAATTATATTCTTCTACAATATATAATATCTCTATGTATTAAATCTTTCTTCATACTCACTGTTGGATTCTTGTTCTCTTCCTCATTTTGCTCTAGATGTGCTTCCACTTCCACAACATCTCTCATTAGCAAAAGATCAGGAGAAAGCTCTACACTCACTCCTTGGCTTTCAAGCCCAAGTAAAACTTCCTGATCTGTTAAATCTCTCACAACTGCAGGTACGAAAAATGGAAGAACAACGTATGTAAGGATGATACAATTCCTTGATATGCTTGAAATATGTACATGAGGAGGCCAATTAAATTGCCGGTCAAGCAACTCCTTCCAGCTATAAATGCTTCTTCCTTCCCATGGAGCTTCAAGTCGCATTGCAAACTTGGGAAGGCCAATAGGCGAAGCTGGAGCAAGCTCGGGATGTTCCCTGAAAATATTAATAATGGTGCTGAATTTTGTATTTTTTAGAAACGTATCATGTTGTAACTCATATTGCTGTATCCTGGATTCTAGGACATCACTCTGGACCACTTTCTGAAACACATTTAGAAGTTCATAATTCAAGTAACCAATAAAGTTAGCTGCAATGAGGTAGTTAAGAATTGCATCGGTAGTCAGTATCAATTGTAACTGACGCAAGTGTTGTTGAACAGCTGGTGTGTTTTGTCTCTCAGAACTTAAGAACAAATTCAGACGAAGTCTAAGAAGACCAACATCATGAACAGCACCTAAACAACTGTAAACGAAAACAACAAGTTCATCAAACTCTTCTTTCAGTTTCTTAGTAACGGCAATAGCAGATTTTTGGTCTGTTTCATTATGGGGGCTAGTTTCCGAATAACCTGTGAATGAATGATTACATCAGTGATAATTACAAATTACTTATGAAATCATTTTGTAACAGTGTTTGTAATACCCAACAATTTGAACGTTTTTTTTTAAACAGTACTTGGATTATACACTTTCTATGAAAACATAGTCAAATTTGCAGACACAACATGAAGAAACTGTCATGTCACTAGCTTTAAAACAGTAATTGGAAGTACAAAACATATGGTTAGCATAATTATATGGAACCATAATTACATATACATGAATAATAAAAGTACTATACTATGTATAGTATCCAAAATTAGAATTTATACATGCAAGCATCAAAATGGGATACTTTACTATACTACAATTATACACAATGAAACTGAATAGGAAATCTTAGGATATCATATATAACTAGAAGTGAAAGCATTTGTTCTGGATCGCAATAAACAATTCCACCAAAAACAGTACATACATACAGGGTATTATTTCCTGATCCTTTGTGATTAGTTCCTTCCGAATCATTTCAAGAATGTCTTGTAGATCTTCCAGCTCTTCCATAATCTGTAGCACTATTTCCAGGCGTTCAGGACGTAGATCTATCTTCATTATCACTAGATCAACAAGTAGATTGGCTCCTTCTAAACCTTTTCTCTCTGATATTTCATTCTTGGTATGTACATCAATGATACATTTCTCATACAACTTTCCCGCAAGATTTCTCAATATTTGGTTAGCACTAGCCAATACAGTACACAGTAGACTATAATGACTTCTCAGAACATCACTTTTCTTCGAAGCCATTAGCTTTAAGACGGCAAACCACAAAATTTTCATGGGCGTTTCCTACCGTTCCCACATTTTATATGAATTAACGAGAAGTATCTATGATTGTAATTGAATGCCACAGCTTCATATTATAAAATATGCCATTACATGAAGTAATGTGTTAGCATTGATAAAATTATCATTAAAAAATTGTTGCTGAATATGTGTGAGTTACAATTATTATTAAAGTGTATATATAACTATAGTACTTGTACATGACATGGTTTGATTTAACTAGGATACATACCTTGGCCCATATGCAGGTGTAATAATACCATTGTATTGCGTTATTTACACTTGGATTTGTGTACTTGGAGGAGAAAAAAAGAGGGCAGAGTGGGCTCTAGCCCCACAACCAACCTACCCTACCTAAAATGTACATTGGGGGCTGAGTCCCCCACTTTAGTAGCGACTATAGTGTACTACGTAATAATATTATATGTTTCTATATAATACACTATACAATGTGTATGTTGATGTAATAGTTAGCCAAACTCCTTTCTGTTTGCATAATATTAATTTTCATATGATCATGCATCCTGATTTTACCTCTCAGATTACGAAATCTCAGACAATTCAAATTAAAACTTTCCTGAGAGGGCATGTCCCAAGTGATGCCCACACATTTTTGCATGTATCCCAACAGTCTTCAGCGCCCCTTTTTTATTTAAATCAAACATAAAAACTGAAAAAATTCTGTTTAGAAAGCAACTTCCACTGCAAAACGGGCTTTCGCAGTATGAATAGATTCATCAATATCAGAATGTAATAATCAGTAATAGTATATGCAGGACCTACTGTACATGCAGAGTCCGATATTATATCATCAAAGATAGCATATATAGATAGCACTGATATTTGTTTACATACCAATGATTTTATTGTTTGTCATCCATTTAGCATTTTTGAAAGTAAAACTAAAGGCTATAAATGGAAATTATACTGCAAAAATAAAATTGTTACAATAACCAATTTATTGGTTAGTGCAGTTGCAAGAAATAGTGGAAATTGTCATTTAATTGGTTGTGTAAGTTGTTATGACGGCATGGTGACATATATGTAATTATAATCCAATAATTCCAACTTCAACTATCTTTATACAATCTATTATATATACAAAGAAGCAGAATAACACTTTAATTAAATTACTTTAGGTTTCCAAACCTTCTTTGTGCATCTAATATGAGATAATGGACATGATAATTGATTATAGTACAAGTATGTTTTATCATGCAGTCAAAACAACAACCTGTATAATTAAATTATAATTTGCATCCTCACAACTGTACTATCCAATATATATTTACTATTTTAACAGTTTTATGTTTGCAGTGTATTACATCTATATGCATATGTCTGCATGCAGAACTCTGTATAATATTAATATAATAATAGTACAATTTATTATCATAACTTTGATTGATTTTGAGATTACAGTATAAAAACAACTGTTGAGCTGTACAGTTTATACTAATTAATTAGAATAACAAAACGTAGATTAAATTAACTAAGTGGTTTTTACTGTGTACAACAATACATTATTTTAAAACTTCACAAAACATTTCTCAATATTGTTCTCATCAATACACTGTGCATGCAGAAAAATACTATTGATACACAAATGTAAAAGTACGTGTTACAATATCTTTACCCTATCGACATGGGTATCATGTGGTATTAATTAATGAATGTAGATATAACTATTTGAACGTTATCCAAACTAGCAAGAATGCTATGCCTGCACCTTTGAATTGGAATTGATAGTAGAACTCAATTTTGATTACCTCATGTTCATTGTATATAATAAAAGTGACACATAAATCCACTATTGAAATTGTTTATGGTATTAGTGGACACATGCTATGTAGTCAGTGATGTTGGTGTGTACTATGTGCAGAAAGGGATATACCAGAAAAGAACAGAGTCCCAACTATGAAACATGCTAATTAATGTTTTGATTTAGTTTCTGAAACATTTAAGTGCAGTCTCATTCATAATGTTCTATGAGATAGGTTTAATTGTAGAGTCATTCACTATCTATTCAGATTCTGTGGCATGCATGTGCATTATCACAGGCTTGAACTGCTCTAACTGTACAAGCTGGTGTCAGCAAACTATATGTTATAGGAACATAGCTAAAGAAATGAAATTCTCTCATGAAGTTAAGGAATCTTGTATCATAGTTCTTTTGAAATTGCAAATCCAATGTGACATAGCTGACAGATGCAATGGCTGAAAACAGAAGCTGCAGTGGCTATTTTCATTACTGTTGAACCTACTATATACTTACACAAGTATTGGTCAAATAGCTATCTAAGGAGAACGAGAGTTGTTTGAATGAAGAAATAAATTCAGATGAGGTCTTTGTAGCAATAAGAACTTCAAAGTCTGACAAGGCATGGATGGCTGACCTTCTAAAATGTGTTGTGCAAGTAATAGTGTTAAAATTTTAGGAGTGTTGACATCCATATTTAATAGTGTTTAACTCTGTTCAATTCCCAAAACTCTTGTCCAAAGGTATACTTTTACTACTTCATAAAAGTGGCTCAGAATGTAATCTCAAAAATTATAGAGGTATATAACACTTTTACCGATAGTTGCCAAGATATATTCTATGGTGCTGGCAAATAGGCTTTTAGAATGGTCTACCGGTATTAATAATACCATTTGGTTTTAGACAAACAATCACTCATTCTCAACAAAGAGCAGCATTGCAACTACAATAGTTCTATTGTCACTAGCTACACACATATGCTTTGAAAATGAACATGATACAATGAGTATGCAAAACATTATTTACAAATACGCTAACGAGTGGTAGTACTACTACTTGCTCTGCAAAGACTTGCAGTCCTAGGATCAAGTGTCCAGAGGGGCTTATACTCCCAGGATTGCAAGTCCCTATGACACCTGATCCTAAAAATAAGGGGGACGGGACGAGATATACTAAGCACTAGCAGTGGGTGGGCCAGAATTGTTATAAAATTAAAATCAAAATTAATGGGGGAGTGTGCTCTTTGGATGACACCACCCCAAATGGATGACTTGAAGCACTATGCTGTACAGCTAGATATTCCAATTTCTGCTAAGAAATCTGAAGCTGGAAGAGGATGTTTTGGAGCGGTCTTTCAATCCAAAATAAATGGTGCCCCGTGTATAGTGAAAAAACTTCATGATATTTTAACTGGAGTTGGAGGAAATGAATACGTTGCTCATGCTCAATGGAAAGATATAGCAGACAAATTTCAAGCAGAAATAAGGCTACTCAGTCAACAGAGACATCCAAACATTGTCCAGTTTCTGGGAGTTTGTGGATTGGATGGAGATCCTCGTGATATATGCTTAGTAATGGAACAAATGGACACTGATCTTGATCATTTTATTAAGGCAAACAAAGGTGGAATTCCATTGGAATTGAAGCTTCGTATCCTCACTGATACAGCTAGTGGCGTCAGTCATTTACATGCTAATGGTATTGTACATCGTGACCTGAATAGCGGAAATGTTCTTCTTTCCTCAAGCTTACAAGCCAAGGTTGCTGATCTTGGTGGTTCACGTATTATTGGTACACAAGCTGTTGGTCAACTATCTGTTGCTCCTGGAGCTATGGACTATATGCCACCAGAAGCAATGAGAGATAAACCTGTATATGGACCTAAACTAGACTGCTTCTCATTTGGACACCTATCACTATACTTTGCATTAGAGGTTAGTTTATAATTATATATACTAGGTGTGTTTGTGTCTTCATCAGCTAGTGCAGTAGCTGTCTCACAAGACTATCTGTGTTTGTACATTTTTGTGGGTGCGTGCAGGGATTTCTAATGGATTTTGTGCAGACGCAAAGCGCACTACTCCTAAAGTGTGGGGTATGCTCCCCCAGGAATGTTTGAAATTTACATCCTTCGATATTGCTGTCTTTTGGGCCCCCAGAATTAATTAAGGCTTGTAGCTAGTTATTGTTACACCACAAAGTATATACCAGTCATAATAACCTATCACAAGGTAGCAAGGGACTTGTAGAATACTGTTTACACAATACAATGAGGTGTAGACAATTTTGTTTTGCTGTGTCATATCTGTAACACCCAGTAAATATATGTTTGTTATTTTTGATATTTGAGTGTATTTCCTGGTATACCTAGTACCATTTCATTGACGAAACAATGAAGTGAATTCTTGTATAAAACTTATTTAATATGTTGTATGGGGTAAGTCAATGTAAATAGCAATATAAAGGTGATTCTGGTGATGTTGTCCAGTGTTTACAATAATATCATAATAATAATAGAAAATGGAATTCCAAAGTCCTGCATTTTTATTGATAATTGATAATTCAATCTGACAAATGACATGATGTATCAATGTTGATGCTTGTAGGTAGTCTATAGATGAACATACATAATGCCTTACCAAGTGTACATGCCAGTGATTGCTTAGCAACACCTCACCAAAAAATTCAAAAAATGTATGAACCTCTTGTGAGTTTTTGTATTTATATTAGGTCTATCCTCGTCCATGTGAGCCATCAATAGATATTGTTACTTTAGGAGAAGGACTACAGTTCCAGAAAAGAAGACAATGGTTTGAACAGTTAGGTTCTGAACATCCTTTATATGAGATCAGTGTTATATGCTTGGAAGACATACCAGAACTGAGATGGGGAATGGACAAAATTATAGATGAATTGAGAAGAATCTCAAAGAACCATTCTGAAGATCTTCCAAATTTAATTGATCTTATAAAAGAGAATAAACAGCAGAGAAAAGTTATTGATGAATTAAAGAAACAAGTAAGAAAAGAGATACCTGTATTTTTATAGTTATTATAGTGATATATTTTAATATATTATAGTTTAAGCATCCCTTCAAGTGCATTAAAGAATTACAGTGCAAAAGGTGTGTTTGAGACAAGCATAAACATACAAGTGCTGTATGCTTGGCGAGATCACAAGTCAAGTGCTATAATCTCTGTAGTTCATGAGAGTAAATAGGTTCTTTAACTGATTCTAGTGATGTGTGGGTGAAGCAAACTCGAAGGAGTGCTGTATAAGTTTTCATACACCACATGTTTAAAATATGAAAATACATTACTGTTGGTGCTTTTGATATAGACTGAAATGAAACGAAAAATGTTTTTTGTATCATTTTCCTTAGCATGGGGGAGGGTAGGGACTAAGGAGGGGATTGAGCAGAATCCCCTCCCTAGTCCCTTCAATGAAGCTAGAACACCTCTGATATTCTGAAATGCTTAGCAGTCATAAAAACATAAACCACTGAGTAGTAAGTTGTATATATGTTGCACATTGATAATGTTGGAGATATGACTTCTTCCTGTATTGGAAGCTCAAATAAGCTACTAAAAGACTTCATTTATCACTGTATAGTAACATCATATTAGTGCCGTATTATTTTTTCCATTCATTAGGGTAAAGACCTTCTTGAGAAAATGAGTACATTACAAGATGAAGTTAATGAAAAGGCACAAGTGAGCAAATAAAATAATATCTTAGGAACTATGTACACCTTCTAATGGAATTTTGAACTTGAGTGTGTAATGTTTGTTGTATTATAAAAGTGACATATGTTTGCAACTAAAATATGGAATAGCAAGATGATTGTGTTTCAGAGGGTTGGGTTTTTTATGGATGAACAACTAAAGTTAGATAACCACTATAAAAAGGTGTCCGTTCACTAAGGGATGTTTCATTGCTTTTCTGAAATCTCAATGACCTTTTTTGTTTACAATCAGTATTTGCTTTAATAGCATGCAATCACTAAGAGAAAATACTATCATTGCATTTAGTATGGAAGAAAACAAGATGGGGAAAAAAGAATCCCTATAGTTACTTTCAATTTCGTTATATTATTGAAAAGATCTGCTTCTGACGTTTTAAAAGTTTCTTAACTCCGCTGGGGTTTAGCTCAAGCATGCATTCTTTTACATACGAAAGCTAAAATTCAAACTATAGTTAGGTTGTTAAAATGGCGGAGAAATAGAGCCTAGATTTAACTGTTTGTACATGCGCTAATTTAATTTCCCAAATATCTGGGGAGTCTGTGAACTATTCATAATGAATTTAGCTGAAAATAGGTAATATAATCAATATCTTTTCATTCAAGTGATCTTGGTTTCTGTATAGTTCCCAGGATCTCCTGATCTTGTTCCTCAGATCTTGGCAAAACTACAATTATACATGTGTATATAAATTTTTCCAACAATTAATTGGAGTAGAATAATATGATGTCATTTATGCAATAGTGATTGCATTATGATCATAGTTATACTTATAGGGGTGACCCTGAGCAAGTCCCATCCTAGCAATGTGTACGAATCCTTTTCTAATCTTGCTACTTTAATGTCACTTTGCTGTATTTTCATATTTATTTGATGCAATTGTTGCTTGTTTAGGCTCATGAGTATCACCTGTCTAGTTTATAATTGAAGAGTTCTGTGCAAAACCTCAAAGCTGAAGCCTGTTAGAGTGCTGAATTGGCTGTACTGTAACAAATATAGAGTATGTACATGTGTAGCTCTTTCATTTTTATGGATTTAGGAAGTTTTTGCACAGGACCCTTCAAATTCAAATATAAGTTATTTATACTACATATATTATGAAATGATGATAATATTATGTTTACACAATGCATTATCTCGTTCTATTCACATGGGTGTGCACCTGTGATGAGTACTCTTCCATCCTACTGCAGCTAATGGCACACATCAAAAATGAATTTGATGAGAGCAAAAATAAGATTCAACAGCAACAAAAAGAAATTGATGAAATGATGTCACATAGATTAGACATTGAGGGGACAAAGCTTGATATCACAAGCATGCAAACTGAATTAAGCAAAAAGGAGGCTGAAATGCAAGAATTAAGAGATAATCTGAAGAAAGAAGGAAAGAATCACAAGCAATTAGAAGAGAGAAGTAAGGAGTTAGAATCTTTACTTGATGCAGCTAATGAACAATTGAAGAAGCTCACTACTGATTCAAGCGAATCAGCATTTGTTATCAAAACAAAACAGACAGAGATTGAACAAAAGGTTACGTACATGTAATTATAAATATATATATATATAGTTATATTGTATATGTATATTATATATATAATATATATCCTGATATGGCAAATCATCAAAGTAAACCCCATATTTAAAAATTAGATTTAGCACCTTGTGGTCAGATATAAAACCTTCCATCAGCACAGACTACGAGAAAACAATGCTTACCTTCTCCAAAGTGAAGACAGAAAGGTAGGAGAAGCAGCAGACATCAACAAAGGTTATATCAGATGTCTAATCACCTCACCCTTGAGCCTGTAGCCCTCATGCTTGGGGATTATAAATCTGATATAGCACTCATAGGCGTGTTATAACGTATACATATACATGTAATTATATTTAATATATAAATTATACATAATATATATATTTAAAGCACTATGACGCCTAACATCAAAGGTACTGACAGTTCTGTATTTTCTGTATATAGCAAAAAGCACACTTTTTACCACATCTGGATTTTTAATTTTCCGGATGTTGTTCATAGCACTATAAAACAACCCACATATATAGCATGCATTCAAATATAAGACTCGTTATATCCTATGGGAAAGAGAAATCTGTGAGTGAATCTGAGGAAGTACTGAGGGCATACTTCAAAGAACTTCTGAGATTTTTAGAAAACACTACTGATCTTTTTCTCAAGAAATATAATGGGTCTTATATCACTGGTTGAAGGTAGATATCCAACTTGACAAATCAGATCTATACTAAAGTTTCGTCTTCTGAGTTTACAATGATTTACATATCTTTTTCTCTTTAATGGGCCTTGTAATAGCATTAAAGTCACTAAATGGCATTTTAGTTATAGTTATAACTAAAACACTACTCTCTTTATCTAAAGAACAGTGGTATGTTGACAGCAACATAAATGGTGCTGATTGGTTGGTTCTATCGCCTTTTGCAGTAGAGAAAACCAATCCGTTATAACCCTCGAATTCTGTGATCTGATTGGTCAAAATAGAGTAAGTATGGTCAAATGGTAGGGTATCACTGGGATAGTTTCTCTATGTAATTTAGCAATCAGGTTTAGCCTCAGGAAACAGTAGTAACTTATACTAGCTCATTACATCATAATTTATAGAAATATATCAGTGTTCATAATGTTCAAGGCCATCTCTGATACCTTAGAAATATCTATTTTCATTGTTATATATAATTAGGATCGAGATTTATCCACGCTTCAACAGACGGTGTTGTCTTTAGAAAATGAACTTGAAATCCAGAAATCACAGGTATAAATATTAGTAAAAGAATTTTATAATGTTAGTGTTATTATATACTGCAGCATGAAAAAAGTGCTGCCACCATATTGCAACTGCAATCTGAAAATACAAAACTTGAAGAACTCACACCAGAAGATTTAAGAAAATCATATCGAGAAAATGAAGATATAAGGAAAAACTTTGAGGAAGAGAGAGTTAGTATGGATCAAGAACGTAGAGCATATAAAAGACAAATAGATGATATAAGGAGACAATTGCAGGAGAAGCAAGACAAACTACACAAGTCATTGGACAAGATAACTAAAAATGAAGAAACAGTTAGTTCATCTTCATATTATGTGCATAACTTCCTTATAATTAATGAACAAATTGCAAATCCTATTAACTAAAACATGAATTGGTAAACTAAAACAGCAACAGTTTCGAACATACTGTAGTAGGTGCTGAATGTTTTTAGAGATGTTGCATCAAATGTCCTCTGGGACTTGGGGACGAGGAAATATTGTAGGCTTTCTTTGTCAATCTGTGAGGTTTAGACTCCGGGGATTATTTAATCAAATAGTGTCATTAGGATGACACACATCAAATAAACCGCTAGTGCTAAAATCAGATAAAGCATGGCAGTTTTAGTTAAATAACAGTGATTCTGTGGTTTCTTTAATTAATTTTAAGTTTAGATAGTGTTGCTAATTAATGCCCTTGACATCATACAGTTGTTATGGTTATGACCCCAATCAGTGATTGAATGATACAATGTATATCCCTCTTGCTTGGGATAACATCTGTTTTAAGCACCCTTGGGCCTCATGCTTTTAAAACTGGATATTATCCTGAGCACGAGGGATATAACTAATACTTAATCGGCCTAGCATGTTTTATGGGCTTATAACATCTTTGTGAAAAGTGGTCTCGCCCTTCACCCTCGGCCGCTTTCCCAACAGGTTTTAAAAGCCGATAACACCCACCAGGCAGGTTAATACCCTATACATATCTAGAAATGTCATAAACCAAATAAATATTTCATGAACTCTACAGTGTTATAAAAATTTAATTTTGCTATTCGTGCAGATTTGTGATCTTCAGGTTAAACTTGCAAGTGAGTTGAAGAACAAAGATCATTTACAAGGTGGAGTCAACAAGCTGCAGCGAGAATTAAATGAAGCAAACAGAAAATATCAAACTGTCATTGAAGAGAACACGAAAATGAAGGATGCAAACATGGTAAAATATCTATTTTGATTAAAATGTATTGTTAGTTTGAAATAATTCATACCATTAATTTGTGATTATGATGTTGACTCACTCACAAGTTCTCTATTAGACGCAACATTGACTGTATTAGCAAAACATTATTTGTGATATGCAGGCATGAAAGAATTAGAAACAAAGGAAAACTGAGGAATTCGACTGGGTATCAAACCCAGGATCTTCTGATATCTAGTCAGTCACCAGGCACTCTTACTATCTGCACCACCGGACTCCTTGAAGGCAAAGGATGTTAGAATACTCCTTTGATGTAGCAAAGTTTAACAGTTTATAGACTTCAATGACAACAGAATAAAATTGTACAAAGATCACTGGTTTATATATACATTGACTAGTTAATATTTTTCTTCTAGAATTAACTAAAACACATGACATTATGCAAGATAAGACAAGCCAATTAACACAAGAGAATACATACAATTTAAGTAACAGTCCAATGATGACAGTCAAGAGTGTATCCCCAACACTCCTCCTCACTCGCAGACTGACAGATCTTTAATTCCTGCCATGTCTCATAGCTTGATAAACTTCATGGTACTCAGTCCTTTAGTGAATATGTCTGCAATCATGCCGTCTGTTCTACAATATCTTAACTCAATGAGATTGCTGCTAACTTGTTCTCGAATAAAATGATACTTGATGGATATATGCTTGGATCTCCCATGGTACTGAGGATTCTTTGCTATCTTTATTGCAGCTTGGTTATCCTCGAAAATTACTGTCGGATTTGACAGTTCAGTGTTAAGATCTTTTCCAGCTAAAATAATATCATCTACATAAACACCAATAATGAATGTTGCTCCTCCTGACAAAGTATAAATACAAGGATCATTCATTGCTGGACTGTTCGAACCCCATTGTCTTCAACTGAACGTCTAACACCAAGTTCCAGCACTGAGGAGACTGTTTGAGTCCATACAAGCTATGCTTCAGTTTACAAACCGAATGCTCCTTTTGTTTTTCGACAAAACCTTCAGGCTGTTTCATGTGAACTTCTTCCTTTAAATTACCATTCAGAAATGCCGATGTGAAGTCCATTTGATGTAAATGAAGATTATTCTGTACAGCAAATGTAATGACAGTATGCAACGATTCGAAACGAACAACGGGACAAAATGTTTGTCGTAATCGAGACCTTATTGCTGTGAGAAACCCTGAGCCACCTAACGAGCTTTATAGCGCTCAACTGACCCATCAGCACCAACTTTTCGTTTAAATACCCATTTAAATCCTATAGCCTTTCTTTGTTTAGGTAGCTCCACTAAGTTCCAGACATCATTTTCATGAATAGACTGCATCTCCTTATCCATTGCTGTCTTCCATTCTTCTTTTTCTGGACTAGATAAAGCATCACTCACTGCAGTTGGATCTTTGTCAATCATCTCAACAGAATTAATCCAATCTCCATAATAATCAGGTCTTCGTCTCTCTTTTTGAGATCGTCTTACAATAGGTTCCTTTTCTACATCGTTGTCTTTCTCTCTGTTCAATTCGTTTTCCTCTTCTTTATCACCATCGTCTTCTTCTGGGTCAGGTTTCAATAATTCAACACACCTTCTCTCAGGTTCCTTTTGTTCCATTTCAGTAATTCCCAACTTAGACTCCTCAAAAACTACACTATGGCTATGAATAACACGCTCCTTCTCTACATCATACAATCGATATCCTTTGGTCTCTGCACCATATCCATATCCAAGTAGAATACATTTCCCTGCTTTCGAATTTAACTTGGATCACTCTTCCTTTTCAATGTGTGCATACACTGTACATCCGAATACACGCAAATGAGATACCTCAGGCTTGTAATCGTTCCAAGCCTCAAAAGGAGTCATACCGACTACAGCTTTGCTTGGGCTGCGGTTTCTCAAATACACAGCGGTTGAAAGACTCTCTGCCCAGAATTTCTTTGAGAGTTTAGCACCAATTAACATTGAACGAACGAACAGCTTCAACCACTGTTCTGTTCATCCGTTCTGCTACACCATTCTGTTCAGGAGTCTTTGGTATCGTCAGTTCATGTCTAACTCCTTCTGCTTCCAAATACTCCTTGAACTCAGTTGAAGTGTACTCACCTCCATTATCTGTGCGTAGTGTCTTCAGCCTGTGTCCTGACTCTCTTTCAACCATGGCCTTCCACTCTCTAATCTTCCGGAACATTTCGTCCTTCTTCTTCAACATCTATATCCAAGTGAAATGGGTTTTATCGTCAATAAAGGTCAGAAAATATTCAGCACCACTCAATGACTTGTTTTCAGTTTGCCGCACACATCACTATGTATGAGTTCTAGAGGTCTTACAGCTCGTTTCCTCCCAGTACTAAGAAATTTACTCTTATGGAGTTTCCCTTGAACACACGGCTCACAAAGCTCAGTACATCGTAATTGAACCCATTCACTAACTTATCTTTTTCCAACTGTTGTAGATACTTTTCTCCTAGATGACCATATCTTCTATGCCAGACACTCTCATTCTCTGCAACATAAACACACGGTGGGTGGTGGACATTAACACAGTTCAAATAATACAAGTTCCCTTTCTTCGATGCAATGGCAATTACTCTTTCCTTTTGATCTGTGACGAGACAACAGGTATTTTAGAAGTTCACTTGCTTTCCAGCTTCAGCCAACTTGGATACGCTGAGCAGGTTATATGACAGATCAGGTACATAGAGGACATCATGGAGCTGGCACCTTTTCGTTACACCATCTAGAAGTACAAGTTTTAACTTAACAACTCCCCTCGCTGTTGCTTCTAAATGATGACCGTCTCCCAGTATCACCGATTGTGTCCTCTTGAGTGATTTGAGCTCAGTGAACATTTGCTCATCATTACAAATATGACAGGTTGCTCCAGAATCAATGATCCAATGATTCGGCTGAAATGTACACTTTGCTGCTAACACCTGACTAGTTGTCACCAGCCCAATGTAGCTTTCAGAGTCACTTTCCGTAACTTCAACCTTGTTTATCGCATGCTTTTTCTCTCTCTGCTTGTCCTTTGTTTTGGCTGTATCGACTGAAGATTGTCTGGTTCTATCAGATGAGTGGACAACGGTAACACTTAATAGAGCTTCGCCATTTGATATGTCATTTAGCAGCTAATGCCTCTTCACTGCTCACACTCGTTTCGTGATCTCTCTGTTTCCTTTCTTCGTCAACAACTGTTCAGTGACAATCTCCATTCTTGGGACTTCAGCATTTGCCTCAAGGGCTGTAACGAGAGCATTAAACGATTTTGGCAAGCTAGCCAACAGATAGACCACACGATCTTCCTCTGATATTTCTTCACCAATAACAGCTAACTCATTAAAAATCTCAGTCATGGCTTTAACGTACTCTTCTGATATCTAGTCAGGCACCAGACACTCTTACTATCTGCACCACCAGACTCCTTGAAGGCAAAGAAGAGTAGGATTATACTAATCACATAGTTGGCTTCAAACCGAACTGTTTCTAAACTCTCTTAAAGATCTAACTGGCTGAAGCTGATGAACAGTATACTAACCAGCACAACCGAAGATCTCATAGCAGTCTCCTGACTTTTTTTTCAGTTTCTAATTCTCTCATGCCTGCATATAATATATTTCTCTATGTTGTCATAATTGTAACTATGTCTGAATGTTTTCAAGTGTTTTATTATCATAAAGTTGTATTAGCCAAATAAATAGTTAATAAAACCATTTTATTAGCTAGTACAGTTGCTTGAAAATGCATGAAGTTACATGTACTTTAGTATAAATGACATGAAATATGAGTAGACAGCACCCTACAATTATATAGTGCTTCAAGTCTATTTGATTTCACTTTACCATCAGAAACATTGAAATAACTTTCTAATTGTTCAACCAATTTCAATATTACAAAGTTTATTAGACTGCTGACAGTCACGCGGTTCTAACCGGCGATATATTTTTGACAGTCGTATAAAGAAATAGTTAGCTGTATTACCCATAAGCAAAAGATACCATTGACCACATGGAATGTAATTAATTTTGTCACGTGTGCTCCCTAAACAATAGAAGGAAAACGGCCAAGAAGATGTAAGTGAAAACACTGTAATATCATTATATATATATATATATATATATATATATATATATATATATATATATATATATATGTATATATATATATATATAGTATTTTATATAAGTATTTTATTAACACTGAAGTCTTCAGAAGTCCATTTGATCTTTGGCTGTCCTGTCTACTACTCTGTCTCTTAATTAATGTTGATCTCTTGGCCTTCTTCTCCTCTTCAAAACTTTGTCGTACATTTTCTATAATGTATTTTGTCTGTGAAGTGAGGCGTATACCTCTTCCAGGCTTTTTGGCAACTTACTGTGCCACAGTTGATTCAGAGGTGGATGGAATTGAAGATCTGGACTCTTATATACCACTACTCATGTTTTAATATTATAGCTGTATACAAAAATAATTTTGTTTCTTTGATTTTGTTAAAAATATTATATATATACCCAGTAAAAAAATCTCTGTATTACGCCAAATGAGTTTACACATGGTTTGGCGGGTGTCACCCGCCAATTAATCACACCACAAAATCTTTATTTGCATATGCAAATACATTTTTTTCTCTGAATTTCCTCCCACGCATAATTTCCGGTGGCAAAGTAAACGCGAATGGACTTTTTAGTACAAATTATCTGTGGTATAAGATATATATGTATACTGAACAACCAACTAATTGTTAAATCGTAGCAACTGTATTAACCACTAAATTAGTTATTTTGTTTTTGCAGTCTTATTACTTATTTCTTTTAAATTGTAGGGACTTCACCATAGGTTACGTGAATTATGGGATTCACATACTAGACTGGAGCAGCAGTTAAGGAATGAAAGATATCGAATGCAAACGCCTGAGTTAGTGACATCGCAAGAAGAATGTATGGGCAAGGTGCAGCAGCCATTCTTTCACAATTTAGGTAGCAACAGACCACAGTTTTATTCTGATCATGCTGTACGCCATCAGCAAGTACCAGTAGAAAATCCTCGAATCTTTCAACATCAGGTGGAACAACAAAGGCTATATGATTTAGAAGAACAAACTAAACGTGACCAAATGGCTGCTGATTTAGCTTTGAGAGAACTTGATGCTGCAAAGCTTCAGAGAGATCACTATCGACAACCATATAACAATGAAGGAGAAGTGTTGCTTCAGTTCGATCCTAATTTAGTTTGTCCAAAATGTGGGAAAAGGTTTCGAATTGGAGAGAACCAAACATTTAGACGTCATGTGATTGAGTTTTGCAGATAAAGAAAGTTGATGTTATTTTTGCAGTAAAAGCTTTCTATGTTCCGTTTTATTATAATTATAATGTTAGTTTCTTTAGTGAGTATTATTTTGGTCATACAGTAAAAATGCATGAGTATACTTATAAAGTGTATTTGAATTTAATAATTATATCTCATAATGTTACTGTTATTTGATTTTAATGACTTTGTATGTTGTACTTTTATTCATAGATTTTTAGCTAAATGTTTTTTATGGCCCGTAGGGCCATCCCTATGATTGCTTTCCCACGGGTTCGAACTATATATATATATATATATATATATATATGTTTGTGTCACTTGCGCGAGTATGCGTTGTATACGTAGTTAAGGAAGTTGCGTCATTCCCGGGGGCTCGGTCAATTAATGGGTGTGGCGCGTAAAAGAATGCGCGCTCGAGCTCTAGAAACCAGCAGAAAGAAAGCCAAGTAGCTTACGTAGAAACTGGAACTAATAGCTAGCTATTCTGCCTGAAATATATTCCTAAAGTTCTCCAATGTCCTTTGAAAGGTCAGGAAAGTAGATAATCAAAATAATAACTATAATAAGCTGTTGTCTTTCATGCTTGATAAAGTCAGCCATGATTACTGAATGCTGGACACCACAAAGCAGTCATAGGTATACTTTTATCTACACCCACATTTGTAAAACAATCATTTCATAGTAAAATTCTCCTTGGTAGCCACCTTTCTCTCTCTAAAACAGTTAATAAACCACTGTTTTGCTCATGCTGTACAGGAAATATATAGCACTCGGGGTGGGGGCTCGAATCAAGGCCTTGATTATAGTTATTATTTTGATTATCTACTTTCCTGACCTTTCAAAGGACCTTGGAGAACTTTAGGAATATATTTCAGGCAGAATAGCTAGCTATTAGTTCCAGTTTCTACGTATCCCATAGGGATGTTTTTTCTCAATATATCTTGTTGTAACTTATATTTCAATCTTTTATAAAGTTTTTTGTATCATCTTATTACCATATAGTAATGTAGGTACTTGCAGTGTAGAAGTGTTACTATATACAAAAGGATTCCCGTGCTGAAATCAGTACTATTGACAAAATAATTGCAGAGATTACAATATTATAATTATGTATGTCTTACATCTTATAAACTCTGTTTGCATTCACAATAACCACAAAATTAGGATGTGATGACTTTATATGACATTGTATATAGTGTATAATATAATATCAACACTCAATAATGATGCAATGATGAACATGAAGGATAATAATAGGGAAATATTGCAGATAAAAAGATTGTTGGTCATTCCAAACTGAAATTATAAAAATGTTTCTGAGACAAGGTGAATGTGAATGACCTTTAGTTATGTTCCAGCCCTTTTGTGTAAGAGGAGAAGTAAAAATCGAAAATGATACCTTTCTCAAGTGTAGAAACATTAATTTTTGTGCCAGTTTCAGTTTGTGGATGTACTTTTAATAATAAAATATGTGCACATTATAATAATTTTGGTATATATACATTAATTTTATAAAATTAATATTGATGTGTATGTTTGTTCATGTTGATGTACATTAATAAACATCGGTGGACATTTACAAATATGCATGGATCTACATTAATTTTATAAACATTGAATTGCATTCACTTATAAATGCGGGTTTACACTTCTAAATAGTTGCTATTTGGCACAAACAGTACCCCATAAACCTTTGCAGTATACTCCACTTCCACATTTTCTTCACTACTAACATTGTCATCATGCATGATCATCATCCTCGTCATTCAATAATTTGGTGGAAAATCTGCTCTTTGATCAGCTCGTTGTTATACTGGTAGCCTCTATTTTTTACTATAGAGTATAGTTTTTTGTATCCATGTATAGTCAATATTTATTTCCAGATTTTCAGTGTGTTAATATGTACAAAGCTGATGTCACTTAAATAATTCGCTTACCGATGATTCTCTGATAGTCTCATTAGATTTAGGAAGAAATCACTTTCTTATAGACATGATTGGTTGATCACTGTACATGCACAGTCACATGTACGTGCGAACAAAAAAAAAACAAAAAAAAAAGAGAGAGAGAGAGAGAAAGAGAGAGAGAGAGAGAGAGAAAGAGAGAGAGAGGGGGGAGTAACCCAGAAGTGGGCGTGGTCCGAAAATTTTTCGCTACGCGCTTTGCGCGTCAGAGATTTTAGCCCCCCCCCCACCTACTATAAGTTATCTACGCCCTTGTGCTATTGTTGAATGACATAGTTGAACTACGGAGATTGAGGTGAAACACTCGAGGAGTCGAGGTTATTGACAAGGGCCAGTCATCACAATTTTCTATAGAAGTTACTGACTATCACCATACCTATAAAGCAATAGTCTCGTGCGCGCAGACGTTCGATAAGGAGGGAACGTCTGCACAGACTTGTGCAGACCAACCTACACTTATGAATATAATTAATATCACATGACGTTCGTGATGACGTTTGAAAATGGATCTGACTACTGACGTAATGCGTACGTTTAATATCACGTGACTATTGCAACTAATTAAATTCCATCGTGCTAACTTAATCAATAACAGTTTCCCCAGACGTTCCCTCCTTATCGAACGTCTGCGCGCACGAGACTAATAACGCAAGCGATCAACATGTCTGCACCTATCACTTTCAGTTTTTTAATGATGTAATTTTACAACATCCTGTCAGATAGGAAGTACTACACCTACTTAATACATTACTAAATTTCACTGCAATGACTGGGTCTTGGATGTACCACACCCCAAATTACTGTAGATTACTGAAGTATACCAACGTGGTGGCGGCATGTCGGCATTCTATTGTTCAAAACGCCCACGCTTTGTTGGATGTGGTCTAGCGGTGCTTTGATTCAAGTGTCCGCCCTTGATGTTACTTTGAAGTTAGCTTAGAGTAAAAGGAGAGGAGAGTAGAACGTTATGTTGATGTTTGTGAGATGTATAGACCTGGTTTCTAGCTGGTTCTAGCGAGAGAGAAAGGGACGTTGGGAGAATAAGTGACAAATAGCGTTCGCGTGCAGACTTGGGTGGATGCTGTGCTTGCAGTAATTGGTAAGCAAGGTTGAGGTGACTGTTAGATTGCTCCACAAGTTGGAGAAAGTTGCAAATTGCCTGTATTCAGTTGCAACGAAGGTTTTGATTTTAATGAGATGCTCGCAATTAGTATATTACATCCATGGTAGGTGTGGTTGGAATTATTATTAAAATTAAGTCATTGTTTTTTCAAAAGCCCCCGGGTTAAGAAACTATGGGGTGCCATCTGTCTCAAAATACAGTGTGAAGTCAATGTTTAGAAATCATCGATGTTTAGCAATGTCATCGATGTTTAGAAAGTCGTCGTTCGATATTTAAAAAGTTGTCGATGTTTAGAAAGTCATCGATGTTTAGAAAGTCGTCGATGTTTAGAAAGTCATGGATGTTTAGCAAACTCTTCGATGTTTAGATGTTTAGCAAGTCAGTTTACTTCGAGCCCCTCCCATATCCAAGGTATAATGGCACAACATGTCGAGGAAGGGCAAGAAGTCAGGTAAGTACATGCACTAAAGTACAGTATGAGTAGAATTATAATTATTATAGACTAATGTATAATATTATAGTAAATTTTATATTATAAATTATATAAGTGATAGTACTAAACCATTCTTTAGAAGTTTGGGACGTCCAAAAGTCGACGTGGATATTGAAGATATTGAATTTTTACGGGGTTTGAGATTCACATATGTGAAAATTGCAGAAATTTTAAGTATTAGTCGAGCAACTTTGTACAGAAGAATGGATGAAGAAGGTTTATCACCATGCACATACACACATATTACAGACGGAGCTTTGGATCAAGTTGTGAATAACATTAAACAACATCATCCTAACGATGGAGAACGTCTCCTTATTGGACATCTTACAAGGCGCAATATTTTTGTTCCTCGTACATGTGTAAGAGCATCTATTCATAGAGTTGATCCAGAAGGTACGGCAATTAGAAGGAGCATAACTGTCAGAAGACGTGTTTATCATGTTGAAGGGCCGAATGCACTATGGCACATAGACGGCCACCATAAATTAATTCGGTGGCGTTTTGTGATCCATGGTGGTATTGATGGTTACTCACGGGTGATGGTATACTTCATAATTCATCATCTGAAAGGGTAACTGTACCACGCATAAATTTTAGACCTTGTTTGCAATTGAAAACAAGACTCGAGTCTCAGCTGAATCCCTTTGAACATACCTTTGATTTAGGATGTAGTCTTTATATGGTAGCTGTAAGGATTGTAGGAAGGCATTGGCAAAACTGTACAGATTGTGCTTAAAATGCTATATACCTTGTTGACGTGTATTATAATAATTATTACTATCATTATTATAGTGTTGACCATCATTGAACAATTTCATATAAACTGTAAACCCAATTAATTTTCAGTACTGAATGTATAACAATATAAATATACATAACATTAAATGCTTAATTAACAGTCAAAGTTTTCAAACACTAAGAAAATCTGCTTTTGAAGTCAAACTTGACCAAATCCAGGAGAATTTAAAATGCCAGAAATCATGTTGTACTTGAACACCTCAAAATCCATTTCCTGAAGTGGTAAATACAATTTGTTGACGCATGTGTTAGCCTTCGGAAAGACAGAAGAAGAATGAAACTGAATGGATGGCTGAAGTGTGAATCCCAGTGGAGGTTCAGATGGGGCTCCTGTCACGAACATGAGAACATCAGAGAGGGTCAGCTTTAGCCGAAGTAGTTCTCCTTCATCAGGAGTCTTTATCTCAACTGACCCTTGTGCATCTGTATAGACAAAATTAATATGCAATATAATTAAGTGGTTATAGTTGCTCTCTGAGCTCTTACTTTCCAGGAATTGTGTGAGTTCAGCCCAGTTCATCATGACTGCCTCTTCGCAATCCCTTTGATTGTGTCCTATCGGAGATAAAGTAACTTCAAACATGTCAAAGATTGCATCTGCTGTCAAGGTGGACACTTGCTGAAAAGAAACAGTGATCGTGTCAAGTTTGAATTGCTTCGAACCAGCTCTAGAACATTCAGTGTAGATGACATTCCACAAATAATCTGGTCTAGTTCAGCCTTCACTTTAAGCACAGCAAAATGCTTTGCCATTGATGACACCAACAACTCTTTATCTTCAAGGCGAATTTTATTAACAGGTATGGCAATGCCTAAGTCAAATCTGAAGTCATACTCTTCACTATTGATCAGCTCTTGTTACTCTTCCACTGTGTTTGCATTTTGAATCTACAATGAGTCAATATAATTATGTACATAAAACATAAATATTAAATAAGTACAATTCTATAAAAATATAGATTTACCTTCATGAGTTTCTGTTGAACCTGTTCATCAGGGACATCATCTATTATAGCTCTAACATTCTGTACCCCATGCACAATGTAATCTGCAACTGCAGGTGAAAAAAAGCTGGGAGCTGGACCACCATGCACTAGTGATAAGGCAACAATTGAACCAATAAAATAAAAAGTGTGCCTTTCCAATTCTAACATATTGTGCATGGGAACTCGTGAATTTTCTTTACCACAAAATAGTGAATTGTTTTGTCCAATACATCTCATTAAAAATAGTAAAGTACTCTCGTAAAGGGCCACCAGTATCCACAGCAGACTTGCCAATAAAAGTGACACGAAGCCGTTTTGTAACATCTAGTCCATTTCTTAATTTATGAAGTGTATCTGCCAATACATGACGTCTACGTATCATAATACGAACATTATCATGTATGTCAGTGGGAAGAACTTCACTGCGGTGACGTTGAAGAAGTGCGGGAAGAGTCCAGAGAGACCTATATTAGTTTAAAACTGACTTCATTGTATGTATACGAATTTACTTGCAGATACATTCAATCAATAATGACTAATAACTAATGACTATAGTTATGCACTTACTCTTCAGTTGGTGGAGTCAATGGAGAAGCAACAGGTGGTGTAGGGCTTCGGTGATCACTATCTTCCTGATCCAATATACTCACATATTCACTACATCATGCAAAGACATTAATGATTATAATATTGTTGTGCCGTATCTTTGAAGTAATAAAAAGCAACTAGTATAATCATTGTACTTATATAACATGACAAATATGTCCGCACTTTGTTATTCAGACAGACAATAATTATGTATAATTATAATATTATATAAATTATAATACTAGTAGGGTGACATAACTATCATTATATTAACTCGGAATACACACACACACACACCTGTATGGAGAAGTCTCGTTCCATTGCAAGCAGTCAATAATAATGACATCATCTTTCCTATTTTCTTCATCCACATCACCATCTTTGCTTACATCAGACTCAAAGTCACACTGTATGGACAATATCTATGTGAATATGTCACTTCACCTAAACTGACCATACCTTTAATTCTTCTTTCGCAAGAATATAAATTGGTACTTTGGAATTTCTGCCAGCTACAGCCGAGGCTGTCCACGTATAAGATGATGACAATGCAGGTATTACGAGAGATTTACTAGTACCACCAGCTTGCTGAAGTATGGAGAAATCAAATCTTGGATTTCCATTCATAGCATCAGCAAATACTGAGTAAATTTCTTTAAAAATTTCTTCCTCCATCATCTCAGATGATAAACGAATTTTCCCTATAAGGCCATGCTTAGCTAAATAGTTCCTAGTTGGTGCCCCCCTAGGAATACTGATGCTTTCATCTTTCCCAACATATGACTGTGGCAGGCATATGATATCCCTGTCATACGTGTACACTTTCTCCTTCTTAACAGGCTGCATACGGTCGCTTTTTCTTAAGAATACAGACGGCAACTTTCTACAGAAGTACATTTTTATTAATAAATAATTACTATATTTTCCCTAACTTATAGAAATCAACATACAAATGCATACCTTTTAGGCATCTTTTTCTTAGGCTCTTCAAAATTGTCATCAATATCAGAACTGGTAGATCTGTCACTACAGTCTGGGAAATCTTGTAGCTTTGACAGAGCAGTCAACAAGGCTCCACTAACTACTTTCTCAATGTCTTTTCTGCTAATCTTGTTGTCCAGAGTGTTAGGTGACTTGCTCTTGCGTTTTCTCTCCATATGACCAACAGCATGCAACCATGTGCTAAAATATATTAGAGTCTGCGCGGCCACACCCTCCAAGCAAGCATACGTAACGTACGTACGTATACGCGTATACGTACGTCGATATTGGACGCGACGACTTTATAAACATCAATTTGCTAAACCAGTCGAACCGCAACCGTAATATTTTATTTGCAACGGAAGTAGGCGTTTACTTTGTAATTCTTCAACATCCTTGTTAGTTTGTGGTGGAAGAAAAAGGCTTGACAGCAATGATGTTACGGGAAGGAGAAGACATTCTAATGATCACTATCGATGGAGAAACATCTCATGAAACAACCTAGTAAGTTTTATCTTTATTGTATGTTTTTTGAACGAGTTTTAGCGTATATATACCAGACAGTAAGAACTGTTGTGGGCGGATGTTTGATTCTCAGAGCTTCTTTTTGCAAAAAGTACTAAATGGACAAGTGTTTACTCTGTTTCTAGTTGTTTATATATATCTAAAGCATTTGTAAATGTAAAAGTTAGCATAATATCTGTTTTGAAACAAATTTGTACCAAACGTTTTGAACACACTATACTGATATGTATTATACACATTGTTTACTAATTTTAGAAGTCATCTAAAAAATAATGTTGTATCAACAGTTTCTGCTACTATTATTTCTGTTTCTATCTCTTCATCACTAGAACAACTGCTACTATCTTCATCACTATCACTGTCACACTCAGTCTCCTCTTGGTCATCAATAACGTCTTCAACTTGTTTGAGTGGAAGTTATTACATTCATGGCACTCACAACCAGGCCCACAGTAGCTATCCAAATCTTGCATCCACTTTTACAACTAGATCCTTTCAATAGGTAGTTGATGATGTTCTCTATAGTTGAATGTATTTCTGGATCTCCCCAGTCAATTATAAATTTAGACGTTTCAACCAACGATATTGCTCAGGCGAAGGAAGGCTATCATATGGTTCTGGTGAAGGTGAGTGTTTCCATAAGTTTGTTACCCACCATGTATGAAGTGAATGTCTCCATAGTGATGTGTATGTGGTTATGCGTTCCTTTTCTGATTCTATTCGATCGGCAACAACTATACTGATGTTATGTATCCATACTTTGTGTCTATCTATTGGTGATAAGGATGGAAATGTAGCATTGTAGGAATGCACTGGTGTATCGTGGCCATACAGGGAATTAAATGATGCAAGATGTTTTTTGAAATACACTGTACCAACTAAATGTACCAAAGACAAAACAAAAACAGACAAACGATTATGTGTTTCCTTGTCATAATTATAATAATCCTGGCATCTCACTGTCACTTATAAACTGAGCATATTAATGTTACTATTTGATAGTGGCACTGTATTGCTATGTGTAAGAATGAATTCTTTTTCTCATTTTTCCAATTGCTATATTTAGTCATATACACTCACCTCTTTTCCCACACAGGTAGCAGACATACGATTTGGTTTGGAGTGTCTGACAACTCTGGTTGCCATAATTTTGTGACCTACAATTGATATTTCAAATGACATTCCATCAGTACAGCTTGTACCTTAATTATACACTTTAATTGTTGTTTACATTTGTGTTAATTATTACAAGAATACAAACCAGCCTTACTCTGTAATACGTTTGTGGACAAGAGAGTGTAAAATATCTTTTTAAAGCTCTGGATCTGCTCTTTCTAATGATGCTTGTTACAGTAATATATATACCATGAAACAAATTTGTACCAACAATGTATACATAGCAATAGATTTTACTTTTTTTGGAGCCGAACTTTTGGAGTATTCCCACGTGGATGACATGCTTCGATAACGCTTCCATATGGCAATTATGTAGCCGAAATTCATACTTGTGTGGGTTAAAATGTGTAAGCGGCGAAGCGATGACACAAAGCAAAACACTGTTTCTAGCATGCGTGGGTGGGCTCTTGGAAAATAAATTCCTGCAATCTTAATGGGAAACGTTACGGTTGCGGTTCGACGACTTTATAAACATCGCTAAACAGCGATGAAACATCGACGACTTTATAAACATCGATTTGCTAAACATCGATGATTTCTAAACATTGACTTCACACTGTATTTTGAGACAGATGGCACCCCATAAGAAACTGTAAGTGATAATGAGATTTCCACTACTGAGTTGTGTCAGGATGGCATAGATCTAGAAGTATCCTAATTTTCTGTCCCATTAAAAGTTCGGCAGGGGATAGTCCTGTACTGGAATGTGGAGTCATATACGATAGGTAAGCCTTGCGGAAGAAAACGAGAAATTCTGTCCTTGATCTTTCCTTTCATTTTGCTAATTCCAGATTTGATTGTTTGTACAGGCTAACCCGGTTGATGATGGGTGATAAGGAGATGTGAAAGTGTGTTTACTTCCTTCCATTCTTCTATTGTCTGTAAATGGTGTTGGTATTTTGGTTTTGAGTATATAGAGTAAAGTGTCAATTATCGGACACCACCCATATTCGGACGCTATAGCGCTCTCTCTACCACTGCAACTGGAATTACTACACCATAGTAAGAAAGTATACTAAGTAATATCTCTGCATACCAAGTTTCATGACGATCGCTTGCTTGGTCTTAGAGTTATAAGCTTGCAAAAATGAAATTCGGACTCGCCTATGATCGGAAAAATTAATATATTGACGGACAGCTATCCATACGTCTTATAGAACCGCTGGAAATAAATGCTTACTGTACCATAAGCTGCAACAACATCTACTGTAGTCATAAATCAAATCTCGTCTCTTAAAGTTGCTTGACTGATTTTTTGTATTCAACTATCTGGGCCATTCTGAGCAATCAATAATCGGCCACGCCTTTTTGTAAATAGTACAGTGTTTAATTGGAAGTATAATTTTTAGAATTTTTTGGTGACCAATAAAATTAGAAGAATTTATTATTTCCAATTGAACTCTATACTAATTACAAAAAGGTGTGGCCGATTATTGATTGCTCAGAATGGCCCAGATAGTTGAATACAAAAAATCAGTCAAGCAACTTTAAGAGACGAGATTTGGTTTATGACTACAGTAGATGTTGTTGCAGCTTATGGTACAGTAAGCATTTATTTCCAGCGGTTCTATAAGACGCATGGATAGCTGTCCGTCAATATATTAATTTTTCCGATCATAGGCGAGTCCGAATTTCATTTTTGCAAGCTTATAACTCTAAGACCAAGCAAGCGATCGTCATGAAACTTGGTATGCAGAGATATTACTTAGTATACTTTCTTACTATGGTGTAGTAATTCCAGTTGCAGTGGTAGAGAGAGCGCTATAGCGTCCGAATATGGGTGGTGTCCGATAATTGACACTTTACTCTAGTCTTTGACACCAGCTTCAATGAAGTTCCAATCTAATAACTGGCATGTCACTATGATTTCTTTTTCAATGGGCTTTGAGAGAACTGTTGGAGCTGCAGCTCCAATTTTGGTATATGCCTCAGGGCAGTGATTATTTAGGGTTGTATGGGGTACCGGTGTACCATACTTTTTTTTTGCAGTGTATCTCACACTGTTACCTTTCTGTGCTTAACTCTTACTCAAGATTTTTCAAGATGTATTCTTCTTTTTCTTTTATCCTGCTTCTATCAGTTTCAAAAGTAATTTTTTTATTTACGTATGGCTGGCTGTACATGCACAATTAATGTGCATATTGTGTAACTGTGACAACAATAAAGGAATTTACAAAATTATTTATAAGGTACTTTCCTGGTTCCAAATAAACTTGTACAAACACAATCAAGTATTACTTTAATGCCTTTCATGTTGTACAGTTGACCCCACCAATTATTTATATCCTTGTCGTTTGTTCGATATAGATGTCCGAAAATTGAGTCGTCTGATATATGGTCCGTTACTCTAATACTTATAACAAGCAGATTATGAATAAGTACTAATGATCAGTTTGAATATCCAATCAGATTATGAAAGTTCTTCAATTACAATAAATCAGTTTACATTTATGTCAGCAGAATGTATATTATAGATTGCTGGGTCACAATACTTCACTGATGACTATATTATAATTATCCATCGAGATGACACATTTCTGGCGTGCTGACATTCTTTTACACATAAGATACCTCACAGCATGTCTGGAAAAAATTTGAGTAATTACTTTTTTTTCCAGCCAAGTTGAAGGGACTATTCATAGTGATAACAATCTCGCCTATCCAGCTCTTCTGGGTACACGAGACTAAGTATAATACACACCTACTAATCAAAGATTTAAATTTTATTAGTTTCGGGGAACATCTACTTCAACCAGATAAGCAGACTGTAGACGCTGAAGCAGTGATAGTACTGTATAATGCATGAGACTGCAACTTTCATCTTGTTCAATCTTGCTGTCTTCTCCTTCATCTTAACCGTTCATAGTCAATGTGAGTATTCATTTGTATATAATATATAATTACATAATTATAAATATATATATATATAATATATATATATATATATATATAATGGTAATCGAGTTTTGCATAAATAGTATTCACATTTTACACAAGCAGAAATAAACACCAGCACAATTATTCTTTCACAGCAAAAATAAAATATTGGTTAGTACAGTTGCAAGGAAATTGTATTTTAATTGGTCATGTTGACTGTATGGTGGCGGCATATATGTAAATATAATCCAATAATTGCAGTTTGAAATTCTCTACCTAGTCTAATAGATATACAAAGAAACAGATAAATATTTTAAGGAAATTACTTTGAGTTTGCAAGTAATAGTTATAACACCCATAGGAGGGCTGTATCTGATTTATAGTCACCAATCCCGAGGGCACGTAGTGCCCAAGGTGAAGGTGACTGTACATCAGATACTGCCCAACTAGGTGTGTTATAAGTAATTTGTGTCATAGTAATAATGCACATCAAAGTTACTAAGCAGTTCCCATAGAAACGAAGTGACGTCATGGAAGAAACAAGTCAAACCACAAATTCACGTTTCACAGGCTATTCTTCTGATTTCAGGCAGCTACGAGTGTCTAGCCCTGTTCTCAAACGGCGAAATTTATCTCTCAATGACGAAAGAGCACTATAAAAGTTGATGAAAATGATGGCATGTTTGAAAAGGCATGTTTGAAAACGAGTGTGAAACAGAAGTCAATGACGACCTACCTGCCACTCAACGATTTGTTAGCCACTACCAGCCTGATGAAGCATGCCTGGATGATGTTTTGTTGTGCGATAGTTCCTCTGATCTTTTGTTATTTGGTTATTTACATGGTTGTTGATTGTTTGTATCAAGTGATTTAGCTTCAATGATGGTATCAGTTGGTTACTGTGTGTGTATATGTTTCTAAAAAACTGCTACTTGTGGTCATTGTAAAATTTCATTAATTTCAAGAAATGATAAGTTTTTTGATTGAAAAAAATTGTAGCACATTTGTGGGCGAGTTGTATCACACTTGTAGACAGATTGTAAAACACTTGTGGGTGTAGGCAGTTCTAGGAAATTTACATCCCACACGATGTGCGTCATGCATTACTATGACACAATCCTACTTTGTGCATCTAATACGAGATATTAGGCATGATAATTGGTGCATACTTACATATCTTTTACATATTTTAATATAATTAGTAAATTGTGCATTAGATGTAAGTATACTGAACTACTAACTAATTGTTAAATCCTTGCAACTGTACTAACCAATACATTTTGTTATTTTAACAATTCTATTTTTGCATTGTTGAGTTTTTGTCTAGTATGCAGACGATTTCATGTAGAAAAACGACCCTGCAAAGCATTTTTGAAAAGAAAGAGAATCTGTTGGTTAAACACTATGCTTCTATTGTAATACAGACACCTATAATATATAACAAAACAAGATCCAGGTATCTAGAATACTATAAATCCCTAATTGCAAAAATGTAGTCATTAATTTGTCAATACAGGACTGAATCCTATGACAGTATAGTATAATTATTAAACAAAATATTTAGTACCATATTTATATTATATATATATATATATATGTATATATTATATACATTATTACAATTATTATTAATCTTTGCACTTGTATATATATATATTTATATATTTATATACAAGTGCAAAGTTTACACTAATTGTAATAATATAATCATGAATACATTGTCATGGGAATAGGTATTCCCATGACAATGTATTCATGATTATATGAGTGCAGAATTTTAGAGGTGTGTACTAATTGTGGTTTCCTGACAATGTTATTCATGATTATTTATTATTATCTAGCATGTACACATGGTGGAGTGAGACTTGTTGGTGGTAGTGTTGCTAATGAGGGTAGAGTAGAGGTTTGTAACAGTGGCACTTGGGGTACAGTGTGTGATGACAGTTGGAGTACTAGTGATGCTCAAGTTGTATGTCGACAACTGGGATATTCAGCATTAAGTTAGAAAACATTAATCATAACTTTGTATATTACTTAATCACACTGTAAAAACTGATTGGTTGTTCTAACTAACTTCATCTGCTTAATAAAGTGTTTTTTTCATATGTTCTATATGAAGTAGCCAATATTATATTTCTGATTGAAAATACAATGTTGACTTCATGTTGTACATAAATATGTTTATTGTTCCTAAAAGGAAGTACAGATTTACTATCCATTACAAACAGAATAATCATGTTAACATTTATGATGGAAAAAGACAATTATTATGTTCCCAATGGATAGTACATCTGTATAATAATCATGTTTATAACTGAAGTAAAATTTTATTCTTTATTATGCCATGTACCTTGCACTAGTGAAGAAATAAATTATTACCCTCACCACGAAGCGTAGGTAGAAGGTTGCGGTAATCATATTGTGTTTCTGTGTATGTTGTGTGTATCTATTCGTAAAAATTTGGAACATTGGCAGCTCGAACGAACTACTGGCAGACTTCAAATTAAAAATAACAAGAGGCATTTGCTAAAACCTTTCGGTTATAAATTAAGTTATGACAATTTATATCACTCACACCCCTTAACTCCGCCCTAGACCCTAAGCCACACCCCCTTAACTCCGCCCTAGACACATCTAAACATAACTGCTACTGTATCATGGCTATCGCTAACTCACAATTGAGGTAGTGGTTGCTATAACATGGCTCCAAGCATCTTGCTACTTTCTAGCTCCACCTATTTAAAGTCATGTGTTGTGCACGTGATTTTCAATTGTGTAAGCTGTAGAACCACACGAGGACCTTTCTTTCTTTTTTGAAATAAAACAGAGACTAAAATGTAAGACTTATAGAGATAAAATGCACGTATTTTTCATGTACTTTTTATATTAAATAGAAAAGAATTGAGTTCAGTTGATAGCAGCCACACAGTCCCTGGCTATTTCAGTTGATACTGTGATAGCAGAATCTTCATACTTAACTTTTATTAGTACTTTATACCAATCTGAAGTTAACCTTTTAAAAGTTATAAGAGTCAGAACCATAAATGACCAATGTTATATAAATAATTATAACCTTGTGCTCTTTTATGTTTATAAATAATTACAAGTGTAATATTACCTGTACTTCGCCACGTAGGCGAATGTCCCGTCCCAGTGACGCTCATTACTACTTGTAATCATCATGTAACAAGAAAAAAAGTCGGCATTAATTGATTTATAATTCAAATGAGGGTTAAAATAACCCATTAATTTTACAGTGTGGTATAGATCTTTGTCATGTTTGTCAATCATATAATTTAGTATCTACTATGTTCATTTGTGTTAAATAACTGCATATTTATGTTCAAAAGATATGCATGATTTATAATATTGTTGATTCGTTTTGTTCATTTTCTGGTTTAGATGCTACAGCATTTGGCGAAGCTTACTTTGGTGAAGGCAATGGTTTGATATGGTTGGATAATGTTATATGTAGTGGTACAGAATCAGATCTACTTTCGTGTTCTCACAATGGACTTGGAGTGCACAACTGTGACCATTCTGAAGCAATGATGAGAGCAATGGTTCCTGGAGTCAGTGCATGGCCCTGAGTGCGATTCCCAGTGCTACCAGCATTTTTAACTTTCGTCTTTCAACGTTATTCATTCAGTTTAATTACATACTATGATTTAACAATAGAACTTTGTCTTGATCTATATTGAAAACTATATAAAATACATGGCATAATAAAGAATGGAAATTCCCATTGTACAACAGATGGTATTTGTTATTGTAAGCACAAATTCATGTACATACTAATTACTCTGAAATGAGTTAAGTACACTGTAAAAATGAATGGGTTATTTTAACCTTCATTTGGTTACATGAGTTTCAATTCCTCCTGAGACTATATAAATCAATCACGCTTCTTTCTTGTATAGCTAGGTAATGTTTACAAGTACTTTTACTATATTGACTAGTATACATAGTACATGCCATCATAAAGAATGGTAAAAACATACAATGTACATGTACTTTAAACCTATAAATTTCAATAATACATGTGTTGACTTTTCAAATATATATCTGTGTAGTACATCACATGTTATTTGCTATTATAAGTACAACTTATTGTACATATTTATTACTACTCTGCACTTTAAAAATTAATTTGTTAATCCAAACAACTTTATTGGTTATATAAGTTTCATAAGTAATTTTAGCATTCATATTTTTGGTGAATATGAATGACTAATACATGTCAAGTTTTGTTGGTGAATTATGTTACCTAGAGTACATATCCCTATAAGTATTTATAGTCTTGAGATTCATTTATAGTAGATAAGGATTAATTATGCATATGCATTATTTAATAAAAGTGTAAGGTATGTATGCTCATTATAAGGAATGTCCTGCACTTTCCCCCACTAGTTAATTAATCAGCCATGAACTATAATTTATTTAATTACTAAATGAGCTAAATCATTCACACAGGACAATCATTTGGCTCATTAACTAATAGTGTGGGAAGCTATTTGTGAAATGTTTATAATTTTTATAGAGCACCTTATACAGTGTGCTATAAACAAATATTGAGAGTATGCTCTCACATCCACTAACAGATAAAACACAGAAGGAAGACATAATAATTGCATATGATACTGTTTTAACATGTAAAATTGGTTTAAACAACAAATCAATCATATAATTTTGATTATTCATTTGTATTATCTAACTGCATAATTCTGTTCAATTGATACGGATTTAAAAATAAGAAGATTTTATAATAATTGTTGATTTACATTGTTCAATTCCTGGTTTAGATGCTACAGCATTTGGCGAAGCTTACTTTGGTGAAGGCAATGGTTTGATATGGTTAGATGAGGTTTATTGTGTTGGCACAGAATCTAGTCTTCTGTCATGTTCTCATAATGCACTTGGAGTTCATGATTGTGACCATTCTGAAGATGCTGGTGTAAGATGTACAGGTACTTTCATTTTAATCCCAGTGTATTTGACCACATTCATAATGTATCATGTTTCATTGTGTGCTATTCACACACATTGTTTTATGTTTGGCTAGAAATGGTTTCTTATTAGCACTCTAACCTTTTGAATGAGAATACATTAGTGTGCTTAAATATTTGTGTCTCCTCCATAACTCTTGAAATATTCATTATTAAAATGCTAACCTATAATCCATTAAAGAACACTAATGCAATTTAGTCTGGCGAGTGTAGCCCCTCCTATACTACAAAAACGAGGGTGTGTTGAATTGCTCCTAAACATTTTATTACTTATTACAAAAATGGACGACCACAGCAAGACATGCACTTTCAATGTAAAAGTCCTTTAAAACAATTTCGAATCCTTTTGTATTTAGGTACATTGCTACAAGATTGCTTGCTGTATTACAATTTATGATTGGGGCATCATATATCGATCCCCACAACTACTTGCTGTACTATAGATTCCCAGACCCTCCTATACTACAAACTTCTACAGTACCATCAACTTCATCCTCTCGTGAAGGTGTGAAACATCCCAAGTTGGATGTCCCGAGCTTCGACAGAAACATTTTAAATTGGGAGACGTTCTGGGATCAATTCTGTATATCCGTTCATGATTGTAGCAACTTGTCAGATGCTGAAAAGCTCGTTTGCCTCCAACAGTCATTGAGAGATGGTCCAGCCAAGTGTTCAATAGAAGGGCTTTCTCGATCAGGAGAATGCTACCCGGAAGCCATTGAATGTCTGCAGTCCCGATACGACCGTCCACGACTCATTCACCAAACACATGTGCGTATGATCCTGGAAGCTCCACCTCTCAAGAGTGGTGATGGTAGAGAGCTATGCAGATTGCATGATACGGTGCAACAGCATATTCGAGCATTGAAGGCAATGGATTGTGAGCCTTCAGGCCCATTCATCACATCTATCGTATTAATTGTCTTCTACCCGGCCACTACGCTCGACAGTGCAAATCTGTTCATCGCTGTAGAAAGTGTCATAGTCAACACTACACTCTGTTACACAATGAAACACCTAGTAAGGTCAGTCTGAGGGAGGATTCAACCCCAGTGACGAATCATGCAACCATGGGCATCAAGTCTCAATCATTACTGATGACCTGTCGTGTGCTAATACATTCACCTAGTCGCTCATGTGTTGTTGCCCGAGCATTGCTTGATTCAGCATCATCAGCATCATTTGTTTCTGATCGATTGGCTCAATTTTGTATCTTTCCCGATCTCGACACACTGCCAAGATAATGAGTGTTGGTGGGCTATCCCATAGCTCACCGATCAAATCCGTTACCAGTTTCCAGGTTTCTCCTACTCAGTCTCCAAATGAGAAATTTACAGTGACAGCTGTAATTGTTCCCAAAGTCACCTGTGACTTACCTCGTTACCACGTTCCATTTGATTGTCGTTGGAGTCATTTGTCTGACATTGAGCTGGCAGACCCAGAGTTTGGAATTCCGGGTCAGATTGATGTATTGCTGGGTGTTGATGTGTTTGTTGAAGTTTTGCTACATGGCCGGTGGGTCGGCCCACCTCACACTTCTGTAGCAATTGAAACCAAGTTTGGTTGGATCATTGCTGGTGCCGCAGACACTGAAGGCCTAGCAGATGTTGTTTCTCATTACACTATCACTGATCCAGATATGTTGAAGCGATTCTGGGAAATTGAAGAACTCCCTCGAACTGACTCTGCTTGCTGGTCTATGGAAGAACGCACTGTAGTAAATTAGTTCAAAACTCATCATTTTCGTTCCTCCAGTGGGCAGTTTGTGGTTCCATTACCAAGAAAGTCGGGGAGTCACGATCTCAAGCAGTCCGAAGATTTTTGTATCTGGAGCAAGCATTATCAAAGAAAGGTTTGTCTGGTCAATTCAATGATGTTATGAGCGAGTATTTTGAAATGGGTCATGCTGAACCTATTCCAGTCACTGACTTGAACAAACCTCCATCTCAAGTATGCTACCTACCCATGCACATTGTACAGAAAGAATCTAGTTCAACTACCAAGATCAGAGCAGTCTTTGACGCTTCAGCAAAATCATTTACCGGTGTATCACTAAACGATAATTTACTGGTTGGTCCGACTGTGCATTCACCACTTGTTGATGTCTTACTTCGTTTCCGTTCGTATCGTATTGCTCTGACCACAGATGTCAGTCGCATGTATCGTGCAGTTGAGCTAACCGAATTTGACTGTGATTTCCACTGATTTGTCTGGAGAAGTGATCCTAACAAACCTCTTCAAGACCACCGTATGACTCGGGTGACATTTGGAGTTTCAGCGTCCCCATTTGCAGCGAACATGGCTGTTAGACAGAATGCGATTGATAATGCCTCTGAATTTCCCTTAGCAGTGAAAGCTGTGTTCAACTCATTCTATGTTGATGATGGTCTGACTGGTGCTGATTCTAAAGAGGAAGCCATTATGCTGCAGCAACAATGACAAGGTCTGTTTGCTAAGGGTGGATTCCTTTTGAGAAAATGGAACTCAAATGCGGCATCAGTGATTCAAACACTGCCTCCTGAACTGCAAGACTCCCGGAGTATTTTGTTGATCACCGAATTTCAAGGCTATATGAAGACACTGGGTGTTGAATGGCATTCTAAACTCGATCACTTTCGGTTGACCATGAATGAACCACCTTTGTTTGATAACCTCACAAAGAGAGGATTAGTTTCCGATATTGCAAAGACATTTGATGTTTTGGGGTGGTTTTCACCTACAATGGTAAAGGCCAAGATTTTGTTGCAAAGAGTGTGGGAAGTAGGAGTTGATTGGGATCAGGACATACCCCAGTACATTGCCGAAGAATGGTTATGATGGAGGATGGAATTGAAGCTTCTGTCCAAAAAACACATCAGTTGTTATTACTTTCATGAAGATGCTTCAATTAAGGAGTTGCAGCTACACGGGTTTTGTGATGCTTCTGAAAACACATATGCAAGTGTGGTATACCTACATGTACGTATGACTGACTCTAAAAGCAAGGTGCATGTATTCTTGGTGTTGGCGAAGACCAAAGTTGCTCCTATCAAGAGACTAACTATTCCACACTTGGAATTGTGTGGAGCATATCTGCTGGCAAAGGTTCTCCATCATGTAAAAAGAGTCCTGGACATTGCAACATCTAAAGTATTTGCATGGACTGATAGTACCATTGTGTTAGATTGGTTGAAAGGCAATCCACGAAGATTCAAACAGTTCGTTGGTAACAGAATTTTACTCATAATGGAGTTGATCCCATCAACAAGATGGAGTCATGTAAATGGAGTAGACAATCCTGCTGACTGCGAATCTAGAGGGATGCTCCCGTCAGAACTGATTGGACACAAGATGTGGTGGTCGGGCCCAGATTGGCTGAAATTATCTCCTGATGACTGGACGAAACGAAATAGTAGTTGTGCCTCAACGCCTGAAGAAGATTGCTCTGAAGAGTTGTGTCATCACATGCATGATCACACAGAATCACCTGTCATTCCGTTAAATCGATACTCTGATTTCAACCACCTAAAACGGATCACAGCATGGATCATTCGTTTTATCAACCATTGTCAGAAGAAGACCATCATGACAAATCATTTGTCAACTAAAGAGTTATGGGATGCCGAAGCATACTGGGTCAAATACTCTCAACATGAGTGTTTTGCATCTGAATTAAAAGTAATTAAAAATGAGAAGCAACTTCCAGCCAGTAGTATACTCCGATTTCTCAACCCATTCATTGATGCAAGTGGCCTACTTCGTTTAAGTGGTTGTCAAGACAACTGTGGCTTGGCATACTCTCGTAGATATCCTGTGATTCTACACAGTAAACATTCAATCACTCAACTCATAATTCGTCAAGAACACATTCGATTGTTACCTGCTGGACCCACATTACTGATAGCATCATTGAATCGTAGATTCCATGCCATTGGTATGCGAAAGGGTGTTCGGTCAATTACTCGCAGTTGTATTGTCTGTCGTCGAGAAACAGCCAAACCTCAGTCACAGAAATTACCTATAGAAAGGGTGACACCTAATCATACTGGTACAGTGTTTGCTAATGTAGGCATTGATTATGCTGGTCCTGTGAAGATGAAATATGGATCTGTGATGAAGGCGTACATTTGTGTTTTCGTGTCTTTATCTGTCAAAGCAGTTCATCTGGAAGTGGTTTCCGATTTGACGACAGACGCATCTATGGCCTGTCTACAACGTTTTATATCTCGTCGTGGGAAACCGAATGTCATTTGGAGTGACCATGGTACCAATTTTGTTGGAGCAGCAAGGGAGCTTAAAGAACTCTCAGGGTTTTTACAAGAGAAGAAAACTCAAGACATTATTTCCCAGTTTTGCTCATCTCAGTCCATTGAATGGAAGTTTATACCAGAAAGAGCCCCTCACTTTGGTGGTCTTTGGGAGGCTATGGTAAAAAGTTTGAAGTTACATCTGAAACGAGTTGTTGGAGAAGTCAAGTTGACCTTTGAAGAGTTTATGACAGTACTCACAAAGATTGAGGGCTTGCCTCAATAGCCGACCTCTGACTCAAATTCCATCTGAGGATGATGGAATTGAAGCACTGACTCCAGGGCATTTTCACATTGGTCGGCTATTCCAGATACTGTAGGCTCATATCGACCACTACCAATCCTGCGTCGATGGCACTTATGCCAAGGTTTGGTTCGTCATTTCTGGCAGAGATGGTCAGATGAATATCTTGTCTCATTGCGTCGATACAATAAATAGCAGTATCCAATGAGAAATGTACAGGTTGATGACATAGTTGTGCTGCAAGAAAATGCTTTTAGTTCCCTGTAAATGGCCACTTGGACGGGTTATTGAAGTTCACAAGGGAAAAGACAATCTAGTGCGTGTTGTGACTGTTAAAACCAAATCAGGAATTTACAAAAGACCTATCACAAAGATAGCTATGTTAATCTCTGGCAATGACTCAACTTAACATTTGAGCACAATTTATTCGTTGATATGTAATCTAAGTTGTTGTAAGACCGTCTGGTCTGCTATCTGTTTGATAGGTGCGCCATCTGGTCTATATTCTCTTCCATGAATATCCAGATGAGAGAGTTCTGTGGTGTTTCTTTATGTAACACAAGCATGATTACATCATTATGATATTGTAAAATAATTATTCTAGGTAGTATCACTGGGAGGATTGAGTGCAAATTTTATTTATAGAATTGATTATTTCTATTTATAGTAGCAATGGTTACATCAAGAAACTGCCGGGTTCTATTACCACCAGAAGTATGGTAGTGATATGTTATATTATAATTATAATAAGAGAAGATTATGAATATAAAAACAGATGGATCAAGAAAATAATGAATGAAATGTCAATCCAATATTTCTTCATTATCAAATTTCAGGTTGCGTGTACCTACTGTGACAGTGTGATCCATATCTGTGGTACTTTCTCCTGACGTTGTGGTTGCAACTTTGGGAAGAAGAAATTGGCTCTGTGTTTTTATCCTCATACTACTGGATACAGGAATAGACCAGTTCTCCTCCAAAAACTGCCTAGTCTTCTTGGAGACATCATCTGAATATCTGGTTTGTAGGTATCAGTGTTCTTTTCTCTTCTTTCATGTCTCATGAACGAGCTAGGTGTTCTTATAAATCACCCCTCATTCCCCCTCATTTTCCGTCTTCTCGCCCACCCTACCCTACTCCTCACCCTCTGTTTCCTCCTCCACTCACCCTCCTCCGTTCCAAACCATTCAATCCCCCTCCACCCGCCCTCTTACCCTCCACAACATCCTTCCAACTCTTTGATTTCTGCTCTTCATGAACTTTCTGCTCTCTGTTCTGTTCATCATCCTGATATAAACTGTATTGTAGAAACTTGGTTATCTGATAGGATTTCTGTCTCTGAATTTTCTCTTCCTGATTTTTAGCTTCTCTGCCGTGATCGTAACCGACATGGTGGTGGCATTCTTGTTTACACCAAATCTTCTCTCCTTGTCCTGCCAATTCCATTTTTGTCTGACATTGAGTTTCTTCTTCTTTCTATTAAAAAAGGTCACCACACTTTGTCAGCTGGAACCTTCCATCGTCCTTCCTCCTCTCCTCATGATTTAGACATTGTTTATGACACTCTTTCTGCCTTAAATCTATCTTATTTATTGAATCTTGTTTTGGTAGGCAACTTTAATGTCGATTTTCTAAACTATCTCCTCCCTTCCACAAAGTCTCGGTCTTTTCTGATTTATTCTCACTCCTTCAAATCATTCAAAAAGCTACACACTATTCAAAATCTGCCTCTCCCTCTACAATCGATCTTGTCTTTATACCTACTTCAATTCAACCATGTCCTTACTCTATTCTGCCTCTTGTTTCTTTTTCCGACGACAACACTTCCCCGTCGTGTGTGGTTATATGAACAAGTTAATTATTAGTTAGCTACATGTGTATATAATGATCTTCTTTCTTCAGTTCCTTTGGAAAGCACTCTCAGTTTTCCTTTCTGATACTGAGTCTGCTTGGTTAATGTTTAAACACATATTTCTCTCTATTATGCACACTACCGTATCAAGCAAGCTTGTCTATCCCTCTCCACAGTTCTCTGTTCCCTGGATAAATGGTTCTCTCTTATTCCACATCAAATTTAGAAATTCTTTCTATTGTTTTGCTAAACGTACTGGATCACTATCTTTTTGGTCATACTATCACTATTTTCGCAACCAAACATTATCCCTTCTTAGGTCTCTCAAATCTAGATTCTTTCAGTCTCTATCTGTTTCTCCTAACTCCTGTTCTTTCTGGTCTGCTGTAAATAAGATTCATAAGAAGCCTGTCTCTGTTCCAACTCTCTTGTTTAATTTTATATCCGCTTAAACACCTCAAGCTAAAGCTGATGTCTTGAATGAGTAATTCTCCTCTTGATGAAAAAAAAGAAGGGAAAACTGGTGACAGTGCAGATGATGTGGTGGTGAACGAATGGGAGCACTATCAATTAATGGATTCATTCTTGTGATATTTTGTTAAACATAGAAAGTAAGGTTTCTATACATTTATACTTGTACATATTAACTACAATTACCGTATATTGGGTTATTTATGCGGTCCAGAAATTTATGCATTTTCCTCTGAAACCAAATTTTTTAAATTTATGCTATTGATATTTTTGCTATTATTACAACACAAAAAGTAACACAACAAAGTTATTTGTGAAAATTCATAATTAATCGCTGTCCAAACCAAACAAAAGCATCATTATCCCGTTCTACTCCTCTCTCAATCAGCACTTGGGGACCATTTTGGATGGCATGTACAATACCAGCCTCCTGAAAACCATTGAATACAATAGAAGTGTTAGCACGGAGGTAGTCAAAAGTAGACACTATCCATTTAGCTTCCAACTCCTTCATTACGGACAGTCGTAGGTCAACCTTGACACTCTCAATTTGTATTCCCTTCAAGAGTTGTTTTTGTACTTCCTCATGCACCATACCATGTAGTAAAAGCTTTCCTAAGCCTATCGGACGATCTTTTACAGCTTTGTATTAGATGTATATTGTGTACATAGTAAACATGTACATGTACATGTACATACATACATGTATGTACTATTCACTTTTTTGTAGGTTCGTTCTGTTGGTAAGGCATTAGCTCAATATACTAATATTGAAATATGTTTAGCAGCTGGTAAGTTCATAAACCTAATATACAATGTACATGTACATGTACATGTAGGATAATACTCTTCTAGCTGTTGAATGGAAACTTCCTTCAAATTCAAGGTCGATTGGCTGAAGTCTGTCTGTACAATTACTTGGCACTTTAATGGCGATCAGATAGTTGTCACGAAGAGGTTCTTAAATGACAATTACAGGATGGTTGGGAGCTAACTCTAAGCATAATTGTGTGGCACTCACGAATGGTATAATGATCTAGTTGATCAAAGGAACCACTGTCTCCCAATGATAATCATGTGCTCTTTAGGGGCGTGGCTTAACGAGGTATAAGCAAATTTTAATTATGCGCTTGTTTTAAATACGATTTTGATTTCTCTTGCATATTCGCATAAATATAACTCTCGCATAAATAACCCGTTATACGGTAATTACACTAGAATCAATTGACTATTAATATAATTGTCACTAATAATAAATATTACTTAAGTTGATAGAACATGTTGCTCTTGCCAAGGTGTATATAGCACCTTCAGTTGAATTAAAGTAGTCATTTAGTGTATCACGTAATTCACTGCTGATTTGGTAAATCTATTACCAGCAACATGAGTAATGGTATGCAAACCAGAGCTAGATGTATCTAGTTGCTGTCTCCACTCACCATTTATGAGATTACCATGTCTGTCCTCAAGATCACTGTCTTGAAGACAATGCATTTTGGGCTTCAAACATTTTAAGATAATTATGAAGAGCACAAGTTGCTTGGGTAATCTTGGTAACCTTTGTTGGCTTAGCTATGATTGTACGACGAAAATTTTGAAACTTGGTTGTCAAGATTCCAAAAGCATTCTCGATAATTCTTCTTGCTCTCGAGAAACGATAGTTAAATATACGCTTGCATGTACAAGGTATTTACCAGGATATGGTCTCATCATATAGGTTTTTAATGGGAATGCCGGATCACCAAAAAAAGGAAGGTGTTGGAGTAGTCTGATTACCTATACAAGTAGGATCAGGTAGATTCAATTAACCTGTTTCCATGGCCTGGCCAAATACAGAATTACTTCCATCGCTATGTGGACCATAGTTTCCAATATCAGGAGTGTGAAACAATAGTTTGAATCACATACAGCCATGAGTACAATGCTAAACGTGCCGTAATACTCTGAACCTCAATTTGATGCTTGCATCATAACAGGTTTACCATGTATGGCACCAAGGCAATGAGGAAAGTTCCAAGCAGTTTCAAATCCATTGCTAATTCTCCTCCAATCTTCACAATTTTTTGGGGTACATAAGTATTCAGCAGAAAGAGCTTCCCATATAGCATCACAAGTGTCATCAATAATATTATATACAGACAGTTGAGTGGCCTAGTCGGTATCTAAATGAGATGGTCTGCATTCAGTCACAAGGTAACGAATTGTTACAGCAAGTCATTCACCTGCAGATATAGGTGTTCTCATAACAGTGTTTTTACGAAGTATTAATGGTCCAACCAGAGATAACAAACTATCAAATCATTGGGGTCATATGAAAATACCTATAGTAACTTTGGTGATCTACAAGTTTTCATTTCATAGATTAATGCATGATATTCTCCCCTCTCACTTCTAAACTGAAATATCTCTCGTACACATAATGATCTAACACTACACTTTTTTCTCGATCTCCTTCTGTGTTGCAGCAAAAGCAATAGTAGCTAATATCTGTCATCTTTAGATAATTTATTTCCGCTTACATTCTTTGGCACACTTACTTTATCTAAAACGAGCTTGTGTACGTGTGAATTGAACTACGTTATGTTAATGTGCATTACATAAGTTAACAAAACGTTAACTACTAAAGTGTGAATCCAGCTTTACTCCTCTCTATGTTAACCATTCCAACGTATGGCACAGGCTTATATAGAACTAATCATTACACCAAACATTATATTCCAATCATGGACATCAGTAAACCATCAAATTAGCTGTTTTGAGCAGAAAATTGGTTAGTTATTACGAAGATTGAGTTTTCTCAATTAGGATATCTCCCCATCTGACAAATGCACAATTTTATGCACCAGTCAATTTCAATATGCCCAAAATAAATTAGCTTTTGAGGAGAAAATTATAGCTAACCTTTCAAAGTGTATGTAGTGTTGGTTTACAATGTATTATGCTTTCTCATATCGTAGTCACTTGTACATATGGTGATGTTCGACTAGTTGATGGATCAGATAGTTCAGAGGGTAGAGTGGAGATATGTATCAATGATGAATGGGGCACAGTGTGTGATGACTTTTGGAGTGACAATGATGCTGATGTTGTATGCAGACAAGTTGGGGATTATTCCGGTGGTCAGTTTGTACATTAATTTTAAGTGTTATAACTAGTTTGTAATCTTTCACTTGAGTTGGATGTGTGTGAATAGTGGTCAAGAGCCTGAGTACTTAATGAAATTAGGTCATGGGAGGATCGCTCTGATGTAACACTGTTTTGTAAGATCGACAGAGATCCATTACCATAATACTAATTTTTTCACCATTGAAATACTTCTAATTGCTACCTGAAATGATTAATTTAATGTTACAACATACTGACGGCAGTAAAATTTAAATACAGTAGTAATTATTAGAGCTGTTGTGATAGAATTAATTTTTATTAACATCAAATATTGCTTATAGAATTAGTGTGATTTTTTCTATATACTGAAATTCATTATTATTATTATTCATTATTCAGTAGTGATGTATTATCACTGAATTGATATGAGGATCAATGTGAAGATATGATCGATGTAAAGCAATTATGCTACACTGGTTGATTACAAATTTATAGTACAAACATACTTGGAAGAATAGTCGGCCATTAGCCATTTTCCAGAATGAAACCTTCTGGCCATGCAACCAAAATTTCATTGACTGCTCATTATGCAACTGTTATTTTGTACTCAGTGGATGAAATTACATGCATAATGCAGTTACATTTGAATTCCATCCTTACAGGAACAGCTCTTCCATCAGCTTATTTTGGAGCAGGAACTGGTGAAATCTGGTTGGATGAAGTGTCTTGTACTGGATCTGAATCAGAATTATTAGATTGTAGTCATGATGGTATTGGAGTTCATGACTGTGATCATTTTGAAGATGCATCTGTTAGGTGTGATGATTCATGTAAGTAGATTATTAACATTTGTAGAACCATATTAGCACATGGTTACTGTCAAGATATAGTCATCATCTTCCCAATGTTTGTATTAGCAACAAAGACAGAGAAAATATATATTACAGAACTAAGTTGCTTATACGGTACATCAATTGTCAGATGAACATATCAAAAAACATAAATACAAGAAAATGCATAAACAACTCATTTTGTCCTGTAATCAGATATTGTACCACCAGTGAAACAGCTTGGAGCTGTCAGACACACCATGCATATTCATCCTTACGTGTGTTATATTATTATAGAGTATGTAGTGCTTGTGTAAATGGTCTATTTCTTTGTGTTCACCTAACGATTCATCAGCTAGCACAGGCTGGTTACTTTTAATTATTTGAGGCTCATGCAAAGAAAACTTGTCCACACGTTTGTCTAGGTTATTAGTAAACAAAAGTTTTGAGCAATAAAACTGGCCAGTTGATATGGCAACGAGTATAATTAGGTTATCTCCCTGTCTGACAAATATACTATTTACAATTTTATGCACTATGAAGTCAATTTCAATATATCCAGACTAAATTAACTTTTGATGAGAAAGTGATAAATCAATATAGCTAAGAGTATATAGTGTTAGTGTAACAGTGTATTACATGGTTTCTCATATTGTAGTCACTTGTACATATGGTGATGTTCGACTAGTTGATGGATCAGATAGTTCAGAGGGTAGAGTGGAGATATGTATCAATGATCAATGGGGCACAGTGTGTGATGACTTTTGGAGCGACAATGATGCTGATGTTGTATGCAGACAAGTTGGGGATTATTCCAGTGGTCAGTTTGTACATTAACTTTAAATGTTAGAACTGGTTTGTCATCTTTCACTTGGGTTGGATGTGTGTGAATGGTGATCAATAGCCTGAGTACTTAATGAAAGTGGGTCATGGTTGGATTGCTCTGATGTAACATTGCTTTGTAAGATTAATAATAATATTGGTATGGTTGGTGTTCAATGGAGATCCGCAAGCTTTTTAATTATATATATAATTGTGTTTGTGTCACTTACACAAGTATGCATTGTATACGTAGTTAATTAAGGAAGTTGCATCAAATCTGGTGGCTCGGTCAATTAATGGGTGTGGCACATAAAAGAAGCGTGCTCGACTACATACCAGCAGGAAAACAGCAACTAATACTAATAACTTTTGTGTTTTACAGTATGAAAATGATGCAGGAATTTTTAAAAAGTAAGTATAATAAGTTTTTGAGTTTCAGACATGAGGAAGTCATCATTTAGAACTTCAGTTTCCATACACTTAGACTGCAGTTTCACTTACTTCTTCAGGTCCCAGTTTTCAAGTACATGGAAAGGTAGAGACACTAGTGCCATCACCAATGATTGATACATAATCATCGCAAAGGAATTGTCGAGATACGTTTTTCTCAATATATCTTATTAATATTGCTTTTGGAATTACTGTTATTTTTCTATATAATTATTACAATTTTTCAATTCATTTTGACATAGTGAACTGATGTGCTGGTGTTACCAGTCTGTGCAATTAAGGTATTTTCACTTTGTCAATAGGCTAACATAATATTAATTGCCGAATACAGTTTTATTATCCGCTGCATCACCAGATCCATTCTCAAACTTATTATGGCCCGTAGGGCCATCCCTATAATTGCTTTCCACGGGGTTTAATGTATATATATATATATATATATGTTTGTGTCACTTGCGCGACTATGCGTTGTATACGTAGTTAAGGAAGTTGCGTCATTCCCGGGGGCTCGGTCAATTAATGGGCGTGGCGCGTAAAAGAACGCGCGATCAAGCTCTACACACAAGCAGAAAGAAAGCTGTTGAGCTTACGTAGAAACTGGAACTAATAGCTAGCTATTCTGCCTGAAATATATTCCTAAAGTTCTACAAGGTCCTTTGAAAGGTCAGAAGAGTAGATAATCAAAATAATAACTATAATAAGCTGTTGTCTTTCATGCTTGATAAAGTCAGCCATGATTACTGAATTCTGCACACCACAAAGCAGTCATATCTTCACTTAAATTTGTAAAGCAATCATAGGGATGTTTTTTTCTCTATATACACTTGTTTTTTGAACTCTTCTTTCTCACTAGATTTTTGCCACCTGTTGCTTATCTAGTATCTATTATGCAATAATGAAGCTTCGAAAGAAGTGGCTTGATTATCACATCAGTTTTAATCAATGCATCATAATATCACAACAGTTTTAATGCTAACTATAAGTTTAGTAAATTATATCCTATATTGTATAGCCTTATTCAAGTAATCATAATATTTATGGTAAGTAACATTTTGATAAACCAGTAGTATTGAAAACAAAGCTGTGATGAAACCCTCAAGGACTAAATTTTTGGATTTGCTACTCTGCATCATTTTTGAATTAATGCAAACAGATTTATAAAAAACAGATGATTGTAGCTTCATTCCTCTAAGGTTTGATTTCACTATAGTTATATCTCATGTATTTCATAAAATAAGATCTGGGGTCACACTCTAACACCTCCGATCAGCTCTAAGTCATGATACTATGATGAAGTATGCTCAAGCGCTTTACATGACAGTATTTATTTATTCCAAAATATTTATGTCCCCCTCCCCCTCCTTTTTCTTCCTGCTAGTCTATAGCTACAGCAAGTATATTTTTACACACCACACCAAATGATTGACCATGCCATCGTGAATGATATAACTTCCTTACACACATATATATACAGCACATACATGACACAAGTATAATTAAATATATATAATATTAACCCCTTCAAAACCAATTATAAGCCTTGGAATTGAAAAGTGAAAGAAAATATAATGTAACTGGATGGTACATAAAACAGAATTAGCTAACTACCTTCTGTGTATATATATATATATGTATTAGTTAAAGCACCGGTGCGAGTGCTGTACGGGAATATAGCATGAGGGGTGGGGTCGAGAAGCCTCATACAGCACGAGGCGAAGCCGAATGCTGTATGAGGCTTCGAGACCCCACCCCGAGTGCTATATTTCCCAGTACAGCACGAGCAAGACGGTGCTTTAACTGTTTTATAGAGATGGCTAACAAGGAAAATTTTACTAGTGTGAAATTGAACGAATCTCGCAAGCGAAAATGTCTATCTTTGGCTCATCGTCAATCAAAAAAGGCTGCTGTATTACCTCTTAGTGAGTGGAATAGTAGATGTTTTTGTGATCCCATTGGGTCCTGTGAATTGAAGAAGGCAGCAAAAGGAGTTATTCCAAAAAACACTGAAATAAGTACGCAGTGGGCTGTAAGAAATTTCAATGCATGGGCCACTAACCGTTCTATCATGGAACCAACTGATATCGTTCCCTCAGACTTTTTACAGTCCCACGACGCAGACCTGGTTTGTAAGTGGTTGTGCTGTTTTGTTTTAGAGACAAGAAGGGTGGATGGAACACCATATCCACCAGCAACTTTGAGATCTCTAGTAAGTGGACTTAACCGAGTATTGCAGTCTAACAAGGCACCTTTTTCTGCGCTGGATAGGAGTGACAGCAGATTCCAAGACCTTCAGAAAACCTTAGATTCACACAGCAGTGAGTTGCATAGACAGGGCATTGGTGCAGTGATAGAAAGTGCTAAATCAATAGATCCCGTGCATGAAGATATATTTTGGCAGAAATCTCTCCTTGGTTATTGTACTCCTAAAGTTCTGCAACGTACAGTATTCTTCTATGTTGGTCTTAATTTTGTTCTCAGAGGTGTGCAGGAACAGTATGATCTGGTGCCTTCCCAGTTTATTCGTGTACCACAAGACAAGAATTTTTATGATTCATCGGCGTATTACAAGTATATTGAGTACATATCAAAGAACAATCAGCATCATTTCAAGGATATCAATACAAAGAGCAAAGTCACCTGTGCTTATGCTTTGCCTGGGAACGAACATTGTGTTGTAAAACTCTTAGACACATACCTGTCTCTTTTACCATTAGATGCTCTGTTAGAGTTTTATGGCAGCAAGTCGAATAACAAATAGTTTATTAGTTAATACAAAATGAAAGAAGATAGATAACTAACTTAGTCTCACTATACATAAATGAACTGATTCCTTATATAGAAGGATCAACAGAAACAACTAGAATGTTCTACAAAAACATGTGCATAAGAAACTTCTAGAACAAATCATACAACAAAGGTATCAAAGCATATCACACAAACACCTACAAACAATCTAGTTTTAAAGTGTTAATTCCAATACTCCTTCTCACTTGAAACTCGATTGTTTAGAAAGTCCAGCAAGTGTTCGCAACTTTTCAAATGTTTCTTTTCCTAAACCTTTTGTCAGCATATCTGCTATCATGTTGTTCGTTGGACAATATTTTAGTTCTATACTTCGATTGTTGACTTGTTCTCGGATAAAATGATATCTTATATCGATATGTTTCGATCTTCCATGGCATTGTGGGTTCTTGGATAAACAAATTGCAGCTTGATTATCCTCATACAGGATTGTAGGTTCTGATTGTTTTCCTTGCAGGTCAGTATTGAGTTGCCTCAACCATATTGCCTCTTGTGCTGCCAGTGATAGAGCAATGTACTCAGCCTCAGCCGTTGACAGGGCAACGCACGATTGCTTTCTGCTTTTCCAGCTTACAGCTGATCCACCAACTTGAAATATGTACCCTGAGGTTGATTTGCGGTCATCTAGATCACCTGCCCAGTCAGAATCAGAAAAACCGACACAACTGTTTGAGTCACTTTTCTTGTAAGTGAGACCTAAATTGTGTGTTCCTTTAAGGTATCTCATTATCCTTTTTACAGCAATCCAGTGTTCTTTTGTTGGTTTTGAACAATATTTTGCAACATTTGAGACAGCGAATGTAATGTCTGGTCTTGTCATCGTCGATAGATATTGCAGACTTCCAACTGCTGATTGATATAGACTCTCATCCACTAGTTCATCATTGTCTGTGGCTTTTGTCAGCTTTGAACTAACACAAACAGGAGTTGCAACTGGTTTGGCATCTTTTAGACCAAATTTCTCTAAAACGTTGAGGGTATAGACTGGTTGACCAATCCATACGGATTTTGCTGTACTATTCTGAGTGACTGACACACCAAGGAGATACTGTAAGTCACCAAGATCTTTAACTGCAAATTCAGCAGATAGTTTACTTTTCACATCATCCATCTTTCTCTTGTCTTTTGTGGCTATTAGGATATCATCAACATAAATGGCAATTATACACAGTTCTCCTTCTGAACTAATATAAAGACATGGGTCGCTCTTGGTTTGTACAAAGTCCATTTTCTTCAACAGATGATCAAAAGTCATGTTCCAGCACCTTGGAGCTTGCTTCAATCCATATAGGCTACGCTTAAGCTTGTAGACCATATGCTCTTTTCCTTTAACTTGGAATCCTTCGGGTTGACTCATATATACTTCTTCTTGTAAATCACCATTGAGAAAAGCTGATGTAACATCCATTTGATGTAGCATCATATCATTTTGAATGGCAATAGCTATAATTGACCGGATGGATTCGAACCTTACAACTGGGCTGAAGGTTTCATCATAGTCTTGTCCTGCCTTTTGAGAAAAACCTTGAGCAACCAATCTTGACTTGAACCTTTCAACAGATCCATCCACTCTGAGTTTACGTTTGTAAACCCACTTGCTTCCCACAGGTTTTCTCCCTTTTGGAAGTTCCACCAGATCATACACATCATTTGCTTTAAGAGATGTCATCTCTTTCTCCATAGCTTCTATCCATTGGTCTCTTTCGGGACTGGTGGAAGCCTCTTCAAATGTAGTGGGCTCTCGATACTGCTCTGTTGTCTGTGTGCTATTGATCCACACACCATAGTATTCGGGCTTTCGCCTTTCTCGGTTGGAACGTCGCAGACTGGTCTCATTCTTTGATGACTCATCTTGTGTAACTTGATTATTATCAGGTAGTACATCATCATGATTGACTGTTTCCTGAGCATCTTGTTGAGAGACTTGACATTCATCATTAGTTACATCAATTTCTACTAACTTGCATGGCTCATCAGCTTCATTATCTACCTGCTCCTTCTCAAGTCCAACTTTGCTTTCATCGAATATAACATCACGACTATAGAAAACTTTTTTATCTTGAGGACAATACAAACGATAACCTTTAACGGTAGTTCCATAGCCCAAGAGAACACATCTTTTTGCTTTGACATCTAACTTTCTTCTTTCTTCTTTTGGAATGTGTGCATATGTCACACAACCAAACACCTTGAGATGATTGACAGCTGGTTTCGTGCCTGACCAGGCCTCATAAGGTGTTGAACCATTAACAGATTTTGTGAGGCTTCTGTTTCTTAAATACACAGCTGTTGTCAAGGCTTCAGCCCAAAAACTTTGAGGTAATTGAGCTCCAACAAGCATAGATCTAACTGCTTCCAAAAGTGTACGATTAAGTCGCTCAGCCACACCATTTTGCTCTGGTGACCTCGGTACAGTAAATTCGTGTGTGATGCCTTCCTTCTTGAGATATAGCTGAAATTCAGATGAGGTATATTCCCCTCCATTATCGGAACGAAGCGTTTTTAGTACTCGTCCTGTTTCTCTCTCAACCATTGCCTTCCATTCTTTGAAATACTGAAATACCTGACTTTTGTGCTTCAATATGTACACCCAAACAAATCTTGTCTTGTCGTCTATGAAGGTAAGAAAATACTCAGCTCCACTGAGAGACTTCGCATTTATTTTCCCGCAGACGTCACTGTGAACCAGTTCTAACAGTGCTTTTGCTCGGTTGCCTTCAGTAGTGGGAAATGGACTACGATGGAGTTTTCCTTGTGCACATGACTCGCACAATTCCATTTCATCAGACACATCGCTAGAGCTTAGACCTTTCACTAAATGGTCATTCGCCAACTTCCTTAGACTTGATATGTTCAAATGTCCATAACGTTGGTGCCACACCTTGATGCGACTTTGATGCTTTACTGTATTTACAATTTTCTGCGAATCACTAATCTCACAGCTCAAGTAATAGAGACTTCCAAGTTTTGTTGCTAAACCAACGACTTCATTATCTTCATCAAGAATCTCACATATAGATTTGTCGAATCTAATTGTCTTTCCATATGATGTTGCTTTTGAGATGCTTAGCAAGTTGTACGACAGCTCTGGTACATACAGTACATCATGAAGGGTACCATCTTTATACAGTCCATCAAGTTGTTTTAACTTCAGTTGAACTGTTCCTCGCTTTGAAGTCTTGATACTCTTCCCGTCTCCTAATGTTACGATCTGAGGTGTATTCAGGTCCTCCAATTTGTCGAACATTGCATGGTTGCAACAAATGTGGCATGTTGCTCCAGAGTCAATGATCCAGTTATTTCTAAGTTCACCATCAGCTGCTAGTGCATGTACAGCTACAAGTCCAATACTAGTACCATTTTCATTCTTCTTTTTCCAATTACTATTCTTATGTGAGTTTGGTTTCTTTGGCTTTTCATATTTTCGTTCATTGCGTTCATAGCAGTCCTTTTGAATGTGTCCCAGTTTACCACATTGGTAACAGCGCACTCCTCTTTTCCACTTTTGTTTGCTTCTGGCGCTCAGGGCTTCTCCATGATCAGTCATAGTCTCTTCATGACGCTCTTTAGCCTTTCTTTCTTCGTATAGTAAACGATCGATTACAATTTCCATTGAGGGAACGTTTTCGTTGGCTTCCAGCGCTGTAACAAGCGTATCGTAAGACTCAGGAAGACTAGCCAATAATTGAACTACTCGGTCTTCTTCTTCTGTTTTAGCTCCAATCGCATCGAGCTCGTTGAATATCTCGGTCATCTTCTTGATATGCTCCTGAACCAGCTCTCCTTGTTTCAAACGCAAGGAGTGAAGTTTGCGGCGTAATACCAATTTATTTGCCCAGGTCTTCTTCTGGAATTGGCTTCTAAGTTTCTTCCAGACTTCAACGGGTTCTTTGGGCTCACCTATCAGGTATAACAACGACGGATCTATACCAAGCACAATTGTAGCTAGTGCTCGATCTTTCCTTGTTCGGTATTTTGTAACCGTGCCAGCAGGGGCATCTCGACCTGGTGGTGTCTCTGTTTCATTGACAATGCCCCACAGATCTTCTTTCATTAGTGCCATTTGACACTGCAGTTTCCAAGTAGCATAATTGCTACCATTGAGAGGAACAACACTAACACTCTTCACTTCTGCCATCGTAGCGTACTGGGCTCATAACCTGTTAGAGTTTTATGGCAGCAAGTCGAATAACAAATAGTTTATTAGTTAATACAAAATGAAAGAAGATAGATAACTAACTTAGTCTCACTATACATAAATGAACTGATTCCTTATATAGAAGGATCAACAGAAACAACTAGAATGTTCTACAAAAACATGTGCATAAGAAACTTCTAGAACAAATCATACAACAAAGGTATCAAAGCATATCACACAAACACCTACAAACAATCTAGTTTTAAAGTGTTAATTCCAATATGCTCCTCACTTTTACATGCGAGTTTTAGATAAGTTTCCTGCTGATCCTACAAAAAGTTGTGCAACAAAACAACGAGTTGGTATAAATATGTTGAAAAATATTGTTTCAGAATTGTGTGCTCAATCAGGTATTGAACTGTATTATACCAATCATTCACTTCGAGCCACAGCAATTACACGTATGTTTAACAGTGGGATACCAGAAAAAGTCATCGCTGAAACTTCTGGTCATCGAAGCACAAAGGCTCTCAGGCTCTATGAACACACATCAGAACAACAGAAACAAGATGTTACTAAAATTATTAACAGTACTGATACTACAATACAGGCTGTGGAAGGTGTGGGAAATCATGATTTAGACAAAAAGAGTCTTGATAATAAGCCTGATGTTCTCCCATATGAAGATGCTGCTCAGTCTATTGCTCCTCCAAACTTTTCTGGTAACTTCAGTAATTGTACAATAAATGTTTCGTTAAAGCAGTTAGGAATTTTGCTCTGCATTTTGTTTAGAGACTTTTTTCTATTTTGTTGAGTAATGGAAACTTGTTATCATTGTTGTGTGAAGTAGTGATAGTTATGTAAACTTGTGGCTGTAATGAAGTGGTAATCTAAAATTCACGGGTATAATATAGAACAGTTCTCAGGAAATTATAGAACACTTCCCAGGAAAGTGTTCTTTATATGGAATATATAGCACAGTTAAAGCCTTTGATCTTAAGTGGCATCATACTATAAATATATATATATATCCTGATACGGTGAAATATCAAAGAAAGACCACAGGTTTATAAATTAGATATAGCACCCTGTGGAGAGATAGAAGACCTGCCATCAATGCAGACTACAAGAAACATTGCTTACCTTCTGCAAAGTGAAGACAGAAAGGTAGGAAAAGCAACAGACATCAACAAAGGTTTTGTCCTTTGGGAAATATATTAATTATAACATGCCTACTTGTGCTATATATATATCAGTTTTATAATCACCTTGCCCTCGAGCCTATGGCCCTTATGCTCGGTGATTATAAATCCGACATAGCACTTATAACCGTGTTATAACGTATACATACATAATATTGAACATTAGCATTATAATAGCTCGATGGATAATTTATAATTATTTACTATGATTGAACAAATTTTTTATTCATATACAATTGGTGGTTATGTTGATGGAAGTTACCTATTTTCTCGTGTAATAATTGTAGCATTGCATATATTGTACATGAGGTAATAATAAATTACCAGCGTACACAACCAAAATTTGTTTAGTCAGATACACTGACCACTCAATATAATTATGCTACTGTTATTTTGTACTCTGTGTATACACGTGAATCATATTACATAATGTGGCTATATTTGAATTCAATTCTTACAGGAACAGCTCTTTCATCAGCTTACTTTGGAGCAGGAACTGGTAGAATTTGGTTGGATGAAGTGTCTTGTACTGGATCTGAATCAGAATTATTAGATTGTAGTCATGATGGAATTGGAGTTCATGACTGTGATCATTTTGAAGATGCATCTGTAAGGTGTGATGAGGATTCATGTAAGTAGATTATTAACACTTGTAGAAGCACATTAAGATGTTGTTACTGTCAAAATATAAGAGATCATCTTCTCAATTTTTCAAAATTTATCATTAGAAACCGGGATAGATAGAATATGATACTGAACTAATTATATGAAAACAAAAAAATGCATAAACAACACATTTTGTCCTGTAAGAAGATGTTGTACCACAAGCGTCTCAGTTTGCACAGGGTGTCAGATACACCATGCATAAATATAGATTTTGTTCTGTGTCCACTCAACAATTCATCAGCCGGGTTTGATGCTGGTTACTTACACACATTTACCACAGCAAACCAAACTATGTTTTAGAATGTCTATGAAATATTTAGATGCTTCCTTCATATTAACAACATGCTTACACACTCATTCATAGCTATGAGGCTAATCAATCAAACTATAAGTGATCAACTATGGACATTTGATAAATGTTTGAATCTGATTGTCATTTAGTGGTCTAAGTTATTAGTAAACAAAAGTAATAGAACTAAAAAAAACATAACCAAGCAGCTATGACATTTAGCTAGACTATAGAATTCATCACCTATATAAATTATTATTATATGTTTTTTTCCATCATCCTATTTATGAATAGCTACTACTGCTGAATCTGGAGCTATCGCAGGCATTGTATTGGGAACTATCTTTGGATTTCTGTTGTTTGTTTGTTCTCCCATTACCATTTGTGTTGTGATTGCTTACTGTGTTTCAAAAAGGAGCTCAAACACAACAATACACACACGAACAGTAACTCAGCCAAAAGTAACAACTGTGGCTACCACAACCAATACACCAACTCTTCAACAACAACCGTATTCTGCTTATACTGGACCAATATATCCTGAACTTCCTACTAGAGTTGAATATCCTGCTATAGATCCTGGTTACCCTCCACTGAATGCAGCATATCCTTATCCTGTAGAGTCAGGACCTTATCCTGTGCCATCAGCACCTTATCCTGTCCAGTCAGTACCTTATCCACCTGTCCAAGATACTGGATTGCCAGAAAATCCTCTTCCTTACCCTTAGTCGCAGGTAACGTTACTATCAAATTGTTCAATTTTATTGATAGTTTGTCTTTATAATTTAGAGTAGTCAACTTCAAACTGAAGCACATCCTTCTTATGATGAATTCAACAAGTCTATCCCCTTTTATTATTAAGTGTTTTAAAGGTTTTTTGATCTTCATTCCTACTCCTGTTTACGTTTTACTTTTTTTAATCTTGAAGTATTTTATGGTTATATTGTAGTAGTTCATTAAGTTGCTTACACAATGCATGTCATTATTAACTCCAAATGAAAAAAAAAAAACATTTTCGAGGCAATATTATAAACATTCTAAATTGAGTTTCACAGAATTTTGTTTTACTATACAGAAAACAAATGATGAAACTGGGAGAATCTAAACTACAGTACACAGAGAATGACTGATATGTGTCAACAATCTTCTGTAGTTTTGATTCTAAAATAACCCATTCATTTTTTACAGTGTATATCCTAGTGTTTTTAATCATATCCCAGTGATTTCTTTAAATGAATTTTAAGTATGGCTATTTAATGTGGTACCGTGACTAGGGAGTGGGCGGATGCGACTCCAATCAGTTTCAAAATAGAATGTTATATAATATGACTCTAACCTGGTGTAATAGCAACCTTCATATCTTCTGATCATCTTTATATTTGTCTGTAAGCGAGAGAGTGTTGGAAAAATCTCCATTTTTGCAATCGGAAAAAGTACAAAACCAAAGAAGCCACGCCCACCAATCATGGCGTGCGCGCACCAAGTACAATGCATTTTGAGAAAACAAATAGAGCCGTTTTCTGAAAATTCATTTTACTTTTATAGTTACAAGAGGCTGAAGAATCTGAATTCTGTAGCTTTTCACTGAAACCATAAAATTTACCTTTCTAGACACTATCAAACTCCGATCTTTCTCAGAGAGCAACTACAGTTACCCCGCCATTGTTTCCCACCCACCCCACCACCCGTGGGCCGTGTTTAGCTTTGTTTCTGAAAATAAATCAGTGAAAACATTTAGGCCCAATAATTATACCCCCGGGTGGGTGTGGCTTCCAAAAGATACAGAATTGAACCAGATTGTATGCAGCAAGAAGCTGGCAAGACTAGAAACTGATTGGAGTAGCATCCGCCCACGGAAAAGACTACAACCTTATAAATCATTACTGTTTGGAAAGAATTGAAAACACAGGAGAGTAGCATAAATCCTTAGATAATGGTAGTTTTATGTGTTGGAATTGTAAGAATAGCTACAATGGTTCTGTCACATCATGAACTCTGACATCACTCGTCTTTCAGCGCTGTGTAAACAATTACAAGTCTGGCGCGGCCACACCCTTCGCCAAGCGAAGGGTGTGGCCATGCCAGACTACTGTACTGTACTATACTAAAAGTTTAGTAAATTTTGTGGCGCGTATAGAACAATGTTACGGAAGCCGACAATGTACAGTCGATTGCAATTGCGTTTGAACATTGCGGATTGCGTGCCTGTCATACACACAATTTTCAAACATTTACATTATGTATGCAATCCGGTTCAAACGCAACCTCAATCGACTGTACATTGTGTATGTTAAAACGCAATCCGCAATGTTCAAACGCAACCGCAATCGACTGTAGCAGTACTCCACAACTTCTGTTGTTACCAGATCCTTCCTCCTCCAAGCGAAGGGTGTAGCAGTGGGTGCGGCTTACTGGGGGAGTGACCGGAGTCAACGAAATGGATGATTTGAAGCACTATACTGTACAGCTTGATATTCCAATTTCTGCTAAGAAATCTGAAGCTGGAAGAGGATGTTTTGGAGCGGTCTTTCATTCCAAAATAAATGGTGCCCCGTGTGTAGTGAAAAAACTTCATGATATTTTAACTGGAGTTGGAGGAAATGAATACGTTGCTCATGCTCAATGGGAAGATATAGCAGATAAATTTCAAGCAGAAATAAGGCTACTCAGTCAACAGAGACATCCAAACATTGTCCAGTTTCTGGGAGTTTGTGGATTGGATGGAGATCCTCGTGATATATGCTTAGTAATGGAACAAATGGACATAGATCTTGATCATTTTATTGAGGCAAACAAAGGTGGAATTCCATTGGAATTGAAACTTCGTATCCTCACTGATACAGCTAGTGGCGTCAGTCATTTACATGCTAATGGTATTGTACATCGTGACCTGAATAGCAAAAATGTTCTTCTTTCCTCAAGCTTACAAGCTAAAGTCGCTGATCTTGGTGTTTCACGTATTATTGACACCCGAGCTGTTGGTCGACTAACCAAAGCTCCTGGAGCTACAGAGTATATGCCACCCGAAGCATTGAGAGATCAACCATTGTATGGACCGAAGCTAGACTGCTTCTCATTTGGACACTTAATGCTATACTTAGCATTGGAGGTTAGTTATAATTATTATTTTGCTATAATTATAATCAACTTTTATAGTTTGGAGTGCAGGAATTACCTACTTTATATTCATAAATTAGTTTACATAATTGTGGTGAACATTGAAAATGTAATAATCTATATTCAGTATTACCTAAAATTTTATCTAAAATGCATCAAAGAGGCAAACATTTAATATGAACAAGATTCTATAAATCTTCTATCTGAATTGATTATCAGGATCGGGTCCATTCCCTTGTCCATATGACAAACCATTTTAGTTGATAATTAGGGATTTTGCACAGATATGTCTGTCATAACTCATAAGCATAGTTAAAGCCTGTATATCCATCCACACTGACCAAAAATCTAAAAAAGATATCTGTTAGCTGGAGCATCATGATCTTACAAATGGTTAGTAGCTATATTATGTTAAAACGTTCCAAACCTCTCAATGAGCATCATTTTGTATACGCTATCTCTTAGATTATGAATTCTGAACTGTGCCCAGAAAAGATTTCTCATAGATGTAAATAAGTAATCAAAATGAATACCAAATAAAATATGAATAATAATAATGAGAAAAGGTACACACTGAATGAGCCAGCATCAACTTTGTAGATAAGTTGCAAACTAGTCACCTTTCAAAATTTTATTAACTCAATTCTAATGTAACAAACATTACAAAAAATTGAAATGAGAATGAGACACATATAAATGAGATGATCATTACCAAACATACTAAAACACACCCCCCTATTTAAGTTTCAAGCAAAATGGATGGCAAGCTATATTTCATCTGGTGTACCTATTTTTATAACTGATGCACATAATATCATAGCAGCAACATCATGCACATAGCCATAACAACCTGTATGACAGGCTAGTTTAAAAATTTATGCTATATATTCCTTGCGACAACTATACACTAACCAATACATTGGTTATTTTAACCATCGGAGTGTACTATGGCCAAAACTATAATTGGCAGTGATGAATACATTCTTTATGGTGTAATCAAACACTAAATACATGATTATAAAAATTTAGTACATTTCACTTGTGATATTTTGGGGTGCATTCGTAAGTGTGCACTATACTGTATATAACATGATCAGGTGACTAGTTTGTGAAAATGTGCTGCACTAATCACTGGTAATAATTGTAAACCTATTTAGAGTGCTACAGGTAGTGTTATACATTTAGTATTACTATAAAATCTTATTTGTACTATAGATCTATCCTCAGCCACGTGAGCCATCCATGCGTACACTTCTCCTACAAAGAAGAGAAGGGGGAGATGCTATGGAAGGAATACAGTTCCAGAAAAGAAGACAATGGTTTGAACAGTTAGGTTCTGAACACCCTTTATATGAGATCAGTGTTATATGTTTACAAGATGAGCCTGGCCCAAGATGGGAAATGAGCCGAATCAGAGAGAATTTGGGTGAAATTTCCAAAAAACACTCAAAAGATTTTCCCAAAGTAATGGATCTGTTTCGAGAGATTGAACATCAGAGATGTGTTAATGAGGAATTAAAAAAACAGGTAATAAAATGTTTAAAAGTGATTTGTTTGCAGTTATATTAATGTAGGTTAGAATTCATTTTTTCCCAAGGATATAGATCAAGCAAATTACAACATACACCCAATAACCACACCTATTGTTTACACCTTAATTATGTTAGCTGCACTATACGTCAAATTATTACTATCCATAAGTGATGTACAAGGAAGATTATCTGATACAAACATCTCTCTTTAAGCTCATACCATACAGTACATGCTTTGTAGTTCAACTGGGCCATTATACATGTACATGTGTAGATCTAGTTTTAAACAGGCTCAAATTGCAAAAATACAGCCAATACAAAGAACTAAACTTTCACCTCCTTACAAATCTTGAAATCATTCCATAATAATTTTATCTACATTATTCTGAGGGCTTTGAAACATTTGCACACCTAGAAATGCATTGGATAGAGACAGCTAGCTCCTTTGCAGCGCCACCATTTTACACGTGGTTAATTAATTACGAGTGTGTTTTTAATTAATTAGAGTTGCAGTTTAGAAATTTAATATAAATTACTGTATAACAGGAACTTTTTGACGTTCTAATTATTTAAGTTTATAATTTTTGCTGGTACATGCTTGACGAGCTTTAGAGGTTAGATATACACTTCACAAATTTTTATAGGGTTTTGGAATGTTGTAGAAGCCATTTTGTAATTAAGTTAAATTGTAAAAGTAAAAGTAAAACTATAGTAATATATGCCGTGCTGCACAGAATCCTAGGCCTCACAACTGTAGCAAGGTGAATAGTATATCAAGTCAAATCAATAACAAATAATCTTTTTGATTTCAAATATTCACATGTACTATTTACCATGCTGCAGTAGTGAGGGTTCTGTGCAGCTTGGCTTCATGGCTATAGTTTTACTTTCAGAAGTTAATTCATAAAGTATAAAACTGTGAGCCTAAAACACCAATGCCCCCAAAATTGAAAAAATCATGGACATCCTTAATATAGAGGTTTAGTGCCACATAAAACTGGGATAATGTACAAGCTATGGAAAGTGTAAACTTCTAAAGATAATGCATTAGAAGATACATGTAGTACAGACCGATTGCGATCTTACAGAAAGTGTATACATGAATATTGCATATGATTAGAATTATTTCTCTCATGCACACTCACTGTTGTCTTTTGAGCAGTATGAGGTATCTGAAGCCACTGAAATTATTGCAGAATTACAGAGAGAGATTCAGAAATTGGAACTAACTGTTGACGAAAGAGAAAAGTTAACACAGTTTTTTTAATGCATGTGTGTTAACGTTTTCAGTTTTTAGGCTTGTGCATTCATTAAATGAATATTCAAATCTCCAAAAAAATGTTTTTGAAATTTGAACACCTAATATCAAACAAATATCCAACAGATTATGATATGCTATTTTCACCTACTATAGGTAATAAAACAGGTTAAAAAGGAGCTTGATGAAAAAAACAAACTGGTTCAACAGCAGCATGAAGAATTACAGATACAGAAATTAGAGATTGAGGCAGCAAAAGCTGATATGACAGTAATGCGGTCTGAAATGAGTGTGAAGGATATTGAAATGCAAGAATTAAAAGTAAGGTTAGAAGAAACAAAAGGAGTGTTACAGTCCACACTTGATGATGAACAACAAGTAGTTAATGAACTGGTGAAAAAACTAAGGGATGATTCTGCTCAATCAATGAGAGCTGTCAATACAAAACAAGGAGAGATTGATGTGCTTCATAAAAAACTACAGGGAAAGGTAGTTACAAAATTTAACTTGAATAATTTGTGGCCCCATGGTTGTAAAGAAAAGCAAGTCCTTGTTTTAATAGCCCTCATTTTTGACTTGACAATCTAAGGAATATTGCTGAATGTGTAGTGTGATGAATAAAAGTTAAAAGTATTATCACAAACAACAAATTATCTTGCAGAGTATATGCTTCATTAATTTATCTAATTTTCTTATTTTTAATTAGGATCGAGATTTATCTGCTAAGGTGTTGTCTCTGCAAAGCGAACTTGAAGTGGAGAAAGCACAAGTAGGTAGATATAATACTAACATTATGTTACATCACTACTGTGCGGGGAATTGTGTAACTTCATTGTATTCCAAATCAAAATAAGCAGATAAATGTTGTTGGTTGGAAATATAGACTATCTCACTAGATTATTTTTGCTCTCTTTATATTATATTCATCTTGTTTGTACCTGTAGGCTCAATTATATAAAGAAGACTTTATTAATGAGAGAGCAGATAGAACAAAAGCTCATGAGGAGTATACAGAAAATGTCATTAAGTTCCAACTCACAATTAAACAACTCCAAGATGAGTTATCAAAGAATGCAACTACTATAACACAACTAGAAGAGGTAAAAAAATCTCCTCAGGAAAATGAAGATATAAAGAAAAACTGGGACGAAGTGAGAGCTGGTATTGATCAACAGCTAAGAGCATACAAGAGACAAGTTGATGATTTGAGGAGACAATTAAATGAGAAGAAGAAGATGCTAGAGAAACTACAGGAATCATTAGACGAGAAAGCTGCGATGTATGATTGTAAGGTTAGTTTGAACTTTAAATGCTTAATTTAGTTTTATGTGCAGAATGAAATTTCAGCAATGTTAACAGGTAATATGTACATATTATTAGATGTATAGAATACCATATACAGTGGAACCCCTCTTATCTGGGCAGTGTGGGACCAAGAGGTGCCCGTATCTTTCAAACTTTCCGTAACTTTGAAAACAGCTAAACTTAACTCTTAATTACAGAATTGTGATTTAAATGTTGAAAATTGGTCTATATTTCACATTTTGATGTGTTATTCATGTAGATTATGCATCATAAAGGGTTACATATGAAGGGTTACATATTGTACATTATGTTGAATCTTCAGCTGTTTTTTCAGAGAAATAACCTTCCTTTTTCTTTTCCCTAGTTAAGAATCCTTCACTCTCTCTTTGATAAGCTAACATAGAGTGACTATGATGTGAATCACGACTGTGCATATGTAGGTCATGCCCTTTTTAATGTTTTTAAAATTAAAAAATATTTTTATGGCCATACCTATGATTGCTTTCCCATGGGTTCGAACTATATAATTATTACTTTCGCCACGATGTTTTATACACATAAACTAAACCATCTCAAGTAAATGTTTTTATTATTATATGACCATACAAACGAGCAATGATACTTATGGCATATTATTTATTTTTTTAAATTATAGTTTGCATTACTTTGCCACATAGGCGAGGGTCCCGTCCCGACGGCGCTCGTTATAATTATAATTATTGTATTCTTGTGTCACTTGCAGGAGTTTGTGTTGTATACATAGTTAAAAAAGTCATTCTGGGGGACTCAGTCAATTAATGGGTGTGGTGCATAATAAAACGCACACTCAAGCTCTACAGAACTAGTCAGGCATGGCCTGACCCTTGCATTTACAGAGGGTCAGGACCGCAGCATATACAGAACTTGTGCTAACTGCAGAAATTCTGCAGTAGCCAGGAAGTGACATCATAAATGTTATTATAACTAGTAATAAAAGTATGGAAGTAGTAGATGATGTTGCCAAGCCATTAGGTTATACTTTTAAAAGAAGAGCAAAGGGGTGGGGAGGACATTTTTGCTGTTCTGCCCATTGGTTATAGCATATCTCTGTGTTACCAGTGCTTGCCATTTATCTTTGATAGTCTCAAAACTGATGGATTACTGTCTTATTCTTGTTATCAGCCCTCTGGTAGATATAATAAAGGATCAGGTAAGAAAGTATTCTTCTGGGAGTAATCATGGTAGACATATACATATTGTTTTGTTAGCAGCTGATTTATATCTACATCAACATTCAATTCCTCAAAATACTCCACTACTAAACTTTTCCAAACTTGTAAAGTCTTGAAGTAAGAAGGTTTGAGTATATTAATTCTGTTTGCTGTCTGTGAGATAATAACTTTTCCACAACCAAAACATAAAATGGATTGAGATGCCATGAGCTACACCCGTATGGCAAGCAGAGCTCCGCCCAAACCCATATAAGCATGGGTAAATGCAAGGGTCAGGCCATGCCTGACTATGTATAGACCACTGAGACCAGCAGAAAGAAAGCTGCTTGTAGCTTACGTAGAAACTGGAACTAATAGCTATTCTGCCTGAAATATATTTCTAAAGTTTTACAAGATCTTTTAAAAGGTAAGGAGAGTAAGTAATCAAAATAATAACTGTAATGGGCTGTTGTGTTTCAGGCGTGAGAAAGTCAGCCATAGTTACTGAATGCTGGACACCACAAAGTAATCATAAGAATAATGTTTTCTCTATATATCTTGTTCTTTTTTTTTTTTCATCTGCTGCTTGGTAGAAGGAGGTGCTCGTGAGTACGGCGTCCAGATAAAAGGGGTTCCACTGTAGTTTGAATAGGCTATCCAAACAAATTTTATTTTACTTTTTACATTACAGTACTGGGATGGATCCGGAGTAGTAAAAAGGTGGCAGGGTTCTATCTACTTAGGGAGGAAGCTTTCCTCCCCCAAACCTTCAGGTAATTACATTACTACTCCCAAATAGTTCTGTTTTGCAAAATAGTTGTCATACACCAGGTAGAGAGGTGGTGACTGTCTAACCACAAAAATGTACACGCATTTTTGTGACATACAAATGTACAAGCACACGGGATTAGCTTCCACCCCCCAACAAAAATCTATGGTTAAAACCCTGGTGGTCGCAAAAAAATGATTGCAAAGTGAGCATAAATAAATTTTTTTAGTTTATTAACTAGTTTTGAAGGGTATGCTAAGTGTTTAGGTATATATATAAATCTAAAGAATAATAAAAACATTTTATTTATTAAACAAGTTAATAATTATACAGAGAATAAGATATATATAGAAAAAATATCCCTATGACTGCTTTGTGGTGTCCAGCATTCCAGTAATCTGGCTGACTTGGTCATGCCTGCAACACAACACTGACAACAGCCTATTGTAGTTATTATTTTGATTATCTACTCTCCTTTACCTCCGACCTTGTAGAACTTTAAGAATATATTTCAGGTAGAAAAACTAGTTATTGGTTCCAGTTTCTACGTAAGCTACAAGCAGTTTTCTTTCTGCTGGTGTGTAGAGCTCGAGCATGCGTTCTTCATTTGGGGAGCTCAGTCAATTAATGGGCGTGGCACGTAGCCACGCCCATTGATTGACTGAGCCCCCCAAATGACACAACTTCCTTAACTATGCATACTAGCGTAAGTGACACAGGAATATATATATATATATATATTATATATATATATATACATTAAACACCATGAAAAGCAATCATAGGGATGGCTTTATGGGCCATAAAAAGTAACTCTATGATTGCTTTCCAAATGATTTTTTATGTCTGGAAACCAAACACCATATTACAGTACATGTACTTTGTTTACACACCAGACCCATTAATTGACAGAACCACACCTGATATTACTAAATAACTAATTCAACAATAGTTCTTGTAATTACTTTGAATATTACAGATGAGTGAAATTTTTTAATAATAGTAACTTCATGTAAATTTGTGACATTTTTTTTATAAAAAAGGAAATAATTATCTTGCCTTTATCTCAGTAGTTCTTTAGTGAAACCCTATATACATCTGCTAAATTATATTTCATATGCTTTAATTGCTTTAGATGCATGGTGCCTTTCCTTTTTTTTGATGTTTTTTTTCTAAGGTTGTAGCTGTAATAGAAGATAACTCTTTCATTACTAACCACACTGTTGTTTCTTAGTTTTAGTCCAAAATAGCTATAGTATTATGCATTGATCGGAAAAAGTGTGGGCACTAGTACTGCCACACTGACTGATAATCAAGCATTCAATGCTGCTATTTTGCTGGCAGTATTGAACCTTGAATATGGTATCTATGGCTTTCTTGGAAGTTTTTTTTCTCTAGCTAAGCAAGTTAAAACCCAAGCATTGTAAGAGTAAAGAATTTATGGACCTGTCAAAAGTGGACCTGGCCCATCCAATACTTTAAGTTAAATTCTCTGTTAGTTAACATGCATTAATGAGCAAACATTTCACCACGCTCTTTGCTTGCGATTCCTTGCCCTGGTACCACTGAATGTCTGTATATGCCTATGATACGATGAATGCAGAAGGTTATTGAACATTTGTGGAGTGCAACTAATGTCTGCAGATTTAGTAATATAATTATGATTCAATTATTGTCATGGGGTTGTTTGACCTTTCACTGGAAATTAAATACAATGTGTTGTTACTTTGTTAGCTTCGTTCACTTCAGAATCACATGCTGGGTATCTCTTCATATGTGATTCATAATGAGTTTTTTTTTCCTTTTTTCAGATTCATGATCTTCAGGTCCGGCTTGCTAATGAGCTGAAAAGCAAAGATCACATTATGGGTGGAGTTCAAACACTGCAACAGCAAGTTCAAGCACTGCAACAGCAACTCAGTGAAACAAATAGGAAATGTCAGGAAGAGATGGAGAAAATGAGGAATGCTAACATGGTATATTAATTTTAAACTAATAATATTGTGCACATTTAGTCAGCTACTACTGCTGAGAAATTGAAGTACAGTAACTTGTATATATGGACTGGATTTGGTGCATTAAGAATTTGAAATGTATTATTAAACTGAAAATTTAATCACTGCATGTATTAATGTGGGAATCTAACAAAGTGTAGTGAGCAACGATCTGCCTATGATGTGATTCATACACAAAATGGCCAAATATGCATTGAGCATAGTATACATTGGTTAAAATTTCTACAGCATAATAATTTTTTGCATTTGTTTTCATAGTGAATGTGGCATTAATCATACACAAATCATCTACATAAACATGCTAATAAGTTCTATTCAATTATAAATTTAGAGACTACAACAAAAGTTACGTGAATCATGGGATGCACAAGCTGCACTAGAACAGGAGTTAAGATCTCGAACATTTTTGATTGAAGAACAAACTGGAGACACACATAGAGCCAGAATAGGTGGTGGGCTTGCTCATCAACAACAGCAATCAACAATTTCAAATATAGAAGTAGGTAGCAACAGGCAACACTATTATTTTTATATTTATAGTGTTGCACATTGCCAGCAGGCAATGACAGAAACACAGAGGTTTATACATATGTGTAATTATAATCAGTGATTATATAAAAGAAAATCAGAGCATCTATGGTACCATTCTATGTATGCTTCATGTAATCTAGAGACTTTAAATGGGGTTTATATGGTGGCATTCCCCATTAAATGTTTCAGTGGAGTCGTGAGATGGGTTCTGTTGTCTTTATAGATCCTTGTAATCAAACTTGGAGGTGGGGGAGGGAGGAGTTCCGTTCCCCAGTGTGAAATCCATGTTTCTACCTCATTAAATAAATAGATTATCTTTTAGGCTGCTAGCTGTCACCTCACCCATATAATTAGACTGTACATTTGTTTATTTGCAGGCCATCCATAAATAAATTTGCTGTTATTCAATACAAATGTTATCATAAGCTTTAGAATGAATAGTTATGAAAAGGTTTAATCTCATATTTCAGATTCATGATCTTCAAGTTAAACTTGCAGAGGAGGTGAACAACAAAGATCATGTACTGAGTGAAGTCAAAAAGCTACAGCAGGAATTAAGTGAAGCAAATATCAAGTGTCAAGATATGGAGAAAATGAGGAATGCAAATATGGTATTGAAACTACTTATATATTAGAACTAGTTCATGTACTGTTATTATATCTCTGCATCATCATAATCATTGTGTCTGAAAATGTCTTGTATTACCATTAAATTATTGTACTTCAAGCTCTTAGTTTGTAGTTACTTCCCTTCTTTTTATATTGTAGCGACTTCAACACAAGTTACGTGAATCATGGGATAAACAAGCTGCACTAGAACAGGAGTTAACTCAGCTAAGACTGAATGAAGGAAAAATTGGAGACACACATGGGTCTAGTCGAGGTGGTGGTCCTGCTCATGTGTATCCAGTTCATACACCTGAGAAAGATGACTATATGCAACAACCACATATGGAAGTAGGTAGCAACATACAGGCAACAACTATTATTTTGATATTTATAGTTTGATATCAGTTGGATCAACAAATAATTATAAGAGTGTATAATTATAATTTATGATTACTATTATCATCACAATAGTTATACCAAAACTGCATGTTTATTAGATCTGAAACAAATACATGCTTTTTGGTATTCAAACTTTGTTTTCCTTAGCAAATCAAATATTTGAATGTTCACTTGTTTTCTTGTTTTGGTTTGCTTCTGGTGAAATATTAAGTTTTCACTCATAATAAAGCTGGGGATATTGTGTCAGATTAGTGTATGCATCGTGATACCAGTAATTATTATATCACAATATTTGTTGGGTATTGTAATTTTACAAAATGATATTACAACTTTACTGAGTAGCATGTTTTGAAATTAGATGTTTTTATCATTTCCTATTTGCCAATAAATTTCAATTAAAGGGTAGGATCAACACCTCTTAAAGCCAATATAGCCAATGATGGGTTGCTATTAGTGTTGTTTTGGTACAGCAAAATACTTTTAGTTTTAGTATTGGTTAGTTCAGCTTGTATTAAAATATTTCAGTTTAGTTCAGGTCATATTTAAATACTCTGGCTTTGGTTTTAATTCTCCTCTCACAAATCTGTTATACTTTTAGTCCAAGTTCTAGTTCTTATATATTTGATAAAATAATGAGAAATACATGTACATGATTGAATTTACAAATATTTTTTTTTGTTTTATAAGTATATCTTTTTCTAAATTAGTTAATGATTCCCCTTTGTAGACATGCATTGTGTGAAGTTAAATTGTGCATGTAGCACGTGACTAAATTTATGAGTGACTAACATATTAAAAGTAATTTTAGTTTTAGTTTTGGTTAGTTCATGTATATTTATTAAAAATATTTGTTCTATTTCAAGAAATGAAAGTAATGAGTATGTGGCTGTGTGGGACCCTTCCCATCAGGGCATACATGCACTAACTCTTAGTGCATGTATACTTAGTTATGTATGCTTGAGCTAGGGTAGAATGTAGCTGTAAACTGCAACTAATACTAATAGTTGTATGTAGCAGAAAAACATTATAAAAATGATGCAAGAATCTTTAACAAGTGAAAAAATATAAATCTACATGATATGTTGTTGATTTTGATTTAGGTTAGAACCTTAAAGGAGTACTACTATTTCATCAACGACCTGTGTACACAGACTGCAGTTATACACCTCTTAAGGCCCCACTATTCAGAGTGCACAGAACACTAGTGCTGTCAGCAATGATTGATAGTCAAAAGCGATCAGAGGGATACTTTTCTCTGTATAATTTTCTTGTTTACGTTGGTTGTACAATTTGATGTATCATTCAAACACCCGACTATATTAATTTTCCAGTCATTTTACTAATAGACACACATTATATTCTTCTCCCTATATATGCTTTATGTACTGTAAGTTTTAGTTATAGTTAAACCAAAGCAACACTACCGGGGTAATTCAATTGCCAAAAAATATATTTGAATACCAAAATATACCGATATTCATTTTGGTGCTAAATGTTTATTATTAGAGAAAGTAGTTATTGTCCTGTTAATAATGTGTATAATTATTAATTATAGAGGCAACAGTTTAAAGAGGAAAAACAGCAACAACCTCACATGATAGAAGATTACATTGGTAATATTAAGCAGTGTCCAAGGTGCCATTCAAATATTAAGCAAAAAGGTTAGTTTTCTACATTAATCTGCATCTCATTTATTTCCATACTTTTAGTATTAGATCTGGCATATATATAGTAACATTTTAAAAATTATTATTCTTCTGTCACCAGAAGTACAATGTATTAGGTTTGGATAATTTGTGCTATAGAAGTTTGCCATAACTTTATAACGAAAAAGATAGCCTATTTTGTATTATTTTTTTATACTTAGAATAATTATTTCAACTCTGCCAGTAGCTTGTTAATGACAATGTTTCTGGTTTTGAAAATGATTACAATAACTTTCAGCTCTGCCACCTAATTGTTTATTTCTCTCATTCTTATTCTTCAGGTGTTTGTATGCATATGACATGTCAAATATGTTGTTTTGAGTTCTGTTGGATATGTCTTGTAGCATGGAATATTGAATGTCAGAATATGCACTGGTTTAGTAGGAGACATTGAAACTATATGCACAATTTTAATAGACATGCACTACAATGATTACTTCATTTTGCTTCTAATATTAATTAAGTGTTTAAACAAGTGTATATAGAGAAAAAAACATCCCTATATTTGCTTTGTGATGACTATGTATTAAGCATTGCTGATGGCACTTGTGTCTCTACCTTTCTGTGTACTCCTGGGGCCTGAAGACGTAAGTGTAAGCCTAATTGCAGTCTAAATACACAGATGTCTGATGAACTGACTGAGGTACTCCTTCAAGGTTCTAAATGATGATTTCCTCGTGTTTGAAACTCAACAACTTATCATACTTACTTGTTAAAGATTCTTGCATAATATCTATACTGTTTCTCTGCTATATACAACAGTTATTAGCAGTTTTACATCCTTTCTAAATCTTCCTGGCTGGCCTGTAGCGCGTTCTTTTACGCGCCACGCCCAATTGATGGACTGGATTTGGTGCATTAAAATTTAATCACTGAATTTATTAATGTCGGAATCCAACAAAGTGTGCTGAGCAATGATCTGCCTATAAACAAAATATGACATACACAAAATGGCCAAATATACCTTGAGTATAGTGTACATAAGACACGTCTACAGCAGAATAATTTTGTGTATTTGTATTCATAGTAAATGTGGCATACACAAATCATCTACATAAACATACTAATAAGCTCTATTCAATTATAAATTTAGAGACTTAAACACAAATTACGTGAATCATGGGATGCACAAGCGGAGTTAATTGTTTTGAGACAAGGACGTACACATAAACCTGGACAAAGGCAACATGAATATCCACTGGAAACACTTGAGCAAGCAACATCACGAGAAGGGTATTTGGGAAAGGTACAGCAGTCACCATTTCACAACATACCACAATTGTATTCTGATCATGCTGTACCCCAACCACAAGGATTGGTAGAAGACCCTAGGTTCCTTCAAAGGCTACTTAGTTTAGAAGAGCAAAGCCACGGTAAACAAGAGCAGCTGAAAGCTGATTTAGCTTTGAAAGAACTTGAGGATGCTAAACGTCAGAGAAATCAGCCTCATAAACTAGTAAGTAGACATCTGCATTCTACAAATGTAGGAATTGGATCCAGAACAAACATAGACCAGGGTCAAATGAGAACAAAAATGGAAATTGAATATCAATGTCCTTATCAACAGGTGTCTGATGAGATTCCAGAGAATCCTATTCTTTATCGTGTTGATGAAGACATCCAAAAAATATGCTGATGACATAAGAAGAATGACACAACCACCACAAACTCGAGAATTTACTAAAACTGAAGAAGAGAAAGATACATCACTTCCTTATGATCCAAATCTGGTTTGTCCAAAATGTGGAAAGCGTTATCGAGTTGGAGAAATTCAAAAGCTTGGACGTCATGTGAATGAGTTTTGTACTGCAAAGTGATTGAGAAAGAAAAGTGTTGTTGTATTGTTATTGTATTATGTGTGCATATTCTTAACTCTATTACAATTCATAGATTTTGTGAGTACTCCAGTACTAGTGTTAGTTACTGTTTTGATTTTAGACTAGATATTTGTGTTACTTACAAGTTTATTACTTTTGTTTGATGGACTTGTTATACTTTTGTAATAATACTATACTTCATAGCTAATAATACCAGTTATGATTGTAAATGATTAAGTGTAAAGATAATGAGGAATGCACACAAACATGGTAACTGTACTAGTTTGTGTACTGTACATGTTTAACTATGATGATGCTGATGAGGATTGATTATATCTCTACATCATCATAATTATTGAGTCTTTATGATCCAAATCTGGTTTGTTCAAAATGTGGAAAGTGTATGTTGAATTGAAGAAGTTTGAAAGCTTGGTCACCGCATGAATGAGTATTGTAAAGGTTCCAACTGAAATAGCATAATTTTTGTTTGTAGCTAAAGCATGTATACATCATGACACCATTTCTACTTTACGTGCATTAACATTAACAGTCTTATGAGATGCCCACTCAAGTACATGTAATTATGTAAATTCAGGTGTGTTCAATTGAACAGGAAGCTCGAGATGGTGCCCACCTGGCACCATCAACCAGTTCTGGTGCCATAGCAGTAAAGTAACTGTAATAAATAAATGCTTCTGGAACTAGAAGCCCTTTTACCAAGAAAAGAGTTGATTGTCTTTTGTGCCATCATATCTGCAGTGCTGTGCATAATCTAATCTCGCCCCTCCTTGTTTAGAAGCCTATGTGAAACTATGCATAACCTTTACTTTGGTGCCAAAATCAGGCTTTATTATCAGCAAGAGACCTTCTTTGTCGCCAGAGTTCGAAAAGGCGACAAATTTGCACCCCTGTGTAATTAATGATTATAAATTGAAACATAAAAATGGATTTAATTAATCAATGCAAAAATACATAACAAATACATTTTATAATTATAATAGAAAGTTGAGTGGTACATGTAAACATTATAATTATTATTAATAGTTAATTAACAACAATAAATAAACTTCATATTATTTTGTTTCATCATGATTCATAAATACTGAGATAACCATCTGAAACCTGAGAGAGAGAGAGAGAGAGTGGGAAAGGTACATGTAATTACTTAGACAATCTGAGAGGGATAATTATGCTAAATTTTGCTGATATACATAAATATTTTGTAAAATGGTATTAATACACATGTCCATGTACATTAAGAATGCCAACAAACACTTTGTGGTGGTGTGTGACAATATACATTGTGGTATTCCATGTACATGTAGCAGACTACATACAAAGTATGTGCATGTACATGTAATACATGTACATGTAGCTATTGATCTTGGTAATGCACTTACATGTACATGTGCATTTATCTATACAATTATGTACATGTATTCAATTAGTATTGAATCAGGTATAATATTATTATCAACAATTACATACATGTATTCTACACATGTTTTATAATTATGTACATGTAGATGGTCTAACCTTCTCCATATCCTTGTCTTTTAAGTACTGAACACATAAACACTTCCATTGGTCTTCTCTGAAGATCTTTACGAGATACATTACCCTGAGAATACCAAATAATGAGTTTAATAATACTAGCTAGTTATTTGATCATTTTATGTTTGAGTTTCATGGCTATGTTCACTACAATGTTTACACATGAGTGGCAAGTTCAAATATATTAGATTGCTAATTCTGTCTCTCATCTAACAATGCTAAATGTGGTTGGAAATACATGCATCTGTCTGGAATACAGAGTGTCGTGGGTTCGAATCCCACCTGAGGCAACTCTCATTTTTCATTTTTCCATTGCCTCAGGTGTCTTTCTTTCTTTCTTTCTTTCTTTCTTTCTTTCTTTCTACATCTCTGATAACATCATGTATAATGTACTACTACACATACATGTACATGTAGTTTTACATGTACATGTACATGTATGTGTACTAGGGCTGGGACAAGGGTTGCAAAACAAATTTGAAGCTTTGTCAGCAAAAACAAACGAATATTTAAAGGTTCGCACGTATTTTTATCAATGATGCTCTTACTTTTAATGGCTATAGGATGCCTCCAAAACTGGATTATTGCTTTATAATGAGTAATAGTCTTTCTACTTGGATTTAGCATCGCTGGACTGAGAAATGAGACAGAAGCAGACAGCAATACAGCCTCAAATTTTCTGGAACACGCCTAAATTATTAATCAGACGCACAGGAGTGTACGAGCAAACATTGAAGTGGGTGTGGCAGTGAAGCTTCGAAGGTAGAAATTTAGCTTTGAATGCACAGCAAACGAACGAAGGTTCGAACATTCAACCATTTCCCCAGCCCTAACATGTACATAAACAGTTACATGTATATCTCATTCCATGGGAATTGTTGACTGGGAAATAAAAAAATCTGATCACTAAATTTATTTTACAAATGTACATATAATTTTATATACATGTAACATACAAAATAACATGTGGAGTACATGTACATTATTCTATTTAACCTTTCCAGTTGTGTGTCCATGTAATCCAAATATTTGTCTCAATTCATCTTCAGATATAGCTCTAGGAACATCTATCTTATTACCTGAAGTGATATATACAATAATGTACATGAAAATTCATGTGCCTAGCATGCTAGCAATAGGCGTAGACAAACACACACAACAAACAAACAAGCAGCCACAATGGCTTATAAAATTCATTAAGCACAGCCACAAGGGCTTCGAAAAGATTAGAGCAGCCACTATGGTTTAGAAAATAACAATAACAATCAACCAAAATGGCTTAGAAAAATAATAATCAACCACCATAGCTTAGAAAATAAGCAGCTTAGCAAATAAGCAGCCACAATGGCTTAGCAAATAAGCAGCCACAATGGCTTAGAAAATAAGCAGCCACAATGGCTTAGCAAATAAGCAGCCACAATGGCTTAGAAAATAAGCAGCCACAATGGCTTAGCAAATAAGCAGCCACAATATGGCTTAGAAAATAAGAAATAAGCAGCCACAATGGCTTAGAAAATTTGAAGTAAAAATGGAACATTGAATTCTCAGTCTTGAGAACTGGGAATTGTGGCTAGCCAACTCTCCCCACTCATCCAATGTCCATATACTAATAATAATAATTATTATTATTTATATAGTAAGTACGTAACTATAACGCATAATGCAACTCACAAACAAAGAAGGGAAGTACAGAACTTTAAGTTGGTCACATGATCAAGGCTTGAGCTACACTAAGTACCTGCTCTTACAATTACATGTATTTATGTCCAACATTGCCATCAAAATCTCATGAATATCATTATGTGGTTAATTTAGGGTTCCTTGTGGTTAGGGTTCAATCAGTATCAAAGTGATCTTAGCAATCTTGGACATCACTACTTACAAAAGCAGCTGGGAGTCATTAACTACACATGCAGTAAGTAGTGATTAGTATTGATTACAAATTTGAAGAAGCACTGATAAGTACATGTACTAATAAATGCTACTAATTAATGCCTAGTATGTCATATTTCTTGTAAAACCCAGTCTAACGTTAACTGGCAAGCAAATACCTTCCTCAGTATGTTTGCGTACACTACAATTAAATTTAGAAATCATTATCTACATGTACATGTACTTGATAAACATAAATTAATGTAGGCATTTTATAGTTCTACATGCACATTGTACATGTACATGAATTTACATAAAGACTAAACGTGTATATTACATGTACATGTATATCCATGTAAAAGTAGTATTTAGAGCTTACATGTACAATGTACATGTAACAGAATTACAGTGTACATGTACATACATGTACATGTGTATATTGTATCTAACCCAAAGCAATTTAGACTCTAACTCTATACAATATATATATATATACACAAACTGGCAAACATTATTTAATTAGAAGTGGACAGGAATATCATCATTATGTACATGTATTGCATCCTATCATTCAGTACTGTCATATACAATTACATGTATATTCATTTATCCAAATTATTATTAAGTTTGTAGATTGTACAGTATATATACATACCTAATACTAGTATGGGAACATCTGAAATTTGTTCATCAGATAATAGTCCCTGAAAAAAAAGGAGAGAATTTATAACAAATAGAATAATATCCTGTGTGAACACATCATGCACTATTCTTCCTTCTTTTGATCAGTACCTTTTTAACATGCAATATTCTGCCATTTGGAACAGGAACCCAACAAAAGTTAAATTTATTAACCTTTGTGCCTTATAAATTTTGTTGGCCTCTTGTAAAAAATAAAACCGAATGAATGCTATAGATACAACATACATGTATATACATGTACATGTACACTATATTCATTTCATTTAAATCATTATTTATATAATTATATATACAGTGTACATAAACCTTTTAGTTACATCACACACCACAAAGTTTCCCTCTAAATGTACATGTGCACACACATGTACATGTACATCGCATGTGTATAATCTGATTATAATAACCCTTGAACTATGTTGATAAGCTCTTTATTATTATAACCTCATCCATACACAATGCATCACTTATCTATACATGTATAGGGCTGAAACAACAAGTGTAGTACATGTGCATATGCATGTATCATACAGTATGTATGTACATGTACATGTGTACATGTGTACATGTAGTATGAAAATGAATTACAGTGTAAGTGGTTATACAAGAATTTGAATACCAAAATCTACATTTCAAGCATGATCTAGTAATCTAAAAGATTTTTGTAAGATTACTAGATCATATTACATGTAATCAATCATGTATCATGGTGTTAGAGTTATTTACCAGATGTTATACATGTACATGTATGTTTATTTAATTATTCTACATGTATCATATCATATAAAATGTTTTTTTTATTTTTATATTGTAGGTATTTTACATGTACATGTGTACATGCGTTTGTACAAATATATATGTACATGTAAGTACTCATGATAAATGTCGAGAAATGTTCAGACACACATGTACATGTGTAATGTATAATGGAAATGAGACATTATTTATTGATATTATAAAGTGTCTGGCTATTATCAGCACAGACTTGTATACATGTAGATGTACATGTATGTACATGTACATGTAAATTGACTGCTTACATCTAATTCCTCTTTAGATTCCAATAATCGGTTTCTATCCTGAGCATCAATAATGAATACTATTGCATCAACTGCAGGGAAATAATCCTTCCACACTTTACGAGCTGAAGAGAGAGAGAGAGAGAGAGAGAGAGAGAGAGAGAGAGAGAGAGAGAGAGAGAGAGAGAGAGAGAGAGAATGGGGAAAGAGGAGAAAAGATGGAATACGAGTCATATACAAGTATATTGTACATGTACATGTATAAGAACTGAAGACTATACATGTACTGTAAATACATAAGAACTGAAGAATATACACGTATACATGTACATGTATTACCAGTTTCATGTCCTCCCAAATCAAATGTTGTAAAGGTTACACCCTCTATTCTTAACTCTTCTTTTGCTGTGTTCAGGAAAGAGAGAGAGAGAGAGGGAGAGAGAGAGAGAGAGAGAGAGAGAGAGAGAGAGAGAGAGATCATGCAAACGTATAACCACAAAGTATGTATAACCACAAAGTATGTACACAAGTATGAAATCACAAAATCATTGTTGAACACTTTTAATGCTTCTAAACACTGGGAAAATTAAAGGTACATGTACACCTGTACATGTAATATAATCATAATAGATAAGAATTGGAATGCTATGATAATAATAACGCTATTTAGTAACTATTTGAGAATACAAAGATGAAATTCAAAGAAAATGTTCAGAAATGATTTAGTGAAATCACCAGCATAGCAATGGAACAAGGAAATGTTTATAGATTACATGTAATTATTTATACCACATCAAAGGAAATTTGGAATTTCAAGAACAGAACTGCTCTTTCCCAAATTACCATTAAACACTTGTATAACTCACTGGGATGATATGTTGGCACAGGCTGTCCCATTCTATCATCTTTCAACATGTGAAGGAGGGTTGTCTTACCAGCATTATCAAGACCAAGAAAAACAAGTTTTGCCTGTATCTTCCACAAACCTGCGTGTACATGTAAATATGAACACCAATTAGTTAACTAAGCTATAACTAAATTACAAGTATATTTATTGTAATAACTATAACTAACTAAAATAAACAACGGTGTACCTTTTAGTAAGGCATTGTGAATTTTAGTTAACTAAGCTATAATTAAGTCATAAGTCTATTGCAATTAACTATAACTGAACAATGGCCATTTTTAGTAAGCCTCATATATATTATTTTAGTTAATCAACTATAATTAAATTGTAATAAACTCTACATGTACATGTACATGTATATGTACTATAACTACAAGTAGTCATTACTGCTATACATGTACTAGAACAAAAATTAAAAGGATGTTGAAAATGATACTTCAAAAAAGGAAACTTTATACATGTACATTGAGTAATATACATGTACTACACAACAATATTAATAAAATGTGGATACTTAATTCCTGTACAACAGGAAGTGGAGTATTTCTAAGTCAAAACAAGTGAAGTTCTAAGGACTTTACTGTACTGTATGTAGATAATCAGGAGTGATATTACACTATATATATATATATATAATTTTATATATATACATACATGTAAAATTGTATATATATATATATATATACCTGCAAAAAATAATTTATTACGATAAAACAACCCCCCCAAAAAACAAACAAAAAAAGAGCAGTCTACTGCATTAACTTTTACTGATACTTAATAAGAGACACTTACCAAGGTATCCAAGTGCACTAGTAAACCATTCCCATATAAACGACATGACTTATCAACAGAAGATGAAATATATAGTCTTTCTTAAGTTAAAAACAAATTCAGACTCTTTAAAACAGGCACAGACAAGAACAGTAAATTCACTAACGCAGTTTGTTTAAATCTTCCTGAGTCTCTTCTTTATCGATCTTTGAAGCTTACAGGAAGACAAAGGAGTTTTTATAAATGACTTCACCAACTCCTTTTAGTGCCCAACTATGACGTCATCTTAGGAACGAAACAGCACGTGATTGACAGCTGACCATGTCACTAATCTGCTACTTTTGTGATATCTTCTTCCCCCTAAAAGTGTTGTTTTGCATTTTTTTTTCACATGACACTATAACTGATATTATTAAACCTTACTCAAAATGGTTGAACCGAGCAAAATAATAATGATTTTACTTAGACAACGTGTCCAACGTCATCGTTACATTTCACAGCTGATAATCACGTGTACTGAATAGAGCGCTTTAATTGGAATCAATGGCACATGCCTTCTTTTATTGTTTCGTTTAAATGACTGTTATAAGATAGGAAGGAAAGAATCACAAACAAAAACAAATCTGATGGTTTAGTTATTGTGCTACATCAACTTTGTAAGTCACTATAGTGTTGTATACTATAATTCTAGTACATATTATGGAGCTGTGTGTGTGTACATGTATATATATATATATATATATATATATATATATAATATATATGTATGTATGTATAATATATATATATATATATATATATATATATATATATATATATATAATATATATATATATATATACATGTATGTATACATATATATATTGAGTAAGTACATAACTACATGTATATATATATATATGTATAGGTTATGTCACAGCATGAGTGCTATATAAGATTTATAAAACCAAGCCTGAGGGCGAGGTGTTTATAAATCTGATATAGCACGAGTGCCTGTGACATAACCAATATATGTCATGATACAGCAAAACCTTTGTTGATGTCTGACGCTTCTCCTACCTTTTTGTCGGCACTTTGGAGAAGGTAAGTGTTGTTTTCTTGTAGTCTGTTTCGACCGCAGGTGCTATATCTGACCGCAGTGCTATATCATATATATATCCCTGTGGTTTACTTTGATGTTTCGCCGTATAATGACATATATATATATATATATATATCCCGATACATCGAAACATCAAAGGAAACCACAGGTTTATAAATCAGATATAGCACCCTGTGGTCAGATATAAAACCTGCCGTCAACACAGACTACAAGAAAACAATGCTTACCTTCTCCAAAGTGAAGACAGAAAGGTGGGAGAAGCAGCAGACATAAACAAAGGTTTTGTCTTTCAGGAAATATAATTATTAATTACATGTATAACACGCCTACTTGTGCTATATCAGATTTATAATCACCTCGCCCTCGTGCTTGGTGATTATAAATCTAGTATAGCACTCAATATACATGTACATATATTGTGTAAGTACATATTGTACAGAACTACACTATAGAGATGTCATCATGTATGTTTCATCCAGGATTATTTGAGCGGTGTAGAAATGTCAGGACGCCGTGTGTACCCTTCAGATCCGAGTGTGCCTACAGGTCAATATGGAGGTCATACAAATAGTTATTACTCAACTGGACAAATGGGCAATCCAACAAGAGGACCCATATCAGGATCACAAAATTATATGAACCAGGAAATGCATCCTGGAATCCAAGCCCCACCAACTACATCTATTCCAAATCCTTCTTTTGGATATGGTGGTGATTTACAGATGATGACCAATACAGTGGAACACATGAATCTTGGTAAGTACATGTATGTTAGCCCCACTTATCAGATCATTCTGTTTAAATGAGTGTATACATGTACATATAATTACATATCCAATACTACAGGTACAATGTACATGCATGATCAGGGTTTCATTTAGGGGGGAGGCGGGGAGGAGCATTTGCCCCCCCTTGAACTTTCATTCCTTAACTTCGTTTATAATTATATTTATTATAATGTACACAGAATGTATAATGCTTAATTATTCCTGTGAGTGTCCATATTAATGTCAAATTTAAATGGTAATTCTTCTATTTTTTCTGTTCCACACACTAACAATTTCATCCGTTCATCGAGGTCATTTTCAGATAGTTCTTAATTTCCAACACTTTTGAGAAGTTACTCTACAACTGATAACAGAAAACCAGTTACAAACTCTTACACATACATGTATACATGTACACTGTAGATGTTACATCTATATATGTGAGAGTTTGTAACTGGTTTTCTAATGATGCATGTACTAGTCTATGATTTTATATTCATGGGAGAGCATGCCCAGAACCCCTAGATATTGGTTCTTTCACAAAGCACATTCAATTCTCATTGACATACTCCACTTATGCCCCCTAAATGAAACCCTGATGATGTACATGTATTATCGTGTGTGTGGATGCATTTGTCTACTGCATGCAGTGCTATTGAAACTATGAATAATTATTAAAGTGCACATCAGTCAATGAATTGTACTTACATGTACATGTACATGTACATCATTAGTACTGTTATAAAGTATAGGATACAATGTATATTTGAAATACAAATACTTGTGATTCCAAATTATGAATATAAATTGTAATTAATTTATTAGAAATAAAAGCTGAACATGATGTACATGTACATGTACAAGTATCTACTTCAGGGAATAATAATAAACATGCACTTAATGTTAACTACATGTACATGTACATGTACCTCATTAAGTAAATTTTATTTTTATTAATTTACATGCAGGTCCTTCAACTGAACAAAAACCTCATCAATTTCACTCATCACAACCTCCACCTACTAGTGTTCCACCCAGTTCAGTTAATTCTCGTCATCCTGGAGTTGGGGGATATTCAACCATTCCTTCCTTTCCTGTCAATCAAACAAATCCTACACAACCTCCTCAAAGACAAACATCTCTTCCTCCTCCTCCTCCTAGTAACCAGTTTACTCAGTTGCCTCATGGTGGTCAGTCAACTCTTATCCCACCTATTGGATCACTTCATCCTCCTCCATTAAATCAGTTAACTCGTCCTCCTTCTCATGGTAGCCTATCGACTCCTCCTTCTTCTAGTGTCCATTCATCTCTTCCTCCCCCTCCTGGCTGTCAGTCAACTGTTGTTCCACATCCTAGTGTACATTTAGGTTATCCTCCTAGTGGCCAAACATCGTTTCCACCTCCGGGTGGCCACGTCCTGGCCCCTCCTCTTGGTGGCAGATCCACTTTTCACCCTTCCCCTGGCCAGTCAGGTCTTCCCCCTCCTTCCTCTAGTGACCAGTCAACTCTTCCTCCTCATCCTTCTAGAGTCCAGTCAGGTCTTCCTCCTCCTCCTGGTGGCCAGTCATTTCCTCCACCTCCTTCTAGTGTCCAGTCAACTCTTCCTCCTCCTCCTATTGGCCAGTCATTTCCTCCTCCTGGTGGCCACTCACATCCTCCTCCTCCTGGTGGCCAGTCACTTCCTCCTCCTCCAGCTGGTGGTCAGTCAATCCTTCCTCCACCTCCTGGAAGTCAATCACTTCCTCCTCCTCCAGCTGGTGGTCAGTCAATGCTTCCTCCTCCTCCCGGAGGTCAGTCAATTCTTCCTCCTCCTCCTGGAGCCCAGTTATTTCATCCTCCTCCTGCTGGCCAGTCATTTCCTCCTCCTCCTCCTCCTCCTGGTGGTCAATCAAGTGGTGCGAGACCTATGACCCAAGGTAACATGTACTGTAAATTCTATGTTGTGACAATTGTGTGTGTTATCAGTTTTGAACTTGCATCAGATAATAATGTACAATATATGTCAGCATGCAGAATCACATATTGATACAGTAATATGTGACTGAATTTCAGGCTTATGGAATAAAATTTCAAAATTGATTTTTTGTATTCCCTGCATAGAGTATTTAATTAGCTCCAGAATGATATATGAAACATCCCAATCACACAAAAGACAAAGCTACAGCGAGGGATTAAACCGTTGTAGTCACAAACTCTTCATTTTGAGAAAAACGCAATTAAATCAATTATTTAATCATTAAATGTAATGACTAAAAACTTTTTTAGGAGTGGCTAGCGAAGCACAGAGATGTCTCCAAACCTCTCTGAAGGTATGAGTGAATAGGTAAGATGTTAATGAAGCTTTTTATGTAGTAAAACAGTGATCACCCAAGTAAGCCATAACTGTCTATTTTCACTCGTATCTCAATATTAATAATTATCCCATAAGCCTGATTTTCGCATATTCAGTCACATATGTATATACAATGTACATGTACATTGTGCAGTGTACAGTGTGTACTGTATGAGACCAAATTTGTAAAACGGGGACCTTTTCCTGCAAAGCACTTTATTCACTTGTTAAATTGCATTTTTTAATATAAAAACAAAAAAGGTTGGTGCCTAAGAAGCTTAATGGTAACTTTTTCGAGATACCAAAAATAACTTTCATCTGGTTCATATCTTTAGAGATCACCTTTCAAGAATCCTCAAACTTTATTACTACCACAAAAGTATCAATGAGAGTGTTTGAAAATTACATGTACATGTACATTTACCTTGGTAAATTGTGTAATTAGGGATGGTATTATATCACAGTAGATAATGGCCAAACATCACGATATTGATATACAGTGTACACATAATTACATGTACATGTAGCAATGTTTATTAAACATATTCATTAACTTTTGCCATCTACAGTACTTTATCAAACAATGTTTACCATAGAAACAACGAATCCATACATTTTCAATTAGACATTCAAATCACGCACTATGACAATATTTTCCAGTATTTTTATAGAGTCATATGACCGGAAGTTTTATTGCACGGAACATCACCTGACCGGAAGTTTTATTGTATTGCGTGTCACATGCTGCTAAGTAAAATTGTGTAGAAAGAGATTACTCTCTAATTTCTTTAGTTTTGGCGATGGTGAAGTTAGTAAACATGAGTTGTGATAAAATTATGAACGAGGTAAGTTATGTTTATGATAAAATGTGAAAGTAGAGAAGTTTATATATGTGCAGTGCTGAAAGTCTTTTTTTCGGGTTGGAGGTTGCCCGAGATAGCTACTGTTTTGAGATTTAACTTGTGAAATGCTTCAAGATTACCATCTTTATCATGATAGTGTGAATAATAAAGTATTGCTAAGTAGTAATAGGCAAAAACAAGCATTATTTGATAAATATATTATCGCACAGATACCCGGGAAATATTACTCGTTGGATACAGCGTGCCACTCGTCCTTCGGACTCGTGGCAACGCTGTATCCAACTCGTAATATTTCCCGGTATCTGTGCGATAATATATATATATTGTCTATTAATTACAACAGATATTATTATTCACTGACTACTTTTTTAAAGAATATGAGTGTGATTCCAAATTAGAAGCCATCTGAGATGATAAATTCCCAAGCTTACTAATGTCTAAGGTAGACATTAGTAAGCTTGACAGTTCCAGGAGCATGGAATGATAATGCCAAGAGCATTACCAAGAGATTTGCAAAATGTACAGGCATTACCAAGAGATTACAAAATGTACAGGCATTACCAAGAGATTACTACATGTACAGGCATTACCAAGAGATTACTACATGTACAGGCATTACCAAGAGATTACTACATGTACATGTACAGGCATAACCAGGAGATTACTACAGGTACACTTTGTACAGGCATTGGTTCTTATTTCACATTATAGTTCCAGTTCTAGTTCTGGAACTTCAATTCCATCAATTATAGTTCCAATTATAGTTCCAATTATAGTTCCAGTTTTAGTTCCAGTTTTAGTTCCAGAACCAGATAGTTTTGGTTCTAGTGAAATGTTTTTTTTCACTTTATTAGTTCAAGTTCCAGTTCCCATGTATTTAATTGTACATGTAGTCCCATGCATACTTCAGTTTTAAAAATTTTATTGATCAAATTCAACCGAAACATTATTTATAAGTAACTCTTGTTTTTTCTAAGTATACATGTAGTTTCACGTTCCAGATTATAGCATGCAAGGTGCTGATTGTGTGTTATATATTATGTGCATAATATAATATCAGTTAAGAACATTGAATTTAGTTCTAGTTTTAGTTCCAGTACTATCTAAATTTTTTTTTAGTTCCAGTACCAAAATAGAAAATTAAAATGGTGGTACTAAAATTACTTTAAGTTACGGTACTTAAGAACTGGAACAACACTAACAGGCAAAACCAGGAGATTACTACATGTACAGACATAACCAAGAGATTACTATATACATGTACAGGCAGATTACTACATGTAAATGTACAATGCCTGTACATGTAGTAATCTCTTTAATTTTAGATAATGCCACTGATTGCTTATAACATTGGATTGGCTGCCATAATTATGTACATGTACATGTACATGTACATGGTGTGCTTACATTTAATTACGTACATGTATGTACATGTACATGTAGCTTTAATTTTTGCATTTTTGTGTTATGCATTAATGGGGCCATTGGTACATGTACAGTGTATGTATAACCAAATGTTGTGTCTACATGTACATTGTACAAGCCTACATGTAGACTTACATGTACATGTACATGTGTTGTACTCTTACTTTAGGTCCACAGTACACTTCATCAGGAGGTATGACTTCTGGTTTAGTTGGTCCACCTACAATGTCATTAGTAGGTCCTCCTCCTCCTTCTCATTCACAAGCACCTCTTGCTCAGCGATATCCTCATTCAGTTCCTCCTGGTACTTCAGAGGTGTCTACAACAAACTATCCACCTGGTAGTCAGTATCCATCATACGGACAAACTCAACCACCATTGACACTAATGGTATGTACAAAATGTACATTTGTGGGACATACTTTATATGGTTTTACCTACATGTACATGTGTACATGTATACTAGTATCGGGATATAAATAGGTGCCGCCTATATTATATACATGTAGGTTTGAATGTGTCTCGTTGTAAAAAAGAAATTGAATGAATGCATGTACATGTAATTACATGTAACACTATGTACATGTATGTATATATTATTTGAATGATTGTAAACTATATAATACTTATATTTCACAAAGACAGTCTGATCTGAATATAGGGAATTTGCAATATGAAACAGGTGTATAGGCCCAAGTGAAAATGTAAACGGGATTCCCGCGGTTCGCCGGGATTTGAACGATATCCCGCTGTTTCCCAATTTATCTCGCGAAAGCTCGCCAAATCATGGTAAATCTTGGGATTAATTGAGATTTAACGAGTGCCCGCGGGATCTTTGAAGTGTTAATTGTACCACACCACAAGGTGTGTTCTAGTGATTAATTGTTTATGTATGGCGGTGATTTTGAAATTAACAAAGCATGAAAATAAAGTACAGTGGAATAGCAATAGTCTTAGAAATCCTGACACAAATTTCAGCACTCCTAAGAGGTTCAAACCACCTTGAAATATAGTATCAGATCTTTACTCTTTCCTATTCATAAATGGTAGTATAAATACTGTTACCTTTACCCCTTTGAATTTTTTTTTGCGTTATATTGTGAAACTACGAGAATACGATGATTGTCAGCTAATTAAATATACATATACATGTAGGTGAGTGAGTTCTGTGTTCTGAATTAGTCTGTTTACATATTGCTTTTTAACAGATTCTATACATGCACATAAAGAAGTTGGTTATGCAGATCTTCACTGCATTCAATAATTAATTTAATTAAAATTTTATTAAAATTAATAAAGAAAAATAAATTATTATAATTTATAATATTAACAAAGCTTTAAACTAATTGTAGCAGCTCTTCAATTTACTTAGATAAAGCTGCAAGTAAAAGCACATTATTTCTTTAAAAACACGAGCTGAGTATCCTTCTTCGACGATCGCCAGCGACGCCCACTTTTCAACAAGTTCAGTTTTGTTGCTATCTCTACTCGACAGTCTCAACTTACAGTGATAGTATAATTGGGTATATCTATAAGATTTCAGAGAATCAATTGGGATGCTGCCTTCATAAAAATCTGTTGTCAATTGCAAAGATGCAAACCACACAAGACGGCGACTAACACAACACACAATGGCGGCAATGTAAGAGCATTCGTCTTGGTCTACCTTTCCAGTTCTAATTATTTTGGTGCTACAAACGTTCAGAAACCTTTGTTGGTAGTCAGTTAAATCACAACACATACCTTGCAGTTAACGCCTCGTTAAAATCCCATCCAATCTAATGTTGAGATTTGAAGGGGTGTGGCGGGATTATATGATTAACCTGCGGGGTTAGATGAGCTCCTGCTACCGAGATCCCGCGGGTTTCTCGCGGTATATCGCATAGAACTCGCGAGATCCCGTTTCTATTTACACTCGGGGGGCTATAGGGAAATTGCTACATAGTGCATACATAGTGCATACATACATGTGTATATGTATACAATGTAGGTCAACTCTAATATTTTACTGTACGTGTTTAGGACCATCCATCCAAGACGTGCATGTACATGTATGCCTAGATTTAAATGCTTCCATTCAGTATATCGGGGAATTACATGTACATGTACATGCAGTCTTAAATCTACATGTCAGGGTTTTAGGCAGGAGGGTGTGTTGTGGTGACCCGCCCCTTCTTTCCTTGTCTCAATTTCCTTTGAAGTGGTCATTGGAATGCAATTAGGACTTTGATGTGGTCATGCTTTTGACATTGCCACCCTCCTTTCTCTGAGCTCTGGCAAAATCCTTGCATGTACATGTGCATGTAGCTACTGAAGTTCCTTTACCAAATCACTAAATAGCAAGTGTTGAAATGTACATACGTCATATGCATTATGTACATGTACATGTACATTTCATATGCATTATGTACATGTACATGTATTTACAAATGCATGCATGTACATGTGTACATGTACATGTACAGTATATTGCTTGTATACATATACATGTATATCAATCTCTTCAATGCAGCAGAAGCAGTTACAATTACCAGAACTCCAACCTGTGAATCTCCTAGAAAATCGGAACATTCTTCCTACTCAGCCATTGGAACATCCTCTCCCGAGTCTTCCTGGACATCTTGTCAGCCGTGGTCCTGACCCTGGAGTATTTTGTTGCTCAATGAATTCAATACCTGCTACCTCTAGTTTACTCAACAAAATGAAATTACCTCTAGCTATTCATATTCATCCTTTCAAAGATTCAAAAGCAAAGGTAATATACATGTACACATGTACATGTTCATGTATACAATCATGGAGACATACATGTACATGTACATGTACATTCTTATATACATTTACATATATTTAATCGTGCATATTAATTGTATACATGTACATGTATATGCACATGTAAGTTCTATGATACAAGTATACATAATCATTCTTATACAGTATAATTATTAAAAAGTATAAAAAGTCACCATACAGTACAGTAATTACTCAGTAGTTTCGTTTCTACACTACAGTAATTCAAGAGTAGTTTTAACAGTAATTGCTGTACACATACATGTACATTGTACATGTATACATGTACTTGTCAATTGATCACCACAGTAGTGAGACAGTAATTACTACATATACTGGCAGTAGAACTAAGGTAGTTACTGTTACTGTATGTTGACTTTTTATTTGACATACATGTACATGTTTACTGTACATGTACTTGTACATATTGATATTGTCTTTTACGACATGAACATGTACATGTACACGTACATGTACATGTACATTCTCTTATATGTACCCATTCATATTAATGGTGTACTTATAAATAACTAAATGTATAAGTACATGTACATTGTAAATGTATATTGATACCCCTATAGTATGATACACTGTACAAATATACATGTACATGTACATGTAATCATTCTTATACATGTACATATTGATATTGTCTTTTCTTTCCTATAGTCTTGTCCAGTGATTAATCCCAGTGTTATTGTAAGATGTCGAGTGTGTAGAGCATATATAAATCCTTATGTATCTTTTACTGATGCTAGACATTGGAGATGTAATATGTGTTTCAGAACTAATATTGGTAAGATCTGTGTATACATGTACATTACATACTGCATGTACATGTACATGTACATGTATGATACATGTACATGTACATGTACATGTATGGTACACCGTACATGTCCATGTAAATGTACATGAATGTGACTGAATGTGGAAAACAATCACTTGGGAAATATATGTACATGTACATCACTACATCTACCTTTAAATGAGGAAGACAACTAAAGTTGAGAACAGCTATCTACATATCAGATCTGCAATGTACAAATGTATATGTATGTCAACATTTGTCTAGCTGGATACATGTACATGTACATTGTACATGAAACTTCATGTGCCTAGCATGCTAGCAATAGGTGTAGACAAACACACAAACAAGCAGCCACAATGGCTTCAGTAAGCACAGCCACAACATGTACATGTGTGCTCTCCGAATTGTGCATTATACATGTAGATGTACATGTACAAGTGTAATTATAATTTCTTTCTGTCTCCACATGTAGTTCCTGAAGATTATGATTATAATCCTCATTCTGGTAAGAGAGGTGACAGATCACATCATACTGAACTGAAGCATTCATCAGTTGAATATATTGCCCCTTCTGAATACATGGTCAGTAATTTTAATATCTCATATCTCATATCTAATTACATGCATGTATCTGATTATCAATCCATCAGACATGTGACATGCATATTGGTACACCCTTGATCTGTTGACATAATTTATATATACATGTACATGTATGTATTTATTTTTTTCATACATGTACAATTGTACATGTACTTACATCCAAGCTTTCACCTTTCATCATTTCATTATCTATGCATTTATCCATCTTTCATTAAACAGGTACGACCACCTCAACCTAGTGTATATTTTTTCATAATTGATGTATCATATCCAGCAGTGGAGTCAGGTATAGTTTTTGTGTACAAACTATAAATTATAATTCATGTACCACATATCAATCATTTATACATGTACATGTATATCTCTTATAGGATTATTGGGTGTGTTTTGTCGTACTCTTCTTGATAATTTATCTCGTTTACCTGGTGATGGAAGAACAATGGTCGGATTTCTTACCTATGATCATGCCCTCCATTTCTATAATCTGAAGGTACAAGAAATATATCTTCATGTACATGTACATGTACATGTACATGTACTGTACATGTACATGTACATGTACATATATGATGATGTATTTGATACATGTTAATTTTGATCTGCTTTGTGATTTTTAGTATTTATATAATTCACTTTATAATGCAATTACCTCTTTTTAAACACTTGATATTCTCTCAATTTTAAACTGGAAACCAGCAAAGTCTGCTATTCATGAGGACTCCTACATGAAAATTCATGCATAACAAGAAAACTAACAATAGAAAATTCATGCATGACAAATTTTGTTGGCTTCCTATGCAGCATTGTTAAATAGCAAGTGTTAATTAATTCAGGAATGGATGTACAGTACGTGTACCTACATGTTAATTAATTCAGGAATGGATGTACAGTACGTGTACCTACATGTACATGTACACTGTAATTCATCATAAAGGATGTAGTAAATTCCTTGTCTCCCTACTTTCTTACTGCCTCTGAAGAAACAAAGTGTCAGCATTACATTATTTGACTTATTGTCTTTTCAAAATATGGGGTGTGGTTACTGTAGTACATGTATTATAGAATGATGGGCAAGAAGCCTTCCTGTAATTGAGAGTTATAAACATGTACAATGTACATGTTAATCTGCTTAATCAATGAGCGCCGTCGGGACGGGACCCTCGCCTACATGGCAAAGTAATACAAAGCACTACAATTTTTTTCAGAATATAATAAATTTTGTGTATGAAACAAACAAAACTTTTGTTACATGGAATAGAAATATAAATTTATGGGCATTAATTAAATCTGTTATAACTTTATATCCTAAAAGACAAAATAAGGACATCAATGAAATGTATAATTTGTATATAATTATATCTTACATCTAATTCTCAAACAATGAAGAAGTTCTCAAGTCGACCTCTAAAGTCTCCGTGTGAAAACGTATTGACTATTGAATCGCCTCTACCACGTGTTTAGTACATGACGCATGCACATACCTGTAGGTGGAGCTAGGTAGCTTTCTATCTTGCATCAATGGTGGTGTAGTAGCAACCATTGCATCGATTGTTTTTGGTTTGAAGTGTTTCTTGGCTAGCGACAGCCATGAAACAGGATCACTTGTGTTTTGTGTGTCCATATTTACTCTCGTTTCATCTTAAAGTTGTGAAACGGTAACTGTGAGTTATAAAAATTGTCATAACTTTAGAACCAAAAGGTTTTAGAAGAATTCCTACGTTATTTTTTTTCCTTGTATAATTTGAAGTCTACCAGTACCCCGTTTGAATTGTCAATGTTTTTATTTTTCCAGAAAAAGTGCTAACAGACAGACAGACACACAGACACACAGACAAAACGATTACTGTACCCTTCCGCCTACGCTACGCGGCAAGGGTAATTAATATTGATATTCTTCTGTTGGAGAAATAGAGCAACAAGTATACATGTACATGTACTGAAGGGATATACACATACATGTATACTGTACAATGTGTACATGTACTAATGTACAATATACATGTACGTACATGTATGAAATGTATTTTTAATGTAGAAATCTCATTTTGAATGCGATTTTTTTTCTGTAGTCATCTCAGACTCAACCTCAAATGCTAGTAGTATCTGATTTATCAGGTGTGTGTCTGTTTGTTTGTCTGTCTGTGTTTGTGTACATGTGCAATGTATGTTCATGTACATTTGTACATTTATATACATGTATGTGTGTATGAGTGAACATGTTTCTTGTACACATATTAGATGTATTCATACCATCTCCTCACTCTCTACTGGTCAATTTAAGAGAATCAAAAGAGGTACAGTGTACAGTATAAAAGTTTAACATACATGATGTATATGGAAATTGCATGTACATGTACAGTCTACAGGGGTGTATATATATGTACATTAACCCTTCATCTACTGTAGCCGCTTTATGGTGCCCCACCCACTACTAATTTATACTGCTGGAGCTGCAAGATAAATTAGTGGGCAGAGTCTAATTACTTTGCTGTAAAGAAGAGTTGTTAAGCAAGCCATTGATATTAAATTTATGCTTTGTTATCAGCAGGAAGAGAGTAAGGCGAGCGCTTTAATATTTAGTAGTTCCACGCCCACCTCTATACTCACCTGCATAACTTCTGCATTTTATATAGCAGTGACTTTTAACTGGTTTAGTTAGACAGAAGACCATTTAAGAAAGCTGTAAATACCAAAACCATGCTTCGTTAGCTACAGGAAAGCAGTAAAGGCAAGTGTTTGAAAGTGTAGTAGTCAGTGGCAACGCCCACGATTACCATCTCTTTATCGCTTTTGTTAGGCTAGCTTTGATGTTTAGGCTGCTATATCTTCTTCATGCTGTGTGCATGTCAGTTTCTTTTACATGTACATGTATATTCCATTATTTCATACTACATTTGCAATCAGAAAATTTCTACAAATTTCTTTCGCATCATGCCCACAAACGGGAATAATTGCAAACGCATATGAAGGGTTAATTATATATACATGTACATGGACTATATATTACATGTGTTGTATATAATGTACATACATGTACATTAACATGTTGTTATAAGTCTGTTTAACTTTTGTAGCTTGTAAAGAATCTTTTAGAAGATCTTCCTAAAATGTTTACTGATCAGAGGGGAATTCAAAGTGCATTAGGAGCAGCATTACAAGTAGCAGAGAAACTACTGGTAAGATTATCAATATAATAAAAAACAAGTGTATATAGAGAGAAAAAAAACATCCCTGTGATTGCTTTACAAATTTAAGTGAAGACAAAAGTATCCTTTGTGGTGTCCAGCATTCAGTAATCATGGCTGACTATCATGCCTAAAACACATCAGCTTATTATAGTTATTATTTTGATTATCTACTCTCCTGACCTTTCAAAGGACCTTGTAGAACTTTAGGAATATATTTCAGGCAGAATAGCTAGCTACTAGTTCCAGTTTCTACGTAAGCTACTTAGCTACAGGCAGCTTTCTTCCTGTTGGTCGTTTAGAGTTTGAGTGCGCGTTCTTTTACGCGCCACACCCATTAATTGACCGAGCCCCCGGGAATGACGCAACTTCCTTAACTACGTATACAACGCATACTCGCGCAAGTGGACACGAGAATATATATATATATAGTTCGAACCCGTGGGAAAGCAATTATAGGGATGGCCCTACGGGCCATAAAAATTAAAACAAGCTACATGTATATTAGTCACAATTAACACTAAAGGTCATTCACGTTCACCATGACCTCAGAAAATTGTTCATAACTTTAGTTTGGAATGACTAACAATCTTTTCACCTGTACCATTTTCATATGCATGTGAACAGACTTTAGTATATACACATATACTACATATACTGTAGGTTTTGCCTATTCTTCAGATACCAGATATTATAGGCAACTAAAAATTACCTATACCTGTTCACTTTTTTTTCTAGTACATGTACATGCATGCATACATGTACATGTATTATGTGTTTGTGGATTGCTACTACATGTGTACATGTATGTAGCACTTGCTAAAATGAAACTTACAAACTACTATAAAAAATGGAAATACATGTAGTTCACAACAAATATGATTCGGAGTGTTTTAAAAATTTATTCCACAATAAAATAGTACTGCAAAGTTTAAATCTTTGGTCTGTAAAGTATCTGTATCTGTTTTGACTCCTTAGTGTGCTATACTTCTTGCCTATACCTATAGCATGAGTATAGGCACCTATATAAATGCCTATACTAGTATACATGTACATGTACATGTACATATAGGTGCAGCACTACTTGTCTATACCTACATCAGGTTAGTATTTAAAGCGCGCAGAGAACGCGCTAAACGTGCTTTGGGGAAAACACTGCAGTATATACATGTAGATAAAGTACGTGTACTTCATCTTTTCCACATCCTTTTCCTTCTCTTAATCTTTTCTTTATTCTTCTTACTATTCTATTTGTTTTGTAGCATCCCATTGGTGGTCGTATTACAGTATTACAATCAACTCTACCTAATTATGGTCCTGGGGCACTCAAAATGAAGGAGACCTCCACTAGTGCTCTAAAGAAGGTAATGTTATTTGGCATGCATATACATGTTATTGCACATGTACAAATATACATATACATGTATATATATATATATATATATATATATATATATATATATATATATATATATATATATATATATATATAATATACATGTACATGTACATGTACATATTGTACTAATAAAAAATGCTCATTATATGGCCATTTGTGAAATTCTTTTCTTGATGTATTGATTATATTGGTTTTACTGTTCACATATATATACATATACAATGTACATGTACTGTACACATGTACAAATGTACTTGCAAGAGTACTGTATATGCACGATTGCACAGATGTACATGTAGACATGTTTATCTCTTTCTTCCACACAGGATCAGCTCTCTACATCTGCAAGTACTGATTTTTATAAAAAGATAGCATTAGAATGCTCAGCTCAACAAATAGCTGTGGATCTCTTTGTATTCTCCAATCCAACACAATTTATTGATCTGGCAACAATCTGTAAGTACATGTACATTAATTGTTGATTTACATGTACATGTATATCAAATTAATCCATATGCACATGTACATACAGTAGAGGACATAAAAAAAGTTAATATTTCGTAATAGTAGAATGATCGTTTTACGGTCTGTTTTTCCTAAAAATACAGGGGGGTGGAGCGTTTAACATCTAATTCTTTTTTAGTTCTATAACTCTCGTATTTTATCAGACTGAAGATTCTAAGTTACTTTGCTGGACAGAAGAGTTGTTAACAAAGCCAATGATGTCAAACTTATGCTTTGTTATCACCAGGAAGAGTCCAAGGCGAGCGCTTGAAAGTATAAATAGTACCACGGGCAACGCCCACCTCAGTACAACCTTGTATAACTTATGTATTTTAAACAGCAATGACTTTTAACTCACATAGTTAGACAGAAGACCTTTTGAGAAAGCCATAGATACCAAAATCATGCTTCGTTAGCTGCAAGAAAGCAGCAAGGCGATGCCCATATTTGATGTTCATGTGATTTCTTGTTGAAATGCGCATGCGCAAACATTGTGTTATCGGTTTCAATCTTTTTAAAAACCCGATTTTAATCGTAAAAACGAAACGAATCAGAGAACGATAGTAGAACGATTACGAAACATTAACTTTTTTATGTCCTCTACTGTAATTATACATGTACCTAAAGATAATTATGCATCCACTATATGTACATGTACACGTACATGAACAGTACATACAGTGTACAATTTTACATGTACTGTACATGTACATTGTACATGTACATGTATGTACTGTACTTTCTATTGTTATTATACATGTACATGTAGTTTTGTACATTTATGGGACTTTCTCTTATGACAGACACTTTCCATTTCATGTTAATCATATATTTGTATGTACATGTAGGGCTGGGACAACGGTTGCAGAACAACATTCGAAGCTTCGTCAGTAAAAATGAACAAATATTTGAAGGTTCACACGTGTTTTTAATAATTTTTTATCGATGTTGCTCTAATCTTGATTGGCTATAGAACGTCTTCAAAACAACAATATTGCTTTATAACGAGTACTAGTCTTGTTCCTGTCATTGTTTCTACTCGGATTTAGCATCTCTGAACAGAGAAATGAGACAGAAGCAGCCAACAACACCACCTCAACTTTTATGGAACACGCCCACATTATTAACCACACGTTTAGATTGCGCAAGTGCAAACATTAAAGTGGGCGTGGCAGCGAAGTTTTGAAGGGAGAAGTTTAACTTGGAACGCATAGCAAACAAACGAAGGTTCAAAGATTCGAACCTTTTTTCCAGCCCTACATATACATGTACATGTACATGTATATACACATGATTCAAGTATAATAATCAATTTAAATCGTATATAAATTACATGTTGTACATGTATGAAGGTTCTGAGCTCTCCTTATAGAGCCAAGATATAAGATATCATTATTGTTAATTTTGTAATCATGATTTTACATATATGTTTTCTGTATGCTTATGGTAAGGGTTCTGTACTTTATTATACATGTACATACACAATTATACGTGTGCACATCAGGGTTCGAATTTAACTTTCTAATCCATTTGTCCATAGGGCAAGTAGGCAAAAAAAAAACTTGTCCCAGACAACTTATTAATATTCATGAGGGGTGTGTCCAAATTAATTACCTAGACTAGAAATGTCTACTGCATCCTTATTAGATCGACAAATGGTACAGAACATTACATCACCATCATACCGTAGCCATTGAAACTTTTTTAACCATGTGGTCTGAAAAATGCATGCCTTTTTTGTTGGTGGTCCACAAGAATGTGACTGTTCACTGTGTTCAGAATCTTTGTCTTCAGTAGCATCTCTGCACATGTACATTATTATATACATGTACATGTACATTACATGTACTATACATGTACATATATTGTGTACATTGTGTAGATTTGTACATGTACACATTCTGTTATATTGGAACATGTTTTTGGTTTTCCTTAGCAACTGTTGCCAAGTACTCATCAGGTCAAATACACTATTATCCTGATTTTCATCACACAAAAGAAATACCAACAAAACGTGTGGAAAGAGATTTGAAGTGAGGAATAGTGTACATGTACTACATGTAACTATTGTACATGTCATGGTAGGGTTTCATACAGGAGTTTTTGTTAGGGAGGGGAAAGAATTTATCATGCAGAGCAAACTGCTCCTGTAGGGGTCTTGTGGTATGCTCCCAGCAAATGTTTCAAATTTAGGCCCTTTGAGTTTGCTTATGGTGCCCCTGAAGGCTTGTAGCTGAGATATTGCTGCATGTTGAAAAATATTTGGTCTATGTACATTGTACATGTACATACATGTACATATATTACTTATTTTTTCTCAGGCGATATCTTACCAGAAATATTGGATTTGAATCTGTTATGAGAATTAGATGTACTGAAGGTAGAGTGCATGTACATGTATCTATTTATATACATGTAAATAAGTCACCATACAGTACAATAATTACTGAGTAGTTCATTATTGACACTACTGTAGTTCAACAGTAGTGAGACAGTAATTACTGTACTGACAGTAGAACTAAAGTAATTGCTGTTATTGTTGGTGACTTTTTATTGACATATATACATGTAATGCTGTATAATTTCACTGATTCAATCCATTCATCCATCCACCATCTACATGTACATGTACATGTGTATACATGTATCTTATACCATTATCTAATGACATTCATACATTTACATGTACATGTACATGTACATGTATATATAATATTTATCCCCATCCATTTATTCACCTACTGTAAATCTATTCATTTCTTCTTATCTCCTAAAGGATTAAGTCTCCATACATTTCATGGTAACTTCTTTGTTCGTTCTACTGATCTCCTATCACTACCTAATGTTAATCCTGATCATGGATATTGTATGAATCTAGCAATTGATGAGAGTCTTAAGGATTATAGTATGGTCTGTTTTCAGGCTGCTCTGCTATATACATCTTATAGAGGTAGAGTGTACAATGTACATGTACATGTACATGCATGTACATGTACATTGTATATGTACACTGTACATGTACATGCATGTGTATGTTTCTAGTTCATCTACATTGTACCACAGGATTTTTTTTGGGAGGATAGGGGCTGTCGCAAACCAGGGTATCATACTGGAATTTTATTTGGGAAGAGGAGTGCATGGAGGGGAGGGGAAGGGAGGGGGTGTGGTAATCCCAGTGCCTCCTCCCCTTTGTATGAGATCCTGCGAATACAATGCATGTATTGTAAAACATTTGTGTTCATGTACATGTACAATGTACATGAAAATATGTACATGTACATACTGTACATTATGATATTTCTTAGAAGACTACCCTACATACACTGTACATTCATGATATTGTATTATTTCTCTCTCTGCTTACATTGTATCTACATTATACACGTATCTATACAACTAGGTGAACGTCGTATTCGTGTCCATAGTCTGTGTCTTCCTGTATCTGATCAACTACCTCAGTTATATGCTGGGATTAATTTGCTAGCTACTACAGCTGTTTTAGCCAAAATGGGTGAGAGTAATAATTATTAAATTTTACTACATTATAATTATGGAGGAGGTATGAGTTCTTCTCCTATCCCTAAATTGCATGAAGTTTTCTCCAGGATAAATGATAAGGATGGAGGAGTGTATCTGTGGTACATGATGTTTGGTCAACAATGTTCAATCATTGTTGTAATTAAAACTGTATACATGTATTTCAGCATAAACTTTATGATTAAAGGGTGGGGACTATTCCATACAGTAACAGTAATTACCTTAGTACTGCTGTCAGTATAATACAGTAATTACTGTCTCACTACTGTGGTGTTGAATTGATAAGTACACCAATTACTGTCAAACCACTTTTGAACTACTGTAGTATAAGTATAAACTGAAATAAAGTAAGAAAATGTTAAAATTTCAAAGGCTAGACTCCTACCTTGGTCGTCATCTTGCTTGTGGGTGACACCCACTTTTCAGGAAGTCAAAGACTCTTTTGCTTTCCATGTTCCATAATTAACCTTGTTATTGTTTTAGAGATCTGCAAACACCTTTAAGCTTGCAGAAAATCAACATGGATACCTTCTTTCCAGGTGCATGCAAGAAAATGATTTTGACTAGTTCAAACATGGCGCCATTTTTTTGCAACTGCACATGCATACACTAGCTATATCGTAAATGTTATATCATATTATATCGTGGCTTATTATATCACGATATATCAATATACAATGTTTGTCATGGCAATACTACATGTGTGTATGATATACAATGTACTTACATGTGTAATTACATGTCAAGTGATTGGACATTAATTTTATTAAAAAGAATTACATGTATTTCCTTTTCCTTTTACAAAAGTGTTTTGTTGTTTGTTTAAAAAAATAATAGCTGCCACTGCCCACTGATGTACATGTACATGTACATGTAATACACTGTACATGTACTATACATGTACATATAATCGAATTTATTGCATGTACATGTACATGTAATTTACACTGTATACATGTACATGTACATAAATTGATTTACACATGTAGGTGTGGACCGAGTCACTACTGCAACACTAGGAGATGCTAGAGATGTTAGTACTTGTATAATACATGTGTGCATGTACTATAATTATACTACTGTATGTATAATATATTACACATGTACATGTACCAAGGTTCTCACTAGGCTCCTATAGCAGGGTGCTGCACCCTTTTATTACCTGCTAGCACCCTTCTTAGCTCACCCATTTTGCACCCTTCTTTAAATTTCTTTTATAAAGGAAACTGATAATGCCTGGATGATACTGATATAATGATAAAATCTGCCAAAATCCTCTTGAATCATACTGTCTGTATTCAGCATGAGTTGTTTTTGACTTCTTTGGAGCCATTCTTATACCCATGTACGCAAGTTGGTGTGGCTACATATAATTAATGATTCATGAATAATCTAGCTATACTAATTTATTTTGCACCTTTCAATTTGAAATCCTGGTGAGAACCCTGACATGTACATGTATATGTCATCATCATTTTACTCATCATTGTGACTGTACAGAGTTGTATACCAATCACACATCCTTCATTGTCAATCATTCCTCATTCCTCTCTCTCTCTCTCTTTCTCTCTCTCTCTCTTTCTCTCTCTCTCTCTCTCTCTCTCTCTCTCTCTCTCTCTCTCTCTCTTTCTTTCTTTCTCTCTCTTTCTCTCAGGCCCTATTAAATACAGTACAAGATGCTACTAAGGCTTATCGATCCAATATTGCTTCCTCCATGCAAGCCAGTCAATTCACATTACCATCATCATTGAAACTCCTTCCACTGTTTTGTTTGAGCTTACTAAAACATGTAAGTGTGTGTATCATACTATTTTCAATATACACATGTACAATAATTATACATAATCATAATGATATACATGTACATGTAAATATACATGTACAATAATTATACATAATCATAATGATATACATGTACATGTACATGTAAATATACATGTACATATAAATATACATGTACATGTACATACATGTATCAGGATTTGATGCCTAGCTATACTGTACATGTACATCTGGGTTTTCAATAAGCCAAATTGCCGTGACATTGGTACAAAGAACTAAAAATTTACCATAAATACATGTACACATCTAGTTCATTATTCAGGGTCCACATAGCATACCAGAAATGGTTTATTGTGACATGTTCACATTCACAAGATCAGAGAGCACATGGTACTTACAATAAAATAGCCAAACCTTGTAGCAGGGAATCTTCTAAGGACAGTCTTTGAAAGCAAACAGAAGAATCTTTCAATGATGCTTTAATAGACTCATATTGTATTTGTGCTCATTTGCGAAGACAATCTCATCTGGACTAAGATACATGTACATGTATATGCATGTAACATTGGTCTATGTTGAAGGAACAGACACTGCTAATATACAGTTTAGGGTTTAGGGTTTAGGGTTTAGGGTTTAGGGTTTAGGGTTTATGATGGTACCATTACACTCCCCCACCCTTTAATTTTTATTATGTAAACACTGTTTTATAACACTGATTGAATATTGTTGACCAAACATAATGTACCACTGATGCACTCCCTCACCTTAATATTTATCCTGGGGAAACACTGCAATGCATAGAATAAATTACATGTACATGTAATAGTGTACACATGACATTAAAGAGTTTTCAGCGGAACACAACTGACACTAACCTGGGCCAGATTGCTTCTAAGGCATTCATTAAACCCAATCTTACTGTATGTATCATAAATTCATAATTTTGTTTTCTTTCTCTCCAGCCTGCATTCACACTTAATGCTGGTATATGTATTGACCCTAGAGTCCAAGCTATGAACCTCATTTTAACACTACCCCTCAATTATCTACTGGTTAATATTTATCCAAGACTGTATGCTTTACATACACTCTCTGATAAGGTATGGATACATGTACATCTACAAGTATTACTGATCACATGATATACACAATGTACATGTATACATTTACACATGTACAATGTACATAAAATTATATACATGTACAATGTATTTTGTAGTTGTATTATGCATACATGTCATACAGTACAGAATATGCGTGTACTTGTACATATACTTGCCTGGTTAAGTACAGCATTAACTTAAGTACATGTACATGTATATTATGTATAGGATACATTGGATAGAGAGGGTGAAGATATTGTGTCACCACCTGTACTGCAACTATCAGCTGAGAAACTCTCTCGTAATGGAGTCTTCTTGATGGACTATGGAAAGGTACATGTAACACATCTGCTGATCTAATGTACATGTACATGTAGTTGTTACATCTTACATGTACATGTACATTTGTACTAGTGTTGTTTTAGTTTGAAAATAATGAATGCTTTTAGTTATAGTACATGTATGCCTGGTTTCTCAAACGTTTACTTTAGTAATTTTAGGGACCCTTTTAGTTCTAGTTTAATTAACTAAAATTCAAAATGCTTTGGTCTAAGATATAGTTACAGCTAGTTATATCAAGCAACACATACATGTACCTTTATATTATAACAGTGGTACATCCATCTCATTTCTTTTCCTTCATCTATTCATTCAGGGTATGTATATTTGGGTGGGTAAAGAGACACCTCCACCAACTATAAAACAGATATTTGGACTACTTCATTTTGGAGCAATTCCTGAATTGATGGTATGTACATTTAATTATAGTCCTTTCATGAGTGATAATTAACTAATACATGTACATGTACATGTGTATAATTAATTTAGTGTTGTTTTAGTATGATAATAATGACAAATTTTAGTTATAGTTATAGTATATCTAGTTTAGTTTAGTTTAGTTATAGTTTAATTAACTAAGGTAATATTAGGCTTACTAAAAGGGTTTTAGTTACTAACTAAAAGTGCCCATTTTCGTTTTAGTTATTTATTATAGTTATTGTCTTGTAATTTAGTTATAGTTTAGTTAACTAAAAGTCAAAATGCCTCATTAAAAGGGGTGAGTGATGTCCAAGATTGCCATCAAAGATCACTTTGATACTGATTTAACCCTAACCACAAGGGACCCTCCCCTAAATGAACCACATAATGATATTCATGAGATTTTGATGGCAATGATGGACATAAATAATATGTTTAGTACATGTACTTATCGTGTATACATGTACATGCACATGTACATGTAATACAGTACAATACAATACAATACAGTTACAGTATAATACAATACAATACAATACAATACAGTTACAGTATAATACAATACAATACAATACAATACAGTGCATACAATACAGTGCAGTACAATACCTACATGTACAGTACAATGCACATAATTATAGACAAGCATGCAGTAGTGCAATTTTAAACTCAAGTATATGTACTATAGTAACTGTACAATATACATGTAGTACAGTATCAAACTCAAGTACAGTACAATTTCATCATGTTTATTAGATTATTATGGTCTGAAACGTTTTTATGGCCTGTAGGGCCATCCCTATATTTGCTTTCCACGGGGTTGAATCTATATATATATATATATATATATATATATATATATATGTTTGTGTCACTTGTGCGACTATGCGTTGTATACATAGTTAAGGAAGTTGTGTCATTCCCGGGGGCTCGGTCAATTAATGGGCGTGGCGCATAAAAGAACGCGCGTTTGAGCTACATATCAGCCAGGATTCTTCAGAAAGGATGTAAAACTGCTAATAACTGTTGTATATAGCAGAGAAACAGTATAAATATTATGCAAGAATCTTTAACAAGTAAGTATGATAAGTTGTTGAGTGTCAGACATGAGGAAGTCATCATTTAGAACCTTGAAGGAGTACTTTAGTCAGTTCATCAGAGATCTGTGTATTTAGACTGCAATCGGGCTTACACTTACTTCCTCAGGCCCCAGCTCTCGAGTACACAGAAAGGTAGACACACTAGTGCCATCAGCAATGCTTAATACGTAGTCATCACAAAGCAAATATAGGGATGTTTTTTTCTCTATATACACTTGTTAATTTATTAACAATTACTTTTGATGCATTCTCAGCAGTTTATTCCATGATTATAAGTACATGTCTTCTTATACTAGTATGTAGTAATAGTTCTATACCCCTAATGCATTAATTGAAAGTTGCAATGTATATCATCTTGTATATGATGAATCAATGGACATTACATCATTCTGACATCACGTGATGATATTACCCAGTTCCTGCCTTCCTTCTGATACAATGTACATGTATAATACTAAAGGTCATTCACATTCACCTCAAAAATGTTCAGTTTAGAAGGACCAACAATCCTTTTATCTTCACCCATAGGGCTGGGTAATAGTACATGTGTAGCACTATTCTTATTGCATCTCACTATTGTGATAGCAATATTAAGTGTTACCTACATGTATCATGTGTCAATGAGGTGAATGAGCATCCACTTTTTATCATGAAAGTGTGATGGCTACATGTGAAGATACCATTGTTGAAGACATGATAGTGACAGATAAATGAAATTGATGTAACTGAAAGTGTTGTAGAATCAATTGTGATTATGGAAGAAATCGATCCAGTGTATTTCACTTTCTTAATTCAGCTACATGTACATGTATAATAATTATAATAACTCACTACCGCCCAACCACAATGTCATGTACAAGTACATGTACAAGTACATGTATGTCAATCAAATGTCAACCATACTGTATAGTAATTACTCAGTAGTTTCATTATCACACTCAGTGGTGTGGAAACAGCCAGTCATACAGGACACTGTCCGATAAATCTAGTGAATGTCCTGTAAATTGAAACTAAACTGTATACAAAGTATATGAAGAGCAGGACAAGAGTAGTGAAAATATGCCAAAATGTCCGGTATGTTGACTTTTTATTGACATATACATGTACTGTACATGTACATGTATATTACATATAAAGTGATGTCATCAGCTGTACATGTACATGTACATGTAATTTTATTTACATGTACAGTTAACTGTAGTTACATGTTACTGGCCAATTTTATTTTTTACTTGTTTAATAATTTGTAATGAATATTAGTTATATAAGTTATATATAGCAGTGTTTCCCCCAAAGGGTGGTAACATGGCGCTCCCCCACCCTTTAGTCTTGCTCCCTCACCCTGTAATGTTAAAGTTTATACTTAAAAACAATACTGATTGAACATTATTAACCAAATGTCATATACCACAGATGTACTATAATATCAGGAATATTCATGTCAGTTATTTTGATAGTGAAATCACCACTATCACCCAACCATACTACATGTACATTTGTAATAGTATTAGTTATATACAATGGAGTTATATAGTTAACTGAAACAGCATTAGCTCAGAGTAACATATACAATATATTTGTATGCCTCTCTCTCATAACATTTCCATAAGTTTCATATCACAAACTTTTATTTTACTTCATGTTATTTAGTGTGAGATACCACTACAAGACAACCCATTATCCAAGCTAATCAAGATGTTAATATATCAAATTAGATCTTCGAGGCAACATTTCATGCCTTTACAAGTTATCAGGTATATAATAATGTGTGTGTAGTTGTGTACATATACATGTAACTGTGAGTAGTGCTATCCAGTGGTGTGGAAACAGCCAGTCATGCAGGGCATTGCATGTCCAATAAATCTAGTGAATGTCTGGTAAACTGAACTGTATACAAAGTACAATGTATATGGGGAGCAGGACAAGAGTGATGAAATACATGTAGGTCAAAATGTCATGATAGTGTGGCCTGCCTTTGTTTGAAACCTGTTTTGAAAACCTGTTTTGAAAACCTTCATAAAACAGAAAGCTATCCCTTTATTAGGTGATATGATTTATGGGTAGGATGAAGGCTGGAACAATTATCATATCGCTTCTTTCAAATCATTTTAAAGAAACAAGCATGCTTAAAGTAGAACTAAATTACGACAAAAGTAAAACTGAAAATGCAGCAAACCAAACTATTTACACAAGTAGATTCTAAAATGAATGTGTCAACAAAGATCAAGTTCAAGGTCCTTAATGGCAATACACATCAATTGAAGGGTTGAGAGCCAGATTGGTCTAACCAAAAATTGACTACTGGAAATTGTCCATATTCAACAATAATGGATTGGATATACATGTATATACCCACTATGAAATAGGGAATATTTTTGATTTCTTAAACTTTTGCCAACTCCTTAAATATGATTTGGTGTTAACCTGGGTACACTATTCTGTGAGTTAGACCACCCTGTTGGTGTTAACCTGGGTATATTACTGAGTTAGACCACCCCGTTGGTGTTATTACTGAGTTAGACCACCCTGTTGGTGTTAACCTGGGTACATGTATATTACTGAGTTAGACCACTCTGTTGGTGTTAACCTGGGTATATTACTGAGTTAGACCACCCTGTTGGTGTTAACCTGGGTATATTACTGAGTTAGACCACCCCGTTGGTGTTATTACTGAGTTAGACCACCCTGTTGGTGTTATTACTGAGTTAGACCACCCTGTTGGTGTTAACCTGGGTACATGTATATTACTGAGTTAGACCACTCTGTTGGTGTTAACCTGGGTATATTACTGAGTTAGACCACCCTGTTGGTGTTAACCTGGGTATATTACTGAGTTAGACCACCCCGTTGGTGTTATTACTGAGTTAGACCACCCTGTTGGTGTTAACCTGGGTACATGTATATTACTGAGTTAGACCACTCTGTTGGTGTTAACCTGGGTATATTACTGAGTTAGACCACTCTGGCTCTCAACCCTTCAATTGTTTCCCACCCCTCAACAAAAACATCCTGTATACATGTACAGTGTATGTACATGTATGAAACCTTTTTGAACAAACACTTATTACGAGTATTTCAAATGCTTGATTTGTGGCACTTGAACCTATCAGTATGGACATACTTCACATTAATTATTATACTTTGTTCTCTCCTCAGAGAGGATGGTCCTCAACGTTTATTATTTATTAATTATCTTCTTGAAGACAAAACTGAAGATGGAACATCATATTACGAGTTATTGTCACATGTTGCTAGACAATTAAATAAATAGTTGATATTGATATTAAATCGTTATGATAATTATAATTATTAGGAATGTGTATAATTTTAGCTTTTTTCATTAAATTTGTAAATGTACATGTACAAATGTATGTTAATTCTTCTGTTTTAGGATTTCATGTGTAAAGTGAGTTAATAATTATTTATTATGTATACTTATCTATAAGGATTATTGTTAGTTTTACTTTATATCTTTAAAAGTATCTCTTGACATAGTGTACGTTACATGTAGGTAATGTGTGATTGTACACTGTTTGTACAAAGAATGAATACAATGTGACTAAGATTGCATTCGTAATTCAGTAATGAATTCCAGACAACTAACTGTCTTACTATCATGCAGGTGTATGTCCAAAATGTCACGTTTTTTGCTGTAATTTACGGCACTGCTATATAATTATTATGAGGATTTCAGTTCCGTTGACAATTATTTTATATGGAGGGTGTGGTTACGGAACGGAATAATTATTATTGTGTCCAACGGCATATGGAGTACTAGTAACGTGAAATTTCACCCACACAAATTAGCTAACCGTATTACTTCAATTCAAACGGCCAAACTTGTGTTGGCGGGAAAAAACATTTATAAAATAATATTTTAATATGAATTTCTCTGAGAGTTTTCAAGCAACAAAACATCTTATTCGTTTCTCTCCAGATGGAACACTCTTAGCTTCTTGTTCACAGCATAGAGTGGTCATACGTGACGCATTTTCTCTACAAATTCTTCATCTTCACACATGTCTTGATCCTGTGCAGTCCATGGAATGGTCACCTGATTCATCACTTCTGTTTTGTGCTATGTATAAAAGAGGGATGGTACAGGTTAGTGGAATCAATGAACTATCAAATTTTAATTAGGGGTCAACTGGAATACATGACACCTTATTAAAATTCATAGGATACAGCCCTTGATCCTAGGGTCTCTTATCGTTAGGGTTTTAATCTGTGTCAAAGTAAACCACTGCCAGGCCTACTTCCGGTGCCGTATATTCCAGTTGATCCTTAATTAGTTTTGAACACCCACCTTGAGTGCATAATTATAGTGGGAGGGATATCAGATTATTCCCAGAATGTCAGTCTAGTCGTAGATAATAGAATATTATATTTAATTTAGTATTGAAATAAGATTACCATGGACAATGTGAAATACACGGACCAGCGCTATTACTGCTGTGACAAGCCATAGAAACAACACGGAAAAGGTGGCAAGGTCATTTAACATCCGGCCTAGGCCTTGAAGTTATATCATGTGTGGTAGAAACGTTGAACCCAGGAAATAGGGACGAGCATGTAACACGAGCCCTCCATAAAGGTGGCTAAAGCTATTAGTTACCGAGCGTAGCTACGCAGTAGGCCTATCATTGTTAGGTTATCATCAAAGCAAGGTTATATGTTTGAAGGAATGTTACCATTCCAGCATCCTGTTGTTTTTTTCATATAGTCACGTGACCCCACCCACCTTTTTGTTAGGGTCATGTTATTTCTATGGCTTCTTGTAGCTGTAACAGCGCTGGTCCATGTATTTCACATGATCCACCACCCATTTATGCCAGGGGTGAAGGTGTGTATTTAGACATGAGTGTATCAGTGAATAACCAACAGTACACTAGAGCATGTAACTGGATATGTACATAATTAAAAAGCAAAACACTGTACTATTCTTATTGACCACACCCATAATCAATTACAACTCAAAGGTCTCATCAAATTTCAGCAAGACTTAGAATAACAACTCCAGTTAGTCTGCATCTAGATTTTATCTGTCCATGTGTTATGGGTGTGGTCAATATATTGTAACTAGTTAGCATATGCTTTTTAATGAGTTGCACACTCAACCTTTTCTTTTGATACACTACTGAGTAGGAGGAATGTCAGTGGAGGAGTGTCAGTCCTTATGTAGGATCTGTGTGAGCTATGCCTACACTAGGATTGCTGTACTCCTTTATAACAATCATCTCTAAATCCTATTGAGAACGTTGTCACCACCATAGGAACAAGAGCACTACAGACAAATAGTGATTAAAAATTGGCGTAAGTGGCTCACAGCTGTGCTCCTTGTGAATATTCGAATGAGGGTTTCATCTACATGTGTATGCCCAGTTGATCGTAATAATTACATCTAAATATTTCTAGTTCAAACCCTGTACTTAAGTACAAGAAGACTTGTATATGCAGTTGGGCACACATACTAATAACATGTAGTTAATCAGGAAGTATATAATGTAGATTAAATTATACCATACATGTATTAAATTACATGTACATTGTTTACATTACATCTAAACTGCAGGATAAACATTGTTTACATTACATCTACAAGTTGTAGATGTAATGTAAACAATGTACATGTAATGTATGATTAATCTACATAATTATATACATGTAATATTATACTTCCTGACTAACTACATGTAATTAGTATGTGTGCATAACTACATATACAAGTCTTCTTGTACTTAAGTACACTGTATATACCAATACTGTGTAATACTTATTAAGCCATGTCCTTTCCTTCTGCTAGTCATATACATGTAGGTACTGAACTTACACACCACACCCACTTATTGACTAGATTAAGAAATTCTTATACTATAATTTAGCTAGCATGCTTCAAGCCTTTCAGTGCTGGATTAATTGTCTTTTATCAATAATCACATTCTATTGCTATTACATGTAGGTATGGTCTATGAACCAACCAGAATGGACATGTAAAATTGATGAAGGGTCAGCAGGACTGACTGCATGTTGCTGGTCACCTGACAGTCGTCATCTCCTAACTACAGCTGACTTTCAGCTTCGAATAACCTTATGGTCTTTGGTAAACAAATCTGTTTCATACATTAAATATCCCAAACTAGTTCAAGGTGGATTGGATTTTACTGCAGATGGTTGTCATATGGCATTAGCTGAGAGACGAGAAGGCAAAGATCATGTTAGCATCTTTGATTGTCAAAAATGGGAATTGTTAAAAAATTTTGTGGTTGACACAAAAGATTTAGCCGGTTTGAAATGGTCACCGAATGGAAACGTATTGTGTGTTTGGGACTCTTGTGTGACTTACAAGATCCTCTTGTATGCCATGGATGGCCATTGTATATCGTCTTACTCAGCATTCAGTGAGATTTCTGAATTCAGTTTAGGTATCAAGTGTGTTTCTTGGTCACCAACAGGACAATTTTTAGCTATCGGTAGTTTTGACGAGAAACTTCGTATTTTGAATAACATCACATGGCGCACTGTAGCTGAATATAGTCATCCAAGCATAATTGAAGATAGCAACATTGTAGTTTATGCAGAGATGGAACAACGTATGCCCCCTAATTTATCAAACTTAACGAAATTAATTTACCCTTCTCAATCAAGATATGAAATCCAGGAATCTCCTACACATGTAGCGTCTGTGAAACCTGACCCAGCCAAAGCCAATCCTAAATTTGGTGTAGGGAATATTAAGTTTAGTTATGACAATAGTTATATTGCAACTCAGAATGACAACATGCCAAACTCTGTGTGGATTTGGGATGTTGTGAAGTTATGCTTATCAGTTGTACTGATGCATTCAGCAACAGTGAAGGATCTGCAATGGGATCCAGTACAGCCTAGACTTGCCCTATGCACTAATACAAACAAACTATATATATGGTCACCAGGAGGTTGTGTCACAGTCAACGTACCCACAGATCCTCCACTTAATGTTCAAAGAATCCAGTGGGATCCTGCAGGGACTGCTCTTGTGTTAACTGGTTCATCACATTTTTGTTTGTGTTATCTGAACAGTCAATAATTATCATTAATTATTATTAATTTTATTTATGATTAATTTAAATTGTGTTGAGGGTGTGGTTACAGTCTCTAGTCAAGTTTTAGACAGCTGTTCTTTTGGTATATAACTATAATGATGGTTTCCAGATTGTCAATTAGATTATATAAACTTGTCCACAAAGGGGTCTTGTTTCAATCATGTCTCGTTGGAACTGAATCACCAGATGTTTGTTACAGGCGAAGATATGATCCCAAATTCTTGAACATGTGCTTACCACGTGGCTGCATAGTGTCTACTAGAAAATACACCACTTCTGCAACCTCCGTTCCTGACTTGAAACCAAAACGAATAACTTTGCCAACAGATCCAGTAGGGAATGTAGATAACATTACAGATGAGAATTCTATTTTAACTGGTGTCAAGTTTTCAGAATTAGGACTTGACAGTTCATTAATGCAACAAATGGAAGAATTGGGTTTTGAAACAGCATTTGAAATACAAGCTAAAACTCTTCCTCACACACTCAAAGGTAGAGACGTCATTGGTCGTGCAGTTACAGGTAGTGGCAAAACGTTGGCATTTGCTATTCCTATAATTGAAAAGCTTTCTGCCTCTAAGAGGGAACAGCAACCACGTGCTCTCGTGATAGCACCTACACGTGAACTCTGTAAGCAAGTAATGGAGTCTATTGCTGTCCTATCGGAAACCATCCGTTGTGTAGCTTTGTATGGTGGTGACTCTTACACCAGACAAGAAATAGCATTAAGAAGAGGTGTTGATGTAATTTGTGCTACACCTGGTCGGCTAAATGATCACATACAAAATGGAAATCTAAAGCTCTCAAATATACAATTTTTGATCTTAGATGAAGCAGATGAATTATTGACTCCAAATTTTAAACTACAAATAGACAATGTCTTAGATAGTGTCCCAGAGTCAAAACAGATGATGCTGTTCAGTGCTACAATGCCATCTGACATACGACAGTTGATAAAGGGGTATATGAAAGACCCAGTTACTGTTGATTTAGTGAAAAATAACAGTTTAGTGCCTACTTCCATAAAACACCAAGCTATGATCATCAACCATTACATTAAAGATAGAATTGTGGTGGAACTTTTACAGTCACGAAATCCAAAGCGTGCAATTATTTTCACCCCAACGAAAATTCAGACCAGTATATTATCTCGGTTTTTAATTCAAAATGGGATCTCTGCCACTTCGCTACATTCAGATTTGTCCCAAAATATCAGAGAGTCGTGCCTTGATGGATTTCGAGCTGGTACAACAAAGGTAATAGTCGCTACCGATGTTGCTGCTAGGGGCATAGATGTACCAGAAATAGATTTAGTTATTCACTGTGATCCACCACCAAGTGGAGTCGATTATTATATACATCGATCAGGAAGGACTGGACGCAAAGGACAGAGTGGAACATCCATTATTTTACTTTCTCGTTCACGTGAGTCTAAAGATTTTCTCTTCCATTTACAACGATCTATAAACATTGAAATTATCCAGCCGCCATCTTACAAACAGGTTGCTGATAGTGCTGTGCAATCAGCTGTCCTCGCTGTTCAGAATGTCGATCCTGAACTGACTGCACTAGCTCTCTCTCAAGCAAAGACTCTCTTAGAAACTAATGGTGACAATGCTTTGGCATCTGCTCTTGCGTTGATAGCTAATCTTCGACTTAAAAAAGATATGGAGACACCAGTTTATAGAGAGAGGAGTTTTTATGGTGATAAAAGAAGTTTTGGTGAGAAAAGGGGTTATAATGAGAAAAGAAGATTTGGTGAGAAAAGAGGTTTTGGTGAGAAACGATTTTATGGAGAGAAAAGAGCTAAACAAGATTTTCAGTTTAACCGTTCAAGACCTCCATATAGATATTGATATGTGAGACTAAACACTGTACAATCATGTTAGATATGTTATGTAGTATTAAATTTATTACACATTATTTTAACCGTGGTCTGTTAATGACAACTAGTTCAATAATTTAATAAAATTCTAAATAAACAATTATAAACTCAATTATGAACTATGATTCTCACAGTCTGATTTGTATTCGTGTATATTTCTGTCCAGTAATAGTTCCTCCATACAGTCCATTACCACATGATCATAATTAATAAAATATTTATTAAAAAACCACCACTCCTTTTCTTTAGAAGCTTTCGATAGTCTTGGTAAGTCTCCTGCACTAACAATACATATATCATGAACAACTTTCAAATTGACACACAGCTTATGGTTTTTCAAGATATCATGTGACCATTCTCTGTGGGCAAGCTCTTCATTCAGAAGTTTCTTATTTTTAAGTGTTGCAAATCCTCCAGGAGCAGTTGGAAAATGATTAACTGTTGAGAAGAAAAATTCAACAGCAGAATGAACATCTTTTAACCAATCTGCTAATGCGATAGCATGTTCATCTTTGAAAATAAACTCAACAAACATTCTACTCAATGCACTATTTGCTGAAGCTCCACTTTTGTACAGTTGTATATTGTAAGGTACTGGGTCCAGTTTCTCCTTGCTAAGTTTTACCCACGTACCATCACGAATAGACAATACTTTATAAGTAATCCAATTACGAAGTTGTGAGTTGGATGTACTGACATCAACACCTTTTGGAATGAAATTCGATCCATTGAATAGTTTCAAACCATCAACCATTTCCTTGTTTGTGACTAGTGGAAGCTCTGTAGAGTGCAGAGTTATCACATATTCCCATTTCAGATTAGACTCAACCAAGTCTTTCAAACAACTAAAATGACCATACAAGATGGTTGCTGTAGCATACGTAATCTCCACAGGCTGTTCAGCTATTATTATGTTTGGAAAACATGAAGCAAATCTTTGTATCTCCTTTGTCCACCATTCTGGTGATTTTTTATCAATGTGAATGCAATATACATTTTGTGGTCTATATAAGAACTTCAACAGTCTCAGATATTGTTGTATACGACCTTCTTTGTAAAATATAAGCATCTCAAATGCAATTGGAAAATTTGATTCTGATGGTGATGAGTAAAAACCTGTCACAAAATCCTGAACTGTTTTAGAACAATTTTTGAAGTCCTCAAAATATTCAGAATCGGAAATACTATTATGCCAATTCTTCACTATACTTTTAACTCTTTTTTGTTCGTGTAAATCTCCTGCTCTCAACTTATTACATGAAACATCTATATGTGGTGTGTGATGAGTCACCCATTTTCTGTTCATAAAACCTGTTTTTTGAACCTGTTTACATGCATCAACACTTGAAACTGATCCCAGAGTGGGTGTTAATGTGAAAGACTCCCCAACTTCCAGTTTAGGATCTCCATGTTTCTCTTTCTCTTCAATCTCACTATCATTTTTAGGTCTAACAGTATCACTTACTGCATCAGTCGTGACAAATCCAAATGTAGTGTTTTTAATATAAGGGATCAATTTATTTGCACCAGAAACTTCGCCTAAACCTTCAGACGTATCACGTTCTGAGTGCTTGTAGGTTTTAGTAAATACTTGTACACGTGTTATGTACAGACACCATACCATCAGAGACACCACACACAAGATAATACACACTGCAAACGTTCTTTTGATGGTCATATTTACACACTCCTCCAACTTCACTTAGGTCAGTTCAATTAATAATGATTGCGTCATTATTGGTAACTATGTATATGTTATAGTTATAAAATGGGCGTACGGTTTATAACAGAATTCTAAGCCCTAGCAACGAGGGCGGCACGCCCGAGTGCGCGGGCTTAGAATTCTGTTATAAACCGTACGCCCATTTTATAACTGTTTTCTAGCCACCCACTTCAATTCAAACACTCGCCTTGCTACCTTCCAGCAACTAACGAAGGATAATGTTGATATGTATGACGTTCTTAGAAGTTCTTCTATACATTCAAACAAGTTAAAAGTCTGTACTGTTAAAAATACGGAAGTTATGAAGCTTAGCCAGAGTGTGGGCGTAGCTCGGGACGTTTCATACATTCGCCTTGCTGTTCTTCTGCAACTAACGAAGCATGAATTTCACATCTGTAGCTTTCTTAACACTTCAACTCACCAGTAAAAGTAATTACAATCTTGAATCTTGTAAAATGCAAGAGTTATCGAGCTAAGAAGTTAAGAACAGTTGTTTCTGCAACGCCCCGCCCACACAATTTTCTAATTTACGCATGCGCTATACTATTACCTTGGTTACAGCGTCTGCGAAAGTCAGCGAAACTGGGAAGTTATAAACCGGTCTATAACTTCCTTATAGTTGAAATATAACACATAGCAACAACATAGTAACAGGCTAGAAATAATATATATAGCCAATTAAAGGGGAGGAGTGTGTATTCTGTATGGAGAAAGCACATGCTAAAAAGTACATTATCAACTTTGCCATACACAGTTAAATATGGCATACTTAACTGTGAAAAAATGACACATGGTGATGGATGGAGGCATTTGCCAATGGATACCTGGAGTGGCTTATGAAAACATACCTATAACCAATTATAAATCAGGTTTTAATGAATCTAAGGTGAAGTCTCAGAAAATACTCAGTTTTGAAAACTTTAAGGTCAATCTACAAAAGTTTCTTAAAGTGAGGGAGACTTCACATCTTACATTCATTAAACTGATGGAATTGGTGGCAGATAGGTACATTAACATTTTGCTAAATGAATGATTAACTATCCATTGGCAAATATATATTATATGTATATGTATAGTGTTATTTTGATTAGGGTTATAATTTATTTTAAGTTTTCAAATGCAAAGCCTAGTTTTTAATTGTATAATTACCGGGTATAGTAAGTAAGTATAATTATAAAAGACATGAATTAAAATTGCTTTGTTTTGTGGTATACACAAAGAAATTGTATGATGTATATATGTATTCTTCATTGCGTTAGATTACAAATAAATTCATTGTCAGAGATATTACCATAAAGATGGTATGTTGGTACATGTGAGGTGAAACCACTGGCATCACTGCTCACATACAACCCAAACAGCACTGTCATCATCTTCATCTAAATACTCTTCACAACAGGTCGGAGAACTATATTCTGTTGTTGTAACTGAATTTGTTTTGCCATTTTCTTTTTTTGCTTTACCTATTCTTTCTTATGCTCAAGTCTTTCTCTTTCTATTTTCTCTTCCTCTCTTTTCTGAATCGTTCTTTTTCACTGTAAAAATTGGTTAGTATAGTTGCAAGGAATAGTCAATGTAGTTTGTCATACAGGTTGTTGTGACTATCATGAGTTTCAGTCAATTATCATAAAGGATATAGTGGCCATGGCTACATGCATGTATGTTTCTATAACATAATGTGCACCAAGTATTGGAAGGTATAAATTAAATTATGTGTTTGCAGGTTTACAAAACTTAAGATACAATTACATGTACTTCAGTATAAATTATACTAAATCTTTGACATGAAATAGACAGCACCCTAAAATTAAAGTGATTCAACTATAATTGAATATAATTTGTACAAAGTATCTCTGGTTATAAGATGTATGTATTCCTAACAACCAACTAATTGTTAAATCCTTGCAAATGTACTAACCATTAAATTAGTTATTTTAACTTTTTTTTGGCAGTGTATGGCCAAAACTGCCAGATACAATCATTTTAAGTAAGTAAATTCTTGGTATGAAACTATGAGTAGACAGCACCCTAAAATTATACTACTTCAACTAATTGATTATAATTAGTACAAGGTATTAGCATGTGAGAATCCATAACAATTTGAAAAGCTGACTAATTGTTAAATCCTTGTAACTGTACTAACCAATAAAAAAGTTATTTTAACAATTTTGTTTTTGCAGTGTTCCTTTTGCTTTTTCTTAATCTCTCTCTACTCTCCTTCTTTCTTTGTTTTCTTCTTCTATCTTTTTTAGCCCGTTTCTTTTCTAATATTTGTATCATTTCCTCACCTGACAAGTGCTTCAAAAAATTTGCTATGCCTCTGTTTCCCGTCTTTGGCTCTTTGCTAATATGTAGAAGATTGCTATTCTGTGTCCGGGCCATTCTTGTAACCGGACATGCTGGTATTGAAGTGTTTTTGAAGGTTGAGGCTGGCTATTGGTGATGTGCAAGCTGGGCTGGTTGTTCTTTACCTTTTGCCATGCAATATAATTATAAAGAATCATTTTGCCTTTTTCTTGTCTCTGTAAAAACGATTGCTTCATATCAGTATCCATTACTTTTTGCATTTGTCTGTCCGTATCCTATTTCACTCATCTTCATTGTCCACTTTACTATCTCTTCCTCTTCTTCCTTGGTAAGGACTGTAAAGGTGGACCTGGTTTAATTTTGCACGAGATTGAACATTTCCTATTAAAAGATGGAGAACATGTTTTATCAAAATTTGGCGAAAAGGCAAAGCAAAATTGAAACGAAAAATTACATGCAGAATAAAAAAAAAAGTAAAATCACTTATTAACCCTTTAGGTACAAGTAGTCAAGTACACAGGCCTACTTCTTGCATTGTTTCTTGTTATCGTAGTCAATGTCACAATGGCTTGGCGATCTCATGGTCGTGATAACAATGATCTGGTGTCCAAATTGAAAGGTAATTGATCTACTGCCTTGTATGCTGCATGTGGACCATGTTAAAACCTCTGCAGTCAAGGGTGTTGGCTTACTTGACTATACACTAATACTAGTAAATTATAATAATAGTTACAAGTCATTACATGTGTCTTTCTACTGCAGGTAATAATGTGATAAAGTCTGATAGAGTAGAGCAAGCCATGAGATCAGTTGATCGTGGTAACTATTGTCCCACTAACCCTTATAATGATTCACCTCAGCGAATAGAATATCAAACAACTATAAGTGCACCACACATGGTGAGATATAACATAATATATGTTAAGGCCTGTTATCGTTTTTAAACCATCCCAGCCCAATTCTGAGACGGCCAGGCCTGATTTTAAATGTAGCTGTGTAGACTGGATTTAAAATAATTTGAAAACTACACTTTTTAGTTATAGGGTGACTAGATCCTATTCCAAAGTTTCATTGGAAGAAAACTGTTCCACACAATGCTTTGGCTTTAAAGGTTATAAAGACACATGTATGTTTTTTGGCTTTATAGGCTGTAAGCAAAATGTTGTGTGCATTTGAAAACTTAAAATAAATGTGTAAATATTGTCAATGAGCTGACTGCCCAACGTTTTGACTTATTTTCACCACTTTTTGTCCTGCTCCCCAGGCTATGTACTTTGTTCAGTTTTATTTTACCAAACATTCAATAGATTTATCGGACAATTCTTATAAGACTAACTATTTCCATATCATGGGCCACTAGCAAATACAGAGCAGTTTTTTTCTTTTTTATTGAAACTGTGGAAGATGATTCAGTCACCCTAACTACATGTGTAATTATGTTGTTGTTAAAGAAGTTTCATAACAAATAGATTTTATTATAGGTAATTTTCGAACCAATTAGCAAAAGAATGTTAATTGCGCTTTAAACGGCATCACTTTTATCACTCTCATTAATTGTATAAAACCATCAATCATCATCATTTGTGCCAAATAATTGTATTGGAGTTTTCTTTTTTTTATATGTATGTCTAAACATGAAATCAACATTAGAACTTTATGATACTTATAATTTTATTTTTGTTTGTTATTTACCTTATTTCTCTCTCGTTTACAAATAAAAGCACGCACATGCATTAGGAGTTATGGAGAAAAAATTAGTGGAAGGTGCTAGAGCTCTTGATGTTGGGGTGGGGAGTGGATATCTGACAGCTTGCATGGCCATTATGGTATGTGTTGATTATAAAATATAGACATTTAAATATTAGTGGAAGGTGCTAGAGCACTTGATGTTGGGGTAGGGAGTGGATATCTGACAGCTTGCATGGCCATTATGGTATGTGTTGATTATAAAATAAAGACATTTAAAAATTAGTGGAAGGTGCTAGAGCTCTTGATGTTGGGGTAGGGAGTGGATATCTGACAGCTTGCATGGCCATTATGGTATGTGTTGATTATAAAATATAGACATTTAAATATTAGTGGAAGGTGCTAGAGCACTTGATGTTGGGGTAGGGAGTGGATATCTGACAGCTTGCATGGCCATTATGGTATGTGTTGATTATAAAATAAAGACATTTTCTGCTTAAAAGTACTATTTAATGATGTTGAGCGATGAATAGTCGTCATAGTTAAAGTCTGTCTATATTCATGATGACCTCAAGATCAGTATGCAATGAGATTCTATGTAATATAGTGTGTAGTTTAATACATGATTATACTGTAACTCAATAATGAAGCAATGGATTGAAATTTCACATACACAAAAAAGAATGGGAAGATTAATACGAAAATAGTGTAGGTAAACTTCTTGGTGAATGTGAATACATTTAGTAGCTTTTGAAGGTTTTGGGTTCATCTGGGGTTATAATGTATATATATAGCAATATTTTTTTTTAATTTTTTGGCTGGATTTGCAAAAGAAGACTTTTTCCCAGAAAATAATTTTGATCAAAATCTTAACTTTAAAACAATTGCAAATTTTTTTTTAGGAAGTTAATGAAATGTGGCATCCAAAGACACCATTAAGCTTCTATATGTCAAATTGTGTTGCATGTACAAATGGCAGAATAGTTAAAAGTAAGTGTTGATCAAGATAATTTTGCGAAAAAGGTTCCTTTTTGCAAATCCGTGACCAAATTTGAATCTTCACATAATTGAAATTCATATTATAGAATTTTTTTCCCATATCCTACCATCTCAGACTGGTGTTACAGGATTTACTGTAGGCATTGATCACATAAAGGAACTGAACGATCAAGCCATCATCAACATAAAGAAGGGCAACAAAGACTTGTGGGAAAGCGGACGGGTCAGGCTAGTAGGTAAATATTAGATTAGATTAGATTCTTCATGGAATGATGTCACATGATAATTAAATAACATAGGCTCAAACCTTTGTTTGTTTGGTGTGCCTTCGAAGCTACATTTGTCCCTTCGAAGCATCACTACCACACTCACTTTTGCACTTGTGCACTTGTATTATACAAACATGTAGTTAATATTGTGGGTGTGTTTCAGAATAGTTGTTTCTAATTTCTCAGTCTAATAATCCTGATGCTAAATCCAACTTATTCAAGTAGAAGTGCGACAGGAACAAGACTAGTACATAATAATCCAGTTTTGGAGGCTTTCTATACCCAACTAAAGCAATAGCAACATTGATAAAAAAACACTTTTGAATCTTCGAACATTATTTGCTGACAAAGCTTTGTTTTCCAACCTTCGTCTTAGCCCTAGTATATAGGTAGTTAAAAGTTTATTTAGCCAGGGAAGGTCTCAACAGCAAAAATACTGCTCTGGCTGTGACCTCTGGTAAATAAATAAACGAGTGCAAGCAGTGGTATAGAAATGGCTAGTCATGTACGGCATTGTCTGATACATGTAGTGAATGTGGTATGGAAATGGCTAGTCATGTACGGCATTGTCTGATACATGTAGTGAATGTGGTATGGAAATGGCTAGTCATGTACGGCATTGTCTGATACATGTAGTGAATGTGGTATGGAAATGGCTAGTCATGTACGGCATTGTTTGATACATGTAGTGAATGTGGTATAGAAATGGCTAGTCATGTACGGCATTGTCTGATAAATCTAGTGAGTGGTAAATTGAACTGTATACAAAGTATGTGGGGAGCAGGACAAAAGATTATCTGCAGTTGGCTCAATATTTTCACACCCCTGATTATGAGAGGGTATAAGAAACAAAAAGATGAAACAAAGGATTATATACTTGACTTGCTCACTCTCAATGATTATTACATTGTGTTATTTTTCTTTACAGATGGTGATGGAAGATTGGGTTATTCTGCATTGGCTCCATATGATGTTATTCATGTTGGAGCAGCTGCTGAGAAAGTACCACAAGCTGTGAGTACACTGTATATTTGATTCATGTTTTTGAAATGATCATTATAACACTTCAGTTTTAACTATTAATGGTCTCTTGCACTAACTAAACCATACATGTTGTGTAGTTATAGAAACAATACTATCATACATGATCTCCGCTACAGCAATACTTCAGACAAAAACAACAGTAATTAATAAATGTAAAGAGCTAGACAAATTTGTTGGGAGATCACAAACTGAGTAACAACTTATACTCCTGCACTAAGGTTATAATTCGAGATTCTAAAACTGTTTTGTAACCTCCTAGGAACATGTACATGTATTTATGCAACTCAGAAACAATATGACTATTCAACTTATAGCTCAGTAACTTTGATGACAATAACACAACTATAGTCCTTTACACTTTGATAATTGTAGACGCATTTGTCCTGTTTGCCTTTGTCTACCACACTGTATTGCTGTATAAGGTTATATGTACAATGTTGTGTTTATTTAAATGATACTGGTACATTGGATATGAAACCGCACTGTAAAATATTTTATGAGAATGTCATCATAGATTGACCACAGTACTATATATAATAGTACTGTGGTCAATCTATCATAACATTCTAGTACTACTATTATGTTTCTAGTACATACCACTTTTATATACCTGCACAACATAATGACAGGAAATAATAGTAGGGTTCTCTAAACAGATCAGTACTCAGCTCCATCTCGTATTGTTTCTATTTCCATGTACTAATGCTTTAATAATGTGAAATAAATTACGTACAAGTTGATATTAACATTGTATTAATACTATTATTCAATCAGTATAATTATAACTCATTGATTATACATGTATAACAATCTAGAATCTATGCATTTTGTTTGGGTTTTTGGTGGTGGTGGTGGTGGTGGTGCTGCATTACCATTCCAGCTCTGGAATTCAACCTGCACCACCATGGCTCAACACAAGCTTTACACTATTGTAAATACATAAATAAACTCCACACATTGTACTAGAGACAGATTCATCAAACACTATGGAGCTTGTGAATAGTTACAAAAATCTGAAAATATAAATAAAACATTATACATCTATCACTAATTGCTGACATCTGGCAAGAACACTGCTCAGTTTCCCTCTAAACGCAAATTCTTTGTTCATCAAATCTTTTTTTCAAATCTTTTAGCTTTTTGATCAGTTGAAACCTGGAGGGCGTCTAATCATCCCTGTTGGCCCTAAAGGTGGGAACCAGCAGCTTGAACAGCATGATAAAGGACTGAATGGAGTCATTCAAAAAACAGTATTAATGGGTGTCATATATGTACCACTCACTGATGTAGACAAGCAAGTACCATGTAAGATATTATTGTTTGTGTAGATTACATATTTAGGTACATGTTGTACTTGGATATACACTCATACTACATAGATGTGTAAAGTAAATCCAATTTTGAAACATTTCATTTGAGTATTCTAATTTTTCTAGTGTTAGTCATTTAAATTGAAGTTGAAAAATAGATTTTGTTTCCAACAGATTTTAACAAGATTTACAGAATAAATATCCTTATGATTGCTTTGTGATGACCCATAATCTTAATGATGACTTTCTCATGTTTGATGTATCATAGTTACTTGTTTTCCTTTTCTTCTTACTTGTTAACTAGTGATGTGCGATACGTATCGATATATCGAAATATCGATATTTTCATTGAATATCATGATACAATATTAGCTATTGGGTGTATAGATACACTGGAACGGACAGTTTAGTAAACATGGTTTTTCTAATTTGTCTAATTTGATAAAAGTAATTATAAAAAGCTAGTGCGCATAACTTTCATTGATTTCTTTTACCATTTCTTGATAAATACATCCTTATAGGACATTTATTTACATTTTATAAGTGTTTCAATATTATTTCAAATATCGTGATACTGTATCGTATTGTGATATTTTTGACAGCGATATGCAATACTATTATTTAGTTGTATTGCATATCCCTATTGTTAACAGTTCTTATATAAGTTTTGCAATGCATTTCAGCTACAACAGCTATTGATTGTAGTTTCCACAAGCTGATTTCATCCTGCTGGTCTGGTATAGCTCTAGTGTGTGTTCACTTATGTACATGCCTAATTAATTTACTGAACCCTCAAGGATGACATAACGTCCTTAACAATGTGTATGTGACACTAACATAATTACATTAACTCGTGGAAACCGATCATAGGAATGTTAATCATGTTATAATACAGAATGCTTGAATTTCAATTAAGAACTTCATGGCTAACAAGATGTATCCCTCTGCAGTGACTGTCAATCATTGCTGATTGCAGTAGTGGTTCTACCTTTCTGTGTACTCTAAAATCTGGGGCCTAAAGAAGTATAACTCCATTCTGAATACACAGATCTTTGGCTCTGTCTTGGTGTTGCAGGCACCAAATGTGATTACATTTCTGTGGTTTAATTAATTAATTAATTATTAATTAATCAATTAGTCCTCTTTTAGTCTCATCAGTTCCTAGCAGTCTCTTTAGTAACACAGTTCATGTTAAGGTTATTGCTGACACTCAACAAACTAGTCTGGCAAGCAGACCTTTCACCTCCGCTTTTACATTGGGACAGCAGAGGCAAAAGGTCTGCTCACCAGACTATCAACAAACTTATTCTTTTTCTTACTAGTTAAAAAGTCTTATGTTTCTCTATTGATATTAGTATTACATGTAGTTGCAGTTTTACAAAGTACTTTTGTTTTACAGAATTTTCCTTTGTAGCTTGACTGTATTCTTTCATGTGCCACGCCCATTCATTAAACCCCTGGAATCGTCACTTCTTTACTACATATACAACATATGTGATCATAACATAAGAATATATATAATATATATATATATATATATATATATATATATATATATATTAACCCATCAGAAAGCAATCATAAGGATGGCCCTGTAGGCCACAAAAATATTCAGAAATTCAGGAACATGTAAGAGATAGTTAATCACTTGTTATGCAAGAAGATGATTGATTTTAATTACTTAATATCTGTGCCAGAAGGTTTAAAGTATATTTGAATGTACAGTACAGTTTCTTTAAAAGATCTGTTTAATGCCATGCTACAAACAAACCACCAATCAACCCTTTCACATTTAAAAATTTATGATTATGTATATCATTCACTCTAGCATATCCTAAACAGAAAGAGGGTCGACAAGTAATTAGGCAGTGTCAGAACCAGCCTCCTAAACAGTCATTTCAGGAAGGAACAAAAACATTGCGTTCCATGCAGCAACTACCGTTGAAAGCAGATAATACCAAAGATACCAATCAGCAGCAATTATTCGAGCTCCAAAAGGCTAATCGTGAACTCAATCGAAGCCTTGAAGAATCCAGAAAGAGTAATGAGGAATTGAAACAGGCAAACCAGATACAAGAAAAAATAATTACCAGATTCCAAGACGCTGATCAGAATCAGCAGCAACAAATACAGGAGCTTCAGAAATTAAACCGTGAGCTCAACAAGAATATTGAAGTACTGCAACGCAACAATGAAGAGCAAAAAACAGTTAATCAGATGCAAAAACAAGCAATAGAGCAGCATGTGACCAATGAACGACAATTGCAAGTGCTTCAAAAAGCCAACAATGAGCTTAACCAACTTCTTGAAGAATTACTTTGCAAAAATCAGGAACTTGAAAAGGCTAAACGGACCGGAGAAACAAATGCCAGACTCCAAGAAGCTAAACAACGTGAGATCGAAGAGCTTGAAAGAATAAATTCTGAGCTCAACCAAAATATAGAGGAAATCAGACGTGAAAATGAGGAGTTACAGAGGATTAAACGGCAGCTGCAACAACAGATTCTTCTTCAGACGCAATCTAAAAATCCACACTGGATCATTAAAAGAGAAGAAGTTGAAATAACTCAGGAGAGCATTGGTAAAGGTGGATGGGGAGAAGTGAAGGTTGCTATCTTCCGAGGAACCAGGGTTGCAGCAAAGTGTCTGCATGAGATTATTGTATCAGATTACAATATGTCTATTTTCTCAAGGGAGATGGATATTTCCTCTCGTATACGTCACCCTAACCTTCTTCAATTCATTGGATCCATAATTACTGGAAATCTAACATTAATATTAGAGCTTATGCCTACCAGCCTTCGTAAGGAACTGGAGAAGAGTCCCATAACACGTACCCAGGTCCTCAGCATTGCTCGTGATGTAGCATCTGCATTGAACTACCTCCACCTCTGGCAGCCACACCCCATTATTCATAGAGATGTCAGCAGTGCAAATGTTCTTCTTGAGCCTTCTGGTAGTGGGCGATGGAAAGCTAAAGTCTCAGATTATGGATCTGCAAATGTCCTTACTCAGGTCAAAACTGTAGCTCCTGGTAATCCAGCATATTCAGCCCCCGAGGCCTTGAATCCTAATCTCCATTCACCAGCAATGGATGTCTATAGTTTTGGTGTCCTATTCATGGAGATGATACTTCGTCGTCAACCACCTGCAAATGATGTTGAGAGAGAGGCAATGGTTGAAGAGGTCAAGTGGCTCACTTTTAAACCCATCGTACAGCATTGTATTAAGCATGATAGTAAGTCACGTCCAACAATGGGAGAACTGCTTCAAAACCTTATTTCAATGTAATTAGTTAAAATGGATTTTGTACACTTGATGTAAAATCTACATTATTTTCCCCTTTTGAAACTTTTATAGAAGACATTGTTACATATAGTATACAAACATGAACCATCATATTATTTTTTAGAAGGTTCTATATAACTGCTGGTAAAAGGGAGGAACATCGATATATCCATTAATATTGTAGTATCCCCCTAAAAAAAAAAAAATTGACTATATGGGAAGGCCATTTTATCATTGTGACAATGCCAATATGATTTTAAATGAATTCGCATTGAATTGCTTGAAGTGGTAATTAGCATATTCACTTATACATTTTGATTACTGTAGTGTTTTAGGTTGCTTGTGGTTCTGAAATTTGAAAACCAGACATTCTATATAATTGATTTGTATGACTGAAATGCAGTATCAATTCATGGAGTACATAGACATTTGTCTTTATAGCGAAATTATCAGTTATACTTATGTTACAATCTGCACATCACTAAAGTCTGTTCACATTCACAATGACCTCAAAATTAGACCTTATATGTAATTTAGTGTATAATTTAGTTAATACATGATTATGTTGTAACTCAATAACAAAGCAATGCATTGAAATTTGACTTTTAAAAAATGGGAAGGATGATTATACGAAAATGGTGAAAGTAAAAACATTGTTGGTCATTCAGAACTAAAGTTGTAAACATGTTTCTGAGGTCATGGTGAACATGAATGACCTTTAGGTTTAGTCTCACATGACAGCTAGGTTTGAATTTTGAAGTCAATTTGAGTTACCATGCAAGTCATGAACACCAAGATTTCCCATGTTATTATTAATTTTATCTTAATATTTTACCCTGAATCTGCCAATAGCTACATGGATGGAGCACTAGTACCGGAGTTTCTAGTTTCCTCAGTTCAGTCGGTGTCAGAGACACACAAAAAAATAGATTATATATAGTCACTCACAAAGTTTGCCATTTACATGAGCTTATTTACTAATTATTTACATGAGCTTATTTACTAATTATAAATTGTCCATGGTTAGTACATTTCTGTTACAAGAGCTATCTTGGCATTTAAATATTTCAGCCAAATTGTCTGTACCAATGTGCAGAACCGGGCCTTGCCACAAATACGCAATGCATCACTGTACAAACAAATTGTTAAAATAACTAATCAAATGATGGTTGTTTCTTCATATAAGAAGTCACGAAATTATGTTACATTTATATAGTCTCATATGGTATAGGAATGTTAGGTGCACTGACATTGTTAGGGTTATAGGATGTTTTTGTTCTTGCTGGAGGTATAAGTATTATACTGCTACTATACTATCCTTATATGAAGTAATGACCGGAAGTTATATGTGTGGTCATGATGTTGATGCTATAACATTCACTGAAATCCTATTTTGCTAAATTCCTCATAACTATAATATTTCATGTTTCATTATATAAATTATGAATTTTACAAAAAATTTCAAACATTTCATTTTGTAGACAGTTAACCTACTTAGTCGTAGTGTGCTCATCACAACTGTGAAATGTAATTAATAGTACTAGTGTGGCCCATGGTACACCCTGGATGTAAATTCAACTGCTGAAAATATGCACTCACATGCAAATGATAAGATATCCAATGTAAAGATGTGGACCATGCTGCGAATATTATGTTATTATTATGGGAATCAATTCCAAACAAATCTTCGAGGGATGGAGTCTGTTTCTTAGCTTTTGTTTCCTCAGTTGATTATGTATGATTGATTGCATGAATATACCCTGTGGACAACAGAAAAACAGACAGTATAAGTTGTTGTCATTTTCTCTGGCTTCTGTTTACTACACTGATAACCAGGGTAAGAGCTGTCAAATATCAACAGTTAAATTATATAACAAATTATGGTAACTTCAGTTGCACCCAATCAAGGGGTTGGTATCTGCTTTCATTATAGTCCATTATTCCATTCCTTAGTTATTTCTACTAGTTGCAAATTATTCTTTTTTAGTATCTAACTCTGCTTCCCAAAAAGGCAAATAATTTCATGCAACCATCATTCCCGGAAAAACACTAGTATTTATAATTACATAGTCGCAAAGCAATTCTATTTCATACAACCATATAACTTTCCCAGAAAGGCGCAAATAATTATAATTATAGTTGCAAAAGTGATTCTATTTCATGTAATCATACAACTTTGTTTCCCTGAAAGACACACGAGTGATTATAACTTGATATTATATAAACTTGTGAAAGCTATTCCAATGCTGTTTACACTTTGCAAGAAATAAAATACATTTTGTGTTGATAATCATGTATCCAAGATTCCTTATTGATTCACTATGCAAAGTACTGTAGTATCCACTATTCAGTTAAAATAACCAACTACTTTTTGGTGTTAACCTTTGCAACATTGACACGTGTGAACCTTCAATACTTCTGCTTGTTTTTGTTTTCTGATGAAGCTGCGGTAGATTTCAGCATATTGTTTTCAAGTTCTCAGTTTCAACAACTTTGATCAGTCATCGATGGTACACCAAAACTGCACTTCCACCAATAAAAAACACTTAATTATTATAAGACTCGGATGACTTGCATGGGAAGTAAAAGTTTTGTTTCTTGTTTCACAGCCACATAGTACATTAACCTCAAATCAACATGAATTTGACATCACTGTGTGAATTCCCTGAGATCTCCCTACTTGAAGTGGATCTCACATTGACAAGACAGCCTAGAAGCAGAAGTATGATAGACGTTACATTCACTTTTTTTTATAATTTTTGCAACAAAATCATTGCACATCATCATATGAGTTTCAAAGTTCCCTTAGTTAAAATCAATGCTGATTTGTGTTAGCAGATATTTAAAAGCACTGATTTGACTAGTATATAAACCAAAGAAAACAAAATTTAAATGCACAAATTACACATTAGGTACAGCCTGTAGTAAACTACTGAGAATTTTATCTATGGAGTACATAAGAATTGTAAGTACAAATTCATGTGTATATGTAGTTATGCGACACATGTGAGTAGTTTATGAAGAAATTCAATAAACAAGAATTTGTTATTCATACATTTCTCTCTTACTATACTCACACACATCAAATATACTAATCTAGTTTATATGGTACCAGGAAAATCTATTTGTGAATTATGGTTTACACCCACACACATATACGTACATGTACATGCATAAATGTTGATAATATTTATTTGGTTGGTATACAGTGGAAGGAAAAGGATGATAATTAAATAAGCATAACATTATGTCATTCGTTAACCTTTCAAGCACTCTTACAAAACATATATGAGCTCAATATGTATCTTGTAAATATTGATTTAACCTAGTTTTTATACAGAGGAAGGAAAAGGACAATATTGACAATATGTCATTCGTTAACCATTAAATCACTCATACAAAATTAATATTGAGCGAATGTTTCTTGTTAGTCTTAAATCATAAGATTCATTTCATTCCCCCAAACAATCAATAGAAGGAAAGAGTATAATAATATTATATAAATAATAATTATAATTATCCCCATTTCAATAATCTACAACAGCTATAATATAGTGATTGAATAACTTATAGTGCATGTGATTTCGAACCTTTTGAAAACCAACGAATTATCTTGCATGTATTTTCTCCTCATGGGACATATAAATATATTGCTATTCGTTCTAATTATAAATGGATGTTATATTTCCTGCTGTGTGTATGGTATACTTTCATTATCATTTATGTGTAAGTACAATTGTTAAAACTATACTTATTCTAGACCATGTCACTGCTTTGTAATGCTAGTACTCTTGTGGTATTATTACCTCACTACTATAGTAGTACACTACTACTACTGTTGGTTTTATATTGTAACTAAAGATGCACTCTATGTATAATTATTGTCATACATGGTACAATTATGGCCATTACAAGCAACTATAATAGTCCATCATAGTTATTTACATTATCTAATATATGGTTAAGTAATTTAAGGTAGTTTCAGTTTCATGAATTATTTTTTTTGACAAACTTAATTTCTGAGCTGGTTAAGTAATTTAAGGTAGTTTCAGTTTCATGAATTATTTTTTTTGACAAACTTAATTTCTGAGCTGCAATCAGTTACATCAAATAGGATGTCCTGATTTATATTAATTGCAAATCATGGAATCAACTGATTAACTTGGTGAGTTACATGAATGTACTTGTGAAAACATGTAATTTATAAGAAATGCACAACTTAGAACATTTGTTGTATATCATTCTCCAATATACAAGTTGAGGTACATGTTGCTTGGTCATGTGTACATTGTAACTGAGTCACAATAGATCACATGTAATTAGAATATATTATATGCAGCAGTTGAGTCACATGTACATGTAAGTGAGTCATGTTATATCTTGGATCATAATTGTGATTATAATAACTTTATATTTACAAACACAGATATTAACATCACATTTCTATGCAAAATACAGTGTGTACTAGGGTTGGGTGATATTCTGGTAATATGATAATATTGTGAATCATGGTAAGGTTACCTTGGTCAAAATAGTAAAACTGTATAACCGTGTAAGCATTCACACCCACTCTAATCAAAATTGCTATAATAACCACGTGGTCATAATTAAGCAACCTTTGTGAGTTAGAAAACCAAACACAAAAAGTGTGGACTAACTTTTAGCTGGAAGCAGATGACAAACCTCTTCCACTGCCTGGAAAAGAAGATAAGCCTATGTGTAAAATTATTTAGTTAAATGAGCTTGTTAACTAATTGTACTTGTTAATTGAGTTTAGAATTATTATTCTTTCCGATGATAAACCATGATAATCGTGATAATTGTGATATTTTTTCCAATCACCATGAGATGATTTTCTATTATCGCCCAACCCCCTAGTGTGTACATCCTGTCAGAGACTTGACCTGTTTACTATGTTCCGGAATATCACTTCCAATTAGGAACATAATAATGTACTACAGAATGCAAAACAGGATGTTAATATTCAGTTCACTTGCTCATAATATATTATAGATTGATCACATGTAATGGAATATTACTTTATCAATTGCAGTTGAGTTACATACAACTTAGTGTCATCTTAGAGAATGATGTCATGATATTTATTACCTTCTTTAGAGACATTGCTTTACAAAACATCTTTAGAAACAAAGCATTAATTAACATAATAATAACTATGATTGCTTTCCACAGGATTTAATGTATATAGTATATACCGTAAATCGGGAATATTTCGTCTCTAAAAGATTTCGAATTTTTATTTTTTGTATGTATAAATTTTTATACGTGCGTACGTTATTATTTATGAATACCATTTATTTCCATATACCCGTTAATTTTCGAATTTTTAAATTTCGTACGCATACTGTTATACGAAAATTTTTATAGTACGAAATTTTCCCAAATTACGGTACATGTATAATTATATTTTTGTATCACATTATGCTTTATAATATGTTATTAAGTAGGTTGTGTCATTCTGGGGAGTTTGGTCATTTAATGGGCACGATGTGTAAGTGAACACATCCTCAAACGGCAGCTGACCAGGATGAATTTGGGTAGTGGAAACTGCAATTACTAACTGTTGTAGCTAAAATACATTGCAAAATGTATACAAGAACTGTTAAAAAATATGAAGAATGGAAAATCAAGTAACAATAAAATGTTGTTGGGTTTCAGACATGAAAAAGTCATCAGCAATGACAATTACAAAGCAATAATAGGGATACTTTTATGGCCTGTAGGGCGTTCAAGCCGTACAGACCAGCAGAAAGAAAGCTACATTTAGCTTACGTAGAAACTGGAGATAATAGCTATCTATTCCACCTGAAATATATTTCTAAAGTTCTACAAGATCCTTTAAAAGGTAAGGAGAGCAGATAATCAAAATAATAACTAGAATAGGCTGTTGTGTTTCAGGCATAATAAAATCAGCCACGATTACCGAATACGGGACACCACAAAGCAGTCATAGTGATAATTGTTTCTCTATATATCTTTATTCTCCATATAATTATCTTGTTTACATGAGTCATTGAATCAATAAAGAGAGCATCTCAAAGAAGCTAATATTATGATGTGTACCTTGACTACCTTCCACAGAATCCTGACTATATTATGTTCCTAATTAAATAATCTTTGTGGCTGATCAACAGAATCCGAATTAAACAGGATGAGTTCACTCGTAACACTTAGTTACTATAGGAAGCTGACAAATTATATGACAACATAATGTAGTAACATGACAGTTATTTATATACATGTAATTATATATACAACATATATGTGATGTGACACAAGCAAATATAGTAACTGTACTTCAAAAAACTGCAAGAATGAGAGGAATCTAATGACATTAATCTTGTGGTATATACACATGTAGTAAATGCCAAAATGTTTAATTGCATTTATTATATACCACAAGATCAGTGACGTGTGTGTGTGATGGAATCCACATACATCTTACTATGAAAAGATGTCACTACAGCTTAGCTTTGTTCTCACTAGTTTGACTTTGAGAGGTCTGTGGTATGTGTTCACATATGTGGATCAGTACACAATTAATTTAACACAAGATATAATTAATACTGATTCCTCAACTACTTGATTTTGTATCAATTTCTGGGAATCACCCATCAATATTTGCTCTTAGCTAGTTAGTTATTCATGGTGGGTATTGTCAAGGGAAAAGGGAGTTAAATGACCCTCTCCTGTATATACCACTTGGGATAGACTGAGAAAGAGAGACAGTGAGAACCTTTAGTGCCTTATCAGGTCAATGTACGGTGCTGTTATACTCAAAATGTTTGCAATTTCAAAAACAAGACAGAACATTGAAAGAGAAGGATCTGTGTACTAAACTGTATGCATGGGGTTAAACTTCTCAATATTCAGAGTGCACTGAAAGATGAGACTCTAGTGCCATCAAGAATCAAAGCAATCACAGGGGTAATGTTTCTTAATTCAACCTAAATGAATCATTGTTGCTGACTTTCTTGTTCTGAAACTCAATAACTTATAGTTATTTGAATTTTCATTTTGCTTTGATACCATTGTTTGTTGTAGAATATTGGAATGGAGAAATTAATTTATATTGCTAACCATGGAATTACTGTTGGGGGGAAATGAATAGTACAGTTGAGCTGGTATACTTAGATTCATGATCATATAGCCTGTGTTTACAAGGTTAATCAATAAAGTAATGTCATTGGGTTGTTTCTTCATATAAGAAGTCACGAAATTATGTTATATTTATATAGTCTCATATGGTATAAAAATTATGTTACAGGATGTTATGCTATCATTGCCATGACTACCTTAGAGTTTAATTGGTAGGTCAAACTGACCTTGTTTGGCTTTAGTTCACACACCATAAGGTTATCATAGAGCCACAAGAATGCCAATTAACCTTGTGGTATATGGTGAAATGTTAAGTATGACATATGTCATTCATTATCACTCATATATACAAATTAATTAGCAGAAATGTAAGTATAATATTAATCAGGAAATATTTCATTTCCCCCAATATGTAATTCCAAGTAGAAGGAAAATAGTATGATTATAATATAAACAATACAAAATGATATCATTCATTTCTGTATTCCCATATTCTACAGTGATTGAATAACTGATAATATGAGCATACTAACTGCAATCAATATGTCACTTAATACTTGTTAATTTACAAATAACATTCGGAAGTTAGTAAATAGATTGCCTATTCAAATTTTTTTGTGATATGCGTATGTTTCAGGAAGCAAATGTATCCAAATGAAAATTTCCTGGTAATCATGAGATATAATACCACAGTGGATATTCGTATATTGTTGCAGTATACTTAAGTTTACTTCCTATCAGTAGATTACTGCATATGAGCAAAATATGCATCCAAGTGATTTTGTGTTCTTGATAATGATTGATGGATATCTAACTCAAACTATAGTGTAGAAACTGTAACTAATATATAGCTGTTGTAGCTGAAACATTGTGCTAAAAACTAGGCCAAAGAATGAACATATATATAAGTTGTTGGATTTCAGACATGAGGAACTCATCAGCAATGATTATTGGGTAACACAATTTGTTAAGGAAATTATGAATTATATAACTATGATTACAGGAGCGGTCATTAATTCATAAAGTGGGGGTATTGGCGGCAATTAAGCAATAAAGCACCAATTCTATATAGAAAGTAATCTGTAACTGTATGTATAGGCACACCACTATTATTAGTCTTTATACCACCATCAAAAGTTATTTTGAAACATGTTTGCTTTGCTCTCTTTGAAGGTAACAATCATCAAAACTGTACTATACTTAAATTATTCGTGCAGTCTATACTTAAATACTCATGCAGTGTTATTACAATATACTTAATTACTCATGCAATGTATACTTAATAACTCATCCAATGTTATTATAATAATTATACTTAAATTATTCGTGCTTAAATACTCATGCAGTGTTATTATACTATACTTAATAACTCATGCAGTCTATACTTAATAACTCATGCAGTGTTATTATACTATACTTAATAACTCATGCAGTGTTATTATACTATACTTAATAACTCATGCAAAAATTTTGTGCTTAATCAATTATCCATGAACATGTGGTCAATTAATGTCCACTTAAACGTATTACCCCAGATGCTGTGCCACACCTACCAAAGATTAACGGAGGAAAGGTGAGATTTTCATTCACAAATTTTTTGGGATTCTTTGTACTCAAGTCTCAAGAGTCATGATAACTGACTTTTATTTCAATTTTTTTTTGAAATAGAAAATTGAGGCAAGTATATTTTTCAAGGTTCTATACTGACAGCCCCACCACACCCCCCTCCCCATCCTCCACAGTTCCTATGCCTATGCAAAACATTGCAAAATAAGTTTTAAAACTTTTCAAAACTCTGTGTACGGCCCTGAAAAGCTATATGCTGTAGACTATTACGCTGCCATAGAGTGCACATGACTACAGAACCAAAGTGATTACAAATACATCTATTAATTAATTATAACACAATTTTATTGCTAATTGATACGCTTCATGCAACACTCACCCCATTATACTGACATTACACTCGATCTCTTACGCTTTAAATTACAGATATCACATTTGCATAGTTCACTATCGTCACAATCTTCTACATTACTTCCAGATACGACTAACGTCCTCATCCCCTATTGTAATTACTTAATTAAAGGTCGTCGCGTAACGTTTTCGTAGTTCCCGCAGAGGTGCATGTATAAAAAGGAGTTGACCATGCGCATGTTGTGTACTGTGTTTGCTCTCTGCAGCTGTAAGTTTAGAAAATATTTTCAGTCTGCATCATAGACAGAGAGAGAGGAGTATCTCAAACAAACTTGAATGGTGAGTATAGTTAGCATGCATATTGCATATTGCATATTGCAGTATGAAAATAATATATAATTATATATAATTATTATAATATAATAATTATAATAATAATGCATAATATTATAATTATAATATAGAAAGTCCTCAATTATAGCTTTGATATTATAGTGCATAAACGAATAAACAATTTCTCTAACAATTTACCATCCTTGGAGTTCCAACTGATTAGTATTATATACAGATTTAAAAGTTGTATAAAGCAAAATTTGATCATAATTACAATTATTGTAATTATATATACAGGTGTATATGTAATATATATATAGTATGCCAATAGGTCCTATATACAAAATATAGGAGCTGAGTTTGTGTCCGAGGATGTGATGTAGCCTGAGAGGGCTATATCACATCCAAGGACACAAAACAAGGGTCCTATATTCAGTATATAGGACCTATTGGCATGCTATATACAATATATTGTATATATGATGGCGACATCTGCTGCATAGTGTGCACATGGAAGGAATATATAGGACTCACCACATCAAAGGGATGATGTCACCATCATACTATTTATAATTATATATATATATAAATTATATATATATATATATATATACTTTCTTTTTTCTTTCATGTGTAGATGGATTTCCTTCATATTTTTCTCGTGCTGTATCTTTGGATACCAATAAGTTCAGCTCAAGGTTAATATTTAGATTGATCATAAAATTACACTCTCAATTATGACTATAACACTTATGATGTTTACAAATTTAGTATGCATGTGTTGTATATAATTACAATTTACTCCAGATTCTTGCATCGCTGCTGGTTTTGAGGAATGTTGTGATTCTAACTGTGATAGCAACCCTTCAAAATGCTACTGTGATCAGATATGCTATCAGTTAAATGATTGCTGCTTAGATATCACACAAATCTGTTCACGTAAGCAAATATAAAATAATTTCATAAGAATTCATGTTTTGTATGTTTTAATGATTCTGCTGTCTGGGTTTGCCAGTACTTTCTTGCAGACCTCGTGTTACTATATTTTATATAGGAGAGTATGGTAAGCACTCTCTATATTGGAATGGCCATGCATCAAGGTTTTACCATAAAAAAGCAGTCATGTAAAAATACCATCACAACATTTCATATGATACAAAGTATACAGGCTCAGAAAGTCTACTTACTTTCAAAGAACTGAATTTAATTCCTGTCTTTGCAAGTTAAAACTTTCACTGTTGCCCAGTTTGTATTCCGGTCATTACCCTCGCCGCGAATTCGCCCGCGTATACCGTAGCGTAGGCGGAAGGGTATGGCATAATTATTGTGTCTGTTCGCAAAAAATTAGTCTCGTCCCCAGCTACCACGCCTTTCGCCGTGAGGCGTGGTAGTCTGGGGACGAGACTAGCATTGACGAGCTACTGGCAGACCTGAGCGCTTCACAGAGGACCTTTCTTTTTTTTTTCGAGATAAAACAGAGACTAAAATGTAAGACTATATTATAGAGATAAACTGCATGTATTTTTTATGTGCTTAAAGTAGATATTAAATTCAGTTAAGTTGATAGCATCCACTCAGTCCTTCAATCACAGTTTTACTTCAGTTGATAGCAGAATTTCCATCCTTGACTTTATACCTTTTGTATGCATTAAACAATCTGAAATTAACCTTTTCATGATTATAAGACACAGACTCGTGCAAATGAGTAGTGATATCAACATAACACACAGGATAATTATTCTGATTTTGTGTATTATAAATTATTTATAAATAATTATTGTTTGTTTCGCTCATTATTTCTGTTTTCTTTCAGCACAATAACTAATCCATATGCATATAAGTATTGCAGTTTTTCTTTGCTTCTTTGTTGTATGCAGAGTGGTGTAACTCAAAAACAGTCCAAACCATCCGCAAGATGTACAAAGAAAAATTGTTAAAAAGTTTCCTATATCATAGTGGAGTATATCCATTTTTGTCCAATATAAAAACAGGAGCCCATAATGACGTTGACCAAGAGTAGGAGCGGCAGGCGACCACGCATTTAATTAAATTGGTGTCTGACTGTCTCTTACTATTTTTAGAACCCACATGTACACATCTTTGTTAAATATGGCTTCTAGAAAATGAACAGCTACTATGTCTTCTGTAAAACAGAGATTGTCGAGGTGTAGATGCCATATTTAATGAAAGCGTATACACGTGGGTTCTAAAAATAGTCAGACAGATATGTAGTTTGACCAATTTAATTAAATGCGTGGTTGTCTGCCGCTCCTACAATTACACTTTCTGGTCAACGTCATTATGGGGTCCTGATAAGATTTATAGACAATTTCTGGTATTCAACTTTTCAGTTAGACTACTCTGGCTCTCAACACTTTATATTTTGATGTTCCTATATGACATGCATGTATACTAGTTTTGCTTGACCGACATATCGTTAAAATGAGGAAACGTCTGGGAAAACTGCTGCTTCTGCAGGAATTTTAGCAATGCCAATCCAATTCTTTTGGTCTTAAAACTTTCCACACAAAAATGTCATGATGGTATAACTGGAAACTACAGAACTTTCAAGCACCATCTTGCTGTTACCTCTACAACAACGAACAATGATTCTGGTATTTGTGGCTTTCTTACTCAACAATAGTTGGCTAGAATCCTGACCATTTTCAAATTGTAAAGATACAGCTTACAAAAGCCCGCTCGTGCGCACAATTTATGGTTTGTAGGTTATCTAATTTTTCAATTAAGTGACAATTATTACATTTTAGCGTTGGCCATGTGAGACTACACGCATACATGCAGATACATAATTGACAAATTTAAAATGTTCAAGTTTTTCTCCTTTTCTGCTTGAATAACTGAATCGCTTTCTTGTACTTGCAATTTCCTGTTCTAATGCATTCATGCATGCTCTCAACAGCTTTGTAAGACTGCAATGTAATAAACTCCCAGCGTCCATATTGTGTTGAAAACATAGTATTATTATGGGATGTAACTGCTGATAAACCTCCCACATACACAGAGTTCAGGTGTTTGTACCAAATGCAATCATTTTCAGTCATACTACACACAATTACCACAGTATATGTATATGTGTATGTAACATAACTTACACTCTTTTCCTCAATAGCTTCTGGAGATGAGTGTGCCAATTGTACCCAATTATGTGACTACACTCCAGGAGGTGTTGTCTGTGGATGCAATAATGGTTACATATTGGATAATGATGGATTAACTTGTAATGGTATGTACAAAGTTACTAACTGTATAATACTTTTCATGATATTGTTTCAACCTACATCGCAATTGACTTGACAGTTGGTAACTTCAATATCACATGAAAATCCTATTAAGACTTACTAAGTAAAAAAGACAGCAAATCTACAGTACATGTCCTTAAATGTGTCATTTTTCTTTGTAATCTTGTTTAATAGACACCATTTTTTCCTTTTCCTTCTGTGCAGTGTGTTTGTATATATACAGCATGCATTATATTATGTATGTATGATGTTTTAGTTTTGGGTTGGAACTAGAGAGGTATACCCCTTCATTCTGAAGTTAATTCTTCACAATTTTTGAAATGTCATCACAGCTATGGATCATTGTGATTGACAAGCCATGAATCTGATTGAATGCCAAGAAATTAGTCATAGCTTGGGCAGACACAAGACTATAATATACACAGAATAATTTTGAAAGTTTGATAATTATATTATATAATAATTATATTTTGCAGATGTTGATGAGTGTACTGCTTTCACTACTGAATGCTATAGCAATTTACTGGATCAATTCTTTCCCTTTGGTGATGAAAATGGAGATATTCTTTCCGAGTTAAGTGATGATGGATCAATACCAATATCACTGAATACTGGATTTGTCTTCTTTGGTACAAGCTATACAACAGTGTTCGTAAGTGTCAAATTAATTGATTAATTACTTATATATATATAATTATATATATAAGTAATATATATAGTATGCTAATAGGTCCTATATACAAAATACAGGACTTTAGTTTGTGTCCGAGGGTCCTATATTCAGTATATAGGACCTATTAGCATACTATATACAATATATTGTATGATGGTGACATCTCCTGCATAGTGTGCACATGGAAGGTCTATATACAATATATAGAACTCACCACATCAAAGGGATGATGTCACTATCATACTATTATTATATATATATATATAATTATATAATATATATATATATATAATATATATATATATATATATTATATATATAATATATATATATTTATTTATTTATACTATGCGTGTATATATAAAAACCTGTTATTGGTAAATTCATATAATCATAACATGCCTTTGTATATTTATAGTTAAACAACAATGGTGATTTATCATTTGGTGCTCCATTTCGAGACCATTATCCACAACAATTTCCTATTAGTACTCCACTAATAGCTCCATTCTGGACTGATTTGTTTACATTGCACTATGGTAATGTGTGGTATAGAGTAACTGCAAGCAATGATGTCATTCAAAGAGTCACAGAGGAAGTAGCAAGTGCTTTTCCCGAACTAACAACATTTTCAGCTACAGAAGTGCTTATTGCAACTTGGGATAATGTTGGATATTGCTGCTCTCCTAATAACCAGGTAAATTATTTATATAAATAGCATGAAGACATTCTCATACTATTATGATAGCATAATTGCACGTTACTATTATAACACACACACACTGACATTTCCACAGACTGTCACCTTTCAGTGCATACTAGCAACAGATGGTACAAACTCATTCGTTTTCTTCTTATATGGTAATGGAGCAATAGATTCAGTCAGACTGTCTACAGCTCAAGTAGGACTTAATGCAGGCAATGGAATTGACTTTGTCAGTGTGGATGGATCACTTACTAGTAGTATCTTTAATATTGATGGAGACAGTAATGTAGGATGTCCAGGAGTGTTTGTTTATCAAGTTAATGGAGATTTTCAGCAACCACAGCCAGGAAGACAGTGCAGTATCAATAGCTGTAAGTAACTTATAAAATTGTTAAGAAACCAACACATAGCTAACACTAATTCAGTATTGAATAAAGATACAACAGGCAAACCATAGTGTAGGCAAACCATAGTATAGACAAACCATAGTATAGGCAAACATAGTATAGGCAAACATAGTATAGGCAAACATAGTATAGGCAAACATAGTATAGGCAAACCATAGTGTAGACAAACCATAGTATAGGCAAACATAGTATAGGCAAACCATAGTGTAGACAAACCATAGTGTAGACAAACCATAGTGTAGACAAACCATAGTATAGGCAAACCATAGTATAGGCAAACCATAGTATAGGCAAACATAGTATAGGCAAACCATAGTGTAGACAAACCATAGTATAGGCAAACCATAGTATAGGCAAACCATAGTGTAGACAAACCATAGTATAGGCAAACCATAGTATAGGCAAACCATAGTGTAGACAAACCATAGTATAGGCAAACCATAGTATAGGCAAACCATAGTGTAGACAAACCATAGTATAGGCAAACATAGTATAGGCAAACCATAGTGTAGACAAACCATAGTATAGGCAAACCATAGTATAGGCAAACCATAGTGTAGACAAACCATAGTATAGGCAAACATAGTATAGGCAAACCATAGTATAGGCAAACCATAGTATAGGCAAACCATAGTGTAGACAAACCATAGTATAGGCAAACCATAGTATAGGCAAACCATAGTGTAGACAAACCATAGTGTAGACAAACCATAGTGTAGGCAAACCATAGTATAGACAAACCATAGTATAGGCAAACCATAGTATAGGCAAACCATAGTGTAGACAAAACATAGTATAGGCAAACATAGTATAGGCAAACCATAGTATAGGCAAACCATAGTATAGGCAAACCATAGTGTAGACAAACCATAGTATAGGCAAACATAGTATAGGCAAACCATAGTATAGGCAAACCATAGTATAGGCAAACCATAGTGTAGACAAACCATAGTATAGGCAAACCATAGTATAGGCAAACCATAGTGTAGACAAACCATAGTGTAGACAAACCATAGTGTAGGCAAACCATAGTATAGACAAACCATAGTATAGGCAAACCATAGTATAGGCAAACCATAGTGTAGACAAAACATAGTATAGGCAAACCATAGTGTAGACAAACCATAGTATAGGCAAACCATAGTATAGGCAAACCATAGTGTAGACAAAACATAGTATAGGCAAACCATAGTATAGGCAAACCATAGTATAGGCAAACCATAGTATAGGCAAACCATAGTATAGGCAAACTATAGTGTAGACAAACCATAGTATAGGCAAACCATAGTATAGGCAAACCATAGTATAGGCAAACCATAGTGTAGACAAACACAGTTTTACATACATGCAATATTTTGTTAACTGAGTTAGCACACTTTTTACTGGTTACACTTTAAAAAGTAAAGGGTTATTTTAACCTGCAGTTGGTTATCAGAATTTCAATCTCCCTCACTGCTGATTTTTCCTGCTAGGTAATAATTACAATCTAGTTTCATTCTATATTGACTAGTATATAAAGTACGCATAATAAATCATGGTAGCATTTTGGTATGCACATTTATGATTGTGTAACTAGTGAAAACATTTGTTTTTACTATCTTGTTATGAAGTTATTAACTATTCATGAGGTAGTAGGGCGTATTTTGGTATGTGCATTCATGATTGCGTAACTAGGGATAACTTTTTACCATCTTGTTATGAAGTTATTAACTATTCATGAGGTAGTAGGGCGTATTTTGGTATGTGCATTCATGATTGCGTAACTAGGGATAACTTTTTACCATCTTGTTATGAAGTTATTAATAGCAACCTATTCATGAGGTAGTAGGGCGTATTTTGGTATGTGCATTCATGATTGCGTAACTAGGGATAACTTTTTACCATCTTGTTATGAAGTTATTAACTATTCATGAGGTAGTAGGGCGTATTTTGGTATGTGCATTCATGATTGCGTAACTAGGGATAACTTTTTACCATCTTGTTATGAAGTTATTAACTATTCATGAGGTAGTAGGGCGTATTTTGGTATGTGCATTCATGATTGCGTAACTAGGGATAACTTTTTACCATCTTGTTATGAAGTTATTAATAGCAACCTATTCATGAGGTAGTAGGGCGTATTTTGGTATGTACATTCATGATTGCGTAACTAGGGATAACTTTTTACCATCTTGTTATGAAGTTATTAATAGCAACCTATTCATGAGGTAGTAGGGCGTATTTTGGTATGTGCATTCATGATTGCGTAACTAGGGATAACTTTTTACCATCTTGTTATGAAGTTATTAACTATTCATGAGGTAGTAGGGCGTATTTTGGTATGTGCATTCATGATTGCGTAACTAGGGATAACTTTTTACCATCTTGTTATGAAGTTATTAATAGCAACCTATTCATGAGGTAGTAGGGCGTATTTTGGTATGTACATTCATGATTGTGATCTTAATTATTAAAATTATCTACAAGAACTACTGGTCTGCTAAAATAACCAATTCATTTTTACTATGTATAGTTTAAATACTGGATTTGTTTTTACAGTGCGCTCATATAACTAACAAGCAGTAATAAAATGTTTGCATTATGAGAATGAAGCCAAATGGTGGTAGCTTGTAAACATTGAAATGTGTATTAGTGATGTGCGATACATATTGATATATCGAAATATGGATATTTTCATTCAATATTGTAATACAATATTGGTGTATCGATATACTGGAATGCAAATCTGGATTTTCTAATTTACATGATTTTATACCTAAAAACAATTATAATCGGCTAGTGTGCATAACTTTGATTGATTTCTTTTACCATTTCTTGACAACCAAATAGGACATTTATTTACTTTTTATAAGGCATTTCATTATTTTAAATATGGTGATATTGTATCATACCATGATATTTTTGATAGCAATATGCAATCGTATCACACATCCCTAATATGCATGCTGTTTATCCTCTCAGAATTTGCACAGCTTACAAATTAAGCCTGAATCTGCTCATACCTATAAAGTCGCTATGAAACATTTGCTTTAAGAAACAATCCAACAATTGGCAAAACTGTCATTTTAATTATAATATGCATCATGTAAATGGAGTAGTAGTAAACAATAGTACAAGTTGTTATAAATATTGAAGTTAGAACCTTGAAAGAATACTTCAGTTTTATCAACAATCTGTATACTATTATTGGAGTTACACTTTTTCAGATTCCAGTATTCGAAGTACATATAGAAAACTATTATTTAATGTTTCATGTCACTTACGAAACTTCAAAGTAATTTCAACAAATAGTTGAAATTGCTTGAAAACCTGTGGCCATATAATTGAATTTACCAAGAAATGCCACAAAAGATTGTTTTGGCAATAAATGTGAGTATATAATTATACGCTTCAATTAATAGATTACAGAGTACTTGTAATGGCATCAGCATGCATGTAACCACAACCAGCTTTATATATACTGAGTTAACATTTTGTTTTACAGTGTGAACCCAATAGGTTTTATAGCTCTTGATAGATGTAGGCATATACTACTTAAAGTGGTTAGATAATATCTTCTTCAAGAACAGGAAAGTTATAATAATTATAAACTCAGGCAGTATGTGGACAGTTTAAACTATCAGTTTAAGATATATGCACTCACATGCAATCCTCTTTAACATTCAACATTCTATCTAGGTTTTATTAATTTAGGGGTTTTAGTTTTTAAAAGCACAAACATTGGGGTGCAGTATAATATCGAATATTTTAAATATACAGTATTCTTTGCAATGGATGAGTTATTTCAAACATTTTAATATATATCCCTACATACTCTTTCATTTTTTTTAAATGTTTTTTTATTATTGTTTAAATCAAGAAAGAGCTTTATTTGTAGGTCTCAACTAGACATATACTATTTAAAGTAGGTAGATATTATATTTTTCAAGCTAGTCATACATTTTCAAAATTTATAACTCCACTTACATAAACCATTTGCACAAACAAACACTCAATATAATCACTTTTTTTTTGCACAGATGAGTGTCTCAATGTTTCCTTAAGTGGTTGTAGTGATATATGTACAAATACTGATGGAAGTTTTGTTTGTGAATGTAATACTGGTTATCAGTTGGATGATGACATGATGACTTGTTCAGGTATGTTAACTACATACATATGTTTGTACATGCATACACTTGCACAGACAATCAGCATATGCATTTACATAAATTCATATATCTTCATACATAATTATGTGCAATCTAATATATATATATGTACATAATACATCCATTTTACATAAATTCATATATCTTCATACATATGTGCATCGTAATATATATATGTACATAATACATCCATTTTTGCAAGCATATCAATGCAATTCCAATGGTATCTCCTCTTCATTTTTGTATTATCGTATGATGGGTTGTCATTAGAATGCATTTGTGATGAATTTTGTAAATGGATGCCAAGATCCTTTTCTAACACTGGTGATTGAACCATATGTGTTCTTAATCACTATTTATAAGTAGGGTTGCACCTATACTAGTATAGGGATCTGAATAGGTGCCTATATTGAAGATATAGGCAGAGTATCAGTATAGGCAACTGCATTGCCTATACATTGCCTATACAGCTTATACAATATTTTTCAGGTTTGTAGATACATTATTGTCAAACTGCACAAGTACCATCTGAAGATGTGTGCAACCAAGGCTGAATATGCCTGTAACTACATGTACATGTATTATGAGCTGAATGTATAGCACACAAACAATATAATAATTAACATTATACCATGTGTGAACAGTTGTAAACTAGATAAATACGACTATATATTTCACACAGACAATATTGGATTGGATTTGCATATAGGCAATTTGGATTATGAAATATAGGCATATAGGCATATAGGCGAATTGCTGTATAGGTGCAACACCATTTATAAATATAGAAGATTCCATTCTCTTATAAATTTAGTTTGGCCTGAATTGAGGGTTGATTATTCTAAATCAGAGTCTTGATTCACCTCTTACTGGATTTCACCATTTAGTGATAGGGTCATTTATATAGTCCCCATGAATCACATGTAGGCATCATCACTATCCACAAATGATTGTCATAATACATCCACTCATAAAATATACGCATACATAATTTATTAACATGTCATTTTACAGATATCAACGAGTGTGCCAACGATACCTTAAATGATTGTGATCAGATATGTATAAATACTAATGGAAGTTATGTTTGTGAATGTGACAGCGGTTATCTATTGAATGATGATTCGATCACTTGTTCAGGTATTTTAATAATACATGCTTTAGACAATGCTATAATTATTTTGTATAAACAAGTGTAGACCTGTTTGTGCAGTCATATAGAGAGATATGAAATGCATGCATTCTGTACTATTATACACAGTGATGCACCAATAAGATGATGGGTAATTGGTATCGGCCATTATCAGCAATTATGTTTAGTATCAGTATAGGTTATTTCTCAAAGATGTAACTGTTATTGTAAAAGGTGTACCAATAATGTCATTTCTTGTGGTTTTAGCATCATTAATTGCTTTTATGATACTCATAATCGTTGAGAAAAGCACATTTTCATTGAAAGAATCAGAAACCAGAAGGTAAATATAATATCGGATCGGTATTGGTTATTGTTTTATCTGATTATAGGTAAAATCTCTTATTGGTACATCACAAATAATTATTATACATAACAAATAAACATTTTATGAGACTAAATTTGCGAAAATGGATAAAACTTCAAAATCGATTTTTTGTATTACCTGAATGGAGTATTCAATTAGCTCCAGAATGATATATGATACATCCCAATCATGCAAAAGACAAAGCTACAGCGGGGGATTAAACCGTTGTAGTCACAAATCCTTCATTTTGAAAAAAACGCATCAATTATTTAATCATTAAACGTAATGACTAAAAACTTTTTTAAGAGTGGCTAGCGAAGCACAGAGATGTCTCCAAACCTCTCTGAAGGTATGAGTGAATAGGTAAGATGTTAATGAAGCTTTTTATGTAGTAAAACAGTGATCACCCAAGTAAGCCATAACTGTCTATTTTCACTCGTATCTCAATATTAATAATTATCCCATAAGCCTGATTTTCGCAAATTCAGTCACATATATAATTATACATAATGTATATTTAATATTCCTATAAACAAAACATATTGACATAATTATATTATATAGTAAACAAAGTCATCTTGTTTTTTGTTTGTCAGATATTAATGAGTGTAGCAATAGCAATAGTGATGGATGCTTACGTAAGAAATTCTTTCCCTTTGGTAATGAAACTGATGATACTCTATCCAACCTGAGTGATGATGGTTCAACATCAATTGTACTAAATACTGGATTTGTGTTCTATAGTAATACTTATACAACAATATTTGTAAGTTTGAAAAAGTAGTTTAGTTAGTTAAAAATTGTAGGTAATATTTTGTATTTGAATATAGATACAAAACATTTATTCATTCTTTTGTTTTTTTTAATAATCATATAGTTGAACAACAATGGTGATTTCTCCTTTAATAGTGCGTTTTCAAGCTTTTCACCAGTTTCGTTTCCTATCAGTACTCCACTGATAGCTCCATTCTGGTCTGATTTGTATACAGACTTTTTTGGTTCTCTGTGGTATAGAGTGACTGCAGATAATGATGTTATTGAGAGAATCACAGAGGAAGTAGCAAGTGCTTTTCCTGAACTAACAACATTCTCAGCTACAGAAGTTCTTATAGCAACTTGGGATCATGTTGGATATTGCTGCTCTCAAGATTCTACAGTAAGATTATACAAATAATACGTATCCTACATTATTATGTTTGTTTATTATGTTTTTCTGTTCGCAGACAGTTACATTTCAGTGCATTCTAGCAACAGATGGTACAAACTCATTTGTTTTCTTCTTGTATGGTGATGGAGAGATAAATTCATTCTCATCCAGTAGAGCACAAGTGGGACTTAATGCAGGGAATGGTGTTGATTTCATCACTGTGGAAGGATCACTTACTAGCAGCATCTTTAATATTGATCAAGATAGTAATGTGGGATGTCCAGGAGTGTTTGTTTTTCAAGTCAATGGAGATGCTCGGCAACCACAAGCAGGAAGACAGTGTAGTAGTATCAGCAGCTGTAAGTAACAAATAATCGTATTCTATAATAAAGAAATAACCAAATGTAACTATTGGCATATATGCAATTAGCAACATTGCAAGTTATGGAATGTGTCTGGTTAAAAGAGCTTAGTTCTGAACTGCTTTGTGACAGATATATAATTCTGAGATTTCTAATAATTAAAATCATTTGGACAGACCTATTTCCTGTTACTGTACTACTTACTAATCATGATCACTTTCTTTTAGTATTATTGTAGCGTTGTATTAGTTAACTATAACTATAACTAAAACCCCTTTTAGTAAGGTATTGTGACTTTTAGTTAACTAAACTGACTTTTAGTTAACTAAACTATAGCTAAATTACAGGTCTACTGCAATAACTATAACTAAAATTATTTGGCAGATGCTGAGGATTGTGTTAATGGCACCTTAACGGATCGTTGTGATCAGATATGTACTAATACTGATGGAAGTTTTGTTTGTGAATGTAATACTGGTTATCAATTGAGTGATGACTTGATGACTTGTTCAGGTATGTACATGTATTTAATACAGAAATGCAATAGCATGCATAGTACATACATACATACATACATACAAACATGCATGCATGCATACATACATACATACATACATACATACATACATATATGCATACATACATACATGGCATTACATGCATACATACATATATGCATACATACATACATGCCTACATCCATACAAACATGCATGCATACATGTATACATACATATATACATACATATATACATAGTTACATACATACATAAACACATACTAAATACATACACACATACCTACATACCTACATACATACGTAAATACATACAAGATGTGTGTGCACTGTATACCAAGCCATAAATATATCCATATCATTAATTGATTTATAAAAACAGCTTCCCTACACTGCACAGAGATAGAATGCTGCAAACTAAAATTTTCACTGACTTATATAGTCATACTTTTCTAAATTCATAACTCAACCTATGCAAACATTTGAATCAATTTTTTTACAGATGTTGATGAGTGTCTTGATGTCTCCTTAAATGGTTGTAATCAGATATGTACAAACACTCTTGGAAGTTTTGTTTGTGAATGTAATACTGGTTATCAATTGGGTGATGACTTGATGACTTGTTTAGGTATGTCATGATGATACATGCGTGTACATGTATATATTGGACATATGCATGCATGTATGTAGATATGTTTATCAGAGTGAAATAATCAGATATTGGTTATCAGGAGTAGGATCTGCATATGATGTATGAAACATTTTGGATGTTGCTACAATGGTTTTAAGAGAGATGATTCTTATTAATTTTTTCCTTGAGTGTCTGAAACCCAACAACCTAATGATATAGTACACTGTTCTTGCCTCGTAAAACTCCTTTTCAACATTTACAAGCTTTCAGCTAAGTTAGTATTTGAGCAAGGTGCTTTGGACATACTTGCACTGCTTTACAGTTGTCAGGGATGGGTGATAGTATATATAGCACACTATCAATATAATGATGATTCTACTAATGTCAAGTAATAAACATGATTTGATTACTTTCTAAATGTGCAATGGTCACTAAGTGATTGGGGAGTGCACATTCACAAAGTAATCAATGAAATCACATTGAATTTGCACCTGATAAAATGTTATTGGGAGGAGACCAAGTTAACAAGATACTTTTTTAATCGGAAATTGTGAGCAACATATACTCTTAGTGTTTGAAACCTTCCTGATCATAACCATCATAATTCCATTCTCAACACATCTTGTTTGGTGCAAATTGAGGCATGCATTGTAAAAAACAATATGTTGAATATCCTTCAGTTGCAGTTTGGTGACATTTGGTTCACAGTGTATGTAGCTCTTGTAATTCCATGGTAGATTTCATAATTTAGTGATGAGTTATCTACATTATAGTACATGTACATACATGAATAATTTATTTTGCATCTGTGATTATTTTTTATAGATATTGATGAGTGTGCTGATGAAAGCTTAAATGCTTGCAATCAGATATGCAATAACAATGATGGAAGTTTTGTTTGTGAATGCAATACTGGTTTTGTACTGGGTAATGACTTGATGACTTGTTTAGGTATAGCATTATACGTACAATCATAACTGTTTATGCAATCATGGATATTTATGTATCATTAAAATTATACACACACATAAATACATAATTACATAATTATACATAAACAAATGCAATACATTCACTTTATGCGTACATAAATATATCTTACCTTTTCTATCGTGATTTATCTCCAGGTGATATTGTTGTGCTACCATTTCAAGAATTTGATGTCAATCTACCCGTAGTAGAACTACCTCGTTTCAGTGATGTATCTCGTAGTGTTTTTATCGGTGATGGAGAGAGTGTTATTGGTATTGTAATTGGTGATACAGTATTCACTGAAGCTCATGTGAGTCATGAGAACAAAATAATTATGTCATTAATCTATACCTGTGGCAGAGTTTTTGATAAATTTGAAACATGGGCCACATTGGCTGAACAATAGTTAGTGTGTGCGCCATTGGGAATACATCTTGAGCCAATTAACAGAGTTAATGCTGTTATTGACAACATAATCATAATAAACTGCACCAAAGAGAGAACTATGCAGTGCCAAATAAGAAGCTTTTTGGGCCAACGGTGCGCCATATAAGCTTATCAAAAACACTGACCTGTGGTATACTCATACCATAATGCATTGGGAGGTAATGTTTGATATGCTAATCAAAACTAATACCCATGAAAGAGACATTCTACATGAAAAGATTACTTTACGTTAGATTCAAGTGTTTACTTTAGATAATTGAAATGTACATGCTAAGTAGTATATATTCTTCAAATATTACTTAATATATCTTGTTATTGATGTATAATGCCTTGAAACATTTCTGTTGGCCTCAACCCTTGACAGATTTCCTGACGTGTGTTTTATAATCATGATTAATATCCTATAAACATGTAATATTTTTTAGAGCTGATAAATTTAATAAAGTATTTTATTAAATGTAGTAAGCTTTGACTTGCTGTTATAGTGATATGCAAATATTTAATATAGTTTATAATTAATATAATATTTGATTTTCTTCAACAGATCAGTGATAATGGAATTATATCTCTAGAGAGATCTTTCTTTTTTTGGCAACCTAGTCTATTTCCAACAGGAAACCGATTTATTCAATCTGCAAATGTATTTGCTGCCTATTGGGGTGATGTAGATACCAGAGTGGAAGGTGACTATATATATCTTATAACTATTATATTTACTCATGACGAAAATATCTAAAATTGAAAGAAGTTAACTAACTAGCTAATGGTTTAGTCATGTTGCCACTGTAAGGCAAATGCCCTTTACACAAATGACAAAATACCTCTTTGCTGTTTAGTTGGAGCATCAACCTTGAATCTGAATAACTGCCAGATCTTGCTTTTGGCTCCTACAAGTGAAACCAATGAATCATGCTATCCCTTCAACTTCCTTGCTAGCCTAGCCTTATGTGTACAAACTGAACTGTGCATGCATGAACGCATGTGTCAAGCAATAATAATTAGTAATAATAAATATTATAATTATATCGTGATATAAATTCCTGATATCGCTTATCACGATAATTACTTCAGTGATGAAAATATCACTATATCAATATTATCACACATCCTTAGTTTGGATTTCGTAGCTTCATTGGTTTTTGATATAGTTTTGTACTGTTATCAAACACTTAGCTCATATTATTGTTGCTATAATTATAATTACTAATTCTGCCACGCCACAAGGCATACTCAGTTTATAATTACTTGTATAGGTACTGTGAGATACCAGGTTTTTTCTAGTGGTGTTGAGTCAGAAAACAATAGACTGGAGATTATTAATGAATATATTCGAGAGTCTCAGAGTACTGATTTTACAGGACGTTGGGCTTTACTAGCGGAATGGAGTGATGTACATCCTTATAATCACCTGAATTTTGTTAACTTTCCATTCTTCTTTCAAGGAGAAACAGCAGATTTTCTTAGCTCGGTAAGCCAATATTGTGTTAATATAATTCCATTCATAATCCATTCGTTCACAGACTAACACATTCCAAGCTATAATCATCACTGATGTCTTTACTACATACGTTATTTACACATACAAATGTGGTGAATTAGAATGGACTGGTCCAGATTTTCGTCATGCTGTTGTGGGATATAATATACCAGGTGCAGGTTTCAGGAATGAACCACTCTCTGCCACTTCTGGAATACGTTCAATTGCCTGTCGAAATCAGCCTTTCTCTGACATTGTGAATATTGTGTATCCATTTGAATCAAACCCTGGTATGATCATCTTTTATATGCTGTGTATCATATAATATAACTTCTCCAGACAAGCTAATAATGATGAATATAGTGCATTAAAGATTCAATTCCTGCAAAATATTGTTAAACAGATACATGCACATAATTGATACAAACACAGTAACACAGTTTAGTAATTACATACATTACATACATCATGATTCCTTTTTTTATACAGATCTGCCAATCATGAGATGTCTTAATGCATATTCTCAGGACATTCAAGTATTTGGGCAGTTTTCACCACCATTTTTTTCATTCTTTCGACCAGCATGTCCATGCTCACGATTTCAAGCACAATTGGATGGACAATATTCAGTATTTTCAATTGACTTTACAGATGGAATTATTTGCTATGCTCGGATATTTTCCTTCTTCAGTAATTCGATGTGTTGTTACTCATTCTCATTCTTCTCTCCTTTTTTGTGAGTGCTGTGTTTGTTTAACATACACATAATTATTTCTAATATACTGTATGGCTGGAAATATTGGTGAGGAATTAATATTGGTGAATTGGCGATCTGCCACAAAATCGCCAATAAAAAAACCTGCCAATATTAATTATTAGCCTTTTGGGCATGGCATCTGGTTTCACAATGCTCGGCTGAACAGTAATTATAAATTAATCTATTGAGTACTTGCCTATGTTCGGTCTCTGCTGTGGCATTCTCATTCTTCTCTCCTTTTTTGTGAGTGCTGTGTTTGTTTAACATGAGCATGATTATTTCTAATATACCGTATGTAAAAATAAATATGTAATATTATGTAATATTATGTAACCATTTAATATATGACCTGAAATTAGTGGTTAGGGATATACCCTGAGCTTGAGGTGTCGCAGTTTATCCCTTACTGTTAATTTCTGATACTGAGATTGAAGGTCATATATATATATATATGGTTGGCCAGAAGGACAATTGGTTGATGGGTACACACTCGGGTATGTTATATTCCTGTCCAGGTATGTCTTTATTCAGATATATTTTCCTAAATGGTTGGAATTAAAAAAATAGCTAATGAAGTGGACTTATTGAGTGTATTAGTTACCCCTATTGATCTCTAACACTCATACCATTCCATTGTTGAAACTAGAGAAAATTAAAAAAGCTCAGTATCCCCATATTTCTGTGTTTTATAGGTATGGACAAAATGCAGATGCTGACATGTTGTCATACAATTCTTACACAAATTGATTTATAAATAGTTTTTAATGTAACTATATTATTACTATTCTCTACAGCTTTGGGTCTTTGGTAACATCTGGAAGACTGGCAAGCTCAACACTTCGTTACAACCCATTCTTTTCCTTTTCTCTTTATAATCAATTTGATCTTCAGTTCAGGCAGGCCTGTTGTGAAGATGTCAATTTTTGTTCCTTATACCACGAGAGACGACCAATTGAAAGATGCTTCTTTTATCGACCACCCTTCTTCAGTAAGTGTTGTAAATATGAATTAGTGTATGGTGATGTGTACAATGTGTGTATTGATAAGTAGTTATTAATATACTGACAGTTATGTTAATATCCATTTTTACTAATGTTGTCCATCTCATTTGCTCTTTATAATTGTTCTCTTTATTGATAGTAAGCAAAAGTGAAAATAATTAATCTTAATGTTTTAAAAAACATTAGTAGTAACATTTGGCAGAAAAATACAAAATATATATAGCTTTTAACAGTTAACTGTTGTCATATGGGTCAGTGGAAAGTAGACATGCTTTGATAAGATGAGCATATCAGTAAATTTTGAATTTTGAAAAATCTGTTAGAGGACAAATGTCACATAATTATATGTAAAATTTCAATTCGATGTACTTTGGGTTGCTTTACAGGTAAGATGAAGCATTCAAAGTGCTCATTAAAAAAAGTACTAAATCAATAATAACACGAAGTGAATTTTCTTAACCAATATTCAGATGTTCATAATACATAGACTTATTAATTGTTATTAATCTAAACAGCATGGTGCTGGGGTGATCCTCATATCAGAACTCTGGATGGAAGAAGATACACATTTAATGGACTTGGAGAATACATATTTGCTAATGTTAATGGTACATTTGAAACTCAAGCTCGTACCAAACTGGCAGCTGAGAACACAACTGCTACAGTATTCTCAGCTTTTGCTGCCTCTGACTTGACTCCAGGAAGTGACATAGTGCAGGTATACACACATGCATATTCACACATATACACATATGCATGAATACAAACACACACACACATAAGCACACAAACACTGCCTCTGACTTGACTCCAGGAAGTGACGTAGTGCAGGTGTACACACATGCATAGTCACACATATACACATATGCATGAATGCAGACACACACACAACCACACAAACATAAAGCACACTCATGCTCTCATACTCATATATACACGTGCCTAAATGTATTGCAGGGTGAAATTGGACCTGATGGAGAGATGATTGCAAGAGTAAATGGAGAAGATATAACAGCTAATCTCTCTTCTGTTAATGATACCTACATAACAATGTCTGTTATGTTAGAAAGGATCGCTGAAGACACTGTATCAGTGTCATTTATGAGTTCAATATCACTTGAAATGTCACTGAGAGAAGGGACACTGACATCTTTGCTCAAAATACCTTCAGAATTTAATGGAACAGTGATAGGACTTTTGGGAAATTTTGATGGTGATGATACAAATGATTTGATGTACAGAAATGGAACAATTGCATCTGATGATATTCCTGACAGAGAGAAACATGTACTTGGACAAACATGTGAGTTTAATCATTTTAATCATTTGTTCGCTAAAATGAACTAATGTTTGAATATTTGATACAAGAAAATGCCACTATGATTTCATTGTGATGATATTTATTATAGCTACTGTTATTATTACTTGTGCTATTGTAACAAGGTAAACAAAAGCTCTTTTCACAACACAAAACAAAATTAGAGGAAGAAGAAAAACAATATATAATAATTAATTAAATGATTATATGATCTATTAAACGCAAGAATAGATAGACAGAGAATGATAATGATCAGATATAAAAGACAAAGTTGAAAGAGTCATTACTGTAATATTGGACTCTTAGGAATTCTACAAATATATAATATTATTAGTGCTGGGACTTGATAATCGAAATATCGATAATCGTTATTGATATAGCACATTTAGTGATAATCGATATCGTGACCAGATATCGATTTGCACTTACATGTATGTGCATGTGCATTCAGTACAAGCCATTTTTTTTTTAAAAACATCCTAGTAATTAACTTGGTTTTGTATTTGGTACATGATATCCAAATTATCTTTTTTCATGCCAATTACTGGGAGGTCTTTCCTGTCAAGTAATTAATTACTTCCTCTGATATTATTGATAATCAATCAATATTGGGTGCACTAATAATCAATATTGATGTCTCTACCGATTCCCAGCACTAATTATTGTTATCAAATAACTCAAAGATACACAAGTATTTATGCAATAATAAAAGAACATGTGAGTAACCACTATAAGGCCTGTTTACAGTAGCAAAGGTAACACCTGAAGTTCAAGTGATACAAATGTTACAGCTGAAGTTCAAGTGATACAAATGTTACAGCTGGGCATCTAGTATATACCATAATTACAAATTTTGGGTTTTGGATTTTATATAATCTCTATTTATCAATTTTTTGTTATTTATAATTTACATTACAGGGCAAGTCACACAAGAAGAGTCACTATTTTACTATAATGAAGGTGAAAACGTGTCCACTTTCTCTGTTCCCAATCATGAACCACAGTTTCTTGATGAGCTTGATAATGAAACATTGAGTGAAGCAATTGATGTATGTGGAGGTGATGAGAACATTGAATGTCTCTTTGATTTCAGTCAAACCAGAAATGAAGCACTTGCTCAAAGTACTGCTAGTACTAATAATCAAAATAATGAGAATGAACAAGTCATAGGTTAGTGAATGGTATCACTCAGCAGGGATTTTTCTAGAAACGTTGTGAAGGGGGGGAAGATATACTATAAGAACCTAAGTCTAAGAAGTCTCAAGCATGCTCTTAAGAGTACATTTCCTGTGTGCATTCTATATATGTACATTATACTAATCTGAAGGGGGGAAGATATACTATAAGAACCTAAATCTGCTTTTAAGAGTACATTTCCTGTATACATTCTATATATGTACATTATACTAATCTGAAGGGGGGAAGATATACTATAAGAACCTAAATCTAAGAGGTCTCAAGCATGCTCTTAAGAGTACATTTCCTGTGTACATTCTATATATGTACATTATACTAATCTGAAGGGGGGAAGATATACTATAAGAACCTAAATCTGCTTTTAAGAGTACATTTCCTGTATAAATTCTATATATGTACATTATACTAATCTGAAGGGGGGAAGATATACTATAAGAACCTAAATCTGCTTTTAAGAGTACATTTCCTGTATACATTCTATATATGTACATTATACTAATCTGAAGGGGGGAAGATATACTATAAGAACCTAAATCTAAGAGGTCTCAAGCATGCTCTTAAGAGTACATTTCCTGTGTACATTCTATATATGTACATTATACTAATCTGAAGGGGGGAAGACATCATTCAAGTGAGGGAAGATTCCCTCCCCCCTAGAAAAAACCTTGCTCAGGGTTACATTACCTTTTGTCATGATCTTAATCTGGTATAAAAATTGAACTTGTGTTATTATTTCTCTCTCTCTCTCTCTCTCTCTCTCTCTCTCTCTCTCTCTCTCCCTCTCTCTTCAACAGCTAACTTCCCTCCAATGATACAAGGTCCTGAAATATTCCAAATCACAATAAATGAAACAGCAACTTATGTAGTCAATATTAGTGATCCTGGTGATACATTTAATGTCATGATAATGGCTGATACTGGTACATTACCTGAAGGATACACATTCTCAATGGGAGAAGCAGCTGGTGAATATATATTCACTGTTACTTTGACTGAAGTGGTCATGTTCACATTTACCGTTGCTGCTAATGATTCTATTGGAGCTTCTAGCAGTTTACAGCCACAAGTATGTGTACATTTGATAATTGATATGCATTATATATATTATATATATTATTATAATTATAATAAATATGTGTACTCAGTGGTGTGGAAACAGCCAGTCATGCAGGACATTGTCCAATAAATCTTGTGAATGTCCGGTAAATTGAAACCAACCTTTATACTAAGTATATAAGGAACAGGACAAGAGTGATGAAAATAGGTCAAAATGTCCGGCAGTTGGCTCAATGTTTCCACACCCCTGTGTATACTAGGTTATGTATATCACTTCAGTATGTTTACATAATTATTATTATTATGTACATGCATATGTTTTATATATTTTATATGTTTTACTATTATTTTTGCATATACCTATGTGTACATTCTCAGGTTGAAATCTGTGGTTGTGAAAATGGTGGCAACTGCACTACGGAAGGAACTACTCCATCAGCTAATCCACGTATTTTGAATTGCATATGTCCAGAAGGTATATGTATATGTATATCCATTACATGCACATACAATAAAACACACATTTAAGCACGCACAAAACAAAAACATCACTGACCTTCATTGCAATGAGGCACATATACATACACAATAGTTCTGAGCATTCACTTGCAATATCTATTAGCACCAACACAATAGTTCTGAGCATTCACTTGCAATATCTATTAGCACTTGACATTCTATACACGCACATGCATATACATGATGTTTTCTCAACACACAGCATGGGAAGGACAGTTCTGCACAGATGATGTTGATGGATGTACTGAAGTGTCATGTTTTCAGGATGCTGAATGTATTGATGCACCAGCTCCAGAAGTTGGAGCAGAATGTCCTCCTTGTCCATCCGGATATACTGGAGATGGATCTAAATGTGGAGGTATGTTGCTTGCTATATAACACAATTGTTGTAGAATTAGTCACATACGTGCCTATGGCCCTCGTGCTTGGTGATTATACATCTGATATAGCACTCATAGGTGTGTTATAATGTATACATATAATACTATAAGTATAATATAATTTACATGATTGTGCCATTGTATTTTATTGATGAATACACACAATTGATATGGATCAAATGTTTGTAGTATATGGTTAAAGTTGTATTTTTTCCTAATAGATATTGATGAGTGTGCTAATAGTACATTGAACATTTGTGAACAAAGATGTATAAACACTCAAGGAAGTTTCATGTGTGCATGCAATAACACTGGTTTTCAATTAAATGATGATGAAATCACTTGTTCAGGTGAGTATCAACAAACAAGATCAGAAGTAGGGGTTACATTATAATAATCATGCTAAGGCACTGAGATGATTTTGTTTTACATGTATTTCAAATCTCTTAGTTATATGTAGTCCTATGTATACATTTCAAGAAATAAAGGTTATTCACGTTCACCAGTACCTCAGAAAAATGTTCATGACTTTAATTTGGAATGACTAACAATCTTTTCACCTGCACTATTTTTATATAATAGTCCTTCAAGTTCTTTTTTGTGTATGTCAAATTTCAATCCATTGCTTCATTATTGAGTTACAGTATAATCATGTATTAACCTTATGACATTAAACTATACACTATATTACATATGAAGTCATTACATCCTAATTTTGAGGACATCGTGAATGTGAACAGACCTTAGTTTTTATAGTATGTTTTAACTTGATAATTATTTACAAGCGAGACCAGTATAATTATGAACATTCATAAATTTGAAACTATAATAAGTTTGTTCTCCTATAGCAAATGTGCTAGTTGTATGTTACATGATACTTAATCTCACAACCATAACATTAATTTAACATGTGATTTCTTACTGTTTTCTTTCCATTCATTTGTGTGTGTTTTTTTTTGATACTATAGATATTGATGAGTGTTCTAATAATCAACATGATTGTGATCACATTTGTGGTAATATTGTGGGAGCATTCAACTGTTCTTGTCAAAATGGATTCATATTACAACCAGATGGTAGAACATGTGAAGGTAATAAATACATGTATATACACTCTTTGTATATCAATAGTAATTATTATCTGTGCATTCTGTCGGATTCACTCATGATCATCTTTTCAATTATATCCAGTTGATGCTAATCGAATGTGTCGAATTGACAATGATTGTGAAGATCTGTGTGTTCTTGAAATAGTTGAGGATTCAGGATCAGGATCAGGTGATGTCACTTTAGAGGAAGTATGTTCCTGTATCAATGGATTTGTACTTGATGAAAATATGGAAAACTGTACTGGTGAGTGTGTTTATGAATGTGGGTTGATTTGTTTATTGGCATGTATGCATGCTTTGCACATGTCTACTTAAGTGTGATGAAAGTGCATAATAGTACACTCTTGATTATCAATATTTTCAAATAAAAGAGTTACGTACTTGCGTAACGACCTGACTTTATCAAAGCTAGGAATTTTTGTTTATTTATTGTTATTTTGGCCTGCAGGGCCATCTCTATGTGGGTTAATCTGTTATACAAAGCGTTATCAACCCCAGGAGTTCAGACACATATACCTTCTCAACATTAAATGGAATAATGAAAATGCAATCTTTTTTCTCCATATATATATTTTTTCTATCTATAATTATTGTATAAATTGTTACACTCTGTTTGGCATATTTGCTAATCAAATGTATACTGTTTTCTTTTCATAAAGACATTGATGAGTGTGCAAGTGACTCAAGTAATCCATGTAATCAGATCTGTACTAATATTGATGGTGGTTTTGAGTGCAGTTGTATGAGTGGATTTCAGTTACAATCTGATGGTTTCACATGTGTAGGTTAGTTCTATAATATCATTATGTGTATATATATATATATATATATATATATAGCTGCATGAAATGTATTTATGCATTTATATTCATGTCATCAACAACCCAGTTCTGTTTTCAATCCTTATTTATCCAGTTCTTTGTAAATCCCATCAGATATTCAAGAATGTCTTCAGCTACCCTCAGTTTGTAATGGTACACAGATTTGTGAGGACGTACCACCTGGTAGCTTCACATGTTCATGTCCACCTGGTACTATTATGAATGAACAAGGAACATGTGTTGGTATGTGTGATATCTAACTTTAACAATGAATACATAATAAATGCTATCAAACAATATTTAGCTAAAACATTCTTTAAGCATTTTAAGTAGCACAAGGGCCAATTCATAATTATACTATGCACAAGTGAAGTGAGTGCATTATCTAGTCAAGACCTTTATTTGGTCGCCTGAGTGCCCTGTTAAAAAACATAATGCGAATGTTCTAGTGGCTATCAATTGACATTTCTAGTTGGTCTACTGGCATCCTCACAGGCATTAAGTGGTTAATGCTCATGGGCATTATGTTGTTTAAAATGCGATCAGGTGACTATTATATGAAAAAGTGATTGATTCAATGTCATGTGATATGCACTAATTATAATAATAATAAACTTAGTCAATTTTATCATTTTCAAGACTCATGGCTAACATTAGTCAATATTTGCTATGTTTCATAACTAACAATTGTATCTGCTGTTCAACTGATTTTGGCTATTGCTGTCTTACTAATAAGTATTATTAAATTTTGATGACACTCTTTGTTGTATCTTGTTTTTCAACTATTATTATTATATTATTTATTTCTTTTCTATAGTACCAATGGTTTTCATACCTTCGTCTTCTCTTCTTTTGGTTACACCATCTCCTTCTCCTTCACTGGAATTAGAATTCACCTTATCCTCCGACTTTATATTATCTCCTTCTCCCTCTATATCTCAAGTAACAACAACACTGATTATACTATCACCTTCTCCTTCACTATCTCTGATGCAAACACCTTCACCTTCATTAGTTCCAATCAATGAAGTAGAGCGTCAAAATGCTGCTATTGTGATACTAAGTGATTTAACACCAACAACAGTAAGTTTTCAGGATTAGCTAATATTTTCATGTTTTCTATTTTGCTCATCCTTGCCTCCTCTTTTCATCCAATCATTCATTTAATCATCCACATATTTCTATTTATTCATTTACTTTGTGTTGTCTCACTTTCATCAGTTCACTGAAGAAAGACAAGATGCATTTCGAAACACAACGTCAATGGCTATTAATAACTACTGCTCACAAAATCCTGATAATTGTGATATCATATCATTTACTGACTCCAGAAAAAGAGATATTCATCAAACTCTCCAACATTTGTCCAAAAGGTATTAATATGCTAATACCAAGTATATACAATGCATTTAAGAACTTTATTAACTCGGCCAAGTAAGCAATATCGAGAGATCAAGAATGTGACTGAGTCCATGAGTTAATAAATACGATTAGACTAACTTGTTTTAATTCTATGAAAGAATAGCAACATAACAAATGTTTTATGAATGATTTAGCCAATTAGATCACTAGTGAGTTGTGATCAGTTTATATATAATTACATGTATTGGTACATCCTACATGACTGTATGTGTTCTATTTTCTATAGTAATTATATAATTCTCTTGCATGATTTCCATTATTATTTGTACATACTGCTAGTGCCAAAAGGGACTAAATAATTATGAATTGATTTTGCATATTAATAGAAATTAATACAGGTAATAACAATAATAATTAATACAGGTAATAACAGGATACCAAATTAAATAATATAATCAATCAAATCTCACATGAAACAGTGTACTATATACTAAAATGTTGTTATGGTTTCGGCTTTTAATGCCCATATCTGTTTGTTTCATATCCAGACTACCTACGACATCTGTGTCAGCAGATGATATCATCATCATTGACATAGAAGGTACAGCTGAAGGACTACAAGTAACATTCTTTGTAAGAGGAAGTGCGTCTGGAGTGATACCTGTAGAATCAGTTGTGGAGGCTATACAGGTAAGGATTATAATAATCCTATGCATATGGCAATCATCATCACAAGATCACATTAGCATAGTTCTGTGAAGAAACTCAAAAAAGTGATCCTCCTTTGTTTGAGCAATAATTATAGTTCATATAATATATATATATATATATATACCATGTGTGACTAACTCTATATTGTATTGAAAAGTTAGCACATTGTGAAAGTCAATAATGTACCATTTATCTTTTGACTCAGCCATTTAAATGGACATATCTTACTTACATTAGAAAAAGCAAGTGTAAAGTTGCTTGTACATAAAGCTATCAATAATAGGGATATGCGAAGAGCTAACCAACTGTTTGTCTGTTCAATTTCAGCCACTATTCAAGCAGATTTGTTCTGTTTTCCATTTCATTTTTCATTATGTTTTATTGTAGCAAGCAGTAGATGATGGTGTTTATTCTACTGCTGGATTCACAGTCACTGATGTCATAATAGTAGTCACTCCATCTCCTTCTCCTACACCACAAGATGATGATGATGATGATGGATTGTCTGATGGTCAGATAGCTGGTATTGTTATTGGAGTGACAATCGGAGTACTTCTATTGGTGGTTATTACTATCATTTTATTCTACTGCTTCTGGTATGTATGTTGTATGTATGTATGTATATGTATGTATGTATTTATGTTTGTATGTATATATGTATGTATATATGTATGAATGTTGTATGTATGTGTGTATGTATGTATGTATGTATGTATGTATGTATGTATGAATGTATGTAATTATTAAAGTATGTATGTATGTATGTATGTATGTATGAATGTATGTTGTATGTACATGTATGTGTGTATAGTGTATACATGTTGTGTGCTAATCATGAGTATGCATTTCTACACAGTAATTGGGCTTTTGAACGTCAATGATATTATTATAACAATGGGTTAACTTTACATATATATAGTTGCTCAATAAAGTTCAAAAGCTTAATAGACTGTAATATATCATAGTAAGAATTTGAACTTACTCAGTTTTTTTAGATTAGGTTTCACTTATTAATGTTAGTTATATCACTTACATAGCTTCCAAATTATAACAGCTAGTTACTGTATTTTCAAATGTTCATACTGTTCTTTTGCATTTATACTTAGGTAGTAGAGATTGTTAAATATTGGTAGTGCTCATGCTTATAATAAGTACATAATACTTGTATTTACAGACATCTCAATTACGCATTCCATGATCACAGCAGAGTAGCTGCCATTTTGTTACACTGCACATAATGTTACATGTTGAAGAGGATCATGCACTGAAATTGCTTACATGTACATAATATACATGTATGAGTACTTGTTTATGTGATGATATCACTTTGTGTAATGTCTTATATATATATATATATAGGAGGTTGCACATGAGCAAACGACTTGTATTTGTTGAGAAAGGTCCCGTGAAGAATGATAACATCACTATCGACAATGAGTCCTTTGATCTGAGTCGTGAAAGTAATTAATATAATACTCTCTGCATGATTTCTATTACTTGGTGTATATTATGGTTATGTAGTTACTTTGATAACTAGCTTCTTAGTGTTTACTGATTGACTATATCCATAACTAAATCTTGAATTTCTGTTATCTGATAAACTAACTAAAATCAAAAATGGATAAGAACTGTAACTAACATTTACAAAATTAGGCATACAATAACTATAAGTCAGTATTGTCATACTATAACACTACTACTTTTGAAATGCAACAATTTTCACTGGTATTATCTTTTCTTCTATTCTCACTTAAATATTTTGCAGTCTCTTCCAAGCTCAATGAACTTTTAACTACTGCTCATTATATGCATTCTTTCTTTACGTTTTAAGCTTACTACCCCTCTCACAATAACTGTGTTCAACTAATAGTTATTCAAGGTTTAACAGTTTGGTATGACACTAACAAAAATATAATTATAAACATGCATTCACTCCTCATGGACAAGGATGAATTGGTTCTTATACAGTACATACCTTAAAATATTATTTTCATTATGTATCAGCTCTACATGCATTAATTAATCTTGAGTCATGAGTATAGTAAATATGATTTTATATTCATTTCTTGATTTCCCTCATTGTAATTTTTTCTTTTATTAGAATCAGTACGTAGTGTAAAACTAACGTATACAGAAGTTGACGACAGTGATGAAGAGGAAGAGAAAGAAGAGCCAGTAGATGGAGATAAAGAACAGGTAATACCTGATGAAAGTAAGGAATCAAATCTCTGAAACTGATCAATTTTTGATGAATTATAATTATATTATTATGTTATAATTGATTGTTAAAATGTATTTAAGTTAATAATTATTTTAATGTCATAATAAAATGAATATCAGGCCTACTTTTAATTAGTTTTGTACTGACTGTTAATTAACAAGACATATTTACAATAATTATATTTGCTGTGTCTTCTCAGTAATTGAAAAATGTTTTTATGGCCCGTAGGGCCATCTCTATAAGTGCTTTCCCATAGGTTCGAAGTATATAAAAAATTATATATATGTTTGTGTCACTTGTGCAACTATGTATTGTATACATAGGAATTGATATAGTTCGTTGTTTATATTCTTTGTGATCAATTTTTAGCTTTATGGAAATGAAATAATAGTTCTGTGACAGAATGTTTAGCCTTCTTCAGCTACTTACAATAAGAATCTAGACAAACACAACAAAACATATTTATACATGACAGGTGATAGTGGGTTTGATGATGGATGGTGAAAGTATAAAGGGTTCTAAAAATATACAAAAACGAAACTATTATAATAATAAAAACCAAAATAAATAAATAAGCAAAAATAATATGATAAATAAATGATAGACGCAAAAAATGTTCGAATTACATGATAAGTAAATAAAGGAGAGAAGAAACAGGACTGTTGACGACATCACAACCTATCAAGGGTCCAGGTTTGCTTGAGATGTAGTCCAGGGTCTGTGTTCATGGTAGTTCTGATATAGATGGTTCCTTATCTTTCTTCTTTGCAGGTTGGATTCTTGTTCCACCACCTTGAAGTATTCCCTAGTATGGCGAGCAGACCTTTCGCCTCCAGTTTTAGAATGTGCCCTGTTGGAATGGATAACACCTGCTGAGTATTATGCAAAGTTACAAACCCAAATTACCAACACACTTGAAGCTGACCAGCAGCGTGAAAAATGGAAACGCCCTTTCTACACGAACAATACTAAAGTAGATCTTGAAAAGCTGTGTCATGCTACTTTGAAGACACCAGTGACACCAGCAACAACAAAACGCCAACTTGCAGAACTTATATCAAATCACAAAAAGGAACCTGAGCCTATCCAGATTGTGCAAACATCTTACTCTGGCAGTGGCAGACTCGCTGATATTTCCAAAACTGTTACTAAAATTAATCATCTAGCTCCTTGTGACAAAACTATGAGAATTACTCCATTACCATGCATGCGTATATGGTTTCCCGATAATGGGCAATAAATACAATGGAAACAAGAATAATAAAAACATTTTCAATAAAAATGAAGGACGATGTAGGGACGTCAAAACCCCAAAAGTATGTGAACAAGGTTGGGAAGCTAACATAGGACCCAAAATCACTTCCATATAACCCTACATAAGTACAGCCCTTTGTATTTTGCTTTATAGCGATGTAAGTACTTATGTTGGGTTATATGGAAGTGGTTTGGTTTTATGTTAGCCTCCCAACCTTGTTTGCATGCTTTTTGGGTTTTGATGTCCCTACATCTTTCATTTTTATTGAAAATGTTTTTTTATTATTCTTTTATAATTACAACTATAAATCTATATGGTAATTAATTCCCTGACTGTGTTCAAGGGATGGAGTTTGTTCCTTAGCTACTGTTTCCTAGCTGTCAAGCTACAGTTCATTATGTATGATTTATTGCATGAATGCATGCACCCTGTGGATGACAGACAGACAGACAGACAGACAGTATTGATTGTTGTCATTTTTCTTGGCTTCTGTTTACATATACAATTAATGCACATGTTAAGGACATTGATGTTGTGCATTCATTTCATGCTGTTTTGGTTCCATTATTTTTTCTTTAAATTTGCTACTATATAGGGTGAAAAAGACTCAAAACATGTTTTGTTTAAAATATTTGGTGGGGAAAACTTCGAATTCGTTTGGCCTGTCCACCCCCTCCCACACACACACACACACACACACACACACTATACATGAAATCCTGACTTCTACTGTTAGTTAAAAATGAGGCCGTTGCTCAGTTGCCTGCTTTCTGTCTCTTTTCTCAATATTAAATGTAAGATAAAACAGTGATAGGTACATGAATGACACTAGTTATAAAATAATAGTCCCTATAATCAAGGTAAGAGTACAACACCATCAAATATCAACAGTTAAATTATATAACAAATTATGGTAACTACAGTTGCACCCAAGCAGGGGGTTGGTATCTGCTTTCATTATAGTCCGTTATTCCATTCCTTAGTTATTCCTACTAGTTGCAAATCATTCTATTCCAGCTTCTAACTTTGCTTACCAGAAAGGCAAATAATTATATTTATAGTCGCAAAGCGATTCTAATTCATGCAACCATATAACTTTGCATTCCTGAAAGACAAACGAGTAATTGTAACTTGATAATATATGTAATTGTGAAAACTATTCCAATGCTGTTTACACTTCGCAAGAAATAAAACACATTTTGTGTTGATAATCAGAGTCTTTATTGATTTACTATACTACGTACTGAAGTAACCACTATTCAGTTAAAATAACCAACTACTTTTAGAGTGTTAACCTTTGCAACATTGATGAGAAACATGTGATACTGTTTTTTCTGCTAAAGCTGTGAAGGTAGATTTCAGCATGCTGTTTAAATTCTCAATTTTGACAAATAATTTTATGATCACACTCATTTTCAATAAAATTTAATAAGATCACAGTCATCAGTGGTACACCAAAAAAAACCACTTAATTATTATAAGACTCAGACGATGGGAAGTAGACTTTTTGTTCCTTGTTTCACACTCACATAGTACGTTAACTTCAAATCATCATAAATTTGACATCACCATGAATTCCATAGTGATACAAGTTGAAATGGATCTCTCATTGACAAGAGAGGCTAGAAACTAAAGTATGATAGTTTTTAAATCTACTTTTTTAAAATTTTTTGCAACAAAATCTTTGCACATCATCACAATTACAAGTTTCAAAGTAATTTCCTCCTATAATTAATTTGTATTAGCTGATATTTGAAAGCACTGATTTGACTATAATAAAAGTATGCTTATAAAGCAAAGGAAACAAAAAGAATGTATTTTAAACAAATTACACATTAGGTACAACCTATAGTTAACTACTGAGAATTGTATCTGTGGCATGTAGTACATCAGATGTTTATCAATTTAAGTACAAATTCCTGTGTATAATTACACAATGCATGTGAGTAGCTTTAGAAGACACTTATGCTTTAAATCACAGATGTCATATTTGCATAGTTCACTATCACCATCATCGACACCATCTTCTACATTTCTTCCAGCGTTGACAACGCACCGTCAAATTTCAGTCAGGTTGCTTGATAGTCGACTACGTGATACTCAAATTTGATTGGTCGATTCCTTTGGTTGTAACTAACTAAGGTCGTAGCGGCAGAGGTGTATAAAAAGGATGCTCTTTGTAGTTCTTTCAGTCTGCATCATAGAAAGAGTGAAAGAGAGGAGTATCTCAACCAAACTTGAAATGGTGAGTATATTTATCATGCAATGTATATATATATATATATATATATATATATATAATATATATATATATAGTATGATGGTGACATCATCCCTTTGATGTCCACACTTTGCAGGAGATGTCACCATCATACAATAAATTGTATATAATATGACCTATATACTGCATATAGGACCCTCATTTTGTGTCCTCGGAAATGATAAAGCCCTTGCAGGCTCGGGCTATATTAACATCGTTGGACACAAACTCAGATCCTATATTGTAAATAGGACCTATAAGCATACTATATATATATATTACATATTTTCTAGAAAGTGATTAATAATTTTCATTTATTATAATTATTACTGCATTGACATAAAAGAATAAACACTTTCTCTTAACAATTTACCATCTTCGGACTTTCAAAAATACCTAAATACTGTTATAATATGTCCACAATGTTTTTGCGCACTCATCAGGGAGAGCCACATCAACTGATGAGTATTATATTAATACACTCATTAAAAAGCTTTAAGTAGTAGCTGAAAAGCAAATTATAATTTATAATAATTACAATTATGCTTATAATTTCTTTTTTCTTTCATGCGCAGATGGATTTCAAATTTTTTCTTCAAATTTTACTCATGCTATATCTTTGGATACCAATAAGCTCAGCTCAAGGTTAATATTCGGATTGATCATAAACATCACTGCAAAAAATAGTTAAAATAACTAATTTAATGGTTAGTACAGTTGCAAGGATTCAACTATTAGTTGGTTGTTAGGAATACATACATCTTATACCACAGATACTTTGTACAAATTATATTATAGTTGAATCACTATAATTTTAGGGTGCTGTCTACTCATATTTCATGTCAAAGATTTAGTATAATTTATACTAAAGTACATGTAATTTTATCTGTCTCTCAAAAAGTGTTGTAAACCCACAAACACATAATTTAATTAATTTTAGTGTGCTGTCTACTCATATTTCATGTCAAAGATTTAGTATAATTTATACTAAAGTACATGATGTTATCAGAGATGTAGAAAGAAAGAAAGAAAGAAAGAAAGAAAGACACCTGAGGCAATGGAAAAATGAAAATGAGAGTTGCCTCAAGTGGGATTCGAACCCACGACACTCTGTACTCCGGACAGATGCTCTACCAACTGAGCTACCAAGGTAGCTCAGCTGGCAGGGTCTGAATCAAACATCTCATACGCCTGTATGAACAGGCTAACATGTAATTGTATCTGTCTTTCAAAACGTTTTGTAAACCTGCAAACTCATAATTTAATTTATAACTTCTAATACTTAGTGCACATTATGTTATAGAAACATACATGCATGTAGCCATGGCCACTATATCCTCTATGATAATTGACAAACTAATTTGAAATCCATGATATTCCAATTGCAACTGTACTAACCCAATAAAATGGTTATTTTAATGATTTATTTTTTGCAGCGATACAGTCATTTTTGTGCATAATTATGATTATAACACTTATGTTATTTTAGTATGTATACACACCAATATACAATGTGTTGCATATAATTACAATTTACTCCAGATTCTTGCATCGCTGCTGGTTTTGAGGAATGTTGTGATTCTAACTGTAATAGCAACCCTTCAAAATGCTACTGTGATCAGATATGCTATCAGTTAAATGATTGCTGCTTAGATATCATGCAAATCTGTCCACGTAAGCAAAATATATTACAATTTCATAAGAATTCATGTTTCAATTTTTTAAAACAATTACATCTTAATGATTCTGCATTCTGTTCATATATATTTTTGCCAGTACCTTCTTGTAGACCTTATGTTACTATATTTTAGTATGGTAAGCACTCTATATGTTGGAATGGTCATGCATCAATGTTTTTTACCATAAAATAGCAGTCATGTAAAATATTGTCACAACATTTCATCTGGTACAAAGTATACAGGCTCAGAAAGTCTTTTTACTTACTTTAAAAAAACATTGTGTTTTTAGTATCTTGCAAATTAAAACATCTGTTGTTGCTCAGTTTGTATTTGGGTCATTATTTTTTTTTTTTTACATTCCACCACAATAGCTAATTCATATAAGTATTTGCAGTTTTTCTTTGCTTCTTTGTTATGTACAGAGTAAAAACGGTACTATATCACAAACCTTACTCAAAATGTGCAAAGAAAAATTTCAATTCCTATTTCATAGTGGGGTATATTTATTGTTATTTAATTTATAGACAATTTCTGGTTTTCAGTTAGCTATAGACCATTCTGGCTCTGAACCCTTATTATTTTGATGCTCTTATACAACAACACACATGTAATACTTTTGTTTCAGATTAGATTTACAACTCCATGTATGCTATTTTTGCATGGCCGATGTACCGCTAAAATGAGGAAATGTCTGGGGAAACTGTGAGAGCTTCTGTAGGAATTTAGGCTGTGCCAATCCAATTTGATTGGTCATAACTTTCCCCACAAAAATGTTATGATAGTATAACTGGAAAATACAGAACTTTCAAACACTTACGTATACATTGCTGTACTTTTGCAGCAATGAACAATCATTCTGGCATCTGTGGCTTTCTTAGAAGATCTCCTATCCAACAAAATAAGCTAGAATCTGATAATTTTCAAATTTTAAAGGCACAATTTGCCTAGAAATGTTTTTACAAAATCCCGCTCATGTATGGTTAGTCACTCATGTGAATTTGTCAATTAATTACAATTCTCTCTGACACAAATTCTACCACAGTTTCCTCCAGATTTTTCCTCATTCTAGCATTATCCATGTGAGACTACATGCATGCAAGCATATAATTATAATTATATTGACAAATTTTAAATGTTCAAATTTCAAGTTCTCCTTTTCTGCTTGAACAGCCGAATTGCATTCCTGTACTTGCAGTGTCCTATTCTTTATGTTCTAGTGCATGCATCCACACTCTCAGCAGATTTACTTGTAACATTGCAATGTTATAAACTCTCAGCTAGACTGTTGTGTTAAAAACATATTATCATTATAGCCTTGACTACTGAATATGCATATACTGAGTCCAGTTGTTTGAAAATCTGCTACCAAGTGCAATTGTTTTCAGTCATACCACATACAAATGCCATAATATATATATAATGTAACATAGCTTATACTTTTTTCTTAATAGCTTCTGGAGATGAGTGTGACAATTGTGCCCAATTATGTGGCTACACTCCAGGAGGTGTTGTCTGTGGATGCAATAATGGTTACATATTGGATGATGATGGATTCACTTGTAATGGTATGTACAAAGCATATTCATAGTTCTAGATTATTTCAACCTACATCTGAATTGACTTGACGGTTGGTAACTTTAATGTTAATTAAGACTTACAAAGTAAAAAAGACAGCAAAGCTACAGTAAATGTCCTTAAACGTGTCATTTTTCTTTGTAATCTTGTTTAATACACACCATTTTTTCCTTTTCCTTCTGTGCAACTATTAAGTGTGTATATTTGTGGTCTGAGTGAATTAAGTATGCATATATTTGTATATAATTATGTATACAGCATACATTATATTATGTATGTATTATGTTTTAGTTTTGGGTTGCAACTAGAGAGGTATACACCTTCATTTTGGTAGCAGAAGTTTATTCTTCACAATTTTTGAATTATGTTGTCATTGTGATTGACGAGCCATGAATCTGGTTGCATGCCAAGAAATTAGACTCCAAATGCCCTTTTGCTCATAGCTTAGGCAGATACAAGACTATAATATACTCATAATACACAGAATAATTTAAAGAATGTGATAAATACATAATTATATTATTATATAATATATTTTGCAGACATTGATGAGTGTACTGCTTATACTACTGAATGCTATAGCAATCTACTGGATCAATTCTTTCCCTTTGGTGATGAAAATGGAGATATTCTTTCTCAGTTAAGTGATGATGGATCAATACCAATATCACTGAATACTAGATTTGTCTTCTTTCATACAACCTATACAACAGTGTTCGTAAGTGTCAAACTAAATAATAAATTACTCATATATAATACATATATATATTCTATATACTATGCATGCATTAAAACCTGTTATTGGTAAATTCATATAATCATAACATGCCTTTGTATAATTATAGTTAAACAACAATGGTGATTTATCATTTGGTGCTCCATTTCGAGACCATTATCCACAACAATTTCCTATTAGTACTCCACTAATAGCTCCATTCTGGACTGATTTGTTTACATTGCACTATGGTAATGTGTGGTATAGAGTAACTGCAAGCAATGATGTCATTCAAAGAGTCACAGAGGAAGTAGCAAGTGCTTTTCCTAAACTAACTACGTTTTCAGCTACAGAAGTGCTTATTGCAACTTGGGATAATGTTGGATATTGCTGCTCTGCTAACAACCAGGTAAATTATTTACATAAATAGCATGAAGAAATTCTCATACTATTATGATAGCATAATTGCATGTTACTATTATAACACGTACACACACACACTGCCATTTCCACAGACTGTCACCTTTCAGTGCATACTAGCAACAGATGGTAAAAGAAACTCATTCGTTTTCTTCTTATATGGTAATGGAGCAATAGATTCAGCCAGACTCTCTACAGCTCAAGTAGGACTTAATGCAGGCAATGGAATTGACTTTGTCAGTGTGGATGGATCGCTTACAGGTAGTATCTTTAATATTGATGGAAAGAGTAATGTAGGATGTCCGGGAGTGTTTGTTTATCAAGTTAATGGAGATTTTCAGCAACCACAGCCAGGAAGACGGTGTAACATAAATAGCTGTAAGTAACATATAAAATTGTTAAGAAACCAACACATAGCTACCATTATTTCAGTATTCAAAAGAGATACATCAGGTAAACCATAGTATAGGCAAACATAGTTCTACATATATGCATGCAATATTTTGTTAACTGAGTAAGCTCACTTTTCACCTGTTATGTGCATAGTGGTTGCCTCAGTTGTGATTAGTAATCATCTATTTTCAGAATAACATATTGCAACTGTGCATGCTAACCAATAAATAGTTATTTTTAACAACTTTGTTTTTGCAGTGTATAATTATACATGTTTTCATATGGTATTAAGATGCATTTTGGTATGCACATTCATGATTGTGTATCTAGTGATAATATTTGTTTTTACTATTATGAAGTTAGCCTCTTCATGAGGTAGTAGGGCATATTTTGGTGCTTTCATGAGTATGATCCTAACATTCCTTTCTACTCTATATACATTATAGCTATATATAACCATAATGTTAATTATACTCATATTTCATGTACCTAACTATTATATTGCAAATGTATAATTTTAAAAATTATCTACAAGAACTGAAATAACTAATTCATTTTTACAGTATGTGGTTAAAATACTGAATTCGTAGTTGTTACTATTATTAGTATAGCAGTCGTTACTATTATTAGTATAATAGTTGTTACTACTATTAGTACAATAGTTATTACTGTACAATAGTTGTTACTATTATTAGTAACAATAGACAATAGTTATTGTCTATTATCAATAATAGTAACAACTATTATTATACTAATTATTATTAATAACCTGATGTGATTACTAGTGGTAGTAAGAAGATAGAGATTATTATACCATTGATTCATTTTTCTAGCTGTCTCTATGCTATCTTCTTTAGTCAGTAATGATATTCCTTCATTTATTAATGAATTTGTAATAACAGAATGTTGTAATAGATATTTTTGATGTAGTAAAGATTTAGCAGTATGAAAAGCAAGCCAAAAACTGGTAGCTTGTAAACGTATTGAAATATGCATGCTGTTTATCCTCTCAGAATTTGCACAGCATAAAAATTAAGCATAAATCTGCTCATGACTATAAAGTCACTATGAAACATTTGCTTTAAGAAACAATCCAACAATTGGCAAAACTGTCATTTTAACTATAATAAGCATCATGTAAATGGAGTAGTAGTAAACAGTAGTACAAGTTCTTATAAATATTGAAGTTAGAACCTAAGAATACTTTAGCTTTATCAACAATCTGTATACTATTATTGGAGTTATACTTATTCAGATTCCAGTATTCGAAGTACATATCTACAAAACTAGACTCTATAATATTTCATGTTTTATGGATGCATGTATATGTATGTATGCATGCATGATGTGTATGTGCCTACTGATAGAATATCATCAATTCATTTGTGTATTAAATACAATCATGCAGTATTATGTACATTACTTCTACATACCTGAACAAGTTATCATGTCATCATCCAATTGATAACTGGTAGTACATTCACAAACAAAACTTCCATTAGTGTTTGCACATATCTGATTACAACCATTTGAGGAGACATGAAGACACTCATTGACATCTATAAAAAAATGTTATTATTAACCCTCGCCTGTGTAAGCAGAGCAGAGTAATCTGGTGTCCTGTCTGTTTGTCTGTGTCTGTCTGTGTATAAACAAAATTTCTGAACAGCTAACATCATTGGGACTTCAATCAAGCTGCCAAAAGATGTGAAATTATACAAGGATCAAAACGAAAGACAGGCTTTTTCTAAAACTATTTGGTTATAAAGTTATGACGATTTTTTATATCTCATGATTGCTGTTTCAGAAGACTTTTGGTAGCAATCAAGTACATGGAAACATAACTCATCCAGTTTGAAAGCTATCGCTGTTGAATTTGAGCTTGAAATCAAGTACAGTTGAAGTAGTGGCTATTACAACATCAAGCTGGCTCTAAGCTTTCTGCCATGACCGTCAATTTCTAGCTCCACGTATTCATTTTGCATGTGATTTAAGCCACAAAACTGCCACTGTGTTTCTTACAGTGAATTTCATTAAACAATTATTCCTTTTCGTAACCACACCCTTTGCAAGACATGTACAAATAATATGTATGTAAGAGAGGAGTGTGGTTATGGGACAGAATAACCGTGTTCAGTATTTAAATCTCGCGTACCCAGCCCCTCTCATTTCTCATAGAGCGGAAAAGTGAGGGGCTGGCTATGCGAGAATAGAAATTATGTACTCTTGCTAGGACTGGAGTGTAAGTTGTAACACACACATATACACAAATGTATAAGTATAATGTTATAATCTCAGTATAATAATCATTATTATAGTCAAGTATAGTCTGCAATTATCTTCTTATCAGTAGTCAGCCAATCACATTTGTGGTGAGGGTTCTGGACTGTAAGTGCATTCATTTATCATGTGTTTGTTTGTGTTCAGTCTTTTTTTCTGCAAATGTTGGATAGGTTGAGTAATTAATTTAGAAAAGTATGTCTAATATATCAGGACATAAGTCAGTGAAAACTATTAATTTTATAATATTTAAAAAGCTGTTTTTATAAATTGATTGACTATATACATCATGGCCTGGTGCACAGTGAACACATATGAATCTTGTTTATATGTATGTATGTATGTATGTATGTATGTATGTATGTATGTATGTATGTATGTATGTATGTATGTATGCATGTATATATGTACATGTGTATGTATGTATATATGTATGTATGTATGTATGTGTGTATGCATGTATGTGTGTATGTTTGTATTAGTACTGATTTAGTTTGACACTAGTGATACCATAAATGAATGTGATCAGATATGTATAAATAAAAATGTTTGTGAATGTAGCAGTGGTTAACTATTGGATGATGATTCGATCACTTGTTCAGGTATTATAATATTACATGCTTACACAATGATATAATTATTATGTATAAACAAGTGTAGAACTGTTTGTACAGTCATATAGAGAGATATGTAGTGCATGCATTCTGCACATGCAAAATGTATTATACATAATAAATAAATAAGTAATACATGTACATTATGTATATACATTAATAAACAAAACATTCATATGCATTCATACATGCAAAAATACAGACATAATGTTATTATAATGCCAATAGCAATAGTACTACATGTTGTATTGGTATATATGCAATTAGCAACATTTCAAGTTATGGAATGTGTCTGGTTCTTCAAAGTGCTTGTTTTAAAGTGGTTTGTGACAGAAATACAATTCTAATAATAAAAGCATTTTCATGGATGGACATGTCTCATGTCACTATATTACTGTTCACTTTCCATTTTCATCTAGCCTATAATGATGATTCATCATTTTGAGTGCATGCAGTCTGTAGACTGCAATTTGATTTTGTTACTGTTTCGCTTTATCAGATTCTTATCTGCCTTTTCAGCAATCAATTCTTCAAAATTACATTTATACCACTGAACAAATAGGCTCAATACTGTACTTCCTTTCAGGACAATGTAGAATGTAAGAAGGATGAATGTTCGAAGGATGGTACCTTCAGTGATTTGACACAATTACTCAATCTCACATGTAGTTACATAGTGCTATAAACTCATAGTCATATGGACATTATAATAGTCATACATTTTTTGACAGATGCAGAGGATTGTGTCAATGGCATCTCAATAGACCATTGTGATCAGATATGTACAAATACTGATGGAAGTTTTGTTTGTGAATGTAATACTGGTTATCAATTGGATGATGACTTGATGACCTGTTCAGGTATGTAGAATAATGCACATAAGTGACATAACACAACATGTTTGTATCTAATACACAAATGCATACATATCTGTAGACATATACACACATTCATACATGCATACATACATATGAACATGCATACATACATATATACATAAATACATTATACATATATACACACATACTACATACATTCACACATACATACATAAATATGTAAATACATACGTGAATACATACAAGATAGTTATGTGCGTGCACTGTGTACATGTACTTGTATATAGTTGTATTTCACTGGTTATTGTCATATTGATGCAGATATTGATGAATGTTTTGAGGGAACAGACAATTGTTCTCAAATATGTACAAATACTGAAGGAAGTTTCACTTGTGAATGTTACGATGGTTATCTACTAGATACTGATGAAGCAACTTGTAATGGTATGTATTTGGAGTTTATACAGTATTCTCTTTATTTGTGAGTAAGCCATAGAATAGTATATACTTGCGTTTCATAACCAAAAATACATGTATTTACTTGTATATAGTTGTATTTCACTGGTTATTGTCATATTATTTTCTTTAATGCAGATATTGATGAATGTTTTGAGGGAACAGACAATTGTTCTCAAACATGTACAAATACTGAAGGAAATTTTACTTGTGAATGTGATGATGGTTATTATTTGGATATTGATGAAACTACTTGTATTGGTATGTATTTGGAGTATATTATAGTATTAAATAGTACTCGCATTTCATAACCTAATACATGTACTTGTATATAGTTGTATTTCACTGTTTCAAGACAACATTTTTTTAATGCAGATATTGATGAATGTTCTGAAGGAACAGACAATTGTTCTCAAACGTGTACAAATACTGAAGGAAATTTCACTTGTGGATGTGATGATGGTTATTACTTGGATATTGATGAAACTACTTGTCATGGTATATATTTGAAGTATATATTGTGTACACGTACTTGCATTTCATAACCGAAAATACATGTACATGTACTTGTATATAGTTGTATTTCACTGGTTATTGTCATATTGATGCAGATATTGATGAATGTTTTGAGGGAACAGACAATTGTTCTCAAATATGTACAAATACTGAAGGAAGTTTCACTTGTGAATGTTACGATGGTTATCTACTAGATACTGATGAAGCAACTTGTAATGGTATGTATTTGGAGTTTATACAGTATTCTCTTTATTTGTGAGTAAGCCATAGAATAGTATATACTTGCGTTTCATAACCAAAAATACATGTATTTACTTGTATATAGTTGTATTTCACTGGTTATTGTCATATTATTTTCTTTAATGCAGATATTGATGAATGTTTTGAGGGAACAGACAATTGTTCTCAAACATGTACAAATACTGAAGGAAATTTTACTTGTGAATGTGATGATGGTTATTATTTGGATATTGATGAAACTACTTGTATTGGTATGTATTTGGAGTATATTATAGTATTAAATAGTACTTGCATTTCATAACCTAATACATGTACTTGTATATAGTTGTATTTCACTGTTTCAAGACAACATTTTTTTAATGCAGATATTGATGAATGTTCTGAAGGAACAGACAATTGTTCTCAAACGTGTACAAATACTGAAGGAAATTTCACTTGTGGATGTGATGATGGTTATTACTTAGATATTGATGAAACTACTTGTCATGGTATATATTTGAAGTATATATTGTGTACATGTACTTGCATTTCATAACCGAAAATACATGTACATGTACTTGTATATAGTTGTATTTCACTGGTTATTGTCATATTGATGCAGATATTGATGAATGTTTTGAGGGAACAGACAATTGTTCTCAAATATGTACAAATACTGAAGGAAGTTTCACTTGTGAATGTTACGATGGTTATCTACTAGATACTGATGAAGCAACTTGTAATGGTATGTATTTGGAGTTTATACAGTATGCTCTTTATTTGTGAGTAAGCCATAGAATAGTATATACTTGCGTTTCATAACCAAAAATACATGTATTTACTTGTATATAGTTGTATTTCACTGGTTATTGTCATATTATTTTCTTTAATGCAGATATTGATGAATGTTTTGAGGGAACAGACAATTGTTCTCAAACATGTACAAATACTGAAGGAAGTTTCACTTGTGGATGTTACTATGGTTATCTACTAGATAGTGATGAAACAACTTGTAACGGTATATATTTCAACTTTATATAGTATTCTCTTTTTTTGTGATTAGAATAGCACTTGCATTTCATAAACTATAATATGTACTTGTATATAGTTGTAATTGTTGAGATAGTACTGTGTTCAATATCAATATCATATCTACTCATTTCAAAATATTGCATGCATAGTTCTCCCCAATCTTATCCTCTTATTATTGTAGTGTTGTTTCTGTTTGATAACGAGCACCGTCGGGATGGGACCCTCGCCTACGTGGCAAAGTAATACAAAGCACTACAATTTTTTTTCAAAATATAATAAAGTTTGTGTATGTATCTTACATCTTATTCTCTGTTTTCTTTCGAAAAACAATGAAGAAGTTCTCAAGTCTACCTCTAAAGTCTCCAATGTGTGAAAACATATTGAATCACCTCTATCATGTGTTTAGTACATGACGCTTTGCAAGCATGCACATACGTGCACATACCTGTAGGTGGAGCTACCTCGATTGTTTTTGGTTTGAAGTGTTTTTTGGCTAGCAATAGCCGTGAAACAGTGTGTTTTGTATGTTTATATTTACTCTCGTTATTGCCCTCGTTTCATCTTAAAGTTGTGGAACAGTAACTGTGAGTTATAAAAATTGTCATAACTTTAGAACCAAAAGGTTTTAGAAGAATTCCTACGTTATCCTTTTTCCTTGTATAATTTGAAGTCTACCAGTACCCCGATTGAAATGTCACTGTTTTTATTTTACCGGAAAAATTGCTAACACACAGACACACAGACAAAATGATTACCGCACCCTTCTGCCTACGCTACGGGGCGAGGGTAATAATAATCACTTTATAAATTCCAACTTAATCACCTACCCCACCCACGTGATTAATCACAATGATGACATTTTTTTGTCTGTAAGCAATATTGAAAGTTATACTTTGAAGTGATGTTGAAAGCAAAAAACATCACATTAGGATTTTCCAAGTCAACATTAGGTGACTTGAACTCTTTTTTTTCAAAAGGAATCTCCATGTTGACTTATTTTTTTCTTCCAAATCTATTCACCCAAGCTTCACAAACATTTACAGCCCATGGTGTACTCGGCTTAGTACTGATTCGAACACCAACATTCCTGATAGTATCTATTTTTATGCTCTTCATTGGATCACCAAACGTACTAGCCTCAGAATTTCTTTTGTCAGTAAAAGCAACAATGCCTTCATGCCTTCATCATGATTGGAGTTCACCTGACCCACCTCCAACAACAGCTCAACAGAAACCTGTGTTTCTTCCAGGCCTTCATAGGTACTGGCAGTCTCATACAGCTGACTTACCCCCAGCAAAACTTCATCACACTCTCCCTCAATTTGATCCATAGTAAATTTAATCAGAGAGCGCGAAACAATTACACCTTGCCTAACAAGTTCTTTGATCCTTTCTTTAAGCTGCAAGTCCATGGAGAGGTGCCTTTTTACATGAAGCCTGATGAAGGCCTGGTTTGCACATGCGTAATTATTATTGTTGCATTCTTTAAGCCAGTTAAACCATAGAAACAAATGTTTATGTGATTTAATCACCTTTGTGTTACAGCCTGTAATAACCTCAGCTCTGCCTCGGTTATTACAGAGCTGTAACTCTCAGGTGATTAAATCCACATAAACACTCGTATCTATGGTTTAACTATCACTAAAACAACACTGATAGTTGGTTCACTCATGGGACATTGTAATTTTAAGGAGGGGCATTTGGTTCTTGTATAATCCTTTTGGTTCAACTGTTTGTACAACCTGCAGATTGCATGATAGTCTACAGATTGGCAGGCATTCTGTGGCATAGGTGGCAGAACAGGGGAGTGTGTGTGTGTGGGCTAGTGCTCCCTACACCCCCTACCCCCCCCCCCCCCCCCCCATATTTCTATGCTTACTAATTAATTTCTTATATATTTACAAACCTATTACAGCATACAGTTTATTTACCTGGTTATGAAGTACATTATTGTTGGATCAAAGCAGCTATTAGATAAAGGGTATAAGCTATATAACCTGGCTTAAAGGCATTATTTAAGTTTTGAGTCTGATCCTGTTTGATGCAAGAATAATAAAAAACATTTCCAATAAAAATGAAAGAAGGCGTAGGGAAGTCAAAACCAAAAAAGCATGTGAACAAAGTTAGGTGGGCCCAAAATTAAACAAACCACTTCCATATAACCCTACATAAGTACAGCTCTTTGTATTTCGCTTTATAGTGGTTTAAGTACTTATGTAGGGTTATATGGAAGTGGTTTGCTTAATTTTGGGCCCACCTAACCTTGTTTGCATGCTTTTTGGGTTTTGACATCCCTACATCTTCTTTCATTTATATTGGAAATGTTTTTAAATTATTCTTGTTTCCATTGTTTTTTTTTTCTGAATGGTGTGAATATTTTTTTGTAGGGCAGTGTATGTTATATATCATTTAATCATAAATGCATTAAAGTTTGTTCATCAATGAAGGTCAGTCTTTTGTATATATCAATTATTTATGAATTGATTATCATTCTCTTTCACTTACTATTCTCTACTTCACTTACAAAACTGTCTGCAGTGCTACAAGAAGTAGTGTCAGTCACTGTGTCAACAATTCACTATTCCAATGCTTATCATAGTATATGATATTATTATACAATGGCTTTAATATTTATCATGCCCAGAAATCCTTTGACACGGATCAAATATTTCAGTTATCTTTCCGTATATTACCGCTTGGTTTTAGTGTAGAGTTCAATGGTGAATTTTAAAAACTTACATTTTTCTCCAAGGTGATAACGAAATTTCAGAAGGTGCACTTATGTAGGTACAAAGTGATATCTCAGGTGTGAGTTGCAACATATATCAGTTCCTGAAAGTGTATACTGGCTGTTCCATTGAGCTGTATTTACAAGGTGCTTATCCGCCATCTTCCGCAATTGAAAATGTATTAGGCAATAAAAAAATTTCAGTTTTTGTAAATTTTGAAGTGTCATAATGTTTTTCATGAATTAAAATTTGATAGGTGCACTTAATACGGTATAATATAAAGTATATACTATCAATTGCAAGTATTTTGCAATGGATTATAAAATTTTAAATCGTTACAAATTTGGGTTCAAAACGGGAGAAAATGCAGGAAATCTTCAACTACGCCCACTATTAATGAATGTTAATTTTTTATATTTTTATTTTTATTTAATTTTTTTTTATATAACATAAATACTCAATAGCCAAGGGCTAATATGAAGAGTAAGTTTACATAAAAGAAAAACAGAACTTAATTATATATTTAAGATATAACTTCAGTTGACTTAATGATTTAGATGATTTAACATGGTCCAGCAATGAATTCCATAATTTAATCGAATCTGGGAAAAAAGAATTCAGAACGGACTGGGTCTTGTAAGTGATATATTGGAGATTCTGAGAAGAAAAGGCACGAAGATTATAGGAAGGAACAGGCCGAAATTGAAGAGGAGGATCAGGGAAATCAACCAGATTATGGAGAATTTTGAAGAGAAAAATCAATTTTGCATTCTGGCGACGAGAGTGAAGAGTGGGTAGTTGAAGTTTGGAAAGAAGAAAGGTGTAATCAGAAGACCAATCTTTGCTGCAAATTTTACAAGCAAAGTGTTGGACTTTTTCAATTTTGGAAGAGAGATGAGAAGAATGAGGGTCAAAAAGAAAAAAGCAGTATTCCAGATGAGGACGAATAAGGGAAATATAAAGATGTAAAAGTGTAGAGGTATCAGAATAGAAATAAAATTGTCGATACAAAAGACCAAGTAATTTACGAGCCTTTGCACAAATATTAGAAATGTGGGGAGACCAGGATAAAGAAGAACATATGGTGACACCTAAATACTTAAATTCAGTAACTAATTCCAAAGGTGAACCAAAAAGACAGAGAGGAGGAAGCGAATTAATAAATATAGAACGCCTATAAGACAGAAACATATACTTAGATTTCGAAAGATTCAGAGAGAGGAAATTAGTGGAAAGCCACAAAGATATAGATTTAAGGTCATTTTGGAAAGTAGAAAGGTCCAATTCATTATCTATTGGGCGAAAGATAAGGATGTCGTCAGCATATAAAATTAGAGTAGAAGCGGGGGATAAAGGAACAGAAGTAATATCATTAATGTAAATAAGAAAGAGAAGAGGTCCAAGAATGGATCCTTGAGGAACTCCAGATAGAACTGGAAGAGAAGAAGAGGAGGATCCATTAAGAACGACTTGCTGAAAACGAGATGATAAATAAGAATGAAGCCATTTAATTAAACTAGGAGGACAATTAAGAGAGGAAAGAAGGTCAATTAATGGAGCATGAGGAACAGTGTCGAATGCTTTCTTGAGATCAAGAAAGCAAGCACAAATTGCTTTATTATTTTGAAGGATTTTGTGAAAAGTGGTGTCTTGTGTATCTGCAAGTGGAATAGCAATACCAATACTAATAGAAAGGTTGAAACGGGTGGGTGTGCCACACCCACCCGTTTCAACCTTTCTATTAAACTCTGATCTTTCTCAGAGAGCAACTACAGATCGGAGTTTAAATACCACGTGGCTTGATTAATGAAAATGGCGTCCGATTCGAGATCAAATTTTTGTAGTCGTTGAGACTGTCTTCTTTCATAGTATCTGAAGATATCATCTTCCTACTTTAAGACCAGAATTTTACTATGAATGCGACTGGAATTGTGCTAGAATCAATGTGATAGTTCAACAAACAAAAAAATGACTTGTCTGAAAATATTAATAATGAATGCACTAAAGTGCAGAACCCTCGCTACTTACATACACAAAAACGACGACTATGTTCACCTAGAGTAGGCACCCGTATTATGAGACAGTGGGTAATATGAGACACATGCATAAAAAGCAATATTTCAATGGCCAGTTGAATCTGCATCACTTTGTTACATCAGAGATAATAAATACACCTAAGTACCTCTGTTACATGCTCATGTGTGAAAACCACGTGATCGCACGTGTAGGGATCTCAAGTAGGGTACGTGCTCGCCAGTACCTTTCAAGGCTTACAGTACCTTTCTAGGGCTAGGCTCAGGCTAGGGCTGAGTTCTGCGTCCACTAGCCTAGAAAGGTACTGGCACACGTAATCGTTCTTCCGTATTATATAAATCCTACTGTTTTTATGATTGTTTTGGGTATGAGAGGTACATAATAAGTCTGTCCATTAACTCCACACACTGTAAACAAGCGGGTCGCCTTAGCCCAACTACCCCCAGGGCCATAATAAGAATGAGTGAACATTATGTAATCATCATGTGATCATTATGTAACCATTATATAATTTAATCATGGTAGGATTTTTGTCAATAGTGAAATGTCTAAAAGAAAGCTTTGGAGCAATGAAAGCATGAAAGCAGCAGTAGCATATGTCAATGATGTCAATGATGGCAATGCTGTTCATGAAGCTGCAAGGCTTTATAATGTTCCAGTGGAGACGTTACGTTGACGTGTTATTGGCACTGTTGACCTGGCATGCAAGCCTTGTCCATCAACCGTTCTAACTGTTGAAGAGGAGGACTGTTTAGTTGCATATGCCATAGAAATGGCAGACAGAGGTTTTGGACTAGTGCCTGATGATTTAAGAAGATTGGCTTATGTAATTATCTCCAAGTCGGGTAGAAGTCATTCTTTTCAGAACGGAATGGCTGGACGAGCCTGGATTGATGGATTTAGGAAACGACATCTGCAGATTACCCTACGCTCTCCCCAACCACTTTCACTTTGTAGAGCTATGATGGCGAATATGAGTGTTGTTGACAACTTCTTTGCTAAGCTGGGAGCACTGTATGACCGTTTAACAAACCAATGCAAGTCTTTAATATTGATGAAACTGGTATTAGTATTGTACACAAACCAGGAAGAGTTCTATGTGAAATTAGTAGGAAACATGTATATTCCCTTACGAGTGCTGAAAAAGGGAAAACACAAGTGGTGTCTTGTGTATCTGCAAGTGGAATAGCAATACCACTATTAATGATCTATCCAAGAAAGAGATCTGTGCCAGAAAACTTACAGGCAGGTGCAGTGCCAGGAACAGTTTTTAGGAATAGTGATAAGTAACTGAAAGAGCTCTCACCAGCATACATGTGGCGCTTCGGGGAGCGCTTGCGGTCACCCAACTCTCATACAAGATCGAGAGACTATCGAGGAATGTGAATGCTAAGGCCTCGATCACAAGCATACAAACAGGTGTCAGATGATCAGAAAGAACAAGTGTCAATACTCACTCTGGTGTCCACCCATTAGCTGTCTATCCAGTAGCAATATTACTGTCAATTGTAACAGCAATTACTGAACAGTACAACTACTTAGATCATTAACACAAATTAATGCATAATTTATTGTTGTATAATAAAATATCATGGAAAATAGAAATAACACGAATAAATATTTCCTATCTCCCAGCAATGAGCGGGAAATTCAGTAAAAGTGACTAATCAAATTGATTAAAAGAAGAGGTTGATTACTAGTTATCAACCTCCTGAAGAGGTTGATAACACATTTATCAACCTCCTGAAGAGGTTGATAACACATTTATCAACCTCATTTTAAGCAATCTGATTGGACAGTATACTATGGCATGGTAGAATAATAATAATACATATATGATGAAGATGTTGCCAGTTTTTCCACTCACCGGTTCTTTACCTTAATGACAATGTTTGGCCATCTAGAAGGTGCTGGTAGTCAAGATATGAATAGGTATGTCTGTAATTAAACTTATCTGTATATATTACCAAAGATTTCAGCTCATCACTTGCAATTGAAATATATGGACGGCCATTTGTTTTCAGTGCCATCCCTACATAGAGAGTACTACCGAACTCTCTGATAATTATAACTGTTTATGCAATGATAGATATTTATGTATTATTACAGTTATACACATACATAAATACATAATTACATAATTATACATAAACAAATGCATATGAGTAAAAATACATTCACTTTATTCATACATAAATATATCTTACCTTTGCTATCATGATTTATCTCCAGTTGATATTGTTGTGTTACCATTTCAAGAATTTGATGTCAATCTACCTGTAGTAGAACTACCTCGTTCTGTTGATGTATCTAGTAGAGTTTTTATTGGTGATAGAAAGAGTGTTATTGGTATTATAATTGGTGATACAGTGTTCACTGAAGCTTATGTGAGTCATGAGGAGAAAATAATTATGTGGCCTTGAATGTAGAATGTTTCTTTCATGGGTATTAATCTCGTGCAGCATATCAAATGTTACTTCCCAATGCATTATAATACATCATAGGTATAGATTAATTAAAACATACTTGAAATATTTTGTAAAAGTATGTTCTTATTCAGTAAAGTATTATCTAGCCAATCTAGTTCTTTTATTATTATCTCATGAAACAAGTGTATATAGAGAAAAAAAGTATCCCTATGATTGCTTTATGGTGTCCAGCATTCAGTAATCATGGCTGATTTTATCATGCCTGAAACACAACAGCTGTAGAACTTTAGGAATTAATTTCAGGTAGATTAGTTAGCTAGCAGTTCCAGTTTCTAATTCTATGTAAGCTACAAGCAGCTTTCTTTCTGGTGAGTTCGAGCGCGCGTTCTATTACGCGCCACGCCAATTAATTGACCGAGTCCCCGGGAATGGCGCAACTTCCTTAACTACGTATATAACGCATACTCGCGAAGTGGACACAAGAAAAACAAGTGTATATAGAGAAAAAAACATCCCTATATTTGCTTTGTGATGACTATGTATTAAGCATTGCTGATGGCACTAGTGTCTCTACCTTTCTGTGTACTCCTGGGGCCTGAATACGTAAGTGTAAGCCTAATTGCAGTCTAAATACACAGATGTCTGATGAACTGACTGAGGTACTCCTTCAAGGTTCTAAATGATGACTTCCTCGTGTCTGAAACTCAACAACTTATCATACTTACTTGTTAAAGATTCTTGCATAATATCTATACTGTTTCTCTGCTATATACAACAGTTATTAGCAGTTTTACATCCTTTCTGAATCTTCCTGGCTGGTCTGTAGCTCAAACGCGCGTTCTTTTACGTGCCACGCCCATTAATTGACCGAGCCCCCGGGAATGACGCAACTTCCTTAACTACGTATACAACGCATAGTCGCGCAAGTGACACAAGAATATATATATATATATAAACATACATCGAACCCGTGGGAAAGCAATCATAGGGATGGCCCTACGGGCCATAAAAATTACTTTATGCAAGTGTTTACTTTAGATAATTAAAATCTACATTCTAAGTAGTATATATTCTTCCATATATATAACATAAATTTCAAATGCCTTGAAACATTTGTTGGCCTACACCCTTGACAGATTTTCTGATGTGTGTTTTATACCCATGAAAGTATTCAGATTAATATATAAACATAATTATAGTATTTATACAGCTGATAAAATTGAATAAAGTCTTTTATTAAGTGTAGTAGGCTTTGACTTTGTGTTATCGCAAATATTTAATATAGTTTTAATTAATATAATATTTGATTTACTTCAACAGATCAGTGATAATGGAATTATATCTCTAGAGAGATCATTCTTTTTTTGGCAACCTAGTCCATTTCCAACAGGAAGCCGGTTTATTCAATCTGCAAATGTATTTGCTGCCTATTGGGCTGATGTAGATAACAGAGTGGAAGGTGAGTATATATATTTTATAACTATTATATTTACTCATGACTGCCAATGAAAATTGAAAGAAGTTAGCTAACTACATTTACTTCCAAATGGGTTTGGAACAAAGCAGGCTATGCAAATTATAAATACATGTACTGTATTTGTGACAAAATTGATAAAGGATAATAAGCAACAGTGATCATCACAAAATAATCAATTCAATATTTGTTTAAAGTTCCAAAATCTTACTAATTCCAGGGCTGCAAGACAAATGTTGAAAATCAATAAGAAAGTGTAATACCAATATTTTCATTTACAATGTTTGGATTTTGTAGCTTCATTGTTTTTCAAATAGTTTTGTACTATTAAAATTTTATAAGCAAATTAATGATTGAAAAACTGAACTCATATCATTGTTGCGATAATTGAATACTCATTATTTCAATCTTCTGCCACAAGGCATACACAGTTTAATGTATTATAATTATTTGTATACATGTAGGTACTGTGAAATACCAGGTTTTTTCTAGTGATGAAATGTTTTATAGTGATGATGGGTCAGGAAGCAATCAACTGGAGATTATTAATGAATATATTCGAGAGTCTCAGAGTACTGATTTTACAGGACGCTGGGCCTTACTAGTGGAATGGAGTGATGTGCATCCTTATAATCACCTGAATTTTGTTAACTTTCCATTCTTCTTTCAAAGAGAAACAGCAGATTTTCTTAGCTCGGTAAGCCAATATTGTGTTAATATAATTCCATTTATAATCTTTTCAATCATTCGTGCACAGACAAACACATTCCAAGCTATAATCATCACTGATGTCTTTACTACATACGTTATTTACACATACATATGTGGTGAATTAGAATGGACTGGTCCAGATTTTCGTCATGCTGTTGTGGGATATAATATACCAGGTGTAGGTTTCAGGAATGAACGTCTCTCTGCCAATCCCCGAATACGTTCAATTGCCTGTCGAAATCAGCCTTTCTTTGACATTGTGAATATTGTGTATCGATTTGAATCAAACCCTGGTATGATCATCTTTTATATGCTGTGTATCATATAATGTAACTTCTCCAGACAAGCTAATAATGACGAATAGTGCTTGTTTTTGTATTATAGACTCAATTCATGCAAAATATTGATACATGCACATAATTGATACAAACACAGTAACACAGTTTAGTAATTACATACAACATAATTCCTTTTTTTACACAGATCTGCCAATCATGAGATGTCTTAATGCATATTCTCAGGACATTCAAGTATTTGGGCGGTTTTCACCACCATTTTTTTCATTCTTTCGACCAGCATGTCCATGCTCACGACTTCAAGCTCAATTGGATGGGCAGTATTCAGTATTTTCAATTGACTTTACAGATGGAATTATTTGCTATGCTCGGATATTTTCCTTCTTCAGTAATTCGATGTGTTGTTACTCATTCTCATTCTTCTCTCCTTTTTTGTGAGTGCTGTGTTTGTTTAACATGCACATAATTATTTCTATTATAGATACTGTAAAAATAAATATATTATATATGTAATATCATGTAACAATGGTTATTAGGCACTAGTTATATATGACCTGAGAATGAGGTCAAAGGAAATTTGTGGTTAGGGATATACCCTGAGCTTGAGGTGTTGCAGTTTATCCCTTACAGGCTAATTTCTGATACTGAGATTGAAGGTCATATATATATATATATATATATATAATATATATATATTATGGTGGGCCAGAAGGACAATTGGTTGATGGGTACACACTTGGGTAAGTTATATTCCTGTCCAGGTATGTCTTTATTCAGATATAATTTCCCAAATGGTGGGAATTAAAAATAGCTAATGAAGTGGGCTTATCGAGTGTATTAGTTACCCCTATTAATAACTAACAGTCATACTATTCCATTGTTGAAATTAGAGAAAATTAAAAAAGCTCTATATCCTCATAATTCTGTGTTTTATAGGTATGGACAAATTGCAGATGCTGACATGTTGTCATACAATTCTTACACAAATTGATTAATAAATAATCTATAATTTAACTATATTATTACTATTCTCTACAGCTTTGGCTCTTTGATAACATCTGGAAGATTGGCAAGCTCAACACTTCGTTACAACCCATTCTTTTTTTTTTCTTTTTATAATCAATTTGATCTTCAGTTCAGGCAGGCCTGTTGTGAAGATGTCAGTTTTTGTTCCTTATACCACGAGAGACGACCAATTGAAAGATGCTTCTCTTATCGACCACCCTTCTTCAGTAAGTGTTGTAAATATGATTTAATGTATGGTGGTGTGTACAATGTGTGTACTGATAAGTAGTTATTAATATACTGACAGTTATGTTAATATCCATGTTTACTAATGTTTTTCATCTCATTTGTTCTTGTTCTCTTTAGTGATAGTAAGGAGTGAAATAATTAAAATTAATGCTTTAAACAAAAATTGGTAGTAATATTTGGCAGAAAGGATACAAAATATATATAGCTTTTAACAATTAACTATTGTCAATGGAAAGTAGAGGCACTTTTTTGATAGCATAAGCATATCAGTAAATTTTGAACTTTGAAAAATCTGTTAGAAAACAGATGTCACGTAATTTATATGTAAAATTTGGATTTAATGTAAGACGAACCATGCTCATATATATTTTATGTTTAAAAAGTACTAATTATTCATAACATGAAGTGAATATTCTTACCAACATTCAGATGTTCATAATACATAGACTTATTAATTGTTATTAATCTAAACAGCATGGTGCTGGGGTGATCCTCATATCAGAACTCTGGATGGAAGAAGATACACATTTAATGGACTTGGAGAATATATATTTGCTAATGTTAATGGTACATTTGAAACTCAAGCTCGTACCAAACTGGCAGGGGAGAATACAACTGCTACAATATTTTCAGCTTTTGCTGCCTCTGACTTGACTCCAGGAAGTGACATAGTGCAGGTATACACACATGCATATTTACACATATACACATATGCATGAATGCAGACGAACACACAAGCACACAAAAATATAAAACACTCATGCTCTCATACTCATATATACACATGTGCCTAATTATACTGCAGGGCGAAATTGGACCTGATGGAGAGATGATTGCAAGAATAAATGGAGAGGATATAACAGCTAACCTCTCTTCAGTTAATGATACCTACATGACAATGTCTGTTATGTTAGAAAGGATCGCTGAAGACACTGTATCAGTGTCATTTATGAGTTCAATATCACTTGAAATGTCACTGAGAGAAGGGACACTGACATCTTTGCTCAAAATACCTTCAGAATTTAATGGAACAGTGACAGGACTTTTGGGAAATTTTGATGGTGATGATACAAATGATTTGATGTACAGAAATGGAACAATTGCATCTGATGATATTCCTGATAGTGAGAAACATGTACTTGGACAAACATGTGAGTTTAATAATTTTAATTATTTGTTTGCTAAAATGAACTAATGTTTGAATATTTGATACAAGAAAATGCCACTATGATTTCATTGTGATGATATTTATTATAGCTACTGTTATTATTACTTGTGCTATTGTAACAAGGTAAACAAAAGCTCTTAAGCTTTCACAACACAAAACAAAATTAGAGGAAGAAGAAAAACAATATATAATAATTAATGAAATGCAAGAATGGATAGAGAGAGAATGGTAATGATCAGATATAAAAGATAAAGTTGATAGAATCATTACTGTAGCTCTTAGGGAATCAACAAATATATAATATTATTATCAAATAACTCAAAGATACACAAGTATCTGTTATTTTAAGTATAAACAAACATGTGAGTAACCACTATGAGGTCTATTTACAGTAGCAAAGGTAACACCTAAAGTTTAAGTGATACAAATGTTACAGCTGTGCATCTAGTAATTACAAATTTGGGGTTTTGGATTATATATTCTGTAACCTCTATTTATAACTTTTTTGTTATTTATAATTCACACTACAGGGCAAGTCACACAAGAAGAGTCACTATTTTACTATAATGAAGGTGAAAATGTGTCCACTTTCTCTGATCCAAACCACATCCCTATATTTCTTGATGAGATTGATAATGAAACATTGAGTGAAGCAATTGATGTATGTGGAGGTGATGAGGATATTGAATGTCTCTTTGATTTCAGTCAAACCAGTAATGAAGCACTTGCTCAAAGTACTGCTAGTACTAATAATCAAAATAATGAGAATGAAGAAGTCATAGGTCAGCAAATGATATTACTCAGGGTTACATTACTTTTTATCATGATCTTAATCTGGTATAAAAAATTGAACTTGTATTATTTCTCTCTCTTTCTTCAAAAGCTAACTTCCCTCCAATGATACAAGGTCCTGATATATTCCAAATCACAATAAATGAAACAGCAATGTATGTAGTCAATATTAGTGATCCTGGTGATACATTTGATGTCATGATAATGGCTGATACTGGTACATTACCTGAAGGATACACATTTACTGAAGAAGCAGATGGTGAATATATATTCACTGTTACTTTGACTGAAGTGGTCATGTTCACATTCACTGTTGCTGCTAATGATTCTATTGGAGCATCTAGCAGTATACTGCCACAAGTATGTTTTGCCAATTCCATATAATATATAATTATTATAATTATATATATTATTATAATTATAATAATTATGTATACTAGGTTATGTATATCACTTCAGTAGGTTTACATATTTACCTACATTGTATGTTTACACTATTATAACTGCATATACCTATGTGCGCTTCTTAGATTGAAATCTGTGGTTGTGAAAATGGTGGGAACTGCACTACTGAAGGAACTACTCCATCAGCTAATCCACGTATTGTGAATTGCATATGTTCAGCAGGTATATCCACTTACATGCATACAATAACATACACACACATTTAAACATGCACAAAACATCATTGACTCTAAGATATCAGCCTGAACGTCATTGTAGCGAGGTATATATGCGTGTACAATAATTATTGGCACTTGACATTCTATACACACACATGCATATACATGATGTTTCCTTAACACACAGCATGGGAAGGACAGTTCTGTACAGTTGATGTTGATGGATGTACTGAAGTATCATGTTTTCAGGATGCTGAATGTATTGATGCACCAGCTCCGCAGATTGGAGCAGAATGTCCTCCTTGTCCATCCGGATATACTGGAGATGGATCTAAATGTGCAGGTATGTTGCTTTGCTGTAATTATTCACATTGTGTATGCACACACACACACAAAACATTTATATAATTATATATAATTATATGACATGAGCTTTTGACCATGACATAATTATGATATGTTCACCAAGGTTTGTGATACATGCACTGTACTTATGGGTGTAAACAATATTATCAAAAAGCTTTGAAGTGGAGGAGTTATATCATGATCACTTGTGCAATATCAGGCTTATAATCACCTCGCCTCGGACCTACAGCCCTCGGACTCGGTGATTATAAACCTGATATAGCACTCGTGGTATGACATAACCTATACATATACATATACCTATACATATATATACATATATATATATATATATATATATATATATATATATATATATATATATATGTATAGGTTATAACACCCTACGAGTGCTATATCAGATTTATAATCACCTCGCCCTTGGGCCCGTAGGCCCAAGGGCGAGGTGTTTATAATTGTGATATAGCACGAGTAAGCGTGTTATAATCAATATATTTCACGAACTACAAAACCTTTGTTGATGTCTGATGCTTCTCCTACCTTTTTGTCGGCACTTTGGAGAAGGTAAGAATTGTTTTCTTGTAGTCTGTTTCGACGGCAGGTTTTATATCTGACCACAGGGTGCTGTATCTGACCACAGGGTGCTATATCTGATATATAAACCTGTGGTTTACTTTGATGTTTCGCCGTATTGGGATATATATATATATATATATATATATATATATATATATATATATATATAGATATGGATATAGACATATATAATAATATGTATATTATATAGTATGCTAATACATGTAGGTCTTATATACTGAATATAGGACCTGAGTTTTGTGTCCAAGGATGTGATATAGCCCAAGCCATACCACATCTGAAGACACAAAATGAGGGTCCTATATTTAGTATATAGGACCTATTAGCATACTATATACAATATATTGTATGATGGTGACATCTCCTGCATAGTGTGCATTGATGAAATTAATTATTATACATTGGCATTAAAAGTGACCTTGACCTGTACTGTGCATGCATAGTGTGTTTCTTCTATCTTGTTGACTAAAATCTGTTGTAATCTGCCTTTGAGCATGGAATCTGATTGCAATTCACCCTGTAAAAAGAAGTGGAGGATCTCTTTGTCTTTGTCAAAAGGCAAGAAGAGGTTTGATGTTTCTTCTACCGATGAATTAGAATTGGCCTCAGTAAATTTTGTACCTCAAAACACTACAGTTGCCATAAACTGGGCTTTTCATATTTTTGACGAATGGGTATGACACTCTGGTGAGATCGAAAGTCGTAGTTACAAGTCGGAAGATCTGTGGTTGTTTCGAGACCCTGAATTCTTCACGAAGATGATGTCTCAGTTTTGTCTAGAAGTTAAACAACAAAACAGCTCGTTGTACACTCCCAAGTCTTTACTCCAAATTTTAATCAACTTACAGAAGTATGCTCGTTCACAGGATCCAAATAGCTTTTACTTCATGAATCAAAAGATGCTCATTTCTAATGTGTACACAATGTCTTGGACAACATTTCCCTGTCAACTGCACAAAGAGAGTGTTGGGACTGACAAGATTCAAGCTCGTGTAGTCACTGATATGGAGGAAAGCCACCTATGGGAAACAGGTATTCCCGGAACGCATTCTCCTATGGCTTTACAGAACACTTTTTGCTTCTATCGTGGGTGGGGTATATCTAGTCTCGCGAGCCAAACCCACCCAAGAGGAAGAGTCTGGTTGCATTCAATAGAACAACTTGTATCTAAATGAAGCCATATACTTAGTGACATTTCAGCTGTCATGTGGGTGTGATAACACGTGCTACATGGGTAGACGTGGAGCAGCTTGATAACTACGTAGATAGACATAGAGTATGAAGAAATGTGCTTGGCTTGTGGTATTGCAACTAGCAAAAAAAAGGAGAGTAGTATCTGGTGTATATAATACTAACATTTTGTCTTTATTAAGTAGATTATATATTTATAAACTTAAAGAAAGAAAAGAGGAAGTAGATGTACAACATATAAACAAACTATTGATCAAAAACCAACATGGCTCATATGAAGGATATTTGTGTATAAACTGTTTCAATAGATTGATAACATTTTACAATAAAGAAAAGTGTATTACCAATAAGATAACAAAGATTCTTGATTCTCTACCAACTCGACCTACTATTAATGAGGAACCTTGCAATTGATACACATTAGACAATAGCATTCTCCTCCACTTTCGTTTAAGCAAAACAGCCTCTGGACTTATGAATACTAATTGACATTCTCCATCAATAATCTTTTTATTACTTTCACTTGAACAACTATCTACTCATACAGCACTAACACCTTTTACCAAAAATCTTTCCGCTTGATCATTCATCAATGCGATACTACAACAACTATAGATGTTTTCTTCTGTAGAAGTGAGTCATAAACCATAGGCAAACATCCGTAGCACAGACTCTTACCAAACCAAGTGGGGAGTACAACAACGTTTCTAAAAAGTGCATTACAACTTCTTTCTGTTCTTGTTTAATGTTAGCATATCCCATTGTTTTAACACAGTCTACCAGTAGTCTTTGAGTATCCATTTTGTTTATTACGTAAATAAACGATATCGATTAGGCATGGTTTTAATGACGTTTTGGTTTGCTCTCATTTGATTGGGGCATAAGATTTCCTATGTCGGATACAAGTTGTTCTACCAGACCCTTTCTCTTGGGTGGGTCTGGCTAGGGTATATCTAGTCAGGCGTGGCCTGACCCTTGCGAAAGGCAGAGGGTCAGGACCAGTACAGTAACAGTTTTTGTGTTGGCGGGTGGGGCTGGTTGCATGAGATGATCAAGAATGCAGCTAAACAATGATAAAACAATCTAATAAAGCAAACAGTGTATCTAATACCTGGTCTTTCATGATAGCAGTCAGAGGTGTGACTACTATAACAACAGATGAAAGTCCATCATATTGAAAGAAGAAAGGTAGACGTCCATAGCAGAAGGATTTTCCATATCCCGTTGATAGAACTGCAAACACGTCATTACCACGAACAAAGGCATTTATCACCTTTCTCTGCTCTTCTTTCAACACATAACTTAGCTTTCTAGCTACAGTTTCTTTGCCATTACTCTTATAATATTATTTGTGTGTTGTAATTGCAATTTAATGACATTTTCTGACATCTGCAGCCAACACAAAAACTGTTACCATACTGGTCCTGACTTACCGTCTTTCGCAAGGGTCAGGCCATGCCTGACTAGGGTATATCTGTGTTTAAGGGGAGGGGGTGAGCACTGAGAGCTCAAGTGTAGCCAGTTTGAGATTAAAGAAGTAGAGAATCCATCTGACCGCTCTGAAGAGATAAAATGCCTAACCTAAGAAATATGGGTCTAAGAATAGGCCAGGCCTGATTCATCATGTTCACTTGGATAACAAAGTTGTTGTTTATTACGCTAGCAGTTCCCTGGGCAACAAGTGTTTCGTGTACCTAATGGAACTGTACATGTCTAAATTACCAAAGTAAACTACAGGTTTATATATCAGATATAGCCCCCTGTGGTCAGATATAAAACCTGCCGTCGAAACAGACTACAAGAAAACAACGCTTACCTTCTCCAAAGTGCTGACAAAAAGGTAGAAGAAGCATCAGACATCAACAAAGGTTTTGTCGTTCGTGAAATATATTGATTATAACACGCCTACTCGTGCTATATCAGATTTATAATCACCTCGCCGGCCTACGGCCCTCGTGCTCGGTGATTATAAATTTGATATAGCACTCGTAGGGTGTTATAACCTTTATATATATATATATTATATTGAAAAGTCCTGAATGATTGGGTAGTGTAATATCCATTTTCTATGTTTGCTTTCACCAATCAGTAATTGTTTTTATAATAACCAAACCTTTCGGTAGTTATACAACTACCTTCATCAGTGGTATAATAATAAGGACAAAAACCATGAATCTTAGTGATGGAAGATATAGAACAAAGAGCGCTTTTAACCTTCAGGACTCCTTTACAGTTCTGGAACAGATATGTTGATGATACTTGCACTGCTATCCAGCCCTGCATATTTGAAGAGATTCACCAACATCTTAACAGTATCGAAGCCATCAATCCAATTTACATACAAAATTGAACAGAATAATCAACTTCCATTCCTCGACATTTTCCTCAACAGACAAGATGACGGTTCCATGTTGACCTCTATTTTCAGGAAATCAACTCACACAGATCGGTACCTTCACTTTAACTCTTACCATCCTCTGTCACACAAGTAATCTGATGTATGTACACTATTTTCTAGAGCTGAATCATTGTCCGCCTGTCCATCATTAAAATCTATCGAAGAGCTCTACGTATCCAAAGCATTTCAGGATAATGGTTATCTCGAGAGATTCATTCACTCTAGTCGTCTCCCAAGACCACATCCAATTTCACCAGCAGAAATGAAAGGGCTTACTACCCTCACTCTCCCATACCTGAAAAGACCATCAGAAGCTATCCGAAGGGTACTAGAACCCTTAAACATCTGGACCTTTTTCAGATCGACCAGGACTCTCAGACAAATCTTGTGTCACCCTAAGGACCCTGTCCCAGGCTCCCAGCTCACCAACAAGCAGGAGTTGTTTACAAGATTCCTTGTTCTGATTGTTCCAAGTTGTACATCGGACAGACAGGAAGAACTCTTGCACAACATGTGAAAAAACATTGAAGAGATGCCGCACATTTGATGTAAACAATAGTGCCTTAGCTGAGCATGTAATCTCTACCAACCACAGAATTGATTGGGACAACACCACAGTAATCGATCGACATGCTTTCACACATCCTCGATGTACAATGGAGTCTTGGCACATACACAAAGAGGAAGATGCTCTGAACTACTGCCTGATGTGTACCTGACACTGCGATGTAGTGACAAGTTTGACACACAACCAAATGCGTTTGACACAGTACAGTGCATGTGCCCTCTACAACATCATGCATGCTCCTCAGTATCTTGTACAGTCTAATGTAGTATAAATAGTAGAATGTTTTTTGTAATTATTATTATTCCACCGAAAAGTTTGGTTATTATAAAAACGATTATTGATTGGTGAAAGCAAACATAGAACAATGGATTATATTATATGTAACTATACATGATTATGCCATTGTATTTCATTCATGAACACATAAATTGATATGGATCAAATGTTTGTGTACGTAGTTAAACCTTTATTTTTTCCTAATAGATATTGATGAGTGTGCTAATAGTACATTAAACATTTGTGAACAAAAATGTATAAACACTCAAGGAAGTTTCATGTGTGCATGTTATAACACTGGTTTTCAATTAAATGATGATGAAATCACTTGTTCAGGTGAGTATCAACAAACAAGATCAGAAGTAGGGGTTACATTTATAAGAATCATGCTATATAGCACTTAATTTTTATTTTAAATTTCAAATTTCTTAGTTATACAGTGTAGTCATGTTAAAATGAATACTGTTAATATGAACCTCTGCTTACTTACATCTAGTCCTTGCCGGGCTTCCATATAAATATTACATTCAAATTCTTTTAGCACGAACGCTGCTAAAACGAATTTCTGTTTTACCCCTTTCACAATGATTAATTATATATAATTATTATAAAAATAAAATATATTATATAAAAATATGGAAATTAATATTATATGATACATGTATATAGAGAAGTTTAAACCCTCCTAACAGTGTTAAATTAGCAATGAAGTGCACAGAGCCTCAAGATCGAAAGGTCAGTGGTTCGAGTCCAGCTGCGGTCATGTTGTTTCCTGAAAAGAGAGTGTCTGTTTTTCTGTGGACTTCATTGCTAAATTAATATTATATGTTACTTCTTCAACATCAAAGGGTGTTTCAGCAATGTGTGTCTCTGATAATACAGAAAACACTGATAAAAAGTGCTGAAAGGCAAATTCCAACTAGTTTATTTCACACTTGAACACTAGTTTGAAAAACAACATTTAGCTAAGTTGAAAAAGTTATTTGTTTGAAATACAAATTAAGTTGAAAAAGTATTATAATTATCACAATGATAAAATTTAGCTAATTAACTTAAGTTATCAAATCAAAGTTATTTTTATTAGTATAATAATGGTAGAAGTCTTGAAGAACATTCTCTTGTTCATACTGATGTTGCTTAAGGGCAGGGATTTCTATGTCAACACCCATACACTGAGCTTCTACGTTTTTCTCCAGGCTATACTTCTACCAAGTCACCTTCTCTCAACCATACAGGCAATACACACTTTGAACCTACACTGTCAAGTAAACGACGCTCTGAAGTCTTTAATAAACGAGAGATCATCTCCACATCCAAGCAGCCATGCTTTCCTCAAGTCACCTACTTAGCACGCTCTTAAAGCTAAGTAGCCCTACCTACATTGTATCAATTCCAGCATGTACGTTGTCCCCAGACCCTTCCTCCTCCTAGCAAAGGGTGTGGGCTTGCCAGACTATATCGTACTCAGTGGTGCATTTTCAGGGTTTATGATGATGTAATGATTAATGATATTCATTAATTTGTTTAAATTACTGTTAGTAAGATCGAACCATTATACTTAGTCCCCTGGAATTTGTTTTAATGCGACTCCACTGTATGTAGTCCTTTAATGTACACTTTTCAGGAAATGTTTTTCATAGTACTTTTAACTTCATAATTACTTACAAGTGAGTCGAGACCAGTACAATTATGAACATTCATAAATTGGAAACTATAATAATTAATTATATACATGTATATGAATTATTGAGTTTGTTCTCCTATAGTATATAAACCAAATGTGCTAGTTGTGTGTTACCTAATCCTCACAACCATAAGGGGCATACTGTTTTCTTCTCCATTCATTTGTGTGTGTTTTCTTTTGATACTATAGATATTGATGAGTGTTCTAATAATCAACATGATTGTAATCACATTTGTGGTAATATTGTGGGATCATTCAACTGTTCTTGTCATAATGGATTCATATTACAACCAGATGGTAGAACATGTGAAGGTAATAAATATGTACACTCTCTGTATACCAATAAATCTGTGCATTATATTTATCTGTCAGTTTATCACTGTTGGATTCACTCATGATCATCATTTCAATTATATCCAGTTGATCCTAATCGAATTTGTCAGATTGACAATAATTGTGAAGATCTGTGTGTTCTTGAAATAACAGAGGATTCAGGATCAGGCTCAGGCTCAGGTTTAGGTAATGTCACTCCAGATGAAGTATGTTTCTGTGTGAATGGATTTGTACTTGATGATAATATGGAAAACTGTACTGGTGAGTGTGTTTATGAATGTGGGTTGATTTGTTTATTGGCATGTATGCATGCTTTGCACAAGTCTACTTAAATAAGTGTGATGAAAGTGTATAATAGTGCACTCTTGATTATCAATATTTTCAAATAAAAGAGTGTAGACTTGCGTAACTGCCTGACTTTATCAAAGCTATGATTTGTTTGTTTATTGTCAGTTATTTTGGCCTGCAGGGCCATCTCTATGATTGCTTTATGTAAGTTATACTAAGCATTATCAACAAATGCAATCATTAGGATATTTTTCTCCATAATTATAATAATTATAGATAGATAACAATATATATAAAGAAAAAAGTATCCCTATGACTGCTTTGTGGTGTCCAGCATTCAGTAATCATGGGTGACTTTATCATGCCTGAAACACAACAGCTATTATTTTTGAATTGAACTTATTTTATCCAAAAGGAAAGGGTTGTACAGGAGGTTAATAACCTATGAATGTACTCCCTTATGTTATACAGAACAAAAAACAAAATAAAATAATAATAATGAAATAAAATGAAATAGCTAACATAATCAGCACGTGAAATTTGTAGCTCATTAATTATTCATGATAGGTGTGGTCAACAATTTTACTTCCTCTTTCGGCCACTAAGTAGCCTGATGTTATATCAGGACAGTTAGGAAAGGTATGCTATAACTTAGCGCTAGCTATCATGCATGATTTATAAAAAAAACACAAGCATCAGATTCACAACCAGACCATAGATACAATATCTATGACCAGACTGAATATGAGAAGAAAGTCAAGAAACTAGACTTCATGCAGTCCTGAGCACTACTGCTAATGACAATCATCTGATTCAGATTCAGTTACATCAGACGTTTGCAGACTAGCAACATCATTACTGAAGTACACATGTAGTATAATTGTAGGTATATAGTTAGTTATCTACTGACCATCTTTGCTGTCTGCAACACTCCTACTACTGTACAACATGCTAGTGAGCATGGCACACGGACTTGATCAAAAAATTTTTTAAAACTTGAATTTTAAATTTTGAAAGGGGTTTCCATGGAAACCAAAGAAACCCCCTTAGATCTGCCACTGACAATGCCAACATATAAGCGGTTACCTTATGTTTGAAAGAAGCAAGTGATAATGAATTAGCTATGTCACCAGGGAGGCTATTCCAAACATAAGGAGTGTTTACAAAAAAAAGAAATATCGATAAGAATTAACACAAGATTGCCGGACACATGATAAAGCTAATGTATGACATCTACTATGGGACACATATCTATAATACTGATGAAAGTCAATACAATCAAGGGAAATTGATTACCTTGTAGGTTTGGCAACAGCCTAGAATAGTGTGACGTTGGGGGATCATGTGGCCACTGTACTTCGTCAAGCACTTGATCATAAGATTTGTTCCATTTGTCATTAACAGAGTCCCATTAGGAGCATATCCAATGACCAGCACACTTCTGGACACTTTCAAGAGCAATTTTGTCTTTGGCATAGTGAGGGCTCCAGACTGGTGCAAAGTACTCGAGATGTGGCCTGACAAATGCTGCAACGGCCAACTTATTAGAGATTTTGTTGCAACTATACATTGTTCTTAAAAGGTTGAGCATACAGGATGCTTTATGGACAGCAGCAGCTGTGTGGGAACCCCAAGTGAGATTACGGTTAATGCACACTCCAAGGTATTTGAATTGGTTGACCCATTCCAGTGAAACATTCTTTATTGAGTAGGTATGAGACGGAGGAATGTTTTTGTTGGAGATGCAAAGAGATTTGCACTTACAAGTGTTCAGGTGAATTTGCCATGTCTGAGACCAGTTGTAAATCTTGGTGAGGTCTTTCTGGAGTTCAATACAATCATCTTGGCATTTAATTTCTCTGAACAGTTTGCAATCGTCAGTAAGCATCCTAGTCGGTGAGCTCAGGTTGTCACTGATGTTGTTTATGTATATCAAGAACAACAAGGGTCCTAAGATGGAAAAAACAGAGGACCACCGAGAGGAGTAGTTATCCACAAAAACTCTCTGTTGACGATTTGTAAGGAAACTCTCAATCTATGTCAGAACCTTCCCACGAATCTCAATGAGGTCAAGCTTCGGGCACAGTTTTTTGTGGGGAACAGTGTCAAAAGCCTTAGAAAAATCAAGGAAGATGACATGTGTTGAAGAGCAATCATCTAGGGCTTTAGCCCATTGATTGACTGATTCCAGAAGTTGTGTCTGGCAAGAGTGATGACTACGAAAACCATGTTGGGTAGGACATAGTTTGTGATAATGAGAAAGGTACTTTGATAGTTCCCGATGTACAAGACGTTCCATGGTCTTGACAACTAGGCTAGTGAGACTCACCGGTCTGTAATTGTTTGGGAGATGTTTAGATCCCTTTTTGAAAACTAGAGTAATATTGTCTGTGATCCAATCACTGAGGAGTTCACCAGATGACATTGATAGATTAAATAGCTTTGTCAATGGCTCGGCAATCCAAGGTGCTCCTTCTTTGAATAGTCTTCCTGGGATGTTATCAGGACCTGTTGACTTAGATGGTCTATGGCACGTAACAGCTCGTACACGTCATAAGATTTGAACACAACATTAGTGATCTCAGCTGAAATTTTAGATGGAAGAAGCTTAAAACGGAGACTAGATGTGATCTCTTTGGTAAATACTGATGAGAAAAATGTATTGAGTGCATTGGCTTTCTCAAGGGCTGATGATAAGATATTACCTTGATGGTGTATATCAGGAATAGAACAATGGCCTCCTTTGGTGTTCTTGAGCCAGCGCCAAAATGGCTTTTGATCTTTGAGGAGGTTATTGGTGATATGCTCTATGTGGAGAGTCTGGTCACTTGTAAGGTTTCTTACTGTGTTACTCAGTGACTTATAATGACATTGGTGAATTGATTTTCCAGTGAGTTTGGCTATCCAGTGTACTTTATTAGTGACAATACTACATCTGAAAACCAGCTCTTTGTTCTTGTACATCTGAGAGTAAAGGATGGGATGTACAGGTCAGCAGCTGCAAGGAAAAGATCCTTGAATTTATTACATGCTTCTTCAATACAACCCTCCATGAAACAACAGCCCCAGGGTATTGAGCTCAGAACATCTCGGAATTGGTCAAAGTTGGCCCTCTTGAAATTATACAAACTTCAACGAGGTGCTCTCAGAGCTGGGGGTGAGGTTATGCTGACATTGAAATGAATGCCATCATGATCACTCCTTGGTATACTGTCAATGACAGCTAAATCCTTCGCTTCGTCTGTGTTCTTGGTAAATAGAAGATCGAGTGTGTTATTGTATCTAGTAGCTTCAGGGACAAACTGATATAGGGAGGAGCTAAGAGCAATGTCACAAAGCAAACTTGCCTTAGGCAAGAATACAATAGGAACACTTGAATCTCAATTCACATTAGGGATATTAAAGTCACCGCAAAGAACAATAGAGCATGAATCAGCTATCAAGGTGAGCGAGTTACGGAAACAGCAAAGATAATCTGTGTCAGAAGCAGGTGGGTTGTGTAGAAGACACCTAAAAGGGTCTTATCCTTCTTGTGTGAAATCTCAATCCACAGGAGTTCACAATCATCTTCCAGATCGGTCCTTCTGGTAGTAGAGATGGTGTTCCTTACGAGGAGCATCACACCACCCCCATGCCTATTGCGATCCCGGTGGTACACATAATTTGAGTTGTCAACTATCTCTGAGTCACTGATATCTTCATTATTTTGATTATCTACTCTCCTTACCTTTTAAAGTACCCTAAGCTAACTTCAAAGTAACATCAAAGGGCGGACACTTGAATCAAAGCACCCCCGACCACATCCAACAAAGCGTGGGCATTTTGAACAATAGAATGGCGACATGCCGCCACCACATTGGTATACCCTTGTAATCTACAGTAATTTGGGGTGTGGTACATCCAAGGTCCATTTAAATTCTGTATTCTATTAAGTTGGTTACACTTCCTCTCTGACAGGAAGTTGTAAAATTACAGCCTTATAAAACTGAAAGGGCTACGGGCCATAAAATAACCAAATTTTATTATATCGTTATTTTTTATCTATCTATATATAAATTATTACACTCTGTTTGGCATATTTGCTAATGAAATGTATACTGATTTTCTTTTCACAAAGACATTGATGAGTGTGCAAGTGACTCAACTAATCCATGTAATCAGATCTGTACTAATATTGATGGTGGTTTTGAGTGCAGTTGTATGAGTGGATTTCAGTTACAATCTGATGGTTTCACATGTGTAGGTTAGTTCTATAATATCATTATGTATATATATATATATATATAGCTGCGTGAAATGTATTTATGCATTTATATTGTTGTCATCAACAACCCAGTTCTGTTTTCAATCCTTATTTATTCAGTTCTTTGTAAATCCCATCAGATATTCAAGAATGTCTTCAGCTACCCTCAGTTTGTAATGGTACACAGATTTGTGAGGACGTACCACCTGGTAGCTTCACATGTTCATGTCCACCTGGTACTATTATGAATGAACAAGGAACATGTGTGGGTATGTGTCATATCAATGAATACACGATAAATGCTATCAAACATAATAGGTAATATTTAGTTAAAACACTCTTTACAGTGCGTTAAGCATTTTAATGTAACACGAGGGCCGGGCTTAATAAAGTTCGCAATTAGATATTGCATGAGCGAATCAAGAGCATTATCTAGTTGAGTGCCTCGCTAAAACACATAACACAGAATGTTCTAAAAGACTTACTGGCTATCAATTGACATTTCTAGTTGGTCTACTAGCATCTTCACAGGGTAACTGTACATTAATGGGCGTTATGTTGTTTAAAATGTGATCAGGTGACTAGTATATGAAAAAGTGATTGGTTCAGTGATATGCACTAATTATAGTAATAAACTGAGTCAATTTTGCCATTTTCAAGGCTCATACACTGCAAAAACAAAATAGTTAAAATAACTAATTTAATGGTTAGTACAGTTGCAAGGATTTAACAATTAGTTTGTTGCTCATGATAAATACATATAATACCATAGATACTTTGTACAAATTATATTCAATAACAATTGAAGCTATACAATTTTAAGGTGCTGTCTACTCGTATTTCATGTCAAAGATTTAGTATAGTTTATACTAAAGTACATGTAAATGTATCTGGGCATAAAAAGGATTTGTAAATCTGTAAACACATAATTTAATTTATATCTTTCAATACATGGTACACACTATGTCGTAGTAACATACATGCATGTAGCCACAACATCCTCTATGACAACTGACAATCTAAATTTAAACTCATGCTATTCCTTGCAACTGTACTAACCAATAAAATGGTTATTTTAACAATTTAGTTTTTGCAGTGATATGGCTAACATTAATCAATATTTGCTGTTCTATGTAACAATTGTATCTGCTGTTCAACTGATTTTGGCTATTGCTGTCTTACTAAAAAGTATTATTAAATTTTGATGACACTTTTTTTGCATCTTGTTTTTCAATTATGTTGATACTATTTATTTCTTTTCTACAGTACCAATGGCTTCCACACCTTCTTTTTCTTTTCTTCTGGTTACACCATCCCCTTCTCCTTCAGTGGAAGTAGAATTTACCTTATCACCTTCTTCCAGAAAAAGAGATATTCATCAAACTATCCAACATTTGTCCAAAAGGTAATAATATGCTAAGGCCAAGTATATACAATGCATCTAAGAACTTTATTAATCTGGCCAAGTAAGCAATATAGAGAGATCTAGAATGTGACTGAGTCCATGGGTTACCATTAGCCTAACTTGTTTTAATTCTATGAAAGAATAGCAACATAACAAATGTTTATGAATGATTTAGCCAATTAGATCACTAGTGAGTTGTGATCAGTATTATATATAATTACATGTATTGGTACATCCTACATGACTGTATGTGTTCTATTTTCTATAGTAATTATATAATTCTCTTGCATGATTTTCATTATTAATTGTACATACTGCTAGTGCCAAAAGGGACTAAATAATTATGAATTGATTTTGCATATTAATAGAAATTAATACAGGTAATATAAGTTAACAATAAATAGGATACCAAATTAAATAATATAATCAATCAAATCTCACTGAAAAAGAGTACTATATACTAAAATGTTGTTATGGTTTCGGCTTTTAATGCCCATATCTGTTTGTTTCATATCCAGACTACATACGACATCTGTGTCAGCAGATGATATCATCATCATTGACATAGAAGGTACAGCTGAAGGACTACAAGTAACATTCTTTGTAAGAGGAAGTGCGTCTGGAGTGATACCTGTAGAATCAGTTGTGGAGGCTATACAGGTAAGGATTATAGTAATTATATGTGTATGGCAATCAACATCACAAGATCACATTAGCATAGTTCTGTGAAGAAACTCAAAAAAGTGATCCTCCTTTGTTTGAGCAATAATTATAGTTCATATAATATATATGTGTTCTGTTTTCCATTTCATTTTTCATTATGTTTTATTGTAGCAAGCAGTAGATGATGGTGTTTATTCTACTGCTGGATTTACAGTCACTGATGTCATAATAGTAGTCACTCCATCTCCTTCTCCTACACCACAAAATGATGATGATGATGATGATGATGGATTGTCTGATGGTCAGATAGCTGGTATTGTTATTGGAGTGACAATCGGAGTACTTCTATTGGTGGTTATTACTATCATTTTATTCTACTGCTTCTGGTATGTATGTTGTATGTATGTATGTATATGTATGTATGTATTTATGTTTGTATGTATATATGTATGTATATATGTATGAATGTTGTATGTATGTGTGTATGTATGTATGTATGTATGTATGTATGTATGTATGAATGTATGTAATTATTAAAGTATGTATGTATGTATGTATGTATGTACGTATGTATGTATGTATGTATGTGTGTATAGTGTATACATGTTGTGTGGTAATCAGTGTATACATGTTGTGTGGTAATCATGAGTACACATTTCTACACAGTAATTTGGCTTTTAAATGTCGATGATATTATTTTAATGATGGGTTAAATTTACATGTAGTTGCTCATTAAAGTTCAAAAGCTTAATATATCACAGTAAGATACTTTATTATAAAAGAATGAGATTAGGTTTCACTTATTAATATTAGTTATATCACTTACATAGCTTCCAAATTATAACAGCTAGTTACTGTATTTTCAAATGTTCATACTGTTCTTTTGCATTTATACTTAGGTAGTAGAGATTGTTAAATATTGGTAGTGCTCATGCTTATAATAAGTACATAATATTTACAGACATCTCAAGTACGCATTCCGTTATCACAGCAGAGTAGCTGCCATATTTGTTACACTGCACATAACGTTATACATGTTGAAGAGGATCATGTACTGTAATTGCTTACATATACATGACATACATGTATGAGTACTTGTTTATGTGATTGTATCACTTTGTGTATTGTCTTATATATATGTATAGGAGGTTGCACATGAGCAAACAACTTGTATTTGTTGAGAAAGGTCCTGTGAAGAATGATAACATCACTATTGACAATGAGTCCTTTGATCTGAGTCGTGAAAGTAAATAATATAATACACTCTGATGATTTCTATTACTTGGTGTATATTGTGGATATGTACTTACTTTGATAACTGGCTTCTTAGTGTTTACTGATTGGCTATAACCATAACTAAATCTTGAATTTCTGTTATCTGATAAACTAACTAAAATCAAAAATGAATACTTATTTCTAAAACACTTTGAATTCAAAATTGATCAACTAGAACTGGAACTGTAACTAACATTTACGAAATTAGGCATACAATAACTATAAGTCAATATTGTCATACTATAGCACTACTACTTTTGTCTCATGTCTGAAATACAACAATTTTCACCTGTATTATTTTTTCTTCTATTCTCACTTAATTATTTTGCAGTCTCTTCCAAGCTCAATGAACTGTTAACTACTGCTCATTATATGCATTCTTTCTTTACATTTTAAGCTTACTACTCCCCCCACAATAACTGTGTTCAACTAATAATTATTCAAGGTCTAGCAGTTTGGTGTGACACTTACAAAAATATAGTTATAAACATGCATTCACTCCTCATGGACATGGATGACCTAATTGGTTCTTATACAGTACATACCTTGATTTATTATGTATCATTTCTACATGCATTAATTAATCATGAGTCTTGAGTATAGTAAATATGATATTCATTTCTTCATTTCTCTCATTGTAATTTTTTCTTTTATTAGAATCAGTACGTAGTGTGAAACTAACGTATACAGAAGTTGACAACAGTGATGAAGAGGAAGAGAAAGAAGAGCCAGTAGATGGAGATAAAGAAAAGGTAATACCTGATGAAAATAAAGAATCAAATCTCTGAAACGGATCAATTTTTGATGAATTATAATTATATTATTACGTTATAATTGATTGTTAAAATGTATTTAAGTTGATAATTATTTTAATGTCATAACAGAATGAATATCAGGCCTACTTTTTAATTAGCTTTGTACTAACTATTAATTAACAAGACATATTTACAATGTATTTGCTGTGTCATCTCAGTTAATTGAAAAATGTTTTTTGAATAACTGTTAAAAAGTATTTATTCTAAGATTGACTGGATTCTCATTGCCAAAGATTTTATTGAAAAAAATCAAGAAAATGCACACGACGTTTCGACTACACAGACGAAACGTCGTGTGCATTTTCTTGATTTTTAGCCATTAAAGGGTAGCTGACTAGGATTGAAAGAAGGACGGACGTCGTTCGAGTTCTCTACACTTAAAACTATGTTAAAAAGTATATACTACGTATATTTATATTTAATGAACTCAAATATTTCCAGTTCTTACTTCATCTCGTCATTCGTCTAGAATATTTTGGTATATATGTGCTTTGATGAGGGTTATGACATAAAAATCAAACCAGTATAGTATAGTGTACATATTAGAAGATAAATTACAATTGTAACACATACCAAATTCAGTTTTGTTGTCTGTTAATGATGTAATGATGAATACTGACAAAAAGGGTATCTTCACTATATAGTCCATAGTGCACAGTTGCAAAACAGCTAGTTGAACAGAGCATTAATTATTATATTAGCCATTAAAGGGTAGCTGACTTGCAAAAATGTTATTGCATGATTGCATTGTAGCGCATCAAAAATATCATGCTCAAATTCAGGGTTCTGCTAGTAAACTTCAAAATGACAGTTATTGAATTTTAAACATCTATGATCAAAAATCAAAGTGATGTAGGGATTGATAACCAATGTATAAAAGTGAAGAAAAAGTTAGGAATGGTTGTTATATAAAAAGAAATATCACTTCCAATATATGCTCAATGTGGTTGCCTGTAATGTAGGATAATGGGAAGTGATATTTTTTTTATCATATCATCCCTAACTTATTTCTTTAATTTACTCTATACATTGTTCCTACATCACCAATTTTGTATAAAATGTTCAATGTCTATAATAACTATCTATAACCCTCGCCCAGGTTGTCTACAAAATGAGTAAGTTATGAATATTGTAATCATCACTCTGGTAGTTCAAAACTGGTGAAATATCGTAACTTACTTTGTAGACTACACAATGACAATCGTCAAGAAGCATGAAGTAAATATGACAACCAGTCTTTAACTTTGATGTTGCTGAAAGAATGGTGAAATACATAGTTTCATGCCTCAGTATCGTAAGCACCAAATCCTATATCAAATATCAGATTATCACTAAGGTAAATCAAAACTGGTGATGTTTGATAGGATTTTGTGCTTACAATAGGGAAGCATGAACTTAGCTATTCCACCAATGTATATATTTGCCAACATTTGGATTGAAGACTGGTTGTCATGACTACTTCATGCTTCTTCACATTGTTGTTGAATGGTCTTAGTTACTATAATAATTATGTGCTTCTTGACATTTGTCACAGGGTAGTCTACAAATTTTAAAGTGAGTTTCCATAATTACATTAAAAATCTTGTAATTATAACTTTAAAACTGTTGATTTTTTGATAGGATTTGGTGCTTTCGATAGTGAAGGCATGAAACTAGTTAATTCCTCATTGTGTTCAGCAACATTGGGATTAAAAATTGGTTGTAATTTTTACTTCACATTTGTTATTGTGTAAACATTTGGGTTAAAATTTCATTGTCATCCTGCTTCTTGACATTTGTGGTTGGGTGGTCTACAAAATTTGAAGTAAAGGCTGGTTCACAATATGACGCAAGGCCTTGCGTTGCGTAAGTGTGTTGAATTGTGAAAATGATGCTTTCAGACGCATCATAATGCAAGAATAGGATCTGATTCTATCTTTGTGTCAGCTGTGTTGCGTTTGACCAATCAGTTTTCAGAATTTTATCACAATGCAACTGACGCAAAGCAAGGCTTGCATCATATTGTGAACCAGCCTTAAGGTACACTGTGTTATATATCAATTATAAGTACAGCTCCTTGTATTTTGTTTTATAGCAGTGTAAGTACTTATGTAGGGTTATATGGAAGTGGTTTGTTTAATTTTGGGTCCTATGTTAGCCTCCCGACCTTGTTCGCATGCTTTTTGGGTTTTGACATCCCTACATTTTATTGAAAATGTTTTTATGGCCCGTAGGGCCATCCCTATAATTGCTTTCCACGGGGTTTAATGTATATATATATATATATATATATATATATATGTTTGTGTCACTTGCGCGACTATGCGTTGTATACGTAGTTAAGGAAGTTGCGTCATTCCCGGGGGCTCGGTCAATTAATGGGCGTGGCGCGTAAAAGAACGCGCGTTCGAGGCTCTTCGAGCTACAGACAAGCCAGGAAGATTCAGAAACTGCTAATAACTGTTGTATATAGCAGAGAAACAGTATAAATATTATGCAAGAAGCTTTAACAAGTAAGTATAATAAGTTGTTAAGTTTCAGATATGAGGAAGTCATCATTTAGAACCTTGAAGGAGTACTTCAGTCAGTTCATCAAAGATCTGTGTACTTAGACTGCAGTCAGGCTTATACTTACTTCTTCAGGCCCCAGCTTTCGAGTACACAGAAAGGTAGAGACACTAGTGCCATCAGCAATGCTTAATACATAGTCATCACAAAGCAAATATAGGGATGTATGTTTTCTCTATATACACTTGTTTTTATTATTCTTTAATAATGTTTGTGCGAGTATGCGTAGTTAATAACATTTTGCGCTAGCGCGGTTCATATTTCCCAGGAGCTGCCTTGTATCCGAGTTGATCCCAGTTGGTTCCCATTCAGTCGCTAACAAATGCAGGCTGAGTTATCAAAAGAGCTTGAGAAAATCAACTCTATCTTTCCCACAGACTTTGTATGGCCACGCGCCAGCCATTTCTGATGGTGTGGCTTCATTTCACTGACAATAAGGTAGGGTTTCCATGCACAATCTAATGTATAGACGTGGCACGTATAAACTATAAACTGAACGTGGCAGGAAAGCACGTAACTGCAACTAATACTAGTAATTGTTGTATATAGCAGAGAAACAGTATAAAGATGTTGGAAGAATCAGATATGAGGAAGTCATTGAAGAAGTACTTCAGTTTCATCAAAGATCTGTGTACTTAGACTGCATTTACACTTATTACTTCAACCCCCAGTTTTCGAGTACACAGATACACTCTATTCACGCTGAGTAGGCACCGGAAGTAGTACGCGGTAGAATCCGTATATGTTTACATGACATACTTGCGAGTAATGATGTCACACTGGAATTCATTAGTTTACTACCACGTGTAATGGCGCCATTTTTCGAGGGAAAGATAATTATGCCTAAGAGGAAAACGACTATAATAATTGTTAAATTATAAAGTATTTGTATTCTCAATCACACTTCACACTTGTGCAAGTGCTTTCATTTTGCTGTCAATACCGTGCTGTAAGTCAGAACTCAGCAACTAAATATAACATAAGTGAATTTTTAAAATGATCTTCTGACTATTAACATGTATGCATGTCACAGTGGCAATTATTGTCATAATTAATAATATAATAGTTATTCATGAACGGCCTGTATTATAAATTATAAATAATAAAAATAAAAAATACTTGAAATTCTAATCATTCAGTTAAAATAATTATGATAGTGAACACGTTATAAGGCACACCAACTAAAATTAACAGCAGCTAACGAGCAAAACCTTTCAGTATGAGGCTTCAAGAACTCTCTCATTTTATCTAGAGTATCTTTTGAAACTGTTGGGTGCGCTCGACCTTTAGAGCTACCTAAACACTTTACTTCATTATTCTTCCTTCCATTCCAACAATAGAAGCCTTTTTTTTTATTTAAAATGAACATTTCCTTAGTGAAATAGTGTCTCACATTCAGAAATGCTTCCACTTTAGATATTTCGGTGGCAGGGTGTGTGATCAATTCTTCACCATTCATAACAAGTATCTGTTCTTTTTTGAACCACTTGAGCCATCTTTTATAATGAACATCATACATGCTTTTGCTTATTTCACTTGTATGTGAATTAACTGTTCCATTTATGACGACTTTCTCTTCAAAACTGCCAGTTGCCTTTCCATCTTTGTAAGTAATATGAACATAATCAGATATAGCTCTAGTAATTGGGTTACGTACTATTAAAATCAATTTAATTTCGTCAGATGTTATATTATATAGTCTTTCAGGTGCTAATTTGCTGTTAAAATAATTTGGAGATTTCTCGATTGTCAATTCGTTTTCCTTAGTCAATGGCATTAGATCAATATACCATTTTAGGCCATTTTCAAAGTGAAAACTAAAGAACTGAGGCTCAATTGTAGGTCCTTTGATCAAGGGATGAGAACGCAACATCTCAATAAGTGCTCTTGTTCCACCTTTTTTAACTCCAATAATGATAGCATTTGGAAACCTCTTTTTAAGGTCTCTCTTACGATGGCCAGTATGTGACATCGGTGAGTGGTGGCGGCCATTAGCATGAACTGATGTCACAGTGGCAATTTCTACTACTCCTGCCATCACGAACTCTTCTTGAGCAACTGCTCTAGGAAATTGAACATGTATGTTTGAAAGTGAGTTTGTGTTATACCAGAACATACAAACCAACGTACAAAACACTAACAATGTTCCAAAGCCAAAACAAATCTTTCTTAAAGTTGGGGTCATTTTTGACTTCCACACATTCCACATTTATTAACGCCACTCCTCTTTTAATTAAACTGTGTGGGCTATCCGCAGTATCCGGTGGGTGCTCTGTAATTCTAGATTCCGTATTTGACTATTTGTCCACTCAGACGTAAATTATTATCTTGCACTTAGTTACTGGCAAATTCTGCATGTAACTTTCACTCAGTAGTATCAAAACTACAACCATGCCACCCAGTGACAAATTAAAACAACACATGCAACCCGGCCTTTAAGGTGGTACTAGGGAGTGGGCGGATGCGACTCCAATCAGTTTCAAAATAGAATATTATATAATATGACTCTAACCTGGTGTAATGGCAACCTTCATATCTTCTAATCACCTTTATAGGGTCCTGGAATTGATAAAACATATATAAAATGTCCATTTTTGTAATCGCAATAAGTACAAAACGAAGAAAGCCACGCCCACCAATCATGGCGTGCACCAAGTACAATGCATTTAGAGAAAACAAATAGAGCCGTTTTCTGGAAATTCATTTTACTTTTATAGTTACAAGAGGCTGAAGAAAGCTGAATTCTGTAGCTTTTCACTGAAACCATAAAATCTACCTTTCTAGGCACTATCAAACTCCGATCTTTCTCAGAGAGCAACTACAGTTACCCGCCATTGTTTACCACCCACCACCCGTGGGGCGTGTTTAGGTTTGTTTCTGAAAATAAACTATCAGTCAAAACATTTAGGCCCAATAATTATACCCCCGGGTAGGTGTGGCTTCCAAAAAATACAGAACGGAACCAGATTGTATGCAGCAAGAAGCTTGCAAGACTAGAAACTGATTGGAGTAGCATCCGCCCACGGAATAGACTACAACCTTAACAAGTTGACTGCCTCAGTATGGTGTGCACCCTCGTTTTCAGCCTCAACATTTTAATCCTCTAAATAAATACATTCCTTACAGCTCAATCTTAAGTGTATAACTCATTAATATAGCTATAATTATGTAATTATAATGTAAGCAATGTTTAATATATAAATGCAAAAAATAACTATTCCTATAATAGCGGCTCATTATGTACACAGTTCAGTTCTCATTTTTTCATAGTTCTTGCCACACAGGTCCGTCAGGAAATTTGTACTTCTCTAGAGATTCGGCCTTTATTTCTGAATAGCCCGGAGTATCAGGCAGCATATAATTACCACCATTAATCACTACAGGAGAAACCATGTCTTCATGTAAATGATCTGCATACTCTAACATTCGTCCTTCAAGACTTGCTGACACACAGATGTAATCAAAGAAGACTATATGCTGTGTGTACTCACATAACCCAACTCCACCAGCATGTGGGCAGACTGGAATGTTGAACTTTGCTGCTAGAAGTAGTACTGCTAATATTTCATTTATTCCACCCAAACGACAACAATCAATTTGGCAATAATCCATTGCACCATATTCTAGGAATTGTTTGAACATCACTCGATTGTGGCAGCATTCACCTGTTGCCACACCAATGTTGTATTTTTTGAGAGCCCGAGCAATTTTAGCATGTCCCAGAATGTCATCACAACTGGTAGGTTCTTCAATCCAAAGAGGTTTGAATTTAGCTAGCTGAGTCATGTGGTGAATAGCATAGCCAACATCCCATTTCTGCATAAATGTAAAAGTTCAGTAGTAACTTTTAAAATTGAATAAAATCTGCCAATAAAATATATTGTTTCAACTAAAAGGCTAATAAGGCTAATATTGTTATGATAATTGAAAAATAGTCCTGGAAGTGTAATTGAACAATCTGTTGGATGTATACAAGGATTTGTTCCTTTCGTAAATGCATTATAGCAATCTTGTGGAGCAAAGGAATACTTAAGAAAAACCTGGAACCAGAAGCACAGCCACCAGAGAGTAATAATTTAGTTGCCAGGTTATACCTTTGGGAAAAGGGGCATATTGGGTTTATCTTAGGACTAAGCAAACTTAAGAGTTTAGGTCTACTACAAAGACGGAATGAAAATCCATTATTATTTCCTGATTGAGAAGAAACTATTACTGTACAATCTTCCAAAGGGGTAACTATTACTGTACAATCTTCCAAATGGAAATCATTAGTTGCCATAAGTGCCACTCTATCTCAATATCAAAGAAATATTACAGAAACCTACAACAAGACATAACCTGCAGTATAGCATTTAGATTACAGGTAAGTGAATTGATGATGTTCAATTGCTTCATCATTAATTTTATAAAACATTTTCTTGTAGATGAGTTCTAAAACCCAGACCCATGCAGAAAGAGATTTCTCTGATAAAAGATATAATAAAAAACATCAAGCCCTATTTCCAACAGAAATTAAGGGAAGGGACTCTGAGTTCATAAACTATAACAGATCACAATAAATGGTTTCAATTACTTATAGAAAGCAATACCAGCAAAATCAAGTAATTGATATACAAATACATTTGCATAATCTATAACCATCTTTAAGAGTTCCACAGTTAAAACAAGAAGTATTGTGCTTTATATGAACTACCTATCTCAGCCTTACATCAGGTGATAACGATGTTACAAACAATATCCTACATTAGTCAAACTTGCTCCAAACTCTAACACACATCATGGTAAGGAAAGAATCAGCATGGTTAAATGTGTATAGCCAACTTGCATATCAGGATTTTTATAAGTAGCATTAGAGGTGAGTGAGAATTCAAAACTAATATGGCCATTATTAATCTTGTCTGCATGGGTGGAGGATTATAGAGTAATCATTTGTGTGCATTTGTGTATTAGTAAATTTCCATTATTTAAACACAAAGATAAATGGAAAAGAGATTGTACATGTTTTGTAGCAACAAAAATGAGCAGGTATTACTAATAATTATTATTGTAAGGAACTGAGCATTATATATAGTTAGATAACACAAAAACAGAATGTTCTGCAACAATAAAACCACTAACATGTAATCAGCTGCCCCCTGAATATTTTATGTGTTGCAGCTCTATCTTATATTGTTTTAATTAAAATTTTGAAGACACTTAGCACATTCTATATACCTGCTGAGAAATTAAGCAAGTGCAACACAGCTCCTTTAGCTCCTTTATGCAAGTTTGATCAGACTCTCTCATCCTCCAATGTGTGAGAGTCTGATTTATGCATGGATGAGACTAAACATAAAAGTGACTTTTATAATGCATACCTGGTTGACATCCATCATTAGGATATTATTCCAGCCAATTTCCTTCCTAAGAAGTTCAGCTCGTCTGGTATCATCTTCAATACTCAACCCTATCTTCATCTTGAATCTAGTGAAACCTGCTGTTTGAGCACTCTTACACAAACTCTTAACAGTTTCATCTGGTATTCTTAACCACCCTACTGAAGTGGTATATGCTGGATATCCATCCCTTTCCATTTCAATTTCCCGTTGTTTTTTCGTTGGTACATTTTTGGTAAGAATATCAATTGCCTCCTCTTTTGTGAGAGCATCACTTAGGTATGTGAAATCTACAAGCGATGCTATTTCCTGTGGTGACATGTCACAAAGGAGCTTCCAGACTGGTTTGCCTTCAATTTTCCCCCAAAGATCCCAGAGGGCATTAATGACAGCAGCTGCAGCAAGGTGAACAGCACCCTTTTCTGGTCCAATCCAACGCAACTGACTCTCATTGACTAAACCGTGCCAAAAAGAACCAAAATCTGTGTACACTTTGTAAAGTGATTGACCCACTAACATAGGAATCAGAGACTTAATTGCAGTCACAACTATCTCAGTACCTCTTCCTTCTGTGAAGGTCCACCCATGTCCAACATGATCTTCCAGACCCTCAACTGTCATGATAACATAAGCAGCAGAAAAATCAGGATTTGTGTGTACAATATCTGAGATGTGAGTGTCTATAGATGTAGGGAATCGTACATCAATCACTTCTATACCACTGATGACATAGTTTGGACGAAGTTTTTCCTGCAAAGAAAAGAACATCTTTGCACACTACCCTTGTAGCCAGGCCCTCTCACTCAAAGTCGTAGTCTCGTCCCCAACCGATCACGAGACTATTTTCCGGGGACGAGACTAGTGAGAACTGAGAAGGCGGAGAAACAACGAATTATTGATCTTGAAGCAATTCCGTAGCAGGCACTTTTCCCAAACCCTGTTGGAAGACACACAAACATATCTTTTCCCTTTAAAAATATCCAAATCCTCTCTTTGCTCTTTTTTTGAGAGGGAAATATCCACAGCTTTTTGCTGAGCACTCAATCACTTTCATTTTTCTAAAATGTAATTTTACGTTTATGATATAGTGTGATTTGATTGAGGCATCATATATATTGATACCATGCAGGAACTACTTGTATTACAGTTCCCCAGATCCTCCTTTTCGAAGTATAGAATGGGCTGTGCTCGCCAGACTAGGTAGTTGATGTAATAAATAGAGTGTGTTCGCTTTCTCATAGGTCACAACATATTGTTTTTGAATTAGATACTGTTGACTGTAAACGAAAAACATTCTAGTGGCCAGCCATCAAAATCATGTGACGATTTGTTTGAAAAGAGCTTTCTTTTCTCCCGTCATGTACATCCTTAATGTACACTTTAAAAAGAGCAAATTATGCTTTAATTCTAATTCGGAGTAGTAAACTCATTTACCTCAGCTTCCTAGAGAGTTTCTCTGATAAATGCCTTTCAAATATGCAATTACTGTTTATAATGTAGTATTATAGTTTAGTCATAATAAGTTTAGATGTACTTACTTGTCTGAGATTCTATATGATGTTTACGCACTGGAGAGCCATAGATTTTTTCTTGTAAATGCTGGTGCAAGTTCATCTACCCTGGCCTGTCAATTGCATCAGTGTTGCCAGTGAAGTTTGACATAAGTGTATTTTCTATTGTATCCTCTGTTCCCATATCTCATGTGTTGGATTAAATTTTGATTTGTGAATTTTTACCTGTTTGGCTGTCATTGTCACTTATTTCCACATCTGTTCCACATAAACATGTCATAATGCTCTTGAGCTTAATTGATGGGTGATACAATTTTTTAATAATTGTTGTATTGTACTTGTCAAACCTTTGGAAGAACAAAATTGTACAGGATCGGAGGAAGGTCATCACCACTATCATCACTATCAGTGTTCTGAACAACATAATTATCTTGCAACTGATCCGTCACACCCTGAGTGATGACAAAAATGTGAGTCATGCATGACAACTGTGCAACATTAATTTACAGTAACAGTTGATTGTACATGTGGTCATGAAACCACAATTACCTTTCAATTTAGATTTTCTTTCTACAGATGTAGTTATATCACAGACATTTTCTAGTCCAGAAAGAGCAAATCCAATCATTCCAACACAATCATTATGTTTTTACCTCTTAACAATTATACAAATATTATTTTAAGAACATTTACATATTTCATCAGTTGAATAGGAATAGGGGTAAGGTCCCAATACATTTGTAAGGGGATTCTGGCTTCTCAAAAAATGTATGAAGGAATGTTGATTACGGTACTAAAATTTGTTTAAAGAGCTTCCTGTACAATCCCCTTGAATTCGTGTAAATCTTATTGATATTACTAAGTACCATTGTACTCATTGGCTCAGCCTTCATATGCATTTCTTCTCACACAAGCCCTGTTGAAATAGTACAACTATCAGTGACCCGAAGTAGAGAAGTTGTCATTTTTTTCCATATGTTGTTTTTTTATGGGCTTGTGCTATATAGTGAAGTGTGTTAGATCATATATTATAGGCAACAATGTATGGAAACCCATGATACTTAATATAGTCCGACATTGAGTTTTAGACCTCTATTAGGCTCTAAAATGCTTCCAAAAGGACAGAACGCAAACAAACTGCTTTTGAGTAGTTTAACTGGTCTAACAAAAGAGCATTAGATATATGGGCTAGTGTGCAAATAGTTTTCAATTAGTCCATTCAACAGCAACATATATAGCACTTACAACAGTGATTGTGACAACAGGTCTCTGAACTTATAAGCTATACAATAATTATAATAACTTCATTATTATGTTGTAGTGTTCCCAAAATCGCTCTGTTGCTTGAGCATGGAGGTGTTGCTGAGCATAGAGCTCGCACCATAACCCTAGTACCTAAGCGGAAGTGAGTGTGGCTTTCTTTCAATCAAACAGCTTGCCGTTAGATATGTAACCGTGAGTATATACCTGGTATGCATTCCCTTTCTCATACTTTCTCGCGAGACTTATATGCTCCTGTTCATGTTGCTAATATGAGGGGTTTTAGGCAGAGTATATTTAAGAAATGTAACCGCACCCAACCCTAATAAACCCTCGACCTACAATTACGTAAATTAACGTAATCCCGCTGACGGTTACATCATGTCACGCTCTGAAATAGCCACGCCTTATCCGTTCTATAAGCACATGAAGTCGAGGAAACAATGATGATGAACTTGAATGTGTTTATAACAATATTGTTTTTCGTTGATGTAATAACTGCCAATGCTCCAGAATGTAACGGACTACCAACAAACTCTGATCTTACAACAAGTTTAATAAACTTGCTTGATGAGAGTAATCCTATTGTTCTTAATAATGTAATGTACACATGTCAGGCTCAGGGTATGATAATGGGTAGTTATCGAGGATTAGCAGTGATATTATCGTATAGCAGTGGCAATGTGTCGGAACCGATTGCAAAACAGTTTGATATTGAGTGCATTGAAGGAATAGGTTTTACTGGTTGGATAGTAGTAGATGGCTCTTTTCGTGATGCTCCTTCCAATTACAGCTATTTAGAAACGAGAACAGATTGCTCTCAATGTCAACAAGCTGCTAAAAATGATCATGACTGTGTTGGTAAGAATCATTGTGTCCTATCTCGTTTCAATTACTATGATATTTTTCAACTTTAGCTTGTGTTTCGAATTGCACTGTTGGTCTCAACAGATGTGTTGGTAATGGTACTAATGACTGTTGTCCATTCTTTGATGATGGAATATGTTCTACATCTTGTAGTCAGGATAATCATGTGGCGAATGAACAAAATGGCTACTTATGTAGTAAGTATGGTTCTGTATTTATTATGTTTAACAATTAACATGATTATTATATTATGTACTGTTGTATATAGCTTGCAGCTTCTTATGTGAAGCTGGGTATGAAGTAGATCCAAACTGTTCAAAGTGTAATCTCACCAACATTTGTGAGGCAGAGATTCCTTGTCAGAATAATGGAATTTGTATACTAGGATCTCAACCTGATAACTATACATGTAACTGCACTAACACTGGATATATGGGAACAAACTGTACTGGTATGTTAGCAGTATTCTAATTATACATATGAATACATATGAACACTAAAATAGTTTGTGATCTGTTATGTGGACCTGGTCATGTTCCAGATTATAACTGTTCAACATGTGTTCTTAATAACATATGTGAAGCAGAGAATCCTTGTATGAATAATGGAGTTTGTAAACTGGGATCTTCACCAGCTAACTATTCATGTGACTGTATCAACACTGAATATGTGGGAACAAACTGTACTGGTATGTCAGCAGTGTAACAAGTGTATGTTATAACATCTGTGGTAACAGGAGGGCTGTATCTGATTAAACCACACTATCAAAACTCATTAGTATTTGTTTTTGCAGCACCACCCCCCCCCAAAAATGAACAATAACTATAAAAATAATATAGCCACCGTAATACACCTGATATATGTAGCACTGGTATTTCCTTTTATAGAGTGACGTGACATTATGCAATTTTTATGATAAACATGCTATAAGCACTACTGCCAGTAGGAGCTTTTAAGCAGTGAAACAGTGAAGAAGAGTCAGCCCAACTACAATACTTCCAGAATTATTAGAATATGAAGGCTGATTCACAATTACGATACAAATGCATTGCATTTCTACTTATTTTTTGCTAGCATTGCATCACTTAGCGTTAGACCAAATCATATTTTAGCAAATGTGTGCTTACTGCATTGATAATTAAACAGAAATGCACTGTGAGGCATAGTAATGGAATTTGTCCGAATGTTCATATCATGTGGACAGTTTGAATGGCATAGCATTGTATGTAATGAGCTGTTGGTGATTGTTGGATTGATCTTTCTATGCTGCAAAATGTTTCCTGCAGCTTTTAGACACTGTATAATGCAATTTTAAAGATTTCTGAGAAGGAAATAGTTCAAGATTGATAATTTACGAGATCATAAAACTTAAATAAAAAATTATAATAATTATATTTAATGAGTTGTTTAAACCAACCAGCAGTTTGCATTGATTTTGTCCAGCAAACTGTTTGTAACTGCTGCATTTACTACAAAGCAAAATTTTAAAACTAAATGACTGCAAAGTAACCTGTAGCTATTAATTTAACTTTTAAAATGTGTATAATTTTATTTTATATATAATTAGAGGACTTGCTGAATGTTTGTTTGTGAATGTTCAAATAGGGAAAAGTACGTTCATTCAGACCACAAAGTATTGAAAATGTGGCTATAATCATGATCTATTATATATGCATAATATCAAAACAATTTATGGTTGGTTCGCATTATGACTTGGGCCTGACATGTGGACCTGGTCATGCTTCAAATCTAACCTGTTCATTGTGTAATCTCACTAATATGTGAAGCAGAGACTCCTTGTATGAATAATGGAGTTTGTATGCTGGGAATGCAACATGTAACTCTATATCACTACCAACACTGGATATATATAATGGAAATTATGGAATAATATGTCAACAGTATAATAGCTAATTATACTTATTACAATTTTTATTTTCAACAGTTTGTGGTCTATCATGCTTACCTGGTTATATTCCTGATCCTACCTGTACCATGTGTGTTCTTAGTAACATTTGTGAAGCAGAGACCCCTTGTATGAATAATGGAGTTTGTAAACTGGGATCTTCACCAGCTAACTATTCATGTGACTGTATCAACACTGAATATGTGGGAACAAACTGTACTGGTATGTCAGCAGTGTAACAAGTGTATGTTATAACATCTGTGGTAACAGGAGGGCTGTATCTGATTAAACCACACTATCAAAACTCATTAGTATTTGTTTTTGCAGCCCCCCCCCCCCCCCAAAAAAATGAACAATAATTATAACAAGTGTATATAGAGAAAAAAAACATCCCTATATTTGCTTTGTGATGACTAAGTATTAAGCATTGCTGATGGCACTAGTGTCTCTACCTTTCTGTGTACTCGAAAGCTGGGGCCTGAAGAAGTAAGTGTAAGCCTGATTGCAGTCTAAGTACACAGATCTTTGATGAACTGACTGAAGTACTCCTACAAGGTTCTAAATGATGACTTCCTCATATCTGAAACTTAACAACTTATTATACTTACTTGTTAAAGATTCTTGCATAATATTTATACTGTTTCTCTGCTATATACAACAGTTATTAGCAGTTTCTGAATCTTCCTGGCTTGTCTGTAGCTGGAAGAGCCTCGAACGCGCGTTCTTTTACACGCCACGCCCATTAATTGACCGAGCCCCCCGGGAATGATGCAACTTCCTTAACTACGTATACAACGCATAGTCGCGCAAGTGACACAAACATATATATATATATATATATATATATACATTAAACCCCGTGGAAAGCAATTATAGGGATGGCCCTACGGGCCATAAAAATAATATAACCACCGTAATACACCTGATATGTAGCACTGGTATTTCCTTTTATAGACTTGCGTGACATTATGCAATTTTTATGATAAACATGCTATAAGCACTACTGCCAGTAGGGGCTTTTGAGCAATGAAACAGTGAAGAAGAGTCAGCCCAACTACAATACTTCCAGAACGAGCGCCGTCGGGACGGGACCTTCGCCTACATGGCAAAGTAATACAAAGCACTACAATTGTTTTCAAAATATAATAAAGTTTGTGTATGAAACAAACAATACTTTTGTTACATGGAATAGAAATATAAATGTGAAAAACATTTATGGGCATTAATTAAAACTGTTATAACTTTATATCATAAAAGACAAAATAAGGATATCAATGAAAGAAATGTATAATTTGTATATAATTATATCTTACATCTAATTCTCAAACAATGAAGACGTTCTCAAGTCTACCTCTAAAGTCTCCCTCTAAAGTCTCCGTGTGAAAACGTATTGAATCACGTGTTTAGTAAATGACGCATGCACATACCTGTAGGTGGAGCTAGGTAGCTTTCTATCTTGCATCAATGGTGGTGTAGTAGCAACCATTACGTCGATTTGTTTTTGGTTTGAAGTATTTCTTGGCTAGCGACAGCCATGAACCAGGATCACTTGTGTTTTGTGTGTCCATATTTACTCTCGTTATCGCCCTCGTTTCATCTTAAAGTCGTGGAACGGTAAATGTGAGTTATAAACATTGTCATAACTTTAGAACCAAAAGGTTTTAGAAGAATTCCTACGTTATTTTTCTTTCTTGTATAATTTGAAGTCTACCAGTACCCTGTTTGAATTGTCAATGTTTTTATTTTTCCAGAAAAAGTGCTAACAGACAGACAGACAGACAGACACACAGACAAAACGATTATCGTACCCTTCTGCCTACGCTACGCGGCGAGGGTAATTATTAGAATATGAAGGCTGATTCACAATTACGATACAAATGCATTGCATTGCAGCATGATGACACCTTGATATACTCCGTTTCTACTTATTTTTTGCTAGCATTGCATCACTTAGCGTTAGACCAAATCATATTTTAGCAAATGTGTGCTTACTGCATTGATAATTAAACAGAAATGCACTGCGAGGCATAGTAATGGAATTTGTCCAAATGTTCATATCATGTGGACAGTTTGAATGGCATAGCATTGTATGTAATGAGCTGTTGGTGATTGTTGGATTGATCTTTCTATGCTGCAAAATGTTTCCTGCAGCTTTTAGACACTGTATAATGCAATTTTAAAGATTTCTGAGAAGGAAATAGTTCAAGATTGATAATTTACGAGATCATAAAACTTAAATAAAAAATTATAATAATTATATTTAATGAGTTGTTTAAACCAACCAGCAGTTTGCATTGATTTTGTCCAGCAAACTGTTTGTAACTGCTGCATTTACTACAAAGCAAAATTTTAAAACTAAATGACTGCAAAGTAACCTGTAGCTATTAATTTAACTTTTAAAATGTGTATAATTTTATTTTATATATAATTAGAGGACTTGCTGAATGTTTGTTTGTGAATGTTCAAATAGGGAAAAGTACGTTCATTCAGACCACAAAGTATTGAAAATGTGGCTATAATCATGATCTATTATATATGCATAATATCAAAACAATTTATGGTTGGTTCGCATTATGACTTGGGCCTGACATGTGGACCTGGTCATGCTTCAAATCTAACCTGTTCATTGTGTAATCTCACTAATATGCGAAGCAGAGACTCCTTGTATGAATAATGGAGTTTGTATGCTGGGAATGCAACATGTAACTCTATATCACTACCAACACTGGATATATATAATGGAAATTATGGAATAATATGTCAACAGTATAATAGCTAATTATACTTGTTACAATTTTTATTTTCAACAGTTTGTGGTCTATCATGCTTACCTGGTTATATTCCTGATCCTACCTGTACCATGTGTGTTCTTAGTAACATTTGTGAAGCAGAGACCCCTTGTATGAATAATGGAGTTTGTATAATTGGATCTCAACCATATGAGTATTCTTGTAATTGTGTTAACGATTTTGAAGGTGTCAATTGTACAAGTGAGTGATTCAAATGTATATATTTAGTCTGTACATTCATTGGGAACATAATAAACATGTTTATAATGGAAAGTAACCATTGTATTTTCAATTAAAAATAATTTATAGTATTGGCTACTTCATACAGAACATGAAAAGCACTATTAAGCAGACATGCAATCAAATTGGTTAGAACAACCAATCAGTTTTTACTGTGATACTGAATTTTTGTTTGTGAATATTGAAATTTAGAAAACTATGTTCATTCAGGCCTTAATCATATTGTGAACCAATTGTTTTTATATTATGCATATAATATTATAATAAATCATAATGCATAGCCACGTTGTTTTCTAATAAATTATGTGGTCTATACAGTGTTTAAATATTAAGGGCGGGGGAGTGCATCCATGGTACATGATGTTTGGTTAACGATATTCAATCAGTATTGTTTTTCAGTATAAACTTAAAAATTAAAGGGGGGGGGAGAGACATGTTACCACCCTTTGGGGGAAACACTGCTATAGTAGAACCACTTTCATGATTTTGCCACTCAAAACAACATTGATTTGATTTTCTATTTTCAATAGTTTGTGGTCTGACATGTGGACCTGGTCATGCTTCAGATCCAACCTGTTCACTGTGTACTCTCACTAATATATGTGAAGCAGAGACTCCTTGTAAGAATAATGGAGTTTGTATAATTGGATCTGAACCATATGAGTATTCTTGTAATTGTGTTAACAATTTTGAAGGTTTTCATTGTACAAGTGAGTGATTATATATATCTAGTATTATAGTCTGTACATTCATTGGGAACATAATAAACATGTTTATAATGGAAAGTAAACATTGTATTTTCAATTAAAAATAATTTATAGTATTGGCTACTTCATATAGAACATGAAAAAGCACCATTAAGCAGATGAAACTCATATAACCAATCAAATTGGTTAGAACAACCAATCAGTTTTTACTGTGATACTGAATGTTTGTTTGTGAATGTTGAAATTTGGAAAACTATGTTCATTCAGGCCTTAATCATATTGTGAACCAACCTTAAATTGTTTGTATATTATTCAAAAATAAATCATAATGCTAACCACATTGTTTTCTAATATATAACACGGTCTATAGTAGAGTCACTTTCATGATTTTGATTTTCTATTTTCAATAGTTTGTGGTCTGACATGTGGACCTGGTCATGCTTCAGATCCAACCTGTTCACTGTGTACTCTCACTAATATATGTGAAGCAGAGACTCCTTGTAAGAATAATGGAGTTTGTATAATTGGATCTGAACCATATGAGTATTCTTGTAATTGTGTTAACAATTTTGAAGATGTCAATTGTACAAGTGAGTGATTCAAATGTACATATTTGTAGATGGCCTAGGATAAGGAGATGAATAGTACATTTTGAGTGCTCTGAAGATGGACTAACATTTGAAAACAAGTGTATATAGAAAAAAAAGTATCCCTATGATTGCTTTATGGTGTCCAGCATTCAGTAATCAGTAATCATGGCTAACTTTGTCATGCTTGAAACACAACAGCCTATTATAGTTAATATTTTGATTATCCACTCTCTTTACCTTTTAAAGAACCTTGTAGAACTTTAGGAATATATTTCAGGTAGAATAGTTAGCTATTAGTTCCAGTTTCTACGTAAGCTACACAGCTTTCTTTCTGCTGGTCTGTAGAGCTTGAACGCTCGTTCTTTTACGCGCCATGCCCATTAATTGACCGAGCCCCCGGGAATGATGTAACTTCCTTAACTACGTATACAACGCATACTCGCATAAGTGACACAAACATATAAATATATATATATATAATTTATATAATTCGAACCCGTGGGAAAGCAATCATAGGGATGGCCCTACGGGCCATAAAAAATTGTTGGTAATTAATAATAGTCTGTGTTCAGAGAAACTATATTATATTCAGCCTGGTGGTAATGCTAGCTATGTTCTGGAGATATCCCAGAGCAATACATCTACTATTGCAAATAAATTGTTACTAATTTATTTCTACTCACATCCTATTTTTAGCTAAAGCTTCTCTAAGTGATCAAAATTATGAAGAAAGCAGTTCTCCTGTTTGGGCAATTGCAGTTATCAGTATACTAGCAATTGCCTTAGCTTGTGTCTCAGTTGTTCTTTGTGTGCTAGCTTTCTTTTATACAAAAGTGACAAGGATGAAAAAAGAAGCTCGTCAACAAGGAAATAATGGATATGACAAACTTGATGAATTATCACAAATGTAGTATATAATTTTAATTGTGATATCATCTGATGTTAATAATATGAATTGTAAATAGGAACCCTATTGATTATCATGACTATTATACTTATAATTGCATTACTATGGCTTAACAAGCACTATTAACTCTGAAGAGAGAATAAGCAAAAACACTGATTTGAAACATTTTAGGCCATCAATAATCCAGCAAGACCGATGTATTGTATGGCTACAAACTACAAAAACTGATTGTTGCAAGCATCTGGTCAGATGATAAATTAAAACAACAGGTGGAGATGGTACTAGTATAATATAGAAACTAGCAAAGATCCTTAGCTTCATTAACAAAGATTCTCCCTATTAATTAAATACTGTCCAGTCTATTATACAGTGAACAACTGAGCTTTGAAACACATACAATTAAACTAAATTTTCGGCACTACTGTAAAAAAACAAATATATAAGTGATTGTTTCAACCAGTTGTCACTTGTACCTCTATCACATAGCTGTACTTTTACATTAGGAACATGATCATGCTTATAACAGAAGTAAAAACAATCATGTTCATAATGGATAGTACATCTATACTTTTCATAATCATGTTTATAATGAAAGTGTATGTACACGTATTTGACATAAAAACATAAATGAGAGCAAAAAATTAATAGACTTGCAATTTTTAACTTTCAATGATATCACTTTCAGACCAGTTTCAGTATCACTGTAAAACTGATCTTGTTTCTAACCAGTTTGACTGGATATATATATATGTGAGTGTGTGTGTATGTTTCATTTATTTAATAGTGCTTTTACTCCATTAGAAACATGATAATATTGACTTCCTATATGGGAATACCGAAAGTTAAAAATTGCAAGTTTCCACAATCATTATTAATATGAATAGTGCTATAGTGAAAAATGAAAGTATCAGAATCATGCAATTGTACAAAGATCAATAATTAAATTGTCATAATAATAATAATAATTGTATCAGTCAAAACTAACAAAACACACATAGATTGGCATAATTTAGCATACATAGTCAAAAAAACAGATTGTCCATGAAATACATTATTTATAACTAGATGAATGTGAAACATTGTTGAGGCTAGCCTGACCGAGTGGTACATATATGTGTAGGCCAAGCATATCGTGTATCGCATGGGAAGCAGGTGTATAGACACAGTCTCGTTGAATCGATCAGTGAGGTAAAAAAAACAACCAATAAACAATAAACAATGATAATACATCAAAAGATTCAATTGAAAAACAAAACAAAAAACAAAACGAAAATCAAAAAAAATTATTTTAATTATCAAGTCCTAACACACTACAAATACATGATGATAAGAGTATGTTAGTTATAAGATGTTAATAGGGTTACAGAAGAGAATACGCCATGTATATATGTGTAGAGAAACATGATTTATTGATCATCTGGATGATAAGGTTCACTTAGTTTAACATCAGATGTTGGAAGATTCTCTTGTATAAAATATTGCAGTAACAAGGGAACTGAAGGAAATTGCTTGCCAGAGCTTAAGCTGTAACGAACACCCTAGAGAAGATTAGAGGAGGGAGACAAGAAGATCAAGAGGAGATGGGAGGGAGACAGGAGGATCAAGAAGAGATGAGAGGGAGACAGGAGAATCAAGAGGAGATGGGAGGGAGACAGGAGGATAAAGAGGAGATGGGAGGGAGACAGGAATATCATGAGAGGGGAATCAATCAACATACCTCTTTACGTTACAACTTGAAATGTTTACACTTGTCTCCAGGACCAGTGTATACAGACAAAACGGTCATCACGTTGCTCTGGAGTTTCAGCCTTTCTCGTCCGTCTAGCTGCGTCTCTACCGTTTGCTGGCAAGTCATTCATGTTTCAACGTGCAACTGATATCATGATGCAGCAAGTGATGTTGTGTAAAATTTGAATTTCGTGTAATACGAATTGTATGTCGATCAGTGTGGGGCTCGCTCAGGCTGACAGACTCGCCCCCCAATTATGACTATAATTACATTTATGAATTACATTTATGATTTAATTTTAATATGTGGTCTACACTCTACAGCACAGCATCACCCCGGGCCCCAATGAAGTTTGGCTATATAGTTAATTATAGATTACCTCTTTTCAGCACAATAAATTATCATCAGCAAATTATATAAAAGTAGTATAATTATTATAAATAAACATTATTAAAAAGTGATGAATTCACATAATTATAATAACTGTAATAATAATTCAGTGATTATTATAGCTATGAAGAAAATGTCAAAGTGATTCATCAGGATCATAAGCCAGAATTGGTCCCAACCACTTCTCCATTTCAGACACAGACATGCCCTTACGACCAGCATAATCAATAACCTTAGGGAACAAAGAATTAAGTTATTAACAATAAAGCATTACATTAAAAATGTACATGTACTGTATAAAGAGGTCTTAGTGTAACAACAATGTAATGTTCATATTCAAATACTCACTATGGCTATTTTATATACAGGAATTTGAAAGGTAAGCAGTAATTCTAGTCAAAATTAGAATTATATAATCATTACTCTTACAAAAAATCGAAACATCATTATTGTTGAATGATAATCATTTTTGCATGCTTACACTTTTAAATATACCAAATAAACAGAAACCATCATGAATAGATGATATGATCAGGAGCTTATGAGCAGCAAAGCCACGAAGGAGCATCCAATCTTAGAACACAGACTGTTTACACAAAATCTTCCAATTAATGTTTACATGGGTAGTCCCATACAAACAGGCAGGTCACTCAGGTGGCTGGTGATTAGGTTAAACACTCCCCTTTCATACACACCTGTACAATATTATCACAGGTAAATCAACTGTGCAAACAAACAAATAGAAAGTCTGAGTTTTCAGATGCGTTGGATGTTCCTTCGTGGCATTGCTGCTCATAATCTCCTGATATGATAGATAGCTATAATAGTTACGTATTACCTGGTCTTTACATATTTTTCCCACAGCAAAATAAGAAGCGGAAGGATGAGCAAAATACAGTCCAGAAACAGAGGCAGGAGGGTACATAGCAAGAGACTCTGTGAGTTTTATTCCTGTTAATGATTCTATATTCATTAACTCCCACATAGTGAGTTTTTCTGTGTGATCTGGTTGACTGGGATACCCAGGTGCTGGTCGAATTCCCTATATGTAATAGATAATTACTTTGTAAGCCATATGAAAATATATTAAATATCTATACCTTACACAAGTGAAAGGATTTGTGGTATACCAAAATATATTACTGGCTATTAATACAAGTTGAGTGGGTGTATTGAAAGAACCACAAACCAAAATAAATTTTAAGCAACTATGGTTTCATAATGAAGCTAGAAACCCCAAATACACCCACTCAACATAAACAAATCAGTTTATAACACCTCAAGGTGGGCTGTATCTTATTTACAGTAACCTTGCCCTCAGGCTCAGTTACTGTAAATCAGATATAGCCAGCCTAGAGCTGTTATTGGTGGAATCTTACCTATAGCCCAGACTTGTACTATACAGATGTACATGTAATATCAGATATCTCTAACTATCCAGCAAAGATACAAGAATATATTGACTGTTTCATTTGAGAATACAATTATATTATTAAAGTGTCTATATAATATTGTAGTGTAAAATACATGTGTATATGCATGTTAGCTAGTTCTATGACTTCAAAATACAAGAGGGAATTTCAAAGACTCAAACACTAGCTGAAGGATAGTATAGCAGACATATAGGAAGGTATCATCTCATGAATGAGAGGTACCAGCTGGATGTCTGCAAACATGACAGGTATGGTATATATGACTGGCACCATTTTGTCACAATCTTGTCACAATTGTGTGGTGGACCACTGGTGGACCACTGGTGGACCACTGGTGAACCCAATGGTGGACCCACTGGTAGTTGGGCTAGATTTTTACAATCATAGAAATTGAGTATACATAAGCCTGTTGGACAGGGTAAAGTGTTCCTTAAGTGGACTTAACAACAGGTATGTGAATATTAACTACCTAGCGCATGAAAATGTGTCACACCCTTATGTGGATGGATGTACATGACTGAATTAGTGAAATGAGGATAAATGAATGGACAGATGGGCTGATGATTAGATGAAGGGATTAATTAATTGAAGGATGGATTCGATAAACTGATGGATACATTACATACAGGGTGGCAGATAACGGTGCCCAAGTATGCAAAAACGCACCAAATGAGACGCTACGAGCACCTATTCCATCAATTTTTAGTGTAGCAGTGAGCTTTTATGCACACCATGTTTAATGATTGATTATTGATTAAACCACACCTAAACACACCCACTTAGCACGTTTTTCAATGGCCACGTTGTTTAATTTTGGCTTTACAAGCTGTAACTTCACTACTAGTAGCACACGGAACGAAGACCAGAGTGACTAATCAAGCAGTGACTCTAGTGAGAGTGAAATCGACGCACAAAACATTCCACCGAAAAAGAAGCCAAAAAGACAGTTCCAGAAAAAGTGGATCAATCAATGGCCATAGGTCCACTACGATGATAGTGAAGGAGTTATGGTTTGTTCAATTTGAAGAGAGGTCAGTAAAGCATGATGAATGTGATAACTGAAAAATAATGTATACATTCTTCTGTTAATTTTTGACTTCAGTTTTTTCTAAAATAATAACAAAATACAAAGATTTTTATGTACAGTGCATGCAGTGACCATAACGTATGCTCACCAAAGATAGTTTTGTTATCTACACCCTGATTACATATAATTATGAAGAGATGAATGGATGATAAATGAATGTTGTGTGTGTTTGTGTCTGTGTGTGTTTGTACCTGGTATTTTATCTTGTGGAGATCAGCACTATCCATTGTTTCCAGTTCAACATATCCCCATATTTCTTTTCTTACTCTCTCATGAAGCTCTTCAGCAAATGCTTCAGCTAATCGATCAGCTAATGCTTTTGCCATAATTACACTATAATCATCATTATCTTCCTTGAATCTTATTGACAAAAAGGGAGAAAAGGAGGTAAAGAAAAGAAAAGGTATATAAAGAATATAATAGAGGAGGAGAATGATTAACATAATACAAGTACATGTATACATATAATTATAGTACAGTTTGTTATATATTAAATCTTCACATGCACCTACCACATGTTATAAAAAATTAATTTTACACGACCAAATTTGATTAAGAAATCAAAGCTACATTCTTATATATAACAGCCAATCCAAAAGTAGGGCTGGACAATTATCCAATTATACTATATATGTTGCTATTAATGTATTTGCTACCTTATTTAGAATATCACAATATTGCAAATAAAATACCATAGCCATTTTACTAATATAACAAGTATATAATACATAAACCCAACTATCTTAAACACTATTAAGCTGTCTGTTAGGGGAGGTGGGTGGGGGAAACAATGACAACTTTGTCTACATTGTCTTTGTCTTATTTGGCACTGCACAGTTCTCTCTTTGGGCCAGTGGTGCAGTTAATTATGATTATATTGTCACTAACAGCATTAACTCTTAGTTAATTGGCTCAAAATGTATTCCCAATGGCACACACACTAACCATTGTTGAGCCAATTTGGCCCATGCTTCAAAACTTATCAAAAACTCTGATTTTGGTCCAGTGGCTTTTGATATAGCTGATAAAGGGTATGTACGAAATCCATTGGCAAAGAATAAAAATGAAAAACATCAACCCAGCATATCATGTTTAGGTAAAGAAGGACAGAAGAAATTTGAAGTAAATGGTAAACGACACATACTTGTCACACAGTTCTTTACATCCAAATCCTACTGACACAGCAAACACTCCCACATAATCATCTACACCAGAACCAGCTGGTGCTATGAAATCAGACAGACACATGTATGGGCTGTTTGAACCAGTAGAACTTTTATCAGCCTGAAGTGATGATTGAATAAATAAATGATGAAAGATCAATGATTGTCACTAAAACCTAAAGTATACGCTGTTTACAAAATGTTTATATTCACACATTTTTGGGGATGAGGGGGTGGGAGAATTGCATATTGGTCTCTAAAAGACACATGTTGTTTTAATGATTAAAAAAAAACACAGTGAAGCATTGGATGGAAAAGAACTAGACAGGCACACAGATAGATAGATAGATAGATAGAGATAAAGAGAGAGAGAGAGAGAGAGAGAGAGAGAGAGAGAGAGAGAGAGAGAGACGCACACACACACTGTACCTGCTGTCTCAAACCAAACAGAGTTGCTAAGACACTTCTATCATCATCAAGTACTTGTATATCATCACCAGTTGTCTGAGCTTGGTATATACCCACAATACCCTCAGCTCTCAAGAGACCTTCTTTCACTATTCTTTGCAGCATTTCTTGTGCTTCATCAAATACTCGCTTTGCCTCTGGACCTGAGGTTAATGCATGTGATTATCTATGTACTACAGGGGTAGTTCAACTAAATATTGTTCATCTGAATATCTTTACACAATATTGAATTGATATTACTAGCGAAATACACAGCATTGTGGGGGCAAGCCTGATCGACTGTTTGTCTGAAATAGTACACAGGTAATTGGGTATATGCTATGAAGAAAAAGAAAACAGACCTTGACTCTAAAGCATATTCATGTTACAAAGAAAAGGAGGGATTTGAAGCAGTAAAAAGAAAAAAAAAGTGGAATTTGAATCCAATTAAGACCTTCAGCTCTACACAAACGTTTGTTCGTTCAAAGTTCGTTCATAAACTGAAAGGGGTCTGCTCAGGCTTGCCCCAATTACAAACTTACTCATTTCTTTTGATCTTAGGATATTATTTATGGACAATGCTGATTTAGGGACTTACCCACTAGTGTATCATTGAATATCTTAGGATATTGACAATGCTGACGTAGGGACTTACCCACTAGTGTATCATTGAATATCTTAGGATATTGACAATGCTGATTTAGGGACTTACCCACTAGTGTATCATTGAATATCTTAGGATATTGACAATGCTGATGTAGGGACTTACCCACTAGTGTATCATTGAATATCTTAGGATATTGACAATGCTGATGTAGGGACTTACCCACTTGTGTATCATTGAATATTTTAGGATATCCTCTGTTTGGATATTTCCCTCTCAATTGCCACACATCAAAGAATGGCTTCCAGTCAATATAAGGTATTAAACAGGTGATGTCATAATTAGACAGTACTGTTACACCAAGTTTGTTTGGATGGACTATAGAAATATATATTGTAATGACAAACTAACAGACAACAGAGATGAGAGATATATAACACACATATGCACACAGACACAGAGTAAGTCTGCAGTATAATCTACTGAATAGGGTGTGAGCTTGGCAATCCAGAAATGCCCTTCATTTTACTTTCAACATGTTTACAGAAAAGCTGCAAAACATGTTCCTATGCTGCACAAAAATCGTAAAATAGTCAGGTGAAGGTGAATGACAAATGAAAGTTTACATAACTTGTTGCAAATATCGTCATGGCAACTAAAGGTCATTCACATTCACCATGACCTCAGTTCATAACTTTAGTTTGGAATGACCAATAATTTTTTTATCTGCACCATTTTCATATAATTATCATTCCCGTTCTTTTTTGTTTATGTCAAATTTCAATCCATTGCTTTATTATTGAGTTGCAGTATAATTATGTCCCCTTATGACATTACACTTATACACTATAGCACATACAAAGTCATTACGACTTAATTTTAAGGACACCATGAATGTGAACAGACTTCAGTTGTGGTTTCATTTGCACAACAAAGATTGTCACTATTGGATAAGTTTGAGGCTTGTTTCTTTATATAAGAAGTCACGAAATTATAGGAATGGTCATAAAAGCTAAAATGAATTTTAACTGATGTTACATAACGATTCTATCTTGGGTTGTGGTACATGTAACTTGAACCGGACTTCAGGTGTGATTATGAATTATTAGAAATAACACAATCACCCTTTAATCAGCAGTGTTTATATACATGTAGATAAAGCTACATAGACTAATAATAATATTATTATTACAAAAGGAACAATGCTGTCTCAAATATATATAGAGCCAATTAACATAACAGAATAATGTCATTATTATTTTATTGTACTACAGTGTAGTTACTATGGGTATTACAAACATGAACATATCATATGAATGATATAAAGTTTTCCTATGAAGATCAACTATTTATTGTTATTAGGTGGTGCCTCAGATGGACGAGTTGGACTCAGTGGACGAAACGTTTTGCCAAACTGCTCTCCAGCTCTATCAAATTCTTTAGGGTTCCCTGTCACTATTCCAGCACCAGCATGCCATGTTCCATGTATGAATCCTCTTACCCTGCTGTCTTCTTTATAACCTCCCTCCCAACCAATAGCATTGTCTAGTTTATCACTGAAGTTACGAACAGGTGGAGGGTTGATAAGAGGTTCAGACTTCTTTGTGTCATCATCAACCTTTTTTTTGTCATAGTCAGCCATGATTCTCACTACCAACAGTATCTATTGCTTTGTTTTGGACAATACACAATAATAACTAGAGGCCTGATTTGAATTCATTCTATGGGGTGTGTCACTTACATTATTCAATAGTGATGAATAATGGTTTAGTGTGTATATCTCAAGACACCTGGAACAGAGTTTTTGATACATTTTGAAGCATGGGCCAAATTGGCTCAACAATGGTTTGTGTGTGCACCATTGGGAACACATCTTGAGCCGATAAACAAAAAGTTATGCTTAGTGACAGGAGCCTATGAAAAAACCACAGGGAAGGAGTGTGCAACTCCCACGCAATTAATTAAAATAGCTAAAGCCAGACATTTAGCTGGTGTTACTATTTTTTAGATGCTCTACGTGGCCACGTCCTCTGCATGTGTAGAGCTTTAGTTACAGCTAAAGCCTGTAGAAAGAGTGAAGTAATCTTCTACCAGCAAAGAAAAGAAGCAAGTATGTTCTTGATACTGGCAAGTATTTCTTCAGTTGATTATAGAGTGTTGATTTGAACATATGAGAAATTGTTCTAGACAACTTTAATCAAAACATCTACTATTGGTACTTGTAGTAAACAGCTTCTCTGTTTTCTTCCAAATGCATCTTCGTAAATTATGAACTGGAGTACTAGCCATTGATACTGTAGTACTGTTGGGTGTTACATTAGCGATGGGCGTGGCAAATAGTGAGTCTAAAAACAGTAATACCAGTTTGGGGGGGGGGGGGGGGGTTAGCTTTTTAAATTAATCGTGTGGGAGTTGCGCGCTCCCTACCTCTTGTTTTTTCATGGGCTCCTGTTAGTGACAATTAATCATAATTAATTGTGTAACATGTGGCTCAAAGAGATAACTGTGCAGTGCCACATAAGAAGCTCTTTGGGCCAATGGTGCACCATATGAGCTTATCAAAAACACTGATGCCTGGACAGAATGTACTGTATATCTAATTATCTATATATGGCAAACTAACCTGGTGTGTACCGTGACCAGTCAATATTCAATGATCTCTGTTGGGCTTGCTTTAGAGTTACATATTTCCGATCCTATAATAAATAATAATAACAACTCACATGTACATGTACATAATTATAATAATAGTCACTGCAAAGTTTTATAGCTATAGAATTCCAAAAGAAAGAGGTTTATTGTATGGACTGGATATAGCAATGGATATAAGACAAGTAACAATACTGTAAATTATTTGGTAGTACAAATTCAATAAAAAGGATGCTGTGATGCTGGAGTTTAGAACAGAGTATGAAGCAAACATTCGAAGATGAAATAGAAGGGAATAGATAAAGGTTGCTAAGAAGGCTGCAAAGAAAAAAAACAAACAGTAGACTGAAAAACCGTTGACTGTCTGAAATTCTGAATATTCATTCAGTTTTAATATAAGTTGATGATAACTGTAGATAGGCTGGGATTTTTTATAACCTGGCAGGGCCATATCTATGATTGTTTTCCCATGGGTTCAAACTATATAATTATATATATATATATAAATATATATATAATATAATATAATATATTCTTGTGTCACATACATGTATGCGTTGTATACATAGTTAAGGAAGTTACGTCATTTTGAAGGCCTTAGTCAATTTATGGACATGGCATGTAATAGAGGCCACGCTCGAGCTCTACAGACCAGCAGGAAGAAAGCTGCTTGTAGTTTATGTACAAATTGGAACTAAAAATTGTTCTGGATAATAGGCTGTTGTGCTTCAGGCATGAAAAAGTCATCCATGATTATTGAATAATGAAGACTCCACAAAGCAATCATGGGAATACTTTATTTCCTCAACATACATCGTTTATATAATAACCTGTTTAAGCATAGACAATGCACAATTACGGGTACCATGTGTGAATAAAATTACATCAAACCTAGGTGCTATATATGAATGTGACCTTTAGGTTGTCATAGTGATCGGTTCTGATGTCATCATACTCTTCTGCAATATCTTCTGTATATTCTTCCTTGGCATCTTCATCTAGTAATGTAGAAACCTAAAGAATAAAGAGATGAGTACATGTATATAAATAAAAGGTTGGATGAATGATTAAGAAGATAAGGAGATGAATGGATGGACAAAAGGTTGCATGGATGATCAATAGGTAACTGGATAGATAAAGACAGTGAGATGAATGAAGACGATTGAATGGATTAAGATGGATTGGCAGATGGAAGGATGGATGGATGGGTGGATGATAGAATATAGTGAACAGATCGATGGATATGATACAGTACACAAAAAATAGGTTTGTGTATGTAAATACGGATTGAAGAACAGATAGAAAGATGATACAGTATAGACATTGACTCACAACAACAGCGCTCTTAGAAGCATCTAACACATGTATTGTTGGTTGACTATATTTTGGTGCAATCTTAACAGCAGTATGAGTCCTAGAATGAAGGAATGAACTTCATCAGATTGGTGACAAAAACTATTACAAATTTAGTAACTCAATAGATAATAAAGTTAATAAACCGAAACAAACTACAATTCAGAATACTACTACATGACTACATGGAGAGATATGAATTCAGTCATCTATTATAATGATACCAAAACAAACTACAATTCAGAATACTACTACATGACTACATGGAGAGATATGAATTCAGTCATCGATATACTTTGACAATCAGTACACACACATACATTCTCAAGGTTTCATACAGCCTCCACTAACTTTAACCCCCTCCTAGATTTCAGGCCAAATGTATTTCAACATGCAACAACATCTAAGCTACTTGCCTTCTGGGGCCACCAGAGACCACCAGAAGCAACCTCAGACAGCCTAAGGTCAAAACATTCGTTAATTGATCATACTTCACATGATCAATTCTTTCTCCTCCCTAACAAAATCTCCTGTATGCAACATAATGATCATGACACACCTCAGAGACAATAGTGACTCCAAAAATGTATTTATAAGCAAATCCGAAGTTCTGGAATGTCACTAATGAGGACTCATGCACTAGATCTTACATGTCATACTTAAGCTGAGTTTTATTAATGTTGTATATTAACTGTTACATACTTAGAAGTTGTAGCTCCTCCAATCAGCAAAGGAATTTTTAACCCTTCCCTCTCCATCTCCTTGGCAACATGAATCATTTCATCCAAAGAAGGAGTAATTAGTCCAGACAATCCAATAATATCTAACAATGAAAATGCACAAACATTATGACATATAGCTCAGCCAGTCATACAGGACATTGTCTGATAAATGTAGTGAATGTCTGGTAAATTGAAACTAAACTGTAACAAAGTATATGGGGAGTAGGACAAGAGTGGTGAAAATAGTAGGGATGTGCGATACCACTAAATAATAGTATTGCGTATCGCTGCCAAAAATATCACGATACGATACAGTATCACGATATTTGAAATAATATTGAAACACTTATAAAAAGTAAATAAATGTCCTATTTGGATGTATTTGTCAAGAAATGGTAAAAGAAATCAATGAAAGTTATGCACACTAGCTTTTTTATAATTACTTTTAGGTATCAAATTACACAAATTAGAAAAACCATGTTTACTAAACTGTCCATTCCAGTGTATCGATACACTTAAAAGCTAATATTGTATCACGATATTGAACGAAAATATCGATATTTCGATATATCGATACGTATCGCACATCACTAGAAAATAGGTCAAAATGTCTGGCAGATGGCTCACTATTTCCACACCCCTGCATGTATATAACATTGTGTTTGTATTTATGATTGCAGTGTGATACTAAGATGTGTGTACAGCTATTCATGAAAACACTGGTACTGTACTATATTTGTGAATGCTCATTGTAGCAACTTACCAGCCTTTTCTTTCTTTGCTGTTTCTATGATCTTTTGACTAGGGGTCATGACACCAAGATCAATCACTCTACAGAATGGATGAATAGAAATGAGTGAATCAATGGGACATACATGTATGTATGTCTGATGCTTTGATAATTTTGGATAACGGTTGGTTAGTCTGGTGTTGGGAATCCAGAACTGAGGGTTAAATTAATACATTTTTAATGAGAATGAGTATTTTCTCAACAATTATGAGTATCATAAAAGCAATTAATGATGGTATAATCACAAGAAATGACATTATTGGTATATGTTTTACAATAACAGTTACATCTTTCAGAAATTACCAATACTGATACTAATGACTGATATTGATTACCCATCTGATTAATGGTGCATTACTATTTATCAATATTTATTAATCTACAAGCCTACACTACAAATGCTGTGTGCACATGTACATGTATGTACAATTATGTACATGTATGTGTGTATTGTATGTCTGCATATAATTATATTGAAGTATATGATCCTGAACAAATACATGTATACATGTATGTACATGTACATGTATGTGTGTATTGTATGTCTGCATATAATTATATTAAACTATATGATCCTGAACAAATACATGTATACATGTATGTACATGTATTGTATGTCTGCATATAATTATATTAAAGTATATGATCCTGAACAAATACAGTTAGTATAGTACATGTACATGTATCATTACCTGAAGTTGTTACAACCCAACACTACACCAACTATATTCTTGCCAATATCATGAACATCACCTTTCACCGTTGCCAAGACAACAGTACCATGAAATCGATCCTGTTAACATGATATGAAAACATGTATACATGTAATTATTATAACACAATCTCATGACAGTCACTACCTTATAACAGAATTAGTCAAATACATAATTGCATACCAAGAAAAATATATATATATAACATGTCCACTAACTTGCACATGAAAAAACTATTATTCACAAAAAAACCCAACAATGCACATATGGAATAAATTAAGATATAGTTAAAGCCAGACTTGGTTATCAGGGAAATGTATAAGAATAAAATTAAACTTTTGTTTAATTAAAGTACTGATGTTCATATGATAGAAGGAAGGGAATGAAGAAGTACTTACATTTTCAGTGATCTCTATCCCTTCCTCCATTTTCTTCTTCAAGGCTTCTTCTTTCTCCTTCTCCATGAAAGGAACAAGATAAGCAACAGCTTTCTTCATAACTCGAGCTGACTTGATCACCTGATAGTTACATGACAAAGAAACATTGCATAATTGTATCCATTAGTATGATTAGTATGTACATTGATTATGAACTGATGTACCATTAGTATGTACATTGATTATGAACTGATGTACCATTAGTATGTACATTGATTATGAACTGATGTACCGTTAGTATGTACATTGATTATGAACTAATGGACCATTAGTATGTACATGTACATTGATTACGAACTGATGGGCAGTGGTGTGCAGTCTGTACACTGTCCTTTATCTACATTTATTATCTACGTTAGAAGTGTACACTGTCCTTTATCTACATGTATTATCTATGTTAGAGGTGTGCACTGTCCTTTATCTACATGTATTATCTATGTTAGTGGTGTTCACTGTCCTTTATCTACATGTATTATCTATGTTAGAAGTGTGCACTGTCCTTTATCTACATGTATTATCTATGTTAGAGGTGTACACTGTCCTTTATCTACATGTATTATCTATGTTAGAGGTGTGCACTGTCCTTTATGGCTTTATCTACATGTATAATCTATGTTAGAAGTGTGCACTGTCCTTTATCTACATGTATTATCTATGTTAGAGCTGTACACTGTCCTTTATCTACATGTATTATCTACATGTATGTTAGTGGTGTTCACTGTCCTTTATCTACATGTATTATCTATGTTAGAAGTGTGCACTGTCCTTTATCTACATGTACTATCTATGTTAGAGGTGTACACTGTCCTTTATCTACATGTATTATCTATGTTAGAGGTGTGCACTGTCCTTTATCTACATGTATTATCTATGTTAGAGCTGTGCACTGTCCTTTATCTACATGTATTATCTATGTTAGAGGTGTACACTGTCCTTTATCTACATGTATTATCTATGTTAGAGGTGTGCACTGTCCTTTATCTACATGTATTATCTATGTTAGTGGTGTTCACTGTCCTTTATCTACATGTATTATCTATGTTAGAAGTGTGCACTGTCCTTTATCTACATGTATTATCTATGTTAGAGGTGTACACTGTCCTTTATCTACATGTATTATCTATGTTAGTGGTGTTCACTGTCCTTTATCTACATGTATTATCTATGTTAGAAGTGTGCACTGTCCTTTATCTACATGTATTATCTATGTTAGTGGTGTTCACTGTCCTTTATCTACATGTATTATCTATGTTAGAAGTGTGCACTGTCCTTTATCTACATGTATTATCTATGTTAGAGGTGTACACTGTCCTTTATCTACATGTATTATCTATGTTAGTGGTGTTCACTGTCCTTTATCTACATGTATTATCTATGTTAGAAGTGTGCACTGTCCTTTATCTACATGTATTATCTATGTTAGTGGTGTTCACTGTCCTTTATCTACATGTATTATCTATGTTAGAAGTGTGCACTGTCCTTTATCTACATGTATTATCTATGTTAGAGGTGTACACTGTCCTTTATCTACATGTATTATCTATGTTAGTGGTGTTCACTGTCCTTTATCTACATGTATTATCTATGTTAGAAGTGTGCACTGTCCTTTATCTACATGTATTATCTATGTTAGAGGTGTGCACTGTCCTTTATGGCTTTATCTACATGTATAATCTATGTTAGAGCTGTGCACTGTCCTTTATCTACATGTATTATCTATGTTAGAGGTGTACACTGTCCTTTATCTACATGTATTATCTATGTTAGAAGTGTACACCGTCCTTTATCTACATGTATTATCTATGTTAGAGGTGTACAGTCTGTGCACTGTCCTTTATTAATGTTATATCTATACCCCTTCTATTCTTACTTGAGGAAGAAACATTTTTCCTGAACCAAACAAATCTCCAACAACAGACATACCCTAAAAACAGGAATAGATATACATGTAACAAGAAATTCTGAGTATAGTATATATTTTAAATGTTGATTTAGTTAATTTATTTCAATAATTACAATATCAATATTATGCACATGTGATAGTTATTTTAATAAATTAACAAAAACCACACAATCCTAATCTACTATACATGTACATAATCATAAAATAGTGCTTTAGGCTTTTTATTTTTTATGGCCATAGGGCCATCCCTATGATTGCTTTCCACGGGGTTTAATGTATATATATTTTCTTGTGTCCACTTGTGCGAGTATGCGTTGTATATGTAGTTAAGGAAGTTGCGTCATTCCCAGGGGCTCGGTCAATTAATGGGTGTGGCACGTAAAAGAACACGCGCTCGAGCTCTACAGACCAGCAGTAGTGATGGGCGATACCTTTTTTTCCCAGTTCGGTACGATACCGAGTACTTTGAAACTTGGAACCGAAGGTACCGAGTACGATACCGAGTACATAGTTTGTGCACATGCGCAGAAAAACTATTGAGTCAGTTTGTGCAAGTATATGAATACAATGTGTGTGTATTAATGTTTACTGAAAGTATAGTCTGTATTGACGAGAGAAATAGATAGTGTGAGAGGAATACTGTCACTTTGTGATCACAATTCTAGATTATCATGTTAAGGAAGAGCAGAATATCGGTATTTTTTGGCTTCAACCTATTTCGCCTATCAGAAACCAATTGACCAGCCTTTGAGAAAAGTCGTTCAATGGAACTGATGACCCAGGGATGCATAAGAACTATAATTATTTTTAAAATTATTGTTGCAGGTGATAATAATTATTATTATTAAAATAAAAAAAATAACGAGTCAATATTATTATTAGATTATATTAACAAATATTAAGGTTAAGTGGGTGTGGTTATGGTATCGAACGTAGTCGGTTCTGTTTCCAGTAATCGGTACCAACAGTTTGTGTGCTGGAACCGAAGTATCGAGTACTTGGGTACCGGTATCGCCCATCACTAACCAGCAGAAAGAAAGCTGCCTGTAGCTAACGTAGAAACTGGAACTAACAGCTAGCTATTCTGCCTGAAATATATTCCTAAAGTTTTACAAGGTCCTTTGAAAGGTCAGGAGAGTAGATAATCAAAATAATAAGCTGTTGTCTTTCATGCTTGGTAAAGTCAGCCATGATTACTGAATGGTGGACACCACAAAGCAATCATAGGGATATTGTTATCTTCACTTATATTTGTAAAGCAATCATAGGGATGTTTTTTTCTCTATATACACTTTTTTACTATTACTATAGCTGTTGTATAAGTACATCATAAAATGTGAAATATTTAATATTAGTGCTTATTGATTTATCAATTATCGCGATATTTTTTGGCAATTGTGATAATGATTATAACAAATTTTGTATTGCGATAATTACCACATGTGTCAGCGAATGCCAATTATGAATTGATAGTTTGCATCTTTAAGCTTAACAGTCACTACAGCTTTTCATAGACACAATGTATCTAGATACAGCTATTTCTGCAGTTAAAGCAAGGAATTGTTTCGTTTTGAGCTCGTGCTTAGTTGATAAATCACTCGTGGGCAACGCCCACTTTTCACTAGGAGATTAGCTTTCATCTTTCTGTGCACCTACATGTAGCTTTCATTTCACTCTTGCTGGAATCATTAAGCTTATAGATTAGTCCATAAAAGTAAGCTAAAGACAGAAGAATGCAATTTTCGAGCGACCATGTGTGTGTTAATTACAACAGGGTATAGTACACATACGTGACGTAAATTATCGTGACTTATTGTTATCGCGATAATTTTGGCAATTATCAATCGTGATGTGATAATACCAATATCGCTCAGCCCTATTTAATATATACATGTATATATACATGTATATATATATATATATATATTACAGACACACGCCTACAAATAGACACATACACTAACACACAGACAGACAGAGACAGACAGAGACAGACAGACATACACACACACAGACACATTATATCATACATTCATGAGAGGTTTTTCTATAACATTTAGAGGACGAGGATACTTGTCTAGCAAGGAACGTGCTTCTTCGGTATCATCAACAATGTATTTATCAATACCCTAAAGAAATAAACATATCATGGAATTTAACTAAAAGGAAACAAAACATGTCACGGAATTTAACTAAAAAGAAACATGTAGTACAGACTAGAGACAGAAAGACTGAGAAATGATACTGAACTGTAAATATTACTAATCTAGATCCCCAAAATGTATGTCCATCTATAAACTATTGACTAAAGGACAACAATGCTCAACTTGTCTCCAATGTTCATAATGTCAGTTTTGAATGTCCAACAAATTATTTGTCTTCTTTAGTTGTTCCTCCTGTTCTTTTTGTGTATGTCAAATTTCAATCCATTACTTCATTATTGAGTTACAGTATAATCATGTATTAACCTTATGACATTAAACTATACACTATAGTATATATAAAGTCATCACAATTATTCAAATTTCAAGATCATTTTGAATATGAACAGACTTTGTTCCATTCCTAATTGAGGTCCAATCTGTAAAATAACACATTGATTGGATGAACAGACAAACACAATTTAAACAAATGTACAAAAAGATAGATAGACAGACAGAGACAGACATATAGTCACTGGTTCAAAAACTAACAAAAACAATACCTTAACCAAAGAATATTCCAATCTTGATTCTACAGACTCATTCCTCCATTCATCTGTAATAACTAACTTCTTACCGCCTTCTCCAAGTGCCTATGAAAAATATGTAATTAAACAATTCTATATTCTTATTGCTGATCATGTGACCTGTGGCCAATCAGAGTGTAGATAATGCATCACATGATTGAACATTAAATCACTTATTGCACACTTCTCCGTGCAATAAGTTAGTTATTGCACACTTTGCACACCTCTACTAACGAAGCAGCTCCAACAACAGTGGAAGTTCATCAGATCGTCAATAAATCACTTACAACACACTTGACAGTGCATTGTGTGTTTCAATGTAGCACTTGGGTGGTCAATAAAGGTCTCGTTTACATAACGCACTTGCCTTCAGCTCATGCATTATCAACTTTTATTGTCCTGCCCTCATGCTATATTAAAACACATAATCACACAGTAAAGTGTGTTATAACTACTTCTTATGGCTTTAAGTACATGTACAGTGGTGTGGAAACAACCAGTAATACAGGATAAATCTAGTTAACGTGCGGTAAATTGAAACTGAGCTGTATATACAAAGTATATGGGGTGCAGGACAAGAGTGGTGAAAATAGGTCAAAATGTCTGGTAGTTGGACATCTCCAGTACCCTTGTACATGTACATGTGTATGCAATAATTAAATTAATAATAATTATATTAATTTTCAAGTTTGTCAATATAGTATACAACGGTGTTTCAGTTTAACTATAACTAGGGCTGGAACGAATACCCGATTATCTGGATAATTATCTGCGAACTGAACATCCGGATATGTTTCTTTGTATCTGGGTACTCATTTAATGTTTGCGCATGTGGAGAGACCATACACGCAAAGTCGTCATTGCAATAATTAAAAATGGCATTTGATACATGTAAGTGTCTTGCTCCGTTTTACCAGTTTTTTTGGCTTTCAGAGTGCAGAACGATCTGTAGAAACACCAATGCTTCTTGTATAAACATCTATTACAGCAAAAAGGTGAAGTAATACTGTATAGTTGAGTGCAAATAAGTCATGAATTTTTAGAGCAATTATTCAGGTACTCACTCGACCATTATTTTGAATGGATATCTGGATAGTAAAAGACAGGATCTGATCCAGCCCTAACTATAACTAAAACAGTAAGGGCAATGTAAGTCATAAATATTAAACTATAACACAATGCATAGGCATTCCAAGCATATGACAATACCTACAATCAACTAAAATAGAAATACATGTATTTCACAAAATTAATAGAGATTATGAAACTATTTATAATAATACTAAAAGTAGTCATTATCACATGATGATGTCAGTAAAACTCAGTATACCTGTGTATATTCTAGTAATTTTTCAGTTCCATTAGGATCCTTATCCCATAGTAAATTCTCACACAACTCAAGCAATTCTTTCTTTATGTCATCATAAACAGGTAAGTTACCAGCATTAACTATACCCATGTCCATACCAGCCTATGGAAATTAATGTTTATCATTATAAACAGGTAAGTTACCAGCATTAACTATACCCATGTCCATACCAGCCTATGGAAATTAATGTTTATCATTACAAACATGTAAGTTACCACAATTCAAACAATGAACATATCAAGAATATGGGTTTTCTAAATATTTGAGTACAACTCACACGATACATACTGAATTCAAATACCCAGGAGGATCATATTTGCTACTTGTAAGTTACTACATGGGACTCACATGTTCAGCTTATTTATTCTTATTTATTGTACAAAATATATCAATAGTGATGTTTTTATCTGTCTCATCGTCTCTCTGTCTGTCTGTCTGTCTTTCTCTCACCTGTATAGCATGATATAGAAATACACTATGCATGGCTTCCCGTATAACTTCCTTCCCTCGAAATGAGAAAGAAAGATTAGAGAGACCACCACTGATCCGAGCACCAGGAAGAGCTTGCTATATACATGTAGATATAAGAAAAACAGGTTTGTGATATTAAGTAACATTTAGAAATGTAATAAAGTTTGCCATTTAACGTTTGACGATCACCTTATTACCCTCGCCGTGAAGCGTAGGCGGAAGGGTATGGTAATTATATTGTGTCTGTCTGTGTGTGTGTTCGCAAAATTTTGGGAAATCTACGAACATTGGTGGCTCCAACGAGCTACTGGCAGACTTCACATTATACAAGGATCAAAAATAACAAGAGACTTTTGCTAAAACCTTTCGGTTATAAAGTTATCACAATTTTTGAAATGGAGTGGTGAATAATGACACATGTATACATGTATACATTGAAATGGAGTGGTGAATAATGAGACACCTGTATGGAGTGGTGAATAATGAGACACCTGTATGGAGTGGTGAATAATGAGACACCTGTATGGAGTGGTGAATAATGACACATGTATACATGTATACATTGAAATGGAGTGGTGAATAATGAGACACCTGTATGGAGTGGTGAATAATGAGACACCTGTATGGAGTGGTGAATAATGAGACACCTGTATACATGTGTACATTGAAATGGAGTAATGAATAATGAGATTTCAGTAGAAGCATAAAATAGTTGAATAACAAGCTAATCATTTCAAACCTTGATTTGTTTCGTAGCTTCAATATAAGAAATACCATAAGTATTATGTTCCTCTATTCCTGTTGCTATGGTGAGAATGTTTGGATCAAAAATGATGTCATTAGGATTGAAACCAAGTTTCTCTGTCATTAAACGATAGGAACGAGTACATATGGCTACCTTTCTGTCAGCATCAGTAGCCTAGGGGAGAAATAGATCAATAGAAGAATAAATAAATAAATAAATCAGTGTTCTGCCCACACTGGTCGGGAATAACCACCTCTCAGATGAATTAACCACCTCTTAGATAAATTAACCACCTCTCATATATAGGCTACTGAGACAGAATTAAGTATAAACTGGATAAACAGCACTAAATGCATGTAGAATCCAACCACCATTCTAAATATCCTGGGCAGAACACTGTATATAAATAGATGAAACGAAACACTCTGACCATTAGGGGAGTTCCCAACCTAATCATTACTAGATCAATAGGTCTCAGTCCCTTTAATCTCCTGACCTGTTGTTATTTGTTAGCTAAAGAAAGTGTAGGACCACTTCCACACATGAATTAAATTTCACTCTCTCTCTCTCTTACCTAATTAAACATGCACACACACACACACACCTGCCCAGTTTCATCAAAAGCCATCACAACAACAGCTGCTCCATATTTCTTAACAATCCTAGACTTCTCTAGAAAATCTTCTTCTCCTTCCTTCAAACTAATAGAGTTGACAATACTCTTTCCTTGTGTACATTTAAGACCAGCTTCAATCACTGAAAAATTACTGGAATCGATACATAATGGAAGCTATTAGAGAGAGAGAATAGATATGGATAAGCATCAGTGTTTTTGATAAGCTCATATGGCGCACCACTGGCCCAAAGAGCTTCACTACACTGTTCTCTCTTTGGGCCAGTGGTGCAGTTACGTAATTATGATTATGTTGTCACTAACAGTATTAACTCTTTGTTAATTGGCTCAAGATGAATTCCCAATGACGCACACACTAACCATTGTTGAGCCAATTTGGCCCATGTTTCAAAACTTATCAAAAACTCTGATAAGCATATATACGATGGTATTGCAAAATTGACTGTTTTGAGGATGCAATTTTTAATCAAATTTCACTCTCTATTCAGCTGTTTTTTTTTATTAGTATTTTTTACAAGGAGCCCTTGAAATTTGGTATCCACGGAAATCAATCATCAGGCATCATAGATGTCGAAAGTAGGTGATTTCCTATACTAAACAATTAACTAGCAAGCATCTAAACACAAGTACTTGATTGAAAATTGCCAGTCAGTTTTCGTAAATGAGGTCAGTAAGACATTCTGTTTACTTCACAAAACTACTACTAAATCACAAGTCTATTGCTATTACTAAAATGAGATCTGTTGGATACGAAGTATTGTAACTCAATAGTTATTGTTACTAGGTGAGCAGATCAGCCTCGTGCACATAAAGTATGTATAATTAGCTCAGAGAGTGAACATATTAAGCTTACTTGCATAGACAATTTGTAAAATACATGAAATACAACAAAGGGGATTAATTGTTGTATTAACATCAGGACTCTCTTCATGAAGACACCGAGAAATAGCCTAGCGCTCAGAGCACCTTAAATCCACATTTTTTATGATGAGAACGTCTCCTCTCCCTATCTAGCCTTCTTCTCCTTTCCCTTGGTGATTCCATGTTACAGTTATATATATACACGTGGCTGATCCACTTATGCTAACCAGACCCTCCCCTCATTTGCAGTTGGAAGGTCTGCTTAGCAAGACTACATTCCCTCTAACTCCAACAGTCACATGTGTTAGACAGAAGACCTTATAAGAAAGGCCACAAATACCAAAATCATGCTCCGTTAGCTGCAGGAAAGCAGCAAGGCAAGTGTCTAAAACTAGTAAAAGTCTTGTGCTATCGTGACTCCATGTTTCATTACGCCCACAACTAATTATATGTTGTGTTAATTGCATTCCTGAATGAATGCAGACAAAAAATATATATATATAATTATATATATATATATATGCTATCTCAGATTCAACCTCTGCACTGCACGATTATATGCCTTGTGTTAAGTCGCTCAGTAATTAAGGTACACTGTATATATGTGTAATATACAAACCTTTGACACGTCTGGTTCACAAGAAATATAATTACAAAATTTGGACATTGCAGATACACTATCCAACATGCCCTCATCCATATTGATGTCCAAAACTTGTGCTCCCATCTCAACTTGTTGCTTAGCAACAGACAGGGCTTCCTGTATATGAGGAAGACTAATGAATACATTATGATAATTAAACTTCATTCATTGAAGAAGTACGTAAAATAGATTAAATATTAGTTAACGATTTCTAATAGGGCTGGAATGGATACCCAATTATCTGCGAACTGAACATCTGGATCTGTTTCTTTGTATCCGAGTACCTGTTTAATATTTTCACATGCGCAAAAACCAAACATGTGAATTCGAAATTGCAATAAAATGGCGGTTGATACATGTAAGTGTCTTGCTTTGTTTTACCAGCTTTTTTGGCTTGTAGAGTGCAGAACAATCTGTAAAAACACCAATGCTGCTTGTATAAACATCTATTGCAGTTGATTACAGCAAAAAGGTGAGGTAATACTGTATAGTTGAGTGCAAACAAGTCATGAATTTTTAGAGCAATTATCTGGGTACCCGACCGTTATTGTGAATGGATATCCGGATAGTAAAAGACAGGATCTGTTACAGCCCTAATTTCTAAAGACTTTAGATTCAAGGTACAACTGTCTAGTTGCTGTCGTTGACTATAAGGTTACAGTAGAGTGTAAACAAGAAACCATACAATTACCCGTTAACAATATTCATATTTTATTCCTGATTGCATATAATTTTGGATGGCTAGTCATATGCTGAAGTGCTAAGTGTAGTATACTTATACGATGATATTTCTTTCTGCAAATTGGATATACACATGTATAACAGCTGGTACTACTTCCTGTGAAGTACAGTTTAAATCAAACATTAACCAGCCTAGCGTAAGTTATAACTAAGCTCCTAGTCAGTTCACTACCTACATTGCAATACAGAATAGCAGATGAAGCCAACTCATTACTGTTCTACAGAATTAGTGTTGTGGTCGTGCCATCAACAATCATTGAATCCCATATATACAATCATACTTCATATTTTCCAGAAGTGATTAGTCTAGCGAATCGTCTTGATCCAGCCACATTACATCTCTCTCCAATGTTAACAAAATTTGTAAACTTATTAATGTAGACTGGTTCAAGACCTTTTGAGAATAAAAAATTAATATACAAATGTAGATACATAATTATACATGTATGCTGTCTGATGGATGAGTGGACAGAGTTGGCTAGCCATTAAAATAACCTTCAATCCACTTGTTGTTATCTACATAATTCTTTATTGCAGACTTAATGAAGATCTATAAACAGTTTGATGTTAATGCTACTTTTCTTACGTACATGTATATATATATTTTAATCTAAACGTGTAAAATTGTCTATTAGTTGCTATATACAATACTACAATTACTGAATGCTGGACACCACAAAGCAATCATAGGGATACTTTTTTCTCTATATACACTTGTTGAATTTTGATCTTGAATTTTCTTTAACTTTTGAATTATAGATAATTTGGAGTTCTCTTATCTTGGGTTAACTTTTGTACATGTAAATCAGAAATCATAAAGACCATCAGTCACCACAAAGTGTATTATGTAAATACATGAACATTAATAACTAATAACATTAATAACTAATAACATTAATAACTAATAACATTAATAACATTAATAACTAATAACATCAATAACATTAATAACTAATAACATTACTAACTAATAACATTAATAACTAATAACTAATAACATTAATAACATTAATAACTAATAACATTACTAACTAATAACATTAATAACATTAATAACTAATAACATTAATAACATTAATAACTAATAACATTACTAACTAATAACATTAATAACTAATAACTAATAACATTAATAACATTAATAACTAATAACATTAATAACTAATAATATTAATAACATTAATAACTAATAACATATAACATTAATAACATTAATAACTAATAACATTAATAACTAACCTGAAAGGAGTAGTGTATCACTATAAAGATTAGTAAGACACACTCTTGGAGGAATGTCTTTTACAGCATTAGCTATAGACCTATATAATTATTATTATGTTATTGTATACAAGAAATTATATATGTAATATATATAATATGCTAACAGGTCCTATATACAAAATATAGGACCCGAGTTTTGTGTCCAAGGATGTGATATAGCCCGAGCCTGCGAGGGCTACATGTATATCACATCCGAGGACACAAAACTCGGGTCCTATATTCAGTATATAGGACCTATTAGCATACTATATACATGTACAATATATTGTATGATGGTGACGTCTCCTGCATAGTGTGCACATGGAAGGTCTATATACAATATATAGGACTCACCACATCAAAGGGATGATGTCACCATCATACTATAATTTTATATATATTATACAGTATATGTCAATAAAGTGACACTATAGTAAGTAATAACTATCTCACTAATGTGGTGTTGAATTGTTGAATTGTCTAATTACTATATCAAACCACTTTTAAACTATTGTGGTGTGATAATGAAATTACTGTACTGTATGATGAATTTTTATGACATACACTGTATATATGTGTGTGTGTGTGTGTTCTATATTATCATGTTTCAGAGGTCTCTATGCATTATACGAGTCTGCAACGAAGAAAGACATCACCTGAGGGTGATATCGTTTCAGAGTCGGCAGGTTTACATAAGTTAACACAAATGGACAAATGACGCGTTATATCTGATATTGCTCAATATAAGTATGACTAGTAGCCATACAAGATCTTGACTAGTCATTCAGGCCATAATTGCAGCCCTACTAAATATAACAGTGAAGTTTGAATGTCGAGTCATTCAGTGTTCTGTCCAGGATATTTAGAGTGGTGGTTGGATTCAACTTGCATTTAGCAGTATAATTTATAATTATAATTATGTCTCAGTAGCCTTATCTGAGAGGTGGTTAATTCATCTAAGTGGTATAATTTATCTAGTGGTGATTGTTCCCAACCAGTGTGGGCAGAACACTCATTTTTTTCACAGAGCTGGTCATATACACACACATGTAACTATTATTATATGATTATATGTCGTACTTTATAAAGTCTGGTGTACTACCACAACATCCACCAACAATATTAACTAGACCATCTTTAGCAAATGACTAATCAAGAACAGGAGAGAGGAAGAAAAGGAGGAGAAGTATGACGAGGAGGAGATAGTGGAAGGGTAAGATGAGGAGGAGAAGGAAGAGGAGGAAGAAGAAGAGGAAGAAGATGAGGTGAAGGAGGAGGAGTGGTGTAAGGAAGAGAAGGAAGAGGAGGAGGAAGAAAAGGAAGAAGATGAGGTGAAGGAGGAGGAGTGGTGGAAGGAAGAGAAGGAAGAGGAGGAGGAAGAAAAGGAAGAAGATGAGGTGAAGGAGGAGGAGTGGTGGAAGGAAGAGAAGGAAGAGGAGGAGTAGGAAGAGAAGAAGGAAGAGGAGGAGTAAGAAGAGGAGGAGGAAGAAAAGGAAGAAGAGGAGGAGAGGGAGGAGTGGTGGAAAGGTAAGAAGGAAGAGAAGGAGGAAGAGGAGGAAGAGAAGGAGGAAGAGGAGGAGTAGGAAGAGGAGGAGGAAGAAAAGGAAGAAGAGGGAGAGAAGGAGGAGTGGTGGAAGGGTGAGAAAGAAGAGGAGGATAAGGAGTAGGAAGAGGAGGAAGATGATGATTAAAGTATGGAAGGGGTGATAGCAGGATAGAAACAAACAAATAGTAGAGGGAATTAAAAGGAAAGATGAAAATCACTGCAATGTCAGAAGATGGTGAGAAGAAAGAACGTGTTGAAAAGAGAATGACTAAATCACTTTCAAATGTGTAGCCATTACTTCAGGAGTTTCATCATACCCTCCAAGAGCATTAGGTAAACCTAAAAAAATATTTAGATAGGAAAAACATTAAACAAAATGATGTAAAGATATAATATACGCATAATATTATAGAATAGTAGCTGAGCAGGAAATAATTTCTAAGAATGCCATAAATACAAAAAGCATTTTACACAACAGTTGATGGTAAACATCAGTGAAACATTTGAACCTCAGGAAATCAACACCAATTGAGAAAGAAAGATACTCGATAAGATTAATGCTTCTTTACATCAAAGGTCTCAGTGATAGTTATAGTTAACTAAAACAACACTTATGTGAACCCAAAGATACAACAGGAAGAGAAAATGGGTGTAAATATACAAAATTCCCTGTGAATGTTTAGATGTCGACATTGGAGAGACTGGACAAAATCTGAAAGAAAGGATGGAAGAACACAAAAGAGCTGTCAGAAGGCAGATTCTATAGCTCTACATACCAGCAGCAATACTACATGCTATTGCATGGGAGGAGTCTGAAGTCATTGATCTAGAGTCCCACTGGGAGAGAAGAAGGGTCAAAAACTATCCACATCAAAGAAACAACAAGAACTGTCACACGTCCACCTCTATTGCACCATCATTCCATATACTCATACAAGTATAATAAAGCAAAAATTAAATTGTATTCAGTCATTCTAGATGAAGAAGGCATTCAGGCTGAAAGGTTCTTTTATCAAGAATATTTTTATTGTTACAATTAATATAACAATAATATGCATCAATGTAATCTTCTACAATTTGTACATGCATATAAGGATCGTTCTTTAGTAAAAATATGATAAAATTTAGTATCAGAGAAGTGTTTTGTGCTATTGTGTACATTGTGTATTTGAGAGCATGAGTGGCCCTCTTTAAAATATAGTAAAGTTGTCTTTTTCCAATCATTTTGTAATTCAGACAGACACTAACCTGCATTGGGATAACACAAAACAAATGCTTCTGTTGATCTACTGATATTTTCAATGAAAGGTCTCATCTCTGTAGCCCCAAGAGCGCAATTAAGACCAATACTGTAAGAGTAACAATATAAATTTGATATTTGTACATACTGCCAATCCACAAGTGCACTGTACATGTATTCAGCTAAGGAACATGTATGTACAAACATTGTACATCCAGCAATATATTTGGTCATATACATGTATTTACATCCCCCACCACACAAGTATAAGAACATCTCAATGCATACACCACTGTAATGTACATATATCAGAGTGGGAAATAACAGTGCTCCAGTGCTCATTTGAGGACCAAAATTAGCTTAAGGAGCACCAGACTTTGACATGATAATGCATGCTAGTTGAACTATGGTGAGCACTGGTGACAGAATTGCTCACTAGATATTATAGGCTTATTTCCCGCCCTGACATATATGTGTGTACACCTACACATGTACATCCAAGCTACATACAGTGTATATATACATGTACATATCCTAAACACTAACACATAAGGTTAAGTACATGCATTATGTGCATACTCAATGCATACGTGTAACAAGTACATACATGTGTACATGTGTTTGGTCATATGTTAGTGTCAACGACCTGGGCAGAGCACTGTACATGTATGTATATACTGAACCACACATGTGTACATGTGTTTGGTCACATGTTAGTGTCAACCACCTGGGCAGAACACTGTACATGTATGTATATACTGAACCACACATGTGTACATGTGTTTGGTCACATGTTAGTGTCAACCACCTGGGCAGAGCACTGTACATGTATGCATATACTGAACCACACATGTGTACATGTGTTTGGTCATATGTTAGTGTCAACCACCTGGGCAGAACACTGTACATGTATCCATATACTGAACCACACATGTGTACATGTGTTTGGTCACATGTTAGTGTCAACCACCTGGGCAGAGCACTGTACATGTATGCATATACTGAACCACACATGTGTACATGTGTTTGGTCACATGTTAGTGTCAACCACCTGGGCAGAGCACTGTACATGTATGCATATACTGAACCACACATGTGTACATGTGTTTGGTCACATGTTAGTGTCAACCACCTGGGCAGAGCACTGTACATGTATGCATATACTGAACCACACGTGTACATGTGTTTGGTCACATGTTAGTGTCAACCACCTGGGCAGAGCACTGTACATGTATGCATATACTGAACCACACATGTGCAAGTACATGTGTTTGGTCATATGTTAGTGTCAACCACCTGGGCAGAGCACTGTACATGTATGCATATACTGAACCACACATGTGTACATGTGTTTGGTCATATGTTAGTGTCAACCACCTGGGCAGAACACTGTACATGTATGCATATACTGAACCACACATGTGCAAGTACATGCACATGTCCTACATGTACATGTACACACTGTGCCCTAGATAGATATAGTCTTACCATAGTGGTCTGGAATGTGTCACACTAATAACAAAAGCTTCCGGAGTTTGTCCTGATAATGTCCGGCCACTCTTATCAACAATTGTCCCAGAAACCTGGTGAAGTTATAATTATATCTTATTATATACAATACAATGCATGTACACACACACACACACACACACACATACACACACACACACACACACACACACACACACACATACACACACACACTCACACCTACACACAAACACTTTGTAGCTTTTAATCAGAGGTGGAAATAAGATTATAAATTTGCTAGGACAGGTATACTCTTAACAAAGTGATTTTTGATGAGACGCTTTCAAATTTTGGTCTGACTGCAACTTTTAGAGCAAAACTATCTACATGTATATTAATTACTCCAGCCACATGATAAAATCAACCAATCACATTTTAAAATTGAATTCTGGGGCAAGAATGTAGTTACATGTATTATTAATTTTTTTGTTACAACAAAATGTCCAAGCGAAGTGAGATTTGCTCAGACAAACAGGCTAAATGGTCAGAAATTGTTTGATGTCTGACTGTTATTTCCACCTCTGTTTAACTGTGATGTAATTCGCACCTTTGCAAGTTTGTACAAACTTAGGTTAACAGTGACTATGGAAGAATATCCTAACCTAAAGCACATATACATCATACATGTAGCTAACAATCTTATCCAGATGATGAACTAAAGAAAAGCTTACAATGTCATGTTGCAAATCTGCTGCAGCTATATAAAGCACACACTGGTCAGCCCTGTGCCTACAGGTAATCCAAGTATGAGTTATGTCAGATCACAAGAATTCATACACACACAAGATACGAATGCACACAAAGACAAGATACACAGAAACACCAATACAAGATACATAGACACACAAAGATAGGATACATAAACATACAAAGATAAGATACACAGAGACACACGTAGACAAGATACACAGACACACCAAGACAAGACACAAATGCACACAAAGATAAGATACACAGACACACAAACACAAGATACATAGACACACAGACACACACACTCACAAATAATGGTACAGGTTTATATTGTGATTCAAACAGTCCTTCAATAGCAAACAAAGCTGCTTTAGAATTAGCTGTGTCAAATATAGTTTCCACCATCAATATATCTACGCCACCATCCAATAAACCACGACACTGTTCTGAATATGAATCTACTAGTTCATCAAATGCTAAATGAATGAATGAGTGAATTAATAAAGGATGAATAGATGGATGGAAAATGAATGAATGAATGGATACATGAATGGATGAATGAATGAATGGACACATGGATACATAAATGGATGAATAGATGGATGGACAGAAGGATGGATGGATGGATGAACAGCTTGATAGCTGAATGGACGGATGGATGAATGAATAGCTGGAAAGGTAAATGGATAATGAATAGATAGATGATGGATGAACGGATAAAGGAACAAAAAAGAATGGATGAAGAAATGGAAAGATACATGAAGAGATACATGTATATGTACAATCTACATGTAGGATAAATGTTTAATCCATATCATTTAGAGAAAGATGTCTAGAGAAATGCAAGAGATGGATTGATATAACGTTATAAGAAAGAACGAATGAATAAATGAATGAATGAATGTACATGTATGTACACATTAAGATGAATGAAGGGATGGGCAAAAAAGATAAATAGATGGTATATAGATAGAAAGATACAAAGATGACAGCTGAACGTAAGAAAAGTATTATCATGTGACTTGTAAACAAACAGACATACTAATATTCCGGAAGTCAGGGTGCTCTACTGATGGGGAAACAGACAGTGTACGATTAGTTGGGCCAATAGCTCCAATAACATAACGTGGTATGCCTGTGTGGGGTGAACAACACTGTACATGTACATATACATGTACATGTACATATACATGTACATGTACATGTACATATATACAAATACAAATTAATACACTCTAAAATGAATGCACTCGCAGTGCATAACCCTCCCCACAAGTGTGATTTGGGAAACAAGAATTCAAGAAATTAATTGCAGACAATATTTCATTATAATAATAATAATAATAAACATACTGAGATTATATTATATATGTGTGTGTGTGTGTGTTACAACTTACACACAAGTCCTACCAAGAGTACATAATTCCTAGTATAAAAAGTGCAGTGTTAAAATCAAGAAAACACAGTTTTGTGGCTTCAATCACGTGAATGAAATAAAACAAGTGGAGCTAGAAATTGACAGTCACAGCCGAAAGCTTAGAGCCACTACTTCAATTTCACTTCATTTCGACAGTGATAGCATTCAAACATGATGAGTTGTGTTCCTATGTACTCTTTTGCTACCAGACGTCTTCTGAAAGTGGTAAAACAGCAATCGTGAGTTGCAAAATTGTCATATTTATAACTGGAAAAAGCCCGTCTTTTATTTTGATCCTTGTGTAATTTCACATCTCTTGGTAGCTCAATCAAAGAATATTGTTGTTCAGAAATTTTGTCTACAGACAGAAAACCTGATTACAGTAACCTTCCACTCTGCCTGCCAGGGCAAGGGTTAATGAAGTTATATACATGTACATGTATCATAATATCTGGCAAAATGAAACTCTACAAGTATACTATAAATTCATAGAATTCTCTGTGTTTGATCACCATGGTAACTATATGGACTGGATCTAAAAAAGTGAGTATGACTTGTGTGTTTGGACTAAGCTTACACACAAGAAGCACAAAAGAACAAGGGGCGTGAATATACCCAGTCATGTAGAACATTATTCAGTAAATCATGTGAATGTTCGGTAAATTGAAACTAAACTGTAAACAAAGTATATGGGGAGCAGGACAAGAGTGATGAAAATAGGTCAAAATGTCTAGCAGTTGGCTCACTACATGTATTTCCACACCCCTGGAAAGAACAATATCATTATAGTACTAAGTTATGTCTGCGCTCCTCCCCCCTTGAGTACCTTAAGACATATACTAGTGCATACATTGTACTAGTATGGTTACCTGTAGCATTTTGTACATCTAAAGCAGCTTTCCTTGCAATTTGAGCAGCAGTTTTGTTGATGCGATAAACCTACGAAAAAAAATATAGATATACATACATAAATATACACATGTACATGTACATGTAGTTACATGGATAATTGGATATATAACATGTAAATTATATGTACATACAGTACATAGGGCTGAGTGATAGTGTGGATAGTTGATTATTCAATCGCAAAACCTGATATCGCGATAGTGACACATGGCAACTGGGCATGCGCATTTCAGAAACACATGGCATTAATTGATAAAGATGACCCCAATTTAGTTAGAGAGATGTTCTTCAGTGAGATTTGAAGCTTGCTTTGAGTTTCCAGCAAAGAGTCTTCATAAAGAAAGACAGAAAGGAAGATACCTGGAAGATTTGTCATATGTATTTATTATACAACAAATTCTTACTAATGGGACTTTGAACAGATAGGATTTTCTGTCTGCACATCAGGGGTTCATACAGGATTTGAGCTTTGGGGGGACTGCACAGTTTGGCACCGACATAGAGCTAAAGCAAACACACAAAAAACTCACGTGCTTGGGTATAGCAGAGGGTTACTGTAATACTGAAACTATTTTGGGTTCATTCCTAATTAATTTGAGTAAATTTACAAATTCACTAAATATTGTAAAAGGAGGAAGATTAACTATTGATTTTGAGTTTATAGTGTGGGAAAAACAATAACCAGGAAGAAACCCTGCCACCAAAGCAGCAGTTGTACTGCTGTGTGCAGGAAGAAGACTACACCCATTAATTTTGTATGAGTTGAAAATGGCTGTGCATCATTATGGCCCAAAAAAAATAAAAGGCAATTCAATTGAACTATTTATACAATGCTACTATTGAACTATATATACAATGCTACTATTGCTTAAATTGTTATAAGCTTTCAGATATAATAGGGTGCCTTACATGTCTTCTCTACTCAGCCTTGAGGAAGTGCTTTCAGGAATGGAAAAGGCCGATAACTTCATCCTTATTAATGAATCAATGCAACGTTCAGACTAATTGGTGTCCTAGGGGACAACAATTCTGACTTAGTCAAAGCTCTTTTTTGCACTGATAATTCTGAAATGTGGGCAACAGAAACGATGTTTTTACAAACTGTTTTTACAAATTGGATTTTCTCCTTCTTCACCTACCTTTCTCTCAACATTCGTAAGAGATAGCGATGAAATGGGAGAAAAGGTGGTAGAAGAAATGAAGAAGTCAAGAACTGAGCTAGTGAGTGCAATGAAAGAAGCCAATACTGAAATTATTTTGGGTTCATTCCTAATTAATTTGAGTAAATTTACAAATTCACTAAATATTGTAAAAGGAGGAAGATTAACTATTGATTTTGAGTTTATAGTGTGGGACAAACAACAACCAGGAAGAAACCCTGCCACCAAAGCAGCAGTTGTACTGCTGTGTACGTCTCCAACCATATATTACTATATGATTCGAACTATACTAATACATGGTGTCATTATCAGGTGTGCAGTGTACCTGTATGACTATAATAACATACATATGTACAGCGAAGAGAAATTCTCTCTTAGGTTGTATTACATTTCCTTGTCGTCATTATCAAGTGTGCACTGTACATGTACATGTATAGACTTTATTTCATAAAAGAAATCATATCAAACAAATGTCCCTGCGAATCATAAGAATAATTAATATCTCATTTCATTGTAATGGGTGATAATTTGGAACACATTCATAGAGATGGCACTGAGAGATATAAGAGTAAGTGACCTCTCATATAATTACTATCGGTGGAGTGGATGATAATTTGGAACACATTTATAAGGATGGCACTGAGAGATATAAGAATAAGTGACCTCTCATATGATTACTATCGGTGGAGTGGATGATAATTTGGAACACATTCATAGAGATGGCACTGAGAGATATAAGAATAAGTGACCTCTCATATAATTACTATCGGTGGAGTGGATGATAATTTGGAACACATTTATAAGGATGGCACTGAGAGATATAAGAATAAGTGACCTCTCATATGATTACTATCGGTGGAGTGGATGATAATTTGGAACACATTTATAAGGATGGCACTGAGAGATATAAGAATAAGTGACCTCTCATATGATTACTATCGGTGGAGTGGATGATAATTTGGAACACATTTATAAGGATGGCACTGAGAGATATAAGAATAAGTGACCTCTCATATGATTACTATCGGTGGAGTGGATGATAATTTGGAACACATTCATAGAGATGGCACTGAGAGCTATAAGAATAAGTGACCTCTCATATGATTACTATCGGTGGAGTGGATGATAATCAGGAACACATACATAGAGATGGCACTGAGAGCTATAAGAATAAGTGACCTCTCATATGATTACTATCGGTGGAGTGGATGATAATCAGGAACACATTCATAGAGATGGCACTGAGCTATAAGAATAAGTGACCTCTCATATGATTACGATTGGGGGAGTGGATGATAATTTGGAACACTTCATAAGGATGGCACTGAGAGCTATAAGAATAAGTGACCTCTCATATGATTACTATCGGTGGAGTGGATGATAATCAGGAACACATACATAGAGATGGCACTGAGAGCTATAAGAATAAGTGACCTCTCATATGATTACTATCGGTAGAGTAGATGATAATCAGGAACACATACATAGAGATGGCACTGAGAACTATAAGAATAAGTGACATCGCATTTGATTACCATTGGAGGAGTGGATGATAATTTTCAATCACTAAATAAGCACAAACATATTATAGTACTCTAATATCCAGGCAGCTGCAATGGTGTAAACTGTTTGTAAAAGCATGCTGACTTATACAAATACACTGATGTGTTTTACTTGGTACACTATAGGTTAGCTATAGTAAGCCTTGTAGGTCTGAATTTAAGCAGCAACAAATCATTTAGGATGCAGCTGTTCTTTATCAGTGAAAGGACTACTCAACACTAAACGTTTAGGACAAGGTAAATTTAAAGAAAAATCATGCAGTAACTAGAGAATGGTTTACTTGTACAAGTAATAAAAGATACAATTGTATGCATAACAAGTACAGGTTTACCACAAATGCAGAAAAGAAGGCCAACAAGTTTGTTGATTCTACAACCAGTATGCCCTCATAAATGACCATCTCAGATTCAAAGACATCTGGAGGGCAGGTAAACATCCAGTAAGGAAGTGCTAGACTTTGAACGGTAATATGTACCAACAAGATCGATAAAAGTGTCAAGAGTTTTGATTCTAATAATATGCATCCAATTTGATTGGGGAAACCCTGGCTCAATTGAGCTTTACATATGAACAATACCAATAGTGAAATAGTGGAATTGTATCTTTTTAATGCTAAGTGCAATTTTTATTTTCATAATAATTATACCGTCTTACTAATATAAACTAGTTTGGTATACAAGTTATGGCCTGATGATATTCTGGAGGTTAACGCTGTTCTTGCATCTGTTGGAAGAACAGGAATTTGTTGGTTATAAATTTAAAAAACAATTTGTGTGCGGAGAGACTACGAGCAGATTTCATTGCCACGATCTACCTCAGATCTCATGTGATGATGCTAGGCTTTTAAAAGTAGTACCGTCATTATTGTCACCTGGTGAATCTTTTTATTACATGGGAAACGTTTGTGAGACCCAAATTACTGAAAATGGGGGTGCAACATTAAGATTTAATCTCGTTTCAGACAATTTCGAAATGTATACAGAACAGTATCGCATAATGGCGACTTTGCAAGCACTACAAACATTTGTTGGGGAAAAATCAGAGAGTATCGTTATTAATACTGGCACCCTAAACTGCCAATTCACAGGAGGTGGACATCTGCAACATTAAAAACCCACAGCCATTGTTGTTAACTACGATCCAGATCACCACTCTCCACAATATGAGGAGGAGTTTATTTCTTCAGCTTCAGTTGAAGGCAAAAGAATGGATTGTGATTTTGACCAAGTTAAGTTGCAAACTATGGCCAACACCATATTGCCAGTGAGGCTGATATACATAACATACTCAGTTTTCGATCAGTGGCTAATATTCAGCCAGCATTACAGCGAGGTAAGAAAGTATATATATATTTACTCCATTAATACCACTAACAATTGCATGTAGCTTATAATTGTTGTGTATATGTAGGTGCAACTCCTGCTATCTCCAAAGTAAACCTTGTTAACTGGTTAGATGCCTTGGCAATTGCAGAAGCCGGAGGAAGGCATTGCTTAGTATTTAATAGTAGAAATCAACAGAAAATTGATGGGTTGTACCAGAAGATGAAGCAGCATCAGCATTCTAGCTTTGAAAGCAAACTGCTGGTATTAGCTGATTTGAGTTTTGAGTGTAATCGTAATAATGTCTCGGCTGGGATGTACGTAAGTATAGAACCAGGTGGAACGGGCACCATTTCTTTAATACATAAAGTAATCGGGCCATTCCGATAGTTTTTTTTGGCTGTAAAATTTCTGCTACTTCAATGATTGTTTGGTTGTGAAATTATCTTTTTAAAATTTTGTGCTACTTTCTAAATTCTCATTCTCTTTTAAATTTTTATATAAAATAAATTTTGTGCTACTTACTTTCTGATAAAATTCTCACTGTCTTTTTTTGTTGTTGTAAAATTTAAAAAATGAAATATTAAGAAAAATAATTTTTTTGTGAACTAACTGCAAAAGACAGCTGTTTTGTTTCACTCATAAAAGAATAATCAAAATTGTTATTGCAAAGAGGAAGTCACACTACTGTAAGAACTCCCTTTTTGCCAAACAAGTCCACTCGACTTTAAATTGTTGCTTGCACATTTCCATTTTCAATCGGATATCAGCCAATGAATAACTCGGGAGTATGATTTTATGCAGTAAAATCCCTGTATTAGGAGCTCATACAGGTATAACAAATTTAGACTTGTGGTTTACATAATCCTGAGTAGAGTACAATTGGTATCCTTTTGACTTACTGTGGGGAGAAATAACTATGTTAGTCTGAGCCATTCCCATTGGATGTATAATAAATTCATAATAGTCAAACTAAACAAGATATAATTATTGAGAAAAAAGGTATTCCATCATTGCTGGTGGTACTAGTGTCTCTACCTTTCTAAGTACCTGAAAACTGGAGCCTGAATAGGTCTTAGTGCACAATATGAGGAGGAGTTTATTTCTTCAGCTTCAGTTGAAGGCAAAAGAATGGATCGTGATTTTGACCAAGTTAAGTTGCAAACTATGGCCAACACCATATTGCCAGTGAGGCTGATATACATAACATACTCAGTTTTCGATCAGTGGCTAATATTCAGCCAGCATTACAGTGAGGTAAGAAAGTATATATATATTTACTCCATTAATACCACTAACAATTGCATGTAGCTTATAATTGTTGTGTATATGTAGGTGCAACTCCTGCTATCTCCAAAGTAAACCTTGTTAACTGGTTAGATGCCTTGGCAATTGCAGAAGCCGGAGGAAGGCATTGCTTAGTATTTAATAGTAGAAATCAACAGAAAATTGATGGGTTGTACCAGAAGATGAAGCAGCATCAGCATTCTAGCTTTGAAAGCAAACTGCTGGTATTAGCTGATTTGAGTTTTGAGTGTAATCGTAATTCTCTGCTATAAGAAGAGTTTAGTATTAGCTGCAGTTTTATATTCATAGGGATGGCCCTGCATTTAAAAAAACAATAATGTCTCATGAATATAATTATGTGGTTCACTTAGAATAGGGTTAGGAAGCAACTCTTTGATTGCAAGCTTGCATATTTGCCACAAATAGTGGGATAAATAATCACATGACTGACTGTCCGAGTCAGCACAAACCAGTCAATGATTCTCAAGTTAGGGTGTAATTGCAGTTCCATGTGACACAGATAAACTTAATATAGGATACATGTAATTAGCTTTTCATCAAACTGTTTATTTCCTAAAGATTCACACACACACAAGGTTTAATTTTCTTGAACTAACAAACACCCACCCATTCCTCACGTAAGTGGCCACAAACATACATGTGTATAATTATATATATTCAATTAAATTTAGTTAATATTGCAACACAGAGAAAGGATAAAATACTCCACTTTCAAAGTTCATAGCAACAACAAAGACGGCACCTCATTTCCTCTTGGTTGACTACTGAAGCGCCTAAAGCTTGTTAATTAAGAAGAAATGTAACTGTAGCTATAACTAACAATTCACAGTCAGTACCACCATTCTGCTTCTGACATTCTGCCATGTCCATTTGTTAAAGAGGCCCTGTAGTACAGTGATGGTTTCCTAATTAATGGTAGAGTATACTAAATCGGATATTCTGAGAACATCTATATCACAGGATATATTCGTAGCCACTGCACTATTTGAAGGCCTTGGTATTTAAGTGTTTGAGACTGAAGTATAATGGAGCAAAGACTACTATTGAAAGAGAAAATCCATGTCTACATATCAAATTATTATCACTACACTGAGTTTCATAATTAATTAAATTATTGATGATTTCTTCACTTTGGTTTTTCCATTGGTGGCAGCTCTGCTAGTTGCTTTGAATTATCACTTACAAATGTAACAGTGCTTTCTATCTGGGGTGGAGATTTAATAAAAGGTATCAGAGAGGGAGGTTCAAGGCCGCCTTGAGGAAGGTCTGAGGAATATCTTTGGTGTCCATTTACTTCAAATTTTATAAGACCTCCTCTCGACAAAAATAGCAGTAACTGATGTGTCTTTTTCTTCTGACAATTTGATACCTCGAATGTACTTAAAATTTTAAAAAATAATGCAATAGAAGGTAACATAAAGCATTTAAGTTGTGAAGTAGGACTAATATCAATTATCTTACTATATGCTATTGGTTGTCTATATGTACAACTTCTTTCTCCAATCAATACAAACTCTAAACTCCTTCTCTTTAGGCTAAACAGGAGAAATTGGGTGCAAAAAGTGACGAAGAATCATCTATAGGTGTTTGTTTTGAGTTGAGGGCATTAAGCAAGACGACAGTAGATACTGTCAATGAAAATCATGAATGCAAAGAGTTAGGACAGTACCTAGTATCATTGTAACATTCTACCACGAACCGTCTGAATAGTTATGGCCTGATGATATTCTGGAGGTTAACGCTGTTCTTGCATCTGTTGGAAGAACAGGAATTCGTTGGTTATAAATTTAAAAAACAATTTGTGTGCGGAGAGACTACGAGCAGATTTCATTGCCACGATCTACCTCAGATCTCATGTGATGATGCTAGGCTTTTAAAAGTAGTACCGTCATTATTGTCACCTGGTGAATCTTTTTATTACATGGGAAAAGTTTGTGAGACCCAAATTACTGAAAATGGGGGTGCAACATTAAGATTTAATCTCGTTTCAGACAATTTCGAAATGTATACAGAACAGTATCGCATAATGGCGACTTTGCAAGCACTACAAACATTTGTTGGGGAAACATCAGAGAGTATCGTTATTAATACTGGCACCCTAAACTGCCAATTCACAGGAGGTGGACATATGCAACATTAAAAACCCACAGCCATTGTTGTTAACTACGATCCAGATCACCACTCTCCACAATATGAGGAGGAGTTTATTTCTTCAGCTTCAGTTGAAGGCAAAAGAATGGATCGTGATTTTGACCAAGTTAAGTTGCAAACTATGGCCAACACCATATTGTGTTGCATTCACAATTTTATCAAAACAATTACCCACTTACACACACACTGCACCAATATTACTGCGCAGAAGAAACAAAATCACCCAAACCTCTCCGGAGTGCATGCAATGTATTTAAGTATGAGAATTACACTTGAATAATGAAAATATTTTATTAAGGAAGAATATATAATAGTTGAGAAGTATCCACAAAAGATACAGTTTACTAAATTTAGCGTGGTTATTTGCCCACAGAACAGTGGACACACTGCTCATGAAAATGATGTTTTTAAAAAGAATGCAACTGTTTATCGGCTAGAGAACAGAGATGCATAAAGCCTTTTAAAACAAATGGCCAGGTTGCAGACAATGTTAGACTCAGTTCTAGTCTACCTCATCCAGTGTTCCAGTTCCAGTCTACCTCATCCAGTGCTCCACTTACAGTCTACCTCGTCCAGTGCTTCAGTTCCAGTCTACCTCATCTAGTGCTTCAGTTCCAGTCTACCTCGTCCAGTGTTCCACTTACAGTCTACCTCATCTAGTGCTTCAGTTCCAGTCTACCTCATCCAGTGCTCCACTTATAGTCTACCTCGTCCAGTGCTTCAGTTCCAGTCTACCTCATCTAGTGCTTCAGTCTAGAAGACCTTAAATGTTCTTTAATTTCTTGTAATGAGTTTATTTCTGTTTTTGCCTGGAAATCAAGCACATGTTATATTCCGAAAGCACTCAAATACCTCATCAAGGCAAGACCATTAAATGCCTTCCTGTGGTTCCTTTTTTCACAAACTGTATGTGTCATATATACAGTACAAAGCAATAAAAAGTTGGTATAGTGGACAGTAGTAGTAGTGCTCCTAATATTTGCATTTTTGATTGCATTATGGATACTGTACTACTTACAAATATCATGCACAAGACTCTTGTACCATTTATCAGTAAGGTTTTTCCAGATGGTTATAAGTTCATGCAGGACAATGATCCTAAGCATACTTCTCGTTTGGCAAAAAAATACGTAAATAAACTGGTGACAGAAACCAGCAGAATCGCCAGATAATAATCCTATTGAGTACCTATGGCATGAATGTTTGGTGCTTTATCAGATTTATAATCACCTCTTGTATGCTATGTTTGATTATATAGAGATAATAATTCAATTAAATTTAGTTAATATTGCAACACAGAGAAAGGATAAAATACTCCACTTTCAAAGTTCATAGCAACAACAAAGACGGCACCTCATTTCCTCTTGGTTGACTACTGAAGTGCCTAAAGCTTGTTAATTAAGAAGAAATGTAACTGTAGCTATAACTAACAATTCACAGTCAGTACCACCATTCTGCTTCTGACATTCTGCCATGTCCATTTGTTAAAGAGGCCCTGTAGTACAGTGATGGTTTCCTAATTAATGGTAGAGTATACTAAATCGGATATTCTGAGAACATCTATATCACAGGATATATTCGTAGCCACTGCACTATTTGAAGGCCTTGGTATTTTAAGTGTTTGAGACTGAATGGAGCAAAGACTACTATTGAAAGAGAAAATCCATGTCTACATATCAAATTATTATCACTACACTGAGTTTCATAATTAATTAAATTATTGATGATTTCTTCACTTTGGTTTTTCCATTGGTGGCAGCTCTGCTAGTTGCTTTGAATTATCACTTACAAATGTAACAGTGCTTTCTATCTGGGGTGGAGATTTAATAAAAGGTATCAGAGAGGGAGGTTCAAGGCCGCCTTGAGGAAGGTCTGAGGAATATCTTTGGTGTCCATTTACTTCAAATTTTATAAGACCTCCTCTCGACAAAAATAGCAGTAACTGATGTGTCTTTTTCTTCTGACAATTTGATACCTCGAATGTACTTAAAATTTTAAAAAATAATGCAATATAAGGTAACATAAAGCATTTAAGTTGTGAAGTAGGACTAATATCAATTATCTTACTATATGCTAATGGTTGTCTATATGTACAACTTCTTTCTCCAATCAATACAAACTCTAAACTCCTTCTCTTCAGGCTAAAAGTGCAAAAAGTGACGAAGAATCATCTATAGGTGTTTGTTTTGAGTTGAGGGCATTAAGCAAGACGACAGTAGATACTGTCAATGAAAATCATGAATGCAAAGAGTTAGGACAGTACCTAGTATCATTGTAACATTCTACCACGAACCGTCTGAATAGAATGATTCATTATACTACGTGACAAGGGAGAGTTCCCTTTCTATTAGTGGAGGTATATTCCTCCCCATATAAGTATACAGTGGCAAAAACAGCAGCCCATTTAATCGATCCTATCTGCTTACTGCGATGTTTGGTATTCCGGTAATAGAATAGTGTGCATTCTGTTTGCCAAAATATGATACTCATACTTGCATTATGAAAGTCACTGCACGATCCGTTATCAGAGATTCCTCTTTTTAGATTGCAGCTTTTACCATTAGCAAGGAAGATGTAGAAAGTGAAATCTGTACCACCATCTACTTTGCACTTAAGCTCATACCTGCAAATGCAAGTAGTCGAGCCAATGCTTTATGCATCTGTTGTGTGATGAGGTGGAATGTTTGGTTGTGAAAACCTAACACAAGTTGCAACTCTATATTTTGTAGTATTAAAGGGGAGGGAGGGGAACGATACAGTTATTTGGAAAATGGTTCCAACTTTGTATAGGATTATTATCTTGATTTTTTTTTATAGAAACCGTGTCAACACTACATGTCGTAATCCACTCTAGAGAGATTTATGATTAGGAAAGTTACAAATATTATATTCCACCCCTTTGAAGTATGAGAATGTCTATATCCAAACTGCATAATATCTAATTGAAATTCATGAAAGGTTAGGCTATGCTCATATTCATCTTCTAAACATAGGTTTTGAAAAGATAAGGCACAGCTATCATGCAAAGTTGATAGATTTGGATTGTGCACAAGAAAAGACTGACTGATATGTACTAAGACTTGATATATGAAGTATAATAGTATATATCACACACAGGCAAACAGCAATATGTATAAAGATTAACTTGATATCCTATCTCTCACATGCACTAATCTATATAAGGAAATATTAGTTCAGTTGGGTTGAGCTACATGTACTAGAAGTTGTTCAAAGTACCTCGTATCATATATTGTAACAATATCATCACCACATTTATATTTGACCCTCCCCCTTCGGGAGGGTTACAGTAAATGGTTTGGAAAAATTTCTGTCTGTGTGTCTGTGTGTCCTAATCCACTCTACCTCAAAAACTGGACTCTCCTGGACTTCCATACTTGGCATGTATACACTCCTCAGAAGTGGCAAGAACAAGCACTCACTGATATTTTCTCCACTATACTAGAAGCTATCAAAAAGGGCAAGAAAACTGCTTTCAGTCGTCCAGACTCTTCATGTATCTAACGAAGCACGAGTTTTACATCACTGGTTGTCTTAGCGACTCCTCTTTCCGACAAAGCAAGTTAGAGACTTTGAACATGTATACTTCGAAAGTTATAAAACACCCCGCCCATGATTATAGCATAGATTAACTTGTATATAAATCTGCAGCAGGGGAGGGTCATGCAGCCTTCAGTTGCTCTATATTTTACAATGTTGTCCTGATCTGATATGTCATATTTTAAGACTATTTTCATTTGCTTTATTTGTTTCATTTTTTTGTTTCTCAAGGGGAGCAGCACGCTTATAGGAATACCTATTGTGTGATAGGGGGAGGCGATATATCGGTATTTAGATATTCCTTCCTATACTGCGGTACAGTATCACAAAAGTTTGCATATCGAAATAATTATTGAAATGCATGGTTAATGAAATAATTTACGTGCCATGTCTATACTTTTGAGAACATGGCCAACTGGAATCGTGCTTTAGCAGTGTTTGTGTTTATTCTAGGTAGCGATTGAGTTAGAAAAGAGTGGTAGATAACTACTAGATATCTATTTCTTCAACAGAAGATGCTACATTGTGTGCTGATCGGCATAAATGTTGTTGCGGTTGCGTGAGTCAATTGATTTGAATGGCTTTTTGTTTGCCTTATACTACATGTACATTATCCAAAAAGTAAGTTTACAGATAGATGTACTATTGAAGTAGTCTGAACGAGTTGTTGTTGGTACTTCAGGTACTGTTTCCTGTCTTTAAAATGTTTGTGGGTATGACCAATTGTGGGACACGTGGTTAGTTGGTATTTAGTAATATCTCAATAATTGTTTTATATTGTAACTGGTATCAAAATTGCCAATATCGCCCACCATTTTTTGATAACACTTTCCTTTAAGATGAAATTATTTCAATTCCATGATGAATATAGTATAAGTTATATTGTAGTATATCCATGTATTTATGTTGAAGGAGCAAGGGAAGACATTACTACATTCTGTACTATACCTACTGGCTAGAATAAGTTAATAGTGAAGGGCAAGAGAAGACATTACTACATTCTATATACTATACCTACTGGCTAGAATAAATTAATAGTGAAGGGTAAGGGAAGACATTACTACATTCTGTACTATACCTACTGGCTAGAATAAGTTAATAGTGAAGGGCAAGAGAAGACATTACTACATTCTGTACTATACCTACTGGCTAGAATAAGTTAATAGTGAAGGGTAAGAGAAGACATTACTACATTCTGTACTATACCTACTGGCTAGAATAAGTAATAGTGAAGGGTAAGGGAAGACATTACTACATTCTATATACTATACCTACTGGCTAGAATAAATTAATAGTGAAGGGTAAGGGAAGACATTACTACATTCTGTACTATACCTACTGGCTAGAATAAGTTAATAGTGAAGGGTAAGGGAAGACATTACTATATTCTATATACTATACCTACTGGCTAGAATAAGTTAATAGTGAAGGGTAAGAGAAGACATTACTACATTCTGTACTATACCTACTGGCTAGAATAAGTTAATAGTGAAGGGCAAGAGAAGACATTACTACATTCTATATACTATACCTACTGGCTAGAATAAATTAATAGTGAAGGGTAAGGGAAGACATTACTACATTCTGTACTATACCTACTGGCTAGAATAAGTTAATAGTGAAGGGTAAGGGAAGACATTACTACATTCTATATACTATACCTACTGGCTAGAATAAGTTAATAGTGAAGGGTAAGAGAAGACATTACTACATTCTGTACTATACCTACTGGCTAGAATAAATTAATAGTGAAGGGCAAGAGAAGACATTACTACATTCTATATACTATACCTACTGGCTAGAATAAATTAATAGTGAAGGGTAAGGGAAGACATTACTACATTCTGTACTATACCTACTGGCTAGAATAAGTTAATAGTGAAGGGTAAGGGAAGACATTACTACATTCTATATACTATACCTACTGGCTAGAATAAGTTAATAGTGAAGGGTAAGAGAAAACATTACTACATTCTGTACTATACCTACTGGCTAGAATAAATTAATAGTGAAGGGCAAGAGAAGACATTACTACATTCTATATACTATACCTACTGGCTAGAATAAATTAATAGTGAAGGGTAAGGGAAGACATTACTACATTCTGTACTATACCTACTGGCTAGAATAAGTTAATAGTGAAGGGTAAGGGAAGACATTACTACATTCTATATACTATACCTACTGGCTAGAATAAATTAATAGTGAAGGGCAAGAGAAGACATTACTACATTCTATATACTATACCTACTGGCTAGAATAAATTAATAGTGAAGGGTAAGAGAAGACGTGACTACATTGTCATTCTGTACTATACCTACTGGCTAGAATGAATTAATAGTGAAGGGCAAGAGAAGACATTACTACATTCTGTACTATATCTACTGGCTAGAATAAGTTAATAGTGAAGGGCAAGAGAAGACATTACTACATTCTATATACTGTACCTACTGGCTAGAATAAGTTAATAGTGAAGGGTAAGAGAAGACATTACTACATTCTGTACTATACCTACTGGCTAGAATAAGTTAATAGTGAAGGGCAAGAGAAGACATTACTACATTCTATATACTATACCTACTGGCTAGAATAAATTAATAGTGAAGGGTAAGGGAAGACATTACTACATTCTGTACTATACCTACTGGCTAGAATAAGTTAATAGTGAAGGGTAAGGGAAGACATTACTACATTCTATATACTATACCTACTGGCTAGAATAAGTTAATAGTGAAGGGTAAGAGAAGACATTACTACATTCTGTACTATACCTACTGGCTAGAATAAATTAATAGTGAAGGGCAAGAGAAGACATTACTACATTCTATATACTATACCTACTGGCTAGAATAAATTAATAGTGAAGGGTAAGGGAAGACATTACTACATTCTGTACTATACCTACTGGCTAGAATAAGTTAATAGTGAAGGGTAAGGGAAGACATTACTATATTCTATATACTATACCTACTGGCTAGAATAAGTTAATAGTGAAGGGTAAGAGAAGACATTACTACATTCTGTACTATACCTACTGGCTAGAATAAGTTAATAGTGAAGGGCAAGAGAAGACATTACTACATTCTGTACTATACCTACTGGCTAGAATAAGTTAATAGTGAAGGGTAAGAGAAGACATTACTACATTCTGTACTATACCTACTGGCTAGAATAAATTAATAGTGAAGGGCAAGAGAAGACATTACTACATTCTATATACTATACCTACTGGCTAGAATAAATTAATAGTGAAGGGTAAGGGAAGACATTACTACATTCTGTACTATACCTACTGGCTAGAATAAGTTAATAGTGAAGGGTAAGGGAAGACATTACTATATTCTATATACTATACCTACTGGCTAGAATAAGTTAATAGTGAAGGGTAAGAGAAGACATTACTACATTCTGTACTATACCTACTGGCTAGAATAAGTTAATAGTGAAGGGCAAGAGAAGACATTACTACATTCTGTACTATACCTACTGGCTAGAATAAGTTAATAGTGAAGGGTAAGAGAAGACATTACTACATTCTGTACTATACCTACTGGCTAGAATAAATTAATAGTGAAGGGCAAGAGAAGACATTACTACATTCTATATACTATACCTACTGGCTAGAATGAATTAATAGTGAAGGGTAAGAGAAGACATTACTACATTCTGTACTATACCTACTGGCTAGAATAAGTTAATAGTGAAGGGCAAGAGAAGACATTACTACATTCTGTACTATACCTACTGGCTAGAATAAGTTAATAGTGAAGGGCAAGAGAAGACATTACTACATCCTATATACTATACCTACTGGCTAGAATAAATTAATAGTGAAGGGCAAGAGAAGACATTACTACATTCTATATACTATACCTACTGGCTAGAATAAATTAATAGTGAAGGGTAAGAGAAGACGTGACTACATTGTCATTCTGTACTATACCTACTGGCTAGAATGAATTAATAGTGAAGGGCAAGAGAAGACATTACTACATTCTGTACTATATCTACTGGCTAGAATAAGTTAATAGTGAAGGGCAAGAGAAGACATTACTACATTCTATATACTGTACCTACTGGCTAGAATAAGTTAATGGTGAAGGGTAAGAGAAGACATTACTACATTCTGTACTATACCTACTGGCTAGAATAAGTTAATAGTGAAGGGCAAGAGAAGACATTACTACATACTGTACTATACCTACTGGCTAGAATAAGTTAATAGTGAAGGGTAAGAGAAGACGTGACTACATTCTGTACTATACCTACTGGCTAGAATAAGTTAATAGTGAAGGGCAAGAGAAGACATTACTACATTCTGTACTATACCTACTGGCTAGAATAAGTTAATAGTGAACATGACATGTCTAAGGAGAAGGACATAAGAAGTGTTGCACAAAAGGGACTAATCTGGGCCAGATTTACCCAAGGGCCATTTTCTTATTGAACAGGAAAACTTGTATTTTTGCTAAAATCACGCATTTTTAATTCCAGGAACACGATAAGGGAGGTAGTATGAAAATTATCAATCATAGAGAATATTGTCTGACAACTATAGTGAATGATCAGTAATTTTAAACTAGGACTGAAACGGATCCTGTCTTCTACTATCCGCATATCTGTCAGGTACCCAGATATTTGCTTTAAACATTTCATGATTTCTTTGCAGTTAAGTATATAAGTATTACCTAACTCTTTTGCCGTATTGAACAGCAATAGATGTTTATACAAGCAGCATTGGTGTTTTTACAGATTGCTGTGCACTCTATAAGCCAAAACAGTTGGCAACATGGACTTACCAACAACCATTTTATTGCAATTTTGATTTCACGTGCTTTTTTTTTTTTTGTAGGCCTGGCGATAGTGTAAATTTTACTAACACGATAGTATAGGAGTGACTATTCACGATAGTGAATAGTATCACAATAGTTTATTTTGATAATTAATACAATGAAAATTGACGCAAAGTTTTCACGAATGAAAAACATCTAATTACATTGACTACCAAGCAGTTCACTGCTACACCAAGGAGATATCTCTTGAAGATTACCATTACTTTTATTACCAATCATATCTGTTCAAATTCCCTTTAATGAGAATTCTTCATGTTTGAAAGCAAAGATTTGTTGCATAATACAACTACACTTGAACAAATCTTGCAGGTATCTTACTTTTTTTCTTTCTTTATGAAGACTCTTTGCTAAAAACTCAAAGCAAGCTTCAAACCTCACTGAAGAACATCACTCTAACTAGAAACTGTAGCCATCTTTATCAATTAACGCCATGTGTTTCAAAGTGTGCATGCGCAGTTGCCATGTGTCACTATTGTGATATCAGGTTTTGGATAATCATGAATGAATAATCAGCAATACTATAGCGTCGTTAGCTAATTAGAGTAGTTCTCATCAGAGAGTTTCCAATAAGGTTAGAGAAATAGGCATACAAAGTGTGACAGAAAAGGCTCTGCAGTTAATTAATTACTTATTCATGAAGGCACAATCAATTTACCATTTCTTAAGGGGATTGTAGCACTAGTATAATAACAAAAAGACATGAGAACAATTCCTCAGTAACATTATTGTTTCCTATAATTGTCATTCAATAAATCAAGTCATTGAAATGAGGACTTCAGGGAGTGTATCAGTAAAAGCTATAGAGAAACCAAATCCATGTGAGGACCAAGATTTAAGGCTAACAAGAACACAGCAGAGAAGTTAGTGGTATCAGTAAATTCTAAATGTGCCCATAATTTAAATTGAATTTTCATTTATAACTGACCAGATGTTGTGTACCATAGTCGCTATGAGATATAGAAGTTCCATTAAAAGTATTAGTCTCAGTGAAATCAGCACCAGCTTCTAAATAACCCTGTGTAATAAAAATAGGATAATACACCACAGCAATTAGAACAGCTACTATAGTCTGTCCAAGCCGAGTCTTTGATAGTCTTCAGTATATCTGGTCCAATCTTCATATCATTGACTTCCTCTCACTACTATCCATCTACTGAGACTTTGAATGATTCAAGAGCTGCTATCAGTTATGAGATACAAAATTCCCATACATTCCCTATGACAAAACTCTGTCCACAATGTATACTTAATTAATATATACACACTCCTACAACTTCTGGGAACCAGCTCAGCTTGGACAAACACTATGTACATGTATATGTACATGTATATAAATTAACACAGACATACAGACATACAGTACATACATACTGTACAGAAAGACAGTTAGTGATTACTCCATGAGTCATATAATTTCACCATGCATTTCCCAGAGGAAGCTCAAATATATTACCCTTTTCTCATGCCAATTGGGTATTTGATGATGATTAACATTAGTTAACTCCTGTCTGTGTAGGTGGAGCAAAGGGTTACTGTAATTGTTTATGTCTGTTTGGCACATGTACACATGTATGCACGCACTAACAGTAAATACATGTGTATATAATAATAGTAGGCTGAGATGATTAACAAACCAATCAATCAGTATTGAAAATTCTTTTCATTTTTGATGTGATATCAATTATGCTACATGTACATGTAGTTGTTCCAAAAACATACTTTGAAGCAAATAATGTACAATATGAAAGTGACAAGAAGCCTTTTTCATCATCAAATGGGAGGCGTGTTTACTGGATTGACTTAATTGACTTAATTGGCCTGATTACACATTGTACTTTCATTGATTTTAATCGATTATCAATCGATTGAAGTTAGTGATAATCAATTTCAGAATCTCCCAGCTCTAAACAGTATAATAGTACATATGTACCTTGTGTATTTCATATATAATATCTGGTTGAGTAAGACACAAAAGATCATTATTGCCTCTCAATGGTTTGGGATGATTCTTAAACTCCTCACCTATAAAATTATGTATATGAAAACATGTATACACGTATATTCAAGATTGTATAGTAGGATCTCTTTATAAAGGAACATGTTATTTAAATTAAGGTGTCTTCTATTCAGAAGTAATCAAATGTATTTAATTATTGGGATAACGACAAACATGACTACCATAATTTGGAATGTAACTAGAAACTCTTTATAAATGCATCTTTGGAGAAGTGGAAGTGTCCTTTAAATGGAGATGTCCTTTATGTTATTTAGTATTATATTACAACAAAGATAATTATTTTTAGTATGCCCTACTTCGAAGTCTTCTTTCAGCGGTATACAGATATTATTATTACCTACACATATTTACCAATCAGTTGTACTGTACAACATGCACGCACGTACACACACACGCACACACACACACACACAGCATCTGTAATACTGTCTTGTAGTTATTAATTAACCTTTAGAGCACTGATGTCACATATATGACATTTGACCCCTAAGTAGTTCGGAGTGTGTTCCTAGCATTATGAAGCCCTCCAAATGCTTGTAATTGGTGTCAGGGACAAACCCATGAAAATGGCTAAAAAAAGTTTTGTCTAAATGCCCTTTTGTCTAAATAACAAGTACGAGGGGAATTTTAAAGGGGGTGTCCCCCCCCCCCCCGTTAATGGGGGTTATTACATGTATTTACTAATGCATTGGTAAACAGGACTCTATAAACATTACGGATAGAGAGGGGGGTGTTGGGATCCTGGCAAAGATGTCTTTAACCCCCAGTTCCGGTTCCAAGGGCATCCATGGCAAAAGGTCCAGTAAAACAAAAGAATATGGATATGTTAACAGTTAAGATTGTTAAATAGAATTTACATGTATCACACTGCTTTAATATTTAAAGATTCAACATACAACAGAGGTATAACAATTTAACAAAGTCTGTAGAGGAAGATATTCCTTCTATCAACATGTGCAAGCAGCTATAGAGTGGTTGGCTGCCTGTCAGAATTGAAACCATTGACAACAAACACATGAATCATGCTGCCTGTTTGTCAACACATTCTCTTATCAAAAACACAGACAGACAGACAGACTCCATCTGTGTAGAAGTAATTAATTAAGTTGAACAGTATATCCTTTCATCACTATATTACATAACAAAACAGTGTAATCAAAATTAGCATTCATAGTGTTAGTTAGCATACATACATGTACATTTAACATACGGCCTTTATAAATCAGTGTGTATACATCCAAGTATGTATGATACATGCATAGACATAGGTGTATATACATAGTGTATATAATATACTGTACATCACACTTTAGTACTGCTAGTCTCAATCCATAAATCTTTTCTCCACATTTGAGATGGTGTTTGACAGCATGATGGAAAAGGTGAACATCCAGGTGAGGCACATGGCATCAAACTAGAATTTGTTCCACGATCCATTTGTGATTCACCCCATATCATTTCAGACTCAAACCAAGACTTAAGTTTAAGTATCTGACTCATTGTACTTGCGTACTGACTGTTGTTTAGTGGATAAAATTCACTCGGGTCTTCCTCTAAGTTAAATAGCATCGGTGGATCATTCTTACGCATCGTGTAATTACCACGACACACTATATCTGGATATGTGTTCTGACAGTGGCTACCCTGTTGATAGAAATGTGCTTTATACTGTTTCCATCTGATAGCAAATATACCGACCTTTGGGTTAGGATCTTTTGGATAATAAATATAATAATCCCTTTTACTTGGCTTTTCCTCAAATAGCATTGGTGACATATCCATTCCATCTAATACAACGTCCGGCTCTTTAGTTCCTGTGATACTACATATGGTTGGGAGTATATCAACTGTTGCTGACAGTTCTGCAGTCCTACCTGCTTTTATTTTATTTGGCCACCACGCAATGGCTGCTTCTCTTTGTCCTCCTTCCCATGTAGTGCCTTTCCCGCATCTTAGTGGTCCGCCATTCCCTCCATGAGGACCCATATGTAGGTAAGGTCCATTATCAGCCGTAAAGAACACAAATGTATTATTACTAACACCTGCACTGTCTAGTGCCTTCATAATTTCTCCTACTTGCCAATCTAACTCGTTCAGTGAGTCACCAAACATACCTCTTATACTTGAGTTAATAAATCTTTTACCAGAAAACTGTGGTTTATGTGTGTGTTGAAAAGCCATATATAAAAAGAATGGAACTTTGCCGGCATTTGCTTTGATGAATCCTGTAGCAGCATTGGAGTATTTATCAGTCAACTCTGTGAGATCTACTGGTTGTTGAATTATTTCTTCATTTTCATACAGAGGACATGGAGTCATTGTTTCTTCACAGCTGCTTGCACAGTGTCCCCGAGGATAAAAACATATTTCACATGGACACATATCGTGAGAGTAAGGTATACCTAAGTAGTAATCAAACCCCTGATATTTAGGAAGGTACATTCCATTTTCCCCCACACCAAGATGCCATTTTCCAATTATGCTTGTTTTATATCCCTCATTTTTAAGAATCTCGGCTATTGTTGTTTCATTATGTGGTAGACCTCCAATAGAAGGTGTACGGAAAACATACGGCCATACTCCAGTCCTTGTTTGCAGTCTTCCTGTGAGGAGAGCAGCTCTCGAAGGACTACAAACTGGACTAGCTGTGTAGAATTGTGTGAATAACAAACCTTCCCTTGCTAGCATATCTAGATTGGGTGTAGTTGAGGTAGGATGACCATAAGCTCCAATGTCTCCATATCCAAGATCATCAGCTAACATTATTACAATATTTGGCTTTTCAATGTGAGCTTCTGACACTATACACTGGATTAAGTAGAAAGTAGATAGCAACATTCCATATCCCTCCATTTTGTTGTATGAAAAAATGTGATTTTAGAATGATTTTAATTATGATACATTACTATGGCTCTATCAGGAAGTGTCACATTAGTCTCATCCTCAGTAGCACCTAGTCTTGTGAACAAGACCCTTGCAAAAAGGAAGGAGGATCTGGAGCAAAAACGCAATACATATGTACCTTGTGCAGTTGGATTAAATTATAAGGATTTCTCATAACCATGTGCACTTGTATAGTACTAGAACAACTCAATAGTGAATCTAGATAGGACATGTATACTTCTAACTGCTCCTTTATAAAAGAATGTGTTCTTCAAATGGGGTATCCTTTATTCAGAAGTCATATAATATACAAATGTAATGTATTGAGAAAGTGAAAGAAGGTTTGGTGACAACACAATACACAATTAAGTCATGCAGTTGAAACAATTCAAATTTTTTCTAGCTGCTTTCACTATCTGTTATTCACCTCCCCTGCCCCTTATCTTAACTCATAAATCCAGCAATCTGATTGCCTCTTCCTGTAGGAGTATAGACCTTCCTTCCTTTCTGGAAAGTATGGTTCATTAGACTAAACCTATAATATTGATACATAAAAATTGTCCAGCACTAGACTGTAATTTTGCGCTTCTACTTGCAGTGTTATATGTACTATAATCACTTAACAGTATTACTCTTTACTATACAGTGTACAGTGCAATCCTGTCTATTTCAATCTCCCCTGAAATGAGTATACCCCTGCAATAAGAATTGATACTTAATAATGTCCATATTGTACTTAATAGTCACTTGAAACAAAGATACTCCTCCAATCAGGACAATCAGGACAATCAGATGTATATTTGTCCAAACATACACAGCTACACAAATTGTTTGGTTTGATGTATTTGTAGTTACATGTACGTTAGCATAGCCTTTAATAAAACACATTTAAATAACTTAAATGTTTAATGAGAAATTTGAATACAATACATGTACTTCATACATTATACATGTATATATGACATAGTTATATACCGTATTTTCCCCGAGTAGTGGCCGGGTCTGAATAGAAGCCGGATCTCGTTTTAAGGCCAGGTCTTCTCACATTATTCACTAAATAAAGGCCAGGTCTTGAATTAAAGCTGGGTAGTGCCACACCCACAACACGTGGACGTAGGACACGTGGTACTGAGGAAGAAGGTGAATTTTGCCCAAAGCAGAATGTCAACGAAGAAGAGTAGCTCTTACAACATTTCAACGAAGATCAAGACCATAGAATTTGCTGAAAAAAATACACTTTCTTTCTCGTAGACAGAGACACTACCAGTGGCCATGATGCTAAGCTATCGTTAGTGGGCTCCGCCTTGTTACGTGGTGGGCATGGTCATCTATTTGCGGTCGCGTGGTTTACAGGCCAGGCTCGTATATAGGCCGGTTTCGTTTAGTGGCCTGGTCAAGGAAGTGCCTTTAGGAAACAGAGGCCCAGGCTTCTAAACGGGAAAATACGGTACATGCAATTATTATAATACAATTCTATATAATATTATTAATTATTGTGATTTTACTGTAACTACTTTTATCATTTATAATCACAATGAATATTGAAAAAATATACAAACATGTACATGTATATTAAAAAAACATAGCACCATGCATAACATAATACACGTACATGTACAAATATATATATAGTACATGTATATGTACAATTGTATATAGTACATATACATGTAGTACATGTACATGTATAAATGTATATAGTACATGTACATCTATAAATGTATACAAGTAAAAACGTAGGGGAGGGGGAGGGGAAATTGCCCTCCCTGCCCTTCTGTAGACCCGCCCCTGTTTATATCCATAAACCACAGGGGTATGAATCACAAACCACAATGAACATATCATGTATAGTTATGTCGAGGTCAAACGCTAGTCTTGTCCCCAGCTGCATCCCCTTTCTAAACTTAAGAGAGTGTCTGGCAACAGTGGCCAATATTTTGGGGTGGTTCTGGAATACTGGAATACCAATCAGATTGCAGATAGCTCACTCAACTGCATATTTAACACAGGGATGTCAAGTGTTTCGATTAACTTCAATAACTTGACATCATCTAGGCTTCTATCAGTAAATTCTTTGATACTGAGTCATATTAAAAGGGGTAAGAGGAAAGTCTGTTGTATATTGTCTACGTGACTAAACCAAACAAAAGATATCTTGTGTCTCTGCCACTGTCGGTAGTTAGTCGATGTGATTTGGTTGTTATCACTAGTGTATGATGGTTTGGAGGCAATGTTAAGAAGTACGGATATGAATTGAATATTTTTGTTGTTGTATAATCTTGTTTTTAAATGTTTAAGATACAATTAACTTCTTTGCACACACTCCCGATCACACGACAAAGACATCATCCTGCCCCAAAATATTGCCCACTGTTGCCAGACACTCTCCCGAGTTTAGATGGGGTGGAACTGAGAAAGAGACTAGTGAAAAGCTTTCAAATCATCACATATAAATGTATATATCTATATATGGGATATTCTGAATCAACAAAAATTCCCACTATACAAATCTAAAAGGAATTCACACATTACTATGATTATAGTACAAAGTAGTACTATAGAAATATAGACACACACACAAACTCCATCTGTGTAGAAGGAATTAACTATTTAGTAATTTTAATCAAATTGAATAGCATATTCTTTCATCACTTTAGTATATTACAAACCTAGTTGTATTTACATATGGACATTGAACGAAACAGCGTAATCAAAATGAGCATTCATAGTGTTAGTTAGCATACATACATGTACATGTATATTGCTACACAATGTTTTATAATTATACATTTACGATTTGACATAGCAACAGTATGTATATATACACAGTGTATACAATATACTGTACATCAAACTTCAGTACTGCTAGTCTCAATCCATAAATCTTTTCTCCACATTTGAGATGGCGTTTGACAGCATGATGGAAAAGGTGAACATCCAGGTGAGGCACATGGCATCAAACTAGAATTTGTTCCACGATCCATTTGTGATTCACCCCATATCATTTCAGACTCAAACCAAGACTTAAGTTTAAGTATCTGACTCATTGTACTTGCGTACTGACTGTTGTTTAGTGGATAAAATTCACTCGGGTCTTCCTCTAAGTTAAATAGCATCGGTGGATCATTCTTACGCATCGTGTAATTACCACGACACACTATATCTGGATATGTGTTCTGACAGTGACTTCCGTGTTGATAGAAATGTGCTTTATACTGTTTCCATCTGATAGCAAATATACCGACCTTTGGGTTAGGATCTTCTGGATAATAAATATAATAATCCCTTTTACTTGGCTTTTCCTCAAATAGCAGTGGTGACATATCCATTCCATCTAATACAACGTCCGGCTCTTTAGTTCCTGTGATACTACATATTGTTGGGAGTATATCAACTGTTGCTGACAGTTCTGCAGTCCTACCTGCTTTTATTTTATTTGGCCACCACGCAATGGCTGCTTCTCTTTGTCCTCCTTCCCATGTAGTGCCTTTCCCGCATCTCAATGGTCCGCCATTCCCTCCATGAGGACCCATATGTAGTGAAGGTCCATTATCAGCCGTAAAGAACACAAATGTATTATTACTAACACCTGCACTGTCTAGTGCCTTCATAATTTCTCCTACTTGCCAATCTAACTCGTTCAGTGAGTCACCAAACATACCTCTTATACTTGAGTTAATAAATCTTTTACCAGAAAACTGTGGCTTATGTGTGTGTTGAAAAGCCATATATAAAAAGAATGGAACTTTACCGGCATTTGCTTTGATGAATCCTGTAGCAGCATTGGAGTATTTATCAGTCAATTCTGTGAGATCTACTGGTTGTTGAATTATTTCTTCATTTTCATACAGAGGACATGGAGTCATTGTTTCTTCACAGCTGCTTGCACAGTGTCCGCGAGGATAAAAACATATTTCACATGGACACATATCGTGAGAGTAAGGTATACCTAAGTAGTAATCAAACCCCTGATATTTAGGAAGGTACATTCCATTTTCCCCCACACCGAGGTGCCATTTTCCAATTATGCTTGTTTTATATCCCTCATTTTTAAGAATCTCGGCTATTGTTGTTTCATTATGTGGTAGACCTCCAATAGAAGGTGTATTGAAAACACCCGGCCATACTCCGGTCCTTGTTTGCAGTCTCCCTGTAAGGAGAGCAGCTCTCGAAGGACTACAAACTGGACTAGCTGTGTAGAATTGTGTGAATAACAAACCTTCCCTTGCTAGCATATCTAGATTGGGTGTAGTTGAGGTAGGATGACCATAAGCTCCAATGTCTCCATATCCAAGATCATCAGCTAACATTATTACAATATTTGGCTTTTCAGTGTGAGCTTCTGACACTATCCATTGGATTAAGAAGAAAACACACAACAAAATTCCATGTCTCTCCATTTTGCTAGTCTGGTGAGGGCAGCCCCAGCCCTCCTATACTTCGAAGTATATAGGAGGGTCTGCGTTCGCCAGCCTACCATTTTGTTGTCTTTAGAATCATTATTCATTAACCCTTGGCGCGCGTATGCGTATGCGCATGCGCCAGGGTTACAGTAGACGTCAGTACTTGGCTTGTAGGCCTACGTGTGACCCGTCGTGTGTCTGTGTTACAACAGTTGCAGCCTCACCACTGAGCTACATCTTGAGATTCGGACACCAACGAGATCTAAACGATGCACTCCAGCTTTTTGACTCGTGGATTTTCTTTAAATGTTTCGTTGGAGAGATATAGCAATCTTTACAACTCACCATTGCCGTTTCATGACTTCTGGTGGCAAAAAAGGACATGAAACATACCTTATTTTGTTTGAGGGCTGTCGCTCTTGAATCACAGCTTGAAATCATGTATAATTGAAGTAGTGGCTGCTACAACATCGAGATGGCTTAAAGTAATTCCTTCGTCCCTATCAGATCGCTTGCCACATCCTACGACAGCACAGAAATTCACCATCTCAGTGTGTCCTCCAACATGGCTTCCAGGTCATTTCTGAGCTATAGCCATGACGGTCACTTTCTAGCTTCACCTATTTAATTTCATGCATATGGACGTGATCGAAGCCTACCTGTCAGTACTTGATTAACGCTGACGTCACTGAGCTGTTGTTATATATGTAGGACTGGTATGGAGTGCAAGTTGTATATACTATATAACTCACACATACATGCACATATAATTATCATAATAATTATTATATCAAGTCACTATTGCATTGCCTCTGCAATTATTTTCTTGTCAGTTATTGTTCCTGTTTCCTGGCCCCATCACGCTTGTGGTGAGGGTTCTGCACTGTGTGAGTGCATTCATTTTTTAGTTGTTTTGGATAACTAGAGAATTTGTTGTGAGAGGTGTAACTAGAGTTGTAATTATTTATGCCTCTAAACAAAGAGTGTCGCAGTGTTGTAGTAGTGTGGTAAATTTAAGAAAATCAATGTCCTTGTGGGCACTCCTTTGTATTGAGTAGCTTACATTCACTTCACAGAACATGTCACACATGTACACATGATCATCAAACATATTCATTTTGTTTGAACATCCCATAAAATATTATTTAATATAACCTACACCGCTCCCTGCACCAAGGGTTTGGCACTACTGTGGTTTTATTATAAATGCAGTGGTTATAAATAATAATTATGTTACATTACTATGGCTCTATCAGTCATTTAACTCTGTACCATTAGTCTCATCCTCAGTAGTACATAGTCTTGCGAACAAGACCCTTGCAAAAATGAAGGAGGATCTGGTAACATTGCAAAGTTGTGTAGTTGGATTAAATTATAAGGATTTCTCCTAACCATATGCACTTGTATAGTACTAGAACAACTCAATGATGAATCTAAATAGGACATGTTTTCTTCTAACTGCTTTCACTGCCTTTACAAAGGAATATGTCCTTCAAATGGGGTATCTTTTATTCAGAAGTCACTTAATATATAAATTTATTGTATACTAACCTCCATAGCAACATAATTTTAACACATTTTCAATGCTCCGCCTAAAACACGCACTATGATAATAGTATTGTACAATCACATGTTCGTATTGTACACTACATATGGTACTGGTGTCACATGCACTGTTCAATTGTCCACATGGCTAAAATTGAATGATGATAACTATCGATCAATATTATACTGTTTGTTATGATGTTAGTATCTACAAACTAAAACACCACATGGTGAGGAGATTATTTGTATTGTAAAGTTGTGCAGAGTACAACCAGGCATGATTACACAGCAATTGTGGAACTGAGATTGCTGGTTAGTAATGTCTGTGATAGTACTCTTGTATATGTAGGTAGTAGTAGAATATGATGGAAAATCAACCAGAAAGGAGACTGTAGTTCTTTCTCAAGTCTTTTGTCAAGTAACAATCAAGATTTCTATGAATTGAGGTAAGTGTGTCTGGCTCGTACTCTCTACCATCACTTCAACTTATTTTTATGAAAAGGTGACTAAGGAGTCAATTTAATTCTTGAGGTGAAATATATCCTATATTTCGTTTCTCTCATAGTCACACCATTTATACCAGATTTTAAGATCAGATTCAGTTTTCATCATATTTTTGTTTACTTCAATACAAGTACTTCTTTATCATCTAATACCCATGAAAAATGTTGTGTAAATTGTAATAATACAAACTTAACCACACCTCCTTTTTGAGGGCCGTATCCAAAAAAGAAAAATGGAAGTTTTGCAGACTTTGTTCCGGAGGGGTCCAATCATTTATCTCTGGTGTTATTTTACTGATGGATAATGCTCTTAGAAACGGTCATAGATTTTTTTTGTGGTTTCACTTTTGTGTATCTTAGTTATAGTATTACAATGTTATATGGGATGAGTGGGAGAGTCTACAGTAAATATATCTAGCAATCTGATTGGCTCTTCCTGTAGGAGTATATATGCTCCTTCCTTTCTGGAAGGTATGGTACATCAGACTAAGCAGATAATATCAATACATAAAAACCACCCAGCAATAGCTTGTACTTGCAGTGTTCTGTATATTATACATGTATGTACTGTATTTACTCAACACTGTTAACAGTATTACGTTTTACTATACAGTGTACAGTGCAATCTCTCTATTCCAATCCCCTGAAAGGAGTACACCCCTGTAATAAGAATTGACACTTAATAATTTCCATATTGTACTTAATAGTCACTTGAAACAGGGATACTCCAATTAGGACAATCAGATGTATATTTGTCCAAACATACACACATACATGTAATTCATACATTATATACATGATAATAAATTATATAATTAAAATAATTATTATTGCATAATTATTATGATTTTACTGTAACTACTGTAAACATTTTATAATTAGAAATTGAACAAATATGGAAAATATAATATATATATAAATTAATAATTATAAACATGTGCATGTATATAAACAAGTGTATATGGAGAAAAAAAACATCCCTATGATTGCTTTACAAATTTAAGTGAAGATAAAAGTATCCCTATGACTGCTTTTTGGTGTCCATCATTCAGTAATCATGGCTAACTTTATGATGCCTGAAACACATCAGCCTATTATAGTTATTATTTTGATTATCTACTCTCTTTACCTTTTAAAGAACCTTGATCGCGCGTTCTTTTACCTGCCACGCCCATTAATTGACCGAGTCTCCAGGTATGATGTAACTTCCTTAACAACGCATACTCGCGTAGGTGACACAAGAATATATATATATATATAGTTCGAACCCGTGGGAAAGCAATCATAGTGATGGCCCTACGGGCCATAAAAACATGCATAAACTTTATACATATACATGTATATGCATGGGCTATTCTGAATTACAAAATTTCTTTCTATACTTTTGTTATGCATTTCTTTCTCAACTGCTGTGTATACATAACTAACTACAGAACAATTGTTGTTTGTATAATTTATTATGCAAATTCCCTTTAGATATACTAAACACACTTGTACATGTAAACATCAACTGTAGCACCTTCATAGTATACTAACATGCACAAACATGCACAAATCAAGTAAAGGTTATAAACATATAAGGCAACATTTGACAGTTATCAAACACTTGATGTTGAAACTAGCTAAGAAATTGGTGTTTTAAACAGGACTTAAGACCAGTTTGATTATAAAAACAGAGTAACGTTACCAAAAACACTCTACTAAGGTACAGTACATGTATATGAGTGTCTCAGTGTGTGTGTGTGTGTGTGTGTGTGTGTGTGTGTGTGTGTGTGTGTGTGTGTGTGTGTGTGTGTGTGTGTGTGTGTGTGCAGTACAATTAAATTACTGCCAAATGATATTGTTATCAAAATGGTTGTAGCACATACTTGCATGCAAATGAATGCACATTAGCCACAGTACAGTCTAAAGGTGAAAACAGCTTGTAGAAATTGCAACTGAACCAATATTAGACAAGATAATGCTGAAGATTGTACAAGAACATGTTAAATTAAGAAGAGCGGAAAAGCAAACAACTGCATGTACAAATATAAGTTAGATTCAAAGTTGTCATCCAGCAATGATTCATTTAGGTCAGAATCGTGAAGGCATTAAGGATCTTTGTATTAAGACTGTATAAACACTGCTACAGAACTCAATAATCCGAGTACACGAACTCAATAATCTGAGCACACAAAAAGCATTGCCATCAGCAATATTGAGTCACTGTAAATTCTCAATCTACACGTATTTTTGCTTTTTATTTCAATATTGTGAGGAATTAAAGGTACTTGGGTAACACCTTGCATGGTGACCTATAATCTGTGAAACCTGATATCCATCTAGTGATAACAAAATAACTCTCTATCATGCCATATAGTATCCAAAGTTCACCATATCCTGCATTGTAACTGTAACAGGGCTTCATCAGGAATTTTTTTTTTTGCTGAAAGGGGGGACAATCAATTTGGTGAAGCATACTGCTGCTTGAGGGGTGTGTAGGAGTATGCTCCGCCAGAAAACCTGTTTTGATTTTAAGGCTCGAGAAGGCTTGTAGCTGATGATGTTTTTATTATTAACAAAAGAAAATGTCTAGTTGTCATTACTACTGTTATGATAGCAGAATTTAACTTTGGGAATCAAGGAAAGGGAGAAATGGGCTATGGGGGACCCCCTGTATTCAACTATGTGTAATATATTATACATGTAGACTCTGCAGTGACATACTGTTATTCAAACATAGCAAGAGAGAAATCAAAATAATTCATTATCGTATCATGTTTTACTTTCAGTTTGATGTACATACTAATCATTATGTACTGTACATGTACATACCTAATCATTATGTACTGTACATGTACATACTAATCATTATGTACTGTACTTGTACATACTAATCATTATGTACTGTACATGTACATACTAATCATTATGTACTGTACTTGTACATACTAATCATTATGTACTGTACATGTACATACTAATCATTATGTACTGTACTTGTACATGCTAATCATTATGTACTGTACTTGTACATACTAATCATTATGTACTGTACATGTACTGTACATACTAATCATTATGTACTGTACTTGTACATGCTAATCATTATGTACTGTACATGTACATACTAATCATTATGTACTGTACTTGTACATACTAATCATTATGTACTGTACATGTACATACTAATCATTATGTACTGTACATGTACATACTAATCATTATGTACTGTACTTGTACTTGTACATGCTAATCATTATGTACTGTACTTGTACATGTACATACTAATCATTATGTACTGTACTTGTACTTGTACATGCTAATCATTATGTACTGTACTTGTACATGTACATACTAATCATTATGTACTGTACTTGTACATACTAATCATTATGTACTGTACATGTACATACTAATCATTATGTACTGTACTTGTACATACTAATCATTATGTACTGTACTTGTACATACTAATCATTATGTACTGTACTTGTACATACTAATCATTATGTACTGTACATGTACATACTAATCATTATGTACTGTACTTGTACATACTAATCATTATGTACTGTACTTGCACATACTAATCATTATGTACTGTACTTGTACATGTAGATGTACATGCTAATCATTATGTACTGTACTTGTATATGTACATACTAATCATTATGTACTGTACTTGTACATACTAATCATTATGTACTGTACTTGTACATGTACATACTAATCATTATGTACTGTACTTGTACATACTAATCATTATGTACTGTACATGTACATACTAATCATTATGTACTGTACATGTACATACTAATCATTATGTACTGTACTTGTACTTGTACATGCTAATCATTATGTACTGTACTTGTACATGTACATACTAATCATTATGTACTGTACTTGTACTTGTACATGCTAATCATTATGTACTGTACTTGTACATGTACATACTAATCATTATGTACTGTACTTGTACATACTAATCATTATGTACTGTACATGTACATACTAATCATTATGTACTGTACTTGTACATGTACATACTAATCATTATGTACTGTACTTGTACATGTAGATGTACATACTAATCATTATGTACTGTACTTGTACATACTAATCATTATGTACTGTACTTGTACATGTACATACTAATCATTATGTACTGTACTTGTACATACTAATCATTATGTACTGTACTTGTATATGTACATGTACATACAGATCTGTATTCAATAATCAACTACATGTACATGTACATGTAGAGACATATCTGAGATACTGTACATGTACATATTATCCTCATGTATTTCATTTGATCATCATGCACTGTACATACATGTATATGTATTAAAGTCACACACACACAGATATTCTATCCAGCCACTATTGGCTTATCAGTGATATAATTTTTTTATTATATATGTACAAATTACAAGACAACATATACACACACACAAGCAAACTAATAAATGGAGAAGAACACTGAGAGTTGTGATTATTGATATTTATTTAAATGGTTGGAAATCAGGAATAACTAGATGTACCTACTTAAAATTTTACTAAAACTGTATGACAGCTCCCCCCATTTACAGAGAGAATAAGAGGGAGGGGCATAATACATACTATTCTTCATGTCCTGTAAGCATGCATGTACATGATCTCATTATAGTATATGATTGTACATTTATTATGTGGAAACAATCACACAATCTTACAAGAGCATATGTCCGGAGTGCAGTGTCGTGGGTTCGAATCCCACCTGAGGCTACTCATTTTCATTCTTATGGCCCTTAGGGCCATCCCTATGATTGCTTTCCATGGGGCTGAATCTATATATATATATATTTTTTCTTGTGTCCACTTGCGCGAGTATGCGTTGTATACGTAGTTAGGGAAGTTGCGTCATTCCTGGGGGCTCGGTCAATTAATGGATGTGGCGCGTAAATGAATGCGCCTCGTCGCTCGAGCTCTACAGACCAGCAGAAAGAAAGCTGCCTGTAGCTAGGTAGCTTACGTAGAAACTGCTAGCTATTCTGCCTGAAATATATTCCTAAAGTTCTACAAGGTCCTTTGAAAGGTCAGGAGAGTAGATAATCAACTATAATAAGCTGTTGTCTTTCATGCTTGATAAAATCAGCCATGACACCAAAAAGCATACACCAAAAAGCAGTCATAGGGATACTTTTATCTTCACTTAAATTTGTAAAGCAATCATAGGAATGTTATTTTTCTCTATATACACTTGTTTCGTTTGCCTCAGGTGTTTGTCTTTCTTTCTTTCTTTCTTTCCATCTCAAGTATTATCATGTATTAATAAATCATTATTGCTAATGACATGACATGTACATTGTATATGTACACTTTGCACAGTATACTATGTACTAAGATAGAGTACAACTACATGTACAACATGTACAATACCAACATTAGGTGCCACTTGAAAAGTTGAAATCCACAATCTCTTAAGTGCATGTATACACACTCAACTAATTCCATTACTTTTGCAGTTACAAAGACAAGTTTAAAAGAGATAGAAGTGACATGAAAATGGCTATAAATCAGATCCTCTTTATCATGATCTGCCTATCTCCATTGGTTCTTGCATATCGTCCAGTTGTCCTGGTTCATGGGTTGTTTGGAGACAATGACACTTGGACTAGTACAACACAATATATATTGGATGAACATCCAGGTACATATAAGATACATGATTGCATGTACACATGTACATGTTGAACACAGTGCTCCCTCCCTCCTTCCATCTCTCTCTCTCTCTCTCTCTCTCTCTCTCTCTCTCTCTCTCTCTCTCTCTCTCTCCCTCTCCACTTAAGGCACCAATATTACCATATCTCGTACATTTTCTGGTATACAAAGTGTCATAACTGATTTATGGACTCAGGTAAAAGGTCTATATAAAGAAGTTGGACATATATTAACAGCAGAAGGAGATGGTGCAATTCTAATCTGCTATTCACAAGGTATGCTAGACACATGTAATCATAAATGTGAACAGACTTTAATAACTTAGTACAGTATACAATAAACATTAACATTAAAATTCATGTACAAGAAAGAGGTACATATACATTGTACATGTACATGTACATGTATGTAGCTACTTAAATCATTCTTCTGAGATACCATACATGTACTTCATTGTTTCCCTGTACAAAAATGGCTGAATAGTGAGCTTGCATTTAATATATATACAATATTACAGCTTGTCCCTAGAGTCTAGACCCTTTCACTAGTACAGCTTGTCCCTAGACCCTTTCACTAGTACAGCTTGTCCCTAGACCCTTTCACCAGTAAAGCTTATCCCCAGACCCTTTCACTGATACACTTTGTCCCCAGACCCTTCTACTGGTATAGCTTGTCCAGACCCTTCCCTTGCAGTAGGTTGTGTCCAGCAATTGAGAGTACTACATATACCTGTACCTACAAGTGCATGTACACATGTATGGTTTAAGATACAATACACTTTACATTTATACACATACAGATGTATATACACACTACACTACACTACACTACACTACACTTTGCATTTATACACATACACATGTATATACACACTACACTACACTACACTACACCACACCACACCACACCACACCACACCCCACCCCACACCACACCACACCACACCACACCATACCACACCACACTACACCACACCACACCACATCACACCACACCACATCACACCACACCACACTACAAAACATCACATCACACCACACCACACCACACAATACTATAGGTGGAATAGTATGTCGAGGACTAATTGAAACTTATAGTGATTTGAATATACACACATTCATATCATTATCAGCTCCACTTGCAGGACAATATGGCTGTAAGAATTTGCATGTAACATTATTAACATAATTCCATACAGTACGTGTTCATAATTATTCTACATTGTATAGTAACTAAATATATACCAAAGTTTATTCTTCCAGTTTGTCGAGAAGATGTTTATAAGTAAGTAGTGATAAACGAACACAAATACAGACTCATTCCCATGTGTGCATTCATTACTTATTACAGGTTACTCTATAATCCTGATTTTCAACAAACAATATCCATTGCTAACTATTGGAATGGTAATATACACACTGTACATTGTGTTTTGTAACTGTCTCTCATCATGTGCATCCAATATAATAATCCAATTTCAATTGTCAGGTTCATTCCTGAGCCAAAGAATACTTTTAAAACTACAATATGTAAACAGTACATCTGTCACTATTCAGTCAATATTATGTTTAATCTAGTGTTGTTCTAGGTAACTAGGTAACTACATGTTGTACATGTGTATAACTAAAACCTCTTTTAGTAAGGCATTTTGACATTATACTTACAAATCTATTGTAATAACTAAAATATACAATAATGACTTTTACATGTACATGTAGTTAGTTAAGTAAGCCTCTTTAGTAAGTCTAATAGTTAATCAATTATAACTACATGTGTGTATAACTAAAAGTTTGAGAAACCATCATTTATAACTATAACCAGGAGCACATGAATCCCAAGGAGCATACACATTATATGAAAGCTGTGTCAACCTTTGTCGAACGAAAGCGTGTTTCAATTAAGTGCTAGTGGTAAACATAACCTAGCGCCGTATTTTGCACGTGATACAAATGGTGACAAAAGCTGCTAAACGGTACTACACGCACATGTATATACTAGAAGGCTGTTGAAGGAGGTGAAGTATCTTATAAGTACAGTGAAAGAAGTGAATGCTGTTCATTTCATGAGCAACTAACCTTCCTCGGAAGTTCGTGTGAAGTCTATTCATCGTTGTTTTGGCCTGTAGCCTTTTATTTTTGGGCTGCCACTTATTTTATATACATGTACTCCAATATTCTTCGTTACCTCTTGAGGTAGTGAAGCAAGCGATGTTGATCTGGTTCTCTTCATGGAACGTAGGCTCATTACAGCTGCCTTTCTTTTTCCTAACTCGTTAGTGTATACTACACTAGTACTATACTGCACGGGCATTGGGCACAGTTTGTCAGTAGATTTTTGTATATCGTCAGCCACTTAGTGCCTCTGCCTTGTTTGCTTAGTGTTTGCCCATATATGGGCATTTTGTGCAATTCGTTGGACAATGGTTGACACAGCGTTTTATATACATGTAGCAGTTGTACGCTCCTTCCCTGCTTTTGGCGGGGTTCATGCGCTCCTGCTATACTAAAAGTGTTCATTATTGTCATACTATAACAATGCTAATTTCCTCATGATTCAACTTTTAATCCCTATTTCAATCGATTCATCCCCATTCCCATTCTGCATCTCATACTCATCTCTACTTTAAAATAGATCCCTTTCATCAAGATCTATTTGAAGAATATTGCATATACCTACCGAAACTGAATAACTGTACCAAAACTATCAATGCAGGTAAAATAAAAGAGTTCTACATGTCTGAACAGATTCATATAAGTTAGGATCACGTGATACAGGCAAAAATACAAATGTAGTAAAATATATTGTAGCTAAAAATATATGTATCACAATTATTGATGGGCGACAATGAGAAATACCTAATATCATGGGAGAAATTATTGCATATACATGTATAATTATCATGATGTGGGTAATAATTTGAATTTTAAAATCACTATAAAATTGTACAAGTTTCATCTTCCTATTTTGTCATTTACTACCAAAATAGATTTTGAAGGTCAGAAAAATAGTTAAACACAATAGAGTAATAAATGTAACCACTTCCTTAGACAGGCTTGCAATACAGGACAAGTCAGCAGTGCACATGTACATGTACCAATTTTGATGCCACTTATCGTAGTCAGATAAATATTGAACTAAAGGTACATGTACATGCATATAAAAGCATATAAAATGGTTCACCATGGGTTACTCCCTCTTTACTAAGAATGAAGTCATAGAATTACTAAGTAGAATACTGCAATTGAGAACAACAAAGTCACCAAAAGAGCATTCCACATGTTTCATGTAGCCACACACTTATTAGTTACATGTGTATAGTTATCAAAAGAGCATTCCACATACATGTAGCCACACACTTATTAGTTACATGTGTATAGTTATTTCAGTTTTAGTTTAGTTAAATAAAACTCATTACTTAACTACTAATAGTAAAAGACAATATACATGCAATACTAGTTCAATAGTTCAGCTTGCCATAATGGTAAGTGATATATGCATTTTCTAAACTTGTAATGCTACATATACATATAGTTTATCATAAACAAAAATTATTCCCTAAATTAAGATATGCACACACAAACAAACACACACACACAAACACACATGCATGCATGTTTAAAACTATGAACATAATTATCATACTTAATTATTCATAGACTGTAAAGCCAATTTTCTCAAATTAAAGCAAGTTGTACTAGTGGGTGGACCAGATGACCGTGTGATAACACCATGGCAATCAAGGTATGAGAGCACATGTACATGTGTATATATAATTTTAAATTATAACATGTATTATACATACAATTATATATATATTATTATGTGTATGTATGCAACTATTAACATGCATGCTAACATTAATTACATGTATACCTAGGCCTGTTATTATTAATTAACCTTCGCCCGTGTAGGCGGAGCAAAGTGTTACAGTAATCTGGCATTCTGTGTGTGTGTGTGTGTGTGTATGAACAAATTTCTGGACAACTAACAACATTGGGAGTTCGCCAACATATGTGACATAGTGTTCTGCCCAGGATATTTATAGTGGTGGTTTCGATTCTACTATGCATTTACTGCTGTTTATCAAGTATATACTTAATTCTGTCTCAGTAGCCTATATATGTTATATCAGAGAGGTGGTTAATTTATTTAAGAGGTGGTTAATTCATCTGAGAGGTGGTTCAGCTGGTTTTGTAAATAATATCATTTATCTTCCAAAATAAAATTGGTATAAGAAAATTAGTCATCATCGTGCCCCTTTTAATCATATGCACAATGTGCTTTCTGTAAATGTAAGAGGGGGGAAGTTGAAGCAACTATTAATTTTCTATATTCTAATGATACCAAGTGGAAATAATGATAAGAATAGTATTCATTATGAACTCCAAGTCAGTTTTGGAGGCTTTCCATGAGAAATGTAGAAACCTGATAAATCAATTTGAGATTTACTCTGATGAATAGTGGAGGGTGTGGTCTGAGATCAATATTTCTGGACTTTATGGACTTAGATAACAGTACTGATTAATATTATTAACCCGAGCGTGTAGGCGGAGGGTTATAGTAGTCTTCTGGTGTGTGTGTCTGTGTGTGTGTGTGTGTTACCGCTTGATCTCCACAACTGCAAGGTCTTGCTGCTTTCTGAGCATACACATGTATCTGCAGAATACTGGTATAGTGACAGGTAAGAAATAAAAGCGATTTGTTCTGAACTCGTCTTGTTGCAGAGAAACAGCCGTGTAAATTCTCATCGATCAGTCACCATCTTGAAATTGTATCGTTTTTGCTGATGTCAGCAGAAATCTCTGAAACACTAACTTTTGTATCTTTGAAGCTTTGTTTCTTGGGCTTTGTCTATCGTCCTAACGAGTGTTTATACAGCTATTTGTGAAGTTTTGTCCACAAATCCGCTAGTTCTCAAGAGATCTAATGGCCATGCTATCCCCATAATTTGCATATTCATGATGTACTACTGACTTCTTAGTGTTGATACGAATGGTGTGTTTCGGGCTGTTGCAATATGTTACTTAGGCAAAGTTGTTCTAAAGTCATGCTGTTTAGCAATAGCTAGCGAGGGTTCTGTACTTCAGTGCATTCATTACAATAGTAATTTTTATTATGTAATTCAATAAGAGTTTGTAAAATAAAATATATTTCAACAATTACCCCGGTAGTTAACACACATGTAACCTATAATTAATAATCCACAATTAATTTCTTAAAAGGGTAAAAATGGTAAAAACGCAATTATTTTCTCTTTTACAGTATTTTCAAAGAATTCAAGAATTGCAACTATTATTTGAAGATTCATGTGTTTTTGTTTTTACCCCAATTGTTTGAAGGCCAAAATTCCATACTCGTCTATCACTAATAATCATAACATGTACATGTATATATACATGTACATGAGTATAATATGAATGTTCTTTCACATATAGTCACTTTGGATTCTATGCTGAGAACAGTACAGATAAAGTACTCCCTATCAAAGAAACTAAGGTAATAAATAACTAAGGTATTCATAATCATGATCGGTTTATGTTTATGGCCTACAACACCATCCTCATGATTGCTTTCCCACGGGGTTAATCTACATATCATATGAATATTGCATACGCAGTTAATGAAGTTGCATCATTCCAGGGGCTCAGTCGATTAACGGGTGTGGAGCCTTTCAAAAAACCTTTGGAGTAGGATGTAGTCATTCTAAGTAAACATGTCTCTTGAAAACTCCTTGATCAACGACTGTCCTTTGTAATTCTTGTCTTTTTCAGTGCATTGACTTGAAATCATAGAATCATAAACCAAAGGGTTGTTTTATTACAAAGAAATAATAGAAGCTCCACATAACATTTTGCCCTTACAGAATGGCTGCATGTCTTTTGCTAAAAAATATCCAACAGCATGACTCAGTTCACAAGAGCGAGGAGATTTTGACTTGTATTTTTTAGTATCCCCAAAAAGGTAGATTGAGTAGGCTTTGCTGCTTTTAAACATCTGGATGATGCTCTTTCAGATGAACAAATATATTTGTAGTATTAGCCCTCTTTGCTGACATACCTTTCTTACAAACTTCACAAACGGACTTATTTTTCTCACTCTGTATTGGTGGTACTCCTTGTTTGTCCACTTATAGACAAAATAATTCCAGACTTTCTATCAAGAACTATATACACATGTAGTTCTTCAGAGCTTCTTCTTCCATTCTTTTTTAACAATGTGCAAGGTCATGTGCTTTAATACGCATGCGTGGACCGTGATATATCGTGCATATGATTTACTGGTGTCCTTAAACGGCTGTGATAACAATATCACCAGGTGTAATATCTCATATATTGGCAATTAATCATATTATCACCAAACCCTACTAATGTTTATCTATCCATTTATTTTTTTAAATTCAGATATACAAACAAGATGTGTTTGGTTTAAAGACACTAGACGAAGCGGCAAAACTCAAAATATACAATATATCAAATGTTGAACATCTAGAATGGGTTACCAAACAGTCAGTATACGAGTGCTGTATTAAACCATGGCTCAAATGATTTGTGTGTATATTAAACATTATATTGTAGTCTGTCAACATTATTCTTGTACACTACATGTACATGTATATTAATTTTATTTGAGTGCTAACCCCTTTTAGTAAACCTGTTTAGTTAACTAAACTATAACTAAATTACACTCACTTGAACTTGAAAATTGGCTGATAATGGACTTTTTAGTTAGTTACTTAGTAAGGCAAATTTTTTTTTAGTTAATTAACTATAAAGACTAAAACTTTGAGAAACTCTAAAAAGTGTTTTTTTATAGTTGTATTAAACAACACTTATCAACATGATCATGTACATGTACATGAATCATCACATGACAGCTCTACAGAGATGTGAGAGTTCACTTGGGTCCTCCCACACAATTCATGAAGCAAGAAATGATATAACCACCAGAATCAATATCTGGGTGTCTCGTTTACAAAACTTTTCCCTGAATTCCATAATACACTACAGTATGTTCAATCCCACCTCTTGCCCACAAATATCTGTTATAAAATTATTAAGAATTGCAAACCTCTAAAGTCTTCTTCCGAGAGATTATATGATTGGATCATTGTTCCCATTGCCCCGTCCAAAATCATTATCCTCTTCTTCATCTCAGCAGCTAATTCAACACCAAGTCCTACAAAACAATAGACAATATTTAAATATCATAATAATTATCACTTAATAGTGTGGTGAATCATAGTCCTAGGAGACGGAAGAGGATGCGCTTCTTGATAGGTTTTTTTATGGCCCATAGGGCAATTCCTATGATTGCTTTCCTATGGGTTCGATGTATGTTTATATATTTATATTCTCGTGTCACTTACGCGAGTATGCGTTGTATACATAGTTAAGGAAGTTTCGTCATTCCCAGGGGTTCGGTCAATTAATGGGCGTGGCACGTAATAGAACGCGTGCTTGAGCTCTACAGACTAGTACAGAGCAGCAAAATGAAAGCTGCTTGTAGCTTACATGTATGTAGAAAACTGGAATTAATAGCTGGCTATTCTTCCTGAAATATATTTCTAAAGTTCTACAAGGTTCTTTAAAAGGTAAGGAGAGTAGATAATCGAAATAATAACTATAGTAGGCTGTTGTATTTCAGGCATGATAAAGTCAGCCATGATTACTGAATGCTGGACACCACAAAGCAGTCATAGGGATACTTTGTTTCTCTATATATCTTGTTTCTGAATACTGAAAATCATATGGTAATTAAATAAACTGAAAAAATTATTGCTACCATAATCAGCAACAAATGGTACAGTAAAGCGGTCGTTCTACTATTACAAAATGTTAACTTTATGCCCTGTACTGTATATGCATACATTGAACCCTGTGAAAAGCAAACATAGTATGAGCTCTTTCTGTCATCTGTGATTGAACTGTTGTTCAGTTATTTGTCTACAGAAATCCATACTACATTGTAGGTTAGTGAAATTATGTATACTGTTGCCACGTACAAAGATTTGCTTAGTTACTGTATTTCGTGTGTGTACATGTACATGGTAGAAGCCTGTTATACACTTCGGTATAGATTCTACTGATTTATCAAACCTCACACTTTTGGCCCTCAGTTTGATAAATCCTTTACCTCGGTGTATAACCAGGACTGATAAAACTTGCAGGGTTTCAAGCAAGCTTATAAACAATAATGCAATTCTAAAGTACATAAACCTTTCTGTCACGCTATGTCCACTAACCAGACTATATAACATAAAAACGCATCCCTGTAATTGCTTTGCTATGACTATGTATCAATCATATGATTAATACATAGTCATAGCAAAGCAATTATTGCTGATGGCACTAGTGTCTCTCTACCTTTCTGTGTACTAGAAAACTGGGACCTGAAGAAGTGTGCAAATAAACTGAAACTTCAAGAGTGTAAATGATGACTTGCTCATGTCTGAAACTCATCAACTTATTATACTTGCTTGTTAAAGATTCTTGCGACATCTTTATATTGTTTCTCTGCTATATACATGTACATGTACAACAGTTATTAGTACAAGAATAATAAAAAACATTTTCAATAAAAATGAAAGAAGATGTAGGGATGTCAAAACCCAAAAAGCAAGCAAACAAGGTTGGGAAGCTAACTTAGGACCCAAAATTAAACAAACCACTTCCATATAACCCTACATAAGTGCTTACACCTCTGTACAAAGAGCTGTAATTATGTAGGGTTATATGGAAGTGGTTTGTTTAATTTTGGGTCCCAAGTTAGCTTCCCAACCTTGTTTGCTTGCTTTTTGGGTTTTGACATCCCTACATCTTCTTTCATTTTTATTGAAAATGTTTTTTATTATTCTTGTTTTTATTGATTTTTTTCTAAACGATGTGAATGTTTTTTTGTAGATTGCAGAAATACTATATATCATTATGAAATCATGCAATCAAAAATGCATTAAAATTTGTTCATCAATGAAGGTCAGTCTTTTGTTTATGTATTGATTATCATTCTCTTTCACTTACAGATGATGTATATTCTCTATTCACTTACATCACTGTCTGCAGTCCTACAAGAAGTAGTGTCAGTCACTGTGTCAACCATTCAGTATTCCAATGCTTATCATAGTATACAATATTATTATACAATTGCTTTAATATTAATAATTATTATATTCATTATTAGTATTTGCTCACAAACTCACAAATGTTATTACAATGCCAAACACTTCCACCTTTTCAGCTTCCATGTTAAGAGTATACAAATGCGCATGCGTAATTAAATTCCACTTAGGAAAATGGCGTCCAATTCCAGATCAAATCTTTGTAGTCGTTGAGACTGTCTTCTTTCATAGTATCTGAAGATATCATCTCGATACTTTACGACCAGAATTTTACTATAAATGCGACGGGAATGGTGCTAGAATCATCGTGATAGGTCAACAAACAAAAAAATGATTTGTCTGGAAAATAATAATATTAATAATAATAATATGATGAAGATTTTGCCAGTTTTGCCACTCGCCGGTTCTCTACCTTAAATAATCTTCGGCCATCTAGAAGGTATTGGTAGTCATAAAAACACTAGATATAAACAGGCATGTGTGTATAGAAACTTATGTGTATATATTACCAGAGATTTCAGCTCATCACTTGCAATTGAAATGCATGGGCGGCCATTTTTTTTCCGTGCCATCCCTACACAGAGAGTACTACCGTACTCTCTGATAACTATGTATACAACACATACTCACACAAGACACAAGAATGTATATACAACATTAAACCCCGTGGAAAGCAATGGTCGTACGGCCCATAAAAATGAGATAATACAGTCCTATCTCTCTACAGATTGGAAAGAAAACATTCTTCAATATTCCATTGTCTCTTTATATAATTATTCTTACCAAATATTTTAGGGTAAGTTGGTCTAAAACTTTCTGGTGCACAGTTTGACGACATGACTGGACCTGAGCACACACAATCTGTAAAATGAGAATGATGTAAGCAACAGAAATATTATCTTAGCTATTATAATATTATTGAGTAGAAGGTACGACGTACACACGTGTTTGACCTGTAGCACACAATACAACTCAAAGGTCAAACCAATACATTTGGTACTTCCATTCTAACCTGGTAGTAAACCGAAAAGAAATTCAAGCTAGACTGTCTTCAACTTTTACTATCTATGCTTTTACATAAGAGAGTAAAAGAATCTGATTTGAGTGATTTCAGAAACTAATCTATTTCTGTGAACGTTAGTGAACGATGTTATACGGACATTTTATTTGATATTTCTGGTTCTGAAACATTTAGTCTGAATTAGAACTTAGTCAACCTACAGTAGTATTTGCAGATGGCTTCATCCAATAATCATCAGAAATTTCCTATTGTTTGGATATATGCAGATGACAATGGAGAGTCTCATTTTGGCTTATTTCATATTACAATGCAGGACAATGGTTAGGTCGCTATTTCTCATGGATTGATATATTATTAGTCATTTTTAAAAGTCAACCCAATAAACTCAGTCATGTCAGAAAGAATAGTCTCATGATCTCATCAAGTTGGCCAGATTCAACTCATGAGTTGGTATGGTAGCTAGTCTGGCGCCCCTTCACATTGGGGTGGCAACACTAGACTAGGTCAGACCTTACCTGCTTGGCCATGTCAGAAAGTCTCATTGGCCAAACACAATCAAATTATTGGTATTTTAGATAATTATAGCTAAAACCCTTTCAGTATGGTATTGTTATAAGATTTTTTTTTTTGTATTTGTGTTAATGTACTTCATGTGTATTCCACATGTGTAGGTGTTTCTGGAGTAGTGTTCAATCTAGCATGACTGATCATCGTAATCTATGTTACAACTGCCATTTTAGCTACTTTATTTCCAATTGGCTTGGAGAACAGCGAGGATCATTCTTTAAACAGGGTTGGGGCCGATTACAAAGACATGATTATGATTACGATTACACCATGATTACTGAGACTGATTACGATTACAATTACGGTCAAAAAATGCTGATTATGATTACGATTACAAAACCGTGATTACGATTATGATTACAATTACATACATTTTTTTTTTCTTGGAAACAGGAAATGAACAATAACTATTAGATTTTAACTATTATATCTTATGATTTATGAACAATAACTATTACATCTATTGAACATCAAATTTTCAAAAAGTTCATCACGGAGAAGGCACCTTTCAGGTCTAAAGATTTTTCCACTTACTTTATTCGATCAATACATAATTGTCAACAATAGATTATATATTAATTGAAGTAGAATAAAAGAGCCCAGCTGCTTGTGAAATTTTCAATAATCTTCAATGATTACAGACGATTACATATGATTACAGAGCATGATTACGATTATGATTACATAAAATTTGAAGGTGCGATTACGATTACACAAAAATTGTAATCGATTACAATCGTAATCACCCAAGCCTGTCATTCTATAGATATTTATTAACCAACCAAATGGACTATATACATGCAGCTTTTCATAGCTATATATTTCACATTAATATAGCCTTCTTCTAATGCAATGTTGCTAAAGGTCATTCACATTCATCATGACCTCAGAGAAATAGTCATAACATTTGATTGGAAGGACCAACAATCTTTTTACCTGTACCATTTACGTATAATTATCCTCCCTATTCTTTTTTGTGTATGTCAAATTTCAATCCATTGCTTCATTATTGAGTTACAGTATAATCATGTATTAACCTTATGACATTACACTATACACTATAGTATATATAAAGTCATCACAACCTAATTTCGAGGTCATCATGAATGCAAACAGACTTTATTTTTCTTCCTAGAATTATTATATTGATAGTGTTATTGATTTTAGTTAACTGTTATACATGTATGACTAAAATCCTTTTTAGTAATGCATTGTGACCTTCGGTTAATTAACTAAACTGTTATACATTTATTTCAAAACTATAACTAACTAAAAAGGAGATAGTTAACTAAAACTGTGAGTAATCTGTTAACCATAAGTAAACATTATCATACTATAACCATAACTTAAATACTATGTTAAAACAACACTACAGATTATTAACTAATGTATTTTTATGACAGGTAACATTGGACATCTATCGCAAGTTATACCAACGACTGGAATGATATTTCGTGAAACTCCAGCAGATTACAATTATTCTTGGCACAATGCCCCGCGGAGACAATTCATTGTTAATATTAATGCTGATGTTGAGATTACAGTTTCTGATGGAGAGACAAAAGTTATACGACAGGGAGAGGTGATGTTTCTGGAAGATACTACTGGTGTGTGTGTCTGTGTCTATGTGTCACAGTGTGTGTTGGTGTGTATTTATGTGTTGGGTGGATAGGGCAAGCTAGCTGAACCACTGAGGCAGGTAGTGCACAATTCCAACACCAACAGTGTAAAGTTTCTGTCCTGTCACAGAAACAACGACGGTGATTCTCCTCTGAGCTTTAGTCAGACGACCCAGTATTTCATTCATGGTTCAGAGCTCTCTCATATTTGGGACTTTATTGGTCAAAAGCATGCAGTGTCACATACAGTATTTACCAATCTTAAATTCACATATGCTTTGATGTCATTGGACAATTTGACACGGATAGTCTGGCCTTGGGAACCAGAACTGGGGGTTAAAGACATCTTTGGTGGGATCCCAACCCTCCCCTCTCTATCCGATTTTAATGTTGATCTTTATTTGTACATTGTATGCTTAATAATTATTTTTAAGTCCTATCCACCAAAGCATCAGTTAATACATGTGTATTATTTATAATTCATTAGTAGATTAATACACCCTATCAATACATTATTAGGATGCAGCTAGATACACATACCTGGCACATCTTTCAGGCTACCATGTGAGCATGTGATTTTATGCATGTGTTTTAAAGGTCAGCATGTGCTTCTGCAGTGTACCTTAGGTGTTTATTACTTTGAGGTTAACATGTGGTTTTCTAGTCTAGTTAGGAATTACATGTACTTTGCAATATTAAAATATATTTGTGTGTGTGTGTGTGTGTGTGTTTGTGTTTGTGTTTGTGTGTGTGTGTGTGTGTGTGTGTGTGTTGGTGTGTATTTACGTGTTGGGTGGAAAGGGCAAACTACATGTAGCTGAACAACTGAGACAGGTAGTGCACAGTTCCAACACCAATGGTGTAAAGTTTCTGTCCTGTCACAGAAACAAATACGATGATTCTCCTCTGAGCTTTAGTCAGACGACCTAAAATTTTACTCATGGTTCAGAGCTTTCCCATGTTTGGGACTTTATTGGTCAAAAGCAGGGTCACAAACGGTATTTAACAGTCTTCACTTTTAATATAAACACATACATGTATGCTTTGATGCTTTGGTGTCATTAACCAATACGACACGGATAGTCTGGCCTTGTGGGAACCAGAACTGGGGGTTAAAGACATCTTTGATGGGATCACAACCCTCCCCTTTCTACCCGCTTCTGAAATGCTTATAGAGTCCTGTTTACCCAATGCATCAGTTAATACATAACTTACTTTAAAAACTTTGAAATTAAATAATGGCCCATTCTTATTGGATTACAAAAGATCTGATTCCCTTGAAAACCTTACTTAACATCCGCCTATACACATGTGGTGTACTAATTAACCTTAGGTGGGTGTGTGTGTGTGTGTGTGTGCAGGGTTTCATTTAGTGGGGTGGCGGGGGTTTATTCCTCCCGACCCTTTTGGAATTTGTTTGCCAATAGGCACATTACAATAACCTTGTATGTCACCCCCTCAGAGTCTTTCAAATTCACATTTCACCACCCCTTGATGAATTAAAATCCTGGTGTGTGTGTGTGTTTGTGTGTATGTCCATGTATCCTTCCATGTATGTGTCCATGTTTGTGTGTGTGTGTGTGTTTATGTGCATGTGTGGGTGTGTGTGTTTGTGTGTATATTCAGTTCATTTGTGTAACATTACTGTGCTGAGTCAGTTTTTAAAATGCAACTAAGTAAGTATACAAGTACAACTAAGTAACTATTTGTTTTACATGTAGCATTTCCTATAGCATTACCAATGTGTTGAGTTGGCAAATAACTGTCATAAAATGGTAATTAAATATTTATTTATGTGTTGTGATAATTGAGTCAATGAACAATAATAGAATTCATTTTTGGTCACCTTCCATTCTATTTCATTTTTAAAAACTTTATAGACCTGTAATTTAGTTATAGTCTACTAAAATAGAACATAACTACAAAAATAATTTGAAATACTACAATTGTCTCACAAAGATGACAACACAGTTAATTTGTTAGCCCTCGTAGGCAGAGCAGAGGGTTACTGTAATTGTAATAATGCTTTTCCAATGATGCACTACTACTAGCCTATATAAAATAAGATGACAACACAGTTAATTCGTTAGCCCTCGTAGGCAGAGCGAAGGGTTACTGTAATTGTAATAATGTTTTTGAAATGATGCATTACTACTAGCCTATATAAAATAAGATGTCAACACAGTTAATTCATTAGCCCTTGTAGGCAGAGCTGAGGGTTACTGTAATTGTAATAATGCTTTTGCAATGATACACCTATAGAATAAGGCTGGAAAAGTGCTCAGGCAACTCACTAAGTCGCAATTATATTCTGGAATTAATCTCCTAATGATGTGTGTTTTCATACCCCTGCTTATGGATCTGATATCTGCCTGAGCAATGTATATACACATTACTAAAGTGTGTTCACATTCACATTAACCTCAAAATTAGGATGTGATGACTTTATTATGTACTATATTTTAATCAGTGTCATAACGTTAATATATGATTTCACTGTAACTAAATAATGGAGCAATTGATTGATACAAAAAAAAGAATGGGAAGAATAATTGTATGACGACGGTAAAGGTAAAAATATTTTTGGTCCTTCCCAATTAACTAGTACTTCAAGATAAATAAATGTACATGCGAATGACCTTTGCATATGGCAGGAAGTGTATATACATTATAGGTGGTATAGCTGTTGAAAATTGGGTGCAGTTTTGTATTTTATAATGCATATACCAGGTACACTTCCTACCATTCAAATAGCCCACTGCATTTTTTTGTTTTAATACTGCATTGTTAATAAAATTTCTCTTGATTTCTTTGTTTAGGTAAAGGTCACTGCTCAAAATCAGTTGATAACAAACCTAGACTCTCTCTATTCTTATCTGTTAACGATGATTACATAGTACCTTTTGGAAAAAAATAAGTGTTGCTGCATTGCATGCTGTTGCATCATACCAAAAAATTATGCTTATATCGTATAAAATTTTTTTTTTTAATAAAAATTTATAACTGAAGTTCTGACCAGCGAGTGTGTTTTGGCCGAATCAAGGCCTTGTTTATTTCTGACTAAAAGATATTCTAGAATAATAAAAACAGTATAATGGCTTCAACGAAGAGAATTAATAAGGTTAGAATGGAGTTTGTGCTGGGTTCAAGACAAGAAAATCATGACCCATAATTTGTGTATTATATTTCATAAAAAGCGCCATATATATAATATATATACATACATAGTCTATGATATACATGTAATACGTTTTACTTGGTGTGTGTATATTATAATTATACTGTTATGATTCTTACATAGAAACAGTAGTTATAGACCCCACCCCTTACAATAGACATGTGTTGGGGGTTGAATGGGCACTTATTGGTCTGAAATTTCTGTATATCATACAATGTAAGCACTTCAGCTGTAAGGATGGATGCGATTTTTAAATTTATTGTTGTGAGCCTTACATGCAGAAACTCTCGTTGGAAGCATGTGAAATAATTAATGGCTAATCACAGGAATGTAGTTCCCAATACATTCATTGTTAGGTAAAGGGTAGGGGTTCAGTCTATAATTATATTGTGGCTATATTTGTGCAGCAAATGGATTTTCATGAGGTATGTAGGTGGAAAACCTAGCAAGTTTATTAGCACAGGAGTGAACTAGAGTTTGTAGTTAATTGTAGTTATTGTATAGATATCCATAACCAATAATTATGGCGGTACAAAACAAATTAGAAGTCCATAATAAAAATTCTGAGAAATGAGAATAGTGGGTGTGTCTGGGAAAATTCAATTATGCGCATGCGCCATTTGGGAATGAGTCAGCATGCGGATGTTGGGCGTGGTTCGTTGGCGTGGGATCCGGAATAACCAAGCTAAGCAAAAAATAAAAGAACCACTGAAGGATAGTTGATGTCTTGTGTACATCTTTGTATAAATATAAAAGAAATATAATGGCGTTAAAAAGAATAAACAAGGTCAGTTGAACGCAATTTATATGTATTAGCGACTTGAGATTTAGAATGTTCGGTTATTATCACGTATGATTGTCTTTTTGTCGTTAGTGAAACAGACTGCATCTTGAATTACATTAGTAGTTATTTGTGAGTGTGTCTGGATACTTTACATTGTGTACGTATAATCACGAATCACGTATTGTTTTTATCTGCAGTACTTGGTTTTTATTCTTTAGCTGCAAGTCTGTGTATGTTGATGACTGTGGTTGAGTAATTGTGAATTATTTTATGCATAATATTTATATTATGTATTCAATTACTTGTGCTTACAGAAAACTAGTGTGTATGTATAAGGAAATATATATATATATAGTTGTGCCAACAGTTGCGCTAGATCATTCACAAATATGAAGATTAATATGAACAGTTGCCAAAAGAACATCCCAGTGATCTATTAATGTTATGGGTTCAGGATATCTTTATCTTATATCCTGGATATTGGGCTACCCTGTATAGAATTGTGGAGAGCACTAAAAGAGTTTGTGTAAAACTATCAATCACTCATACATCATTGGGAGGAGAGAGGGGGGTTCATCAGTATTTACTATTTACTACTTGTACCATTGCTTGAACCTCTAAAAAAAAAGCAAATAAGTTGGAATAACCTCAACATAGTTTTTGGGGGGCAATTTTTAAATTACAAAAAAAAAATAAGCGTGTTGTTAGTTGTAGTGAGATTAATATTAGGGTATCCCTGTGCTTCCACCTTCTATATGAACCCCTGCGCTTAACAAATTTATCCTGTTTTTTTCTGTCTACTTCACTGGAAATTGGAAATTAACTTCTTATTTCAGCTACTGACTTTATTTGTATATTTTTAGTACCAGCCACTGTTCCTAGAAGAAACTGGATATATATATGTATACATAAAGCAGAAATGTTAATTAAATTCCTTTTAGTTAATTTATAAACATGCATATTTCCTAAATGTCTTTCTTCAAATGGGCCTAAATGTATACCTCTACATTTGATCTCCTGCGATTATATTCCTTCATTTTACCAATACTACTGTAGTTATTGTATACATGTATTTGGCACCATCACTAAAGTTTATTTGGTGCTCCATTTCCTTTTGAATGTTGTTGTATGTCACTTTACAAATAAGGTAAAAGGCTAGACTGGACCTAAGCTACTACACTAGGCAGGATATTAAGCAGGTATTCAATGATTTGTTGAGCAGCCTACTGATACATTGGCACCAATATGAAGATCTAGTTAGATCTATATTGGTTTGACGGTAGTGTTGTAGATTTATCATAGACAAGTAGACAGTGTTTCCCCTAAGGGGTGGTATCATGGTGCTCACCCACACTTTAGTCTTGGTCCCTCTCCTTTTATTGTCAAATTTATACTGAAAAGCACTGTTGACCAAAACTAAATATATTTATCCTGGAGGAAACACAGCATGTAAAGTACTTGTGAAGGCCCTAGTCTATAATGATATGTGCTGTTAGCTATACTTATTGCAGTAGATTTGTAGTATATAATACATGTGTGCACAATGTTATTTGAAAATCTTTCAAATTTACATTTCACCTCCTTGACGAAGTTTCTAAGTGAAAGCCTGGTATTGTATTATTATCTCCCAAATGACAGATTTTCATTGTCTCTTTGACTTCAGATAATCCTTGTCTTGTTACTCTAAGGTTTTAATAGCATGCATGTGTTTATTATACCTGGATATGTCTATAATACCCTTGTTACACATGTACATGTAAACACATGTATGTATATACATGATTACATGTATCCTTGTTTATTACACGTGTACATATAAATATATACATGTATATGTACACTTGGTTATTGCTTATACATATACATGTACATATTTATACAGCTTTGTTTATTATACTTTTACTGTTAGTCGATACCAGTACACATTATGTCTTGTTACATGTTTACATTGTTGTTTTTAGTATATACAAACACAAATCATCTGAATATGTTTGCTTTCATGATCTCTATATTGAACTACATCAATGTTTTCCTCTAGATTACCTATGGAGAACACTGAACTGCAAAGTTCCACTATATCACACTAATACTGTAAATAGTAGCCATCACAAATGTTAAGCAAGTATCCCAATGTTTTTGATAAGCTCATATGGTGCACCTTTGGCCTAAGGAGCTTCTTATTTGGCACTGCACAGTTCTCTCTTTGGGCCAGTGGCACAGTTAATTAGAATTATATTATCACTATATAACAGCATTAACTCTTTGTTAATTGGCTCAAGATGTATTATCAATGGTGCACACACTAACCATTGTTGAGCGAATTTTGCCCATGCTTCAAAAAACTTAACAAAAAGTCTGAGTATTCCTGTGATCCACATAATGCAGTTCATAGTATCTGCAATTATTACTATAGTAGTCTACCATTTTCTACAGGCTTCTACGAAATATCTTTACTAATTCTCAAGAAGATTTTTAATACAATGATATATATTCTCATACATTGCAGTTGTTAGTTTTCCTTTTCTTAACTTTCATAATCTTCCAGTAAACAGTTTCAGTGACTGCAATTACATGTACATGTATGATATACAATGCTCCAATATTTATCTATACATGTACATTGTGTACATTCCTAAGAGGGATGGCCATATTGTGGAATGCAATATTAATAATTTTGGCACAGTAGAAATAACTGTTTAATTTTGATGTAATGATCCTGCTTACCTATCATGATCTGTCATTTTTTAAATTCTTTAAGTAATTATTCAACTGCATTGTGTACATACATAGGTAGGGATTTTCCTGTATTGGAGGAGCAAAGATATTTTGAAGGATCATTAGGCATTTTTAGAAGCCTGTAAAAAATATACATGTAGATGTTTAGTATATGTTCAAATTTGTTTTGTTGTAATTGTTACAAACTAGTCCTGAGCGATATTGGTATTATCCTATCACTAGACCTGAGCGATATTGGTATTATCCTATCACTAGACCTGAGAGATATTGGTATTATCCTATCACTAGACCTGAGCGATATTGGTATTATCCTATCACTAGACCTGAGCGATATTGGTATTATCCTATCACTAGACCTTAGCGATATTGGTATTATCCTATCACTAGACCTGAGAGATATTGGTATTATCCTATTGTTACAAACTAGACCTGAGCGATATTGGTATTATCCTATCACGATACATAATTGCCAATAATGTCGCTATAATTTATGTATAGGTTATAACACCCTACGAGTGCTATATCAGATTTATAATCACCGAGCACGAGGGGCCGTAGGCCCGAAGGCGAGGTGATTATAAATCTGATATAGCATGTGTAAACGTGTTATAATCAATATATTTCATGAACGACAAAACCTTTGTTGATGTCTGATGCTTCTCCTACTTTTTTGTCGGCACTTTGGAGAAGGTAAGCGTTGTTTTCTTGTTGTCTGTTTCGACGGCAGGTTTTATATCTGACCACAGGGTGCTATATCTGATATATAAACCTGTGGTTTACTTTGATGTTTCGCCGTATCGGGATATATGTATATGTACATGTATGTATATAACTATGTATGCATACTAGGACTATACTCGTTACAATTAACATGCACATTGTGGAAATCACATCGCTTACTTTTATGAGGCTAATCTACATATGTATAAGCTCAATGATGCCTCCAGTCCAGTGAGAGTGAAAGCCAGGTCCACGAAAGCAGGAAAGCTAATATGCTAGTGAATACTGGGTGTTGCCCATGAGTGATTTATCATCCAAACATGGGCTCATAATCTAAACACTCCTTACTTTAACTGCAGAAATAGCTATATCTAGGTATCATGAAAAGCTGTAGTGACTGCTAATCTTAAAGATGCTTTCAAGGAAATGTATCAAAATCATCACACATGTGCAGACACACGCGGTAATTATGTGATCGCCAAATAATATCGCGCTAATCGACAATTCGATATTATCTATCAGCCCTATTACAAACTATTATGTACTTAAAGCATGTCTAACTGTGGTAATCTACAAATAACTGTATATCAGTGTTTTTGAAAAGCTCGTATAGCGCACCATTGGTTCAAAGAGCTTCTTACGTGGCACTGCACACTTCTCTCTTTGTGGCAGATGGCAGAGTTAATTATAATTATAATTATATTGTCACTAACAGCGTTAACTCTGTTAAATAGCTCAAGATGTATCCTCAATGATACACACAGTCACAGTCACACACTAACCACTGTTGAGCTAATTTCCCTCATATTTCAAAACATAACAAAAACTCTGCTTACGTTATACTTGTTAATATTTCCACACGCAGGAATTACAAGATTTAGGCCGAGATCCTCCTGCACAATGTTCTGCAGGACCAGTTGGAGATGATTGTAAGTATACTGAAATACATATATTGGGAAATTTAACAAGTAAAAGTTTGCTCATGTTGCTTCAAACTTGTTTATGAATGAGTTTGGGATCAGTAATGTTGCTAATGAGCAGACATGGGTTCAAGTACATTGGTACTTGTACTTCAGTACAATAACTACAGTCCATTGGAGTACTTATACTTATTGTGAAATCCTTTTTGTTTATAACGCATGTGATTATAAATCTGTACTTGTATTGAGTTTTTAGGTCAGTGCTTCAAAGTAGTTGATGTACTTAAAGTACTTTGAAGTACATTTCCAAGTACATTTACAAGTACATCAATCATTGTTTGTACTATTGAAAAGGTAACCAAAGTGTAAATTAAGAAGGTCATGCATAATTGCCATGTATTTGATTAGTGGCTAGCCATTTTTTCAGTATTGGACTGATGGCATGTGGCTCATCTAAACCTCCAATCGTGTACCTTCTGAAGTGCACAGCGGGGATTTTAAAGTAAAGTGTAAATATTGCCCCAAGGGATCATGCAAGGTTAATACAAACTGGTGGAAGCATTTGGTAAGCAGAGATGTAAATTTAATAGTGTAATGAAGTAGTGAAATTTTTTGTATATTAGAGGAGAGCTCAGGCTGACATTTTGAAAAAAAGAGCAAGCATTCACAGAGACACAGCACACACTTAGAAGCTTCATGCACCCTAAAAAAATATGGTCTGAAACATCCCAAGCAAGTCTAGTTACTGATGGATTGGTCGCAATATGTAGTGATTAATAAGTTATTTTGATTTTTCATTACTGAAATATACAATGTTTCATGAAATTGTCTATTATGACATTTGGACTTAAGCACTTTGACATGTACTTGAGGTAGTACTTAAGTACAGCACTATCTTTTGCAGTTGTACCTGTACCTGTATTTATAGCTAACACCAATGTACTTGAGAAGTACTTAAGTACTTTCAAATGTACTTGATTGAACCCATGCCTGCAGTCATGAGTCTTGATATTTCTAAGGGCATACTCCCTCTATCATCTGCACATCAGGCTTTCATTTAGAAAATTAATTGAGGTGGATGGGGGCCTGGATGAAACGTGAATTTGAAAGACTTTTGGGGAGCAGCAACATACACTGTTATCGCAGTGTGCATATTGGCCCAAAATATTCACTCCAAACCCCCTAAATGAAACCCTGCAGGTAGAGCAACATCTAGTCAGCAATTCAGTAACTCTGCCAGTAGTATGTGGAATTTGACCAAAAGAGTCTTTTACCTGTACAATTGGTACATGTACTAGCAGGAAGTTTCGTACATGTACATGTACTAGCAGGAAGTTCTTTATACATGTAGTTCAACCCACAAGTGCATGTACATTTACTAGCAGGAAGTTCTTTATAGTTTCAACCTACAAGTACATGTACTAGCAGGAAGTTCTTCATAGTTTTAACCCACAAGTACATGTACTAGCAGGAAGTTCTTCATAGTTTTAACCCACAAGTACATGTACTAGCAGGAAGTTCTTCATAGTTTTAACCCCCAAGTACATGTACTAGCAGGAAGTTCTTCATAGTTTTAACCCACAAGTACATGTACTAGCAGGAAGTTCTTCATAGTTTTAACCCACAAGTACATGTACTAGCAGGAAGTTCTTCATAGTTTTAACCCCCAAGTACATGTACTAGCAGGAAGTTCTTCATAATTTTAACCCACAAGTACATGTACTAGCAGGAAGTTCTTTATAGTTTCAATCTACAAGTACATGTACTAGCAGGAAGTTCTTTATAGTTTCAATCTACAAGTACATGTATTAGCAGGAAGTTCTTTATAGTTTCAATCTACAAGTACATGTATTAGCAGGAAGTTCTTTATAGTTTCAAGTACATGTACTAGCAGGAAGTTCTTTATAGTTTCAATCTACAAGTACATGTATTAGCAGGAAGTTCTTTATAGTTTCAAGTACATGTATTAGCAGGAAGTTCTTTATAGTTTCAATCTACAAGTACATGTACTAGCAGGAAGTTCTTTATAGTTTCAATCTACAAGTACATGTACTAGCAGGAAGTTCTTTATAGTTTCAATCTACAAGTACATGTATTAGCAGGAAGTTCTTTATAGTTTCAATCTACAAGTACATGTATTAGCAGGAAGTTCTTTATAGTTTCAATCTACAAGTACATGTACTAGCAGGAAGTTCTTTATAGTTTCAATCTACAAGTACATGTATTAGCAGGAAGTTCTTTATAGTTTCAATCTACAAGTACATGTATTAGCAGGAAGTTCTTTATAGTTTCAATCTACAAGTACATGTACATAAAAGTAATAATCATCAATTATTACTGCATACCTATCAGAATGCCGGCTCCAATGATACAAAAATTTGACCACTGTTATTTTGGCAACCACTGCTATAGCTCTCAAATCGTTTAGTTATGCTTTAATTACATGTAACTAAAATAATATTAGGCTTACTACAATGGTTTTAGTTTTAACTACATGTAACTAACTAAAAGTGTCCATTACTGGCCAATTTAGTTACATGTAGTTATAGTTATTTTGTAATTAGTAGTTGCAAAATGCCTTACTAAAAGGGATTTTAATTATACAAATGTAGTTATACTGTAGTAACCAACACTAACTAATACACAGAACACATGAACCTACATGTACCTATATTCTAGTATTATATTGGTGAGCACTGGTAACTGAATTGCTCACCAGATGTAGTGCAAGGTTTTATACTTCCTAACTTGCAATTTACTTCAACATACAACATCATCTCAGCACCTTTACATTGTCTCAGGTGTCTGTCTTTCTTTCTTTCTTTCTCTCTTTCTTTCTTTCTTTCAGATATCATATGTATATGTATATTGACACCTTGCGTGTACAATGTATAGATATTATAAGCACATGTAGATGTAGATCAGTATTTTTGATAAGCTTATATATTGTACCATTGGCCCAAAGAGCTTCTTATTTGGCACAGCACAGTTCTCTCTCTGGGCCAGTAGCACAGTTAGTTATGATTGTATTGTCACTAACAGCATTCAATCTTTGTTAATTGGCTCAAGATGTATTCTCAATGGTGCACACACTAGCTGTTGTTGAGCCAATTTGCCCCATGCTTGAAAACACATCAAAAACTCTAATGTACAATGTACATGATGTGCATGTGGATTCATATAAAATAATTGTGGAATTACTTTTAAACTCTTTAATAACTTTTCTTGCAGTGTTTCATTGGCAAGCAACTATAATGGGACCTGTAAGTATTGTGTGTGTATTACTATACATGTGTATGTATACCTGTATATTATATGTATGTGTTCCAGTGTTTTCCCCAGAAAAAAGTCCAAGCGCGCTTAAAACCACACCCCTAATTAATTACATAACCACACCCTTTACTATACTTTACTAAAGTTTACTTTGTACATTGCATTACCTCCTTCTCTAAGAGTCCACTAAATCTAATGTACTTAACTTTTTTGCAATCTAAATCTGTGGGTTGAATATCAGTTTAATAACGAACTCCTTTCAGCTCCATAACGTTTTTAAAAATAAAACTCAACATTTTAACTTACATGTAGCTTGCTGGAAAGAAGAATTCTTAAGAAAGCCATTGCAGGAAGACAGCAAGGAGAACGTTTGAAGGGCAACGCCCACATTTTTACACACCTGTATAAATTTCAAAATTTAAACAGTACAGACTTTTAACTCACTTAGTTAGACAGAAGACCTACTAAGAAAGCCATAGATACCAAAAACATTCTTCTTTAGTTGCAGGAAAGAACCAAAGCGAGTGTTTGAAAGTACAGTAGTCAGTGAAAACACACGCTTACACGGAGCAAAAATTAATTAATTGAAGGCGTGTTGTCACCACACCTACTTCCGGTTAGTATTTTAAAGTGCGCTAACAACGTGCTAAACGCGCTTTGGGGAAAACACTGATGTGTTCATCTATTCTGTACTTTTACTTTTGTATTTTGTAGCCTGATAGTCCGTATCAAGGTGGTGTATTCTTCTTAACTATTCACTTTCCAACAGATTATCCTTTTAAACCTCCTAAGGTACAAACATTAGTCAAATACCAGTGTTTGTGTGTGTGTCTGTGTGTTTGTGTGTCTGTGTCTGTGAGTGTGTCTGTGTGTCTGTGTCTGTGTGAGTGTGACTCTGACTCTGACTCTGTGTACATTATATATAATACTAAAATTACTAATTTCCTCTAAATTTGTTGTTTTAATCTGTACAGATTGCATTCACAACTAAGATATACCATCCTAATATAAACAGCAATGGAAGTATTTGTTTGGATATATTAAGGTCACAATGGAGTCCTGCGTTAACTATATCAAAAGGTAGATGTCTCTTTTCTTGTTTGTTTGTGAAATAATTCATTTAGTATTCTTATGAATACTACAGTATATAGGTATACATGTTCATATTGTACATGTATGATGTATCTCTCTTTTCTTGTCTGTTTCTAAAAATAATTTATGCAGTATTTTTATGAACTTTAAATATATGTACATGTACATACTGTAGTGTAGGGCTGGGATGAAAGTTACAAAACAATATTCGAAGCTTCGTTAGCAAAAACAAAGGAATATCCGAAGGTTTGCACATGTTTTTGTCAATGATGATCTTACCTACAGAATGCTTCCAAAATTGCTTTATAACAAGTACTACATGTAGTCTTGTTCCTGTTTTACTTGGATTTAGACAGAGGAATATGATAGAAGCAGCCAACAACAAAGCCTCAATTTTTCTGGAACACTCCCATATTATTAACCACACATTTAGATCGCATAAGTGCACATGTGCAAACATTACTTTGGGCACGGCAGTGAAGCTTGAAAAGGAGAAATTTAGCTTCGAATGCCAGTAAACAAACGAAGGTTCAAACATTCAAACAAGAGGAATTGTTTGATTTACATCTTATGCAATATTGGTAGTAAATTACATAAACATGTTTGTATCAAATAATTTGACAATCTGATTGAAGTTCTATTAAATTTAGTATTGCTTCTTTCCATTTAATAGAGCTTCAATCAGATTGTCGAATTATTTGATAAAAGCATGTTTATGTAATTTTTCATGAGTAAGGTTGTAATATAATGCTATAAAATCACAACACCTACATGTACATGTTATTACTAATATCAATTTTGTTTGGTGTTAATGTTAATTAATAATTATTATGATAACAATTATTAATATTAATGTTCTTTCCGAGAAAGCTATCCTAAAGCTACCAATTGTATGTAGGTGTGGAGTCAATTGGGATAATTAATTAATCTTTATACCCACTGGTGTACATGTACTTTGACCTTGCCAGTAATATGGGAGTAACTTGTTAATTAGAGGGTGAGTCCATTGGCCAGTGTGCACAAACTAAATGTACTGTTGGTCCATTAACTTTGTTTAAGTGTTTGTTTGAACTAATTTGCCCAGCACTACTTAACTCAGTTTACTGCCAAGCCATGCCTATGTAATGTTAGTTTAACATACTTTTGTTACAGAATGAATGTGTTGTATGTTTTCATGTTTGCATCCGTCTTGTATGCATTTGTGGTTTGTAGTTTGGTTAGTATTTTACTTGAATCAACAGCATGTACACTGTACATTTATAACTACATTTATAACTACATTTCCTCCACATCTGGGTACATACATGTACAATGTACATTTATAACTACATTTCCTCCACATCTGGGTACATACATGTACACTGTACATTTATAACTACATTTCCTCCACATCTGGATACATACATAAATTTACATGTACATGTACACTGTACATTTATAACTGTAAACTCTGTATTATAATGTACATGTACAACATTGTACATGTAGTTTCGCTGTGTGATTATTTGTAATTAGCTTGCAAGTATTTAACTTCTGGATTGATTACCACACCTTCTAGCAATAAGTACGTAATTATGGTAACTCAGGGATAAAAATGGAGATATTGAGATTGTGATAACTGCATTATATTATGTGAACCATAATCATTAGGAATAATCACCTCTCAGATGCATCTCAGATAATACTAGTACATTGTACTGAAGTAAGGAATGATAACCTTTCAGATACATCTCAGATAGTACAGTGTATTGGTACATGTACATGTAGAATATATTGTACTGAAGTAAGGAATGATCACCTTTCAGATGCATCTCAGATAGTACAGTGTATTGGTACATGTACATGTAGAATATATTGTACTGGGTGTACTGAAGTTAGGAATGATCACCTATCAGATACATCTCAGATAATACAGTGTGCAGTGTGAACAATAAATTAGGAATCTTCAATTGTGTAAACTAAAGCTGACAGAAAATTTGCTTTTGCCCATGATTAGTGTTTACACAGTAGTTTAAATTTAAACAACTACTCACATAATACCGTGTAGCTTCAAATTTTCGAGGCCAATAAATTTCGTGATTTTCGTGATTGTTGACACATCACGAAATTTTCACTCACGAAATTTCACGAAACCAAGTCAGCGGTACACCTTCTAGCAATAAGTACGTAATTATGGTAACTCAGTGATAAAAATGGAGATATTGAGATTGTGATAACTGCATTATATTATGTGAACCATAATCATTAGGAATAATCACCTCTCAGATGCATCTCAGATAATACTAGTACATTGTACTGAAGTAAGGAATGATAACCTTTCAGATACATCTCAGATAGTACAGTGTATTGGTACATGTACATGTAGAATATATTGTACTGAAGTAAGGAATGATCACCTTTCAGATGCATCTCAGATAGTACAGTGTATTGGTACATGTACATGTAGAATATATTGTACTGGGTGTACTGAAGTTAGGAATGATCACCTATCAGATACATCTCAGATAATACAGTGTGCAGTGTGAACAATAAATTAGGAATCTTCAATTGTGTAAACTAAAGCTGACAGAAAATTTGCTTTTGCCCATGATTAGTGTTTACACAGTAGTTTAAATTTAAACAACTACTCACATAATACCGTGTAGCTTCAAATTTTCGAGGCCAATAAATTTCGTGATTTTCGTGATTGTTGACACATCACGAAATTTTCACTCACGAAATTTCACGAAACCAAGTCAGCGGAGTATCTTCTGCTACCTGTAACAACACAATCGATTGTTCCTCCTTTCTTCAAGAACATCGAGCAAGCAGTGCTGAATTTTCGTGGCAGATGGCCAACGATAGATCCGCTTTTTAACACAGCGTATGGATCTTTTCTATTCGATGTTTCACGAGTACAGGGAAGTTTTTTCCCAAGTAACGGTGTCCAAATATCTTTGTAAATATGATGTCCTCTAATACAGGAGTCAGCTTCAAATGACACAATCTCCATCTTTACATGCACACTCAATCAAGTGGGTGTGGCTTGTGCAACCGTATATCTTTCACGAATATTTTTATCGTGAAAATTAAAAATATTTTAAAAAGCATAACAATCACGAAAATTTTTGTCCTCTGAAGTTTGAAGCTATACGGTACAATAATGGTGGAATCATCAAAATGGCTGTTACTGTATGATATTTAGATGAAATGTTTGAAGTTTAAACCTTTGAAATGTATACATACATGCAGCTGTTATATCATACAATCCCTTTGTTATGTCTATATTTATATATATCACCAATAATCATTGCTCTTAACAATTTTCTTCCTACTCTAGTTTTGCTATCAATTTGCAGTCTTCTTTGTGATCCTAATCCAGATGATCCCCTTGTACCTGATATAGCTCGTATGTACAAGACAGATCGCCCTAAATATAACCAACTTGCTCAAGAGTGGACAAAGAAATATGCTATGTGAAGAACTAAGAGTTGATAAATTAATCTCTTTTCACTGTATACAATACAATGCATACGTACTTACATGTTTGCAGTCAGTACTTTTGTGTCATTAATAATTATTATTATTGAATAGATCAATATTTGCAGTGCTAAAATTAATATGAATAATTAATAATGATTGCTTGAAAAAAGATAATTACAGATTATTGTACATATTGTTTTCTCAACAATTAATTAAGTGAGAAAATTATGATCAAAGTGCAATGTTAGCCTGTGTGTTTACTTGTGAGGGTGTGTCTAGGGGTATTAAATTAACACATCATGTTTCAGACAGTTGTTAATAAGAATTTTACAATTATGCTCTCTTATCAACAAGCTTAGAAAGAACATAATGTAATTATGAATGATAGTGATATTATAGTTGGGTAATACTAACCGTCATTTTGATGCATATGGTAGCTGGCAATGGTAACACTGTTGCTGATCAGCAGGCAGGAAATTGTAGGCCTATGATAAATTATTAGTGAGTGAGTGACATATTACATAATGTTGTACTATAACAGAAAATCATCTGAGTGTAATTATATTTTTGTAGTGCCGGGTGATTAATGAAGATTTATGTTATACCACAGTGCTGAAATAGTATAACACTTACATTATTAGTATGCTACGGTACTCAATTTGTTCATAAGCCTTTCGGCAGTCCCCAGTGGCTCAGTAGGTTAGCGCGTCGTACTTATAAACAGTATTTGAGAAATGCGAAGGTCGGGAGTTCGATCCTCCCCTGGGGAACAGCTTTTTTTTTCTTTTTCTTCCGACTATTTAATTAATTAGAGTATGATGCAATTGTGGTTATCCTACAACCCAAACAAATATCACTCTTACTCTCTCTCCTAAACAGAAGTATGTACATGTAAGTAAGCACACTACTCAGTTTTCAATTGTATGTGCATGTCACTTATGATACAAATGAAATGACAGGAATTTAAAAACAAAATTGCACTTATTTTAGTTGAGTGGAGCAAACAGATCTAAACTGTTAGATTCATGATGTGAGTGTTGCTGTCAAATGATGGCTACTGGCTAATAAAACTAGCTGCCCAGCATTTTATTTTGTTTTCAACTTGTCTACTTCAACCTACAAGTCAACAGCCACCTAGTTTGTACGTTACTTGACAACTAGTTTAGTTTGTGTACTCGACAACTAGCTACCTATTTTAGCCTGTTAGAATAATCATCTGGTTTTTTTTTTCAAAAGCACTGTAATTTTATTTCAAAGCCAATAAATGAATGAACATCTAAAGCAGATCATGCAGTTGTTGGCCTTTTAGCTTTATGAACCACAATTGCATATCATATTGTATAAATAACATGACATGCAATTTTGCCGCAGAGCCTGAGTTATGTCTTAGAATATATTTGTTCTAAGACATAACTCAGGCTCTATGCACACAATGTGGAATGCATCTATATAAGATGAAGAACTTGAAGAAGCCAGAATGAACAGATTTCACAGTACTGCAGTAGCACATGTAGTCATGTACATGTACAATGTACATGTACAATATACATGTCACACGTCACGTCACACATGACAACGTGCATCAGGCGACACACCCCTCGAAATTTGACCCTTAAACAGTACGCATGCGCAGAAAGAAATCATTCATCCCACAACTGGCAAGCAAGTGAATTCTTCGGCTGTACATCTGTTGAGAATAGGTATGGCAAACTAAAACTCATTTCTTGTTCTATTTCTATGTACTATTGTCACTATCTGTCAAGTTTCAACTTGTTTTAAAATGTTTTCTGCTTGTGTATTACCCCACTGGTAATTGTTGTAGGGTCAAACATAGTTTGTAAATTAATTGTAATAGTTACACATAAAGGAAACCTAATCTATCTGTATAACCAAAGGGTCATTAAGACTACTCTTCTTGAGCATGCCCCTTGCACTGGTGCACCCCTCAATCTTATGGTCCAAGGAGACTTTGAACAAGCCACACCTATACATGCAGGGAGGTACAGATGGTGTCTCCTTTAAAATCTCAAATTAATGCAGTATTGAACTGTCATGAGATGAGTTTCAAGCCCAGCATTTATATCTACAGGTTTTAAACCTAGTCTAACTCTATGGTTTAGTATTTATGATTTACAGTTGCTGCTTTGGGCTTTGATATTTGATTTGTAGCAGCATGGGTTGGGATGATTTAATATAGTTGTGTTGAAATTCTAAATGTCTTTCATTTACATGGTTTGCTACAACAGTGAAACTCCAAAAGGTTTTTTTTTAATAATGATGGCAGTAGAGAGTTTCTTTATTACCATCTTATCTCATGTAGTGTTACATGTTGATGGCTTTACTATAGCTATATTTTTATGGCCCGTAGGGCTATCCCTATGATTGCTTTCCTACGGGTTCGATGTATGTTTATATATATGTTTGTGGCCACTTGCGTGATTGTGCACATAGTTGAGGAAGTTACGTCATTCCGGGGGCTCAGTCAATTAATGGGCGTGGTGCATAAAAGAACGTGCACTCAAGCGCAACAGACCAGCAGAAAGAAAGCTGTGTAGCTTACGTAGAAACTGGAACTAATAGCTACCTATTTTACCTAAAGTTCTACAAGGTCCTTTAAACGTAAACAGAGTAGATAATCAAAATAATAACTATAATAGGCTGATGTGTTTCAGGCATCATAAAGTTAGCCATGATTACTGAATGATGGACAAAGCAGTCATGGGGATTCTTTTTTCTCTATATATCTTGTTTGCTTTTACATTGAAGAAGGGAGAAGACTAAGAATTTTCCTTTGAGGTTGGGGGGTAGGGTATACCCTATTACAGTATAGTCCCAACACCTTATGCCTCTCCACCAATTGGCAACCCCTGAAAAATATGCGTTGTAGCTGTACATGTACATGTGTACTTACATGATCCAAAATGAACACACAATACGTGTATATACATGTATATACTTGTATTATGTAAAATAAAGGCTTTTATGTACTATCTCTCAATATTATATCAACTATAAAACACATGTAGATTGTCTGATTCATTCAAGTGAATACAAGTAGTATATGTCTATTGATGATGCTTGTCAGAAACAATTCTTGTATTGTATTCAACTTATTGTAAATTATTAAGTTATAATTAAGTTGTAATTAAGTGAAACCTAGCACTTGTATGTAGTTGACTCCCAAATGGCAACAATGGTACTGTGTTGAGAAGTAGCCATTTCACAAAATTGATATATTATATTACATGTGTATTCTATTTGCCACACCCACGATGCAATTTTAATTAACTTGGTTTAGTATATTATGTACATAATAATTAGTGCTGTTTTAATTAACTACAGTGGAACCCCTCTATTCTGGACACCCTTGGAACAAATATAACTGTCCTGAATACATCATTTCAGGGGTGAATTTATATTATAAATCACAGTTTGGGACATTCGTAAGTGTCCTTAATACAGGGGTCTCCTCATTTCAGGGTGTCCTCAATAGAGGGGTTTCACTGCATAACTAAAATGCATTTTAGCAACTTGTTAATTAAACTATAACTAAATTGCAAGTCTATTGCAATAACAATAAAAATTTTAAGGAAAAATGTATAGTTAACTAAACTAAGTGTCCGAGAAACTGAAAGTGGTTACTACTGTCAAACAATACTTGTACTTGTTACCTCAGTCTCGTTAATAATGTACATGTACATGTGTAATTCTGGACAACAGAACTACTTCATTTACATGTAGTGAATAATCATCTTTTTGATTTGCATACTGTCCTGTACTAATTATTAACCCCAGTGCAATGCATAAAGATAATCAAGAAAAGAGGTCACTGTTTTGTGGAATTACAATATACAGAATCAGTTCAGTAGTCCATGTTCCTTCCTGTTTGATCATATCCTGTGATTATGTACATTGTACATATACAGTGCAATGATGTACATGTACTATATGAACTATAATGTTAATATCAGATAAATGGTTTATGTTCTGTTTTGTGTGTACATGTGTAGACAAATATGGCTGCTGTTCCACCATTTTATGAAGATCTTGGAAAATCCTCTCGGGATATTTTCAGCAAAGGATTTGGTATGTGTGCATGTGTATATAGTACATGTATGCTAATGCAGTGTTTCCCCTAAAGGGTGGTATCATGGTGCTCTCCCACCCTTTAGTCTTGCTACCCCATCCTTTAATTTTAAAGTTTATTCTGAAAACAACATTGATTGAACATTGTTGACCAAATGTCATGTACCACTGATGCACTCCTCCACCCTTAATATTTATCTTGTGGGAAACACTGCTTATGTACATGTGTATGTTGGTGTCTGTCTGTTTTTGTCTTTATTTGTGTGAGAGTGTGTGAGTGCAGTGCTTGAAATACCATCCAATAATTGGCCATTTTCCAGATATTTCAACTGTTTGTCCAGACAAAGTTGCGTTTATTTACAAATAATCTGTTTAGTTATAAAAATAGCACACAAAATTAATATATACACATGTAAAGTATAGTCACCTTGCATCATTGTAATTATTATAGTCAAGAGCATTAATGGCCTAGTGGGTTACTTCTATATCTTATAAGCCATAAATTGGTACAGTGTGGATTTGTGAGGACTTGCTTTTTTTCTGGCTAAAATTCACAACTTGCCGATTCCAATTTTGTTTTGTCCAGATGTTTCTGCTGGACAATTTCCAAAACTATTTTAAGTACTGTGAGTGTGTCTCTGCATCTCTCTGTGTGTTGTGTGACTTTTCTTATACAATGTAAAGGTGGTCGGTATACTGGTATTTACATTTTTACAATACCACAGTATGTTATTGCAACATTTTGCACACCGAAATAGATAATTTATGGGCCACGCCCATACTTTTTGAACACATGGCCAGTTGAAATGGTGCTTTAGCAATGTTTGTTAGGCATTTGTAGATAGCGACTGAGTTAGAAAAGAATGCTAGACATCCATTTTTCAACAGAAGATGCTACATTGTATGTAATTGATATAAACAATGTTTGGTGACTTTGTGCTACAGTAGGCCAAAAAAAGTAATTACAGATCTAGTATTGTAGTAGTCACATTTCAGGCACTGTTTGATGTCTATAAAACGTTTATGGGTGTGCCAGTAGTTAGTTGGTATTTAGCTATATTCTACATGTATATTAAAATATCATGGTACACAAATACCACCCACCTCTAATACAATGTACATGTAATTAGTGCAACCTTATTGTACATGCACATTGTATTTATTTTGTTTTTAGATTATCCTAAAATAAAGCTCACTCTTAAAACAAAAACTGAGTCAGGAGTGGTAAGTTAAAGATACACCATTAATTAATTAATGTTGTTTATAATTTTCATCCTAGGCCCAACCCTAGTGTAATGTATACAGTATACATGTAGATTGTAGACATATATAGTATTTGTTAATTATATTGTGGCTACTGTTGTGTGTAATTAATATTTTTTCTAATCAACACTATTTCCCACATGTGCATGTACATGTAAGTATGGAAATGATAATGCAGAATGAGGAAGCTGTCTTTTATAGCAAATGTGGTTCGTAGTGACTTTGTACATGTACATTCAGTACATACATTGTACAGTGTATATGTACATTATGTATATACAGTGTTCTGCCCAGGATATTTATAGTGGTGGTTGGATTCTACTGTGCATTTAGTGCTGTTTATCCAGTTTATACTTAATTCTGTCTCAGTAGCCTATATATGAGAGGTGGTTAATTTATTTAAGAGGTGGTTAATTCATCTGAGAGGTGGTTATTCCCGACCAGTGTGGGCAGAACACTGTATATACATGTACATTGTGTATACAATGTACATGCATGTCAGAGTTTTTGATAAGTTTTGAAGCTTGGGCCAAATTGGCTCAAAAATGGTTAGTGTTTTTCGCCATTGGGAATACATCTTGAGCCAATTAACTAAGAGTTAATGCTGTTAGTGACAATATAATCAATTAACTGCACCACTGGCCCAAAGAGAGAACTGGTCAGTGCCAAATAAGAAGCTCTTTGGGTCAATGGTGCGCCATATGAGCTTATCAAAAACACTGATGCATGTATGTACATGTACATGTAATATTGTATATAGTAGTTTAAACTAGTGAGGTAGTTTCTACAAGCTGCTTTCTTACTGATCTTCATGGGGATGCATACATGGACTAATTTCTTTACTTACAATTATGAACATGTATAAAAACTTTATGTACATGTAGTTGTTTATCATGTACACTGTATAAACCTAGCCTTCACAATTTATTATCTGAAAGGTTACCCTTATGACAGTAGTTAATATGTAATAGTTATAGTATGGAAGGCGGGTCTGTATGGGTTTTAGTGGACCCGAGGGCGAGGTTGAGGGTGTTTCTGGATCCATATCAGCCGAGGGTCCGCTAAAACCTATACAGACCCGCCTTCCATACTATAACAAATTTATTGTATGCTTCTCTTGGTCACCATTTTACTAACTGTGCGCATGTGCAGTTATAGGTTTGCCACGCGATGGATGAATCTAATAAGGAGAATCAGCCTCCTAAGAGGAGAAGATTATCGCTTAGCCTGACCCGTAATCGTTTTAAAAAGGTGACAGAAGAGGATGTATCAAGGGCCAAGAAGGGTTATGTTCCCAGTAATATGGCAAGGAGCACCAAATGGACTGTGGCCAATTTCGAATCATGGCGCCTCAGTCTAACTAAGGATTTGTACCCGGAAGACATCTTACTAACTGATGACCCCGAATTCTTGTGTTCTTGTTTATGCAAGTATGTTTTAGAAACGAGAAGAGAGTGGAGAGCCATATCCCCAAAAATCAATTTTAAATTTGTTGTCAGGGTTGCTTCGTTATATGAGGGAGAATAAACCAAAAGCGTTCAATATCATGGATGACAAGGATCCTGCTTTTGTAGAGCTACATAAAGTTTTAGACTCCTTCTTTCATCAACTACACAGTGATGGTGTTGGAACTAGGCCTATTCGAAGTGAAATAATTAGTCAGGAGGAGGAAGAAATCCTCTGGAATTCAGGTGTACTTGGAAATGGTTCACCGAAACAATTGTTGAATGCGGTGTTTTACTATTGTGGCTTAAATTTCTGTCTTAGAGGTGGAGATGAACATAGGTCTTTGAAAGTTAGCCAGTTTGAAAGAGTAGTTGTGTCTGATTCTTGAAATCCTGGTTCTACATGTACTACAGGATGTTATGAGTTTGTCGAGCATGGTAGCAAGAATAATTTAGGTGGATTAAAGCAAGTTAAAAATCAGCTTGGTAACAAAGTGGTACGACAATTTGCTAACCCTACACTTAGCGAAAGATGCTTTGTACGATTATTGGATCTTTATTCGTCAAAACGGCCAACATTTCCAGCTGGTAATCCTGATAATGATGTGTTTTATTTATGCCCAGTTGATAAGTTTGATCCCATGAAACCATGGTACTACACAAAAGCAATAGGCCATAATACGTTGAAGGGATGCTGAAATCAATATGCCAAGAAGCAGGTATTCCTTTTGAGAACAAGTCAAATCATAGCCTTAGGGCTACAGCTACTACTAGATTGATTGACGGTGGTATAGGCGTATAGCTGAGAAAGTTATTATGGATAGGACAGGTCACAGGTCTCTTGACGGTTTAAAGCCATATGCTAGAACAACTGATCAGCAACAGCAACATGTCTCAGAAGTCATTGCTTGTCCTTTAGTTGATCAGCATCAACAACTTGTCTTGGCTGATCAGCAACGAGCCTTGGAGGGTATTTCTACTGCTTCAAAGGAAATTACCAGTATGTATACTGAAAGTAGCATAACTACTAAAGCTCAATATGTTGATGAAAAAATGAAAGGAATAATCACTAACCAAGGACAAATTAGTGGTTGCGTCCTCAATATTTCAGTTAAATTTTGACTTGCTTTGCTATGCTTATTTACTCATTTGTCATTTTTGCGGTTTGGTTAATAGTATTCATAGGTCAGTTATAAAAGCAATAACAGACTTGTGGTTAACCACAGGTCAGTTTACACAAAATATAGACCTGGCGGCTTGTTTGATTTACGTCACTAGCGTACGATAAGATATAATTATGTACATGTGTATATACATTGTATGTGTACATGTATGTGTACATAAATGTGTTGTGTGTGTTCATTCTCTAGGAATTTGAGACCAAGGGTAGTCATGATTTGGAGAAGAGTCGTACTACAGGTTCTCTCCAAACAAAACTCAAGTTTCCAGATCAAGGTACATTGTACATGTACATGAATATTTGTTTTTATTACACGTCCTGTTTGCTTGATCACATGACATCATTGTCAGTATCTATAAACAAAACCTTATACATTTATTATGAATTTTGTAAGAAGGGGGCTGCCAGACGTTCAAAGAGAAATTGTTGTACATGTACATGTATGTGTTTGTGATGTCACAGACCTTTGAGGAAGTACATGTAGTTTACTACATGTACATGTACTATTACACATACATGTACATGTAGTAATCTAATATTGACTTTTGAGACACATAATACCCTTCATCCTCTTTGAAAATGTGATTGTGATGTCACAGGAAGTACAATGTACATATACTGTACATGTTACTAGTAACTGGATATTGATGGTACATGTACATGTATTGGCTTCTGTTGAACCTACATGTACAGGTAGTACTTATTACATGTACATGTACAAAGAAAGGTACATATAACAGAGAGTGTGGTACATAGTACCAGTGTTCTCCCCAGACCAGAAAAGAAAGGTGTTCCACCCTCTGTTAACTAATCAAAATAATAATTAAAAACAAGTTATCAATAATTATTAAAATAGAATTAAGTAGTAATTATTATTAATAACTACATAATAATCTTAAATTAATTGTTAATTTATACATACGATGACTAAACCAAAACAAATTTAGACTTGTAGTATTTCTCTGGGAGAGTTACATGTAGTTGTCCGTTAAATGTTAAAGGTAAACATCTTTGTATTTCTGGTACACGAGAAATACAAATATCTTGTTGCAATGAGCACCGATTAGCACTCCTTGTGTTTATTTTGTAATTCAATTTTGCATTTCTTCTTTTCAAAGGAATCACATTCTCAGAGACATGGAGTACAAGTGCAGATTTGAGTGCAGAAATCAAATATGAGCCTAAAGCCATCGAAGGTTTGCGACTGAGTCTTTCTTCAAACTGGACTCCTTCAAGCGGGTATGTGTCATAGTGTGTGTGTGGTGGGGGTGTGAGTATAGGATTGTCCCTAGGCTGTGCTGTGTTTGAGAATAGGATTGTCCCTGGGCTGTGCTGTTTTTTTTTTTTACATTTTTTGAGATGGGAGTTATGTGGTTTATTTTTCCTGTACAAAAATGCAGTAGGAAATGTTAATAAATTAGTAGATGGTTGTTGTGATTGACTTGTGACATGTAATAAATGAGTGTGGCCAGTTGGAAATGAATGAGGCTAGTATCACCACTGCTATTTATTTCTGGGACAAACCTGAATATATATGTGTGTGTGTGAGTGTACATTTGTGTGTACTTGTTTGCATGTATGTTCATGTACATGTACATGTGTACAATGTATGTGTACATGTATGTGTGTTTTATACATGTATATAGTGTATGTGCATTTATTGTTCATGTATGATACATGTATATAAGTACATGTACATGTATGTTTATTTCTTTTCCAGACAAAAGTCTGCCAAAGTAAAGACCAAATATTCTACAGAGTATTTTGCTATTGATGGAGATGCTGATATTCAAATGACTGGTCCAGTCTTTAGAGGAGCAACTGTTTTCTTGTAAGACACCACATACATGTAATAGTAATCAAAAGAGCCTGCATATCAGGGTGGTAAACAAGAGAAGGGTTTATGGTGAGCATTGTTGCTCACCATAAGCTCTTGATAATTTAATACTGGTTAGCACTGAGCACCATGTTACATGTACAGTATATGTTGATAACTAAATCTTTACATAATCTTTCTCGATGAAACACAACTGCATGTATTGTAAACAACTTCCACATTTTTTCTTGGATGCTGTGCATAATCTCCAGCTGTTACAGCTTCATCAGGGGGAGATAATGATAAGAGAAGATCCTGCTCTGTTTCAGGATGACTGCCAAATGTGTTAAGAGACAAAACCAAACTGTTACTACTTACATGTGTACTGGCCATCATTCCATTACATGTGTTTTGTGTTATGTGGGCGTGGCCTTAATACCACTCCCATTATTATTGGAGTTTGGAAATTTCAGTGTGCACTATTTAGATGTTTTATAGTGCGCATCTCTGCAGTTATGGTGCGATTATGTACACCATTATTTTCCACCATGTGCACATGTACGTGTACAAATGTAATTGTTTGCTTACTCACTATTTCCTACATGTACAGTAGAGGACATAAAGAAGTTAACGTTTTGTAATAGGGAAGCCATTGAAGACTTTTTAAGAAAGATATACAGGTGTACATTATACTTACTAATAACGTTATAGGGCAGTAAAAATTAATAATCAGTGTTTTCAGCGTAATCTTTAAAATTTTGAGGGTGAAGAGCAAGACTAAGGAGTGGGGAGTGCTATAGTATATCCAGGATTTCATACCACTTTATTTCAACATGTAGCAACATCTTAGCTACAAGCATTTTGGAAAAGCCACCAGAACCAACCTTAGAGAGCACGGAGTTAAAATCTCCTGGGGGAGCATATCCCCCCACTCACAGGAGCAGTATGATCAATTCTTTCCCATCCCTAACAAGAATCCTATATGAAACTCCTGACATGTACCACCCACCCTTTCAGGAATACAATAAAATAATCTTATAGCAACTCCTTGTACTCAACCATGTATCATACTTTCTCATAAATACTCTTTCTCTCCTCTTTTTGTCCTACTTTTTTTCTACAGGTACAAAGGATGGTATCTTGGTTATCAATTAGGTTATAATACTAGTGATTCCAAGTTAACTAACAATGATGTTAGTATCGGTTACACTGGAAAGGACTTCACATGTCACACAACTCTGTGAGAAGATAACACATGTACTGTATCTGCATGTACATGTATATGTCAATAAAAAGTCACCATACAGTACAGTAATTACTCAGTAGCTTCATTTTCATACTACAGTACATAGTTCAATTGAACACAATAGTAGCAAGACAGTAATTGCTGTACTAATAGGTAAGGTAATTACTGTTACTGTATGATGATATTTTATCGACGTATACTATACATGTACAGTGTACATACATGTACATGTAATTATACTTTATAAGTGACTGTAGATTGTGAGAAATAGTCCAATAGGCAGGGGTGTTGTCACAAACATTGAGCCAGCTGCCAGACATTTTGACCTATTTTCACCACTCTTGCCCTGCTCCCCATATACTTTGTATACAGTTTAGTTTCAATTTACTGGACATTCACTAAATTTATTGGACAATATCCTGTATGACACGGCTGTTTCCACACCACTGTACAGTAGGAAATTAGTTAAATGATTGCCTTTGGATGTGACAATTTTATAACTAAATTTCAGGGACAACAAATACTGTTCCTTGATGCCAAATACATGTACATGTATAATAATGGCCCTGTATTATGGCATGTACTGATTGGTAGAATACCTTCTGCACACAAATGCTGTATGAGTAAAGCTTAATTATCAAACAAAACATTACCAATGTAGCACTTGAGCATGTATTTATGTACATTCATTGTGGTAATTGATCGCATTTCTTTATAAAATATCAACTCGTCAAAACTTGTTGCGAAATGAAATTTTAACAGATAACACTTGATACAGGAAGCCAGCTACAATTTGTAAATATAGTTTCAAAGAGGTGCCAAATTTGTTTATACATGCACAAAATAGACAGACTACTAAATAGGGCTGGGCGATATACTGGTATTTAGTTAAAATTACGATATTCATTTCTGTATCGCAATACTATATCACAAATTGATGCATACCGAAATATTGAAATACACGGTTAATTAAATATTTTACGTGCCACGCCCATGGCCATGGCCAACTAGTGTGTTTAGCAGTGTTTGTTAGGCTTTTCTAGATAGCGATTGAGTTAGAAAAGAGTGGTAGACATCTATTTCATTAACAGTAGATGCTATATTTGTGAGTTGATGAGTGTTATTGTGAGTCGCCTGAGTCAATTGATACGAAAGACTTTTTGTTGACCTTCTACTCCCAATATGCCAAAAAAAAAAAAACGTATGTTTTACAGATAGATGTAGTATTGTGAACTAGTTGTTGGTTGTGTTTCAGGCACTGTTACATTGTAGATGCCTACAAAACGTTTCTGGGTGTGGCTAATTGTGGAACACGTGTTTAGTCGATATTTAGTTATAAGTGTAAGTGTTATGTGATTGATATCAAAATTGCCAATATCGCACAGCCTTACTACTAAGCAATATGACTAGGAAAAGATTTGAATTTTTGAACTTTGTAGGTTTGCTACACATTTGAAGCTAAATTTCTCACTTCTAAGTATTGCTGCCACGCCCACTTTAAAGTTTGCACTTGTGCAATCTAAACGTGTGGTTAATAAATAATGTTTCCAAAGAAGTTAATGCTGTGTTCTTGCTGCTTGTCTCATTTCTCAGAAACAGCGACAAGAACAAGACTAGTACTTGTTAATATATGTAGTCATTATAAAGCAACAAGTGTATATAGAGAAAAAAGTATCCCTATGATTGCTTTATGGTGTCCAGCTTTCAATAATCATGGCTGAATTTATCATGCCTGAAACACAACAGCCTATTATAGTTATTATTTTGATTATCTACTCTCTTTACCTTTTAAAGAATCTTGTAGAACTTTAGGAATATATTTCAGGTAGAATAGTTAGCTAGTAGTTCCAGTTTCTAATTCTATGTAAGCTACAAGCAACTTTCTTTCTGCTGAGTTCAAGTGCGCGTTCTATTATGCACCACGCCCATTAATTGACTGAGCCCCCCGGGAATGACGCAACTTCCTTAACTACATACACATACAACGCATACTCGCGAAGTGGACACAAGAAAAAATATATATATATATATACATTAAACTCCGTGGAAAGCAATCATAGGGATGGCCCTATGGGCCATAATAATCCAGTTTTGGAGGCACCAATCAAGGTGAGAGCAACATTGGTAAAAACACATGCGAACCCATTTGTTTGTTTTTGCTGACGAAGCTTCGAATGTTGTTTTGCAACCTGTCCCAGCCCTACTAAGCAATGTAAATACTTAACTTTTAAAATACATGTACACAGGGTTTCATTTAGGGGGGGGGGGGGGGGGCATTCGCCCCCTCTTGCTAGAGTCTTGCTAGAGTCTTGCCCCCCCTTGGGAATTTGGTTGCCCAAAAATATTAACTAGCAGGTGTGCAAGGATAGCACCAATTAGCAGCCACTGGACTATTTTGGGTTTAAATAGTATCTCAAACAGTTACATCATTGTCGTCTGAAAATGCACCAGAAATGACCTCAGAGAGTCGAACACCCAAAAAATCCCTGGGGGAGCATGCCCCCAGACCCCCTACACAGTGAACACCAACCCTATACATTGCCCCCCAAAAGTTCTCAACATTCAACTTTTGCCCCCCCTTGACAATTTTTCTAAATGAAAGCCTGGTACATGTATATGTAAACATATATATACTATATAGAATGTACATGTATACATGTGTCATAATTTATTTTTGTTTCTCTCTTACAGAACTGATCTATCTGATTGTTTGGCATCTGTTTATCACAAAGTATGTATTACACTATTACTTGATAGTTGATATACAATATACATGTATTCTGTATTGATATTACATGTACATGTATTCTGTATTGAAATTACATGTACATGTATTCTGTATTGAAATTACATGTACATGTATGTTCACAGCTTAATTAATATAGTATTATATGCAGGGGTGTGGAAACATTGAACCAACTGCCGGACATTTTGGCCTATTTTCACCTCTCCTATTCTGCTCTCCATATCCTTTGTATAGAGTTGAGTTTCAATTTACCAGATATTCACTGGATTTATCAGACAATGTCCTGCACGACTGGCTGTTTCCACACCACTGATTATATGTAACCTATATCAGCATGCATATAATACAAACATGTGGTGTATGTTTTGGTTTAGAGAGCAACTTTTTACATGCTTGAGTTTAAACACACTGGAAGCATTGAAATGTCAGTATGAACGAAGAAGGTTCAAATATGAACATTTAATGTAATAAATCTTTCATGTACAAATATTCGGATAATTGCTTACACAGTAATACTGTACTTTAATGACTGAATATCCGGATATTCACTTGTTTTCAGATAACTCGTTTCTAGTAAAATATCAAATATTAGCTCAATATTTTCCTGTAAGTAGATGTTTATAACAAGCCAAAGATGTGAAACTTTCCATTCAGTACTCTACAGATGTAGAAACCTGGTAACGGGGCAAGAATCTTCTCTGCAGCCATTTTATTGCAATTATGTTCATTTTCTATGCATGCACAAACTTTAAACAAAATAATATCCAAATGCGTATTTGAATGTCAAAACAACAAATGACTATCTGAATATTCAGTGTTAGATCTGGAGATTTAATAGTGGGCTTCTCTTTGGAAATTAATGAAATAGTAACATAACATAACATAATCAACTCTCCTACTTTTTGCTTGTCTGGGTTGTGGCTCTGATTCATCTGATTCAGTTTCATCACCTGTGTTGCAGGGCATAAACAAAGGTGGTAACATTCGAAGGTTCGTTATAATTCTTTACCTTCGAAGGTAGAATCCATTCCACAAAGGTTCGCAATTAACACGTGGTTAATTATTTGCTGCAATAATTATTTATAACTCTTAATTAATTATTACATTTGTCACGTGGAGATTGATAATGGCTGAGAGTGAAGAGACCATGGACGAGAGTGTGGACTTTCAAAACCAGAATGTACTGAATCTCATCTGCCATCTTCTGAATTAAGAGGTCTCCCATTAGATAAACACTTGTATAGGTACAAAGTTAACACATTTATAGTGTTACACCTTCGTGAACCTTCTTGTTCTAGTTGAAACAAACCTTCGAAGGTGTAAAAATCACCTTCGTTTATGCCCTGCTGTGTTGTTAGTCTCCTCTGTGTGGAGCAGCCAACTGTCCAAACTTGCCATAATCATGTATATAATAATACCATAATAGTTCGTTTCTAATTTAGCGTTTTTGCATTTTTCATTGCATAGACGCTTTAATGTGCAAAGTAGGCATCAATATTGAAAAGTAGGCGGTAAAACAACGCCTAAACGCCTTCTAGATACTGTGTATATTCATTGCAGCTCTAATGTACATGTATATGTACAGTAGCTGGAATGTGGAGTAGCTCATTCTGGTTTCATGATTTTCTCTCTCTCTCTCTCTCTCTCTCTGTAGGTTAGTGATAAGACAGAAGTTGGTCTACAGACTACATACAATATACAATCTGGTAACCCAGCTTTGGCTGTAGCTGGTAAATATACTCTTGATGATGGTGGTGTGTTGAAGGTAACTGTATGTTTTAGTGTGTACTTTGTGACTACTTGATTTATACTACTAAAGTTTAATACTTAAAGTGCTCATTATTAGCTAGTCCTGCAGTAATATAGTTATTGTTTAGAGAACTAAAGACAAATTTACACTAGAGCAGTCAACTATTAAGCTACATGTACACTTGTGCTTCCTGTACATGTGTGTTAAAGATTTTTTTGTTTGTTAGTACATGTTTTAGCAATGTCCAATTTCCTGGCTATTTAATCAAGGTATGTACATGTACATAAATGATTAAAACGATTATGATTACTGAATAACAACATCACAAAGCGGATACTTTATATCTGGTTTATAGTCCCGTGCTCTCACAACTGTGATATCTGAAATATTCATTCATTCATTCATTCATTCATTCATTCATTCATACAGGCTAAGGTGAACCACAATGGACAGATTGGTTTGGGATATTCCCAGAAACTTCGTGATGGAGTCAAAATCAGTCTCTCCTCGTTGATAGAGGCACGCAACATCTCCACAGGGGGTCACAAATTAGGTCTCGCACTCGACTTTGAATCATAACCATCTTGTATACAAAACATGTTATTAGGCCATTGTAATTTACTTGATTTGACTTGTAACAATAGGAGTCGAGTAGTAATATTATATTATAGCAACTAGTACATTATAATATGTTATCAATGATTTGTATTTGTTGAGCTTTTTTCTTTTTTTGGATATTTATAAGTATTAATTAATAATATTAACTGGCTAACATGAGGATATCTACACTATAATAATTACATGTACACGTATTATCAATACACAATACTGCTGTGTGGAAACAGACAGGCATTCAGTGTATAGTGAAAATATGGAGATCAAAATGCAGCAGTATATCAAGATGTGCACCTTTATATAATGGTATGTACCAAATGAAGTCCTGTTAGTACACAGAGATGACTGATAATTGTACATGATGATTAATATGGTGTACAATCATTTGGCTACTTGTAAAACATCCAATTCTGGGTGGTTTATACATACTAAACTATCACTGTAGTTTTAGTTAACTATAACTTAAAGTAACTAAAACATCATTGAAATTTAGAAATTTTGATAACTATAACTAAAACAGCATCTCAAAAAATGATGCTACTATTAACCCTACTATACATGTACATGTATAGGTATATTTATGATTAGTGTATTATAATAATCATTGTGAACTATACATACATGTAATAACATCAACTACAAATGTGTAAAAAGTTAAAAAAATTCTCAATTTGACAAAAATAGCAGTCAAGATATTAAAATTTACTTTTATACAGCAAGTATAATTATGTACATAATTATAATCATAATACTATCTTTAAATCACAATTCTGTGATAATTAATTATTCATTATAGAAGCAAGTCACTAATTTACAAATTAAATTGTCTAAATTTGAATAACACCAGCAAACACACACAAAAGAAGGTGCATTTTTATTGCATCAGATCAATGTGTGACTTGAATAAGGTGACTGAGATACTGAACGAGTATCAACTGAAAGAGAAAGTTTATTAAGTCTATCAGAAATGTCAAAATACATGCAATTATTTAGAGCACATTGTATTGTATGTACATGTATATGTGTTCTGTCCATCCCAACTATCCATGTTCATGTGATATATCTGGGTTAACCATCAAATCAATGAGCATGTTTTCTAGCTACACATGTACATGTACACTTGTGCATCACAAAGTCATGTAGAGGAGATGTTTGCTTTACATTATGGTGATCAATTCTTCAAGCTTCATGATTATTCATAAGACTGTATACATATACGAATTGTATAATGAAATATATAATTGTAATTATTAATCTAAATGTTTGGCTTAGTCTACATTTGAATGTGAAGCTGGTCATTAGTTCACAGCGCAGTCTATACAGTTATTAACTAGTAATTACTGTTATTAACATAATATTATACTGACTGTATGTGTTTATTACAGACATTAGTTCTGGAAAGATGGAATCTCTACGGACAAAATATTTTCCCTCTAATGTAAAACATCGCTCTATTGGCTTACATAAATGTACTACCATACAATCATTCTACTACTATTACATCAGATTTTTTAAAGTACATGTACATGTACCTACCTACATTGTGTATTTATTCTTTACTATTACCCTAGGATTACAGGTAAAGAAAGTCATAGCTCACCTTCTTCACCTAACTCATTGTTTTCTTGTTCATTTTTCCTGATATACAGTCTATTGGTTATTCCCTGTTTATCTCTTGAGTTCTGTTGTGAGTATGTTACACGAGAGGAAGTAGGGAGTGGATAATGTGGATTCTGATAACGATGTGTATATCTGTCTTCCAATGCCTGACGAAACTCTTTAAGCTGGAGAAAAAATACTAGTTGATACACATAATAATGTATACAATACACCTTAAAATTGAGTGATTATTGCCTGGTGGCAGCTACATGTATTTGTACTAGCTAATGACTCTTCTTTAACACTCATTTACAATCATTGCTACTATTAGTATCATTTGAATATGCTAATAACTCTTCTTTAACACTCATTTTATAATCATTGGTACCATTTGAATATGCTAATGACTCTTCTTTAACACTCATTTACAATCATTACTACTATTAGTACCATTTGAATATGCTAATAACTCTTCTTTAACACTCATTTTACAATCATTGGTACCATTTGAATATGCTAATAACTCTTCTTTAACACTCATTTACAATCATTGCTACTATTAGTATCATTTGAATATGCTAATAACTCTTCTTTAACACTCATTTTACAACCATTGGTACCATTTGAATATGCTAATGACTCTTCTTTAACACTCATTTACAATCATTACTACTATTAGTACCATTTGAATATGCTAATAACTCTTCTTTAACACTCATTTTACAATCATTGGTACCATTTGAATATGCTAATAACTCTTCTTTAACACTCATTTACAATCATTGCTACTATTGGTATCATTTGAATATGCTAATAACTCTTCTTTAACACTCATTTTATAATCATTGGTACCATTTGAATATGCTAATGACTCTTCTTTAACACTCATTTTACAATCATTACTACTATTAGTACCATTTGAATATGCTAATAACTCTTCTTTAACACTTTACAATTAAGCCCTTAACACACATGAAGGCCAAACATGTTTAGCTTTGGCTTGGCATGTTTCCCTTTTCGTTACTCCATTTTTTGAGTAAGTAAGGAATGTGCCACAAGTGTTGATACGTGATGCTAGGGAACCTGTTTGTCTAATATCTAGTGATTTATTTGTCTTTCGCAAAAGAAAAGTAGTATTATCATAGATCCTTGGCACTAAATTATTGTTCTAGAAAAAGACGGCCAGACTGTAATATTGGAAAAATTCATGAATGCCAAAGAATCAGTCGTTGTTCAATGTTGTAGATTGCTTAAAAGCTATTCTGTGATTGTATATAATATAATTAGAAGGAGACTATTATAGATTCTGACAAGATTCGTGTTAAAAATCTTGTCAAGAATCTTGTCAGTATATTCCTTGCAAGAATTGTTGAAGATTCAGACATATCATACATTGTGTTTATTATACACTAGAGTATACAGTGTACATAATGCGTATATGTATACCATTATTTGCTCTCCAGATTTTAATAAGGAGTAGTCCACATTTCTAGGTACACCCCAACCAATCTCTCCAACACGAGCTGTCTTTGGAGGAGGATGAGGTACATTCTAAGGATAAAGTAGTATATATACAGTAGGACTATGAGATTACATGTGTACATGTAGATAACATATTACATGTATGTACATGCACTGTTTATACAGACCCACTGAGAAAGAGAGAGAATACTTCCCAACAAGACACCCCGTCACCCACATACAACAGTACATTATATTTCAACTGGAATCTATTAATGAAATGAACGAACTAAAATCTCTTCTACACACATTCATTCACCGGCACATCAGAGAGCCTCAGACAAAACATTTACCATAAATACCAGGGCCTTTTAACTCACAATGTCTGGTCTCTTAGTTGCCACATGTGCTGGTAACAGTACAATAAAGAGTGCTTATACATGTACCTGAGTTCATAGTATGACTTCATACGTGTACATGATGTAAGGTGTAACGAAAGGTGGTGGCAGAGTACATTTGTGTAAGTATATGAAATAACTAAATATTGACGTATTATAATAATCATTATCTATTATTTTTACCATGGAAGCAACGAATCCCACCAAGTTTTGAAGCATGGGCCAAATTGGCTCAAAAATGGATAGTGTGTGCACCATTGGGAATAAATTAACAAAGAATTAATGCTGCTAGTGAGAATATAATCATAACTAACTGTGCCAATGGCCCAAAGAGAGAACCATGCAGTGCCAAATAAGAAGCTCTTTGGGCCAATGGTGCGCCATATGAGCTTATCAAAACACTTAATCCCACACATTTTCAATTATACATTTAAATCATGCACTATGCTGATATTTCACGGTATTGTACCAGAAGTCACATGAACAGAAGTTTTATTGTACTGGATGTCACCTGACCGGAAGATTTATTGTACTACTAGTCACATGCTATGAAGTAGCAACAGCTGGAAAAAGGTTTCTCTTGCTTTGGTAACGGTGAAAATTGTACCAATGAACTGTACAAAATCTTGAACGAGGTAAGTTTATTTGTAATAATAACCTGAGAAGTTACACAGCTTTATCTATGACCAGTACTAAAATTTATCGCCTGCTTCCAAGGTGAGTGTAGCTCAAGATAATCACTGGTCTGGGTTTTACCTTGTAAAAGCTCCTTATTATGATTGTTTCATGATGATAATTGTTTTTTGAAAAGCCTGTTACACTAGATGAATAAATTATCGTACAGATACTGGGAAATATCACTTTTTGGATACGCGTATTGTCACTTGTCCTTTGGACAAGTGTGGTAGCTAGAGGGAAATATTGGTAGGGCACAGCAATTGGTGAGCGCAGTGCACAAAATGTTTGCAAATAATTAATTACTCGTGATGGGTGTGGTTAATTAAAATGCTCCTTGTAATTAATCAAAAATGGATAAAGTAACTTAATTAGTCCAAGATGAAGACTTACCACCATGCTCAGAGAAAGCAGGTAAGACTCACTGTTGAGTGTATGATTCTTTCCACAGTTTTCAGTCAGTATAATGTTAGTAATGTGCAAACTGTAGAACTCAGTTGACTTCAAAATAATTTTAAAAGTTCAAAACGGCAGAACTGTGTTGGTAGGGCCTGTGCCCTACCAAAAGCTCACCCATAGATACACCACTGCTTTGGACTCGTGACAATACTTCGTATCCAACTCGTGACATTTTACAGTATCTGTGCGAAAATATGTAATAATTATTATTAATAAAGGTGGTGCCTAGCAACCATTCTCCCATGATCACAGGATGTTCTTTCATGAGCATCACTAACTCTTGTTCTAATATGACATATAATTAACTGTATTCACAAATCCACTGAGTGATTATTACTATATTACTTACTGGTGCAGCACGACATATGTATTCTGTGTTACTAGAAGCTTCAGGTGACATACAACCATGTCCTATGTAGAATTGTTCTTCAACATGCGTCTTATAATCTCCAATCCCGTCTGGACCTGCACAGGAAATGAGACATACTTTATTGCTACGTTCATGTAGTTATATATATATTATATATATATATATATATAATTATATATATAATTATATATATATATATATATATATATATATATATATAACCATAATTATAATTTGAGTTTAATTTTCAAACTGGCTATAATAGGCTCATCAGGATGTATTAGCTTGTATGACAACTTTCCTTTCATTTCATCATAATTGTATAACTCACCAGTAAACAAGACAGCGCCCTTGGGTCTTGGTCTTCCTTCCTCCAGACTACTAACAGTGCTCATGTTTGTAAACAATAACTATCACGCTAATCCTTGTTTACGTTGCGTAGCGACCAGCCAACGCCATGTAAATCTAATGCGCATGCGCAGCACCGTGGCGCGGTAATTCAGATTCCAGATATCGCGTCTCTCTACTGCTTTTAGAATTTAGACATCGACACTCGACAGTACTCGAAGTTGAACAGTTATTTAAAGATGAATACAAGTATTCAAATGCCTTCCCCTTCATATTCAAAAGGTAAGATTGTAAGTTCTTACAATAATACACTAATTAAAATACGATAATTTCCTAAGATGTAAATTTGCTACATGAAACACTGGATAGCCGTAACTACAACCTGGAAGAAAAGAGTAACCCAGCATATTTATATGGTATGTATATACATAACTGTTTTAATTAATTATCATTTTAATCAAAATCACAGATGGCATAGACAAAGACAACCATCCTATTGTAATGATCCCGCAATCATCTGCTACTGATGGACATCATAACATGTTACAGGAATCATTGACTGCACTTTCATATCATGCAAGGCAAAGGTAAGAAGAGATTTATGAGTTAGATTCACGCATCCTGAATGTATATAATTAAATTGATGCAAGATGAGATGGCAAATCACAGTACACCCACACTAATTGCAAATAGAAAATACATATATTGTTTGTCCTTGGGACAAGATTTATAATTTTGTTTGATGTATCCCAATTAGCATTGGTTTAGTTAAATATATGACTACAACTAAAATCCTAATTGTAACCAACTATAATTATAATTAAAAGTGGAAACTGTTGTCATACTAAAAAAACATCTTTGCATCTGTAACAGATGGTACATTGTATATTAATTAATTTGGTTACAATTCATTTTTCCCTCCTTTAGAAATATATCATTGTCTGTTGTGATTGATGCTAGAAACCAAAAATGGAGAAATGTGACATCTACACTTAGAATTGTTAATGTAAGTTACTATAATATACTATTTTTGGAACATTATGAACACCAATGAGTTACTGTTTCATTTACTACTATAGGAAACACTGTTGGGACTTGTTTATGTGGTATATATAATTCAACCAGCCTATTTGAAATCAAGATGCATGCTATGGATTCTTAAATCAAAATTACCACTGACAGTAAGAGTATATATTATATGTACATAAATAAAAATTAATTATTTCCTCATTGAACAATAATTATGCATGCTCATCAAAAAAAGTCTACTGAGTATTTAAGGAAATGTTACTATAAGGGAGCTTCATGAATTTTTTTTGTTTTGACAGACTACTTTTCTGAGCTGCAATCAGTTACATCAAATAGGATGTCCTGCTTTATATGAAACACTATCAGATTTTACCAATTGCAAATCACGATATCAACTGTTTAACCTGGTGAGTTACATGAATGTACTTGTGAGAACAATAATATAATAACTACATGTAATGTAAGAAATCCACAAGTTAGAGTTTTGTTGTATATTATTCTCTAATAATGTATATATATTTTTAATTACATGTTACTTAGTCATAATTATAACTGAGACTATATTGCTTTATAATTACATATACATGAAGTACAGTAGTCACATGCGTTAATTGTATGTAATTGAATCACATGCGTTTTAGAGCATGATTGTAATGATAATTATTACCAATTTATTCTTTTTTAGAGACATTATTTTACAAAACTCAGACATGTTCAGAAAGAAGAAAGCAGAATTTCGTTAATTGCATAATTATTATTCCAGTTATCTTTCCTGAACTGTATTTCTCTTTACCTTCTGGGATAATTATATATAATTATATATAATTATATATAATTATTATATCTTTCTGTACATATTCAGAACAGCCAAGATAGCTATGTGAATTTACTATTAATGTTCCTCCAAGTACATGTATCATCATTAATTTTTTCACTCTTTCTTATTGTTATTTTTATATTTCTTATTATTTTTAAACAGTAAAATGTATTGGATGGATTCCTTTTCAACCTCTCTATTTCAATGATATTTTGAGTCTTAATTGTTTACCGGCTGTTATTTGTAATATTGGAATCACAACAAGTCAAAATTATAAGATTATAACCAAAAGTATAATTATTTATAATGAACATTTGAGAGTTGAGTGTAGGACACTGGCATGCTATGGATTCTTAAATCAAAATTACCACTGACAGTAAGAGTATATATTATATGTACATAAATAAAAATTAATTATTTCCTCATTGAACAATAATTATGCATGCTCATCAAAAAAAGTCTACTGAGTATTTAAGGAAATGTTACTATAAGGGAGCTTATGAATTTTTTTTGTTTTGACAGACTACTTTTCTGAGCTGCAATCAGTTACATCAAATAGGATGTCCTGCTTTATATGAAACACTATCAGATTTTACCAATTGCAAATCACGGTATCAACTGTTTAACCTGGTGAGTTACATGAATGTACTTGTGAGAACAATAAATAACTACATGTAATGTAAGAAATCCACAAGTTAGAGTTTTGTTGTACATGTATAATTATTATTCTCTAATAATATATATATTTTTAATTACATGTTACTTAGTCATAATTGTAACTGAGACTATATTGCTTTATAATTACATATACATGAAGTACAGTAGTCACATACAACTTAATTGTATGTAATTGAATCACATGTGTTTTAGAGCATGATTGTAATGATAATTGTAATCGAGTGATCTTGTGTCGTTGAATATTTTTCTGCTGCCACAAACATCAAGGCCGAATCAAGTACTCTGCAGACACAACCCCACTTCACATTAATGTATAAGGTGAATCAATAATAGGCATGAATGTTTCATGAATTTGGATGCTAATAGAGAACAACCTCTTTCCATTTGTTAATGTTTATAGTATGTCAATTTTCTTATTAATAATACAAATAATAATAGTCATAGGATGTGTGAACAACTTTACGAAGGCGTGGACTGGCACTAAAATAATTAGTTAGTAATTAAAATCATTCTTCTGACACATGAATAAGATAGGTATATCAAGTTGTGTGATTGATCATTGATCTTGTCTATAGTGATAACAATTATAGAAACAGAACTGAAGGATTAGTTCTTTATATCTAGAATTATTACAATATCACTGATTATGGGCTACATTAGGCTATAGCTATTATCTGGTTGTATGACTACAAATATGATACTAGATCACTGATAGTTTTTGTCATCTTTATAGTAGTGTTCTTGATCTAACTATATATTCACAACCAATTTGTGTGGTATCGAGTACTGATCATATCCAGTCACTCCAGTGCTCCAACCTATAAAACATATGCTCCATATAGCAGTTATGATTGTCTCAAGTTGGAAAACCTATATGAATAATTATAAAGGTACCTACGTATAACTTTTAGCAAAACTGTTTCAAGATCACTAAAACTGACTGCTTCAAGACTGAGTTGAATTGTGACTATACATTGTTTGTGAATAATTATAACTTTTTATTGGTAGTTAAGTAATGATTGGTAGAACTAGCTTTCTGGCAAACCATGTTGCTGTGAAAACATAGTTGTAACATTTATGAAATATTAACCTATCATTAGCATAAACGAACATAATTATTATTTTCAGAGAACGGAGTTCGGTAGGGTCAACTTGTCAACATATCACGATGCCGTTTATGCATTAAGAGGTAATTGCAAGTATGATTATAGAAATCCACACATGTAGATACACACAGACACATGCATGCACACAAACACACACATATATTAAAAATCTTAGCACAAGGTGATAAGCACATGGCATATACAATAAGCCAGCAATTAAGTTATTAATGTGTTATCTAATCATCAATGTATATGCTATAATGCTTACTCTATGTTTCACTGGTATCTGTTCAGCTTAGTATAGCAACTAAATGAAAGGTTATTTCATCTTGGAACTGACTAAGGTTGAGCAAACAGTTATGCATGTTAGATGCAAAGTTGATTCCATAAGGCTTATTGTTATATGCAGGTATATAAGAGAATTAGAAACAAAATAAAAATGAAAAGCATCCAGGGTCCTCTGATATCCAGTCAGGCACTCTTACCATGGACTCGATCTTAATGGCAAAAGCATGTAGGAAAATTTTTAAATCATTGTTGTGTGTGTACACCAATGTGTACGTAATATGCATGTAGAATATTGAAGTTAATTGGATTACATTGTACGTATAAGTAGACAACTGACCAGATGAATAAACTCAAAAAAGTGATAAATGCCATTAGTAGAAGTACTCTCAATATCACTCCAATTACAATACCAGCAACCTTACTCAATACCTCATCATCCTCATCATACTGGAGATGGGAGTACCTATCAATTTTTTCGGTTTCAATATATCTTTGAAAATGTAACTTGAACTTGTATTGAACTCAATTAACTCTGTTTATTATTCATATAGTAATCATTGATTATTTTGTTCTCTTTTCAGGTCTGCAATCAAAATAGCTGACCTATATATGTGGTGAAATCAGGGTGTTTTTGAAGCCTGCTATATATCAAAATATAGTGTGTTTAACAAAGTATAATAGTGGAATGACAATGGAGGTGTATGATTCGATATTGATACACAGTGTGCAGTATCAGGTTAAATATCAGTTGGGATATAAATAATTTACTGAATTATAGAAATACTCCTTTGGTCATTCATAATAATATTAATTTTAAACATTTTTTCCCTAATTATGTACACTGTCCAATCTTCTATAAAAAAAAGGTGTGGGGACATGCAATACTACTGCTTGTTGAAGTTAATGAGTTTATATATACTCTTGTTAATGAAATTCATATTGGCTGACTGCATTTACTGTTGTGTATAAGTAGTCTGCTACCTCCACTTTAAACTCAGAAGGGGGCCGAGGGATGCAGTTGGCGACGAGACTAGTGTATAAGGACAAACATCTGGTGGTACTTAGTCTCGTCCCCAGCCACAGCCATCACATAATGGATCGGATGAGGCTTGGGATTAGGTGGTACTTGAACAAACCAATATATTGCATGTCTCAAGATCCTTCCTTCGTAGAAGGTTGGGTCTGACTATGCGCATGCGAGACTATATATTGCCATAAGAATGTTGTCTAAAACTAAAAATCTAAAGTTTTATTCAATCTGTTGCATGGTTTTAGAATAACCCTTCTTTTTAAAAAAATTACATTTCTATATATTTAATTGTCAAATCAAAGCTCAGTGGTTGTATTTGCATGTTTTTTCCATAGTTAAGAAATCAAAGAAAGGTGAGTCATATATTGGACTTATGATCATAGCTATATACAATGTCTGAAAAGTATAATATTTCAAAATTATAATTTCTTATTACAAGAATAGTTATTACAATTAAAGAATTAAGATGAGTAATAATTTAATGATTAGTTTAATTGACTGAAGATTCTAACAAAATATTATTCAATGTTTAAAAATTCACTGAGTCCCAGAAGAATTGCACCAATCTGGTACGTCAAGTGGACAAACAAGATAAGCTAGGTGACCATTCTCTTTAATCACCTTTATAAAATTTCCATAGTTTTTGGAATCACAGCAAAGTTGATACTGTGAGTCTTTGAGTTGTGTGTTGCAACTTGATTTACAAATTTCTGAAGATGTGGAGATTTATGATATGTAAAGTGATCACGTATGATACAAACTTATATGAATGATATACTAGATCCACCAGTATAAAAACAATCTCAAAAAATATGTTTGTAAAAAATTAATGTAGTATAAAACTAGGTTATGTGATCTTTTCCAACCTATTTCATGATCAAAAATTAATAACTATGAATAATTTTAAAAAGTGTATGGTGCACAAATTTGAATTCTGTTTGATCTTTAATAATGAAAGATACCTTTATGCTGCCAAAAAAATTAATATGAAGCTTAAAGTGTACTACTGAAACTTATTATTCTACCAATAGAATGAAAAATGTGTTACAAAAATGAAGGTGATGTAGGGATGCCAAATTATCATCATCCCTACTCTTGTTCCTTTACTTTTTATACATTTGAACAGCGATCTATTGTTTGAAGGTAAGTGGGGTTTCTTCATTATTTTTTGCCAAAAATTCGATTTTAAAATTGTTCCTTTACTTTTTTATGGTTATTAATTTTTGTTGAAGCTGTGATGAAACATTGTTTTTTGCATACATGTATACACCTGTATATAATATTTCAGTGGAAGAATTGAAGAATGCCTTTCCAATATTCGTGTAGATCATCATTATGGTTGAATTTGAATCTGATGAAATTTTTGTTGAAGCTGTGAAAGAGATTGAGATCAAAGAAATTCTTCATAAAGCTTTTGCCTATGCTTGGGATGTTAATGGTCCTTCGAAATTATCTCCATTGTCAAAAGAATCCAGTGCCGATCCTGAGGTCTTGATGTAATTCTATTGTTCAGGTTGCATTTGAAAATATAGATGATGAATATCTAGTTGGTACAACCACTGTTCTACATGAATATCCCATGGCTAATGACTATGGTAAACCATGGGAGGTAGTATTTGAATATTGCTGCAGGAGTAAAAGTTTGAAGAATAATAAAGGAACAAAGTCACCTTGATTTTTAATATCTTGTAATATAACATATTTTAGGCTGTGAAATGCAAGGAGTATCACAAATAAAGAGAATATCTCCCAATACGTACCATTACAAGTTGTTCCATCACTATCTAGTAGATAACCATCATTACATCCACAAGTGAAACTTCCTTCAGTATTTGTACACATTTGAGAACAATTGTCTGTTCCCTCAAAACATTCATCAATATCTGCATTAAAGAGAATAATCAGTCTGTAAGCAGTGAAATAAAACTATATACAAGTACTTATTTTAGGTTATGAAATATAATTACGCTTCTATTGTTTAATCAGAATACGCCAAATACATACCATTACAAGATCTTTCATTACTATCTAGTCGATAACCATCATTACATCCACAAGTGAAATTTCCTTCAGTATTTGTACACGTTTGAGAACAATTGTTTGTTCCCTCAAAATATTCATCAATATCTGCATTAAAGAAAATAATCAGTCTGTAAGCAGTGAAATACAACTATATACAAGTACTTATTTTAGGTTATGAAATATAAGTACGCTTCTATTGCTTAATCAGAATACTATAGAAATGCCAAAAATATATACCAATACATGATCTTTCATCACTATCTAGTAGATAACCATCATTACATCCACAAGTGAATTTTCCTTCAGTATTTGTACACATTTGAGAACAATTGTCTGTTCCCTCAAAACATTCATCAATATCTGAATTAAAGAAAATAATCAGTCTGTAAGCAGTGAAATACAACTATGTACAAGTACTTATTTTAGGTTATGAAATATAAGTACGCTTCTATCACTTAATCAGAATACTATAGAAATGCCAAATACAACTATATACAAGTACATGTATTAGGTTATGAAATGCAAGTAACTATTTAATACAATGTATACTCCAAATACATACCATTACAAGTTGTTTCATCACTATCTAGTATATAACCATCATCACATCCACAAGTGAAACTTCCTTCAGTATTTGTGCATGTTTGATTACAGTTGTCAGTGTCCTCACTGCATTCATCAATATCTGCATTAAAGAAAATCACATGTCTGTAAAATGTGAAATGCTATATACAAGTACATTTATCAGGTTATGAAATGCAAGTACTATTTAATACAATATATACTCCAAATACATACCATTACAAGTTGTTTCATCACTATCTAGTATATAACCATCATCACATACACAAGTGAAACTTCCTTCAGTATTTGTACATGTTTGATTACAGTTGTCAGTGTCCTCACTGCATTCATCAATATCTGCATTAAAAAATTCATGTGTCTGTAAAATGTGAAACACAACTATATTATACAAGTATGTATTTTAGTTTATGAAATGCAAGTTCTATTCTATTCCTTAACCAGAAAAAATATATACACCAAATATATACCATTACAAGTTCTTTCATCACTATCTAGTACATAACCATTGCTATCTAGTACATAACCGTTGCTATAAGGTACCATCCTAATCCTGTTTCTGTGCTTGAGATCCATATAATTACACATTCACTTAGTTTCAATTGAAGCTGTATTTAGCTTTGTAAAGATTCCTTTACCAATATAATATGTTGCACAGTACTAGTGTTCTCCTAAATTAGCAGAGAACACACAAAACAAATGAGCAGGCAAGACTGCTCACAGCTATAGGAACTGATAATCCTATTAATACGCAATCTGCAACCACAAAGTAGTCTCAAGAATAGATTTCAAGGAAGAATTGAGGGGGATACACCTGCAATCACCACTAATGTTTTTGACTTAAAAAGATGATAATGGTGGGGGGTAATTAAGTTTCAAATAACTTTTGTATAATATATAATATTATTATAATAGTGATTCACTCATAGGCTCATTTATGGGATGCCATGCATTTGATCACATTTTCACCATAGTCTTTCACTAATTTTATTTTGTGTTGATTTATAGTTTTTGATATTATATCAGATGTCAGATATAATATATCAGACCTCTAAAATCATATTACATGTTGTATATAATATATCAAACCTCCGTTATCATATTAGACATTGGTGATACTATATCAAACATCCTACAGTGAAAACTGAATTCTATACTGTTATACCGACTGTGATGAGTGCATTCTGTTGTATTTTTTATACCACAAAGTATTACAGAGTAAATTAAAGTGTCATCTTCTAACAATTATTATTGCTAAATTCTGTTTGAATGACTTCTACTGAATATTGCAGACAATAATATTATGTTTGTTGTTGTTATTACTATAAAAATTGTTTGACATTAAACTGAGTGATACTATACTGCATTAATAATTATTACCAAATACTACCAGAACTAAAATTCCCCACCTTTTTGATGTATCATGACTTGTATTTATAATTATACTAGTTATTATATTTGAATTATAATTATAACAATTATAATAACGATATATATATAATATTAATTACATTACTGCAAAAACAAAATTGTTAAAATAACTCTAGTAAATTTAGATGGCACCATATGTACTGCATATCAATGATTTTCATTTGAAGTGTTATTTTGTCATCTTGTCTCATTTTTCATGTCATTATATTACTACTTCAATGTAACTCTATCTGACCAAACCTGATTTAATTTACTTTGGGTCAACAAACACCAGAAAAGATTACAGCCATCCAGTTTATATTTCACAATAATTATTGTTTCAAATATTTGGTTGTAGCCATGAAAAATTCCTTGCAGCTGTAATTACCTACACATGAGTTAACACTTTAACTAAAGAATAATAAAAAACATTTTCAATAAAAGTGAAAGAAGATGTAGGGATGTCAAAACCCAAAAATCATGCAAACAAGGTTGGGAAGCTTACATAGGACCCAAAATTAAAAAAACCATTTCCATATAACCCTACATAAGTACTTACACCTCTATAAAACAAAATACAAAGAGCTGTACTTATGTAGGGTTATATGGGAATGGTTTTTTTTTAATTTTGGGTCCTATGTAAGCTTCCCAACCTTGTTTGCATGATTTTTGGGTTTTGACATCCCTACATCTTCTTTCACTTTTATTGAAAATGTTTTTTATTATTCTTGTTTTGATTGTTTTTTTTAATTGTGTGAATATTTTTTGTAGATTGCAGAAATACTATATATCATTAGAAATTATGCAATCATAAATGCATTCATCAATGAAGGTCAGTCTTTTGTATTTATGTATTGATTATCATTCTCTTTCACTTACAGATGATTTACATTCTGTTTCACTTACAGCACTGTCTGCAGAAGTAGTGTCTGTCACTGTGTCAACCATTCAGTATTTCAATGCTTATCATAGTATACAATATTATTATAGAATGGCTTTAATATTGTAGGTGGAGCTAGGTAGCTTTCTATCTTGCATCAATGGTGGTGTAGTAGCAACCATTACCTCGATTGTTTTTGGTTTGAAGTGTTTCTTGGCTAGCGACAGCCATGAAACAGGATCACTTGTGTTTTGTGTGTCCATATTTACTCTCGTTAGTGCCCTCATTTCATCTTAAAGTTGTGAAATGGTAACTGTGAGTTATAAAAATTGTCATAACTTTAGAACCAAAAAGGTTTTAGAAGAATTCCTACGTTTTTTTTTCCTTGTATAATAGATTCTCTATCAGAGTAAGATGGGCTTCTTTAGTCTTGTCTGTGTTTGTCTATGTCTGTCTCTATTCAAACATCCTGAACTCTCATTCTACCACTGTCTCCAAAGCACTTATTCCTCTCTGTCTAATTCTGTCGCTGATTATTGTCTATCTCTTCTCCAATCTTCTTTATGAACGAACAAATATCAAATTTACTGTCAACGCCTCCTTTTATTACGTAACGTCAACGCGCGTATGTCAGTGTCTAATTTTCTGGTTCTTTGTTGCGGGTGATATTCACAGACAGACAGACAACGGTATTATTATTATAGACTAGCGAAATAACGGCCTTCGGCCGTCATTTCCCTAGGTCGTCATAAAGTCATAATGTGTTGTAGTCCTAAAGGCAAGTGTAGTATGTTCTAGTGTAGTATTTATATATTTACACTACATATGAATGTATTATAATTTTTGTTTAATAAATGAATGTTACGTATCTCGCTCCCTCTTTGACTCTGTGTAAAAAAAAAGTCAAGCAATTGCAAACATAGTCACTACATACTGCTGTTACTCGATCTTTCTACTACTGTCCAAACCTCTTCTCTATCTTTCTGTATCCAAAGATCTCCCAAATTCACTCTCATAGTACATTCTAAGTGTAGTACACTACAGGCTCATTCATTTGCCTATCTTCATCAGATGTTAGCTGGGCTTTTCGTCCATCTCTTCGACTCTTCTCTGTAACTGTCTATGTCTATCTCTGTGGAATGTTGCTGGGCTTCTCTTTCTATATTAGTTAATCTTGTCCATGTCTATCTCTATGAGATGTTAGCTGGGTTTCTCTCTATATCAGTTAGTATTGTCCATGTCTATCTCTATCAGATGTTAGCTGGGCTTCCTTCTTTATATCAGTTAGTCTTGTCATGCGCGTCAAACTTCTACCTGCATGAGAATCTCTATCAGAGTGAGATGGGCTTCTTTAGTGTTGTCCATGTTTGTCTATGTCTGTCTCGATTCAAATATCCTGAAATCTCTTTCTACCACTGTCTCCAAAGCTCTTCTCCCTCTTTGTCTAATTCTGTTGCTGATTATTGTCTATCTCTTCTTTATGAACGCACAAATGTCAACTTTACTGTCAACGCCTTCTTTTATTACGTCACGTCCATCAAAGCGTCGCGTCAATGTCTAATTTTCTGGGTCTTTGTTGCGGGTGATATCAACAGACAGACAACGATATAGGATTATTATTAAAATTAGTTATATTCCGACACTTGTCAAGTTTGTTTATTTGTGATGGCCTTTCAGAAGCAAAGTAAAGGTAGACTGCGGACTATTTTTGATTGTTTAGATGTGAATCAGTTAGATTCTTCTGCTTCTAAGCGACAAAGGCTGCAGCTAGTCTCGCGTAGCCAGCCCTCGTTGAGTGGGAGGGGCTGGCTACGCGAGACTAGGCTGCAGCAAGTGATGAAACTGATGAACGGTGATACAGCTGGAAAGTAAGGATATCAGACCACCAAAGACGATTTTAACAGTTGCATGTACAAGTTCTTGGCGGAGTTCCTGACGATGTCGCAGTATAACTACTAGAACTGTCCAACTTCTTAGTTGCGTTATTCATGTCACACAGTCACTATTATTAATCTACACGCCCATCATGAATAAATAATTAGACCAAGTAGTATATGTGTACTGTGTTGTAAAAGCATTACTGGGGATTAGGCTAATACAGTTATATTGTCCACAATTCCTGTTGATTCTTATCTAGTTAGAAGCACCCACCATTTTTCGATCAAATCTCACTTTCTACTGAGATCCCCATGTGCTCCCAGTCACACCCTTCATAATATGACATTGTTGCACTGGGTATATATGTGTTGAGCATTCTAGTTTCATTATTGAAATGATTCAAGGAAATGCATACATGTTAGCTTTTATATAATCATGTATATACACTTCCAACCAAATATTATTGTTCAAACATTTTGAATAAAGAATTAATAGTTATAACAGTTTTGGATATGCTTATATTTGACATGTAGTTTTCACACTCAGTGAGAAATAATCTTAAGTGCATTCTCCAGAAGCCTGCACTGTTATCATTGAGTGATGGCTGACATTCGGCTTATGTATGGACAAAACTGATCTTTGATAACAGTTTATGTATATGTAGTAACACTCTAGTACATGTCTCCACTAATCTGTACACTCACAAGACTAGGTTCTGTAAAAATGTAACTCAAACATTATAATACACAAATCCCTGATCAAAAAAAAATTTCTCTTCAAAGTTGCAGATTGTTTAATAATGTGTTAATTCAACCAAATTACATTTTTTGTCTCACATGTTGCATATACTGTTGTTAATTAACTGCATTCTATAGAATTTTAGGAAGAAAGGAATACTAACATGAAGGCAGCAAATAGGTAAAAGAGCTTCAAAAGAGCTATGACATATATCAGTGAGCTAATGATTTCAAAGTAAAGTTATGTCATAATTATAAGTGCAACATTATCATACCAGGAATCCACAGATAATCACCTTTGAAGTACAAACAAATAGTCTTAGGAATGTTATTTCTATTAAGAATGCAAACAAAATGATATTTTAGTTCTTTCTAAACAACACAAGCAATGACCTACATATTTTAATCATTGGGATAGCCACAAATTGTGGGCAAGCCAGCTGTAACCCTACATTATATTGGTAGGAGCTATGAAGGCATTGGTCAAAATGGTGTTAGTTGTGTAACACCAACTGCATGAGAGATACAGATAAGTTAATGCCCATTTTGTAAAGACACAGATGCACATGTGCAGTTTGATTCCATATATAGCTCAAATAACAAATGTACTAATTATTTGCAATCAGTATAATTTTAGGGTGCTGTCTACTCGTATTTCACATACATAATTTAAGTAATTTACATCAAGTGATTGTGTTTGACAGTTCTGGCCTACAAAAATGTTTGGAAACCTGTAAACACATAATTTCATATATTCTAGTGTACATTTTTATACTTGGTGCATCATGCGTTTAGCCACAACATCCTGCATGACAAACTTTAATATTATTCCTTGCAACTGTACATGTTGTAACCAATAACCAGAGTATTGGTGTTTCCACAAAGTCAGCTCGGCCACTGACTGTAGAACAAGAAAAACTTTTGAAAAGTCAGCAGATGCCTTACTTAACACTGTTTTTTGGTACAATTGCAAGTGTTTTGGTCTTAGGAGGCGATGAACACAGGCAGCTTCAAGTGCAGCAATATGAGATTAATTTTGACAGTGCTGGACGATATTCACAATTCATTGCTGATTGGACGGTCATGCAAAAATGTGCAAGGAGGACTTCATCAGAGAAATGTGGAATGTAAGGGTCTAAAGGTATATCACAATGAATCATTAGGAGAAAGGTGTATTGTTGATGTATTTTCTACTTACCTGTCATTAGTGCCTGAATCTGATGAATTATGTTGACAAATAAAAGGATTACATTACCTTCCTAGGTTTCTATGCAAGTTGTAGGTAGAAACAAGTTGCAAACAATTGTGAAAGAGTTCTGTACTCAAGCTGGCTTTAGCGGCTATTATACTAACCACAGTGGCAAGGTCCAACCAGTTTGTTTAAACACAATGTTGATGAACAACTCATACAGCACCAGACTGGACACAGAAGCAATGCAGTACGATGCTACAAACGCCCATCGGTTGACAGTAATTTTTTCTTTCTAAAGTTGTAGCTTCTATAACACAGGCCCAGGTATTCAGAAAAAATGTACTTTCAACTTCGACTGCATCTGGTTGACCCATAATCAACATAAACTACTATAACAATTAAACTTCATTAGCAAATCATATTATTCAACTCATCATTGCTAATACTATATACATGTCATTCTGTAATAGATCTAAGTAACTTAGAGCCTTCGTCAGATTGCTCTAACCAACACAATTGCACCCTATTTGCCCTCGAAGCTCTAACTATACTTATTATTCATAAAAATATATAGTCACTTGGGTACATCAACAAAGTTCCAAACTTTGAGTACTGTGTCCTTTTGGACACAATTCCTGCAGAAAATATCAACGTTGTAAATGAAACAGAATAGTCATCATGTATTTAATCAACAATATACTAAGTTATTTAAAAATAGAATGGAAACAAGAATAATCAAAAACAAGTTTAAAAATGAAAGAGTATGTAGGGGATATATATCAAAACTGAAGAAAGCACAGGAATAAGATGGCTTTGGCAACAAAATTAAATACCACTTCCACATTGAACACATAACAACCCTACATAAATATATATAGCTAAAGGCAAAACACAAAGAAACAATACTTATGCACGGTTGTTATGTGGAAGTGATGTTTAATGTGAAAGTGGTATTAATTTCGTTGCCAAAGCCTCTACATACTCTTTCATCTTTAAAATGCTTTTATTATTTAATGCAGTTAATTATAACTGAAATCTACAAAATACAACTCTCTAAATACAAATAGCTAAGAAAACAAAAGAAAACTTAAACTGACTATTATGTGTCACATTATAAAATAGTTACTGGTCCATCTTCCCCATCGTCATTCAGACCACCCTCTTCCATGTCCTCATTCAGACCACGCTCTTCCATGACCTCATTTAGACCACTCTCTTCCACATTGTTATTTAGAGCATTTTGCTTCCCATCCTCACTTACACTATTTTGTTCTGATTCATTTTCAAATGCTAATCTCAGGTTATTCACAGATCCTGCAATAAATATGAATGGTTATACATATAATATAGGTTAAGGTATGTTTGGTCAATTGGGCCTATCATATACAAACTAAAACGTATCATAATTATACATCATGATACATGTAGGAAATACATTGAGAAATTATGTTATACTGAAGCAGGTATACTTAATTGTCTGTATAATTTACTATGACAAAAATCATTGAGAGATACGTTTCAGCTGAGAATATTTTCGTAATGCAGCTGAGAGTGATTATTTTTTTGTCTCTGTTAGGCTACTTTTGCTATTCTGTATCATATATTGCAGTATTGATGATCAGAGCTAATAATAATAACTTGGCAAAATCTTCAATCAAAAGCATATAAGCTGCAAGTTGTCTAAGAGACGTTTGCCACTCTTAGTGCTAGAGTTAGGCTGCATTAATTAAATATAATTATATAATATATGTATTAGATATAGCATGGTCATTGCAAATATTGGCACAGTGATGACGTCATCACTGTGCCAATATTAGTGCAATGTGGCACTCGCAACCATGCTATATCTGATTCGTTGCATGCAATCACGTGATTCTTGACATTTGACTGCTTTGTTGCTTTTGTTGCAATGGAGTCTCTCCATCTACCAATCGATGAAGACTTCTGGAAAGAGTTTTTTGACTCACCTAATGGATCCCCAAGGCTGATACTAGCTTATCTAGCTATGAATTGGTGTCAATAGATGAGTTGGCCACACTTTCTGTAGGATTTGTTCCTGCGAACACCACAGCAAACACTAAATGGGCTCTCAGAAACTTCAATCGCTGGATAGAATGGAGAAATGAGAGAGCACAGAAACCAGATGATATTGTTCCACAAGATGTTCTTTTAACTGACACTGCCAGTAGCCTAAACAAGTGGTTGTCTTGCTATATCTGTGAAACTAGGAAAAAAGATGGATCAAGATTCCCTCCAAACACCATAACTCTAAGGGTTGAAACGATACATGAAGGATGCCAATCCATTTGCACACGATCTTGATTTTTAGGACGAGAAGCATGCCGATTTCAGAGGTGTGCGAGATAATGTCGCGAGAGAATCGAGGAATGCGCTACAGTAAATCATACAAACATCATTACTAGTGAAGAAGAAGACCTACTCTGGTCTATTGATATACTTGGAATGTCTTCTCCTAGAGTCTTAAGTAACATGATTTTGTTTTTGACTGGTAAGGTGTTCTGTCTGAGAGGTGGACAAGAGCATTATGCTCTAAAACTTTCACAATTTACCTTTGCAACTGGCTTAGTAAGTGGTGAACAACGAGAATGTGTAGTCTATGTCGAGAATGGTTCAAAAAATCATAGTGGGAGCTATAAAGATAAAGGAAGTAACAAAAGTGTTCGTCACTATGAAGATCCACAACTTGGGGAACGATGTTATGTTTCCATTTTAAAATTCTACTTGTCAAAACTTCCAGAAAGTGCTAAAGATGCTGATATATTCTATTTGAGACCTAAAGCAGGTGTTCCCAATGACCCAGCAGCTCCTTGGTTTATACAGTCTCCGGTTGGTTGAAACACTCTGCAAGACAATGGTGAAAACAATGTTTGAAAAGGTTGGTATCTATGGTAAGTGTAACCACAGTTTGCGTGCTACTGGTATATCAAGAATGTATTCAAAAGAAGTACCAGAGAAGATCATTCAAGAATGGAGTGGACATAAAAGTCTAATTGCTCTAAGGAGGTATGAACACACCAGTATGGAACAACAAGCTGCTGTATCAAGTCTTCTTTCATCAACCTCCAGTACATCATACAAAGAGCGTGTTGAAAAAGAAGAAACCAAGACATACAAGAAAACTGTAATTAAAGATAGTAAGTTGGAGGATAAAGAAAATACCAGTATTTTGAGCAACATCAATCCTGATCGTAGCCTTGCTTCTTTATTTTCTGGAACCTAAAGCGTTGAGGAATTCATTAGTTGGATAATGAACGTGACATCACTTCCGGGGTACATTCTTGCGCCATCTTGGAGTACTTTTGTATTGAAGTCAATGGAGAAAAACACTATTTTTGATAACGAATAGTTTGCTTCGTGTACCGTATATTTTAAATTTTAAATCTAGACAAAAATGTTGTTAGTTTTTGGAAAAAAGGAGAGATGCTTTTTACTTCCTGTTGGAGTATAAAATGTAAGTCTAAACTATGTATGGCTGTTTCTATACTAGATCAGTATCATTGATTTTTCTCTTAGAACTTACATGTATATTATAATCATAAATTATATAATATATATATATATATATATACACACACACATTATAATTATATATATTATACAATTATATAATAGACTTTCAAGATGCCCAATAGCATGTGTCTCATTTCTAGTCATACTAAGGGAAACAACAAAGAAGTCACTGTTTCTTTTCCCATCACAACCAAACAAGAAAGAGACATGGCTCAAGAGTTCTCAATCTAACTAAAGATGGTATTAGAGAACACAGCGGTATCTGTAGTCGACATTTTGTAGTAGTACAACCGATGATGATAAAGGTCATATAGAGATACGAACCATCTGTCAATGACTTTAACTTCATTTCTCTAATTCTCTTTGCCTCTAATAAATTTTAAAAAGTAAAATTATAAGATTATAGTATATATATTTACTTATCCATGTAATATAACTAAATACACTCACTTGTCTATAACTTTGGCTTTCTTTTGAAGAGTTGGAAACTTCAGTTCCATGACAAAGAATGTAATGGTTCCTCCAAAGTAACACCAGGGATATCAGTTAGTTCAATGTTCCATGACAATGGTAGTTTTACACTTCGAACAGGAAGTAAAAAGCAGCTCACCTTTTTTCCAAAAACTAACAGCATTTTTGTCTAGATTTTTACACCATTAGAGAGCATGGATTTCATTGATGTACTTTATATTAAAATATACGGTACACGAAGCAAACTATTCGTTATCAAAAATAGTCCATTGACTTCAATACAAAAGTACCCCAAGATGGCGCAAGAATGTACCCCGGAAGTGATGTCACGTATGAATTATCACAGCGCTACATTCCAGCGCTTTACGTGAAAAGGTCTTGAAACTCAGTTAATAGAAGTCAATTTACTTGATTGAACTTGATATTCATTTTTTTGTTAATGAAACACTACTTATAATAATTTGTAAACAAAACCCATGCCATATTCAACTGTGGTCAGTGCATTAACAGATGTGGCATTGCTGTGTCTGGGTTACTGTGGCAATATATGAAATGTTGGCACACTACTTTCTTTGATGTTTTCTTGTATCATGCTACAAATTTATAATAATATATAGTACCATGGCCAGGATTGGGGTAAAGCACTTTCAAGGAGCTTAATTCTCGAGCACAAGCACTTGAACAGTTGTAAGTACAGGCATAAACAGAATCACTGTCATAATGTATGACTGAAGTTAAAAGCACAAGCGCTTTTGTTGTGCTTAAGCATGGCTTAAGCATATTAAAATTTAACTTAAGTCTTTAAAATTACTGGACTTTAAGACACTATTCTTTTATTTACACTATGTACATGTACAATTATTTGACATGTTATACCCTTCAGGTTAAACAAAATTGTAAATTCATGTGCAATCTACAATGTAACACCTTGCATTTGACAAAGATCAGCTGCTCAAAATGTTCATCAAACAATCGACACCGTAAGAGTTTGTAAATTAGACCAGCTGTACTAAAGATCCTTTCCATAGCACTAGATGAAGCAAGAACATTAAGAACTTAAAGAGACACTTTATCAAGTGTTGGATACACACACATCTAAATGTTCTTCAGTTCCAAAACTCTAGCAGATTGCATTGCCCAGGTTTGCACGACTCACCTAAATATTTTGTGCATCCCTTCATAACTGAAGATGAGGAAACCTCAGTTTTCAAAACTGAAGAGACGTTTACATTTGCAGAGGAATGCTGAGTTGATAAGTGTTTAGTAGCCTTAGATGCCAGTATATAGAGTTTTGGCAGATGTCTTCTCTTCATTGTAACAGCACCACTTCAGTTTAAAGCAAAGATCCAAAACTGATGCCAGGATGTATGTTTTGCACACCTTGTATGGATCCATTCGAACATGAAGAGATCTTTGAAAGGCTCTGACAAAATTGGAGTCATGGTTTTTATTCATTACTTCAAGGTGTTTTGTTAACCAGAGATGCATGGTAGTACATAACCAGCTGATGGATACTTCTCTATTTGTACAAACTCGGTTGAATATAGAAAGGGAAGCAAAATTTCAACCAATTCAGCTAATATCTTTCTTTCGTATGCTGTTACTTTAATGTAACACTTGCAACATTGTTGAGCAATTAAAGATCAAAGAGGAAGTGTTGATGCAACTGTTACAAGCAACAATGCTGCCTAGTGTATGGTGGGCTTTAAGAACAGATAGAATCACTGTAAGCTGAGAATTCCACCTGGTGCAGTTTCTGACTGCAGTCTGTTTACTCCCTCTAGAATTACAGTGGCAACAGTAGATTTTTCTTACATGTGTAACAATTTTCGAACACTTTGAAATCATAGCAAATCAAGATTGAAATCTGTGGTTGTGAAAATGGTGGTAACTGCACTACGGAAGGAACTATACCGTATCTAATCCATATATGTATATATATATATTTATAGGCTATATCCCGGCACAAGGGCGATATCAGATTTATAAAAACTGAGCTGGAGGGCGAGGTTTTTATAAATCTGATATAGCTCGAGTGCACGGGATATAACTAATATTTATCCCACATGGGCCAAACTTTGCGCATGCGTGTTCAAAACATTCATTGTTTGTCGAAAATGACTAGGGATAAAGAGAATGTTGCTCCTGGTATAAAGCGGAGATTATCTCTGTCTTTATCTAAGAAATAGAAACGACGTTTTGATGAGATGTCCCTCCCTTAAGGAGATTGCAGCATTGGAAAAGCCACACATAGTGAAGAACACCGAATTAAGCTCAAAATGGGCAATGAAGAATTTGACAGAGTGGTTTCTTGATTATAAAAACGGAATCCCAATTTGCCATGCCCAGAAAGTATTCATACATCTACATTCAGTATTATTGTATGATGGTGACATCTTCTGCACAGTGTACAAGGAGTGCTCAGACAGGTCTATATTAAAAAATAGAGACCTCTATATAAAATATATAGACTTCACTACATCAAAGAGATGATGTCACCATCATACTATATGTTACAGTTATAGAATACGCATGAGTTCTATTACTGAAATATAATCCCTAGCAACAAGGGCAGCATGCCCGAGTGCGCAGGATTACATTTCAGTAAAATAGACTGCATTCGCATTCTATAACTGATTTATAGCCACCCACTTCACTTCAAACACTTGCCTGCCTACTTTCCAGCAATTAACAAGGGATAATGTTGATATGTATGGCTTTTCTAAAAATTCTTCTTAACATTCAAACAAGTTAGAAGCCTGTGCTGTTAAAAATATGGAAGTTAAGAACTTAGCCAGAGTGTAAGCGTTGCCCTGGACGTTTCATACACTTGCCTTGGTGTCTTTCTGCAACTAACAAAGCATGAATTTCACATCTGTAGCTTTCTGAATGCTTCAACTCTCCAGGAAAAGAAATTAGAATCTTGGATCTTGTAAAATGCAAGATTTATTGAGCTAAGAACAGTTGTTTCTGTAATGCCCCGTCACATAATTTTCTATTTTATGCATGTGCAATACTATAAGCTTGGTTACAGCATCTGCAAAACTGGGAAGTTATAAATCGGTCTATAACTTCCAGTATGCGAAATATAACTCATAGTGACAGCATGGCAAGAGGCTATAAATATATATAAATATATAAATATATATATATATATAGCATATAGTTATACACTTTATAAGAATCATTGATAGAATAAGGTAATAATGTTATTGATCACTGAGTAAATAAATATTTAAAATTGGATGAAAGGACAGTCAGATGGAATTATTTAAAGGTTGATTCTATACCTTCAGGATCCTCAGTTGGTTTTGGTTCTGGAACTTTTGCAGTTGGGTCATAGTAATTACTCTCGAGACGGAAGTCATTTGTTTTTGTCGCACTATTCTTATGAAGTGCATACTTACCACTTCTTTGATGTTTCCTATGAAGAGAGGTATAATGGCAAAAAATTATCATTTATCAAATTATATTGGTTCAGATCCTAATCACTCTATATAGTATTAGGCATTTACAAAAAATTGACATTAGCTATATAAAACTTCTCACTGTTTAATATACTCTATGACTTTAAAACATACTGCAACATTTTTTCAAGTATTCGTACAAATGTTCAGACCAAAGTTTATGCTTATATCTATTCTTATACAATGAAGCATATTTAGTATTAATTGTAATTATAAATTAACCCATTGTAAACATGATTGTAGGAATGGGTCCTGCAAAAGGACACATAAATACCCTGTCCTTCATATGCATAAATTTAAACTGACCAGATTAAATATCCCAACAAAATGATAATCGCCACCAGTAAAAGTATTGCCAATATTACGATACCAGCAATCTGACCTCCAGACAAACCATCATCATCAACTTGTGGTGTAGGAGATGGAGGGAATACCAACATAATACTAGTGACTGTAAATCCACTGTTAGAATAATCTCCATTATCTGTTGCTTGCTATAAGAGAATAAAAATTTTACAGAATGAGAAAGAAATTGAATTTGCTAGGAATTTATAAAAGTCCCATCATGGTAACCAGTGACATTTGTTATAAAGTATAGTCTAGAGTTTAAACAGATATCTGGATCTGCCAGTTTTCCAATGAGGCAATCTATATCTGGGTATATGTGTTATATATATTAAAAAAAGTGTGGTGAAATCTAATGTAATTTGCTAATAATGCGAACCGCATAAAGTAGTCTGTATGAAATGTTTGGTCAAATAATTGCAACACATCAGTGGAAATAGCAGTGTACCAATGAAAATACAAAATGAACTATATGCTTTTTTACTAGAGTATGCACATCACAATCTGATAAACAATACAATAACAATTACTATAATGTGTTGATTACAACTTGCTATCAGTAATGGCACTGATAACCAGCAACTGTGACTAATTGAATTTATTGGACATAGCTATCTGCAGAATATTCATATATATTTGTAAACGGGATATCCAGATACCAAATAACACTATTCGTTGACAATATACATACCTGCACAGCATCTGCAACAGCTTGTGCAGTTATCACTCCTTCACTCATTCCTCTTACAAAGAATGTCACTTGTAGTAATCTATTAGGCGTATCTTTTATGTTAGTAATGGTGATATCATCTGGGAGCACAGATATAGTTTGTCTAAATTAGTAGAAGAGAAATAATATCCAAGTGATATAATGATTGATCACAAAAGCACATACTGGCAATTCTATCACATTGACTAAGACTCATGCAGTGAGCATACATAATTATTGTAAATTGAGATTGATAATGAAAAACAGAATAAATACAGCTTCATCCAGTCATTTCATCAGCCAATTATTGACAAATTATATATTATTGTAATTATTATAATTTATACAATTATTATATATATATATATGAATATATTTATGTATATATATATATATATATATATATAATATAATTTATATAATACATAATATATGCAACTGCAATATCAGGTTTAACATTACACCATCTTTGGGCTCTGTGGTTAAAGACATGGATATTCTTATATCCATCCATCCATCCATCCATCCATCACATGTTATCTGTGTGGTGATTTGAAGCCATACTTCTTATATAAATGTTGAAGTATTTTGTCAATATTTCTTTTTCTGAGAGTCTGAGACTCATCATTAGGAATAATATCACATTCATTAGGATTTTCTTCACAATAATTATTGATAGCTTCAGCAGTTATCATTCTGAATGTGTTCTGCAATACGTCCACGAACTGATGGAAGTATGAAAAGAAGATGGATAAATTGATGAACATATTATAAATGAGTGGATAGAATAATGGATGGAAAATAATTATGATCAACCCACATAGTTCAATTGCTAAAGAATACAACGAGTGGTTGCATAGATTTATTAAAATAATTTATACCTTTCAGTGCTGCATACAGAAAATTAAGCTAGGGGGGGGGGGGGGGGGGGGGGGGGGTCAACGATGTTACCATGTGCCGTAAGCACATATTGGCAAACTAAGGGACTTTGTGTGACATTTTAGGAAACACTGGTGTATTTTTCTGTAACAGTTGAAATTTCTGGCCATGTATTTCCTGATTAACTACTCTAGAGTCATTCCGTATGACGAAAACTACAGCAATGTCAGCACACAATTCAGCATTGCACCATTTAACACTTATATTAGACTATACAGATATAACATGAAAGAGGTCAAAATCAGTAATCATTAATGAATTTGCTTCAAAAAATCTCACATGTAATACAATATAACATGTAGTATTTACTTTTACGTCACACTCATGAAAGTCTAGGGGGGGCAGGAGCTCCCCTAAATGCAGCCCTGCTTTTTATGTTCTTCATAACTCACTGTTGCTGTTGTTAGATTATGCAATGTCACAGTAATAGTATTATGTCTTTCTACATCAGTGATCGGTGTGCTTGAAGGAGATGGTGATGATGATGGTGATAGTGTAACTATCTGTGATGATGATGGAGAAGGCGAGGGTGTAGCTGAAGGAGATGGGGATATCACTGGTTCAGGAACAACTATAGAATGGGAGAAAAACATAATATGTATTATCAGAACACATGTACTAGAATAAGTTTAGCAGTTATTTGATAGAAATTGTTAACAAGGTATGCAAGAAGTAGAGTTTCGTTGTTTTCTGTATACACTAAATAATGTAGCTAATGCTGGCTTTGTATAAATAAAACAATCATTCTTGGGCTATTTCTTCCACATGTACATAGAAGAGAGAAAATGTGGCTAGAATATTTAATTATTAGAGAACATTATTTTTATAATTATTAAATATTTAGAGGGTTTGGTCAATGTTTTGCTTAAATAGCAATTACATTGACCAAGTCTTATGTCTTTATTTCCTTCTGAGTACAATTAATTTCTTTCTGGATGTATAATTATGATAAATATGGTTATAGAGGGCAAGTTTAGTTTGAAAACACATTCACAGCCTACTATGTGTTGTTTCTATATTGTGTATTAACTAATAGTCATACTAAAGAAACATTTTGTATTTGTGTATAATTGTGTTGCAGACACTTACCAACACAAGTTCCCTCATCATTCATGATAGTACCAATTGGACATGGTGATGATGATGGTGATGGTGTAACTATCAGTGATGATGATGATGGAGAAGGCGAGGGTGTAGCTGAAGGAGATGGGGATATCACTGGTTCAGGAACAACTATAGAATGGGAGAAAAACATAATATGTATTATCAGAACACATGTACTGGAATAAGTTTAGCAGTTATTTGATAGAAATTGTTAACAAGGAAGTAGAGTTTCGTTGTTTTTTGTATACACTAAATAATGTAGCTAATTCTGGCTTTGTATAAATAAAACAATCATTCTTGAGCTATTTCTTCCACATATACATAGAAGAGATAATTATTAGAGAACATTATTTTTATAATTAAATATTTAGAGGGTTTGGTCAATTTTTTGCTTAAATAGCAATTACATTGACCAAGTCTTATGTCTTTATTTCCTTCTGAGTACAATTAATTTCTTTCTGGATGTATAATTATGATAAATATGGTTATAGAGGGCAAGTTTAGTTTGAAAACACATTCACAGCCTACTATGTGTTGTTTCTATATTGTGTATTAACTAATAGTCATACTAAAGAAACATTTTGTATTTGTGTATAATTGTGTTGCAGACACTTACCAACACAAGTTCCGTCATCATTCATGACAGTACCAATTGGACATGGTGATGATGATGGTGATGGTGTAACTATCTGTGGTGATGATGATGGAGAAGGGGAGGGTGTAGCTGAAGGAGATGGGGATATCACTGGTTCAGGAACAACTATAGAATGGGAGAAAAACATAATATGTATTATCAGAACACATGTACTGGAATAAGTTTAGCAGTTATTTGATAGAAATTGTTAACAAGGAAGTAGAGTTTCGTTGTTTTTTGTATACACTAAATAATGTAGCTAATTCTGGCTTTGTATAAATAAAACAATCATTCTTGAGCTATTTCTTCCACATATACATAGAAGAGATAATTATTAGAGAACATTATTTTTATAATTATTAAATATTTAGAGGGTTTGGTCAATTTTTTGCTTAAATAGCAATTACATTGACCAAGTCTTATGTCTTTATTTCCTTCTGAGTACAATTAATTTCTTTCTGGATGTATATGATAAATATGGTTATAGAGGGCAAGTTTAGTTCGAAAACACATTCACAGCCTACTATGTGTTGTTTCTATATTGTGTATTAACTAATAGTCATACTAAAGAAACATTTTGTATTTGTGTATAATTGTGTTGCAGACACTTACCAACACAAGTTCCCTCATCATTCATGATAGTACCAATTGGACATGGTGATGATGATGGTGATGGTGTAACTATCTGTGATGATGATGATGGAGAAGGCGAGGGTGTAGCTAAAGGAGATGGGGATATCACTGGTTCAGGAACAACTATAGAATGGGAGAAAAACATAATATGTACTATCAGAACACATGTACTGGAATAAGTTTAGCAGTTATTTGATAGAAATTGTTAACAAGGTATGCAGGAAGTAGAGTTTCATTGTTTTCTGCTATTGCTGGCTTTGTATAAATAAAACAATCATTCTTGGGCTATTGCTTCAAAATGTACATAGAAGAGAGAAAATGTGGCTAGAATATTTAATTGAACAAGTCAGTGTCACAGTACCTATTTTTTTAATTAAATATTCATGGTTTGGGTAATTAAATTAACAAATTTCATGTGTTTTTTTCCTTCTGGCTGTAGTCAATTTCTTTCCGGACATATATGATAATCATGGTTATTGAGGGCAAGTTTAGTTCAAAAACTCATTCACCGTTTACTATGTGTTATTTCAGTATTGTGTATTAACTAATTATTATGGTTGGGAATTGGCTGAGATTCTGAAATCGATTATCCGTAACCTCAAATCGATTGATAATCGATTAAAATCAGAAAGTAATTAGGTCAATTAAGTCAATTATTGTAAGAAACTTCTCCCATTTGATAATCGAAAAGGTTTCTTGTCACTTACATTATTTGCTGTTGCATGCTTGAAAAGTATGCCTTAGCATAATCTATATCACAGACTTATAATCGATAATCAGAAGAATTTTTAATATCGATTGATTAATTAATTAATTGATTAACCATCCTAGCCCTACTAATTTTTGTCATATATAGTCATACTAAAGCAACATTTTGTATTTGTGTATATATAATTGTGTTGCAGACACATACCAATACAAGTTCCCTCATCATTCATGACAGTACCAATTGGACATGAACATGTGAAGCTACCAGGTGGTGTATCTTGACAAATCTGTCTATTATTACATACTGAAGGTATCTGTAGACATTCTTGAATATCTGAAGAATTAATAGATGGAATTTATGAATAGATCAATGGTTGGCTTAATAAAAAGTACTCACATTGATAGTGGAAAATGAATAGGTGATTAGTTGATGGACAAGTAGTAAATGAATGAGCAAATGGATAAGTATGTGACTTATAGAGATAATAATAATTAGTTTAAGAAAGTTTCAAACACAATATAAGAGTCAAAATGTCAGTACTTTCAAAGTTGCAAGCTCAAACAAACACAACAGAAGTACTTACCAACACACGTAAACCCATCAGATTCTAACTCAAATCCACTCATACAACTGCATTCAAAACCTCCAGGAATATTAGTACAGATCTGATTACATGCATTAGTTAAATTGCTTGAACACTCATCAACATCTAAATGCAGAAATGTCAAAAGTAGATTTAGAGAAATTGCAAAGTAAAGTGCATATATAAATACATGTAATGACACACAAACATACTTACCAGTACAGTTTTCCTCATTCACATCCAATATGAAACCACGAACACAGGAACACACTTGGTCTAATGTACTGTTACCTCCATCAGATGCTAAATCCATAGCAAAGTCCAGGGCACATAACTGTTCACAATCATTTTCATTTGGACAAACTCGTTCAGGATCAACTGGATTGGAGGGTACATGGATTATTTAATATGGCATTTTGGCAGCAGAACAGACAGAAAGAAAGACAGGTAGAAAAGCACATGAAATATCATACCTTCACATGTCACACCATTTTGTTGTAATATGAATCCATTTTGACAAGAACAGTTGAATGAACCCATAGTGTTGTCACACAAATGATCACAATCATGTTGATTAGTGGAACATTCATCAATATCTATAGTTCAGAATGAGAAGATGTTTCATTATATCACTAATTATCAGCTACTTAGCTTCTCTGGATAACTTAATTAACATAGTTATGACAGGGTTACATACAGGAGTTTATTATGGGGTTTAAATTACCCTATAGTTATTTATCATTACATTGAAAGGCTTAATCTGTATTTCTCATCTACATGGGCCACAAATCAAATCATATTGTTGTAAGACGTTAATCATTTGTATTGCTGTAAAAGTACCTGAACAAGTCATTCCATCATTATTTAATTCATAACCAGTGCCACATGCACACAGGAAACTTCCTTGAGTGTTTATACATCTCTGTTCACAATTGTTCATAGTATCATTAGCACACTCATCAATATCTATTTGTGTATGTAAATTCAAGATAAGATCTCACAATTATATATACATAGGTTATATATAATAATAGCATTTCAACAAGTTAATACTCACATTTGTAGCAGCTATTATAATTGACATGCAAACCTTTTTGTACAGTTTATTTATTGGATTATCTCTCCTGCTATATAGGCATAGAACAGATTTTCACTTAATTATAACAGTGTCTCCAACTACACGGATTTTACCATGTTTATACAAAATCATATTGATAATAATGTAGATTATGGAAATTTACACTAAAAGTATGAAAAGTGCATGTGTTCTGACAAAAAACATGGAAGTGTCTTTCAGTAGTAATCGCATCTAGTTAAGCCTATAGGGTCTAGTAGTGAGTCTACAGCTAGTAGTGTAAAATGTGTTATAGTTTGTGATACTGATATCAGTCTACCTCCTAGAAAAAAGGCTAAATTCTAATTAAATCAAATTCATTTTTTTTTGAAAATACAAAAAAATTCATAAAAATTCTGAAGATTATGAATATTATACTGAAATGAGTAATGTTTAGTTGGAGGCACTGTAATAAGCAAATATAGTTAAAATGATGACTATTAATACTGCAGTGCAAGAATAATGGTAGCAATACAAATATTACTTTGTATGGATGGAGTAAACTGATATTGCAAATTATTGTTTTCTAAAAATATACCTGCACATTTAGATCCATCTCCAAAATATCCGGATGGACAGGGTGGACATTCTGCTCCAACTTCTGGAGCTGGTGCATCAATACATTCAGCATCCTGAAAACATGACACTTCAGTACATCCATCAACATCAACTGTACAAAACTCTCCTTCCCATGCTATATGTTTTGAAAAAAACATCATGCATGTGTGAGGCACATCATTTTTTGCCAAATAAGTTGTTAATCTACTTTTGGAAGGAGTTAGTAACTCCAACTGTCACTAATTAAGGTAGTGCTGGGATTGGGATTGTGATACCAAAACACTGAAAATGATGGTATCAGATTGTCCAATAATGATGAAACAAGATGATATTGAGAAAAGGTATGCTTTATGATGACTATCAATCACTGCTGATGGCATTAGTGTCTCTACCTTTCTATCTACTCAAATTCTGGGTTCTGAAGAAGTAAGTCTAACTCCAGTCTAAGTGCCCAGAAACTAACGGTTACTGAAGTGCTCTCTCAAGGTTTTAAATGATAACTTCCGCATGTCTGAAACTCAACAACTGATTATACTTACTTCTTAAAGATTACTGCTTCATCTTCATACTGTTTCTCTGCTGTATACAACAGCTATTGGCAGTTTACATTCTTCCTGCTGGTCTGCACTCACTCTGTAGCTCAAGTGCGCACTCTTTTACGTGCCACGCCTATTAATTGACCGAGCAACCCAGAATGATGCAACTTCCTTAACTATGTATACAACGCATACTCGCGCAAGTGACACAAACATATAAATAATTATATAGATTTCAAACCCGTGGGAAAGCAATTACAGAGATGGCCCTACGGGCCATTAAAATTTAAACATCTCTAATTGTTCTTAAGATGTTTAAGGAATGATAGTTTGTAACTCATTTTGTAAAACAGTAATACCTAACAAATGTCATGATATAATTGGGATGTATAGTAATCTAATGCAATATCACCTAGCTAAATGTAATGACAGCATACTGTAATTATGAAGAAATGTATCTCTGATAGGCTTGTGTTTACAATTTTTGCTTACTGTTCTCATTTAAAAATGTTTTTTCAGTATCTAGAACAGCAATTAAAAGCATTAAATCACTAATAGCTAACACTCCTAAATTAATCAACACCCAGTGATGTGACTTCTTTAACTACATATACAATGCATGTGTGAAAAGTGAAAACATATTACTTAAATAATTATAATTATATGGATAATAGTTGTTGTTAGTAGTTGATCAAAGCATAATAAAATATAATGTGTACCTTGCGGACATATGCAATTTAGAATACGTGGATTAGATGATGGTGTAGTTCCTTCTGTAGTGCAGTTACCACCATTTTCACAACCACAGATTTCAATCTGAAAACAGTAGGCATTCATTTAACTTTAATTTTAATGTCAGGTTCATTAACATAATAATGTATTGTATATAACTATGTAATATATAATTGTAAATATAAATAATTATACATAATATATATATATATATATATATATCCCGATACGGCGAAACATCAAAGTAAACCACAGGTTTATAAATCAGATATAGCACCCTGTGGTCAGATATAAAACCTGCCGTCGAAACAGGCTACAAGAAAACAATGCTTACCTTCTCCAAAGTGCGGACAAAAAGGTAGGAGAAGCATCAGACATCAACAAAGGTTTTGTCGTCCGTGAAATATATTGATTATAACACGCCTACTCGTGCTATATCAGATTTATAATCACCTCGCCCTCGGGCCTACGGCCCGCGTGATCTGTGATTATAAATTTGATATAGCACTCGTAGGGTGTTATAACCTTTACATATAATTATATCTATAAATATACATATAATTATATATATATACATATAATTATATATAATTACATGTAATTACATGTATATCATTATTATAAGCATAATGTATCACACATACTTGTGGTGCTATATTACTGGAAGCTCCTATAGAATCAGTAGCAACAATAGAAAATGTGAACATGACCAGATCAGTCAAAGTTACAGTGAATATGTATTCGTAAGACGTTATACCAACTATAAAAGTATATCCTTCTGGCATTGTACCAGTATCAGCCATTATCGTGACATTAAATGTATCACCAGGATCACTAATATTGACTACATATGTTGCTCTTTCATTTAATGTGATTGAGAATGTATCAGGACCTTGTATCATTGGAGGAAAGTTAGCTGTTGAAAAGGAAAGCAAGAGAGGGAAGAAACTGTCACAAAGGATGTGATATTATCTATTACACTATACCATATATGTGATATGTATAAATACATTACATATATCATATGCTATGCAGGAGGTTTAGTTTGATATAACCCAAGGCACATGTATATATACATGTATATATATGTACGTATGTATATGTATATATATATATATACATGTATATATATATATATATATATATATATATATAATTATATATATATATATACACAATGTATATATATCTATGTATACATGTACATAAACCTCTGAACACTAGCAAGTAGTTTATCATTCATATATACATTAACTATAGTTGATATTTGATGAGGTGTACATTACTGATATGCCAGCATTTTAATGGTAACATCGTATATATACACAATGTATATATATTTATACAAAATAGTTATGGGAATATATATATATATAGGCATATATGTAATATATATATATATATAATATATATAATAACATATATAATATTGCTGATACACACCAACAAGCCATGCTATATTCTATATCTAACAATTACATCAATGTTACCTGACCTTGTTTTCCAGTGTCAACAAATAATGTTATGGTTGGCGCACGTGTGGCATAATTAGATTCATTGTTGTTAACAACTCTAGATCTTCTCCGCTATTTTTCAATTTACAACTTGACTGCACATGCTCAGACTGATGCAATATATTATGAATATAATTATAGGTCTTATATCAGCCCTGTGGTTGGATGTATATTGCATATATAACGCCTGTCGGTAACTTTGATATACCTGTTAGCTATGGTATATATATATATATATATATATATATATATATATATATATATACATATATATATAAATTTGTCCATAACCCCTTCAGACAGGGAGATATCTGATTACAGTGTGCTAAGAAAGATAGAAATGAACTACATGGAAGCCACCTACTGGACACAGTGGAAAATTCACACGTGGCCTTGGATTGTTTGTCATTCTTTTTACATGTTAACTAAATAATCACAATTCTATAAGACATTACTTGTGTTTGTGTATGAGAGATAGATTTACACATAATATAGATAGACAGACAGATAGATAGATAGATAGATAGATAGATAGAGAGAGAGAGAGAGAGAGAGAGAGAGAGAGAGAGAGAGAGAGAGAGAGAGAGAGAGAGAGAGAGAGAGAGAGAGAGAGAGAGAGAGAGAGAGAGAGAGAGAGAGAGAGAGAGAGAGAGAGAGAGAGAGAGAGAGAGAGAGAGAGAGAGAGAGTTACACCTAACCTATGACTTGTTCATTCTCATTATTCACATTATTGGTATTAGCAGTACTTTGAGCAAGTGCTTCATTTCTTGTTTGACTGAAATCAAATAGACATTCAATATTCTCATCACCTCCACATATATCAATTGCTTCATTCAAAGTGTCATTATCAATCTCATCAAGAAATATAGGAATGTGGTTTGGATCAGAGAGAGTGGATACATTTTCACCATTGTCATAGTAGAATAGAGATTCTTCTTGTGTGATTTGCCCTGATAAATAAAAAAAAGAAAAGCAGGAAATGATTTTAAAATAATGATATGATTATGGAAACACTCCTACAATTGTTTTTGTCGCAATCATAATATTGCTTCAAAGAGTGTTTCACCCAGTGTTTTTGGTAAGCTAATATGACGCACCATTGGCTGAAAGAGCTTCTTATTTGGCACAACACAGTTCTCTCTTTGGGTCAGATGGTACTATTGTCAATAACAGATTTTTGTTAATTGGCTCAAAATATATTCTCAATGGTGCCCACACACTAACCATTGTTGAGTCAATTAGGACCATTTTTCAAAATTTATCAAAAACTCTGGTTTCATCTGTCTGAATTTGAACAACCTAATAGCTATTTGCTTTCCAAAATTTTTTTAAACCTATTAAAGGTACTTTGTACTAATTGTGGCTTCTTTCAAAGCTATTCACGTGGGTGATTAACCTTAAAATACACACATTGCTTTTGTGGCTTTGTGGCATTTGTAGTATTGTTATTGCAGTTTGCCAATGTGCTCAGTGTCCTCCTGATCCCTTGATCTTATGTGCATGTTTTCAATGGGACTTCCAGTGATCACTTTCCATGGGGTCTAACATTTATAACTACATAATTATATATACCGTATATGCTTTAAAAAACGCCTCACCTGAATAAGCACCAGCCTAGTTTAGATGCCAGGGGTGAAAGCTAAAGAAACGTAATAAACACCTGACCTTAATTAAATGCCTGGGTGTGGCATGTGCAAACACATGTTGCAGAAATTGTTTCATAGTTTGCGTTTACTCAGTTTAGTCTAGGATTTGTTATCAAGATTACAGAAAGAGAGCTACAGTGTAAGTGAAAGCTAGTTATTCCAAGCAGATAAGTCAAGATAAGCAGTCACTATTCAGAAAGTTGGGCATCGGCCTTCGTTTCCTCTGTTGAGTCTTTCAGACTCTGTCTGCCCCTCAGTCCGCATTCATGGAAGTACATGTAACACAGTGGTTTAAACATGGTAGGTAGTTAGTTATAAAATTGATAATGGTGTATGGAAAGTAATCAAATATTCCCAAAATAGTTTAAGAGAACAAACGCCTACCTCAAATAAACGCCAATCTGTTTTAACGCCGGGCCCAAAGGTCCAGTACAGCCTAGGCGTTTCTTTAAGCAAATACGGTATATATATATGATTTGTCAGAATTGTCATGCATTGTAATTTACTGTGGAGGTTATGACATTAGTTGTTCTTAATACCTTCAGGAACATACGATGAATTACTTATTTTGTGTATTACATATTTTATTACATGTATAATGGGTTTTAAACATGACAGGAATAATTTGATTTGATGGTTAATGCTATAATGAGGGATCCAAATAGTATGAATATATTTTTCTAATGATAAACTACTATTGTTATTCATTTATGAAATAGCTGTAATCCAGCAAAATCAGAGTGTGAAAGCAATAATAATTACATGAACAGTTAATGTACAGAATTGAGTTTTACGAATTGCAAAAATTAATACAATGTATATATTAACATGGAAATAATATGTCTGTCATATTACTAATTATTTTAGGCCATTGCAACGGAATTGACAGATTCCTGTCCCCGCCTGCATGTATTTTAATGCCCCACCTGTATATTCATTATTTATTGATTGGAGAGTTAAGATAAGCATATATATATAGCTGCTTGATGTGATCGGCCAAGTGTTACTCAAGTGAACTATTTTGAACTTATATATAGCAACAAGGCTATACTGTTGACAACCTCCTTGGAAGGATGAATGTTGCTTGAAGATTTTAATAGTCTTTAGCTAGGTGTATTTATGTATATTCTTTTATACTGATATTCATTTATTAATAGTGAATAAATACAGGACAACTACATTATATTTTAGGTCATAACTCACATGTTTGTCCAACCTCATGTTTCTTACTATCACGAATATCATTGGATGCAGTTGTACCATTTCTGTAAATGAGATCATTTGTATCATCGCCATCAAAATTTCCTAAAAGACCTGTAACTGTTCCCATAAATTCAGGAGGTATTTTCAGTAAAGATGATAGTGCCCCTGCTCTGAGTGATATTTCAATAGTTATTGAACTCTGAAATGACACTGATACGGTGTCTTCAGTGATCCTTTCCAACATCACAGACATTGTCATGTAATTATCATTAACTGAAGAGAGGTTAGCTGTTTTATCTTCTCCATTTATTCTTATCACCATTTGTCCATCGGGTCCAATTTCACCCTATGTGTTCAAATAATTATGCATATAATTGCATGTGTATGTATAATTATTTGTAATTGTGTTTATCTTCTGTAGTAATGACCATTACTAAGGGGCATACCAAACAAGGACAAACTAGCTGGAGAAAGCATTATGACCTTTTCTCAATAATTTAAGCAACAGAAACTACCAGTCTATTTTCAAGCATGAAGAGTGAGAAGTTTGGAAAGTACCTAGACACTAAATGTATATCTCAAAATCCAAAATAATGATGATTGAAGGCTATAGGGTTTTCCACAAAGCCCTATCAATACACTACTTAGTTTTTATGTCACCCACTCCCTGATGAGCTTTTAGGTATCTGAACATTTAAAAAGATTGGATGTAATGGATTAAAAACTTTATTATTAGGTAAATTGTCTTATTGTGTCTCATGTGTTGGTCTTATTTATTAATGGTGATTACTTTTTTGTAATTATGATTTCTCACTTAGTCACTTTACCTTTGTGTTACCATTTTTAGTTTCTGTTAATTTTGTGTATCTACACTATGCCAGGTGTAACTATATTTAGTTTGTGTTAATCAGTAAGAAAGAATGTAATCTTAGTTGCTAATATATATAAGTATGTGTGTGTAGGTAAAAGATTATTAGAATCAAAAGAAAAAGTTATTCAAGTGGAGACTTTTATACAGTAGATCCATCACATTGGCACATAGATGAATATGCATATTAATTATTAAAACTCGGAAAGATGTAAATGAGTTTTATTAATTGGGTTTGATGCATGTGTCTTTGGAAATCAAAAAAGCAACTAATCACCTCACCAAATATGCTATGCACCAGGTTCCAATTGAAAACAGTCATATTTCCACTCACAGAATGGCATATTCTACTCACTCAAGGGACCCCACCCCCCCCCCCCCCCAAATAAAATAAAAGTGAAAAATGATATTTGTGCTTGTGTTAGCTCTTATGTGTGTGTATGTGTGTATACCTGCACTATGTCACTCCCTGAAGTCAAGTCAGCAGCTGCAAAAGCTGAGAATATTGTAGCAGTTGTGTTCTCAGCTGCCAGTTTGGTACGAGCTTGAGTTTCAAATGTACCATTAACATTAGCAAATATATATTCTCCAAGTCCATTAAATGTGTATCTTCTTCCATCCAGAGTTCTGATATGAGGATCACCCCCCAACCATGCTGTTATATTGGAAATATCAATTTGGAATTCAATAATGGATGCAAAAGACAAAAGATATATATGTGTATGTTTATGTTATGATATGATACCATACAAAAGTAGACCGCAACAATTATCATCACATAATGCTTTGGTGGTTCACAAATTCTTCCATCATTTTGCAAAATAAAGCAAGCAAAGGCTATAGTTTACAAGATAGGGCATTTGTAATAGTAATTGTATCTTTTCAGAGAGTGTTAATATTACATAATTGTATTATGATGATAATTGATAATTACTGGTGATAATTTCAATTAGTTGTAATTTCTACACAACTCCAATCTATAGGTGATGGATTATGATATAAACACTATGACATATATTGAACAGTGTATATATAGTGACAACTTACCAAAGAATGGTGGTCTATATCTAAAACAATTTTCAATAGGCCGCCTCTCATGATACAAGGTGCAAAAATTCACATCTTCACAACAGACCTGTCTGAAGTTTAAATCAAATTCATCATAAAAAGGGAACGACAAAGGGAAGAAAGGATTGTAAGCAAGTGTGGAACTTGCTAGACTTCCTGATGTTATCAAAGATCCAGAGCTATGAAATAATAAAACAAAGTATATAATTGGATTATACAATGGTTTGGGCTATGTACACCTTACAATGATCATAATAATTATAATCTCTTTGAGTAGCTATTATAGAGATCTTGGACTATGTCACTGTCTAATTTGCTCTTGTTTCTACACTTTATATGTGTCATTATAATTAATTATTTGTAATGCTAAAGAGATACAAAAATTTTATGGAGATAAGGGACAATGTCACTGTCTAATTTGCTTTAATTTATTGACTGTCTTCAATGTTGCTAATAGTTGTCTCTATTCTCAAAGGAATGTCCTTTCTGGTTGAGATGTCTTGCTACCAAAATGTAATCTACATGTGATTAAATGCATGCATGCAGAATGTGTTGCAAAGAGAGAGAAAAAGGTCTAAAGTTCAAATGGTAAGCATGATTAGTCACCATGCTACACTTGATAGTCTCATAAAGAAATACATAGTATTAAGTATTTTCAAACAAAATGTTGTGTTAAATTCTTGAGACACTGGATGCCATGTCTGAAATGCACATATCAAATAATAATATTTCCATCAGATTTACTTTTATAGATTTTTTTTAGCTTGCAAAATTATCAAGAGCAAGTTTTTGCAAATAAATTCTAGATGTAATGTCTATATGTTATATGCATATCTTCATTAACTCTATCTTCCAAATAGAAAAAAATATGTAACTTCACTAACTATGCATGCATGTAGTGAGTATGTAAACTGGCAACTTGGTTTAAATTATGACTTTAAATGGAGAAAACTGTCTAGCCAGATAAATGTACTCACTTTGTGTTGTAACAGCACATAGTATTTCTAGAGAAGCCAAAGATGAAAGCAGCACAAATGGCTGAATCCTTAGCTAACAGAAAACCATATCGTTGATCCAGGGATATTTGTTGTATTGCACATGGACATGGAGGTGGAAACAAAAACCTGGATGGTACAGCCATTCCAAATAGCTGAATGTCTTGAGAGTATGCATTCAGACATTGTAGTATTGGAAGATCTACAAAAAGATAATACTTCATTCAGTTACAATATGCATATTATATCTATAATGTGATAATGTGCAGTATGAGTTATGATGAAACTGAATGTTTCTTTGTGTAACCAGCAATGATCGTTTACTTTTCATTATATAATAACAAGATCTTACTACTGTTTGCTTCAAATGAATAGACAATATTCACAATGTCAGTGCTAGGAAGATTTTGACAGGCAATTGTATTAACTTCACGTCTGTTTGAAAGAGGATGGTTTATGAAATTTCCACTTGCAAGATTATATCCAACCACAGCATGTCCATTGTCTGGACCAGACCACTCTAGTTCACCACATTTATATGTGTATATGACATATGTTTTGAACACATCTGTGATGATGATAGCTTGAAATGTGTTGGTCTGTGCAATGATTAAGAGGAAACAAACAAATAGTTCTATTATACAAACAGTTATCAACTGAACAATATTTTTTTAAGCACTAATAACTGATAAGGCCTTTGCAGAGAATTCAGACACATCTCTAACGGCAGGAGACTAGAATTCATAATGATTTCATCACAATTATTTTGATGTATATAAAGCATTAATATTTGTATATTTCTATATCTATTGTCTGGTAGTTATTCTACATTATAATCTTATTAGAATATTATTATCAATAACAGTAGAGTGTGAGACATAATACATTTACTATTTCCTATGTCTATGTATAATCTCATGCATGTGCATGCATGCTTACCGAATCAAAAAAATCTGCAGTACCTCTTTCAAAAGAAGATGGAGAGTTAATAAAAGACTGATGATCATAAGGATGAACACCACTCCATTCCACTAGTAACGCCCACTTGCCTGTAAAATTCGTTCCTTCTGATGTTTGAATATATTCATTAATAATCTGCAATTGACCACTTGCTAAACTTTCTGAAAATACTTGATGTCTTATAGAACCTAGCGAAAGTGTAGAATGAATATATTTATCAATTCTTTTTGTACGAGAGTTTTGTTGTTAAAAACCAGTTACAATTCAGGCTATGTAGACTGATTACCTCATGTCCTCAATCTTCTAGCAAGTCTTCAGTAAATAATTATCACAAACCCCTTGCAATAAATTCATACACAGGATTTTACCACCTTTACTAACCCCTCTACAAAACTGGTCTGACTATAATGTATTATACTACAGATTCAATGAAAATTTTGCTCTACCTTTCATATTTTAAACCTAGGTGAACCAGCTGGATTTCTAGTCGCCTAAGTACTTTCTTGTGCAAACCTATTCACCTTGTAGAGAATATTAATATGCACATACCTTCAACTCTGTTATCTACATCAGCCCAGTATACAGCAAACACATTTGAATCTCTTATGTTTTGGTTTCCAGTTGGAAAAACACTTGGTTGCCAGAAAAGAAAATTTTGGGATAAAGACATCACACCATTATCACCAACCTGTGAATGTAGGATAAATTGTTACAAATAATTGTCTGAATGAATTCTTAATAAATAAGTATCCTAACAATATTATCACTACAGTATAACATATTGCAAGTATAATATTATGGAATACTTTTGTGAGTATGTATGTATGTATGGAATTATTAATTCTTGATCACATGTGACCTAAACTCTTATGAAAATGTATATACCTACATGTACATGTATATAGTATGTACATGTGACTCACATGGACTTCTGTATATAATGTATCTCCAATTAAAATTCCAACAATGCTCTGGCTGTCACCAATGAAAACCCTACTGGACACATCATCCCCACTGGAAAGTTCCACAATAGGGGATATAGTACTATCAAATTGTAGAAACGGTAGCACAGGGATTTCAACTGTGGTAAGAAGGATGAATTAATAGTTACAGAATAATGTGGAATAACTTATCACATTCATTAGGTAAGTCATTTTAAATAATGTATGAGGCAATACACTACAGGACAGGTTCAGTGAAAAAATAGATCACATTGAAATCTGTACTGGCTTGTGTAAGTTTGTATATTATAAGTACCAAAGGTGATTCATATACATAACATATATACAGTGTGTAGTTTCTGTACAAACCGTTACAAGTTACTCCATCAGAATCCAATACATAGCCACTATTACATCCACAAGTAAAACTTCCATCAGTGTTTGTACATGTTTGAGTACAATTGTGAGTGTTGTTAATACATTCATCAATATCTGGATCAATGGAAAAATGTGTATATACAATTGTACATGAGTGCTTACACAAAAATATGGAATTATGGTACAAATATATGCTTAATTGTTTGCTAAGCAAAGTAAGCATGTACATTTCCATGCAAGAATATACTTAATTATGTATATGCCTATACATGCATATATGTATGTATATATGCATGTATAGAATTTAGTTACATGTCCCTTTTTATCTCCACCTATTTAATGCCAGTGATTCAATTCATAAAATTACTTTTCAACACTTGAAAGTTGCTTTTGCTGCTTACACTAAAATGGGAGGGTACGTTGTAACATCTAAGACATAATTACATGCTCTATACACTATATTCTGAACAATCTGGTAATTGGTGAAATCTATGCAAACCAAACATAAGGGCGGAACATATTTAAGATAGGGGGAGGGATGGTCTGAGAATCTGCAGATTGGTATGCAATCTGAGGATTGTGCAAACAGTTAAACCACGAGTATTATACAACAACCACAATTCTCTCCTTAAAATTACATGTGCACTTTGCTATGAGTGAACTTACTATATATTAGTGTTGTTTTATTAAAATATAGCTAAAACCCCTTTGAGTACTGTAGGGTATACATTTCGAGTTTTATTTAATGAAGCTAAAACTAGTTAAACTGCATGTAAATTACATGTCTACAGCAATAGCCACAGCTAACTAAAATGAAAACTGCCCCATGATTCACACTTTCAGTTAGTTAATAATACTAAAACTAAAACCTTTAAGCAAGCCTAATATTATTAATTTATTACAAAACTGAAGTTGGAGAGTCTATGCATACTATGTGATGGAACAAATTGTAAAGATGTATAATTGTAGAAGAACACTATTATTTACTTTTTATACACCAACTTGTTACTATTAACTTTGTACACATAACACTTCTTTTTTACTTATATAGCAACTAAACATATGGATGAAAATAAACACAATACTATACATACCAATACAAGTTATTAAATTAGCTTCCAGTACATAGCCATCATAACATTCACAAGTGAAACTTCCTTCAGTGTTATTACATATTTGTGAACAATTGTCTGTGTTCAAACTGCATTCATCAATGTCTGTATAAATGTAAATAATGATAGTAAAGAATCTATAATAAGTGAACATTTAAAATATTAAAATTACGTCTATAGCAGAAGATTCTAGAATTACATCTATAATAAGTTTATATTTAAGAATTTAGAAGATATATGTAGACAGTAAAGAGAGATTTACATCTACAATAAGTATACATTTAATATTTTAGAATTACATCTATATTAAGTATACATTTAGGATTTTAGAATGAGTGAATTATGTGGATTATAAATAATAATTATTCATTATTCAATTTATTGAACACACAAATGTTATGAGAAGGGGTGTATACATATTTTAGGTTATAAATGCAAGTAATATTCTATTGCTTATGGAAAAAAAAACTGTAAACACCAAATACATACCATTACAAGTTGTGCCATCACTATGCAAGTAATAACCATCATCACATCCACAAGTGAAACTTCCTTCAGTATTTGTGCATGTTTGATTACAGTTGTCAGTGTCCTCACTGCATTCATCAATATCTGTGAATGAAATACAACTATATACAAGTACATATTTTAGGTTTCTACTGCTTAATGAGAATAGTATATAAACTCCAAATACATACCATTACAAGTTGTTTCATCACTATCTAGTATATAACCATCATCACATCCACAAGTGAAATTTCCTTCAGTATTTGTACACATTTGAGAACAATTATCTGTGCCATCTAAACATTCATTAATATCTGCAGTAAAGAAAATAACATGTTTGTAAACAGTGAAATACAACTATATACAACTAATCACAAAAGAAGAGAATACTATATATACTCCAGATACATACCATTACAAGTTGTTTCATCACTACCTAGTATATAACCATCATCACATCCACAAGTGAAACCTCCTTCAGTACTTGTGCATGTTTGAGAACAATTGGCTATTCCCTCCAAACATTCATCAATAAATATTGATGGAGAAGGCGATTCTGTAACCATGACAAAGGAAGACGAGGATGATTCCAGTTCAAATGTTGATGGAGAAGGTGATGGTGTAACCATAACTAAGGGAGATGGAGTTGGTTCCCGTTGAAACATTGATGGAGAAGGTGATTGTGTAACCATAACAAAGGAAGATGAGGATGATTCCAGTTCAAACGTTGATGGAGAAGGTGATTGTGTAACCATAACAAAGGAAGATGAGGATGATTCCAGTTCAAACATTGAGTTTTGCACTACTAAAAATAAAACACATCACAATTTAACCTTCACATAGAACTGAGTCCAAGTGTATCCCAAAAGTAAGTAAGAGTATGATATGCAGGAGAAGTCTGAAATCCATCTGTGTAAGGAGCATTGAAAGATTGAAGAAAAGCAATTTAAAGTCAGGTGGTGCAGCAGTCTATAGCAATAATTAAATGTTTATAATTATAAGCACACATATATACAAAAAATTATTATTATAGACAAGCCCAATAATAATAGTATATTTCTGTCTGATCACATGGTTCACCGGGTAGTTGTAGTCTACTCCTCCCAAATATGTAGCAGTTCACTCTTATTCCATCAAACTTCTGAACTGGTATTGGCTTCACTCTTTTCTTGTACAACAACTACATTATGTACTGTGTTAGCTAGGGAGCTTCCTGTATGTTTTACATGCTTACATGAAAATTTACTTTTTTGTCCTTAAGCTTTCCGACAGTGATTTTCCCTAAGCTGAAACTACCACCTCGGTATTAGTGATTCATTAAAAGCCTATTTTCATTCAATCATCCTCTATTGATAGCATGCTATTAATGCTACTAATGATATCAATGGTATTTTAATGTACTAAATAGTATACTGTTTATGCTATCAATGCATTCAATCACCCTCCTTGTTACATAGCATGCTATTAATGCTATTAACACTGTTTTTAATGTACTACATAATTAATATTACAAATAAGGGGGTGTCTCCAAACTGAAATTTGTACGCTTAACATCATAGTGATGCTAAGGGGGTGGGGGGTTGTGCACGTGGCGCTAAACATTGAAATAGAAGGAAGCACAAGTTAGTATGATACACTGGAGTATTTATTCATGTCGTTTAGAGAAGGGGGGTGGGAAGTCTTGCTGTGGCATTAAGCATACAAGCTTCAGTTTGGAGATGCCCCTAAATAGCATGCTATTTATGCATTCAATTACCCTTCTTATTACATAGCATGCTATTAATGCTATTTTTAATGCACTTCATAATTGATATAATAATTAAATAGCATGCTATTTATTTATGCTATTTATAAATTAAATCACCCTTCTTATTACATAGCATGCTATTGCAATTTATACTACTTTTAATGTACTACATAATCCATATTATAATTAATAGCATGCTATTTACGCTATCTATGCTATTTATACATTCAATCAACCTTTTTATTACATAGCATGCTATTAATGTTTTAATGTATTATTATAATTAAATAGCATGCTAATTTTCTCAGTGACAATCAACTGCAAGTGCTAAAAAAACTTAGGATAGATAAATATGCATACGATTGCAACACAGAGCCAACACAGGATCTTCTTTCTCCTCAAAGAAGCTCAGATTCATTATGTGATTCCATAACTAATGAAAATATTAGCGATTCAGACTGAACTTATCATTCTTAAATATAATAATTACACTTATACTAAGCATCAACTGCATATTTATCATTGTAATTACACTTATACCCTTCATTATCCTCATAATCATAATTCAGCATGAACTAGTCTTCATAGACCCTATAATCTGATGGAATATGAGCCCTAAAACATATGGTTCATCGAAGTGTGGTAACTAGCTAGACCCTATAGTTTGATGGAATGTGGTTCCTAGACCCCATAGTTGTTGGAAAGCGGTCCCTATATCCTATGGTTTATCAAAATGTGGTCCATAGACCCTATGATTCGTTGGAATGTGGTTCCCTAACCCTAACTCCTAAACGCTAAACCTTAAACCCTATACCCTATGGTTTCTTGAAATATGGTCCCATGTAATCTTAACATGAACAGTGATGTTGAACATCTACAAAATCTGGAGGAAGTCCTAGCTCAATTGCAGAAACATGAAGTTTCAACAAGTGCAAGTTATTCCAAAACTTGGTGGAATACCTTGGACACCTAATTGACAAAGCAGGAATCCAACCAGTTGAAGAGAAGGTTATTGCCATCACAAAGGCCCAAACTCCTAGTAACGTCAAACAAATTGAATTATGTTTTGGGATTTGGGTAATATTTTTTTAACCGGGCCAAGGCCCAGTTCAGCCCGGTCGTAGCTACGCCTATGGTATGAATAATGCCAATGTGAAGAATACTTAAAATTAAATGCTATAGGGGCCCACAGCTTGAAATTTTCGTGGCCAAATCAATTCATGATTTTCATGAAGATCTAGATCACAAAAATTTAAACTCGTCTTTAAGGTTCATAGGGCTATCCCTATGTTTGCTTTCTCACAGATTTGAACTATAATTATATATATAATTATATATATTATATATTTATGTTTGTGGTCACTTACACGTTTATGCGTAGTTAAGGAAGTTACGTCTTCCGAAGGGCTTGGTCAATTAATGGGTGTGATGCGTAAAAGAATGTGCACACGAGCTCTACAGACCAGCAGAAAAAAAGCTGCATAAAAATTGGAACTAATAGGTGGCTATTCTACCTCAAATATATTCCCAAAGCACTACAAGGACCTTAAAAGGTAAATAGGCTGATGTGTTTCAGGCATGATAAAGTTAGCAATTATATATTACTGAATGATGGACACCACAAAACAATCATAGGGATACATTATATACCGTTTGGCTGGAAATTTGACTGTAATTTAACTTGGTGATTTGAATTCTATGCTCAGTAAAGTAAATTCGGCGTATTTAAATTTGGTGGATTTACAGAAACTAATCATGACATCATAAGCAATAATGGCAGAGGGTTGGGCTCAAGGCATGTGTGAAAATATCTGCTGGATTATGGAGTTTACTATAGATGCTGTGTTCGAGGGCATCTCTTCTAAAAACACATTTGGACTCTAATTCTAGGAGAAGAATTGCCTTGTGAGAGAGAGAGGGTAACTGCAAAGATCCATACGCAGTAGCGATTATGCAAGGAACCACCATCATTGGCCATGTTCTCAGGAAGATATCAGCTGCTTGCTCTCTATTTCTCCAACAGAACGGAACAATCCAGTGCTCCATTACTGGGGCACGGATATATTCTGCTGATCTGCCTCAAGGAGGTTTGGAAGTGCCTTGTGTCCTCAAATTTAACAATAAGCCAAAGTATGTGGCAAAAGTAAAGAAGCTTCTAACGCCTAACAATGATGATGATGATATCCAGCAGGCTAACAAAAAAAGAACTTGATATAATCATTGCTGAAGAAATGGAACTGAAGAACTATGACTATGCAAATCTCAGGCTTTCGCTAAACCATCTGGATTTGACTGAAGCAGACAGAGACATTATTACCTCAGGATAAAAACTGAATGACAAGCACATCAATTTTGCTCAAGAAATTCTCAAGAGTCAGTTTAGGAAGCAACAAGGACTTCATTCTACTTTGTGCCTGTCAAAGCTGAGAGCTCCACTACCTGCCACTGGTACTCTTCAAATAATCCACTCTCGAGGGAATCACTGGATTGTTGCCTCAACAATTGAGTGTTTTGCTGGTGAAGTGATGATTTCCTTTACTCAGGTCTTGATCAGCCAACAATGGAATTAATTTTGCAGCTATTTGAATCAGATGTCATAGTCAAGCTGAAGAAGCTAATGGCAATCAGAGTGCCATGAGACAACACCTTGTTAAATGTTATGAACTTTGTAGTCCATTCCCCTAAAGTAGAATTGTCAAATGCATTCATACACAAGTTGTCAATTTTTAATACATCACACTTTTCACAGTAAAAAATTAATGGTTGTTTCAACCAATTGGTTTGGTTATATCAGTTGCATGTTTTCCAACTGCTTTATAAATCTATTACAATGCTGCACTTTCCATTAGGAACATAATAATTAATATGTATATATATATATATATATATGTATATATATATATATATATATATATAACAGAAAATAGGAACAATTACTATGTTGCTAATTGGATAGTACACCTGTACTTTGCATTAGAAACATAATAAACATGTTTAGTACAGAAAGTATTGTGTTCCTAATGAATAGTACATCTGTACTTTCCCATTAAGAACATAATAATTATGTTTATAATGGAAAGTACAAATTGTTTAATAACACTGGTTGTTTTAACCAATTGATTGGTGACATGAGTTTCATTTCCTTTTAAATAATAATTATATTAATAATGAAACATTATAGGAACATAAGAAGCCAATATTATCATGTTTTTAATAATATTGGCTTCTTATGTTCCTATAATGTTTCATTATTAATATAATTATTATTTAAAAGGAAATGAAACTCATGTCACCAATCAATTGGTTAAAACAACCAGTGTTATTATTAATAAACACAAAACATCTCTTCAAGATTTGGTTTTATTCCGATATTATATACAGATATTTTTATCCACAGTTATAATTATATCAAGTAGTCATTCGAACAAAAACACATTGGAATCAAAAATAAAAAGACGTTTCCGAAGAAGTATATGTTAAAAGCCAAAAGTATGCAAAAGCAAGTCTTGGTGGAGGTAAAAGGCAAATTAATGAAAGCACTTCCATATAATCCTACATTAGTGCAGCTACTTTATCTTTTGGTTTTTACGTAGGACCCATTACCTCTTGTGTTACCCACCCACACATTGTTTGCATAGTTTTGGGATTATACATCTTCTATAATTTTTATTGAAGACATTTTTTATTAGTAATATGCTAGCAAATCATAATACAATGGGTGTGGATAACTTTTCCAGAGATTTGTAAGATTTGCAGTGTGCAAAGCATGCTAGTGAATTCTAGCATGCACCACGGGGTATTTTTTTTTAGAAATTTAGGTTCTCTCAGATGGCTCCTGTATCCCGTAATAACAGTATAAAAATACATTTTTAATGCTGCATACTTTATGAATAAAGTATGAAGCATTAATGTTATCAAAGACTGGGAGGGCTTAAGCCCCCCCAAGCCCTCCCTTGTCTACACCCATGCATTATAACTAATTATCATAAGTCTGCAATAATAATTGTATATAATGTGTCTCATGTGTACAGAAAATTCATGTTATAATTATACAAGTGATGAAACCATGCATTAGTTTGTTTATTAGCAATACAACTATATAATTCTACAATGTATATGTATATATATATATATATATATATATATATATATATATAATAAAGCAATCTATGAATACAAAATTGTTAAAATAACTCATTCAATGATAAGTAAGTTGCAAAGAATAGTGTAAATTTAAACAGTCATGAAGCTTGTGGCTACATGGATGCTGATTCCATAACAAAAACTTTCTACTTATTGTAATGATCAAAGCACATAATATAGTCATCACCTTTGTATTGGCTACAATCTTATGTGGTTTTTCTTGCCATTCTTGGAGATTAAGTTACGAGGTTGCAGGGTTTCAAGAAATTTCAACTATTTGTTGACTGCCAGATACAGTCACTTTGAAGTGAGATGAAACATGCAATATTATATGGGAGGAATAATATAATAACACTTCAGTAAATCCTTGCAACTGTAATAACAAATTAATGAGTAATTTTGACAATTTTGGTTTTGCAGTGTAATTTTATATACTCACAGTTTTTGAAGCAAAGCTGTATATGTATTTGGCTTTGCAAAGACTCCTTTCCCAATATAATAATTGTTATGCTGCACAGTAGTATTATTCTCCTTTATTAGCACACCGAGAAAATGCATCTGCTCCTCAAATTTACCTTCTCAAGACCACTCCTACTATGACGTTGAGTGATTCAGCAGCGTTTAACGCTGAATCACTCAACGTCATAGTGCAGTGCAGTGGTGCACTTAATGAAGGACTTGGAGCACGCTCTATGAAATTAGCTTATGGAAACTGCTAAAAAGTAGGAAGAATACTAACCTTAATACATGAGTGTTTGGTTTCGTGTCATCAGCAATGATTACTGGCCATCGCAAAACAATCATAGCCCGATTTATAGGGATATTTTCCCATAAGTAAAATACCATGCTTTTCAGGTTGCTTGATGTTCTAATCCGGATCCCCAGACTAGAATGACCAATCAAATCGACTAATTCACGTGATACTCAAATTTGATCGGTTGGTTGTAACTCCGAAAAGTTTGGTAGTTATATGATAGGTTTATGCACGAAAGGTGGGTATTTAATTAAACCACGAGGCGTAGTTTAAATCCTCACCTCGACGAAAAGTAATTTTATGGAATTCAGTCGCATTGTTACCATGGTTTCATATTTTTGACGAATGGGATTGCCTCACTGTGGAGGCCGAAAAAAAAAAGGGAGTGTGCCTTAATTAATAAGAAGATCAGGAAAAGAAGTCTAACACAAAACTTTTCAAAGAAGCCTTTGTGTGTGTAAAGGATGCGAAATACGAAGAACTAGCTAAAGAATTTGAGTCAGAAAAATACTGGAAAAAGCACGAACTGGGCTGTAAAGAACTTCAACGATTGGTACACAAACTATATAGGTACAATAGGTCAAAGATAGGTTTGCCTGAATCGGAGTCACTAATCATAGTCTACGAGGTACAGATGCAACTACACTGTACTCGGACAATGTACCAGAGAACATGATACAACAACGAACTGGACATCTTTCTCTAAAAGGACTTCGAACATACGAGCACAATTCATTTTTGAACAAGAGGAAGCTGTGTCTAACATTTTGACCTCTGATAGCAAGCTGGAATATAGTGAAATTCTTCATAGTGAGCCTGAGCAGTCCAAAGCACTTGAAAGTAATTTTGTAAACAATTAATGTCAATTTCGGAGATCTTGGGAATATATACTGTTTCATTTAGTTATATATGTAATCTCAGTTGTGATGAATAGTTACATTTGTGTCTGTGGTATAACTTTTATGGTATAAAGAACATGTGATTGGGGCATAGGTAAGCAGTGGTTTATGTTGTATATACAATGGGCAGTGTGTTTGATGTTTTCGTATGTGTGTGTATATAATTATAGTCTACCATAATTCACCTGGGATACATTTACCGGGAATTCGCGTCCCACCTGGACAATGGGAAATTCCGTCTGGCCAGTCCCCTAATCGCTGGACTGCAAAAATAATGTGGGTGTTTTGCTAACATCACGCCAAATGTGAATAGGTGTGCAGTTCTTCTGTTTGCTATTTTTTGTGCTGTTAAGATGGGTTTGAGTTCGCCTGTATTAATTGAAACCAGCAAATCTGAGACAGACCCGATAGAAGACTCCTCTGACATTAAAAAAAGATGTTATTTTAATTGAAAGTAGCGAGTCATGTAACACCCTATCCGACGAAGAAATTAACGATGATGACCATGTCAATGTGACAACGGTACGAGTCTCTCCTCTGAAACTTTTATGTTCTGAACGTTACAGGTAAATATCGCTTGAATGTTTGCATTGTTCATTGTACTATGTAGAATCTATAAATGTTATTCAACAATTGGATAGTCCAGTTGTCTGTCGCAAAAGAAAATGATCTTGTGGCAGTGATGGTATCTTGCGACTATTTAAAAATAATTTTACATTTTATGTTTCTTTCCAGTCTCTGTTAAAAAGGAAGACCACTCTGACTCTGTAGTTCCTACAAGGAAAAAACTCAAACTTAATGGAGTCTTATTGTAGCAATTACTGTATGTTTCTATTGCCAACCATATAGAACTGCAAGAAGAGAGGAATCCAGTGGTATATATATAAATTGGTGTGTAAACTAAAGCCAAAAACTACTAGCAAAGTCAAGCCAAGCAGAGTTTTGTATGATTTTGATAATTAAATTAGCTATACTAATATGATTGAATAACTCTCCATTTTATCCAACCTGGCCAAGTGCAAAACAGCAAATTAAAAAGCACTGTGAAATTAAGGGACCAAAAGATATTGTATCCTTTGTTTCAGCAAATGCTGGTGGTGTGCTTTTAGGTGATGCACCAGATCTCCTACCAAGAAACGAGAAGCAGGTCTCCAATTTTAAGACAAACGTTTCAACATTAGCCCGTGCTTGTCTATATCCTACTGTAAGTTGAGATGCTGCTGCTGATATCTCTTTGTTGTCATGCAGTGAGCTCATTGTGAAGATCCACACCAGAAGTTTGTGCGAAGTGTAAATGCTGCTCCTGAGCCAGCCATTGTAGTTGCTGCAGACATGCAACTTCAAGATCTCATTCGTTTTTGTACCTCTGCCAATGTTTATTCTCCACTAACAGTGGACCCAACCTTTTCTCAAGGTGCTTTCGATGTGAAACTCATGACAGTCCAACATTTATTTCTTCAGACAAAGAGATTTTTGGTCCTGCTTGCATTTGTTACAAGAAGAATTTTGCAACATATTTATTCTTTGCCTCCACATTAATTGGCCAACAGCCTGCCAGACATTGCACGTGTATACACGATACACGTGTATTTACACGGTAACGCTGGCCTCTAGTACATACACCAAGTAGATATTCATGTATTTTTTAATGGAAATTAATTATGGGCGTGACCACGTATCATTGCAAGGGAAGAAAATGGCTTTATCTCTTGATTCTCACTTGAGTTCTCACTCGCGTTCTCTCTCACTCGTCTTACCTACTATATCTAGCAGTGACGGAGAAGACAGCACAGTTGGAATTCATGGAAGTGTAGAGGTAAACTATACTAGCCTATTGGAACTACCAAAAACCAAGCCTACTAGTCTAGCCCAGTGTCGGGCCACATGCACAATTTGTCGTAAAGTTTACAAGTATAATTTGAACAGTGACAAACTCAAAAAAAACTGGTCTTTATTAAATGATATGTTTGAATTGTAATACATGATATACATGATAATACATGAATAATAAAGATTAAATACATGGTTTTGAGAAATGCAAAGTATAAGTACATACATGGAGATTTAATAATACATACAAGTACATACACGGTTTGAATTTTAAAAATACAAGTACATGCAAAACCCAGTACACGTGCAATGTCTGCAGCCTGCTCTAGAAGGAGACCGAGTTATAGGTACAGATGGAGAAAAACCTCTCATTAATGCTTTTAAGCATTTTCACAGCACTTAACATACTTTATACACTTGCGTCGTAACGTTAAGGAGAAACTGTGATATTGCTGCTGCACTCAGTATTGAAATTCTTGAGGACATTTTTGGTAAGAAATTGGATACAACATACATAGAAGGATTGGTGGATGCCTATGATAGTGTAGATTTTGACGAAAAAATAGAGAGGGTGGAGGAACTCTTCACAACCTAGTCTATACTCTGGTCAATTAGAGAAGAGTGTGGGCTTGGATTGCCTCCAATTTCTTTCACAACAAATGCTTGGAAAATACCAGAGAGTAAAATTAATGGTTCAAAATGTCATCACATCAGAAGGAGCAACATTTGAAACGTTTGAATAACGAGATGTTTGAAGACAGCTCTCGTAGCAGCCCTATATTACATACTATTGATCCAGAACAAACACATTTGTCTGTATCTATCAAAGAGTTTGCAGATAATGCAAGAGTACCTAAAACCTGCCTTGAAGGTTTATGGAGTAAATCCTCCAGAAGTTTCGCGAGCTCAAGTTCCAACAAACCAGTCACCACAATTCTATCCACAACAGAACTTGGCACCACAAAATGAAACTCAAACCAATTGGTTGCCACAATTCTTTTCAAATACCAATTTTCAGAGCAATTGGGCAACCCCACTTTATTCAAAATTGCAAGTCCATACCTGGATCTCCATGGTCATATGGATACCCTTTATCTGGTCATCTTTTCAACCGAGTCAGCCATCTTCACCTACTCCTTTTGTGTTGTGTAAAATTTCAGGTAATATAAGTGTGTGTGCTGGATGTCGAAATAAATATCACAAAAACCCATGTAACGAACAATATCTATCCTTTTACTTTTACTGACATCGACACTATTCTAAAGCAAAAAATGCCCTTATTTATACAGAACAAAAAAAAAATCTTCTAGAACATTCTAGACATGACCTATCTAAAAAACAAGAACCTTCCAGAAACTAATCAAAGAGGTGACAAAGTATGAGTTTAATGATACAGAACCAATGAAAAAAACAAGAACCTTCCCCAGAAACTAATCAAAAAGGTGACAAAGTATGATATCACAACTGTAGAACCAATAAATGATTTTTTAAAACATTATATACATCCAACATAAACTAATATACATACACCTTATCCAATTACCAATCCTTGACAACCATTACCACCAGATAATGTGTATTAGACATAAAGAATGGCGTGAGTACACACCAATAGGCGCTGATAGTTGTTGCCGCTGTAGCCACAATCTTTGTACTATATGACTATGCTGGTGAGGAAAACAATCTCTGTAGTGGTAGGACAGAAAGAAATTATGGCATTTCCTTTTTATAGTAGATTCTTTTAGGATGGTTTGACCACATTGCTTGGACTGAACTTCTAGCTAAGAATGGTATTCCATAGAGGTAAATATGTGTAGCCCAGACGAGAGCTAACATCTCCCTTCGAGTGGCACAGTATTGTCTTTCGGCCTTAGTTAGTACCCGACTTGTATAGGCAATCACTCTTAGATTCTCCTATCCTTTGTGACAAGACAGCTCTGAGTCCTTCTCTGGTGGCATTGGTATCCAGGATGAACGGTTGGTCAAAATGTGGGAATGCTAAAAGTGGGGGAGAGGAAAGTCGTAATTTGAGTGTTACAAAAGCATTCTGGCATTTTAATGACCAGTTTCAGTCGTTTGTTTTTCCAGTTAGTTTGTACAATGGGGCTGCAATAGTTGCAAAGTTAAAAATAAACTTCCGATAATATGAAGAGATTCCCAGAAATTGTCTTAGGTCCTCCAAATTTGCTGGGATTGGCCATCTTCAATTTTGGCAGGATCTGTCTGAACTCCAGTGTTGGAGATAATGTGACCAAGATACTTCACACTGTTTTGACATTTCTTTGGTTTCAACTTTAGTCCTGCTTTGTGCAACCGTGATAGGACTTCTTCCAATCTTTGAAAGTGCTCCTGAATACATATCTCGGAGGATCGAGTCTTTGTACCTCCTCTCTTTGATGGAATGGGAGATGGCGAGGTTGCTTGTGTATAGTTGTTGTTTCTAAAAATGAAACTGGAGTTCCCTTCTGCACAATTAGTGGTGCAATGTTTCCACAACTGTAGAGGGTTCCATTTGGCAAATCAATAACACAGTTATGTTTATTCAAAAAGTCTGCTCCAAGCAAACATTCTTGTGTCACTCCTTTTGTAATTAACACAGGGTGAGAGACATCAATGTTACCAATACGAAAAGGTAACTTGCACTTTCCAGCAACTTTTAGTTTTTTACCATTTTTTTGCAATATCTAACCTCTGTTTGGGTTCCCAGTCAGGATAGACCTCATTCTCAGACTTCCAGCAAATTCACTAAGCTTTTCATTGGGGTTTTGTCTACGCTCATGAAGTTTTAGCTGCCATTCCAACTGGGCAGAATTATTCCCTGAGCGATGTCTTCACAACTTCAGGGTGACTTCTGCTACTAATCCAATCTGACTTGCAATTCGAAAAGGCTCATCTTCGAGTAGTGAGAGTAGCTCATTTCCTTGCATACTCTACCCGATACATGCTTCAGCAACATACAGTTCAAACTGTTGTAACTATAAGTTGAAATCTGCTCAAGTAGCATATCTAGCTGGCGGTCTAGCACACACTGGAATTATGTGAGCCATCCCACCTCAGCCACCAATGTAATGGCTTATAGGTTTTCAGATTTGGACTATTTTTAATGAATAAATTGTGGTGCTTTTATAGTTATAAAATTACAAACAAATGTATGAACATTTACAAAACCATAAATACAATTAAATGTATACATATTGTTCTAGAAATCAGTGTTGTATATCAAAATCAGGGCTGCTACATAAGGAAATTGACGAAACTCACAAAAATCGCCTGCACAAAAGCTTTCAGATTCAAATATAGTCACTGATTGACTTAATTGTTTCTAGCTATCACATAATGACTTATGACCCAAATTACTGTGTATCTTCTTGTGATCCAAATATTGTTCATTTATCTGTCATCTTATGATCCAATTACTGTTCATTTATTAATCTATCATGTTAATCTATCATGTTATGATCTGAATTGTTGTTCACTATTAAATTTGCTATCATGTTTAAGATCTGCATATAATAATCTATCATGTTATGATCTCAATTGTTTTTCATTATTTTATTGTGTTATGATCTGCATTTATTAATCATATTATGATCTGAATTGCTCATTATAAATTTTGATTAAAATCTATCATGTTATGATTTGAATTATTGTTCATTATTTTAATTGTTAATCTATTATGTCAAGATCCAGGCATAGCCAGACCCTCGCAGGAAGGTGGAGGGTCTGGAGACACCAGTATATAAAATCAGTTCTGCTGGAGTTCAAGGAATGCTAATTATAGCAGGCATGGTAACGTATAAATTATATATATAATTATTAATTGATAAGGGCCTTATAATTTATTGGGCGTGGCAGCAGAACACATTTATTTTGCAGTTCAGTAGTCCAGTCCAGTGATTAGGGACTACTTATATTTCAATTATCATGCATTGTGCATTAATTTTCATGATTGTGAATCAAGACTCAGTGATAAAAGATGTATTTTATTCATACTTAAGGTTGTAGTCTTTTCCGTGGGCGTATGCTACTTCAATCAGTTTGTAGTCTTGCCAGCTTCTTCCTGCATACAATCTGGTTCCATTCTGTATTTTTCGGAAGCCACACCCACCCGGGGGTATAATTATTGGGCCTAAATGTTTTCACTGATAAACCTAAACACGGATTGTATGTGGTGGACGGGGCGGTTGGTGGGAAACAATGGCGGGGTAACTGTAGTTGCTCTCTGAGAAAATCGGAGTTTGATAGTGTCTAGAAAAGTAAATTTTATGGTTTCAGTGAAAAGCTACAGAATTCAGCTTCCTTCAGCCTCTTGTAACTATAAAAGTAAAATGAATTTTCAGAAAACGGCTCTATTTGTTTTATCAAAATACATTGTACTTGGTGCACGCCATGATTGGTGGGCGTGGCTTTGTACTTATTGCGATTGGAAAAATGGCGATTTTAACCATATTTCTTCAATTACAGGACAATATAAAGCTGATCAGAAGATATGAAGGCTGCTATTACACCAGGTTAGAGTCATATTATATAATATTCTATTTTGAAACTGATTGGAGTCGCATCCGCCCACTCCCTAGTACCACCGAAATCAAAGGTGAGTCATGTGCAGCCACAAAAAAAGTATAGACAATAGACTTATGATCATAGCTATATACAATGTCTGAAAAGTATAATATTTCATAATTATATTATTTTTTTATTAAAAGGATAGTTATTACAATTAAAGAATTAATTTAAGATGAGTAATAATTTACTTTAATTGGCAGAAGGTTCTAACAAAATATTATTGAATGTGTAAAATTTCACAGAGTCCCAGGAGAATTGCACCAATCTGGTACTTCAAGTGGACAAACAAGATAAACTAGCTGACCATTCTCTTTAATCACCTTTATAAATTTTCCATAGTTTTTGGAATCACAGCAAAGTTGATACTGTGAGTCTTTGAGTTGTGTGTTGCAACTTGATTTACACATTTCTGAAGATGTGATGTATATGATATGTAAAGATCATTTATGTTGTAATTAGATAGATATTTATACGAATGATATACCGGTATGAAAACAATCTCAAAAAAAATATGTTTGTGATAAAATTTATGTAGTATATAGTATTGTTATGTGATCTTTTCCCACCTATTTCACGATCACAAATTATTAACTTGGAATAATTCAAAAAATGTATGCTTCACAAATTTAGTAATAATGAAAAATACCTTTATGCTGCAAAAGAAATTCATAATTCTCAAATTGTACTATTGAAACTTATGATACATTGATGTGACAAAAATTATAATTAGGTAGTGAATAATACATTCTTGGTGAGTAGTAAATATAGACACTTAAGTACCCTGCAACAACAAAGTTGTTGTCTGTTTCATAAACTGTATTCTTTTGTTTCAATAAATACAGCTCTATATAATCATCCTATACATACTGTTGCAAGTTATTCCATCACTGTGTAATAGATAGCCATCGTTACATCCACAAGTGAAACTTCCTTCAGTGTTATTACATGTTTGAGAACAACCGTTTGTGTCCTCACTACATTCATCAATATCTAAATTAAAGTGCATAATATGACTGTAAACAGTGCAATAGAACTATATACAAGTACATATTTTAGGTTTTGACATTATTTTTCTATTATGTCTGCATTAAAGTAAATAATAATATGAATGTAAAAGGAGATAACTGTTCATCAGGAGCTTCAATTATACACTCATTCCTGACTATAATTAGTGTTGTTTTAGTTAATTAAAACTAATACTAAATCTATTAGAGTATAACCTTTTTCTATTTTAGTTTTTAATTATAACTAAAATATATTATTGATGACCTCTTTTAGTTATAGAACTGAATGTAGTGAGGACACTGAAAATTGTACTCAACATACAAACACTGAAGGATGTACTTTCAATGGATTTTTGGTTAATTACTAATCAGTGAGTAGGGTAGTATTCTCTATGTAGGGATGGCATGGAAAAATATGTCTCCCCATACATTTCAATTGCAGCTGAAATCTCTGCTAAAATTATAGACAAGTCTTAATAAACACATACCTTTTGATATCTAGTGTTTTTATGACTAACAACATCTTCTAGACAGTTGGAGATCATCTTTAAAAGGTATATAGACAACTGGCAAGTAGCAAAACTGGCAAAATCTTCATCATCAGAGTGTACAGTAGTAGGCTCTCTATGTAGGGATGGCACAGAAAAAAACATGGCCACCCATACATTTCAATTGCAAATGATGAGCTGAAATGAGTGAAATCTCTGGTAATATATCCATATACGTTCTAATACACATATACTTATTCATATATAGTGTTTTTATGACTACCAACACCGTCTGGATGGCCAAAGATTGTCGTTAAGGTAGAGAACCGGCTAGTGGCAAAATCTGCTTCATATTATTATTATTATTTTCCAGACAAGTCATTTTTTTTTGTTTATTGAACTATCACAATGATTTTAGAACCATTCCAGTCGCATTAATAGTCAAATTCTGGTCTAAAAATATCGAGATGATATCCACAGATACTATGAAAGAAGAGAGTCTCAACAGCACAAAGATTGGATCTCGAATTGGACGCCATTTTTATAAGTGTATTCTGAATTAATTATGCATGCGCTTTGTGTACTCGGAACATGGTGCTGGAACACATAACGTTTGTGAGCTCTTACAACAATGATGATAATAATTATTAATATTAAAAATAATATTATATACTATGATAAGCATTGGAATACTGAATGGTTGACACAGTGACAGACATTAGGACTGCAGACAGTGCTGTAAGTGAAATAGAGAATACATCTGTAAGTGAAAAAGAATGCACAAATAATTGATATATACAAAAGACTGACCTTCATTGATGAACAAATTTTAATGAATATACGATTGTATGATTTCATGATATATCTTACACCAGTATTTCTGCAATTTACAAAAACATATTCATACCATTCAGAAAAAAACAATGGAAACAAGAATAATAAAAAACATTTTCAATAATAATGAAAAAAGATGTAGGGACGTTAAAACCCAAAAAGCATGCGAACAAAATTGAGAGGCTAACATAGGACCCAAAATTAAACAAACCAACAACTTCCATATAAACCTACATAAATACAGCTCTTTGTATTTTACTTAATAGTGGTGTAAGTACTTATGTAGAGTTATATGGAAGTGGTTTGTTTAATGTGTATAGTGTGTAGTATGTATATATAATGTGTAGTGTGTGTTAAGTGTGTGTTCTTACTGTCATAATAGGAACAATAATAATCAGCTACCAGTTGATTGGTAATAGAAGAGCAATATGAAGTGTATGTATTATTAAAACACAATAGAGGATATCCCTCAGAATAGCTCAGTCCATTACTGAAACTGAAGTAACTGTCAAAAGAGAAATACGTTTCACCATCACTTGAACAATATGAAGGATTTTGAACAACTGAAACAATATGATTAGTGTGAGTAATAAACAGAAAGTTGAGACTTCAAAACATTTGTCAAATAAAACTATATAATTGCAACTCGGTCATAATATTATATAGTATGCTAACGGGTCTATATACAAAATATAGGACCTGAGTTTTTGTCCAAGGATGTGATATGGCCTGAGCTATATATATGCAATATTAATGCAAGTTGGAAAATGAAAACCAAGCTGTATCATATGTAAGGCTATTTAAAAATTCGCTGAAGAGTTATGATGTATAAATGCAATCACCACCATGAAAAAGTACTGAAATAAAGCCTAAAGTCATCATTTAAAATCTTGAAGGAGTACTTCAGTTTCATCAAAGATCTGTGTACTTAGACTGTAGTTACATTTACTTCTTCAGGTCCTTTTCGAGTACACAGATTGGTAAAGACACTAGTGCCATCAGCAATGATTAATATATAGTCATAACAAAGCAATACTGGCTTTTTTCTCAATATATCTTGTTTTATCTTTATCTATATAGACTAGTATAATTATAAAGTACAGGTTTTAATAACAAAAACAATACAATGTACCTGTTCTTAAAACATAATTATAGTATGAGTAATTATGAACATGTGCTCAAATATCTGTGGAGTACAACAGACATTATTTGCTTTTGCAATTACACATTCATGTACATAATTAATTCAAGAATAAACAAGTAACATGTTGTTTACACAGATGTTAGAGAGGAATTACTAATAATACACCACAGGTTGTACTATGCTACATATATGTATACTTTACACTAGTCAATATAATTTTTATGGCCCGTAGGGCCATCCCTATACTTGCTTTCCACGGGGTTTAATATATATAATTATATTATATATAATATATTCTTGTGTCACTTGCGCAACTATGCGTTGTATACGTAGTTAAGGAAGTTGCGTCATTCCCGGGGCTCGATCAATTAATGGGCGTGGCGCGCGTTTGAGCTACAGACGAGCCAGGAAGTTTCAGAAAGGATGTAAAACTGCTAATAACTGTTGTATATAGCAGAGAAACAGTATATATATTATGCAAGAATCTTTAGTAAGTATAAGTTGTTGAGTTTCAGACACGAGGAAATCATCATTTAGAACCTTGAAGGAGTACTTCAGTCAGTTCATCAGACATCTGTGTAATCAGGCTTACACTACGTCTTCAGGCCTCAGGAGTACACAGAAAGGTGGAGACACTAGTGCCATCAGCAATACTTAATACATAGTCATCACAAAGCAAATATAGGGATGTTTTTTTCTCTATATACACTTGTTATAATTATTATGAATAAGTATAGGTTATACACCGAGGTTTGATAAATCAGTAGAAACCGTACCGAGGTGTATAACTGTCTTCTACCATGAAACGTGCGCGAAATACAGTAACTAAGCAAATCTTTGCGCGTGGCAACAGTATACATAATTTATTGATATAGTGTGGGTTTCTGTGACTCTTTAGACTGATCAACAGTTCAAACTGTTCAATCGCAAATGACAGAAAGAGCTCTACACGTGGCAAACTTCCGGCTCCTCCTCTACTCTAGTATAAGGTGTGGTCTTGCAATCGCGATATCGATCGATCGCTATCGAGAAGCTCGCCCTGCAAGAACAGCCCCACCCAACTCTTTTGGAATCTCATACGAGAGGAAGCAATAGAGCTCTGAAAGACCTCAATCACAAGCATACAAATTGGTGTCAGATTTTCAAAAAGAACAAGCACCACTATTAATTACAGCTAATAATTATAGCTACAGTTGTATACATGTATAGTCATCATGATTGTTGTTTTATGTCAATTATTATTTATGAATTATTATAAAGAAATTGACAACTATGTAACTTGAATTTCATTTCAATCAATGACAGGAACATTTTACTGGGAGGTTTACTCACTCTGGTGCCCACCCATTAGCTGTCTATCCACCAGTAGCAATATTACTGTCAATTGTAACAGCAATTACTGAACAGTACAACTACTTAGAGCATTAAGGTGGTACTAGGGAGTGGGCGGATGCGACTCCAATCAGTTTCAAAATAGAATATTATATAATATGACTCTAACCTGGTGTAATGGCAACCTTCATATCTTCTAATCACCTTTATAGGGTCCTGGAAGTGATAAAACATATATAAAATGTCCATTTTTGTAATCGCAATAAGTACAAAACGGAGAAAGCCACGCCCACCAATCATGGCATGCACCAAGTACAATGCATTTAGAGAAAACAAATAGAGCCGTTTTCTGGAAATTCATTTTACTTTCATAGTTACAAGAGGCTGAAGAAAGCTGAATTCTGTAGCTTTTCACTGAAACCATAAAATCTACCTTTCTAGGCACTATCAAACTCCGATCTTTCTCAGAGACCAACTACAGTTACCCGCCATTGTTTCCCACCCACCGCCCCCTCCACCACCCGTAATAAACTATCAGTCAAAACATTTAGGCCCAATAATTATACCCCCGGGTGGGTGTGGCTTCCAAAAAATACAGAATGGAACCAGATTGTATGCAGCAAGAAGCTTGCAAGACTAGAAACTTATTGGAGTAGCATCCCCCCACAGAAAAGACTACAACCTTAACACAAATAATGCTATAATAACATAATTTATAATATATAATTGTTGTATAATAAAATATCATGGAAAATAATAATAACAAATAACAGAAAACAATATTTCCTATCTCCCAGCAATGAGCAGGAAATTCAGTAAAAGTGACTAATCAAATTGATTAAAATAAGAGGTTGATAACTAGAGTAAAATGTCAATTATTGGACACCACCCATATTCGGACGCTATAGTGCTCTCTCTACCACTGCAACTGGAATTACTACACAATAGTAAGAAAGTATACTAAGTAATATCTCTGCATACCAAGTTTCATGACGATTGCTTGCTTGATCTTAGAGTTATAAGCTTGCAAAAATGAAAATCGGACTTGCCTATGATCGGAAAAATTAATATATTGACGGACAGCTATCCATACGTCTTATAGAACTGCTGGAAATAAATGGTTACTGTACCATAAGCTGCAACAACATCTACTCTAGTCATTAACCAAATCTTGTCTCTTAAAGTTGCTTGACTGATCTTTTGTATTCAACTATCTGGGCCATTCTGAGCAATCAATAATCGGCCACACCTTTTTGTAATTAGTATAGAGTTCAATTGGAAATAATAAATTCTTTTAATTTTATTGGTCACCAAAAAATTCTAAAAATTATACTTCCAATTAAAAATTAATCAAATTAGAAATTGCGCAATATAAATTTGGCACCAAGAAAAACCACATCCTTGTTTTGTGGGTTTCTTCTGCTTTGTAGAAACAGTGTGGTTAGGGTAGGTATAAAACGCGGATCACGGATTACGGATCAGAAATAATATTAATTTCTATTAAATCATGTGACTGGTTATTCCATCATTAAAATGATTGAAATAATAAACATGCGTTAAATAGAATAAAACATTCGATAAATATATAACCTTGTTCTGATGATAACCTAACAATGATAGGCCTACTGCCTCGCTGCGCTTGGTAACTAATAGCTTTACCCATATTCATGGAGGGCTCGTGTATTTCCTGGGTTCAATGTTTTTACAAAACGAATCATGCATCAAAAACGGGAGAGGCGAATATTACAGCTGACTCGAGAGAATTATTACATCAGCCTCAGACATTGTTGAAACGTTAAGCAGTGTGTGCATTACACAATTATTATTAATTATTATTATTATTAGGTTTATTTTAACGTACGTCACATGATCTAGCAGATATTAAAGTTAATTCTGATCCGTAATCCGTGATCCGTAGTCAGTCTTTTTATGGCCTGTAGGGCCATCCCTATGATTGCTTTCCCACGGGTTCGATGTATGTTTATATATATATATGTTTGTGTCACCTACGCGAGTATGCGTTGTATACGTAGTTAAGGAAGTTACATCATTCCCGGGGCTCAGTCAATTAATGGGCGTGGCGTGTAAAAGAACGCGCGATCAAGCTCTACAAACCAGCAGAAAGAAAGCTGTTGAGCTTACATAGAAACTGGAACTAATAGCTAGCTCTTCTGCCTGAAATATATTCCTAAAGTTCTACAAGGTCCTTTGAAAAGTCAGGAGAGTAGATAATCAAAATAATAACTATAATAAGCTGTTGTCTTTCATGCTTGATAAAGTCAGCCATGATTACTGAATGCTGGACACCACAAAGCAGTCATAAGGATACTTTTATCTTCACTTAAATTTGTAAAGCAATCATAGGGATGTTTTTTTCTCTATATACACTTGTTTATTTACCGGTGTGGTTAGGTATAAGACAGTTATAGGTCTTCAGGTCAGGATATAATTAGTTGTTTAAGAGCCCTCACTTCACTGGGGCTCTAAAACAACTAATATCCCTCCCCTCAACCTATAACCTATACTTATAAGTATTTAATACCATGGTAACACAAATGTATACAATTAAATCACATCACTGTTGTCAAGTAGAAACCATAGTACTATATCAATTAGTGTTTGCTGTAAAAACTATGAAAATATAATAGGTCCACAAAAGCAGAAATGTATTTTTTTTTAAAAACAATAACTAGCTAAATATTTATAGCTAATAAGAATAAGTAAAAATTAATCAAAGAGCATGCATGTAGGATAAATATATAGTTCCCTTTGCTTTTTTTAATGTCATGACATGTAATTATAATTATACTATAGTTATTATAATTATATATAATTATAAAGAATAATAAAAAACATTTTCAATAAAATGAAAGAAAACGTAGGGATGTCAAAACACAAAAAGCATGTGAACAAAGTTAGGTGGGCCCAAAATTAAACAAACCACTTCCAGTATATATATAATAATTATATATATATATATATATTACTGAAAACAAAATTGTTGAAATAACTCATTGATTACCAGTAAATTTAGATGGCGCCATAATATATACTGATTTTAATTTGAAGTCTTATTTTGTCATCCTGTCTCATATTTCATGTCATTATATTAATAATTCAATGTAACTCTATCTGACCAAACCTGATTTAATTTACTTTGGGTCAACAAACACCAGAAAAGATTACAGCCATGCACTTTATATTTAGCAATAATTGTTTCATGCAAATAATTATTTGTTAAGGCATCAGCATGCATGTACCCATAAAACCTACATGACAATTCCTTGAACTCTAATTACCCACAAATGAGTTAATACTTCAACTACTTGTATTGGTAAATCCATATAAATAGAATGATAAAAAGCATTATTCAAAATTCAAAACAAAAAATGAAAGAACATGTAGGGATATCAAAATCGAGAAAGCATAGAAAAAACATTGGGATTGTACCAAAGTTAAAACCACTTCCACTGTATAACTTTATATAGCTAGAATAAAAACAAAACACAAAGAGTTGATACTTATGTAGGGTTGTTATGTTGAAGTGGTGTTTAATTTTGTTGCTAATGTACCCTTCCAATTTTGTTTCTGTGCTTGAGATCTATATAGGTACACATTTACTTACAGTTTCAAATGAAGCTTTATTTAGTTTCGTGAAGATTCCTTTACCAATGTGTGTTGCACAGTACTAGTGTTCTCCTAAGTTAGCAGAGAACATGCAAAACAATTGAGCAAACAACACTGCTCACAGCTATACAGGTACCATTATATATTGATAATCCTTGAACTTAGTAATGATATCAACCACAAAGTAGTTTCGGGTTCAAGGAAGCATTGAGGGGCATGCACTTGCAATTGGCACTAATATTTCTGACTTAAAAAGAGCATAATGATAGGGGGGTTAAGTGTGTAATAAATGATAGTGATTCACCCATAGCCACATTTACAAGGTACCATGCAGCTAGTTTCGCGTAGCCAGCCCCTCTCCCTCATTTAGAGGGGAGGGGCTGGCTACGCCAGACTACCATGCAGCTATTAGCCACTCACTGTCTAAGAGAATATATTGTTCATTCAATGCAAATTATGTGATATACATAAAAAGTAATCCAGCATCCAACTTGATGGAGCATAATATGATTAAAGAATGATGTAGCATATATAAACAGTCATGCATCATACTAGCAGCAACATTTACTCCAAACATGTATATATAGATACATAAATAAATAATTTATATACAGTATGGCAATCCATGCACATAATATTTATTTATACTCACAGTTTTTGAGGCAAATCTAAGTTTATATATCCTTTGCACAGGTTCTTTTCCCAATATATGCTGCACAGTACTAGTGTTCGCCTATATTAGCATCCCTTCGCAGTTCGCACTAGAGAACTGTAAAACAATTTTGCTCCATAAATTTATAGCTAACCGTCTCACCAGACCACACCTACTTTGACTATAATCGAACATTATACCTTCAAGAAGGAGCTAAAGTTTAAGGTGTAGTCTTTTCCGTGGGCGGATGCTACTCCAATCAGTTTCTAGTCTTGCCAGCATACAATCTGGTTCCATTCTGTATTTTTTTGAAGCCACACCCCCCGGGGGGTATAATTATTGGACCCAAATTTTTCAGAAACAAACCTAAACACGGCCTAGGGTGGGGGAGCTGGCGGTGGGTGGGGAACAATGGCGGGGTAACTGTAGTTGCTCTCTGAGAAAGATCGGAGTTTGATAGTGTCTAGAAAGGTAAATTTTATGGTTTCAGTGAAAAGCTACAGAATTCAGCTTTCAAAAATTTTAAAAGTAAAATGAATTTGCAGAAAACGGCTTCGTAACTTTTCTCAAAATACATTGTCACGCCATGTATGGTGGGCGTGGCTTTTGTACTTATGTTAAGGTGGTACTAGGGAGTGGGCGGATGCGACTCCAATCAGTTTCAAAATAGAATATTATATAATATGACTCTAACCTGGTGTAATGGCAACCTTCATGTCTTCTAATCACCTTTATAGGGTCCTGGAATTGATAAAACATATATAAAATGTCCATTTTTGCCATCTTAATAAGTACAAAACGGAGAAAGCCACGCCCACCAATCATGGCGTGCACCAAGTACAATGCATTTAGAGAAAACAAATAGAGCCGTTTTCTGGAAATTCATTTTACTTTTATAGTTACAAGAGGCTGAAGAAAGCTGAATTCTGTAGCTTTTCACTGAAACCATAAAATTTACCTTTCTAGACACTACCAAACTCCGATCTTTCTCAGAGAGCAACTACAGTTACCCGCCATTGTTTCCCACCCACCGCCCCTTCCACCACCCGTGGGCCGTCTTTAGCTTTGTTTCTGAAAATAAACTATCAGTCAAAACGTTTAGGCCCAATAATTATACCCCCGGGTGGGTGTGGCTTCCAAAAAATACAGAATGGAACCAAATTGTATGCAGCAAGAAGCTTGCAAGACTAGAAACTGATTGGAGTAGCATCCGCCCACGGAAAAGACTACAACCTTAAGGTGGTACTAGGGAGTGGGCGGATGCGACTCCAATCAGTTTCAAAATAGAATATTATATAATATGACTCTAACCTGGTGTAATGGCAACCTTCATATCTTCTAATCACCTTTATAGGGTCCTGGAAGTGATAAAACATATATAAAATGTCCATTTTTGTAATCGCAATAAGTACAAAACGGAGAAAGCCACGCCCACCAATCATGGCATGCACCAAGTACAATGCATTTAGAGAAAACAAATAGAGCCGTTTTCTGGAAATTCATTTTACTTTTATAGTTACAAGAGGCTGAAGAAAGCTGAATTCTGTAGCTTTTCACTGAAACCATAAAATCTACCTTTCTAGGCACTATCAAACTCCGATCTTTCTCAGAGAGCAACTACAGTTACCTGCCATAGTCAAAACATTTAGGCCCAATAATTATACCCCCGGGTGGGTGTGGCTTCCAAAAAATACAGAATGGAACCAGATTGTATGCAGCAAGAAGCTTGCAAGACTAGAAACTGATTGGAGTAGCATCCGCCCACGGAAAAGACTACAACCTTAATGCAACTGCTAAGTTTAAGTGTTAACAAATATAAAATTTATAGCTAACTGCTTCACCAGACCAACTTTGACTATAATACCATCAAGAAGGAGCTAAAGTTTAAGAGTTAAAAGTTTAATATATTACATAAATTTATTATATTAAGGATTTCCAATTTATATAAAGGTTTGATTAAAAGTATAGTATCACTCAGTTTAGTGTATCTACATAGAAATAACGGCAACAAACATATTGTCTGCAATATTCAGTAACCGTCACTTAAACAGAATGTATTGTTTCTAAAATTAAGAACAATTATCATTTTAATTTAGTCTATAATACCAGGAGCCCATAATGATGTTGACCAGAAAGTGTAAAACGTACTCTTACGTTTTCTGGTCAACGTCATTATGGGCTCCTGATAATACTTTTGGGGTATAAAAAATCTGTATTATATAACAGAATGCACTCATCAGAGTTTGTATAATAACATGATATAAAATTCCGTTTTACTGTAGGGCAATTGATATAGTAGAACCAATTTCTAATATGATAACGGAGGTTTGATATATTATATCCAACGTGTAATATGGAGGTCTGACATTATATATATATATATATATAATTATATCTGATGTCTGATATAATATCAGAAACTATAAGTCAACACAAAATAAACAGTGAAAGACTAATAGTGAAAATGTACCATAAATGTGCCTATGAGTGAATACTATCACAGTTAATGATATTAGATTATAATACAAATGTTACTTTAAAACTTAATCAAAACCTCCCCCCACTATTATGCTCTTTTTAAAAGCAATTTTGCTCCCCAGACCACACCTACTTTGACTATGATAGTCGACCACTTTCTGCATTCGCACTATATACTGACTATGTAATAGTCAGGAGTCTAAGAAGATGATGAAGAATTGAATATTATACCGAGAAGGAGCTAAAGCTTAAGAGGTAAACTTACTAAAATCTTTTGCCCCTTCAAACCTGCTTAGCAAATATCTGTTATGGTCAAATATTTGTCTGAAAATGCACCACAGGTGATCTCAGAGAGTCTAAAATTAACATTTTCCTGAAGGAGCATGCCCCCACACCTTCCTAGTCGGCCATGTGCTTACGCACGCAGATAAAGGGCTTTGCCCCCTTTATTTCAACAAACACCTGTTTTGCCCTCCCTTTAGTTAGCAACTTTTCTAAATGCAGCACCGAATCCTAGCCATTAAAGATTTACAATTAAAAGCAATTTATTTAAAATTCCTAGTATAGTATGAGGGCTATAGCCTCCAGGGATTGACATGATGTAACACAAACCAGAGAAGTACTTTAGTTATAGTTCCTAATCTTATTTCTCACTTTCTTGTTGTGCGTGTACACCCAGGTACACTATATTTCCCATGTGAGTATTTTAATGAATGGGTAGAGTGAAAATGGCATTATTACTCTCATCCCCTCCCACCCACACTTTTAACGAGCAAAAGATAGTTGGGGAAAGATAGTTGCTTTTTCTAGGCACCAGAAGTTTGAGACAGATGGAATTTGTTCTGCCCTATGAGAATTGCTCGAATTTCAACATCATGAGTTCCACCCCATGCATGTAATTCGAAAAATAAAATTGTATGTTCACAGATTTTATGTCATTGTATCAAATGCAATGCAAAACAAAATTGTTGAAATAACTGGGTAGTACATTTGCAAGGATTTAACATTTAGTTGGTTGTTCAAATTTTTATGGATTCACACATGCTAATGCAATAAACACCCTAATTATTTTCAATCGGTATAATTTTTGGGTGCTGTCTACTCATATTTCATATACACAATTTAAGTAGTTTACATCAAGTGATAGTTCTACAAAAATGTTTGGAAATCTGTAAACAATAATTTGATATATTCTAGTGTACATTTTTATATTTGGTGCACATAATGTCATAGTAACCTTAGCGTTTAGCCACAACAGCCTGCATGCCAAACTAAATTGAAATTTATACTATTCCTTGCAACTGTACTAACCAATTATTTTCACACGTTAATGTTTGAAGAGTCATGGTAATAATAATTTAAATGCAATCAGAGTCTGAAACAACCAGCCTATAATAGTATTAGAAGTAATTTGGCACTTTTCGATTTGTTTAATTATAATTCATACAATGACATCAGTAACTTGCTTCAGTTCAGAATTAGATAAGCACCTTCATTTCAATTCCACTACTACATCACATACCTTGGCATAGCCAGACCTGGGTGTTACTGCACCAGGAAATATAACATGCCTAACCAAGAGTAACCCTCGTGTTTATTTATGGAGTATCCTTCAGGGCCATAATTTGCAGGTGTACTACACATCCCCAAATGGGAGTGAACATGATGTGTTTGTAATGTCTGACTGTCTAATAATATAATCATACTAGAGATATCCTCTCAATAGGCAAGTTCCTATTTGGTACTATACAGTTTTAGGAGTGACTTTACTTTTTTTTAAAACTGCCATTAACAAAATAATTTTTGAAAACCTACAATCATGTAATTTTATTTATTCCTCGATAGGAACATCACAAAAGATTATTAATTCTAAATTAGTAATCCAACCAAACGTACTGGTCATTATTTTACATATTAGGTGAAGTGATACAATCAGAATTGGAAGTCTAATGTTCTACATCTCTGTGGAGATGCAACAAAGGGGAGATCATGTATCAGTTTTTGTATCTATATATATATTGGTCTGGCTTTGCTCTAGATGATCTATGTACTAACATAATAGAACATGTAAATCAACATAATAGAACCCAGAAATACTACAATGATGAATGCATTAAACCTCTCAAAGATAATGCACAACACCTGGAAACCAGTCACAGTAACATCAACCCAGAGGATCTTATTACAACATTAGATGCCTGAATATTCAGAAGAAATAGGCAACATCTGAAAACAACACCTAAAATCAATACAATGGAGTCAACAAAACCCACAGTACACCTGGAGACTAAGAGACTAGCATCCATTGCCTTTACAACACAGCCTACTAAGATTGGTACACAGAACACAACAGCCAACATCTCTTAGAAATGGAGAGCTGTTCTTTTAGTCTCATTATGCTCAGAACCACTAACACTGCTCTGCTGTTTGATGGGCAAGGCTTACTGCACATTGGTTCATCAAGTTGTGTGAAAAATCAGTAGGTGCAGTAGCTGCTAATTATATTCACAGAGTATCTGTCAGCAACAATTTGAATGCTCACTTTGAAATTTGTGTACCACTGTCTGAAATGTCAAAGCAGGCAAAATGAGGTTTACTGCAGGACTCAATTACTTGTGAATTCCTGTAGGTATTCTAAATGTATAAATCCTAAAGTATGAGAGTTTTACATTGATCTGAATTACTTTCATGTATACATGATTTTAATTTATGTCTACACTTCTGAAGGTACATGTCAATGTTCTGTTTGCATGTTCTATAAATAGAAACTATTAAACATAAATGGTGATATATTACCAATATTAGTTAGTATAATCCACTCATGCATATAGTTTTATATATAATATTGTACAAGATCACTTTTAGTGTTCTTTTCCACAATTCTACAAGATCACAACTAAATTAAATATGGTAATACTGCAAAAGAACAAAAGATGTTCTGAAAGCTCGAGGTAACTTTGCTAAAGAATAAGAAACGCATACTACTAAAGACTTGTAAATGTCTTGGATAAAAAATTATTTACGAGAGGGTCTTCTGTATAAAATATAAAAATAACCGTAGTAAGGGAAATATATGGTAAATTGCCTAGATTTTGTTAATAATTATTGTTTCAACACTAGTAATGTCCACATGATTCCCTAACTTAAAGTACCTACTCTGTATAAAATGATGCATAACTGTGGTTCACATGCAAGTTTCATGATTGGTTGTAACCAAAATGAACTAAATCTATAATGAAGTTAATTATAACTGAAATCTACAAAATAAAACTCTCTAAATACAAATAGCATTAAATGCAGCTATGTCCTCTTTCAAAGAGGACATAGCTGCAATAAAAAAATTATTTGTCACATTATACAATAGTTACTTTAAATATATATATATATATAGTATTTGCAGGAAAAAGAAAAGTTGTTTAGAGGCTTGTTTCATCGTTTTTTTCTTGTGGTCCATCTTCCTCATCTTCATCCAGACCACCCCCTTCCATGTCCTCATTTAGACCACCCTCTTCCATGTCTTCATTCAGACAACTCTCTTCCACATTGTCATTTAGACCATCTTGCTCCCCATCCTCACTTACATAATTTTGTTCTGGTTCATTTTCAAATGCTAATGTTAGGCTGTACACAGATCCTGCAATGAACATGAATGGTATACATATAATATAGGTTAAGATATCTTGGTCATTTGGGCCTGTCATGTACAAAGTATTAGGCACCATAATTATACATCATGAAACATATAGGAAATAGATTGAGGAATTATGTCATACTTGAATCAACTATACTTAATTGTTCTTGCAGTTGACTATGACAAAAATCATTTGAGAAATCAGTTTTAGATGAGAGTGATTTTTGTTGGTTTGTTATTCTGTATTATAGCAGTATTGATGATGATCAGAGCTGGGTGTCCATCATATAGCACTCAAGTATGGAGACTCCTAGTTTTTTTGCACAGTTTATCATAACCCCTTACTGTTTTGTCATCAAACTACGTAACTAAGTTAGTAGTGAAGCAAGCTTGAAGCTTTTTTTTTGCTACTTACATGTACTTTAAAAGTAATACAACACCTGCAGACTACAGTACAGTAAAACGATTCATATTGTAGAATACTTGCATTGCCTTTTGCATATAATAATTATATTCATTTTGAGACCCACCCAAGTATTTAGTATCAAGTGTCATGCAACATGTGACAGAACTTTAATAGCTATTCTGCATGATTGTAAGAAAATACAAGAAAAACAACCAAATGAAATACAGTAGTGAGCAGCTATTAGACATCAATGCTGTGAAGAAAAGGCTACAAAGAAATATTGTCCCCACTGACCCCCACATCATAATTATTCACATGTGGGCCACAACTCATTTTTGTTTGAGATTATATTTCCTAGCTTTTCCTTTGCCAGGTACTAACTTTTCGAAAATGTTAAATTAATATTATCAAAAATTCCCAGCTGATGAAATTTTTGCTGTGTGCAAATTTCATATGATAAAAAAAAAATTAAAATCAGAAATGGCAAACGTTTCATTACTGACTGGAATTAGTTATAATGTTTATGCTCACTAAATACATGATCTGCTTGCTATGAATGGATCAAAAACTCGATTAAGTTTTAATAGTGAGAAAGTAAATTATAAATTTATATAATTATAATAAAAATAAAAAATATAATTATACATAGTGTATACTATAACTAGTCTCGCAAAGACAATCCCTCCCTTTTTCGCTCTATGAGCGAGAGAGGGTCTGCTATAGAGGGAGGGGGTGGCAATGCAAGACTATATTATAACATGGCAACCATTTGGTGGTTAGGTTTATTTAATTGCTATTAGCCTTGCTTTTCGATGTTTCTAGTTGCATAGTGGCTTGAGGTGAGAATATTATAAATATTATTAAGTCTATAATAATATAATTATATATATATATATATATATATATATATAAACCTGATATTGCACCCATAGGTATGTTATAAGCATAATACACACTTTATGAGAATCATTGATAGAATAAGGTAATATATAAGGTTATTGACAACTAAGTAAATAATAACAAAATTGGATAAAAGGATAGCCAGATGGAATTATTTAAATGTTGATTCTATACCTTCAGGATCCTCAGTTTCAACAATTGGATTGGGTTCGGGAACTTCTGCAGTCGGGTCATAGTAAATATTCTGGAGAGTGAAGTCATCTGGTTTTTTTGCACCCTTCTTAGCAAATGAATACCTATCACTTCTTTGATGTTTCCTATGACGAGAGGTATAACAGCAAACAAATAGTTGTTGAATAGAGAGAGTGCATATTTATCAAATTGTAATGGTTCAGATCCAAATCACTGTATATAGTATTAGGTGTGGACCGTATGGTACAAAAATGAGCTATTTAAACCTTTTCACTGTTTAATATAGTCTATGGTTTTAAAATGTGCTGTAACATTTTTTCAAGTATTCGTACAAATTCTCAGAGCAGACATTTATTCTTACATCCAGTCTTATACAATTAAGCATGTATGTATGTGCTTTGGATTATAGTAGTATAATTATAATTATAAATTAACCCATTGTAACATGATTGTAGGAATGCCCTGCACAAGGACACTAAATACTCTGTCCATCATATACATAAATTTAAACTGACCAGATTAAATATCCCAACAAAATGATAATTGCCACCAGCAAAAGTATTGCCAATATTACTCCAATAACGATACCAGCAATCTGACCTCCAGACAAACTGTCATCATCAACTTGTGGTGTAGGAGATGGAGGGAATACCAACATAATACTAGTGACTGTAAATCCACTGTTAGAATAATCTCCATTATCTGTTGCTTGCTATAAGAAAATAATAATATTACAGAATGAAAAAGACATTGAATTTGATAGGAATTTATACAAGTCCTATCATACAGCACCATGGTAACCAGTGACATTTGTTATAAAATATAGTCTAGAGTTTAAACAGATATCTGGATCTGCCAGTTTTCCAATGAGGAATTCTATAACTGGGTATATGTGTTATATAAAACAAGATATATAGAGAAAAAAGTATCCCTATGATTGCTTGGTGTCCAGCATTTGCTGACTTTACTAAGCATGAAACACAACAGGCTATTATAGTTATTACTTTCACTACCTACTCTCCTTACATTTTAAAAGATTTTGTAGAAATTTAGAAATATATTTCAGGTAGAATAGATTGCTATTAGTTCCAGTTTCCAGTGCAAGTGGACACAGGAATATATATATAGTTCGAACCCGTGGGAAAGCAATCATAGGGATGGCCCTACGGGCCATAAAAAAGTGTGGTGAAATCCAATGTAATTTGCTAATAATGGAAACTGCGTGAAGCAGTCTGGTATGACATTTTTGGACAAGCAATTGCAGCACAACAGTGGAAATAGCAGTAAGGTCTTTAGTAATGAAAATACAGAATGAGCTATGTGACTTTTGACTAGAATGTTCATATCACAATCTTATAAATGATACAATAACATTCTTAATGTATTGTTAACAACTTGCCATCAGTATTGGCATTGATAACAAGCAATTGTGACTAATTGATTTTACTGGAAGTGGCTATCTGCAGGATATTCATAGATATTTGTAAACAAGATATCCGGGTACCAAATAACACAACTTTACAATATGCATACCTGCACAGCATCTGCAACAGCTTGTGCAGTTATCACTCCTCCGCTCATTCCTCTTACAAAGAATGTCACTTGTAGTAGTCCATTAGGGGTATCTTCTATGTTAGTAATGATGATATCATCTGCTGACACAAATATAGTTTGTCTAGATTCATAAAAGAGAAATAAGTATTGAATATTTATATATAATATATTTATATTTATATATACACATAAATATATATATTATATATATACATAATATATGTGCAATTACAATATCAGGTTTATAATGACATTGCCATCAGGCTTTGTGGTTAAAGACATCATATGGCATGCATAACATATCCATCCATATATATTATACAGCTATATATAAGCATGCTGATTTGAACTCATACTTCTTATATAATTGTTGAAGGATTTCGTCAATATTTCTTTTTCTGAGAGTCTGAGACCCATCATTAGGAATAATATCACATTCATCAGGATTTTGTTCACAATACTTATTGATAGCTTCAGCAGTTATCCTTCTGAATGTGTTTTGTAATACTTCAGTGAACTAATGGAGGTATGAAAGGAAGATGGATAAATTGATGAACATATTATAAATGAGTAGATAGAATAATGGATGCATGGATGGAAAATAATTATGATCAATCCACATAGTTCAATTGCTAAAGAGTGGTTGGATAGATTTATTAAATTTATACTTCCTATAGATGTTCTTCATAACTCACTGTTGCTGTTGTTAGATTACTCAATGTCACAGCAATGGTATTTTGTTTTTCTGCATCAGTGATTGGTGTGCTTAAAGGAGATGGTGATGGTGATAGTGATGGTGATGGTGATGGAGAAGGCGAGGGTATAGCTGAAGGAGATGGGGATATCACTGGTCCAGGAATGACTATAGAATGGGAGAAAAACATAATACGTATCAGAACACATGTACTGGAATACATTTATCAGTTATTTGAGAGTAATGGTTAACAAGTTATGCAGGAAGTTTCATTGTTTTCTGTAAACACTAAATAATTTAGCTTCATAATTATAAATAAAATAATCATTCTTGGCCTTTTTCTTCAACATGTACATAGAAGTGAGAAAATGTGGCTACACTAGTTAATTGACAGGTCAGTGTCACAGTACCTTTGAATGTGGGAGGCTGAAAACAATTTTTCTAATTAAATATTCATGAGGGTTTGGTCAATTTTTTCGCTTAATTAGCAATTACTGACCAAGTTTCATGTGTTCATTTCCTTCTGGCTGCAGTAAATTTTTGGACGTATAGGATGAATAATTATGGTTATAGAGGGCAAGTTTAGTTAAACACATTCACAGCAAACTATATGTGTTATTTCTGTATTGTGTACTGTATTCACTATATAGAAATTCATTTTTGGCATAGTCATACTAAAGCAACATTTTGTATTTGTGTTGATTGTATTGCAGACACTTACCAACACAAGTTCCCTCATCATTCATGACAGTACCAATTGGACATGAACATGTGAAGCTACCAGGTGGTGTATCTTGACAAATCTGTGTATTATTACATACTGAAGGTATCTGTAGACATTCTTGAATATCTGAAGAATTAATAGATGGAACTTATGAATAGATCAATGGTTGGCTTAATAAAAAGTACTCACATTGATAGTGGAAAATGAATAGGTGAATAGTTGATGGACAAGTAGTAAATGAATGAGCAAATGGATAAGTATGTGACTTATAGAGATAATAATAATTAGTTTAAGAAAGATTCAAACACAATATAAGAGTCAAAATGTCAGTACTTTGAAAGTTGCAAGCTCAAACAAACACAACAGAAGTACTTACCAACACACGTAAACCCATCAGATTCTAACTCAAATCCACTCATACAACTGCATTCCAAACCTCCAGGAATATTAGTACAGATCTGATTACATGCATTAGTTAAATTGCTTGAACACTCATCAACATCTAAATGCAGAAATGTCAAAAGTAGATTTAGAGAAATTGCAAAGTAAAGTGCATATATAAATACATGTAATGACACACAAACATACTTACCAGTACAGTTTTTCTCATTCACATCCAATATAAAACCACGAACACAGGAACACACTTGGTCTAATGTACTGTTACCTCCATCAGATGCTAAATCCATAGCAAAGTCTAGGGCACATAACTGTTCACAATCGTTTTCATCTGGACAAGCTCGTTCAGGATCAACTGCATTGGAGGGTACATGGATTATTTAATATAGCAGTTTGACAGCGGAACAGACAGAAAGAAAGGTAGAAAAGCACATGAAATATCATACCTTCACATGTCACACCATTTTGTTGTAATATGAATCCATTTTGACAAGAACAGTTGAATGAACCCATAGTGTTGTCACATAAATGATCACAATCATGTTGATTAGTGGAACATTCATCAATATCTATAGTTCAGAATGAGAAGATGTTTCATTATATCACTAATTATTAGCTAGTTAGATTCTCTGAATAACTTAATTAACATGGTTATGACAGGAGTTCATACAGGAGTTTTTTTAGGGAGGGGAAAGAATCGATGATTTGAAGCACACTGCTCCTGGGGAGTGTGGGGGTATGTTTCCCCAGAAAATATATAAAATTTAGGTCCTCTGAGTCTGTGGTTGCTTCTGGTGGGTTCTGTGGCCCCAGAAGTCTTTTTCTTGTAGCTGAGATGTTGTTGCACGTTGAAATTAATTTGGTCTAAATTGTAGGGGGGATATCCCCATCTCCCCACTGTATGAAACCCTGTATTGTGATTCTATTTCTTGATTGGTTGGGTTGAAATTAGCTACCCTATAGTCATTACATTGAAAGGCTTGATCTGTATTTCTCATCTGCATGGGCCAAAAATCGAAGCATATTGTTGTAAGACGTTAATCATCTAATATAATAATTATTTCTGTAAATACCTGAACAAGTCATTCCACCATTATTTAATTGATAACCAGTGCCACATGCACACAGGAAACTTCCTTGAGTGTTTATACATCTCTGTTCACATTTGCTGATAGTATCATTAGCACACTCATCAATATCTATTTGTGTATGTAAATTCAAGATAAGATCTCACAATTATATACACATAAGTTATATGCTTTTGTACAGTTTATTTATTGGATCAGAACAGATTTTCACTTAATTATAACAGTGTCTCCAACTACACGAATTTTTCTGTATTTATTTGAAATTATATGGATATTAATGCAGACTACGGAAAATGACACTAAAAGTATGGAAATTGCATGTGCTCTGATAAAAACATGGAATATCTTGAGAATTAAGAAACAGTTATGATTGTAAGATGTAAATGTGGATCTATAATACTAGTCTATCTACTTGTGTATGTAAATTGAAGATAAGATCTCACAATTATATATACATAAGTTATATATAATAATCAGCATTTCAACATGTTAACACTCAAATGTGTAGTAGCTATTGCAACTGACTGCAAAGCTTTTTGTATAGTTATTTATTGGATTTTCCATCCTGCTATATAGGCACAGAACAGATTTTCACTTGATTATAACTAAAATGATGACTTAATACTGCAGTGCAAGAATAATGGTAACAACATTAATCAGTACAAATATTACTTTGTATGTATGGATGGTATTACAAATTATTGTTTTCTAAAAACATACCTGCACATTTAGCTCCATCTCCAAAATATCCGGATGGACAAGGTGGACATTCTGCTCCAACTTCTGGAGCTGGTGCATCAATACATTCATCATCCTGAAAACATGACACTTCAGTACATCCATCAACATCAACAGTACAAAACTCTCCTTCCCATGCTATATGTATTGAAAAAACATCATGCATGTGTGAGGCACATAATTTTTTGCCAAACAAGATGTTAATCTACTTTTGAAAGGAGTTAGTAACTCCAACTGTCACTATTTAAGGTAGTGCTGGGATTGGGATTGTGATACCAAAACATTATTATATTAAAAACAATGATATTGTTTCTCGGCTTTATTTCAATTTCATTTAGAATCAGATTGCCCAATTATTGATAAAGAAAATAAAATATCTCTAATTGTTCTTAAGGTGTTAAAGGAATAATAGGTTGTAACTCATTTTGTAAAATTGTAATACCTAACAAATGTCATCATATAGGTATTGGGATGTATTGCAATATCACCAAGCTAAATGTAATGACAGCATACTGTATCCCTGATACGCTTGTGTTTACAATATTTTTTGCTTGCTCTTCTCATTTTAAAATGCTTTATTTCTATAGCTTCAGTATCTAGAACAGCAATTAGAAGCATTAAACCTTTTCCCTAATAGCATTCTTCATGCTACACACCTAAACTAATCAACGGCCAATGATGTGACTTCTTTAACTACATATACAATGCATGTGTGAAAAAGTATTATTTATATAATTTTAATTATAATAATCCCCCATTGAAAGTCACCCCTGATCAACCTAGTAGTTGAACAAAGCACTATACTATACCTTGTGAACATATGCAATTTAGAATACGTGGATTAGATGATGGTGTAGTTCCTTCTGTAGTGCAGTTGCCACCATTTTCACAACCACAGATTTCAACCTGATTATAATTAATGTAATAATTATAATTACAAATATAAATAATTTTATGTGTTATATTGTATACATTATACATATAAATATAAATATAAATAAATAAATAAATAAATAAATAAATAAATAAATAAATAAATAAATAAATATATATATATATATATATATATATATATAATATATATATAATTATATATATCCCAATACGGCGAAACATCAAAGTAAACCACAGGTTTATATATCAGATATAGCACCCTGTGGTCAGATATAAAACCTGCCGTCGAAACATACTACAAGAAAACAATGCTTACCTTCTCCAAAGTGTCGACAAAAGGTAGGAGAAGCATCAGACATCAACAAAGGTTTTGTCGTTCGTGAAATATATTGATTATAACACGCCTACTCGTGCTATATCAGATTTATAATCACCTCGCCCTCGGGCCTACGGCCCTCATGCTAGGTGATTATAAATTTGATATAGCACTCGTAGGGTGTTATAACCTTTACATATATATATAATTATATATACATATATATATATGTATATGTTATGTCACGCTATGAGTGCTATATCACATATATAAAAGCACCAAGCCCGAGGGCAAGGTGCTTATAAATGTGATATTGCACGAATAGCGTGACATAACTAATATGTGTACATGGTGAAGTCACACATGTCTGGAAAAATTGCACATGCTCGCTTGTGCGCAGTCATAACATGCACCTGAGAATCGAAAGGGCGAGCTGCAAGCAGTAAAGATATGGAAAAGGAGAATGTTTCACCGTCAAAAAACAATCATCTAGTAAAAAAACAAAGGCTGTCGCTGTCGTTAAAATGCAAACATCGTTTCCGGGCAGCTCCTGACAATGATCTTGCTAAGTTGTCAAAGCCTCAAATTCCCAAAAACACTGATGTCAGCACACGTTCACAGACTGGTATCAAAATTATAACACTCGAAATCCAGAAGAACCTTGTCTGAAGGAAGTTATTTCGCCAAAGTACAGTGCCGCACTGCTGAACACATGGCTGTGTGTTTTTATTTCAGAAACAAGAAATCAAAATGGTGAGCAATATCCACCGATCATATTATTCGTTGTTAACAGGGATTCTTCGGCATATGTATATGTACATTCTAATTATCCGCCAATTATATCAAACTATTCAAGTGAACCACCAATGGTGCCACCATTGGTTCCTGTTGATTATAACGTACATTCTACTTATCTGCCAAACTATTCAAGTGAACAATGTGATGAAAAGAACTATGATTGTTAACTCTCTGCTTTGATTTGTAATTATTCGATCATGTCATTTAACCTTCCTGTTTTTGTATATTTATTGGAGTTTAATAATTACATTGTAATCATGTAATGTTGAACTACAGCTGTGGTTCATTAGAAAGGTGTTAACAAACCACAGTGCACATATGAAACATCAAAGGGATATATGTGCACCCAGTGCAACATATCACAGTTATAGCACTGCTAAGGCTTTGAAGTGTGGCTTCATCATGACATATATATATACATATATATATATATATATATATATATATATATATATATATATATATATATATATATATATATATGTATCCCGATACAGCGAAACATCAAAGTAAACCACAGCTTTATAAATGAGATATAGCACCCTGTGGTCAGATATAAAACCTGCCATCAAAACAGACTACAAGAATATATAATTATATATTTCTATAATTATATAAATATATATATAATATTATATATATAATATATAATTATATGTAATTACATGTATATCATTATTATAAGCATAATGTATGAGACATACTTGTGGTGCTATATTACTGGAAGCTCCTATAGAATCGGTAGCAACAATAGAAAATGTGAACATTACCAGATCAGTCAAAGTAACAGTGAATATGTATTCGTAAGACGTTATACCAGCTGTAAAAGTATATCCTTCAGGTAATGTACCAGTATCAGCCATTATCGTGACATTAAATGTATCACCAGGATCACTAATATTGACTACATAAATTGCTATTTCATTTAGTGTGATTGAGAATGTATCAGGACCATTTATCATCGGAGGAAAGTTAGCTGTTGAAAAGAAAGTAAGAGTTATAATGAAAGAGAAGAAACTGTCACAAAGAATGTGATATTATGTACTGCACTATAACATATATGTATAAATCATGATCAGGAGGTATACTATATCACCTGCTGTGCAGGAAGTTTAGTTGTTAGTTCGATATAACTCAAGACACACACATACAATGTATATATATATACTCTGAACACTAGCAAGAGGTATATCATTCATATATACATTAACTACAGTTGATATGTGATGAGGTGTACATTACCAATATGCCAACATTTTATCAGGTAATTATAATAATAATAATTAAATAATAATAAATTTGATTTATTATTATTATTATATATATATATAATAACATGGCTTTGTGGTGTATATCAACAATATGAGGCCTAAACTCCAAAATAGCAGCCCTAACTGAAGCCAAGTGGTAAAGGGCTAATATTGCTGATACATACCGAGAAGCCATGCTACATATAATAACAACTTGACTGCACATACACAGACTGATGCAATATATTATGAATATCATTATAGGTCTTATATCAACCCTGTGGTTTCATATCCATTTGTGGCTGGGTGTATATCGTGAATACAACACCTGTTGATAAATTATATATATATTTATATATATATACATGCCCATAACCACCTTCAGACAGGGAGATATCTGATTACAATGTGCTAACAAAGATAGAAATAAACTACATGAAAGGCACTTATTGGACACAGTGGAATAGTCACATGTGGCATTTGTAATTGTCTACTTGTCTTGCATAATCATTTTTACTTGATAACTAATTAATCACGATTCCATGAAGACATTACTTGTGTTTGTGTATGAGAGATAGATTTACAGATATATATATATATATATATATATATATATAATATATATACATATATATATATATATATATATAGAGAGAGAGAGAGAGAGAGAGAGTTACACCTAACCTATGACTTGTTCATTCTCATTATTTTGATTATTAGTACTAGCAGTACTTTGAGCAAGTGCTTCATTTCTGGTTTGACTGAAATCAAAGAGACATTCAATATTCTCATCACCTCCACAGAATTCAATTGCTTCATTCAAAGTTTCATTATCAATCTCATCAAGAAATATAGGAATGTGGTTTTGATCAGAGAGAGTGGATACATTTTCACCATTTTCATAGTAGAATAGAGATTCATCCTGTGTGATTTGCCCTGATAAATGAAAAAAGAGAAGAGGGAAATGATTAAAAACAGTGATGTGATTGTGGAAAACACAACTACGGTTGTTTTTGTGGCAATCATTATATTGCTTCGAAGAGTGTTTCACCCAGTGTGCACCATTGCCCCAAAGAGCTTCTTATTTGGCATAGCACAGTTCTCTCTTTTGGGCCAGAAGGTGCAGTTAATTGGCTTAAACTGTATTCCCAATGGCTCGTACTTCAAAATTTATCAAAAACTCTGGTTCCACCTGTCTGAATTTGAACAACCTAATAGCTATTTGCTTTCCACAATTTTTTCAACCTACAGATTAAAGGTACTTTGTACAAATTGTGGCTTCTTTCAAACCTATTCACATGACTGATTAACCTTAAGATACACGCGTTGCTTTTGTGGTATTCATAATAATTATTATTGAAGTTTCCCAATGTGCTCAGTGATCCTCCTGATCCCTTGATTTTATGTGCGTGTTCCAAATGGGCGTCCCAGTGACCACTTTCCATGGGGTCTAACATTTATAACTACATAATTATGTATGATGATTTGTCAGAATTGAATATTCTTTTATACTGATATTCATAATAATTATTAATAATGAATATTTACAGGACAACTACATTATATTTTAGGTCTTAACTCACATGTTTGTCCAACCTCATGTTTCTCACTATCACTAATATTATTAGATGCAGTTGTACCATTTCTGTAAATGAGATCATTTGTATCATCGCCATCAAAATTTCCTAAAAGACCTGTAACTGTTCCCATAAATTCAGAAGGTATTTTCAGTAAAGATGATAGTGCCCCTGCTCTGAGTGATATTTCAATAGTTATTGAACTCTGAAATGACACTGATACGGTGTCTTCAGCGATCCTTTCCAACATCACAGACATTGTCATGTAAGTATCACCAACTGAAGAGAGGTTAGCTGTTTTATCTGTTCCATTTATTCTTATCACCATCTGTCCATCAGGTCCAATTTCACCCTATGTGTTTAGATAATTATGCATAAAATTGTATGTGTATGTATAATTATTTGTAATTGTGTTTATCTTCTGTAGTAATGACCATTACTAAGGGGCATACCAAACAAAGATGAACTAGCTGGAGGAAGGATTATGAGCTTTTCTCAAGAATTTAAGCAACAGAAACTATTTTCAAGCATGAAGAGTGAGAAGTTTGGGAAAGTAACTAGACACTAAATGTACATCTCAAAATCCAAAATAATGATGATTGAAGGCTATATAAAATGGAAGATTTTCAACAAAGCCCTATCAGTACATTATTTAGTTTTTACATCATCCACTCCCTGATGAGCTTTTAGGTATCTGAACATTTAGAATTTAAAAAGAAATTGGGTAAATAGATGAATATGCATATTAATTATTAAAGGCTCTAGGATGTAAATGAGTTCATTAATTGGGTTTGATGCATGTGTCTTTGGAAATTAATTTCGCTAGAAAAGCAACTAATCACCTCACCAAATATGCTATGCACCAGTTGCAAATGAAAACAGTCATATTTCCACTCACAGAATGGCATATTCTACTCACTCAAGGTTCGCTCACCCCCCAATCCCCACCCCCTCCCCCCCCCCCCCCCAATAAAACGAAAGTGAAAATCTGATATTTGTGCTTCTGTTTGCTTTTATGAGTGTGTATGTGTGTATACCTGCACTATGTCACTCCCTGAAGTCAAGTCAGCAGCTGCAAAAGCTGAGAATATTGTAGCAGTTGTATTCTCAGCTGCCAGTTTGGTACGAGCTTGAATCTCAAACGTACCATTAACATTAGCAAATATATATTCTCCAAGTCCATTAAATGTGTATCTTCTTCCATCCAGAGTTCTGATATGAGGATCACCCCACAACCATGCTGTTATATTGGAAATATCAATTTGGAATTCAATAATGCATGCAAAAGAGAACAGATATACGTGTATGTTTATGGTATGATATGATACCATACAAAAGCAGATCGCAACAATTGTCATCACATAATGCTTTGGTGGTTCACGTATTCTTCCATCATTTTGCAAAAGAAACCAAGCAAAGGCCATTTTATTATAGACTAAATATCACATCTCAGAGTTTACAAGATAGGGCATTTGTAATTGTAAGTGATTGTATCTTTTCAGAGTGTTAATATTAAATTGTATTATGATGATAATTGATAATTACTGGTGATAATTTCAATTAGTTGTAATTTCTACACAACTCCAATCTATAGCTGATGGGTTATGATATAAACATTATGACATATATTGACCAGTGTATATATAGTGACAACTTACCAAAGAATGGTGGTATATATCTAAAACAATTTTCAATAGGCCGCCTCTCATGATACAAGGTGCAAAAATTCACATCTTCACAACAGACCTGTCTGAAGTTTAAATCAAATTCATCATAAAAAGGGAACGACAAAGGGAAGAAAGGATTGTAAGCAAGTGTGGAACTTGCTAGACTTCCTGATGTTATCAAAGATCCAGAGCTATGAAATAATAAAACAAAGTATATAATTGGATTATACAATGGTTTGGGCTATGTACACCTTACAATGATCATAATAATTATAATCTCTTTGAGTAGCTATTATAGAGATGTTGGACTATGTCACTGTCTAATTTGCTCTTGTTTCTACACTTTATATGTGTCATTATAATTAATTATTTGTAATGCTAAAGAGATACAAAAATTTTATGGAGATAAGGGACAATGTCACTGTCTAATTTGCTTTAATTTATTGACTGTCTTCAATGTTGCTAATAGTTGTCTCTATTCTCAAAGGAATGTCCTTTCTGGTTGAGATGTCTTGCTACCAAAATGTAATCTACATGTGATTAAATGCATGCATGCAGAATGTGTTGCAAAGAGAGAGAAAAAGGTCTAAAGTTCAAATGGTAAGCATGATTAGTCACCATGCTACACTTGATAGTGTCATAAAGAAATACATAGTATTAAGTACTTTCAAACAAAATTTTAATTATTTTGTGTTAAATATTTGAGACACTGCATGCTATGTCAGAAATGCACATATCAAATAATAATATTTCCATCAGATTTACTTTTATAGATTTTTTTTAGCTTGCAAAATTATCAAGAGCAAGTTTTTGCAAATAAATTCTAGATGTAATGTCTATATGTTATATGCATATCTTCATTAACTCTATCTTCCAAATAGAAAAAAATATGTAACTTCACTAACTATGCATGCATGTAGTGAGTATGTAAACTGGCAACTTGGTTTAAATTATGACTTTAAATGGAGAAAACTGTCTAGCCAGATAAATGTACTCACTTTGTGTTGTAACAGCACATAGTATTTCTAGAGAAGCCAAAGATGAAAGCAGCACAAATGGCTGAATCCTTAGCTAACAGAAAACCATATCGTTGATCCAGGGATATTTGTTGTATTGCACATGGACATGGAGGTGGAAACAAAAACCTGGATGGTACAGCCATTCCAAATAGCTGAATGTCTTGAGAGTATGCATTCAGACATTGTAGTATTGGAAGATCTACAAAAAGATAATACTTCATTCAGTTACAATATGCATATTATATCTATAATGTGATAATGTGCAGTATGAGTTATGATGAAACTGAATGTGTAACCAGCAATGATCGTTTACTTTTCATTATATAATAACAAGATCTTACTACTGTTTGCTTCAAATGAATAGACAATATTCACAATGTCAGTGCTAGGAAGATTTTGACAGGCAATTGTATTAACTTCACGTCTGTTTGAAAGAGGATGGTTTATGAAATTTCCACTTGCAAGATTATATCCAACCACAGCATGTCCATTGTCTGGACCAGACCACTCTAGTTCACCACATTTATATGTGTATATGACATATGTTTTGAACACATCTGTGATGATGATAGCTTGAAATGTGTTGGTCTGTGCAATGATTAAGAGGAAACAAACAAATAGTTCTATATAAACAGTTATCAACTGAATAATATTTATTAACCACTAACAACTAATAAGGCCTTTTGCAGAGAATTCTCTATTAAATTAATATGTTCAATGAAACAGGAGAACAAACTAATATAAATGTTACAAATTGGACACATATCGAATGGCAGAAGGAGACTAGAATTCATAATGATTTCATCACAATTATTTTGAGGTATATAAAGCATTAATATTTGTATATTTCTATATATATCTATTGTCTGGTAGATATTCTGCATTATAATCTTATTAGAATATTATTATCAATAACAGTAGAGTGTGAACAATAATAATTTACTATTTCTTATGTCTATGTATAATCTCATGCATGTGCATGCATGCTTACCGAATTAAAAAAGTCTGCAGTATCTCTTTCAAAAGAAGATGGAGAGTTAATAAAAGACTGATGATTATAAGGATGAACACCACTCCATTCCACTAGTAACGCCCAATTGCCTGTAAAATTGGTTCCTTCTGATGTTTGAATATATTCATTAATAATCTGCAATTGACCACTTGCTAAACTTTCTGAAAATACTTGATGTCTTATAGAACCTAGTGAAAGTGTAGAATGAATATATATTTCAATCCTTTTTTTATGGCCCATAGGGCCATCCCTATGATTGCTTTCCCACGGGTTCGAACTATATAATTATATTATGTTTGTGTCACTTACGCGAGTATGAGTAGTTAAGGAAGTTACGTCTTCCCGGGGGGCTCGGTCAATTAATGGGCGTGGCGCGTAAAAGAATGTGCAATCTAGCTCTACTGTCATTTGCATCAATCTTGCAACAAAAAATGTCAAAGCGGGAATGGGTGTGGTATAACATTTAGCCAATCAATTTACTCTCATCATGTGGTGTTTGCTGTAATGTTTACTATTGTAAGTATAATTACGTCATCTCCGGTTTGAGAGCGCCGTTGCAAGATTACTGGAAACGACAGTACAGACCAGCAGAAAGTAAGCTGTGTAGCTTACGTAGGAACTGGAACTAATAGCTAGCTATTCTACCTGAAATATATTCCTAAAGTTCTGTTCTACAAGATTCTTTAAAAGGTACAGAGAGTAGATAATCAAAATAATGACTATAATAACCTGTTGTGTTTCTGGCATGATAAAGTCAGCCATGATTACTGAATGCTGGAGGGATACGTTTTTTCTCTATATACACTTTTTACCCAAGAGGTTTGTTGTTAAAAACCAGTTACAACTCAGACTATGTAGACTGATTACCTCATGTCCTCAATTTTCTGGCATTATCACAAACTCCTTGCACATACACAGAATTTTACCACCTTTACTAATCCCTCTACAAAACTGGTCTGACTATAATGTTTATACTACAAATTCAATGAAAATTTTCTCTATTATTCATATTTTAAACCTAGGTGAACCAGCTGGAGTTTCACCCCAATGTAGAGAATATTAATATGCACATACCTTCAACTCTGTTATCTACATCAGCCCAGTATACAGCAAACACATTTGAATCTCTTATGTTTTGGTTTCCTGTTGGAAAAACACTTGGTTGCCAGAAAAGAAAATTTTGGGATAAAGACATCACACCATTATCACCAACCTGTGAATGTAGGATAAATTGTTACAAATAATTGTCTGAATGAATTCTTAATAAATAAGTATCCTAACAATATTATCACTACAGTATAACATATTGCAAGTATAATATTATGGAATACTTTTGTGAATATGTATGTATGGAATCAGAGTGGAAAATAACAGTGCTCCAGTGCTCATTTGAGCACCAAAATTAGCTTAAGGAGCACCAGATTTTGACATGACAATACATGCTAGTTGTACTGTGGTGAGCACTGGTGATGGAATTGCTCACCAGAAGTTGTAGGCTTATTTTCCGCCCTGTATGGAATTATCAATTATTAATCACATGTGAGCCAAACTCTTGTGTAAATGTATATACCTACACGTACATGTATATAGTATGTACATGTGACTCACATGGACTTCTGTATATAATGTATCTCCAATTACAGTTCCAACAATGCTCTGGCCGTCACCAATAAAAACCCTACTGGATATATCTTCTCCTCTGGAAAGTTCCACAATAGGCGATATAGTACTATTAAATTGTTGAAACGGTAACACAGGGATTTCAACTGTGGGAAGAAGAATAATGTGGAATAACTTTTCACATTCATTAGGTAAGTCATTTTAAATAATTTAATATGGCAATATACTTCAGGACAGGTTCAGTGAAAAAATAGAACACATTGAATTCTGTACTAGCTTGTGTAAGTTTGTATATTATAAGTACCAAAGGTGATTCATATACATAACATATATACAGTGTGTAGTTTCTGTATAAACTGTTACAAGTTACTCCATCAGAATCCAATACATAGCCACTATTACATCCACAAGTAAAACTTCCATCAGTGTTTGTACATGTTTGAGTGCAATTGTGAGTGTTGTTAATACATTCATCAATATCGGAAAAATGTGTATATACAATTGTACATGTGTGCTTACACAAAAATATGGAATTATGGTACAAATATATGCTTAATTGTTTGCTAAGCAAAGTAAGCATGTATATTTCCATGCAAGGTAATTATGTATATTCCTGTACATGCAGATATGTATGTACATGCAGATATGTATGTATATATGCATGTATAGAATTTAGTTACATGTCACTTTTTATCTCCACCTGTTTGATGCCAGTGATTCAATTCATAAAATTATTTTTCAACACATGAAAGTTGCTTTTGCTGCTTACATTAAAATGGGAGGGTACGTTGTAACATCTAAGACATAATTACATGCTCTATACACTATGTTCTGTACAATCTGGTAATTGGTGAAATCTATGCAAACTGAAAATAGGGGGCGGAACATATTTAAGATAGGGGGAGGGATGGTCTGAGCACTAGAGCACCGATGGTGAAAGAAACTGTTTATCATCTAATTAATTACATAAGGGTGTGGTCATTTTTGCCATTAATCAGGATCAGTATAATATTATAATTGAATGACTCAAACTCGTGTCTAAGCCAGGTTGGATAACATATATCCTTCATCAAATAGCTGCTTTGATTATAAACTATAGATCTGTATGCTCTAATAGGTTTGTAAATATTTTTATTATATATGAACTTAATTAGCAAGCATAAAGATATTGCCGGTTTTGCCTCTCGACCATAAAGACGGTGTTGGTAGTCATAAAAACACTAGATATGAATAGCAATAGAAAATTCAGCTCATCAATATTATTATTATTTTTCAGTGTCATCAATACATAGAGAGTACTTTCATACTCTATGATTATACATTAACTAACATAAGAATATAAACAAGGTATTGGAGAATGTTTGAATATGTTTAGAAGATTGCAAAGAGAAGATGGAAATGGAAGCTGTTTTGTACTATTAAAAATACATTACATTTCACCTACATGCAGCATGTACATACCATCACATGTTGTTCCATCAACGTTTAATACATAGCCATTGGTACATCCACAAGTGAAACCTCCTTCAGTGTTTGTACATGTTTGAGAGCATCCATCAGTATCCTCATCACATTCATCAACATCTACATTATAATATTTATATCAGTATAATTATCGGAGAGTACGGTAGTACTCTCTATGTAGGGATGGCACCGAAAAAAAATGGCCGCCCATACATTTCAATTGCGAGCTAATATATACAGATAAGTTTAAATACACACATACCCCTTGATATTGAGTGTTTTTATGACTAACAATATCTTCTAGATGGCCAGAGAACGTCTTTAAAGTAGAAAACCGCCCAATGTGGGAAAACTGGCTGAATGTTCATCATATTATAGCTAATTATTATTATGATTCTTTTTCATAAAAATACATTTCTACATTTTTGGAGCTATAAAAGTAGTTCTAGCACAAATATAAATTTATTTATAGTTAAATTCCATCAAAGTTTTGTCTTACTGTTCTGTTTCTTGACCTACATAACAAGTACGTTCAGCCACTACAGCAAGCTGCTTACGATAGGACGCCATTTGTAGTAGACCACACCCATTATTAAGATGGATATCAGATGCTCACAAAAGAGGCAAGTTTCATAATGTATTTATACATATGTACATAGTTAATATACATAGAATAGGCACTATAAGTTTACAATAACACCTTCACTAACTGAGTTTGCCGGCTTCTATACTCATGTGTTAGCTAGTAGAAGTTGTCAATTAATTATGCTTATCATTATGCATTATTAATTATAATAATTGTTATTATATATATGTGTATATATATAATTTATATAAATTATTATTGTTAATTTTAATAAGAAATAATTATAATATTGCAGAAACTTTGAGTAATGTCTCCTTCTGGATACCATATTCCTACAGAAAAAAATAATGCTGTGAATGAAACAGAATAATCATCACATATTTGATACTGACTGAAACACACTACAGACTAACCTTCTCTGCTCCAGGTATTGTTGATTCATTGGATAACATCCAACTATGAAATGGGGTACTTCAACAAATTATTTATTATACTGACTCATTTTAAAAAAAGAATTGAAACAAGAATAATAAAAAAACATTTAAAAAAAATGGAATAGTATGCAGGGATATCAAAACCGAAAAAGCACAGGAACAAGATTGGGATGGTACCTTAGCAACAAAATTAAAATAACCACTTCCACATAACAACCCTACATAAGTATGTATATAGTCGTTGGCAGAGCAAAAGTAAAACACAAAGAAGTGATGCTTTATGTAGGGTTGTTATGTGGAAGTGGTTAGTTTAATTTTGTTGCTAAGGTACCATCCCAATCTTGTTCCTGTGCTTTTTCGGTTTTGATATCCCTACATACTATTCCATTTTTTTAAAATTTTTTTTATTATTTAATAATTATTACTATGATTATGATTCTTTTTCATAAAAATACATTTCTACATTTTTGGAGCTATAAAAGTAGTTCTAGCACAAACCATCACATGTTGTTCCATCAACATTTAAGACATAGCCATCATTACATCCACAAGTGAAACCTCCTACAGTGTTTGTACATGTTTGAGAGCACCCATCAGTATCCTCGTCACATTCATCAACATCTACATTATAGAAATAATATCACAGTAGGATTATTATACATTAAATAAACATCAGCATATAAACAAGGTATTGGAGAATGTTTGAATATGTTTAAAAGCTTGCAAACAGAAGATGGAAATGGAAGCTATGTAGTACTATTAAAAATACATTACATTTCACCTACACACAGCATGTACATACCATCACATGTTGATCCATCAAGGTTTAAGACATAGCCATCATTACATCCACAAGTGAAACCTCCTACAGTGTTTGTACATGTTTGAGAGCATCCATCAGTATCCTCGTCACATTCATCAACATCTACATAATAGAAATAATATCACAGTAGTATTATTATACATTAACTAAACATAAGCATATAAACAAGGAATTGGAGAATGTTTGAATATGTTTAGAAGATTGCAATGAGAAGATGGAAATGGAAGCTGTTTTGTACTATTAAAAAAACATTACATTTCACCTAGACAAAGCATGTACATACCATCACATGTTGTTCCATCAACGTTTAAGACATAGCCATCATTACATCCACAAGTGAAACCTCCTACAGTGTTCGTACATGTTTGAGAGCACCCATCAGTATCCTCGTCACATTCATCAACATCTACATAATAGAAATAATATCTGAGTATATTTATTATATATTAACTAAATATAAGTATATAAACAAGGTATTGGAGAATGTTTGAATATGTTTAAAAGATTACAAAGAGATGATGGAAATGGAAGCTGTTTTGTACTATAAAAAATACATTACATTTCACCTACACACAGCATGTACATACCATCACATGTTGTTCCATCAACGTTTAATACATAGCCATCATTACATCCACAAGTGAAACCTCCTACAGTGTTTGTACATGTTTGAGAGCACCCATCAGTATCCTCGTCACATTCATCAACATCTACATTACAGAAATAGTAATTATTATACATTAACTGAACAAGAGAATATAAACAATGTATTGGAGAATGTTTGAATATGTTTAAAAGATTACAAAGAGATGATGGAAATGGAAGCTGTTTTGTACTATAAAAAATACATTACATTTCACCTACACACAGCATGTACATACCATCACATGTTGTTCCATCAACATTTAATACATAGCCATCATTACATCCACAAGTGAAACCTCCTACAGTGTTTGTACATGTTTGAGAGCACCCATCAGTATCCTCGTCACATTCATCAACATCTACATAATAGAAATAATATCTCAGTATAATTATTATACATTAACTAAATATAAGTATGTAAACAAGGTATTGGAGAATGTTTGAATATGTTTAAAAGATTGCAAAGAGAAGATGGAAATGGAAAGTGTTTTTTACTATTAAAAATACATTACATTTCACCTACACGCAGCTTGTACATACCATCACATGTTACTCCATCAACGTTTAATACATAGCCATCATTACATCCACAAGTGAAACCTCCTACAGTGTTTGTACATGTTTGAGAGCATCCATCAGTATCCTCGTGACATTCATCAACATCTACATAATAGAAATAATATCACAGTAGTATTATTATACATTAAATAAACATAAGCATATAAACAAGGAATTGGAGAATGTTTGAATATGTTTAGAAGATTGCAATGAGAAAATTGAAATGGAAGCTGTTTTGTATTATTAAAACTATATTTCATTTCACCTACACAAAGCATGTACATACCATCACATGTGGTTCCATCAACATTTAATACATAGCCATCATTACATCCACAAGTGAAACCTCCTACAGTGTTTGTACATGTTTGAGAGCATCCATCAGTATCCTCGTCACATTCATCAACATCTGCATTATAGAAATAATATCACAGTAGTATTATTATACATTAACTAAACATAAGCACATAAACAAGGTATTGGAGAATGTTTGAATATGTTTAAAAGATTACAAAGAGATGATGGAAATGGAAGCTGTTTTGTACTATAAAAAATACATTACATTTCACCTACACACAGCATGTACATACCATCACATGTTGTTCCATCAACGTTTAATACATAGCCATCATTACATCCACAAGTGAAACCTCCTACAGTGTTTGTACATGTTTGAGAGCACCCATCAGTATCCTCGTCACATTCATCAACATCTACATTACAGAAATAGTAATTATTATACATTAACTGAACAAGAGAATATAAACAATGTATTGGAGAATGTTTGAATATGTTTAAAAGATTACAAAGAGATGATGGAAATGGAAGCTGTTTTGTACTATAAAAAATACATTACATTTCACCTACACACAGCATGTACATACCATCACATGTTGTTCCATCAACATTTAATACATAGCCATCATTACATCCACAAGTGAAACCTCCTACAGTGTTTGTACATGTTTGAGAGCACCCATCAGTATCCTCGTCACATTCATCAACATCTACATAATAGAAATAATATCTCAGTATAATTATTATACATTAACTAAATATAAGTATGTAAACAAGGTATTGGAGAATGTTTGAATATGTTTAAAAGATTGCAAAGAGAAGATGGAAATGGAAAGTGTTTTTTACTATTAAAAATACATTACATTTCACCTACACGCAGCTTGTACATACCATCACATGTTACTCCATCAACGTTTAATACATAGCCATCATTACATCCACAAGTGAAACCTCCTACAGTGTTTGTACATGTTTGAGAGCATCCATCAGTATCCTCGTGACATTCATCAACATCTACATAATAGAAATAATATCACAGTAGTATTATTATACATTAAATAAACATAAGCATATAAACAAGGAATTGGAGAATGTTTGAATATGTTTAGAAGATTGCAATGAGAAAATTGAAATGGAAGCTGTTTTGTATTATTAAAACTATATTTCATTTCACCTACACAAAGCATGTACATACCATCACATGTGGTTCCATCAACATTTAATACATAGCCATCATTACATCCACAAGTGAAACCTCCTACAGTGTTTGTACATGTTTGAGAGCACCCATCAGTATCCTCGTCACATTCATCAACATCTACATAATAGAAATAATATCTGAGTATATTTATTATATATTAACTAAATATAAGGATATAAACAAGGTATTGGAGAATGTTTGAATATGTTTAGAAGTTTGCACAAAGAAGATACAAATGGAAGCTGTTTTGTACTATAAAAAATACATTACATTTCACCTACACAAAGCAAGTACATACCATCACATGTGGTTCCATCAACATTTAATACATAGCCATCATTACATCCACAAGTGAAACCTCCTACAGTGTTTGTACATGTTTGAGAGCATCCATCAGTATCTTCGTCACATTCATCAACATCTACATTATAGAAATAATAGCACAGTAGGATTATTATACATTAACTAAATATAAGCATATAAACAAGGAATTGGAGAATGTTTGAATATGTTTAGAAGATTGCAATGAGAAGATTGAAATGGAAGCCGTTTTGTAATATTAAAAATATATTTCATTTCACCTACACAAAGCATGTACATACCATCACATGTTGTTCCATCAACATTTAATACATAGCCATCATTACATCCACAAGTGAAACCTCCTACAGTGTTTGTACATGTTTGAGAGCATCCATCAGTATCCTCGTCACATTCATCAACATCTACATTATAGAAATAATAATTATAATACATTAACTGAACAAGAGAATATAAACAATGTATTGGAGAATGTTTGAATATGTTTAAAAGATTACAAAGAGATGATGGAAATGGAAGCTGTTTTGTACTATAAAAAATACATTACATTTCACCTACACGGAGCCTGTACATACCATCACATGTTGTTCCATCAACGTTTAATAAATAGCCATCATTACATCCACAAGTGAAACCTCCTACAGTGTTTGTACATGTTTGAGAGCATCCATCAGTATCCTCGTCACATTCATCAACATCTACATTATAGAAATAATAGCACAGTAGGATTATTATACATTAACTAAACATAAGCATATAAACAAGGAATTGGAGAATGTTTGAATATGTTTAGAAGATTGCAATGAGAAGATTGAAATGGAAGCCGTTTTGTATTATTAAAAATATATTTCATTTCACCTACACAAAGCATGTACATACCATCACATGTTGTTCCATCAACATTTAATACATAGCCATCATTACATCCACAAGTGAAACCTCCTACAGTGTTTGTACATGTTTGAGAGCACCCATCAGTATCCTCGTCACATTCATCAACATCTACATAATAGAAATAATATCTGAGTATATTTATTATATATTAACTAAACATAAGGATATAAACAAGGTATTGGAGAATGTTTGAATATGTTTAGAAGTTTGCACAAAGAAGATGGAAATGGAAGCTGTTTTGTACTATTAAAAAAACATTACATTTCACCTAGACAAAGCATGTACATACCATCACATGTTGTTCCATCAACGTTTAAGACATAGCCATCATTACATCCACAAGTGAAACCTCCTACAGTGTTCGTACATGTTTGAGAGCACCCATCAGTATCCTCGTCACATTCATCAACATCTACATAATAGAAATAATATCTGAGTATATTTATTATATATTAACTAAATATAAGTATATAAACAAGGTATTGGAGAATGTTTGAATATGTTTAAAAGATTACAAAGAGATGATGGAAATGGAAGCTGTTTTGTACTATAAAAAATACATTACATTTCACCTACACACAGCATGTACATACCATCACATGTTGTTCCATCAACGTTTAATACATAGCCATCATTACATCCACAAGTGAAACCTCCTACAGTGTTTGTACATGTTTGAGAGCACCCATCAGTATCCTCGTCACATTCATCAACATCTACATTACAGAAATAGTAATTATTATACATTAACTGAACAAGAGAATATAAACAATGTATTGGAGAATGTTTGAATATGTTTAAAAGATTACAAAGAGATGATGGAAATGGAAGCTGTTTTGTACTATAAAAAATACATTACATTTCACCTACACACAGCATGTACATACCATCACATGTTGTTCCATCAACATTTAATACATAGCCATCATTACATCCACAAGTGAAACCTCCTACAGTGTTTGTACATGTTTGAGAGCACCCATCAGTATCCTCGTCACATTCATCAACATCTACATAATAGAAATAATATCTCAGTATAATTATTATACATTAACTAAATATAAGTATGTAAACAAGGTATTGGAGAATGTTTGAATATGTTTAAAAGATTGCAAAGAGAAGATGGAAATGGAAAGTGTTTTTTACTATTAAAAATACATTACATTTCACCTACACGCAGCTTGTACATACCATCACATGTTACTCCATCAACGTTTAATACATAGCCATCATTACATCCACAAGTGAAACCTCCTACAGTGTTTGTACATGTTTGAGAGCATCCATCAGTATCCTCGTGACATTCATCAACATCTACATAATAGAAATAATATCACAGTAGTATTATTATACATTAAATAAACATAAGCATATAAACAAGGAATTGGAGAATGTTTGAATATGTTTAGAAGATTGCAATGAGAAAATTGAAATGGAAGCTGTTTTGTATTATTAAAACTATATTTCATTTCACCTACACAAAGCATGTACATACCATCACATGTGGTTCCATCAACATTTAATACATAGCCATCATTACATCCACAAGTGAAACCTCCTACAGTGTTTGTACATGTTTGAGAGCACCCATCAGTATCCTCGTCACATTCATCAACATCTACATAATAGAAATAATATCTGAGTATATTTATTATATATTAACTAAATATAAGGATATAAACAAGGTATTGGAGAATGTTTGAATATGTTTAGAAGTTTGCACAAAGAAGATACAAATGGAAGCTGTTTTGTACTATAAAAAATACATTACATTTCACCTACACAAAGCAAGTACATACCATCACATGTGGTTCCATCAACATTTAATACATAGCCATCATTACATCCACAAGTGAAACCTCCTACAGTGTTTGTACATGTTTGAGAGCATCCATCAGTATCTTCGTCACATTCATCAACATCTACATTATAGAAATAATAGCACAGTAGGATTATTATACATTAACTAAATATAAGCATATAAACAAGGAATTGGAGAATGTTTGAATATGTTTAGAAGATTGCAATGAGAAGATTGAAATGGAAGCCGTTTTGTAATATTAAAAATATATTTCATTTCACCTACACAAAGCATGTACATACCATCACATGTTGTTCCATCAACATTTAATACATAGCCATCATTACATCCACAAGTGAAACCTCCTACAGTGTTTGTACATGTTTGAGAGCATCCATCAGTATCCTCGTCACATTCATCAACATCTACATTATAGAAATAATAATTATAATACATTAACTGAACAAGAGAATATAAACAATGTATTGGAGAATGTTTGAATATGTTTAAAAGATTACAAAGAGATGATGGAAATGGAAGCTGTTTTGTACTATAAAAAATACATTACATTTCACCTACACGGAGCCTGTACATACCATCACATGTTGTTCCATCAACGTTTAATAAATAGCCATCATTACATCCACAAGTGAAACCTCCTACAGTGTTTGTACATGTTTGAGAGCATCCATCAGTATCCTCGTCACATTCATCAACATCTACATTATAGAAATAATAGCACAGTAGGATTATTATACATTAACTAAACATAAGCATATAAACAAGGAATTGGAGAATGTTTGAATATGTTTAGAAGATTGCAATGAGAAGATTGAAATGGAAGCCGTTTTGTATTATTAAAAATATATTTCATTTCACCTACACAAAGCATGTACATACCATCACATGTTGTTCCATCAACATTTAATACATAGCCATCATTACATCCACAAGTGAAACCTCCTACAGTGTTTGTACATGTTTGAGAGCACCCATCAGTATCCTCGTCACATTCATCAACATCTACATAATAGAAATAATATCTGAGTATATTTATTATATATTAACTAAACATAAGGATATAAACAAGGTATTGGAGAATGTTTGAATATGTTTAGAAGTTTGCACAAAGAAGATACAAATGGAAGCTGTTTTGTACTATAAAAAATACATTACATTTCACCTACACAAAGCAAGTACATACCATCACATGTGGTTCCATCAACATTTAATACATAGCCATCATTACATCCACAAGTGAAACCTCCTACAGTGTTTGTACATGTTTGAGAGCACCCATCAGTATCCTCGTCACATTCATCAACATCTACATTATAGAAATAATAGCACAGTAGGATTATTATACATTAACTAAACATAAGCATATAAACAAGGAATTGGAGAATGTTTGAATATGTTTAGAAGATTGCAATGAGAAGATTGAAATGGAAGCCGTTTTGTATTATTAAAAATATATTTCATTTCACCTACACAAAGCATGTACATACCATCACATGTTGTTCCATCAACATTTAATACATAGCCATCATTACATCCACAAGTGAAACCTCCGGATCCTACAGTGTTTGTACATGTTTGAGAGCACCCATCAGTATCCTCGTCACATTCATCAACATCTACATTACAGAAATAGTAATTATTATACATTAACTGAACAAGAGAATATAAACAATGTATTGGAGAATGTTTGAATATGTTTAAAAGATTACAAAGAGATGATGGAAATGGAAGCTGTTTTGTACTATAAAAAATACATTACATTTCACCTACACACAGCATGTACATACCATCACATGTTGTTCCATCAACGTTTAATACATAGCCATCATTACATCCACAAGTGAAACTTCCTACAGTGTTTGTACATGTTTGAGAGCACCCATCAGTATCCTCGTCACATTCATCAACATCTACATTATAGAAATATTAGCACAGTAGGATTAACTAAACATAAGCCTCTAAACAAGGAATTGGAGAATGTTTGAATATGTTTAGGAGATTGCAAACAGAAGATGGAAATGGAAGCTGTTTTGTACTATTAAAAATATATTTCATTTCACCTACACACAGCATGTACATACCATCACATGTGGTTCCATCAACATTTAATACATAGCCATCATTACATCCACAAGTGAAACCTCCTACAGTGTTTGTACATGTTTGAGAGCACCCATCAGTATCCTCGTCACATTCATCAACATCTACATAATAGAAATAATATCTCAGTATATTTATTATACATTAACTAAACATAAGCATATAAACAAGGAATTGGAGAATGTTTGAATATGTTTAGAAGATTGCAATGAGAAGATTGAAATGGAAGCCGTTTTGTATTATTAAAAATATATTTCATTTCACCTACACAAAGCATGTACATACCATCACATGTTGTTCCATCAACATTTAATACATAGCCATCATTACATCCACAAGTGAAACCTCCTACAGTGTTTGTACATGTTTGAGAGCATCCATCAGTATCCTCGTCACATTCATCAACATCTACATTATAGAAATAATAGCACAGTAGGATTAACTAAACATAAGCCTCTAAACAAGGAATTGGAGAATGTTTGAATATGTTTAGGAGATTGCAAACACAAGATGGAAATGGAAGCTGTTTTGTATTATTAAAAATATATTTCATTTCACCAACACACAGCATGTACATACCATCACATGTGGTTCCATCAACATTTAATACATAGCCATCATTACATCCACAAGTGAAACCTCCTACAGTGTTTGTACATGTTTGAGAGCATCCATCAGTATCCTCGTCACATTCATCAACATCTACATTATAGAAATAATAATTATAATACATTAACTGAACAAGAGAATATAAACAATGTATTGGAGAATGTTTGAATATGTTTAAAAGATTACAAAGAGATGATGGAATGGAAGCTGTTTTGTACTACTAAAAATACATTACATTTCACCTACACGGAGCCTGTACATACCATCACATGTTGTTCCATCAACGTTTAATAAATAGCCATCATTACATCCACAAGTGAAACCTCCTACAGTGTTTGTACATGTTTGAGAGCACCCATCAGTATCCTCGTCACATTCATCAACATCTACATTATAGAAATAATAGCACGGTAGGATTATTATACATTAACTAAACATAAGCATATAAACAAGGAATTGGAGAATGTTTGAATATGTTTAGAAGATTGCAATGAGAAGATTGAAATGGAAGCCGTTTTGTATTATTAAAAATATATTTCATTTCACCTACACAAAGCATGTACATACCATCACATGTTGTTCCATCAACATTTAATACATAGCCATCATTACATCCACAAGTGAAACCTCCTACAGTGTTTGTACATGTTTGAGAGCACCCATCAGTATCCTCGTCACATTCATCAACATCTACATTATAGAAATATTAGCACAGTAGGATTATGATACATTAACTAAACATAAGCATATAAACAAGGAATTGGAGAATGCTTGAATATGTTTAGGAGATTGCAAACAGAAGATGGAAATGGAAGCTGTTTTGTATTATTAAAAATATATTTCATTTCAACTACACACAGCATGTACATACCATCACATGTGGTTCCGTCAACATTTAATACATAGCCATCATTACATCCACAAGTAAAACCTCCTACAGTGTTTGTACATGTTTGAGAGCACCCATCAGTATCTTCGTCACATTCATCAACATCTACATTATAGAAATAATAGCACAGTAGGATTATGATACATTAACTAAACATAAGCATATAAACAAGGAATTGGAGAATGTTTGAATATGTTTAGAAGATTGCAATGAGAAGATTGAAATGGAAGCCGTTTTGTATTATTAAAAATATATTTCATTTCACCTACACACAGCATGTACATACCATCACATGTTGTTCCATCAACATTTAATACATAGCCATCATTACATCCACAAGTGAAACCTCCTACAGTGTTTGTACATGTTTGAGAGCATCCATCAGTATCCTCGTCACATTCATCAACATCTACATTATAGAAATAATAATTATAATACATTAACTGAACAAGAGAATATAAACAATGTATTGGAGAATGTTTGAATATGTTTAAAAGATTACAAAGAGATGATGGAATGGAAGCTGTTTTGTACTACTAAAAATACATTACATTTCACCTACACGGAGCCTGTACATACCATCACATGTTGTTCCATCAACGTTTAATAAATAGCCATCATTACATCCACAAGTGAAACCTCCTACAGTGTTTGTACATGTTTGAGAGCATCCATCAGTATCCTCGTCACATTCATCAACATCTACATTATAGAAATAATAATTATAATACATTAACTGAACAAGAGAATATAAACAATGTATTGGAGAATGTTTGAATATGTTTAAAAGATTACAAAGAGATGATGGAATGGAAGCTGTTTTGTACTACTAAAAATACATTACATTTCACCTACATGGAGCCTGTACATACCATCACATGTTGTTCCATCAACGTTTAATAAATAGCCATCATTACATCCACAAGTGAAACCTCCTACAGTGTTTGTACATGTTTGAGAGCACCCATCAGTATCCTCGTCACATTCATCAACATCTACATTATAGAAATAATAGCACAGTAGGATTATTATACATTAACTAAACATAAGCATATAAACAAGGAATTGGAGAATGTTTGAATATGTTTAGAAGATTGCAATGAGAAGATTGAAATGGAAGCCGTTTTGTATTATTAAAAATATATTTCATTTCACCTACACAAAGCATGTACATACCATCACATGTTGTTCCATCAACATTTAATACATAGCCATCATTACATCCACAAGTGAAACCTCCTACAGTGTTTGTACATGTTTGAGAGCACCCATCAGTATCCTCGTCACATTCATCAACATCTACATTATAGAAATATTAGCACAGTAGGATTAACTAAACATAAGCCTCTAAACAAGGAATTGGAGAATGTTTGAATATGTTTAGGAAATTGCAAACAGAAGATGGAAATGGAAGCTGTTTTGTATTATTAAAATTATATTTCATTTCACCTACACACAGCATGTACATACCATCACATGTGGTTCCATCAACATTTAATACATAGCCATCATTACATCCACAAGTGAAACCTCCTACAGTGTTTGTACATGTTTGAGAGCACCCATCAGTATCCTCGTCACATTCATCAACATCTACATTATAGAAATAATAGCACAGTAGGATTATGATACATTAACTAAACATAAGCATATAAACAAGGAATTGGAGAATGTTTGAATATGTTTAGAAGATTGCAATGAGAAGATTGAAATGGAAGCCGTTTTGTATTATTAAAAATATATTTCATTTCACCTACACAAAGCATGTACATACCATCACATGTTGTTCCATCAACATTTAATACATAGCCATCATTACATCCACAAGTGAAACCTCCTACAGTGTTTGTACATGTTTGAGAGCATCCATCAGTATCCTCGTCACATTCATCAACATCTACATTATAGAAATAATAATTATAATACATTAACTGAACAAGAGAATATAAACAATGTATTGGAGAATGTTTGAATATGTTTAAAAAATTACAAAGAGATGATGGAATGGAAGCTGTTTTGTACTACTAAAAATACATTACATTTCACCTACACGGAGCCTGTACATACCATCACATGTTGTTCCATCAACGTTTAATACATAGCCATCATTACATCCACAAGTGAAACCTCCTACAGTGTTTGTACATGTTTGAGAGCACCCATCAGTATCCTCGTCACATTCATCAACATCTACATTATAGAAATAATAGCACAGTAGGATTATTATACATTAACTAAACATAAGCATATAAACAAGGAATTGGAGAATGTTTGAATATGTTTAGAAGATTGCAATGAGAAGATTGAAATGGAAGCCGTTTTGTATTATTAAAAATATATTTCATTTCACCTACACAAAGCATGTACATACCATCACATGTTGTTCCATCAACATTTAATACATAGCCATCATTACATCCACAAGTGAAACCTCCGGATCCTACAGTGTTTGTACATGTTTGAGAGCACCCATCAGTATCCTCGTCACATTCATCAACATCTACATTACAGAAATAGTAATTATTATACATTAACTGAACAAGAGAATATAAACAATGTATTGGAGAATGTTTGAATATGTTTAAAAGATTACAAAGAGATGATGGAAATGGAAGCTGTTTTGTACTATAAAAAATACATTACATTTCACCTACACACAGCATGTACATACCATCACATGTTGTTCCATCAACGTTTAATACATAGCCATCATTACATCCACAAGTGAAACTTCCTACAGTGTTTGTACATGTTTGAGAGCACCCATCAGTATCCTCGTCACATTCATCAACATCTACATAATAGAAATAATATCACAGTAGTATTATTATACATTAACTAAACATAAGCATATAAACAAGGTATTGGAGAATGTTTGAATATGTTTAGAAGTTTGCACAGAGAAGATGCAAATGGAAGCTGTTTTGTACTATAAAAAATACATTACATTTCACCTACACAAAGCAAGTACATACCATCACATGTGGTTCCATCAACATTTAATACATAGCCATCATTACATCCACAAGTGAAACCTCCTACAGTGTTTGTACATGTTTGAGAGCACCCATCAGTATCCTCGTCACATTCATCAACATCTACATTATAGAAATATTAGCACAGTAGGATTAACTAAACATAAGCCTCTAAACAAGGAATTGGAGAATGTTTGAATATGTTTAGGAGATTGCAAACAGAAGATGGAAATGGAAGCTGTTTTGTATTATTAAAAATATATTTCATTTCACCTACACACAGCATGTACATACCATCACATGTGGTTCCATCAACATTTAATACATAGCCATCATTACATCCACAAGTGAAACTTCCTACAGTGTTTGTACATGTTTGAGAGCACCCATCAGTATCCTCGTCACATTCATCAACATCTACATAATAGAAATAATATCACAGTAGTATTATTATACATTAACTAAACATAAGCATATAAAGAAGGTATTGGAGAATGTTTGAATATGTTTAGAAGTTTGCACAGAGAAGATGCAAATGGAAGCTGTTTTGTACTATAAAAAATACATTACATTTCACCTACACAAAGCAAGTACATACCATCACATGTGGTTCCATCAACATTTAATACATAGCCATCATTACATCCACAAGTGAAACCTCCTACAGTGTTTGTACATGTTTGAGAGCATCCATCAGTATCCTCGTCACATTCATCAACATCTACATTATAGAAATAATAATTATAATACATTAACTGAACAAGAGAATATAAACAATGTATTGGAGAATGTTTGAATATGTTTAAAAGATTACAAAGAGATGATGGAATGGAAGCTGTTTTGTACTACTAAAAATACATTACATTTCACCTACACGGAGCCTGTACATACCATCACATGTTGTTCCATCAACGTTTAATAAATAGCCATCATTACATCCACAAGTGAAACCTCCTACAGTGTTTGTACATGTTTGAGAGCACCCATCAGTATCCTCGTCACATTCATCAACATCTACATTATAGAAATAATAGCACAGTAGGATTATTATACATTAACTAAACATAAGCATATCAACAAGGAATTGGAGAATGTTTGAATATGTTTAGAAGATTGCAATGAGAAGATTGAAATGGAAGCCGTTTTGTATTATTAAAAATATATTTCATTTCACCTACACAAAGCATGTACATACCATCACATGTTGTTCCATCAACATTTAATACATAGCCATCATTACATCCACAAGTGAAACCTCCTACAGTGTTTGTACATGTTTGAGAGCACCCATCAGTATCCTCGTCACATTCATCAACATCTACATTATAGAAATATTAGCACAGTAGGATTAACTAAACATAAGCCTCTAAACAAGGAATTGGAGAATGTTTGAATATGTTTAGGAGATTGCAAACAGAAGATGGAAATGGAAGCTGTTTTGTATCATTAAAAATATATTTCATTTCACCTACACACAGCATGTACATACCATCACATGTGGTTCCATCAACATTTAATACATAGCCATCATTACATCCACAAGTGAAACCTCCTACAGTGTTTGTACATGTTTGAGAGCACCCATCAGTATCCTCGTCACATTCATCAACATCTACATAAGAGAAATAATATCTCAGTATAATTATTATACATTAACTAAATATAAGCATATAAACAAGGTATTGGAGAATGTTTGAATATGTTTAAAAGCTTGCAAAGAGCAGATGGAAATGGAATCTCTGTAGTATTATTAAAAATACATTACATTTCACCTACACACAGCATGTACATACCATCACATGTTGTTCCATCAACGTTTAATACATAGCCATCATTACATCCACAAGTGAAACCTCCTACAGTGTTTGTACATGTTTGAGAGCATCCATCAGTATCCTCATCACATTCATCAACATCTACATTATAGAAATAATAGCACAGTAGGATTAACTAAACATAAGCCTCTAAACAAGGAATTGGAGAATGTTTGAATATGTTTAGAAGATTGCAATGAGAAAATGGAAATGGAAGCCCTGTAGTACTATTAAAAATACATTACATTTCACCTACACGGAGCCTGTACATACCATCACATGTTGTTCCATCAACGTTTAATAAATAGCCATCATTACATCCACAAGTGAAACCTCCTACAGTGTTTTCACATGTTTGAGAGCACCCATCAGTATCCTCGTCACATTCATCAACATCTACATTATAGAAATAATAGCACAGTAGGATTATTATACATTAACTAAACATAAGCATATAAACAAGGAATTGGAGAATGTTTGAATATGTTTAGAAGATTGCAATGAGAAGATTGAAATGGAAGCCGTTTTGTATTATTAAAAATATATTTCATTTCACCTACACAAAGCATGTACATACCATCACATGTTGTTCCATCAACATTTAATACATAGCCATCATTACATCCACAAGTGAAACCTCCTACAGTGTTTGTACATGTTTGAGAGCATCCATCAGTATCCTCGTCACATTCATCAACATCTACATTATAGAAATAATAGCACAGTAGGATTAACTAAACATAAGCCTCTAAACAAGGAATTGGAGAATGTTTGAATATGTTTAGGAGATTGCAAACACAAGATGGAAATGGAAGCTGTTTTGTATTATTAAAAATATATTTCATTTCACCTACACACAGCATGTACATACCATCACATGTGGTTCCATCAACATTTAATACATAGCCATCATTACATCCACAAGTGAAACCTCCTACAGTGTTTGTACATGTTTGAGAGCATCCATCACTATCTTCGTCACATTCATCAACATCTACATTATAGAAATAATAGCACAGTAGGATTATTATACATTAACTAAACATAAGCATATAAACAAGGAATTGGAGAATGTTTGAATATGTTTAGAAGATTGCAATGAGAAGATTGAAATGGAAGCCGTTTTGTATTATTAAAAATATATTTCATTTCACCTACACAAAGCATGTACATACCATCACATGTTGTTCCATCAACATTTAATACATAGCCATCATTACATCCACAAGTGAAACCTCCTACAGTGTTTGTACATGTTTGAGAGCATCCATCAGTATCCTCGTCACATTCATCAACATCTACATTATAGAAATAATAATTATAATACATTAACTGAACAAGAGAATATAAACAATGTATTGGAGAATGTTTGAATATGTTTAAAAGATTACAAAGAGATGATGGAATGGAAGCTGTTTTGTACTACTAAAAATACATTACATTTCACCTACACAGAGCCTGTACATACCATCACATGTTGTTCCATCAACGTTTAATACATAGCCATCATTACATCCACAAGTGAAACCTCCTACAGTGTTTGTACATGTTTGAGAGCACCCATCAGTATCCTCGTCACATTCATCAACATCTATATTATAGAAATAATAATTATAATACATTAACTGAACAAGAGAATATAAACAATGTATTGGAGAATGTTTGAATATGTTTAAAGGATTACAAAGAGATGATGGAATGGAAGCTGTTTTGTACTACTAAAAATACATTACATTTCTCCTACACGGAGCCTGTACATACCATCACATGTTGTTCCATCAACGTTTAATACATAGCCATCATTACATCCACAAGTGAAACCTCCTACAGTGTTTGTACATGTTTGAGAGCACCCATCAGTATCCTCGTCACATTCATCAACATCTACATTATAGAAATAATAATTATAATACATTAACTGAACAAGAGAATATAAACAATGTATTGGAGAATGTTTGAATATGTTTAAAAGTTTGCAAAGAGAAGATGGAAATGGAAGCTCTGTAGTACTATTAAAAATACATTACATTTCACCTACACAAAGCATGTACATACCATCACATGTTGTTCCATCAACGTTTAATACATAGCCATCATTACATCCACAAGTGAAACCTCCTACAGTGTTTGTACATGTTTGAGAGCACCCATCAGTATCCTCGTCACATTCATCAACATCTACATTATAGAAATAATAATTATAATACATTAACTGAACAAGAGAATATAAACAATGTATTGGAGAATGTTTGAATATGTTTAAAAGTTTGCAAAGAGAAGATGGAAATGGAAGCTCTGTAGTACTATTAAAAATACATTACATTTCACCTACACAAAGCATGTACATACCATCACATGTTGTTCCATCAACGTTTAATACATAGCCATCATTACATCCACAAGTGAAACCTCCTACAGTGTTTGTACATGTTTGAGAGCACCCATCAGTATCCTCGTCACATTCATCAACATCTACATAAGAGAAATAATATCTCAGTATAATTATTATACATTAACTAAATATAAGCATATAAACAAGGTATTGGAGAATGATTGAATATGTTTAAAAGCTTGCAAAGAGCAGATGGAAATGGAAGCTCTGTAGTATTATTAAAAATACATTACATTTCACCTACACACAGCATGTACATACCATCACATGTTGTTCCATCAACGTTTAATACATAGCCATCATTACATCCACAAGTGAAACCTCCTACAGTGTTTGTACATGTTTGAGAGCATCCATCAGTATCCTCATCACATTCATCAACATCTACATTATAGAAATAATAGCACAGTAGGATTATTATACATTAACTAAACATAAGCATATCAACAAGGAATTGGAGAATGTTTGAATATGTTTAGAAGATTGCAATGAGAAGATTGAAATGGAAGCCGTTTTGTATTATTAAAAATATATTTCATTTCACCTACACAAAGCATGTACATACCATCACATGTTGTTCCATCAACATTTAATACATAGCCATCATTACATCCACAAGTGAAACCTCCTACAGTGTTTGTACATGTTTGAGAGCATCCATCAGTATCCTCGTCACATTCATCAACATCTACATTATAGAAATAATAGCACAGTAGGATTAACTAAACATAAGCCTCTAAACAAGGAATTGGAGAATGTTTGAATATGTTTAGGAGATTGCAAACAGAAGATGGAAATGGAAGCTGTTTTGTATTATTAAAAATATATTTCATTGCACCTACACACAGCATGTACATACCATCACATGTGGTTCCATCAACATTTAATACATAGCCATCATTACATCCACAAGTGAAACCTCCTACAGTGTTTGTACATGTTTGAGAGCATCCATCAGTATCCTCGTCACATTCATCAACATCTACATTATAGAAATAATAATTATAATACATTAACTGAACAAGAGAATATAAACAATGTATTGGAGAATGTTTGAATATGTTTAAAAGATTACAAAGAGATGATGGAATGGAAGCTGTTTTGTACTACTAAAAATACATTACATTTCACCTACACGGAGCCTGTACATACCATCACATGTTGTTCCATCAACGTTTAATACATAGCCATCATTACATCCACAAGTGAAACCTCCTACAGTGTTTGTACATGTTTGAGAGCACCCATCAGTATCCTCGTCACATTCATCAACATCTACATTATAGAAATAATAATTATAATACATTAACTGAACAAGAGAATATAAACAATGTATTGGAGAATGTTTGAATATGTTTAAAGGATTACAAAGAGATGATGGAATGGAAGCTGTTTTGTACTACTAAAAATACATTACATTTCTCCTACACGGAGCCTGTACATACCATCACATGTTGTTCCATCAACGTTTAATACATAGCCATCATTACATCCACAAGTGAAACCTCCTACAGTGTTTGTACATGTTTGAGAGCACCCATCAGTATCCTCGTCACATTCATCAACATCTACATTATAGAAATAATAATTATAATACATTAACTGAACAAGAGAATATAAACAATGTATTGGAGAATGTTTGAATATGTTTAAAAGTTTGCAAAGAGAAGATGGAAATGGAAGCTCTGTAGTACTATTAAAAATACATTACATTTCACCTACACAAAGCGTGTACATACCATCACATGTTGTTCCATCAACGTTTAATACATAGCCATCATTACATCCACAAGTGAAACCTCCTACAGTGTTTGTACATGTTTGAGAGCACCCATCAGTATCCTCGTCACATTCATCAACATCTACATAAGAGAAATAATATCCCAGTATAATTATTATACATTAACTAAATATAAGCATATAAACAAGGTATTGGAGAATGATTGAATATGTTTAAAAGCTTGCAAAGAGCAGATGGAAATGGAAGCTCTGTAGTATTATTAAAAATACATTACATTTCACCTACACACAGCATGTACATACCATCACATGTTGTTCCATCAACGTTTAATACATAGCCATCATTACATCCACAAGTGAAACCTCCTACAGTGTTTGTACATGTTTGAGAGCATCCATCAGTATCCTCGTCACATTCATCAACATCTACATTATAGAAATAATAGCACAGTAGGATTATTATACATTAACTAAACATAAGCATATAAACAAGGAATTGGAGAATGTTTGAATATGTTTAGAAGATTGCAATGAGAAGATTGAAATGGAAGCCGTTTTGTATTATTAAAAATATATTTCATTTCACCTACACAAAGCATGTACATACCATCACATGTTGTTCCATCAACATTTAATACATAGCCATCATTACATCCACAAGTGAAACCTCCTACAGTGTTTGCACATGTTTGAGAGCATCCATCAGTATCCTCGTCACATTCATCAACATCTACATTATAGAAATAATAGCACAGTAGGATTAACTAAACATAAGCCTCTAAACAAGGAATTGGAGAATGTTTGAATATGTTTAGGAGATTGCAAACAGAAGATGGAAATGGAAGCTGTTTTGTATTATTAAAAATATATTTCATTGCACCTACACACAGCATGTACATACCATCACATGTGGTTCCATCAACATTTAATACATAGCCATCATTACATCCACAAGTGAAACCTCCTACAGTGTTTGTACATGTTTGAGAGCATCCATCAGTATCTTCGTCACATTCATCAACATCTACATTATAGAAATAATAATTATAATACATTAACTGAACAAGAAAATATAAACAATGTATTGGAGAATGTTTGAATATGTCTAAAAGATTACAAAGAGATGATGGAATGGAAGCTGTTTTGTACTACTAAAAATACATTACATTTCTCCTACACGGAGCCTGTACATACCATCACATGTTGTTCCATCAACGTTTAATAAATAGCCATCATTACATCCACAAGTGAAACCTCCTACAGTGTTTGTACATGTTTGAGAGCACCCATCAGTATCCTCGTCACATTCATCAACATCTACATTATAGAAATAATAGCACAGTAGGATTATTATATATTAACTAAACATAAGCATATCAACAAGGAATTGGAGAATGTTTGAATATGTTTAGAAGATTGCAATGAGAAGATTGAAATGGAAGCCGTTTTGTATTATTAAAAATATATTTCATTTCACCTACACAGAGCATGTACATACCATCACATGTTGTTCCATCAACATTTAATACATAGCCATCATTACATCCACAAGTGAAACCTCCTACAGTGTTTGTACATGTTTGAGAGCACCCATCAGTATCCTCGTCACATTCATCAACATCTACATTATAGAAATAATAGCACAGTAGGATTAACTAAACATAAGCCTCTAAACAAGGAATTGGAGAATGTTTGAATATGTTTAGGAGATTGCAAACACAAGATGGAAATGGAAGCTGTTTTGTATTATTAAAAATATATTTCATTGCACCTACACACAGCATGTACATACCATCACATGTGGTTCCATCAACATTTAATACATAGCCATCATTACATCCACAAGTGAAACCTCCTACAGTGTTTGTACATGTTTGAGAGCATCCATCAGTATCCTCGTCACATTCATCAACATCTACATTATAGAAATAATAGCACAGTAGGATTATTATACATTAACTAAACATAAGCATATAAATAAAAAATTGGAGAATGTTTGAATATGTTTAGAAGATTGCAATGAGAAGATTGAAATTGAAGCCGTTTTGTATTATTAAAAATTTATTTCATTTCACCTACACAAAGCATGTACATACCATCACATGTTGTTCCATCAAAATTTAATACATAGCCATCATTACATCCACAAGTGAAACCTCCTACAGTGTTTGTACATGTTTGAGAGCATCCATCAGTATCCTCGTCACATTCATCAACATCTACATTATAGAAATAATAATTATAATACATTAACTGAACAAGAGAATATAAACAATGTATTGGAGAATGTTTGAATATGTTTAAAAGATTACAAAGAGATGATGGAATGGAAGCTGTTTTGTACTACTAAAAATACATTACATTTCACCTACACGGAGCCTGTACATACCATCACATGTTGTTCCATCAACGTTTAATACATAGCCATCATTACATCCACAAGTGAAACCTCCTACAGTGTTTGTACATGTTTGAGAGCACCCATCAGTATCCTCGTCACATTCATCAACATCTACATTATAGAAATAATAATTATAATACATTAACTGAACAAGAGAATATAAACAATGTATTGGAGAATGTTTGAATATGTTTAAAGGATTACAAAGAGATGATGGAATGGAAGCTGTTTTGTACTACTAAAAATACATTACATTTCTCCTACACGGAGCCTGTACATACCATCACATGTTGTTCCATCAACGTTTAATACATAGCCATCATTACATCCACAAGTGAAACCTCCTACAGTGTTTGTACATGTTTGAGAGCACCCATCAGTATCCTCGTCACATTCATCAACATCTACATAAGAGAAATAATATCTCAGTATAATTATTATACATTAACTAAATATAAGCATATAAACAAGGTATTGGAGAATGATTGAATATGTTTAAAAGCTTGCAAAGAGCAGATGGAAATGGAAGCTCTGTAGTATTATTAAAAATACATTACATTTCACCTACACACAGCATGTACATACCATCACATGTTGTTCCATCAACGTTTAATACATAGCCATCATTACATCCACAAGTGAAACCTCCTACAGTGTTTGTACATGTTTGAGAGCATCCATCAGTATCCTCGTCACATTCATCAACATCTACATAAGAGAAATAATATCACAGTAGGATTATTATACATTAACTAAACATAAGCATATCAACAAGGAATTGGAGAATGTTTGAATATGTTTAGGAGATTGCAAACAGAAGATGGAAATGGAAGCTGTTTTGTATTATTAAAAATATATTTCATTGCACCTACACACAGCATGTACATACCATCACATGTGGTTCCATCAACATTTAATACATAGCCATCATTACATCCACAAGTGAAACCTCCTACAGTGTTTGTACATGTTTGAGAGCATCCATCAGTATCTTCGTCACATTCATCAACATCTACATTATAGAAATAATAATTATAATACATTAACTGAACAAGAGAATATAAACAATGTATTGGAGAATGTTTGAATATGTCTAAAAGATTACAAAGAGATGATGGAATGGAAGCTGTTTTGTACTACTAAAAATACATTACATTTCTCCTACACGGAGCCTGTACATACCATCACATGTTGTTCCATCAACGTTTAATAAATAGCCATCATTACATCCACAAGTGAAACCTCCTACAGTGTTTGTACATGTTTGAGAGCACCCATCAGTATCCTCGTCACATTCATCAACATCTACATTATAGAAATAATAGCACAGTAGGATTATTATATATTAACTAAACATAAGCATATCAACAAGGAATTGGAGAATGTTTGAATATGTTTAGAAGATTGCAATGAGAAGATTGAAATGGAAGCCGTTTTGTATTATTAAAAATATATTTCATTTCACCTACACAAAGCATGTACATACCATCACATGTTGTTCCATCAACATTTAATACATAGCCATCATTACATCCACAAGTGAAACCTCCTACAGTGTTTGTACATGTTTGAGAGCATCCATCAGTATCCTCGTCACATTCATCAACATCTACATTATAGAAATAATAGCACAGTAGGATTAACTAAACATAAGCCTCTAAACAAGGAATTGGAGAATGTTTGAATATGTTTAGGAGATTGCAAAGAGAAGATGGAAATGGAAGCTGTTTTGTATTATTAAAAATATATTTCATTGCACCTACACACAGCATGTACATACCATCACATGTGGTTCCATCAACATTTAATACATAGCCATCATTACATCCACAAGTGAAACCTCCTACAGTGTTTGTACATGTTTGAGAGCATCCATCAGTATCTTCGTCACATTCATCAACATCTACATTATAGAAATAATAGCACAGTAGGATTATTATACATTAACTAAACATAAGCATATAAACAAGGAATTGGAGAATGTTTGAATATGTTTAGAAGATTGCAATGAGAAGATTGAAATTGAAGCCGTTTTGTATTATTAAAAATTTATTTCATTTCACCTACACAAAGCATGTACATACCATCACATGTTGTTCCATCAACATTTAATACATAGCCATCATTACATCCACAAGTGAAACCTCCTACAGTGTTTGTACATGTTTGAGAGCACCCATCAGTATCCTCGTCACATTCATCAACATCTACATTATAGAAATAATAGCACAGTAGGATTAACTAAACATAAGCCTCTAAACAAGGAATTGGAGAATGTTTGAATATGTTTAGGAGATTGCAAAGAGAAGATGGAAATGGAAGCTGTTTTGTATTATTAAAAATATATTTCATTGCACCTACACACAGCATGTACATACCATCACATGTGGTTCCATCAACATTTAATACATAGCCATCATTACATCCACAAGTGAAACCTCCTACAGTGTTTGTACATGTTTGAGAGCATCCATCAGTATCTTCGTCACATTCATCAACATCTACATTATAGAAATAATAGCACAGTAGGATTATTATACATTAACTAAACATAAGCATATCAACAAGGAATTGGAGAATGTTTGAATATGTTTAGAAGATTGCAATGAGAAGATTGAAATGGAAGCCGTTTTGTATTATTAAAAATATATTTCATTTCACCTACACAAAGCATGTACATACCATCACATGTTGTTCCATCAACATTTAATACATAGCCATCATTACATCCACAAGTGAAACCTCCTACAGTGTTTGTACATGTTTGAGAGCATCCATCAGTATCCTCGTCACATTCATCAACATCTACATTATAGAAATAATAGCACAGTAGGATTAACTAAACATAAGCCTCTAAACAAGGAATTGGAGAATGTTTGAATATGTTTAGGAGATTGCAAACAGAAGATGGAAATGGAAGCTGTTTTGTATTATTAAAAATATATTTCATTGCACCTACACACAGCATGTACATACCATCACATGTGGTTCCATCAACATTTAATACATAGCCATCATTACATCCACAAGTGAAACCTCCTACAGTGTTTGTACATGTTTGAGAGCATCCATCAGTATCTTCGTCACATTCATCAACATCTACATTATAGAAATAATAATTATAATACATTAACTGAACAAGAGAATATAAACAATGTATTGGAGAATGTTTGAATATGTCTAAAAGATTACAAAGAGATGATGGAATGGAAGCTGTTTTGTACTACTAAAAATACATTACATTTCTCCTACACGGAGCCTGTACATACCATCACATGTTGTTCCATCAACGTTTAATAAATAGCCATCATTACATCCACAAGTGAAACCTCCTACAGTGTTTGTACACGTTTGAGAGCACCCATCAGTATCCTCGTCACATTCATCAACATCTACATTATAGAAATAATAGCACAGTAGGATTATTATATATTAACTAAACATAAGCATATCAACAAGGAATTGGAGAATGTTTGAATATGTTTAGAAGATTGCAATGAGAAGATTGAAATGGAAGCCGTTTTGTATTATTAAAAATATATTTCATTTCACCTACACAAAGCATGTACATACCATCACATGTTGTTCCATCAACATTTAATATATAGCCATCATTACATCCACAAGTGAAACCTCCTACAGTGTTTGTACATGTTTGAGAGCATCCATCAGTATCCTCGTCACATTCATCAACATCTACATTATAGAAATAATAGCACAGTAGGATTATTATACATTAACTAAACATAAGCATATCAACAAGGAATTGGAGAATGTTTGAATATGTTTAGAAGATTGCAATGAGAAGATTGAAATGGAAGCCGTTTTGTATTATTAAAAATATATTTCATTTCACCTACACAAAGCATGTACATACCATCACATGTTGTTCCATCAACGTTTAATACATAGCCATCATTACATCCACAAGTGAAACCTCCTACAGTGTTTGTACATGTTTGAGAGCACCCATCAGTATCCTCGTCACATTCATCAACATCTACATAAGAGAAATAATACCTCAGTATAATTATTATACATTAACTAAGTATAAGCATATAAACAATGTATTGGAGAATGTTTGAATATGTTTAAAAGCTTGCAAAGAGTAGATGGAAATGGAAGCTCTGTAGTACTATTAAAAATACATTACATTTCACCTACACACAGCATGTACATACCATCACATGTTGTTCCATCAACGTTTAATACATAGCCATCATTACATCCACAAGTGAAACCTCCTACAGTGTTTGTACATGTTTGAGAGCATCCATCAGTATCCTCGTCACATTCATCAACATCTACATTATAGAAATAATAATTATAATACATTAACTGAACAAGAGAATATAAACAATGTATTGGAGAATGTTTGAATATGTTTAAAAAATTACAAAGAGATGATGGAATGGAAGCTGTTTTGTACTACTAAAAATACATTACATTTCTCCTACACACAGCATGTACATACCATCACATGTTGTTCCATCAACGTTTAATACATAGCCATCATTACATCCACAAGTGAAACCTCCTACAGTGTTTGTACATGTTTGAGAGCACCCATCAGTATCCTCGTCACATTCATCAACATCTTCATAAGAGAAATAATATCTCAGTATAATTATTATACATTAACTAAATATAAGCATATAAACAATGTATTGGAGAATGTTTGAATATGTTTAAAAGCTTGCAAAGAGTAGATGGAAATGGAAGCTCTGTAGTACTATTAAAAATACATTACATTTCACCTACACACAGCATGTACATACCATCACATGTTGTTCCATCAACGTTTAATACATAGCCATCATTACATCCACAAGTGAAACCTCCTACAGTGTTTGTACATGTTTGAGAGCATCCATCAGTATCCTCGTCACATTCATCAACATCTACATTATAGAAATAATAATTATAATACATTAACTGAACAAGAGAATATAAACAATGTATTGGAGAATGTTTGAATATGTTTAGAAGATTACAAAGAGATGATGGAATGGAAGCTGTTTTGTACTATATACTAAAAATACATTACATTTCACCTACACGGAGCCTGTACATACCATCACATGTTGTTCCATCAACGTTTAATACATAGCCATCATTACATCCACAAGTGAAACCTCCTACAGTGTTTGTACATGTTTGAGAGCACCCATCAGTATCCTCGTCACATTCATCAACATCTACATTATAGAAATAATATCACAGTAGTATTATTATACATTAACTAAACATAAGCATATAAACAAGGTATTGGAGAATGTTTGAATATGTTTAAAAGTTTGCAAAGAGAAGATGGAAATGGAAGCTATTTAGTACTATTAAAAATACATTACATTTCACCTACACACAGCATGTACATACCATCACATGTTGTTCCATCAACGTTTAATACATAGCCATCATTACATCCACAAGTGAAACCTCCTACAGTGTTTGTACATGTTTGAGAGCACCCATCAGTATCCTCGTCACATTCATCAACATCTACATAATATCTCAGTATAATTATTATACATTAACTAAATATAAGCATATAAACAATGTATTGGAGAATGTTCGAATATGTTTAAAAGCTTGCAAAGAGTAGATGGAAATGGAAGCTCTGTAGTACTATTAAAAATACATTACATTTCACCTACACACAGCATGTACATACCATCACATGTTGTTCCATCAACGTTTAATACATAGCCATCATTACATCCACAAGTGAAACCTCCTACAGTGTTTGTACATGTCTGAGAGCATCCATCAGTATCCTCGTCACATTCATCAACATCTACATTATAGAAATAATAATTATAATACATTAACTGAACAAGAGGATATAAACAATGTATTGGAGAATGTTTGAATATGTTTAAAAATTACAAAGAGATGATGGAATGGAAGCTGTTTTGTACTACTAAAAATACATTACATTTCACCTACAAGGAGCCTGTACATACCATCACATGTTGTTCCATCAACGTTTAATACATAGCCATCATTACATCCACAAGTGAAACCTCCTACAGTGTTTGTACATGTTTGAGAGCACCCATCAGTATCCTCGTCACATTCATCAACATCTACATAAGAGAAATAATATCTCAGTATAATTATTATACATTAACTAAATATAAGCATATAAACAATGTATTGGAGAATGTTTGAATATGTTTAAAAGTTTGCAAACAGAAGATGGAAATGGAAGCTCTGTAGTACTATTAAAAATACATTACATTTCACCTACACACAGCATGTACATACCATCACATGTTGTTCCATCAACGTTTAATACATAGCCATCATTACATCCACAAGTGAAACCTCCTACAGTGTTTGTACATGTTTGAGAGCACCCATCAGTATCCTCGTCACATTCATCAACATCTACATAAGAGAAATAATATCTCAGTATAATTATTATACATTAACTAAATATAAGTATATAAACAATGTATTGGAGAATGTTTGAATATGTTTAAAAGCTTGCAAAGAGTAGATGGAAATGGAAGCTCTGTAGTAGTATTAAAAATATATTACATTTCACCAACACACAGCATGTACATACCATCACATGTTGTTCCATCAACGTTTAATACATAGCCATCATTACATCCACAAGTGAAACCTCCTACAGTGTTTGTACATGTTTGAGAGCACCCATCAGTATCCTCGTCACATTCATCAACATCTACATTATAGAAATAATAATTATAATACATTAACTGAACAAGAGGATATAAACAATGTATTGGAGAATGTTTGAATATGTTTAAAAATTACAAAGAGATGATGGAATGGAAGCTGTTTTGTATTATTAAAAATACATTACATTTCACCTACACACAGCATGTACATACCATCACATGTTGTTCCATCAACGTTTAATACATAGCCATCATTACATCCACAAGTGAAACCTCCTACAGTGTTTGTACATGTTTGAGAGCACCCATCAGTATCCTCGTCACATTCATCAACATCTACATAAGAGAAATAATATCTCAGTATAATTATTATACATTAACTAAATATAAGCATATAAACAATGTATTGGAGAATGTTTGAATATGTTTAAAAGCTTGCAAAGAGTAGATGGAAATGGAAGCTCTGTAGTACTATTAAAAATACATTACATTTCACCTACACACAGCATGTACATACCATCACATGTTGTTCCATCAACGTTTAATACATAGCCATCATTACATCCACAAGTGAAACCTCCTACAGTGTTTGTACATGTTTGAGAGCACCCATCAGTATCCTCGTCACATTCATCAACATCTACATTATAGAAATAATATCACAGTAGTATTATTATACATTAACTAAACATAAGCATATAAACAAGGTATTGGAGAATGTTTGAATATGTTTAAAAGTTTGCAAAGAGAAGATGGAAATGGAAGCTATTTAGTACTATTAAAAATACATTACATTTCACCTACACACAGCATGTACATACCATCACATGTTGTTCCATCAACGTTTAATACATAGCCATCATTACATCCACAAGTGAAACCTCCTACAGTGTTTGTACATGTTTGAGAGCACCCATCAGTATCCTCGTCACATTCATCAACATCTACATAAGAGCAATAATATCTCAGTATAATTATTATACATTAACTAAATATAAGCATATAAACAATGTATTGGAGAATGTTTGAATATGTTTAAAAGCTTGCAAAGAGTAGATGGAAATGGAAGCTCTGTAGTACTATTAAAAATACATTACATTTCACCTACACACAGCATGTACATACCATCACATGTTGTTCCATCAACGTTTAATACATAGCCATCATTACATCCACAAGTGAAACCTCCTGCAGTGTTTGTACATGTCTGAGAGCATCCATCAGTATCCTCGTCACATTCATCAACATCTACATTATAGAAATAATAATTATAATACATTAACTGAACAAGAGAATATAAACAATGTATTGGAGAATGTTTGAATATGTTTAAAAATTACAAAGAGATGATGGAATGGAAGCTGTTTTGTACTACTAAAAATACATTACATTTCACCTACAAGGAGCCTGTACATACCATCACATGTTGTTCCATCAACGTTTAATACATAGCCATCATTACATCCACAAGTGAAACCTCCTACAGTGTTTGTACATGTTTGAGAGCACCCATCAGTATCCTCGTCACATTCATCAACATCTACATAAGAGCAATAATATCTCAGTATAATTATTATACATTAACTAAATATAAGCATATAAACAATGTATTGGAGAATGTTTGAATATGTTTATAAGCTTGCAAAGAGTAGATGGAAATGGAAGCTCTGTAGTACTATTAAAAATACATTACATTTCACCTACACACAGCATGTACATACCATCACATGTTGTTCCATCAACGTTTAATACATAGCCATCATTACATCCACAAGTGAAACCTCCTACAGTGTTTGTACATGTCTGAGAGCATCCATCAGTATCCTCGTCACATTCATCAACATCTACATTATAGAAATAATAATTATAATACATTAACTGAACAAGAGAATATAAACAATGTATTGGAGAATGTTTGAATATGTTTAAAGATTACAAAGAGATGATGGAATGGAAGCTGTTTTGTACTATATACTAAAAATACATTACATTTCACCAATACGGAGCCTGTACATACCATCACATGTTGTTCCATCAACGTTTAATACATAGCCATCATTACATCCACAAGTGAAACCTCCTACAGTGTTTGTACATGTTTGAGAGCATCCATCAGTATCCTCGTCACATTCATCAACATCTACATTATAGAAATAATAATTATAATACATTAACTGAACAAGAGAATATAAACAAGGTATTGGAGAATGTTTGAATATGTTTAAAAGTTTGCAAAGAGAAAATGGAAATGGAAGCTATTTAGTACTATTAAAAATACATTACATTTCACCTACACACAGCATGTACATACCATCACATGTTGTTCCATCAACGTTTAATACATAGCCATCATTACATCCACAAGTGAAACCTCCTACAGTGTTTGTACATGTTTGAGAGCACCCATCAGTATCCTCGTCACATTCATCAACATCTACATAAGAGCAATAATATCTCAGTATAATTATTATACATTAACTAAATATAAGCATATAAACAATGTATTGGAGAATGTTTGAATATGTTTAAAAGCTTGCAAAGAGTAGATGGAAATGGAAGCTCTGTAGTAATATTAAAAATACATTACATTTCACCTACACACAGCATGTACATACCATCACATGTTGTTCCATCAACGTTTAATACATAGCCATCATTACATCCACAAGTGAAACCTCCTACAGTGTTTGTACATGTCTGAGAGCATCCATCAGTATCCTCGTCACATTCATCAACATCTACATTATAGAAATAATAATTATAATACATTAACTGAACAAGAGAATATAAACAATGTATTGGAGAATGTTTGAATATGTTTAAAGATTACAAAGAGATGATGGAATGGAAGCTGTTTTGTACTATATACTAAAAATACATTACATTTCACCAACACGGAGCCTGTACATACCATCACATGTTGTTCCATCAACGTTTAATACATAGCCATCATTACATCCACAAGTGAAACCTCCTACAGTGTTTGTACATGTTTGAGAGCATCCATCAGTATCCTCGTCACATTCATCAACATCTACATTATAGAAATAATAATTATAATACATTAACTGAACAAGAGAATATAAACAAGGTATTGGAGAATGTTTGAATATGTTTAAAAGTTTGCAAAAAGAAGATGGAAATGGAAGCTATTTAGTACTATTAAAAATACATTACATTTCACCTACACACAGCATGTACATACCATCACATGTTGTTCCATCAACGTTTAATACATAGCCATCATTACATCCACAAGTGAAACCTCCTACAGTGTTTGTACATGTCTGAGAGCATCCATCAGTATCCTCGTCACATTCATCAACATCTACATTATAGAAATAATAATTATAATACATTAACTGAACAAGAGAATATAAACAATGTATTGGAGAATGTTTGAATATGTTTAAAGATTACAAAGAGATGATGGAATGGAAGCTGTTTTGTACTATATACTAAAAATACATTACATTTCACCAACACGGAGCCTGTACATACCATCACATGTTGTTCCATCAACGTTTAATACATAGCCATCATTACATCCACAAGTGAAACCTCCTACAGTGTTTGTACATGTTTGAGAGCATCCATCAGTATCCTCGTCACATTCATCAACATCTACATTATAGAAATAATAATTATAATACATTAACTGAACAAGAGAATATAAACAAGGTATTGGAGAATGTTTGAATATGTTTAAAAGTTTGCAAAGAGAAGATGGAAATGGAAGCTATTTAGTACTATTAAAAATACATTACATTTCACCTACACACAGCATGTACATACCATCACATGTTGTTCCATCAACGTTTAATACATAGCCATCATTACATCCACAAGTGAAACCTCCTACAGTGTTTGTACATGTTTGAGAGCACCCATCAGTATCCTCGTCACATTCATCAACATCTACATTATAGAAATAATATCACAGTAGTATTATTATACATTAACTAAACATAAGCATATAAACAAGGTATTGGAGAATGTTTGAATATGTTTAAAAGTTTGCAAAGAGAAGATGGAAATGGAAGCTATTTAGTACTATTAAAAATACATTACATTTCACCTACACACAGCATGTACATACCATCACATGTTGTTCCATCAACGTTTAATACATAGCCATCATTACATCCACAAGTGAAACCTCCTACAGTGTTTGTACATGTTTGAGAGCATCCATCAGTATCCTCGTCACATTCATCAACATCTGCATTATAGAAATAATATCACAGTAGTATTATTATACATTAACTAAACATAAGCACATAAACAAGGTATTGGAGAATGTTTGAATATGTTTAAAAGTTTGCAAAGAGAAGATGGAAATGGAAGCTATTTAGTACTATTAAAAATACATTACATTTCACCTACACACAGCATGTACATACCATCACATGTTGTTCCATCAACGTTTAATACATAGCCATCATTACATCCACAAGTGAAACCTCCTACAGTGTTTGTACATGTCTGAGAGCATCCATCAGTATCCTCGTCACATTCATCAACATCTACATTATAGAAATAATAATTATAATACATTAACTGAACAAGAGAATATAAACAATGTATTGGAGAATGTTTGAATATGTTTAAAGATTACAAAGAGATGATGGAATGGAAGCTGTTTTGTACTATATACTAAAAATACATTACATTTCACCAACACGGAGCCTGTACATACCATCACATGTTGTTCCATCAACGTTTAATACATAGCCATCATTACATCCACAAGTGAAACCTCCTACAGTGTTTGTACATGTTTGAGAGCATCCATCAGTATCCTCGTCACATTCATCAACATCTACATTATAGAAATAATAATTATAATACATTAACTGAACAAGAGAATATAAACAAGGTATTGGAGAATGTTTGAATATGTTTAAAAGTTTGCAAAGAGAAGATGGAAATGGAAGCTATTTAGTACTATTAAAAATACATTACATTTCACCTACACACAGCATGTACATACCATCACATGTTGTTCCATCAACGTTTAATACATAGCCATCATTACATCCACAAGTGAAACCTCCTACAGTGTTTGTACATGTTTGAGAGCACCCATCAGTATCCTCGTCACATTCATCAACATCTACATTATAGAAATAATATCACAGTAGTATTATTATACATTAACTAAACATAAGCATATAAACAAGGTATTGGAGAATGTTTGAATATGTTTAAAAGTTTGCAAAGAGAAGATGGAAATGGAAGCTATTTAGTACTATTAAAAATACATTACATTTCACCTACACACAGCATGTACATACCATCACATGTTGTTCCATCAACGTTTAATACATAGCCATCATTACATCCACAAGTGAAACCTCCTACAGTGTTTGTACATGTTTGAGAGCATCCATCAGTATCCTCGTCACATTCATCAACATCTGCATTATAGAAATAATATCACAGTAGTATTATTATACATTAACTAAACATAAGCACATAAACAAGGTATTGGAGAATGTTTGAATATGTTTAAAAGTTTGCAAAGAGAAGATGGAAATGGAAGCTATTTAGTACTATTAAAAATACATTACATTTCACCTACACACAGCATGTACATACCATCACATGTTGTTCCATCAACGTTTAATACATAGCCATCATTACATCCACAAGTGAAACCTCCTACAGTGTTTGTACATGTTTGAGAGCACCCATCAGTATCCTCGTCACATTCATCAACATCTGCATTATAGAAATAATATCACAGTAGTATTATTATACATTAACTAAACATAAGCACATAAACAAGGTATTGGAGAATGTTTGAATATGTTTAAAAGTTTGCAAAGAGAAGATGGAAATGGAAGCTATTTAGTACTATTAAAAATACATTACATTTCACCTACACACAGCATGTACATACCATCACATGTTGTTCCATCAACGTTTAATACATAGCCATCATTACATCCACAAGTGAAACCTCCTACAGTGTTTGTACATGTTTGAGAGCACCCATCAGTATCCTCGTCACATTCATCAACATCTACATAAGAGAAATAATATCTCAGTATAATTATTATACATTAACTAAATATGAGCATATAAACAAGGTATAGGAGAATGTTTGAATATGTTTAAAAGCTTGCAAAGAGTAGATGGAAATGGAAGCTCTGTAGTACTATTAAAAATACATTACATTTCATCTACACACAGAATGTACATACCATCACATGTTGTTCCATCAACGTTTAATACATAACCATCATTACATCCACAAGTGAAACCTCCTACAGTGTTTGTACATGTTTGAGAGCACCCATCAGTATCCTCGTCACATTCATCAACATCTACATTATAGAAATAATAATTATAATACATTAACTGAACAAGAGAATATAAACAATGTATTGGAGAATGTTTGAATATGTTTAAAAGATTACAAAGAGATGATGGAATGGAAGCTGTTTTGTACTACTAAAATTACATTACATTTCTCCTACACGGAGCCTGTACATACCATCACATGTTGTTCCATCAACGTTTAATAAATAACCATCATTACATCCACAAGTGAAACCTCCTACAGTGTTTGTACATGTTTGAGAGCACCCATCAGTATCCTCGTCACATTCATCAACATCTACATTATAGAAATAATAATTATAATACATTAACTGAACAAAAGAATATAAACAATGTATTGGAGAATGTTTGAATATGTTTAAAAGTTTGCAAAGAGAAGATGGAAATGGAAGCTCTGTAGTACTATTAAAAATACATTACATTTCACCTACACACAGCATGTACATACCATCACATGTTGTTCCATCAACGTTTAATACATAGCCATCATTACATCCACAAGTGAAACCTCCTACAGTGTTTGTACATGTTTGAGAGCACCCATCAGTATCCTCGTCACATTCATCAACATCTACATAAGAGAAATAATATCTCAGTATAATTATTAGACATTAACTAAATATAAGCATATAAACAAGGTATTGGAGAATGTTTGAATATGTTTAAAAGCTTGCAAAGAGTAGATGGAAATGGAAGCTCTGTAGTATTATTAAAAATACATTACATTTCACCTACACACAGCATGTAAACATACCATCACATGTTGTTCCATCAATGTTTAATACATAGCCATCATTACATCCACAAGTGAAACCTCCTACAGTGTTTGTACATGTTTGAGAGCACCCATCAGTATCCTCGTCACATTCATCAACATCTACATTATAGAAATAATAGCACAGTAGGATTAACTAAACATAAGCCTCTAACCAAGGAATTGGGGAATGTTTGAATATGTTTAGAAGATTGCAATGAGAAGATGGAAATGGAAGCTCTGTAGTACTATTAAAAATACATTACATTTCACCTACACGGAGCCTGTACATACCATCACATGTTGTTCCATCAACGTTTAATACATAGCCATCATTACATCCACAAGTGAAACCTCCTACAGTGTTTGTACATGTTTGAGAGCATCCATCAGTATCCTCGTCACATTCATCAACATCTACATTATAGAAATAATAATTATAATACATTAACTGAACAAGAGAATATAAACAATGTATTGGAGAATGTTTGAATACGTTTAAAAATTACAAAGAGATGATGGAATGGAAGCTGTTTTGTACTACTAAAAATACATTACATTTCACCTACAAGGAGCCTGTACATACCATCACATGTTGTTCCATCAACGTTTAATACATAGCCATCATTACATCCACAAGTGAAACCTCCTACAGTGTTTGTACATGTTTGAGAGCACCCATCAGTATCCTCGTCACATTCATCAACATCTACATTATAGAAATAATATCACAGTAGTATCATTATACATTAACTAAACATAAGCATATAAACAAGGTATTGGAGAATGTTTGAATATGTTTAAAAGTTTGCAAACAGAAGATGGAAATGGAAGCTCTGTAGTACTATTAAAAATACATTACATTTCACCTACACACAGCATGTACATACCATCACATGTTGTTCCATCAACGTTTACTACATAGCCATCATTACATCCACAAGTGAAACCTCCTACAGTGTTTGTACATGTTTGAGAGCACCCATCAGTATCCTCGTCACATTCATCAACATCTACATAAGAGAAATAATATCTCAGTATAATTATTATACATTAACTAAATATAAGCATATAAACAAGGTATTGGAGAATGTTTGAATATGTTTAAAAGCTTGCAAAGAGTAGATGGAAATGGAAGCTCTGTAGTACTATTAAAAATACATTACATTTCACCTACACACAGCATGTACATACCATCACATGTTGTTCCATCAACGTTTAATACATAGCCATCATTACATCCACAAGTGAAACCTCCTACAGTGTTTGTACATGTTTGAGAGCACCCATCAGTATCCTCGTCACATTCATCAACATCTACATAAGAGAAATAATATCTCAGTATAATTATTATACATTAACTAAATATAAGCATATAAACAAGGAATTGGAGAATGTTTGAATATGTTTAGAAGATTGCAATGAGAAGATTGAAATGGAAGCTGTTTTGTATTATTAAAAATATATTTCATTTCACCTACACAAAGCATGTACATACCATCACATGTTGTTCCATCAAGGTTTAATACATAGCCATCATTACATCCACAAGTGAAACCTCCTACAGTGTTTGTACATGTTTGAGAGCATCCATCAGTATCCTCGTCACATTCATCAACATCTACATTATAGAAATAATAGCACAGTAGGATTAACTAAACATAAGCCTCTAAACAAGGAATTGGAGAATGTTTGAATATATTTAGGAGATTGCAAACAGAAGATGGAAACGGAAGCTGTTTTGTATTATTAAAAATATATTTCATTTCACCTACACACAGCATGTACATACCATCACATGTGGTTCCATCAACATTTAATACATAGCCATCATTACATCCACAAGTGAAACCTCCTACAGTGTTTGTACATGTTTGAGAGCATCCATCAGTATCTTCGTCACATTCATCAACATCTACATTATAGAAATAATAGCACAGTAGGATTATTATACATTAACTAAACATAAGCATATAAACAAGGAATTGGAGAATGTTTGAATATGTTTAGAAGATTGCAATGAGAAGATTGAAATGGAAGCCGTTTTGTATTATTAAAAATAAATATATTTCATTTCACCTACACCAAGCATGTACATACCATCACATGTTGTTCCATCAACATTTAATACATAGCCATCATTACATCCACAAGTGAAACCTCCTACAGTGTTTGTACATGTTTGAGAGCACCCATCAGTATCCTCGTCACATTCATCAACATCTACATAATAGAAATAATATCTCAGTATAATTATTATACATTAACTAAACATAAGCATATAAACAAGGTATTGGAGAATGTTTGAATATGTTTAAAAGTTTGCAAACAGAAGATGGAAATGGAAGCTCTGTAGTACTTTTAAAAATACATTACATTTCACCTACACACAGCATGGACATACCATCACATGTTGTTCCATCAACGTTTAATACATAGCCATCATTACATCCACAAGTGAAACCTCCTACAGTGTTTGTACATGTTTGAGAGCATCCATCAGTATCCTCGTCACATTCATCAACATCTACATTATAAAAATAATAATTATAATACATTAACTGAACAAGAGAATATAAACAATGTATTGGAGAATGTTTGAATATGTTTAAAAGATTACAAAGAGATGATGGAATGGAAGCTGTTTTGTACTACTAAAAATACATTACAGTTCTCCTACACGGAGCCTGTACATACCATCACATGTTGTTCCATCAACGTTTAATACATAGCCATCATTACATCCACAAGTGAAACCTCCTACAGTGTTTGTACATGTTTGAGAGCATCCATCAGTATCCTCGTCACATTCATCAACATCTACATTATAGAAATAATAATTATAATACATTAACTGAACAAGAGAGTATAAACAATGTATTGGAGAATGTTTGAATATGTTTAAAAGATTACAAAGAGATGATGGAATGGAAGCTGTTTTGTACTACTAAAAATACATTACATTTCACCTACACGGAGCCTGTACATACCATCACATGTTGTTCCATCAACGTTTAATACATAGCCATCATTACATCCACAAGTGAAACCTCCTACAGTGTTTGTACATGTTTGAGAGCATCCATCAGTATCCTCGTCACATTCATCAACATCTACATTATAGAAATAATAATTATAATACATTAACTGAACAAGAGAATATAAACAATGTATTGGAGAATGTTTGAATATGTTTAAAAGATTACAAAGAGATGATGGAATGGAAGCTGTTTTGTACTACTAAAAATACATTACATTTCACCTACACGGAGCCTGTACATACCATCACATGTTGTTCCATCAACGTTTAATAAATAGCCATCATTACATCCACAAGTGAAACCTCCTACAGTGTTTGTACATGTTTGAGAGCACCCATCAGTATCCTCGTCACATTCATCAACATCTACATTATAGAAATAATAGCACGGTAGGATTATTATACATTAACTAAACATAAGCATATAAACAAGGAATTGGAAAATGTTTGAATATGTTTAGAAGATTGCAATGAGAAGATTGAAATGGAAGCCGTTTTGTATTATTAAAAATATATTTCATTTCACCTACACAAAGCATGTACATACCATCACATGTTGTTCCATCAACATTTAATACATAGCCATCATTACATCCACAAGTGAAACCTCCTACAGTGTTTGTACATGTTTGAGAGCACCCATCAGTATCCTCGTCACATTCATCAACATCTACATAAGAGAAATAATATCTCAGAATAATTATTATACATTAACTAAATATAAGCATTTAAACAAGGTATTGGAGAATGTTTGAATACGTTTAAAAGATTGCAAACGGTAGATGGAAATGGAAGCTGTTTTGTATTATTAAAAATATATTTCATTTCACCTACACAAAGCATGTACATACCATCACATGTTGTTCCATCAACATTTAATACATAGCCATCATTACATCCACAAGTGAAACCTCCTACAGTGTTTGTACATGTTTGAGAGCACCCATCAGTATCCTCGTCACATTCATCAACATCTACATTATAGAAATAATAGCACAGTAGGATTAACTAAACATAAGCTTCTAAACAAGGAATTGGAGAATGTTTGAATATGTTTAGAAGATTGCAGTGGGAAGATTGAAATGGAATCTGTTTTGTATTATTAAAAATATATTTCATTTCACCTACACAAAGCATGTACATACCATCACATGTTGTTCCATCAACATTTAATACATAGCCATCATTACATCCACAAGTGAAACCTCCTACAGTGTTTGTACATGTTTGAGAGCACCCATCAGTATCCTCGTCACATTCATCAACATCTACATTATAGAAATAATATCACAGTAGTATTATTATACATTAACTAAACATAAGCATATAAACAAGGTATTGGAGAATGTTTGAATATGTTTAAAAGTTTGCAAACAGAAGATGGAAATGGAAGCTCTGTAGTACTTTTAAAAATATATTACATTTCACCTACACACAGCATGTACATACCATCACATGTTGTTCCATCAAGGTTTAATACATAGCCATCATTACATCCACAAGTGAAACCTCCTACAGTGTTTGTACATGTTTGAGAGCATCCATCAGTATCCTCGTCACATTCATCAACATCTACATTATAGAAATAATAGCACAGTAGGATTAACTAAACATAAGCCTCTAAACAAGGAATTGGAGAATGTTTGAATATGTTTAGAAGATTGCAGTGAGAAGATTGAAATGGAAGCTGTTTTGTATTATTAAAAATATATTTCATTTCACCTACACAAAGCATGTACATACCATCACATGTTGTTCCATCAACATTTAATACATAGCCATCATTACATCCACAAGTGAAACCTCCTACAGTGTTTGTACATGTTTGAGAGCACCCATCAGTATCCTCGTCACATTCATCAACATCTACATTATAGAAATAATATCACAGTAGTATTATTATACATTAACTAAACATGAGCATATAAACAAGGTATTGGAGAATGTTTGAATATGTTTAAAAGTTTGCAAACAGAAGATGGAAATGGAAGCTCTGTAGTACTATTAAAAATACATTACATTTCACCTACACAAAGCATGTACATACCATCACATGTTGTTCCATCAACGTTTAATACATAGCCATCATTACATCCACAAGTGAAACCTCCTACAGTGTTTGTACATGTTTGAGAGCACCCATCAGTATCCTCCTCACATTCATCAACATCTACATTATAGAAATAATAATTATAATACATTAACTGAACAAGAGAATATAAACAATGTATTGGAGAATGTTTGAATATGTTTAAAAGATTACAAAGAGATGATGGAATGGAAGCTGTTTTGTACTACTAAAAATACATTACATTTCACCTACACGGAGCCTGTACATACCATCACATGTTGTTCCATCAACGTTTAATACATAGCCATCATTACATCCACAAGTGAAACCTCCTACAGTGTTTGTACATGTTTGAGAGCACCCATCAGTATCCTCGTCACATTCATCAACATCTACATTATAGAAATAATATCATAGTAGTGTTATTATACATTAACTAAACATAAGCATATAAACAAGGTATTGGAGAATGTTTGAATATGTTTAAAAGTTTGCAAACAGAAGATGGAAATGGAAGTTCTGTAGTACTATTAAAAATACATTACATTTCACCTACACACAGCATGTACATACCATCACATGTTGTTCCATCAAGGTTTAATACATAGCCATCATTACATCCACAAGTGAAACCTCCTTCAGTGTTTGTACATGTTTGAGAGCACCCATCAGTATCCTCATCACATTCATCAACATCTACATTATAGAAATAATAATTATAATACATTAACTGAACAAGAGAATATAAACAATGTATTGGAGAATGTTTGAATATGTTTAAAAGATTACAAAGAGATGATGGAATGGAAGCTGTTTTGTACTACTAAAAATACATTACATTTCACCTACACGGAGCCTGTACATACCATCACATGTTGTTCCATCAACGTTTAATACATAGCCATCATTACATCCACAAGTGAAACCTCCTACAGTGTTTGTACATGTTTGAGAGCACCCATCAGTATCCTCGTCACATTCATCAACATCTACATTATAGAAATAATATCATAGTAGTGTTATTATACATTAACTAAACATAAGCATATAAACAAGGTATTGGAGAATGTTTGAATATGTTTAAAAGTTTGCAAACAGAAGATGGAAATGGAAGTTCTGTAGTACTATTAAAAATACATTACATTTCACCTACACACAGCATGTACATACCATCACATGTTGTTCCATCAAGGTTTAATACATAGCCATCATTACATCCACAAGTGAAACCTCCTTCAGTGTTTGTACATGTTTGAGAGCACCCATCAGTATCCTCATCACATTCATCAACATCTACATAAGAGAAATAATATCACAGTAGTGTTATTATACATTAACTAAACATAAGCATATAAACAAGGTATTGGAGAATGTTTGCAAAGAGAAGATGGAAATGGACGCTCTTTTGTACCACCCTTGGAGGACTGAGCTTTTTTTTTTTCAAAATTCTTTCCATTTCCAACATTGTATTTATTTTAGCCACCGTTCATTTTCTTTACTCCAAACTTGGCTCCTTTTGCAACATGGAGTACTACTTCAACCAACTTGTTTACTGGGACTTGAAAGTCCCCAAGCGCTTGGTAGGATTAAATCAAATGCTGTGCTCTTCCTTTCTTGATTGGAACTGGGGCAAACAGAATGACTTCACTGCATGTTGGCACCAGCTACACCCACGATTTCAGGTTTTACTGCAAGGGAAATGCCTCAGGTAACCCACCAGGTGCGAGGGCTGCCCCTCCTTCGAACCCCCATTAACGGGGGGACTCCCTCCTTTAAAATTGCCCCCGTAGTCATTATTTAGGCCAAACAGCGGCCGAAAAACCATCAACTTTTTAAGCCTTTTTCATAAGCCTGTGCCTGACACCAATTACCAGTATTTGGTGTACTTCGTAATGCTAGGAACACACTCCGAACCGCATAGGGGTGAGAAATCAATATATGTGACAGCAGTCCTCTAAGTGTTAATATTAGTTTAGACCCAATAAATGTTTCTATTTTCTTAGCAGAAAGCAAGTTATTGCCTCCACACAAGGGTCAGGTTCACTTGACTAGGCTAAGTAGTTGTAAAGCTGCAAACTATCAAGCTCACAGTTCCAACAAGTTCCTGTTCATGAGCAGGATGTAGTTGTAGTGGAATCTAAACTATTGTTGTATTTCTGTAAATACACTGCTTAATAGTTTCAGTTATGCTTTATTGGTGTTAGTGATGGATATCGATTCTTACTAATTAATCTACATGTTTTCTAGAACTTTCTGATATAAATATCTTGCACTTATTGCTTATTATTAAATCTATCGGCGAATTGTACAGTAATGCTAGTGGAGGTGAGAAGCTTTTGCAAAACCTCAAAATATTTTACTTCCAAAACAACTTTAAAACCAGTCGTAATTATATGACCTTTAAAGTTTATGAGTTGGTACTAGATTGAGTAAATTATAAAAACATCAAAGTAGACATCACCTTTCATATATGCTCATGCAAAGTGGAAGTAAGCTTTCATTTTTATACCCAAATGAACATTACCCTGTGGAAATCAAGGGAGAAAGAGGAGTATACTTTAACCTGTCATTAGTTGGAGTCTAAATACCTGATTCTATAACATGATTAAACCATCCTAAACTGACTTTAGCTATACTTACCATTACACGAAAATCCATTGGCATCTAATAGATAACCTGCACTACATCCACAGTCAAAACCTTCTGGTGTATCAATACACAACTGTTCACAATTGTCTGTTTGTTGCTCACACTCATTTTCTATATCAGGTATTACAAAAGACTATAAAGTATGGGTACTTATATGTCAATAGCTATTATATAACAATTATAACTAAAATCTTATTTGTAATAATGAATGATGAAAGAATTTATTCATAAACATGGAGTAAAGATTAATAGTTGTAAGTCTATTTAACCTTCACACAGAACTGAGTCCAAGTGTATTCCAAGAGTAAATAAGAGTACGATGTGCAGAAGAAGTTTGGAATCCATCTGTGTAAGGAGCATTAAAAGATTGAAGAAAAGAAAAACAGAAATTTTAATAAATGTTTCTTCATTTCAAAACTACAGGTGGTGTGGTGTAAATCAGGTCTGATAATTACATACAAAAAACACGCAGTCAAAAATAATAATTATTACAGGCAACCCAAAACATTTTCTTGGCTGATCACAAGATCCACTTGTAGTTCACTCAGAATACATCAAATTGCTGTATTGGTATGGTCCTCATTGCTTCATTGTGGAACAGCTATATTATATACGATGTTAGCAAGTGAAATTTCTCTATAACTTCCTTCCATGAAAATTCACTTTTATTCCAAAATTATGTTCCCAAACTAAAACTAACACATTGGTATTAGTGATTCATAATAAAGTCATGGCATTCAGCATGATTAATGTCACGGGCGGATCCAGAAGCAATGAAAAGGTAATGAGAACAAAATTCTCACACAGCATGCGAAACTTTTACTTTATTAATTATTCATGATGGGTGTGGTAAACCAATTCTATGTTAATAAGAGTCAATTAAGTAACACATAAAACACGCAACAATGACATTCATGGTTAGTAAGGCCACTATTCAAACATTTGCAAGGAAATAACAGTTATGATAATATTTTAAAGGTGTGCTTTCAGGTGGCTATGATTCTCATTAACGAGTAGAAAAGGGGTTGCAAATTCATCCCAGGACCTACACCACCCCCCTCTCCCCCCCGGATTTGACCCTCAATGTCAGGAATGGTTATATGCCAACGGCAACATGCTACAAACACTCAATTTCAGTCAATCATCTACTCAGCATGTTACCAGCAAAACATTTGTCTAATAGACAACAATAATAAAACTGGTATTGTAATGAAATGTTAGTCTAGCTATATACAAACATTATGAAAACATTCATTTAAATACATCCAGTTGAGCTATTTTAAGCTGCACAAAGAAACTGCTCTTTGTCTTAGAAAAACAGTTGTAAATGTTCTAAAAGTACGAACACATAAGAGAACAATAGGACAAACATGGAAAGTTTGAGTAAGTGAATTTTCTATAGCTACAAAATGACAATTTGTTGCAAATTCATGTTGTCAGTTGTGTTCTAGAAGATTTTGAAAAAACTGTTTTAAGAAGTTTTCATGTAACAAAGAAGACAATGAATAAAATGATTCACAAATAAACATTAAATACAATGGTTAAGTAAGTAGTTACCCTTGATGGCCAAAATTCATTTAAAGTATATAGCCGTATATCAGAAATATTTCACTTTGTCTTGATCAGCTACTATAAATGACTGACAGAATACTGAATATTGCATTAGATTTCAAGAAGTACAAGGTTTCACTTTCATTGGTTGGTGGGGTTTTTAATAATGTATTGCATTACAGAAAGGTTATTTTGAGTGTGGAGGTCATTCTCTCACTAAAGGCAAAAACACTAAATGTCTGGTGGCAACTAAGAGATTACAATGTTGATGCAATTATCCTTCATGTCCGTCGCATTGACAGACAGGAAGTATAATTGTATGTGACAGATATATATGAAGCATTTCAAGAAATACAAGTATTCTCTAACAGTTCTAAAGATGTCCTATAGCTTTGATTTTGGAGTTAAATGTTTTTTACGAAAGAAAAGGTGGCAATTTCATGATACTTCGTCTATATTTGTATATCAACTATCAACACCAAGGGAGGTTTGATTCTAGTAGTATTCCATTGTAATATAACAATAGTATCTTCATGTTTGTTTAAACCACAGCTAGACATAAATTATGTCAGTCTAATTGTTTGTGTCTGTAACCCTGAATTTCATTTAGTATATAGGTGATTGATATTATCAGCTCCAAATCAATCACAGCTCTAAACAGTTGTTTAAAAACATAAACATCATAATGGGAAGAGGATGCTTTGTGCTGCTCCAGAACCTTTTAATCTGAATTTACAGGACTGGATAGTGTATAATCAGAGCAAACAAAATCACTGAAGACATGAAAAAACTTCTTGCAAACACTGGATCACAAACATTCAAGTTGTTATTTGATCTAGTGGCTCCTAAACTTTCAGAAAAAATGTCATATGGAGAGGTTCTAGATGAACTAACTAGATTTTTCAAACCAATGCCTGTTAAAATTTCTGAACAGTACCACTTTTATAGCATATGTCGGCAATGTGTCAGTTTGGAGATTTCTTCGCATTATGCAATAGGTTTGTTTATGGACTCAAAGAAGTTGTGATGCAGAGAAGACTGTTATCTTAGCCAGATTTAACACTTCAGGGAATGGAAACAGCAGGCTAAAAGTCAATGTGTAGGACATCCACCATTTTCATGTCGTTTCGAAGTAGTCAAATGTCATGAATGACAGAACTTAAGACATACAATGAATGATATCTAAGGTGAATGATCTACATGCAAAGAGAAGAATGAAGTCTCTGAATGGGTTGTACCTATTGTTCCTATTGTTCCTGGATGGATTTTTATGTGTGTGTGGCAATTTCAAAGTAATAATCTCAACATTAACCAGTATCCGTTGCCAAGACCAAAAGAGATATATGCATGAACTGAAGCTGTTGCTGGTGCTAGAGGCTTATTCTGAAGGATAAAGCCGTTGCTAATGCTAGAGGCTTGTTTCCCCAACTTCAGATTTTTTTAATTCTAGTGGCCTTAGTTGTGTAAAACACAAACTCTTTGATCTTATTAGTGAATATCTTCAATCACCAGACAGATCAAGGAGCAGATGTCTCATCTACCATAAACGACACATTTGTGCAATAAGAGGAATGTAGAATTGACATCAAATACTTTGAGTTTGCTAGCTGTTGCTGTGGAATCTACTGAATTAAAATAAAACATTCTAGATTGAGCACATTATTTAATTTTAAGTGTTAATTTATAATAACATTTATTGTCAAGTGTTCTAGAAGGTTCTGGTTTGTAGAAATACTTGCTTGATTTTTTATTCTAAAGAGAGTGTTACAGAATTACAAACTATATGTGTATTAGATAAACTTAGTTAGTGTCACAAACACTGCAATGGCAATGAGTGTTATGGGTGGTCTTAGTCTATTCAATTCTAGTTCTTCTCAGTGGACATCGTATGCAGAATATTTCATTGCAAATGGGATCACAGAAGATCATCAGAAAGTTAGTATTCTACTGAGTGGGCAGTCAGATGTATGACTTGCTGAAAGACTTTTGCTCTCCTGAAAGGCCAAATACTAAATCTTTCCAAGCTCTATAGTGAAAAGCTTAGCAACAATCTGACGAATTTGTACCAGAATACTGCAACTAAGTGGGTTAGCTAGTCAATTCAAAGAAGACTATATAGTCCTAAGAAGAGACCTAACTTCACAAAAGCTATAGAAAATGCAGTGGCTAAGCAGCAGATAAAGACTTGATGACTATCTATTTATTACAAACAATGTCCATGCTTTGCACAGTCAGCTTGAGAGAAGGAATCAAGTGGATCAACCAACTGATACTAAAATGAGTGGACCAATGTTGTCCTACCATTGTGAGAATAATGAACACCCTACACACAGATGCTAAGTGCTATACATGTGGTAAGACTGGATACCTAGCAAAAGTTTGCAGAAGTTAAGAGCTGAAGTCAGCTAATGGATAGCTACTAAATTTCGCTGGTGAAGCGAAAGTAAAAGTGGAATGGAAATGGCTCTCGTTTGGCAGAGACTGGATCACTGCCTTTTTTGGAAGTCAATGGATGAATAGATTAACTAATGACTCAATTGTGAATGGTAATAATAACAAAGGAACAAGCCTGCGGAATTCAAAAGGATCATAGAGAAGTACACTAAGTCTGTTTTTCTACATGGTCTGAGGAAGCTAAAAAATGTACAGCACATTTTGGAGACTAAACCTGACCTGAAATTTATAAACCAAGATCTGTTCCATATGGCTTGATGCCCTTTAAAGTTCAAGGTGGAAGAAGCTGAACGTAATCTGGAGAAAGTAAAAAAATAGCCAATGGCAACGGCAATCGTCAGTCATGAAGTAAAACAGGAGTGTTAGAATTTGCGGTGACTATAAGGTCATGCTAAAGCCATGTCTGTTGGTACAGCAACACCCAATTGCACGAGTGGAAGAATGTTTCCCAGCTGTGAATGGTGGAAAGAAATTTACAAAGTTGGAGCTGTCACAAACTTATAATCAAATGACTATAGATGATGAGTCTCAGAACACGAAAATATTAATATGCATAAAGTACAGATGGCATAGACTAGTAAATAGCAGCCCAGCCATTTTCTAAGGAATCATGAATAAAATCCTACATGGATTAAATTATGTTGTCTGATATTTAGATGACATACTGATCAGTTGAAAAACAGATGACGGAAATCTACAAAATCTGGAGTAAGTCTTAACTCGATTGCAGAAACACAGACTTAGAGGAGGGTTCAGCAAGTGCAATTTCTTTAAATGTTGGTGGATTACCTTGGACACATAAATGACACAGAAGTTATCCATGCAATTGAAGAGAAGGTTAATTATTGCCATCACCAAGGCCCAAAATCCTAGAAATGTAAAACATTTTTGGGGTTGATCAGTCACAACAGTATGTTTATTTCAACTACCTCTACAGTAGCTGCACCCTTAATTAATCTTCTACAAAAAAAAACTACCGTGGAAATAGGGTAAAAAGGATGATCCTTTTTGACGATTAAAAGGAGCTCTCAAAGTCCTAGGCATTACAATCCTAAATTACCAGTGAATCTGGTTTGTGAATCATCATCAGTAGGGATTGGAGGAGTACTATCACATAATATGCTAAATGGAACAGAACGATTAACAGCAATTACCTCAAGAATGCTAAATAAAGCCGAGAGAAATTACTCCCAGATTGATAGAAACGCATTAGTTATCATATAGGGATGGCAAGGGCATATGCCCTGAATGTCGGCATGTGCCCTTGAGAGGACTCTGAATATCTCCGACCATGTCAACAAAGCAGAGGACCTAGTGGAGATGCATCTCAGATCAGTGAAGGTAGCTAGGGACTGGAGTCACAGTTCTTTGTTATGTTTTCAGTTGGTTGTGTTATGTCATATAGTCATATAATTATCCTGTCTGCATTTGATGCTGCCATAAAGTCATATAATCGTCTTTTCTCTGCATGTGCTTTAAAGTATGTTTTATTTTCAAAATTTTTTGGCATTAGAATGATGGTATATGGTTGTGTAAAGGCAAAAAAGTGTGTACGGGCAACGTGAGAGTGCTATCATGCTGGTGGGTGTGGCTTTTTTGACTGTAATTAAAGAATTATATATTTCGCATACCTCCTCAAAGTTAATGATATTCATAGTCATTAAGCGGCAACAACAGGTCGTGCACGGGGTAATGGGTGTGGGCGTGGTTATTACCATGTGGTTGTGTTCTATATCCTGTCAAATGCTCAAAATCAACCATTAGAATCATGGATGAAATTTAATGATATTCATAGCCATGAAATGACGTCAGTGGGTTGGGTCAGACCAGAGGGGTGTGGTTAGAATACATTTCTTTCCATATTCATTATTTCACTTCCTATCCATTAACCCTTAGAAGACTGATGTCACACATATGTGACGTTTCACCCTTACGTGGTTCGGAGTGTATTCCTAGCATTACGAACCCTCTAAATGCTTGTAATTGGTGTCAGGCACAAGGCCATGAAAATGGCTAAAATAGTTGCTTGTTATTTGGCCTCCCTTTGGAGTAAATAACGACTACGGGGGAAATTTGAAAGGGCTGTGTTCCCCCATTAATGGGTGTTCGAAGGGGGCACAGCCCCCTCGCTGACCACGCAAATTGTGGTTTCAGTGACCCCGCCCACGCGCTCTGGTGGGTACCTGAGGTATTTCCCTTGCTGTAAAACCTGAAATCTTGGGTGTAGCTGGTACCAACATGCAGTGGGGTCATTTTGTTTGCCCCAGTTCCATTCAAAAGAGGGAGAGCACTGCATTTGATTTAATCCTACAAAGCGCTTGGGGACTTTCGAGTCCCAGTAAGCAAGTTGGTAGAAGTAGTACTCCATGTCGGAAAAGGAGCCAAGTTTGGGGTAGAGAAAGTGAACGGTGGCCAAAACATATGCAATAGAGTCGCCAGTGTTGGAAATGGGAAGAAATTTGAAAAACAAGCTCAGTGCTGTAAGGGTTAATATTTTTATTTGGTTTGGTTCATGTTATACTGTCATATTGATATGCTGCCCTGCCTTGGGTACTGTTATGTCATATATATTTTGCCTGTATACTAGGTTGTCTTGCTTAAGCTTGCTGGTGTCAGAAACCCTGTAGCTGTTGGGTTGCCTGGAGCATGTTGTGTACACATACACACTACAACTGAATTGAAAATATAGTAAGCACTTCAATAAAAGGGGGTCAGCATTGTTGTCAATTTGTCAATAGCAGGGCCTGCAGTAGTGATGTTAGTCAATTCTCTTTAAATAAGTCAGCTATCACTGGCATGCAACTTCCTCTAGGAATCTTATAATATATAGCAGACCTGAAGAGGTTAGGACAGGTCACCCTTCCACCATCATCTTTGTTACACCAGTGGTGTGCAGCTTTCCACCATACCTGAAGAGTCATTCGACAGAAGATATGTGTCATTCCTGTTGCTGGGGATAACTAAGGGGTTTACAGTAGTAATGGATTGTTCATAGCTTAGACTATCGTCAGCAAGGCGAAGTCACTGTTCTGTGAACCAAAGACCAGCAGTGGTCGAAACTCACATATAGCAGGAATATCAAGCTGGGCACCTGATTGGATCATTCTACCAGTCCTTGGTACCACTATGCCATGTGAGCCCCATTGGCTTAGTTCCCAAGTCCCAACCAGGACAATGGAGACTGATTGTGGACCTGTCTTTCCTGGAGTGCCACAGCACCAATGACGGAATTGCCTAGGATTTCACGTCAATCCAGTATACTCGATTGAAAGACACAGTACAGATGGTGAGGGCATTGGGTCAGGGAACATAGGTAGCTAAAGTGGACCTCAAGTATAATTACATCGTTGTCCCAGTGCATAGGGAAGACTGGTACCTCCTTGCAATCTAATGGGGAGATGCAGACATACTTGGACAGCACACTCCCATTTGGCCTTCGATCAGCACACAAACTCTTCTCAGCAGTAGCCGATGAATTGGCAAAAGGAATGCAGAGGAGAGGTATTCAGTACCAGCTACATTACCTGGATGACTACCTCCTTTTGGGTCCACCAGGAACCCCAGTTTCTGTGCAGGCCATGTCAACAACTTAGGAGTTTTGTAAATTTCTGGGTGTTCCAGTGGCAATGGAGAATGTACAAAGTCCATCAACTACATTGGTCTTCCTAGGGATCAAGATTGATATCGTCAGCAATTAAGATTACTGCAAAACAAACTGGTCAGGTGACTCAGGTTACAGTCAGTCATAGGAGGATGGGTGGGATGCCGTTTGTGCAAAAGACACCAACTCCAATCCCTCTTGGGTCACTTTAACCATGCAGCAATGGTGGTATGCCCAGGTCTGATATTACTCCGTCGCATGATCGACTGTCTGTCACAGGCGGCAAGTCCAGATCTTTTCTGAAAAGGTGGTTTCATTCAGACCTGTTATGGTGATATACATTCTTTGTCCAATGGAATGGCATATTTATACTAAGGCTTCTAGTACCTTCAAGGACAGTGACATCTAATACCTCAGGTAACTGGGGTTGTGGGGCATTCTCAGGCAGTCAATGGTTCCAGTTAGCTTGGGCAGGCCAATGTACATATCACAGCAAAATAACTAGTGTCAATAGTTTTAGCAGGCATGCTATATATGGGGATCCTATTGGTCGGGCCAGTCAATTCAGTTTAACTGTGACAATATAGAGTGTCTTGCCTAAAGTCTGGTACATCACGTCACCCTGTTGACATGCATCTCCTACGATGTTTTTTCAGCATGCCCCAAGTCACCCCAACTGTCCTGGTGGATCTGTTGCTAGTCTCCAAGCTGGACTGGACATCCCAAGCCTGGACATCTCTGTTAAATATAATCCTATTTGACCACTATCTGCCACCTGCAGATGAGTGCATACTTCCAAAACCCTTTTGGTCCCGGGACATTCCCCAGGTTAGAATATGCCTGAAGGGGATTGGCCATGCCCCCAAACAGTTCCTATGAGGCCTCGACTGCCAATCACCCCCACTATCTTGTGTGGTTTCCATGCATTGTGGTCAACAGATCAGAACTCAGACCACTAAATGCTGTGGGCAGCTTGCTGTCTAGGCTTCTTTGGGTTTTTTTGGGTTTCTGCTCTGGCGAATTCACAGTCCAGTCAGTGTCAGGCTCGTCAGCAATTAACTCAGTTCCACTGTTACTGTCAGACATAGCGTTAGACTCCACCTCAACACCTAACACTCGTGTCAGTGCAAATCTGTTAGAGAAGGACTGATTCCGTTTCAGTCAGGGGTCACTCTTTAGCTCAGCATAACCTATGACATAGTATGTCCAGTGAAATCGTTGGCAGTCTACTTGGCTGTCTGTTCCAGGGAGGAGGGCCCTTTACTCCTTTATCAGGATGGTCACCTCTGACTAGGAGAAGATTAGTGATAGAAATCTGAGAAGCATTGTCACAAATGGGCTTGGACGTATCAAATTATGCTGGTCACAGTGTTCGCATTGTGGCAGAGTCAATCATTCAAATGCTTGGTCAATGGCAGTCATCTGCATATGCCAGATACGCCAGGAGTCTGAGACAAGATCTAGCAACCTTGTCATCAAAACACTTGTAAACATTTAACTTAAAATTATATACTTATTAGCACTTTCATTGATTAAGAAAGTTAACCTTTGGGGAAGTATATGCACACCAAAGTGTGCTAGTTTGGGCTGGGGTTTGGCAAATGAACCAAGACTTCACCATGAGACCACACCCACTATCACCTATTCGTAAGACTGCAGCTGTAGTGGATGGGTATGGTCTTTCAGAAATCTTAGAACCTGTATATTAAAATGAAGACCATTGCTGTGTAGACTGACTAACTTAGGTATGTTATGAGAGTAGAACAAGTTTCCTGTCTGTAGATATCATAGATTCATCAAATAAGTTACCTCTACCTGAAAGAAACAGCATGGAATTGCTGTGAAACGAAGAGTGCTAGAAGACAAGATCAGTTCTGTGTTTAGAGGTCAGTAAGACTATCAAAAGTAACCAAGAAATTCTTCTGTAAATAGAGTTTTTTTAGTCAAAAAATTGTAAAAAGCGTTTTAAAAAGTTGTCACTCATGAATGTGCTAATTATCTTGGTTATTACAGTTGCAAGGATTTGAAGCTGCACAAGTTCATTTTTTCTAAAAGTTCAAAACAGCCAATCACACTATGGCTTGAAAACATGCAACCACATATAAACTTAATTTTCTTTAATTCAATATTGGTACAAAGTATTTATGCACTTCCATAATGAAATTTTGAATTCCATTCAGCTGTAATTACCACACAATTTTGTTTTTTCAGCGATATAGATAGCAATAGTTAAATATCAATTCATAAAAATGTAATTCATGAAAATACCCATTCATTCAGCACATATATATATACTATAGCCTGTGATGAAAACAGTAGTTAAAGAATAATGTATAATAATTATTATATGCAACATGATACGTTGTTGATATTTTAAATCAGAAGTCTGTTGAATAATCGTAAGTGTAGCTAGAGTAAAAGCCATGCACAAAGAAACTGTATACAGTTAATACTTAAACGAACACTTACATCTAGTCCTGCCATTTTCCAATTCTTTTTAGCACGAAAATTCCGTTATTTTTGTGTCTTTTCGCGTATATAATTAAAATGACCTCTATTTTGTAACACTCCAGATTCTACGCTACTTTTCTGGAAAAAAGAGTTGTTAAGAAAGCCATTGATGTCAAGTTCATCCTTCGTTATTAGCAGGAAGAGATCAAGGCGAGCGCATGAATGTGTAGTAGTCAACGCCCACTTCTTTACTAGCCTGCATAACATCTGCATTTCAAACAGCAGTGACGTTTAACTCTTAGTTAGACAGGAGACCATCTAAGAAAGCCGTAGATATCAAAAACATGTTTCGTTAGCTGCAGCAAAGCAGCAAGACGAGTGTTTGAAGTTGTATATAGCACTAAGTATAATCAGTGACAAAGAGGTGCTAATATGATGTCATAATGTAATAAATAATTTAACAGTTCGTAATAGCTCGTTTTAACGCTACTCCACTGTATACCCCAATTTTGTTTTTGTTTCTGTTTTTTTTTTCCGTTTTGTTAGCCCTAAAATTAATTCTCTTTCATTGTTTTATTTCTATAAATTATTGTAATTATGCAGTACTAACGATCTGATACTTGGGATGATAAATGTCACTTGCAATACTAATTATTATCATGTATGTAATAATATAGCAAGCTTTTTTGCATGCACATACATGGTGATGTCATATACAGAAAGTAAATTAAAGTGAGGTTATAAACTAACAAAGAAGGTTATAAAACTAACAAAGGAACAAATGGGTTTCAATAAAGCATAATGTCCTGGGATACAATTAAGCATTTAGAACTAATGCAGACTTGCAGACAACTGCATGCACATGCAATAATCATATGAAAAAATGTTTTAATTCATTTAAGGTTTTATGTAACACTGTTGTTGAGTTCGATCACATTCAGAGTTACTAATAATATGAACACATTTATGTTTCAGACTTCAATTATGTTCAATCATAAGTAAGTAAATAATCATTATGCAAAAGTAATTTTACTACAGTTACTTTGAGCACACAGGAGGAACGTATAAATGCACCCTTTGATACAAAGAGGTTTGAAGCTATAGTTGAGTAGTTTTGCATGAGGTTAGTGCAATCCTACTCCTTTGCATCAAGGGGTCTGGTGCATGACTCTGATGGTAAGAGTGCCTGGCTAGATATCAGCTTGAAGGTCCTAGGTTTAACTCCTAGTCAAATTCCCAATTTTTCAGTTTTCCTTTCTTTCTATTACCGGTATCTCATGTCTGCAAATCATAATAACGCTTTGCATAAGCCTTTTGCAATAATTATTCCTTGCGTCATATGAAGTGCATACATGCAATGAAAATTATACGATACATGCAACCAACTTCTTGGAGTGACAGCAAAAAATGAAATGATGTAGTACATACTAGCAGTAACATATATTTTACTCTGCACCTGCAGTGATGTGCCCGCATACAAGTAAAAATTCACCATTGTTGTCATCCCTGAATGCATAGCTACAGATAATTTTATCCATAGTTATAATTATATCAAATAATCATTTGGAAAATAAATATTGGAATCAAGAATAAAAAGACGTGTCCAATAAAAGCGATCAAAGTATAATATTATGGTAAATGCGAAAAGTATGCAAAAGCAAGTCAGAGTGGAGGTAAAAGGCTTTGTGTCAATAAAATTAAACAAAGCACTTCCATATAATCCTACATTAGTGTAGCTACTGTGTCTTTTGGTTTTTAGGACCCTTTACCTCCTCTGTTACCCACCCTGACATTGTTTGCACACTTTTTGGGTTTTACAACCTCTACATCTTCTATCACTTTTAATGAAAACGTTTTATTATTCTTTAATAAGAATTGTTGTAATATACTAATACTGTAATAATCATAAATCTACAATAATAATTGTTATAAAACTTCTCACATGTGTACAGAAATTGCATGTGATATACAAGTGATAAAATCATGCATTAGCTTGCAATACAACTATATAATTATACGTAAATTGATTTATATATATATATAGCAATCCACATAATTTTATATACTCACAGTTTTTGAAGCCAAGTTATATATATATTCGGCTTTGCAAAGATTCCTTTCCCAGTATAATAATTGTTATGCTGCACAGTAGTAGTATTCTCCTTTATTAGCACCCCTTCCCGCTAGAGAACATGCAAAACAATTCAGCTCCTTAAATTTATAGAACTGCTTCTCAAGACCACTCCTACTATGACGTTCAGTGCTCATTAATGGCTGCTGCGCTTAATTAAAAGACTACGCTTGTGGAAACTACTAAAAGTATGAAGAATAGAAAAAAAAACACGAAAAACGTAATCATAAATAGCGTAGTCTATACTAACTATGCTGTAATACATGATTGTTGGGTTTCATGGCATCAGACGTCAAACCCCGAAAAGCATGTAAACAAGGTCGGGAGGCTAACATAGATCCAAAATTAAACAAACCACTTCCATATAACTCTACTTTAAGTACGTACACCACTATAAAGCAAAATAACAAGAGCTGTACATATGTAGTGTTATATCCCACCCTTTTTATTGTTTTTTTATTATTCTTGCTTTTTTTCTACATGGTGTGAGTGAATTAATCCTATGCATGGCTTTATTATATAAGAATGGAAGCTGACGTGTATTTTGCAGTGTGACGTCATCAATGGCGACTTTTTTTCTTAATTAATAAAAGACCACTGTGAAGTCAGTGAAGAACGGAAAATTAGGGAGTTTCTATCGTTTTTGCGGATGATTTCTATCGTTCTATATGGGGATAAACTGTTGATGCCTAGTTGAAGTAAGTTAGAATTAAGAAAATACAATATCCATGATCAATGATCTCACCAGTTATGTATGTCTCACATTTCTTTGTATATCGTCTTTATGAAGACTCAGAACAAATACATTTTTACTCATTGTTTGGTAGATATATCGTCTTTTTGCATGTGTAGCTTCACTGAAATATCATTGTCGGAAACAAAACCTCCCCAACTTGAATGAATCTGACATATTACTGGTGCTTAAATTTGTATACATAGCTTACTGATAACCAGTTCATTTTACAAGAATTGTTGGGTAAAGCTGTCTTGTTTTGATATTTGCTTGGAATGAGAGTTTAATGGTTAGAAGTGTACTTGTTTATATATATATATATATATTATTTCTTGTAACAGATCATGGCATCTATTGGAATTTCTTGTACTTCTCTCAGTAAAGGACAGCTCTCATCTAGTAGATTTTGTTCCATTGGCCATGTGTCATGGTCTGCACAAGCATTTTACACTGGAATTTGTATATATAATAATAATATTTAATATGAATTATTTGCAAGTGTTATTACAATGGTTATAGCACGCATGTAATAACAAGGCGTATAACTTCAAATTTATACGGAGAACAGCTTCAAAAGTTTTGGAGAGAGTAAGATCCATAAATTAGCAGTTAATGAAAGCAATCTCGCTGGTCTGTGACAGTGACATTACCTTTTCTTTTGCGCTAAAAACCAGTAGAAATAATCATCATCTTATATACTACCTTTCAAAAGAGTTTTTAATCCAGATATGAACTAATTTGTCTGTTGTGACTTTACTCGAGCATGATTTGTTTCCGACAGCACTAGAGCTGTCTTGTGGGTGTTATATGCCTATAACTGCCTCCAACACGGGCTATATTCAACTATATGTGGTGAATAATATAAAACTAGCTGCCCAAATGAGCAGCCTATCCCTCTTGCAATAAAATTGTGCTGCGGTCAATTACTTCCGTTCCAGTACTGTGATTCCAATACAATATGCATTTTCTCTGTCGAGGTTTCATACTGTAATACCTACAGTGGACTGACCTTGATATTTGCCACTTTAAAATTTCAACAGAGACTAAGATATGTATTGCTGCTAAGCTACAATTGGGTGTGTCTGTGCATAGACTTTTAGATGATGTTTGTGATGAGGTGGCTGGAACTATTGAGAAATAGCATTTGATGTCTCGTTGAGACATCCATAATATTCAATACCAGCTAAATTTACAAAGTATTGAAAAGCATCACAATAATCACACGAGTGGTTTACTGAAATGCATGTAATCGAGTTTTAGTATTCAAAAATCAAGGTGAGAGCAGAGTGATCATGTGATAATGACAATATTGGAAGGGATGTTAATTTGTTTTAGAGTACTTGCTTTTCAAACAGAGTACCAACGTGATTGAGTCATTATTAATTTTTTGTTTATTCATTAGCGATTATTAACCCTCGCCAGCGTAGGCGGAGCGGATGGTTACTGTAATCGTTTTGTCTCTCGGTAAAATTCCAGCGAACCTACCAACATTGACAATTTGAAAAATACTACCAGCAGACCTCAAATCATTCAAGGATCAAAAGCAACAATAGGCGTTTGCTAAAACCTTTCTGTTTTAAAGTTATGACAATGTTTGTAACTCACCGTCGCCGTTTAACAATTTTCAGATGATGTCTGGTAGCAAAGGAGTTCACTGAAACACAGCTCATCTTGCTCACAGCTTGAAATGAAGTACAATTGAAGTAGTAGCTGCTACAACTTCGAGCTGGCTCTAAGCTTTCTTGCCCATGACTGGCAATTTCTAGCCCCACCCATTTATTTGGTTTTTAACACTGCTCTTGTAATCTGTAAGCTAGTAGGACTTGGAGTGTAAGTTGTAATGCACACATACACACAAATATAATATAATGTCTGTGTAAAAGTTGTAATAATTATTATTACAGTCAAATATTGTCTGCCTTGTAGGTGACTGAAACATTCAGCTCGAGCGCGCATTCTATTACGCGCCACGCCCATTAATTGACCTAGCCACGTCCACCCGGATTGACGCAACTTTTTAAACTACGTATATATACAACTCATACTCGCGTATGCAACGCATACTCGCGCAAGTGACACAAACATAATTATATTTATATATATATATATATAATATCATGTCATGATGAAGCCACCCTTAAAAGCATCTGACAGTACTATAAATGTGCTACATTTGTCGTTGTTGTGTCCACACTGACAGCGTTAATGAAAGATCAAGTAAGTAATAGTAATTAAAATTAGCTAGTAATATATATATATCACGATGAAGGTATCCTTCAAAGCTTTTGACAGACTAATCAGGGGCGGGTCTACATGGCGGGGAGGGCAATTGCCCCCCTAAGTTTTTATTTGTATTAGAAATTATTTTAATAAACTTTCTGTGAGTAGTTTACACAAATGACATGAGTGTAGTTATTTTACACAACTGGTCAATCAGTTTACCCACTGAATGCAAACATAACTCTGCGTCTAATAAAATTTGGGCACAGAAGATAATCTATTTTGTGCATACTGCGTTAAGCCTAAATTAAGTGACCAGACCCCTCATGAATAATTAATAACCCCAAACACTTTTGGCCTAAGCTACACCTGCCACTGCTGACAGTGCTATAAATGTGATACCTGCACCATGGTTTGATACGTGCACTATGGTTTGTGGCTTCATTAAACAAGTCATACCCAATTATGCAGTATCAGGCTTCTATTAATTATATATAATTATATATATTATATATATATATTGTGTATGTATAATTATAAATGTAAAATAATTAAACATAGAAATCAATATTATAAGTTACTTCTTTAGGTGTTTCATCAATGTGTGTCTCTGATAATACAGAAAAGACTGAAAGAATAATTCAGAAGTTGGTAAAAGGCGATTTCCAACTAGTTTATTTCACACTCGAGCAACTAGTTTTAAACAAACAGTGAGGATGATATTGTTAAGTGACCTATATCAGATGAGACTGAAGGTATTTATTGTTTGATGAAGCACAACAGAATGCTGCCTCCTTAAAAAAAGAGCGCCCATCAAAATCAAATAGTCCTCTTTTTTTAAGGAGGCAGCATGGCTTAGTGGTTGGAGCTTGAGCCTCCTGATCTAAGGGTCTGTGGTTTGAGTCCAGCTGTGGTCATGTTGTTTCCTGAAAAGAGAGTGTCTGTCTTTCTGTGGACTTCGTCGCCAAGTTAACACCGTTAGGAGGGTTATTCCTAAATAAAAACTCCTCTATATATCATAATGGCTATTACCCAAGCCTTGGGTAATGAGGGATGACGCCTCCTAGCCTAAGGGGTCCACTTTGGAAATTGTGGTCTTTCCGGTCGATTCGTGGGACTTACCACCCTGCGGATTCTGACGGCACTTTATGTTAGGGGGTTATAATAGAACTTCGGTTTCCCACAACTGATAGGACTACGGTCCCATATACCCACTTGTGTATATAAGTTGTGGTTAGTCATTCCCATCAAATAGTCCCAGTTTGATGGGCGCTCTTTTTTTAAGGAGGCAGCATGGCTTAGTGGTTGGAGCTTGAGCCTCCTGATCTAAGGGTCTGTGGTTCGAGTCCAGCTGCGGTCATGTTGTTTCCTGAAAAGAGAGTGTCTGTCTTTCTGTGGACTTCGTCGCCAAGTTAACACCGTTAGGAGGGTTATTCCTAAATAAAAACTCCTCTATATATTTTAATATAATTAGTACAAAGTAGCTATGGCGTTAGATGTGTGTATCCTGAACATACAACTAATTGTTAAAGCCTTGCAACTGCACTAACCAATACATTTGTTATTTTAACAATTCTAGTTTTGCAGTGTGTAGATGCCCAGATAGCATAGCTATATAAGTGTAAGTATTCTGTAATTAATTGAGATAATTTTATTAAGAGTACATGTTTACATTTCAAAGAAGAATATCTGTAGATTCCTCATCATTATGTAAGCACTTGTATTATTTATATGCAAACAAACTATATAGTTTTGTCATTTTCAATCCATATATGACTTGCTGATATTATTGCTTTTTTGAAGCTCTTCTTTATCATCAGTGCTTTTATAGATGGTATATAATATTACATTACTTTCTTCCTGTGGGTCTGTAGACTATAGTTCATAGCTAGCAACATATCAAACACACATACCTATTGCAGTCAATTTAATTCAACTGGTGATACTGACTACATTTCTACTATAGGGGTTCTACCAATACTACAGTTAACGTTTATTGAGTTTTCCATTACCGATTCTAGAGGAAATGAAAATGGTCAATAATCATACTGATACCAATTCTGTATATTGCATTATGCAGTGTCCTCTTTATCATAGCTTATGTTTTATTCTTTTCAATGAAATCATAGAATTTGCTTCATCCTTTGCCTCTTTGCCAGACTTTGAAAAATTTATTTTTATTATGTCTCCAAGTAATTATTATTTATCATCTACAATAGCTAAGTATGTTTATAATGCTTTTTGTTTGACTAATAAACAACCACAGCTTCTACCGTCATCATATTATATACCAGGAGACCATGAAAAAAAGCACAGGGAAGGAGCGTGCAACTCCCACGCAATTAATTAAAATAGCAGACATTTAGTTGGTGTTACAGATATAGATGCTCTACACCTAAAGTCTGTAGAAAGAGTGAAGTAACACTCTACCAGCAAAGAAAAGAAGCTAGTATATATGTTCTCGATACTGGCAAGTATCTCTTTAATTGATTATACAGTGTTTATTTGAACACATAAGAAATTTAAATTGTTCTAGGCAGCTTTAAGGTGGTACTTGGGAGTGGGCGGATGCGACTCCAATCAGTTTCAAAATAGAATATTATATAACATGACTCTAACCTGGTGTAATAGCAGCCTTCATATCTTCTGATCAGCTTTATATTGTCCTGTAATTGAAGAAATATGGTTGAAATCGCCATTTTTCCAATCGCAATAAGTACAAAACCACGAAAGCCACGCCCACCAATCATGGCGTGCACCAAGTACAATGTATTTGGAGAAATCAAATAGAGCCGTTTTCTGAAAATTCATTTTACTTTTATAGTTACAAGAGGCTGAAGAAAGCTGAATTCTGTAGCTTTTCACTGAAACCATAAAATTTACCTTTCTAGACATTATCAAACTCCAATTTTCTCAGAGAGCAACTACAGTTACCCCGCCATTGTTTCCCACCCACCGCCCCCTCCACCACCCGTCCGTGTTTAGCTTTGTTTCTGAAAATAAACTATCAGTGAAAACATTTAGGCCCAATAATTATACCCCCGGGTGGGGGTGGCTTCCTAAAAATACAGAATGGAACCAGATTGTATGCAGCAAGAAGCTTGCAAGACTAGAAACTGATTGGAGTAGCATCCGCCCACGGAAAAGACTACATCCTTAATCAGAACATTTACTCAGTACTGGTACTTGTAGTAAACAGTTTCTCTGTTTCTTTCAACTTAATCTTCCTTCTTACAGCTGTTTTGAGTAAATTATGAACAGGAGTACTAGAAATTGATACTGCAGTACTGTTAGCTGTAAAGCCATTGATACTGTAGTACTGTTAGTTGTGGTTTTACATGGTCTCCTGTTATTATAAGAGTGTGGCTAATTAATTCGATTGCGGCGGACGTATCGCAAACAATTTGTTTACGTCACGTGACAGTTTGCCACCGCGTACGTCGCCGACATAACTCCAGTTAAGTACCGTATTGTCCTATTTATTCGATGAAATTCAATCACTAATTGCTGTACATGTCTGGTTTATGAAATTGCATGACGGAAACCGTGGCTACTACTGTACATAGCAAATGGTGATCAGTGCTGGAAGAGTTAAATAGTGTGAAGGCCAGTCATAGTACACATTTATAAATCATCTCTACAATCATCAAGGTGGTACTAGGGAGTGGGCTGATGCGACTCCAATATTATATGATATGACTCTAACCTGGTGTAATACCAACCTTTATATCTTCTGATAACTTCTTTTTCATTCTGAAAGTGAGGAAATGTAGCTAAAATCTCTAAAAATATTAACTACTCAAACGCAAGCCGTACATATGCGCTCTAGTAGTTAGGAATTCCTAGTACTGATTAATATAAATTTATGTACAGGCCCTATCCATAGTCAAAGTGTATTCTTGTTCTTTGTTATATTTAATTACCATGAAACTACATGATATTATTACCCAACCTACAAACCACATTGTTTAAACAATCAACTTTGAAGATATATCATTTCATTATTTATTTAAAAGCATGTAAGCACCAAATATGAAAGAACACTGGCATGTGATTTAAGTAGGTGGGATAAGTGTTTATTTATTGGGTGCCAAATGAGTCAAAATTGTTTTGTGTTGGCTGCTCCATTATTACCCCTTCTGATATACTATATCCGACATCCAATATCATATCAGACGTCGGATATACTATATCCGACATCCGATATACTATATCCGACATGAGATATCATATCAGACGTCGGATATAGTATATCCGACGGTGGGGGGGGGGGGGTCTGGGGGGGCGGAGCCCCCCCAGTTTAGGCCTTGGGATCGTTAGGGTTATCATCCATGTTGTTTGAGTCGGGAGACGCGAATAATTTTGACGCAAACGGCACTCCATATTTATTAAAATGAAAATGAATCTTGTGTCTGACAATATAAGCAGAAGTAGTCTGTACATGATACCCCCCACTTCTTTCCAGACAGAAGCAATACTAATATAGTCAGCAAAGTATAAGTGCTACCAAGCTCTCTAACAAAAGTGTCAAAGTACTTTATATGGTATACAAAAGGACTATTAATAGACAATGACAAAAGCAATATCTCTAATGAGTTAAGCACAAGATGATTAGTTTGTTACCTGGAGCAGGATTTGAAACCGCATCGTATTCAGCTTTCATCTTGAGTCTTATCTTGGTTTGTAGAACTTGCATTTTGTGTTCCAGTTAGTTTGAAGTATCTATGCATTGGTTCTTTTGTTCGCAATTTCATCTCTATTAGACGAAATTGCTTCATACTATGGTTTGACTGTTCTTTTGCATGAGTTCTTTCAACATTCTTTTCTTGACTGATTCTAATAATTCCCTACCCACTTACCACTGGAACACTTATCTTAAACCTGGTCTTTTGACAATATTTGGAGTTTTGCTGAAAGTGCAGTTTGACGCTTCTTCGAACTGCTTTGCAGTGCTCATAAACTCCTTGTAACATACTATTATACAATCTTAATACAGTAGTCAATGCTAAACATTGTTATAAGTCATACTGCCCCCAGTGTCTGGTGTTAAAACATAGGCTACTGACAAGTATTAATACTAGTATATAAACATTTGCTGATTATAATTATAGATTGTCTTGATACACTCATACCTTTTGCTCTAAAATGTGTTACAACCAACAGTACATTGTAGATCGTCTATAAAATAAACAGCCGGCGAGTGGCGAAACTGGCAAACATCTTTATATTATTAAATAATATACCTGATAAATGATATTTTTTGAACCATCACAATGATTTACATTATGTAAGTACCATTCCAACTGCATGCAGAGTGAAATCTGGTCTACATGTGTTGAGGTGATATCTTCAAGTACTACGAGTGAAGACCACTGCAGAAATGTCATTTATGATTGTATGCAATTTTTAATAATTATTCGGACTACAAGGAAAGCTCAAATTGTGCTTGTGCATTTGTACCTTTGACACTTGTCACCTTGTTGCTTCCAATCTTAAACTGTCTGATTATTCTCACTGTGGGAAGGAAAGTGCTTGTTGGGAACACTATATATAAGTATGATAATAAGTGTAATTAACACTGGAATGCTTAATGATATTATAAGAGAAAGACAATACTCATCATGAACATGATCAACAAAAACTTACAAGCGCATAACACTATAGAAGCTAGTACTACGTGAATTTCCACTTACAATATTTTTAGAAGATGTCAGAACTGAAACCAAGGGTGGACATTGCCACAACCAATTCTTTTTAGTTGTTACGCGGGCAGCTAGAATTGGCATTTCAGTTGTATAAAGTATTATATGTATTTACTCAGCCAATATACGTAGAATAAACACTAAAATTATAGTAACACTTCGAATATTTAAGCAAAATTTGTATACCCAGAACTGTACATGTGCAAATAGTATATGTGCTTTTGTATTAATGCGTTAGTTGATCACAGTCAGATAAGAAATTTCATCACAATTATGCCACTAATTCATAATAATTATTTTTTATTAAGTTGATTAATCAGTATATTAAAATTATATATATCAATGCTGTCAATGAAACAGAATAGTCATCACATATTTGATCAACAATTCACTGAGTTATTTAAAAACAGAATCAAAACAAGAATAATAAAAAAACATTTAAAAAAATGTAGGAGGGATATATATCAAAACCGAAAAAGCACAGGAACAAGATAGCTTTCAATTTTTAAAATGTTTTTTATTATTATACATGTATATATATATATGTATATATATATATATATATATATTATATTGAATATTTCAATGTATTGCAAACAATTATGTGAAGTCCACTTGTTATATATCATGTTTCATAGAGTACCTCCAAGTGGTTATCTACAAACAACAGAATCTCACAATCACATTATTTTATTATAGCTACTCAGTTGCTTGCCTAGTAACAGCACGATATGACTAAACTAGAATTTTCAGCCTGTTATTTGGCAATAGAGGTAATCATATTGATAAATAACCAAACTACTTTTCTACTTTGATATGCTCACATTTTGGTATATACATGGTTATACAATGGGGCATAGAAGATTGCCATAGTAACCTTTGATATACTGGAGGTAGTTATATGCCCATAACCTCTTTATAGTTTACATAAAAGAATACCTGTATCCAGTGTTTACTACATAAATAATTTAAATGGACTAAATGTATGTTTTTAGTCAGTCTCCTCAATGTCATCATTTGTAAAGACTAAGGAAACCTTAATTACATTCCTTTGACAAGTGTTAATGATCATCAGGTACAGTATAATCAAATATCTCCCTGTCAGGAGGTGGTTATGGGAATATAACACTCTTGAGTTAATTGGTCTTGGGCTAGCCCTCAACCAATTATCTTGCAGGAGTTACATGTATACGCCCATAACCACATCCAGACAGGGAGATATCTGATTTACAATGCATACCTGGTGATCATTAAAATTTATGAAAAGAATGCAATTAACATTCTCGAGTAAATCAGTCTTGGGCTACGCCAATGACCAATTATATCACATTCTTTCACAGGATGTTATATGCTCCAGACAGGGAGATACATTACTTATTCATAAACGATTGGTATGGTAGTTACGCTAGGGATGGGCAATTATGAAAATATGAGTCAATGATTATTATCTGTGCAAGTATCACGATTATTGTGATTATTGACTACCTTACATATGTATGTAGATTTCATTTAACAATCAAATTGATACCTTTTTATTTGTTGAGTAAACGGTGTTGAAAAACTGATTTAGATGTGATAGTACTGAAAACCCGAAGTTATGGCACAATAATCATTATTTTTGTGACCACGATATGGCAATATTTAGACGATATGATTATCACAGGAAATTTTAATCACGATTATCACAATAATCAAAATATTGCCCATCCCTAAGTTACACCATGCAGTATTCTGTGCAATGGGTTAAGTGATTAGTTCTGTTTGTCTGTCTGTCTATCTGTCTGACTATGAACAAAAACACATATCGGAAAAAGACTTTCTATAGTTCATACATCTTTTAAACATTGTTGAAAAGCTCTAAATTAGTGATAGAAGAACGTCTGCATACCTTGAAGTGGCCAATGCAGTCCACTGTATCCACAATTCCTCTGTTTTCTTATCATCTGTTTAGAATAATCTACCATTTTTTGGTCAGTCATGCCCTTCATAATAATTATTTATAGTATCGTGTTATTGTGATGGAGAGTCTAAGAACTAGTGATGCACCAATAATCGGATCAGTAATTGGTATCAGTTATCGGTACATGTCTAAAGTAGTTATTGGTTTATTGGAATAAGGATAAAATATCTTATTGGTGCATCACTACTAAAAATGAAGATATTCTCTTGCTCTGTAGTGACTAAGCTAATATTATGCAGTATTGCATTATTTGCATATTGTATGTGTTCTAGGAACATTTAGTTTAATAAAAGATATTTTCTGAGTTGAAGTATTATTATACTTATATATATATACATGTTCATACTCAATAAGAAATTGATATTTGCATTGATATTTAAAAAAAATATAGCTATGCTTGACTAAAATCTAAAGTGTACAAATTAGAGATGTCCTACTTCATTTCTTTTTAAATGCTGGTCAGTTTTCATTATGTATGTATAATAATAAAGCTAATATTATGTTATTAGAGTATTCCTGTTGTATCACCTTGAATGTGTGTATAGATAGATGGATGGATTGATGGATAGGCGAAGAGATTGTAGATGGATGTCATAAGGGATGAACGAACTACATGTGTAGTTTACATTAGAAATTGCTATAATAATTGGTTACAATGCTAAACTTGTCCACATGATAACTGCACTGTCAGTAAATATCGAAATTGTACTATTTACATTGTTTTATTCAAAAATGGACAAAGTTTGAAATGTTTAGGTTTGAGCCTATTTAAGTATTGGTTCTCCTTCAGTACCTCAGACCTTACTAAAGTCGCATCAGTAATATGGCTACTCATTTTCGGTAGGCAAATTTATCTAGCATTAGTTAATGCTATATCATTCATTGCTAGCTGTGAAGTTGAAACAGCCTCTAAAAACTAAGAAAAATGGAAGAACAAATAACTATAATAGGTTTCAGACTCGGGAATGTCAGCAATGATTATTAGTTTTTGGTAATGCACTGATAAGAGATTTTACATTTAGGTAAACTGATAATTACTTCAGATATGTATAGGATATAGGCAGTTATGGGCATATAACACCCCGAGATAATTGATAATTGGTCGAGGGTGTAGCCCCAGACAATTATCTCAAGGGTGTTATATGCCTTCCAACTAGGGCTATATGTATTTTATACCATGGTAACACAAAAGTATGCAATTAAATCACATTTGATATCATTGCTGTCAAGTAGAAACCATAGTACTATACCAATTAGCGTTTACTGTAGAACTGTGAAAATATGACTTAGTGGCTAGACACTAAATCTCCCTGTATACAGGCATGTTATGGGCATATATCTCCCGTGGTACATCAAAGGTTACCATGGTGATCGCCCACGCACCGTGGTATAAGTACTGATAACTGACTAATCCGATATTATATCTACCTTCTGGTTTCTGATGCTTTCAGTGAAAATCAGCAATTTTTCAATACTTGGCTATCATACAAGCAATTAATGATGTTGTAGTCAAAAGAAATGATATTATTACTAACCTTATTATGATATCGGTTACATCTTTCAGAAATAAGTGATACTGATACTTGAAATAATTGCCAATAAGAACTGATACCAATTACCAATCTGATTATCAGTGTATTACTATCAGTCTCCACAAAATAATCATAGGGACTCATCTTTTTCTTACATTTAGAAATCCATTGCTCCCACCCCTCACCACCAACTAGTTTCTGCACCTATGACTTCAACTATTGTCATCACCAGATTGCAGATAAAGCAAAGCAAGGTACAGATGTTTTTGCTCATTAATTATTCGTAGAAGTGTGGTCTGTCTATTGTCATGTTTTGACATGGTATTGTTATTTTGGTCTTTATGTAATAGTTAGAACACACTTTACCGTGATTACGTGTTTTAATGTAGCAGGAGGGCGGGTCAATAAAGGTTGAGTTTACATAATGCACGAGCCGAAGGCGAGTGCGTTATGTAAATGAGACCTTTATTGACAGCCCAAGTGCTGCATTGAAACACACAATGCACTGTCAAGTGTGTTCTAAGTGATTTATTGACAACCTGGTAAACTACCACTGTTGTTGGAGCTGCTTCGTTAGTAGAGGTGAGCAAAGTGTGCAATAACTAACTTATTGCACGCAAAAGTGTGCAATAAGTGATTTAATGTTCAATCACGTGACGCATTGTCTACACTCTGATTGGCCACAGGTCACATGATCAGCAATACTATCAAGTATTGTGCTTATACATGTATATCTCAGAAAAGCTTTGTACTTAATCATTTATTGGTAATAAAAAGTCACAAGGCGTAGTGTAAATATATATAGATATTACGGTTTCCTGCATGCCAATACCATAACAATAATTTATGCCAATTATACTTGAAGCAAATATGTATTTGTTTTTTTATTACCAGATAACTGCTTGGCTACACAATGATTCAATTAAATTAGGTTTGGTCAGATAAAGTTACAGTTATTTATGAGTTATGAGATCATATGAGATTCTGTATATATATATATATATATAATTATATATACATGTATATATATATATATATATGTATGTACACATGTATGTACATATGTATGTATGTATGTATGTATGTATGTATATATGTATGTATGTATGTATGTATGTATGTATGTATGTATGTATGCATGTATGCATGTATGTATGTATGTATGTATGTATGTACATATGTACGTATCTATACGCATGAAATATGAGATGATATATATATGTGCGACTGTCTGCTACTGTTATTCAAACTTGTTTATCACTTTATCACTTCTTTTAGTTTATGGTTTCATTATTTATCATTCATTATCAAACCACAGTGCAATAACTAACAGATATTGCACTGACCACAATGCATTAGCAAGTTGATTGAACCATTATAATCTTAGCAACCACCTAGCAATGGGATATAAATATATATATATACATAATTATAATGTAATATATAGTCTATTATATATGTAATATATATATATAATATGGCTTCGGGGTGTTTACCTGACCTTGTTTTCCAGTTGTATAATTACATTGTTGTTTTAAGCTGCTTTTCTTGGGGACATTTATGCACCTATGACTTCAACTATTGTCATCACCAGATTGCAGATAAAGCAAAGCAAGGTACAGATGTTTTTGCTCATTAATTATTCGTAGAAGTGTGGTCTGTCTATTGTCATGTTTTGACATGGTACTGTTATTTTGGTCTTTATGTAATAGTTAGAACACACTTTACCGTGATTACGTGTTTTAATGTAGCAGGAGGGCGGGTCAATAAAGGTTGAGTTTACATAATGCACGAGCCGAAGGCGAGTGCGTTATTTAAACGAGACCTTTATTGACAGCCCAAGTGCTGCATTGAAACACACAATGCACTGTCAAGTGTGTTCTAAGTGATTTATTGACAACCTGGTAAATTACCACTGTTGTTGGAGCTGCTTCGTTAGTAGAGGTGAGCAAAGTGTGCAATAACTAACTTATTGCACGCAAAAGTGTGCAATAAGTGATTTAATGTTCAATCACGTGACGCATTGTCTACACTCTGATTGGCCACAGGTCACATGATCAGCAATAATATCAAGTATTGTGCTTATACATGTATATCTCAGAAAAGCTTTGTACTTAATCATTTATTGGTAATAAAAAGTCACAAGGAGTGGTGTAAATATATATAGATATTACGGTTTCATGCATGCCAATACCATAACAATAATTTATGCCAATTATACTTGAAGCAAATATGTATTTGTTTTTTTATTACCAGATAACTGCTTGGCTACACAATGATTCAATTAAATTAGGTTTGGTCAGATAAAGTTACAGTTATTTATGAGTTATGAGATCATATGAGATTCTGTATATATATATATATATATATAATTATATATACATGTATATATATATATATATATATGTATGTACACATGTATGTACATATGTATGTATGTATGTATGTATGTATGTATATATGTATGTATGTATGTATGTATGTATGTATGTATGTATGTATGTATGTATGTATGTATGCATGTATGTATGTATGTATGTATGTATATACATATGTACGTATCTATACGCATGAAATATGAGATGATATATATATGTGCGACTGTCTGCTACTGTTATTCAAACTTGTTTATCACTTTATCACTTCTTTTAGTTTATGGTTTCATTATTTATCATTCATTATCAAACCACAGTGCAATAACTAACAGATATTGCACTGACCACAATGCATTAGCAAGTTGATATTATGAAGGGGTTATGGTGAGCAATAGTGCTCACCATAACCCCTTCATAATAAGAGCAGATCCTGCTCTGTATCAGGATGACTGCCAAATGTGTTAAGGGACAAAACCAAACTGAAATAAAGTTACTACTTACTGGTCATCATTCCACTGCACATGTTCTGTGTTATATGGGTGTGGGCTTAATACCACTCCTGTTATTATTAAAGTTTAGAAATTTCAATGCGCAAAGTGTGCACTGTATTCATTATTTAGACATTTTATAGTGTGCATCTCTACTATTATAGTGGGATTATGCCCACTTTGACATGTAGTGATATTATCTCGTTTGTAATTTATTGCCTTGATAAATTGAAATGCCTTGCAGACAGTTAATAGTTCAGGTTGCACCCTCCATTGTGTAGTGTAAAACTAATTGAGCAAAGTTTGGCAATAATTTGGGCAGTATAGGGCTGTTTTGCAACCTTCCCAACTATATGATATATGTTATGTAGTTGTATATATAAACTAGGGCTGAGCGATAGTATCGATAGTTTCGATAGTTTCGATAGTTTCACGATTGTGATATTAACTATCATGATAATTATATAGTTGTTTTGAGCACATGCACTATGTAAACTTATGTAAACCACACTGTATGCAACAGTTTTTGTAGTTACGCTTTGTGGTTTAGTTATGTTAACAAATAAGAGGGGCTTTACAGGAAAATTAATATTATGCTTGTCTTTTTTGCAGTGTTATAACTTAATGCTAGTATTGTAGTAAACATAATTATTAAAAGAAAAATATTCAGACCATTCAGAAAAAAAGGCAATGGAAACAAGAATAATAAAAAGGATTTCCATAACATAATCAATGATCTTATCACTTCATATTGAACCATTTTAAAGGGTATACTTTATGTATGAAGCTCTTAGTATATGTACAAACAATATAGACCCCACTATTATGATATATTCACTATCACAATAGTATCACAATTAAATATCGTGATAGTGATAGCAGTACTATTGTCTAGCTCTAATATAAAATTGTTAAAATAACTCATTGATTGGTTGCAAGGATTTAAAGGTGCATGGTCGTGCTGTTGATGCTACAACATTTAATTATCCTTCCAATGATAATTATATCATGTTTCATGTTACTTATATAACTTCAAAGGAAATATAAATAGAATTTAGAGGTTAACATTTCTGGAAAACTTGCAACCTTGTTAATTTAGCTACCATGAAACACCACAAAAGATTGTTTTGGCTATAAAAATAACTATATATGTGATTATAGTAGGTACAAAGTATTTGTAATGAGACCAGAGTGTATGTAACCAATAAATGGTTATTTTAACAATTTAATTTTTACAGTGAAGGCATTTCCAATATAGGGCACGCCAATACATTACTGTATGGTATGCATTGCCAATACATTACTATATGCCAATACATTACTATATGGTATGCATTGCCAATACATTACTATATGATATGCATTGCCAATACATTACTATATGGTATGCATTGCCAATACATTACTATATGGCATGCATTGCCAATACATTACTATATGGTAAGCATTGCCAATACATTACTGTATGGCATACATTGCCAATACATTACTATATGGCATGCATGCCAATACATTACTATATGGCATGCATTGCCAATACATTACTATATGGCATGTATTGCCAATACATTACTGTATGGCATACATTGCCAATACATTACTATATGGCATGCATTGCCAATACATTACTATATGGTATGCATTACCAATACATTACTGTATGGCATACGTTGCCTATATGGCATGCATTGCCTATACATTACCATATGGTATGCATTTCCAATACATTACTATATGGTATGCATTGCCAATACATTACTATATGGTATGCATTGCCAATACATTACTATATGGTATGCATTGCCAATACATTACTGTATGGCATGCATTTCCAATACGTTACTATATGGCATGCATTGCCAATACATTACTATATGGTATGCATTGCCAATACATTACTGTATGGCATGCATTTCCAATACATTACTATATGGTATGCATTGCCAATACATTACTATATGGTATGCATTGCCAATACATTACTGTATGGCATGCATTTCCAATACATTACTATATGGTATGCATTGCCAATACATTACTATACGGTATGCATTACCAATACATTACTATATAAGGCATATACTGCCTACAAGTCATTAAGTGGCATGCTTTGCCAATACACAACTATAAGGTACACCTTACCTACAAATTCCCATTTGACATGTTTTACTAATACACTGCTATAAGGCACACATTTTGTAGTGATTCACGAGTATTTTATAATACATTACTACAGTTACTAGCTGTACTCTATGTACAGCTAGTAACTGTAGTAATGTATTATACTCTATAATTCAGCTGAGACTTTATGCTCATTATTAATTTTTGTGATTTGTACAGGAAACACATTAAACTAAAAAAATTATTTGTCTTTCTACAGGGGGAGGGGGATACAGAGTAAATGAAAATGTTGTGCAAAAAAAGTGCAAACATGCAGTGCATGAAAATTAAAACTCATTCATGGCAGGTGTCAAAACCCAAAAAGCATGTGAACAAGGTTGGGAGGCTAATATAGGACCCAAAATTAAACAAACCACTTCCATATAACCCTACATAAGTACAGCTCTTTGTATTTTTCCTTATAGTGGTGGAAGTACTTATGTTGGGTTATATGGAAGTAGTTTGTTTAATTTTATGTCTATTGTCTAAATGTCAGGAAGGGAAAAAGGCACTTATACAATATTGAGTCTATATATATATATATAATTATATATACAAGAATAATAAAAAAACACTTTCAATAAAAATGAAAGAAGAGTAAGTGGCACTCAAGTGTAATTGGAATACTAAAAGGAGAAGTAAATTTTGCCATCAGAATGTATTCTAGTTGTACAGTAGTGAGTACAATGGTTACTTGCATGCTCTATGGTGTGCGTGCATGCGTGTGTCTGAGAGGGAGACAGAAAATTTACTTCATCATTCAAGTATGTCAATAAGGGCCACTTTCACAAAGCAAAACTGATTCTGCAGCCATATGTAGGTGTATGTGATAATGTGTGAAATATTTACACTAATTATGTACTAAAGATGTTTGATAGTAAAGAAGCTGAACTGATGCAGCAACCATGTAATATTATATAATAATATGGATTTGTAGGGTAAACAAGCTTTGTACGGTTACATTGTTGTAGCTGCATAAGTAATTAACATTCCAAAAATACCAACCTCACTCCATTCTTTTGTGAACTGTCTTAATCACTGCTGTGATCATTAGATCTTCACATGTGAAAAGAAATTGAACAGATATTAATTTTCTTCCTTTTCCTCAGATCCAGGCAGCCATGCACTTCTGTACAAGGGAAATTCTTAGTAAGAAGTAAGATGAACATATTTCATTACTGTAATTAACTAAATGTCCATACAATTGCAATAGAAATATCCACTGTGAATTGCAGGTATTCTGGGTATACAATGTGGCTTTTAAGTACCATTGGTTAGGGATAAATGATACTGCAAAATATTCCTATAATTCCAAATATACTTCAGCCATTCTCAAAACGTTATATCTTATAAGTACTTAAAAGAAACATATGATCAAACCTAATTTAACTTACTCCTTGCCAAGAAGTTTGTAGCCATAAAAACTATTATAATTGGTAAAACCTATTTGTTATGACATCAGCATGCATGTACCATAGCAACTGTTTACACTATAGTGACTACACTTTGTAATTATGATTGCATAATTTATCACAATATGTATTTAGTTCAAGCATGCTGCCATCATTAATCATGTGATAAGCTAAGCATAACAATACTGTGAATGCATAGGGAAATGGAGACAAATTGATTCATGTTATATCCATGGAAATGTGGGACTAAACAGGTTGTATTCGACATGAAAAGCAACATTAGGAGCACCAACCATGTCTATTTGAAAAGAAAGATAGACACCAATTCTATAGTATAATAGTATATTGTAGTATTTAATAATAATAATTAATATTATAGCAATACTTATCTCAAAATAGATAAATACATTCATTGTAAATATTAATTTTATATGCCGAAGTCAGTCTTGTTGAAAATAAAAGCTTCGCTTACCAGTTTCTAATCATTCTTGCTTAAAAGTCTTCAAAACGTCGTTAGTTAAATACATTTTCTCTACCAAAACTGATTATCACAAGCATATTTGTTCAAGACTTTACTTTAGCATAGCCATCCGTTTGGCTAACTGAACTGATGAACCAACTACTTGTATATCTAGCTATAAACATGAATGTATCTACTCTACATATGAACTATTTGAGCAAATTAATTATAATTTGTTGTTTTATGTTAAGATTTACAGCGCTATATATTCCTATTAGCAATGTGCAATATAAGAAAATTTTATATCATAGACATTTATATCATGATATTTATCAGGATATAGCCACACAATTTTACAAAGAAGCTTCCTTAGATATCGTTGATTCCTCCTGCTCCTTCATCTCCTTGATCTTATTGCATATGTTCCTTCTGTAAATAGTACATTTGATTGGTTGTGTTCCCTGAATAGTTATGACAGTTGAACATACAGTAGACAACAAAAAAAAGTTTCGTCTTTGTACTATGACTGTAGTACAAAGTGTACTACGATAAAACGCCGTATAAATGTTGTAAAAACTGTAAAATATTCAAAATTACGTTTATTTAGGTTTTTACGGTATCTACACACGTTTCCCCAACGTTACCACATTTCTTTGTCATTGGCTGCTAGGTTGAGTACGTTCCCTAACAAATGTAAACTTATTATATCGTTCTGTTCTCAGATTCCAATGGATATAAAGAGATCAACAAAAGATGAACACATGTGCTAAATTCTGACTATATGATCACATGACATTCCATCATAGTTATTATGATTATATTTATACACATTACATATTGATTATATTTCTACTCTCTACATATGTTACCCTTTTCAAAGAGCTCATCCTGAGCAAAAATTAACATTGTGAAAAAATCCATACCTTTCTGATGGACGACGATTTCGTGTTGTTCGACGAATAGGTTGCTCTGAAAGTGCATCATCGGTTTGCAAGAGTTCATGTTGAAATGAGGGGCTTCCCAAGTTAATTTATGCATAAGTTGCACTTGGTCTGAACTGGATCTTGGTCATATTTTGTTTAATCATAATTTGTTTATATGAACAACTCTGATTCTACCGTCAGTGCTCTTGATTTCGACAACAGATTTATTACGAAACATTGTTTTCACAGTCCATCCACCTTCCGAGGGGCAGTCTAGTTTTGAAGACCTGTTTTTAGATAGCCATACAGCATCTCCAACTGAAAATGTAGGACGTTGTTTGGCAGTTGTGTCATAGCAAAGCCTGTCTTCTGCCTTGTTCCAGCTAATACCAAGTTAGCTTCAACTATATCATACTTTTTGGCAAGTCGCTTTTGGAGATGGTCCTTATATGATGTGGCATCATGTGCTATGTTTTGATGTGTGGTAAGTAAACAGGAGCAACAGTAACCATTTTTCCCAATTCCCAGTATTACTGCTATAACTTTGTAACATTTGCAATGAGGATCTGTTAGCTCTTGCTGCCATCCCAGCCCCTTGGGAGTGGTGTGGTGTAGTGTGTGATTATTAAGGCCTGTCCACACAGTCATTATCAAAGCGCTTTGATGCGGTTTAATCGTGTCCACACACGTGACCAATTAAAATAAGGCGCCTCAATGCGCATTGCACGCAATACCACAACAGCAGGTGGTTTGATGCAAGGTAAGGCGCCTTTGTTTATATCACGCCTACTAATTGTCATGGTAATTAGCACAAAATAAACAAAATTCATTTAGTACAGCAGCAAAAAAAATATTAAAGATAATGTCTTACTGGTCTAGCAATGAGACAAAAGCTTTAGTAGAAGCATGGAAGGAATCAATGATTGAACATCAACTGAATGAGGTACCAATAGTGCGTAACAGTTTTTTATATATGGAGATAGTTGAGAAAATGGAAGTACAAGGTTATGATAAGAAAGATTGGAAGCAGTGTAGGACAAAAATGAAAGGCCTAGTGACAAAATACAGAAAAGTAAGATAAATATTTAAAAAAAAGATACATAAGTGATAATACATATCACAGATTAGAGATGGCAATCGTGTTAGTGGAACAGACGGGAAAACCTGTCCTTTTTATGATGACATAGATGGAATATTAGGTACAAGGGCCGCCACAGAACCAGTACTACTACTAGAGAGCAGCATTCCAAATCAAACTGTTTCTGAAGTAGAAGATGGTATGATAGATGACCAACATCTCAGTGAAGGACCAGAGGAAACATTAAATGCAATAGTACCACCATTACATGTAGTTTCCTATTCAACACCAACAATGTCTACATCTGCAAAATCTGCAGAAACAACTGTACTGACTAACAAGTCAAAAGGTAATAGACTTCAGATGTTAAAATTTATACTGATTGATTGATTTTCTATCAAGGTCAAAAACGTAAGAGCAGATCTGGTAATGATGTCACTGATATGATTGTTATGTTGGAGAAGAAAGCAGAAGAGAGAGAGGAGAAAATGTTTAAAATGTATTGTGAAGTTGAGGATAGACGCAGAATATTGGAGAGAGAACACGAACTAAAAATGGAAGAATTAATGATGACCATGATAGAGCGTATTTTAACAAACCCACCAGTTAATCATCAACCCTATCCACCTTATAACTATCAATAGATCCCAAACAAGTTACCATAACTGTAATAATTATTATTCATACAAAAGTATAAGCTAACCAATATTATTTATCTTGTGTTATTCTTTCTATATAGTTAATATCTTCTGACAATAATCAATGATTCAAACTTCTTTGAACTATCTTTCACGTGGCATTGTGGTGAAAATTAAATTTAATAATAATTATTATTAATGTTTACAATGACACGTGGATAATTCACAAGTAACAAGAAAATGATGATATATAGTGAGTAATGGTGATTAATGCTCATTAACATATTTTGTAAGTACTTGTCTAACATCACTGGCTGTTGTGTTTGTGCTGGTATTGGTTTGATTGCTAGAAGAGGGAGGATGTTGGTTCTCACTAGTCTGTACCCATTCTTCTAGACAATGGTCACCAAATTCTTCACATATATTGTGTAATGTGACACAAGAAGCAACAACAACTGGTACGTTACACAAATTGTAGTCTAATCTTTTCAATAAACAGCGCCATCTACCTTTTAATCTACCAAAAGCATTCTTGACTACCATACGAGCCCTACTCTGCCGATAGTTGTAATGCTTCTCCTCCGGTGTAATATTAGTGGTTTCAGAGTAGGGTTTCATCAACCATGGAAGGAGTGGATAAGCCGGATCTCCTAGAATAATCAATGGAACATCTGTTTCATACAAACAGCGACTCCAATTAGGAAACAGTATGCCACTGTTTGCCTTTCTGTAGAAGGAGGAGTTATAAAACACACGTGCATCATGGAGTTTACCTGGCCATCCTATATATGCATCTATAAACTTTCCACGATAATCTACAACTCCTTGGATGATAATGGAATAGTAGCCTTTCCTGTTGAAGTAATCAGAAGCACTCTCACATGGTCTTACAATGGGGATATGGCTCCCATCTATAGCTCCTGCTACCTGAGGAAATCCCCATCTTGTTTCAAATCCTTCCACTATAGCTTGTAATTGATTACCACTAGGAATACGGACAAATTTTGAAAACAAGTTGTCTGAAATTGCTTTACATGTATCTATTACAATTTCACCAACTGTTGATCTTCCTAGCCCAAACAATGCTGCCAGGGTCCTATACTCAACATTAGTTGCCAACCTCCATATAGTAACAGCCACACGTTCTTCCACTGGGACAGCTCTTCTCAATGTTGTATCTCTCCTCTCCACTGATGGTTTCAATTCTTTTACCAGCAGATTGAATGTTTCGTATGACATCCTCAAGTTCTCTTTCCACCATTTATTACCAAATAATCCATTTGAAGCTGCTTGCCACCATTGTCTACTACGATGAATACACCAGCATGATCGTTTGGTAGATGTAATGAGTAATTGTACTAGTCGTTGCCTATTTGTTAATCTTTTTCTTCTCTGAATTTTTAACTTCCTCAAAAATGTTTTTCTCAGTTCATCTCTCCTCATTCTATTTTTTTTTGCTACGCTTAGCAATCAAATTTGCTTAGTAAACACATACCATTTTGGTTGTGGGTATTGAGGGAGATGAGATAATAGACCCAGTTGGTGAACCAAGAGGAGACTATAATATTCAATTAAAGGTGCCATAATTATAAAAACAATTGAATGATTTGGCTTACAGTAACAGGTTCCACAGAACTTTCTTTACTAGTTACCTAGTTAAAAAAGTATATAATATGTTATTATGTATACAACATAGTTGAAGGTGTGGTGTTGTATTTGGTTTGTGCATCACCTCAGTCTTGCATTTACCTCCAAATCTGAATTAAGAATATCCCAGAAAAATTTGTAGACCTTCAGCCTCAGACCATATTTTTTAACTACATGTAGAAGACAATCTGGCTCTGATTGTGCTGCAAATGCCATATTTATCGCTTCACCATCCATATCTTCCTCTACAATGAGAAAGAAATATTATCATAATTGCAAAGACAGTTGTACAAATTAAATCATATGCAATTAGAGATAACTATACATGTGGGTAAAAATATTAATATATATATATATATATATTTAATTTTTGTGTAAGGTAGGGCGGGGTAACTTGGAATACGGGGTAACTTGGAACAAAATTTTTCTTTGCCTGCTTACTACTGTAAAGAAGCTATCTGAACAATTTGGTGAGGTTTAGTTTGTAGGTAAGTTTGTGTACTTTCTTACTGTGGGTAGCAGACCTCCTAGCTCCAGTCTTTCAGGGGTATGTTGCAGGTGTTTCTTTCTGTATATCCAACAATATTACACAAATAAATTCATTGATAGTCATTGCATTTTCAAAAACGCTCTGAGTGTGCTTCTATAGTGTGCATTTGCTTCCTTACACATATTTCGACAATCTGAAACTATCTGTAAACTTTCGGAACTGCTGTAGTCCAGCCCCTCCCTCGAATGTAAGTCCAGTATTACGTCATTTGTTTACATTTTGCTGGCGGCAAATTTAAAATAGGAGTGAGCAATAATTATGCCTCGAAAATACGTACGTAAAGGCACCAGGGGCAGATGGACGGACCAGCAATTGAAAGGAGCTATGAAAGCTGTCAGAGAACAAGGTATATCAATCAGTGCAGCTTCAAAGAAGTTTGGAATACCAAAGACTACCCTGTTCAACCACTGCACTGGTAAGTATTTGCAAGACACATGATAATCTTTTAAAATAATAAATTTTATATGCAATATAAAAGTCTTATAAATAATTATTCTAATATTTTAAAAAATAATAATGCCATTATTACATAGTTTGTTGTCATTAATTAATCAAAAAAAATTTAACTTGTAGGAAAGAGTGAAAAGAGATATGGTGGAAGACCAACAATCCTTACTCGAGAGGAAGAGAAAGAGATAGTTATTACATGCCAGGTCATGCAAGAAATTGGTTTTAGATTGACTCGCAACATGGTAGAAATATTATTATGGAATACCTCCATGACAAGAAGCGTCCAAATCCTTTCTTACAAGATAGGCCAGGTAAGGACTGGTGGTTGGGGTTCATGCGAAGATGGCCCAACCTTACAGAAAGGAAACCTCAGCATTTACAAGCTAATCGTGCAACAGCTCTCACAGAAGGTGCCATAACCTCTTGGATCTCTAAGGTATCCACTATAGTCACAAATGCAGGGCTCAGTAAGATGACAACTGAAGAGCTTGCACAGAGAATGTGGAACTGTGATGAGACGGCATTTGCCACTGATGTAGCATCAAAAAGGATCCTAGCAAGGAGAGGTGAAAAGAATGTCCATGAAACAGGTGGTGGTTCCGGAAGGGAATATATAACTGTTCTTGGCTGTGGTTCAGCAAATGGAGTACATCTACCACCCTATATAGTGTACAGAGGAAAGAACCTCTGGACATCCTGGACAAAAAATGGTCCAGCCAGTGCATTATACACTGTATCAGAGTCTGGGTGGATGGAAAGGCCACACTTCCTCGAGTGGTTCAAGAAATTATTCTTGCCTGCTGTATCCAGCATGCTGAAAACTAACCCAGTCATTCTCTTAATGGATGGCCACACATCGCATGTCAGCTTAGAAATCATCAGACTGGCAAGGGAGAGTAACGTAATTCTATTTTGCTTGCCATCACACACAACACATGCACTTCAGCCACTTGATGTTGGCGTATATGGGCCATTGAAGAGCAGTTGGGGCAGAATTATGAAAGAATACAAGATGGAGACATGTGCTACAACAGTTGACAAAACAGAGTTCCCTGCTCTATTGAAAACATTATGGGAAACATCTTTTAAAGCTGAGCATTTGAAGGCAGGCTTTCGCAAGTCTGGTTTGTGCCCGCTCTCAAAGGATAGCATCTCTAAATCCAGCTTTGCACCTTCTCTTCCATACACCTTCCCATCACATGAACCTCACACACCCATAGAAATGCAAAACAGTGCGACTGGTACAGGCACTCACATTGTACATGTGCACATTGCATGCTGCAGTGAGTGTTATAATGGAGAAAGACAAAGGCAGATGACACCAGCTCGGGTTTACCTCCGAGGATATTTTTCTAAATTAATTGGAAGAAAGAAAGCAGAGACAAAGAAGATGACACGAAGAAGGGTGAAACCTTTGTACTCCGGAGAAGCCCCCACAACAGATGAAATCTATGAAAGATTAGATGAGGATGATCAACAAAAACATGAAAAGAAACAACAGAAGGCTGCTAGAGCAAAGGCTAGAAAAGGTTATATATACAATGCATTATATTATTGTAGTGTATATTTATATATTCACATGCATGCAGGTAAAGCAAAAACCAGGCAAGCCAAGCAGCAGAATGCAGCTGAAGTTTTTGATGAAGAAAGTGAAGTGCAAGTTGCATAACACACACAGTGTATAATGTACATTATAATATTAATATTTAAAATTTCATTATAAGGGGCATCTTCAAATTGAAGCTTATATGCTTAACGTCAGTGATGTTACTGCAATACCCACCCACCCCCCTCCTCTTAACGTCATGAATAAATACTCCGGTGTATCATACTAACTTGTGTTTCCTTCCTTTTCAATGTGTAGCGTTACGTGTACAACTACACCCCACCCCCCCCCCACCCCCTTAGCATCACAATGACGTTAAGAGTACAAATTTCAGTTTGGAGATGCCCTCTAATACTGCATATATCATGAACCTTCACAGAAGATCCCGAACACTGCCAGCATTGTGGTGGCTCTTATGATAGTGATGATGAGAATAAGCAACAGGAATGGATAGGTTGTGATTTTTGTTGCCAGTGGTTCCACTATAGCTGTATTGGGATGGAAGAGATGCCAGAGTTGGAGGAGGAATGGAAGTGTCCAGAATGCTTGTAACTGTCAATTCTTTTAGTGTAGTTATCATATATACCACTAGTGTATAAATAAGTCTTGTGTATATATATAACTATAATTGGTATTAAAATACATGTCATATAATTCAATAATTATTTATACATGTTGTCTGTTTATCAAGTTTCATAACTCACCTCAATTATCATTATTAATCTTGGTAGAGTCATTAAAGAATTGTTCCAACTTACCCTGCCTACCAATTTTCACCTTCCTGTCGTTTGTCTTCTCGTACGTTAACTATAAAGAAGCAAACGCAAAGTATTTCACTTGCTGTATTTGGACATAGGTGGACCTCTTACTCCAACATAGTTTTGGCAGTCCATGGTGATTCTCTTAAACAACAGGTACGAAAAACACCTGATTTACCTATAAAAGAATCCTTAATTTCTACTGAAAATCCGTTCTCTAATAAGAGAGCGCCAATTTCTTCAACATTTAGTGATTTTAGACTACAACTTGCCATCTCATAAGAAGAAAGGTCACAGCTAAATGAATAAATGCCCGCTCAGAATCTACCTCACGTGATCTAGCTAAGCTTATGAGCTTAATTAATTAAAATGGCTCTTTCACAGTCAGTTCTGTGAGTATTGTTCAAATACTTAAAGACTCCTACTTAGGCACACATTTGAAGCACATTCTGCACTGCCACAATTTTGTTTTACTTCAATGTCAGATCGATGGTTGTTCACAAACATTCAAGAATCATTCTATTTTGTCGCATATATTTCCATCCATGGCGGACTTGCAAATCTTGAAAAATCTGCTACTCCTTCAACAACACTAGGAACTTCAAGTACACAAGAACATGCTCTGAACAAGACACAAATTATTTTGAAGACGAGACTAATGAGCTGTATGAAGCTGGTGATAATGATATAGGAATGGGATCAGTGGATCAAACTGAAAGAGCTGCTGCATTGTTCCTGTTGACATTGAAAGAAAAGTACCAAGTGACCCAAGTGGGGATTGATTCCACTGTAGAACAACTTCAAACAATCATATCGCTGATTGTTAAGGATTTTAAAACTTCCATTTTGACAAACTGTGATGCTAACACAAGTATAGATCTAGACTTCCTGAATAGCATTGAAATCCAAAATCCATTTAATCGCATTCAAACACAATACATGCAAACTAAATTTAAAAAAAAATATTTTCACCTTGTGGTAAGTTAATTAAATTTATGAAATGAGTGCATATATATAGGAACCAGTAACTATTGAATTAGGTTCATCAATTGAACCTGTTAGAACTGGGGCGAAAAGAGAACTTTTTGAATGTAAAGACACATTTCAATATGTACCTATCCTTCAAAGTTTAGCTGCTTTTCTTCAAAACAGTGAGGTATATGATGAGGTATAAGATTTGTTTGCATGCATGTGCATATGCATATGCTATGAATGTCACCATGTTTGAAATTATAAATAATTATTAATGGCGAAAACGTTTACCCACACACTTTGTAAGCCATTTTTGAAATTGCTCAAGACACTCCTTCATTTTCTGGATATGGATTACCCCAACTCTATATACGTATATTATCATAAACTATGTCATATACTGTTAAATATATTTATCATTATCAACTTGTAGGTTATTCAATCACGCTCACGGTCTGATGGTTTCATTGCAGACTATTGTGACCGATCTCTGTTTAAATCTCATAATTTTAAGATAACTCCATGTGTCACACCATTTAACTACACTTCTGTGCATCATGCTTAAGTCTTAATTGATTTCTTTATAATTAATCATTGACTTATACAATAATAGATTGTATTTTCTTCAGAATGGAATCAATGCGGAAGTTCAAGGAAAAAATGTGACTTTCTTTGGTACAGTATTGCTTATTCTAGCAGACACACTTGCAGCTCACCAACTAGCTGGATTCAAAGTTGGGGTTAGCTTTGCATATAGAAAATGCCGAGATTGTTTGTCAAACCAAAATGATATTGAAACTAAGGTGACTCATAAAGTGATGTTATTATGATTTTGTTTTCAGAAATTTTAGTATCATACTTTTAGGGTGTGAATGTTTTTGTTTATTATTTTGTATTTCAATTCACAGAAGAAAATATTCTACTGAGAACACCTGAAAACTATGATCATCACTGTGATCATCACTGTGATCTAGTAGAAGGTTCATATGGAAAAGAAGATTCCATTACTTACGGAATAAACTATCGAAGCAGTTTAAATACAATTAAAGGCTTTCATGTAGCTAATTCACAGCTACCCCAAGATATAATGCACATTCTTTTGGAAGGAGTTCTACCACTGGAGTTGAAGCTGTTACTGAGTGTCCTCACATGTACAAAAAAGTTATTTTCTCTTACTCTTTTAAATGATCGTATCTAGAACTTCATGTATGGCTCATCAGAAATTAAAAATAAACCACCCAAATTACTGGAAAGTAAACATATACTACCAGCTTCTAAATTTCCACTCTCAGGTCAGTGAGTAAGTTTTAATATGCACATAATGTATCCTATACAATTATAATTATACAGCCTCTCAGATGTGGCTTTTTGCCACCTATCTACCACTGTTTGTGGGAGATAAGATTCCCATAGATGATCCACATTGGCAGTGCTACTTTGTTCTTTTAGAAATTACAAAATATAGTACTGCTAGAGTAGTATCACTCTCTTCAGCAGAGTACTTGGAGACATTGATAGAACGGCACCATCATATGCTTAAAACTTTCTATAGCATACCGTCATCAAAAATTAATGTGTGGTTATCTTCAAGGACATTTTTTCAGTTTTTGAGAACTACAATGTGGGCCATGTAAGATTTGATTATTGTATACATAACACATTATAGAATTGTTTGCATTACACCTTGTAGGTAAGACTAATTTGCTAAATGAAGATAGTCTAATGAAAGAGATTATTGATGTACTTCCTCAAGTTGATTCAACAGCAATTGTTTCTAGGTAAATACATGCATATGCAAATAATTATTTTATATTTTTTTATTTCTGTAACATTTTAGACCTAATTGGATCAAACTTTCTGGACGACAATATCATTGTTCCACATATTTACACTACAGTTGGCAATGTGATGACCTACCACAATTTATTAAAATTAGTCATTTCTAGTTTTGTTCTATTCTTTGTGGAAGTATGTCATACAGAGGGAATTAATGACCACATTTTGGGATTTTTAATATCACGCACTCATCATACTTCTGTTGTTCATCTATCACATTCTTATTCGTTTCAAGTCTATTGTGCACATACATACCTTGGAAATAATTGTATGTATAGATCTATATGTATGCACTCACATGTAGAATAATTAAATAATTATTTTTAATTTTCTACATAAAATTTAATACTTCTGTTCTGACAAATTCATATTCGTTTGTTATAATGAAGAGCTCATTATGCTAAAATTACAAAGTTTGTGTTAATTCAACATTTGTTTGTTGAAATGACATTGTGTTGATATAGCAAGATTTGTTAAAATAGCATATCAGTTTTTACTGTGTATGAATGTAGTGTTGTATTGTTTCTGTTCTTCCTGGAGTAGATGAGAAAAGATCAAAGTATTCATTTATAATCTCTTGACACTCATGGGTGCATTGGTGTATGTCAGTTTTCTATTAAACAAGGGGATGGCATACTCGTCACTGTCTGGGATGATTGCAGCTACTGTGTAAATGTTCTCCCAATAGTGTTGGTGAGTGTGTATCAGGCAACAGAGGGGTTTTTCATATTTATCATTGACTATATATACATACACTCTGGCCAAATTACACCATGGTCTTTGGCTCTAATATGATGAGCTTTAAAATTGATCTCAATGTCATATTCAGACATGAAGTCAGTGCCTAAAATTATTACTGGTGAGACTAATTTTTTACAGATAAAGGCCTTATGGGTTGTGTTCAGGCTCCCTATGTTTATACAGGTAAGTTTACAAATGAAGAGAGTTGAAGTGTGTTGCAAAAGGCAGTTTTTACATTTACTGTCTCCATGGGAAGCCTGTCGAATTTACCGTTTACAACTACATTTTCACTAACTAAACTCGAACCAGTGTCCGACAGGGTTACTGTAAGCCTTAGTAGTAGTAATTAATGATATCTCACCTGTATGCCACAAGGTGGGATCTTTGGATTTTGGGGCTACTTTTACTGTCTGACGTTGCTGCCCCACGCCGTCAACCTTTTGGCGTTTCCCTGACATTGCCGTTTTAAGTGGTCATAACCTCCACACTGGTAGCAGCAATTTCGGGCAGAGTGACCAAATTGTTGACAATTATAACACTGCAATGGGCGCTGACTGTTCTGGCTCGGTGAAGTTCTGCCTGGAGTGTTTGTGCAGCAGCAACTTGGCTGATGCTCAGCTGGAAAGAGGAGAGCTCTCATCCATTTGGATGAGCATTTGCTCTACTTTGCTAATGCATTCTGTTGTTTCTGAATTTTGCGTTTGAATCAATGCTGACTGGGACAATTCTTCCACAGTGAACAGTAAACATGCTCGGGCTAGAGCTTGCCGAGTTGTTTTGATCTCAGAGATAGCTCTTAATTGTTGGGCTATGTTATTGAGCAAACAATCGAGAAAATGGTGAAGTAATAGATTCTCTTTAGCCTCCTGGTCAAGATTTGGCAATGCTTTGTTTAATAGCTTCTTTAAGATGAGCAGAAAAACATGTGAGGATTTTCCTGGTAGTTGTTTTCTTGTTTCGAATTCTCGTAAGGACTTGAACCGTGCGTGACTCCCCTCTGGGGAAAATTCGTTTTTCAAAGCTGTAAATATCTTGGTGAAGTCTTTCTTATCATCTTCAGGCATTTCCAGAAAAGTCATTAATGCCTCACCATCTAGTAGAGTTGGCAGTTTCCTTGCCTGTGTTGTCTCGTCCCAACCATTGGCGTTAGCACATATTTCAAACTTCTATAGCCATTCATTAATGTCTCCATCTTTTGAAAGTACTTGGTAATACATTGTGCCATCCTCTTGCTACCAATTGGTAAACTTTATAGCAGTGTACGTACTACCCAACATACGTACTTACACCGCTATAAAGCAAAATACAAAGAGCTGTACTTCTGTAGGGTTATATGGAAGTGGTTTGTTTAATAAAGCAAAATACAAAGAGCTGTACTTCTGTAGGGTTATATGGAAGTGGTTTGTTTAATTTTAGGTCCTGTTAGCCTTCCAACCTTGTTCACATGCTTTTGGGGTTTTGACATCCCTACAACTTCTTTCATTTTATTTTTATTATTCTTGTTTCCATTGTTTTTGTTTCTGAATGATATGTAGATATAGCAGAAATACTGGTGTAAGTTATACAAGAATAATAAAAAACATTTTCAATAAAAATGGAAGATGTTGGGATGTCAAAACCCCAAAAGCATGAGAACGAGGTCTGGAGGGTAACGTAGGAGCCATAATTAAACAAACCACTTCCAACAGTAACTATTCACAGTAGTGTAGGTACTTAAGTTTATATGGAAGTGGTTTGTTTAATTTTGGCTCTTGCGTTAACCTCCAGACCTTGTTCTCATGCTTTTGGGGTTTTGACATCCCAACATCTTCTTCCATTTTTATTGAAAATGTTTTTTTATTATTCTTCTTTCCATTCTTGTTTCAGAATTGAAATTGGTAAAGAAATAAGTGAAGTGATGTGTAATGAGTTAAATATAACTATACTGAAAAAAGTCGTGATAAAATAAAACTGCAATTTAGCAGTAAAAATAATTGTACTTGTGTGTATGTATATCTGCGCCCAAAGTACTTACTTAACTTCCATTATTATAAATCAGAGGAGTAGCAAAAAATTTTGGCTTCGTCGCATGCACGCATATTCTACTTTTTTGACGCATAATTTTAACGAAGTGCGGAATAAGTAACAAGAAGATATGCATAAAAACTGCAAGTACGAGACCTTTAGGATCAGATTGAGTGTTTTAAAGATTTCATGACGTTGATAGGTGAGCATTGTATTGAGCAATCAAATGATGCAATGTCAGAAATTACACAGTTCCTACGAGGTCCAGTACTTCTAGCCTTGAAAGCAGTATTTAGGCTAAGGACTATAGTCAGTGGTCAGTGCAATGTAATGTATAGCGATGACAGAAATAAGCGAAGAAGAGGAACAAACTCTACCGCAACTTAACAACATGGCTCTTCAAGAGCAAGCCACCGTTGCTGCTAGTACTACTGATATAATGAGGTAATGGAAGGCCATGCAAAACCACAACCACAACAGCAACATCAACAGCCCCACAGCCACAGCAACAGCCAGAACCACAACAGCAACAGCCACAGCCACAACAACAGCCACAACAACAAAAGAAAAAGAGGCCTAGGCAAAATCCATACCAGAGGAGGAGAGAAAGAGGGAGAAGGAGAGGAGGCCTTAATATTTACTACTACAATCGATTTTTTTTTTAACTTAAACGGTTCTTTTGAGAACCACCATCTGTACAAAAGAAGTCACCAATTGCACAATATACATACAATAACAGAGTAATAATTTATAATTACTATAGTTGTATAATTATTATGTATATATACTTTCAAAAGAGAGCAACAGTGTCTCTGAGATAACAACAAAAAGATACATCTGTAAGACTAATAAATATCCATTAAACATATTAATTGTGCAGAACTGCAGCATCTATCCTCACGTTTAACCTGCTGTCATAGCACCATCCATCCAAAAATTATATTAAATAGCATCATGCAATCTGTACTAGTGAAGCAAACACTGCACCTAATATCGCGAAGTTGTGAAGATTGAAATGTAGTGACATGGAGCAGTCTCTCTGCAGTCATTGTTTGTTAAACTGTAAGATTATCAAGTATATTGTATTGCTAGCAGTTTTGAAGTTGAATCAGTGTTCCTATCCCACATACTTTTCTGTTTTATCTATCTTTCATCTTTACTAGCTCCATAATTATAATTCATTGTGAAGTGAGCCATTTTCTCTGCAATTTCGATTTTCCAAATTATTCTGTGAATAAGATATACGATATGAGAAAGAACCAACTGTTGGACTTCAATAATTTTTCAGCAACAAAATTTAAGTAATTATGTCAAGTTTTTGTATTAAACTCCTAGATAGGAAGTTCAAATTAATAATAATTATTGATAGTTAAACATTCGTAAATGAGTCCTGCGGTATCAGAAGTTGTTGTGTAGTTATGTTATATATCTTGTGATGTTTATCATTATTTTAATAATCTGTTATACAAAGATTTGAAATGAACGGTGGGCATTACTTAGAGCACATGTGAATTAAGGTAATAATAAAACAATCACTTGTATAGTTATTCAAAAATTTTATACTATCAGTATTAATTGGAATTTGCTTACATACATGTATTTAAACAATAACTAGTGCATGTATGTGTGTGTAGATGTATGTATATGTGTGCATAGGTGTATGTGTGTATTTGAATGAGGATATGTATGTGTATGTGTATGTATACATGTATGTGTGTGTAGATATATGTGACCGCGAATGAGAAAAGGGCACTTCTGTCGCAATTATTGATTTTGAGTTATAAGCCCAAATAGCTAATTTAGCGATCACTCGTCCAAGACGAGATTTTACTTTCTTTATGATTATAGGTAACTTACCCTTCCTCTGAGATAGTCTAAAGTCTTCTAGCAAGGTTTACTGCACTCGTAGGAGACGTTTTATGTGACCGTGCATCAGCCATTGCTGAATACACAGTGTAGAAACAACGAAATGTAACGCAGACGCTAACGGACGAGTCCATAGCAACGCATAGCAATAGTATATGTGTGTATAGGTGTATGTGTATGTATGTGCGTGTATAGATAGTACTTTCTTACACAAAAATTTGACAACAGAGCTGAAATAATGACAGCACACTGCAAGACTTGTTTGAGACACAATCAGATTAACAGACCTCAGTTACTCCTTGATAAAAGAGTACCCTGTGATATAATGAATGATTGTATAATTGAATATATAGCAATTTTGTAGGAAATTGGGCATTAATTAGAACTTTTAACTTGTAATTCCATGAAAGGCATGGCTGTATAACAGTATTTAGTTTTATCACTACTCAGAATAAAATGTACACAGGTATACGTATATAATTAATTAATTAATACCTCATATTTACATGAATCCTTCCTTGTATTTGAATGAATATTACAAATTGATGGTATCATTCTCTTGACACTATGAATAAGAGAAATTTAAGAACAGCTGGAGTAACTCCTAATTATTATTAACATATGACCTGATATAGACATCACAATATTGAAACTAAACGAGCTAGAGGCGAGAGCCTCTTGAACATGATCTGCCAGCAATTATTCCACTCTCCAAACTTCTTTTCCTTGCTACTCGATTAGGCTCTCTTTGTAAGGTAGGCGAGCGAAGCGCGCCGCGAAAATTTTTTGGGTTATTAATTATTTGAGGGGCGTGGTCACTTAATTTAGGCTATGCGATTATCTTCTGCGTCCAAATTTTAGACGAAGAATTATGTTTGCATTCAGTGTGTAAAAACTGACCGGTTGTTATAGTTGTGTAAACTTAATAAACTAAATCCACCCTTCATGTCATGTATGTAAACAATTTATTGTTCAAATAGATTTTCATACAAGTAAAAACTTAGGAGGGGCAATTGAACTCCCTACCTCAAACCCCCCCCCCCCCCCCCCCCCCCCCCTTTAGACCCGCCCCTGGTTAAAATAGGATAACTGTGTATACACCTCAGATCAGATTTAGACACAACACGTTCAATTTTGCATGAGAGTAATGATGTATGTCAGATTCATGAATCATCATTGGTGTATTAAAATGGAATATGAAACAGTGTTTTCCCCAAGTGGGCTTGTTAGATAGAGAGATATTATTCCACTTGAAAGTGGCAAGGGAATGTACAGAAGTCAGTGAAGTAGGGTGTAGTTATGTAATTAATTATGAGTATATTTTGTGCACTTTTAGACTTGGGGAAAACACTGCTACGAACAAACATGAAATATATGCTACACTGAGGTCCCTAATGGACTCCTGTTGGGTCCTAGTGAACTACTGTTGGGTTCTAGTGGACTCCTATTGGGTTCTAGTGGACACTACAGTGGAACAGATTGTGTGTATCTCAATTCAGAACACTGATATTATTGTATACAAATTTAAATTTACTTTTAGCTTTGCATTCCATACAGTTTGTGGTAGAAGTGTGATAAGGGAGGTTTAGGCTCCATATTACAATAACATAGCTACATGTACATGTACAGTGAAACATTTATAAGTCACACTATCACATCAAGCAATCTAGTGAGACTGTACATGTTGTATAGAACTTACAACCTCAAAATTATTGGGGGATGATTAATATACATAGACATTTGTTGGATATCATCATTCAATGTTCTGTTTACATAATAAGGGGAATACCTACACCAATTAAGATCATCAGTGTTATATATGAATACACAAGTTTGTAATAGAGTGCCAAAGTAAACATCTCAATTTCTGTGCCCAAATGTGAGGTTGGTCCATACCCTTTTCTTGTATATAATCCTGAACACTAGAATATTGAGCAGGAATATAATGACCTAATAAGAAATAGGCATTATCTATCCTGTGGTTAAGAATGGCTGTACGTACTGCCATATGTTGCTCTTCAGAACCAGTTATGATGTATGAAAAGGGACGGAATAGACAATTACCATCCCCTCTTATATATTTAATATGGTTTGGAGGTCTTAGATCTGCATTTGGACCACCAGATCTAAGTGTGTATGATATCACAAACTGAAGACCAAGAGTGGTACATGCATTATGATGCCACTGGTCATCAACTGAATAGAATTTAAATCGCCACACCCATTCATCTCTGGGGCTACGTATAATCATTACGATTATGTTTTTAGCTGGCTTGTAACTACTATCTACATTAGTGCCCAAATCTTTTCTTTTATTTAGATTTTGTATTTCTAGGTAAAATTTTACTATAGGTTATTGACCTTTTGGGCTCAGGCTGATCATTTATACCGGTAAGCTTACGTTTTCTGTTTGTCTTAGATAGATTTGCTAATGAATAAACTGGTAGTTGTGTGTATTTTCCCCTCAATCGATTAGTTTCTTTAAGAGAGCTAATACTAACCATGATAGATGTAGGATGAAATGCAACCAAGTGTAACCCTGAAAGTGATCTGACACTCGATAATGCTATATACATAAGCCATACCATCACTCTCAGAGAGATCTATAATGGTACAATCTAGTGACAATCCCTGGCATTTATGAAACTTCATCTATAATAATTATTTTAACATTGCAAAGTGTAGTTTTCATAACTTTCTAAGATGTTTTTGGTAGTGACCAATAGCCAGCTGTTTTACTGTCGTGTTCAATAGGTAGTGTAAGTAAAAGTTGAGGCTGTGCGTAATTGCGTATTTGCGTAATGCGTAATTGCGTAAATGCGTATTTGCGTAATTGTGTATTTGCGTAGTGCGTAATTGCGTAAATGCGTATTTACGTAATGCGTAATTGCGTATTTCGGTAAATGCGTAATTGCGTATTTGCGTAAATGCGTAATTTGCGTAAATGCGTAATTTAAAAAAAAAATTTTATATTTATATATATTTTAATATAATAATAAATGTAAACATCCAATAATATAATGAAAAGAAATAATAAAATTACAATAATGCGTAAAAGCGTAATTAGCGTAATTGCGTATTTGCGTAAATTTTTTGGGGGGGGGGGGGGGGGGGGGGTTGGGGTTTGGGGGGAAGAAATATATTTTTCAAATAAACAATGGATGCAGGTTGATATGCTGATATCTTATACAATAATATAATATTATAATCTAAATATATTCATTCGTCACGGGTATTGAGCCTAGCCTCACTGATGGCCAGACCGATATTACATGGTAAGGGTGAAATGGAAGACGATCATAAGCCTCGGAGACAGGAAATTGCAGACCTCAGAAGTGAGAAATTTAAGAGACATCTTAGCCAGCCAAGGACACAAGAGTAGGCTTCAGACCATTTTTCAGATTGCTGTGTAGCCAGACGCTTATAAGTAACTGTAGCAGCTTTTCCCATACCTCCTGCAGCTGAGAAAATGAGGGGAGTGAAATTTCCAAATTCCACCTCTCTCAGTTGTTGATCGTAGGATCTACGTTTATGTCGCTCCAATTGAGAGAATACAGAAGATAGTCGTTTGTCGTTATAAGACTTAGCCAAGGGGTTAAAGACCTTAACATCAAAAAACGCCCTTTCAGATTTCATACCCCAAAAACCACTAGCTTCAATATCTAAACGGGCGTCATCTGTTGTAATAGCAGTTTGGTATTGCATTGTTTCACTAGTGAGCGGCTGTAGTACTGGCTCAGTTGTTGCATCATGACAAACTTCAGCTAAAAGAAGGGCAGTCAGGTCCCGTAATTCATTGTGACGTTGAATAATGAGTCCACCACGTGGACAATTCATGGCGTGGTTGACAGTAAAATCTAGACCACAAACATACTTGAGGGGGAGATGACCTGGCTGCCAACCATATCTTAGAGCAAGTGCATCACAAAAAGCCGATTTGTATAATGCGAAACCATGATCCTTGATGGGCTAGGCAGTCAGCCAAATAGACGCTCCTTGTTGACCAGCCATTTCAACAGGCTTCAACATGTCATCAGGAAGAAATTCTTTTATCTCCTCTATCTGGAAAATTTGAGCTGAATGATGAGTTCTTGCAGACTCTGTCAGAGGATCCTGCTTAACAATGAGGTTGACCAGTGGGTAAGCGATAGCTTCTGATGTCTGATATAAACGTGAACACTCCTTGGTAGGATTAAACACACCCAGCCCCCCTAGCCGAGCCGGGAGTGAAAACAAACTTCTCATAGTTGGATTAGGAGTCCCCTGTACAGTTCTAGATGGAAAAACCCATTTACTACTAAATCCATGTACAAAGCAGGCAAATGCTGGCTCTCCCCAATATGAATCAGTTGTAACAATTCATTTTTCCATACTTCTACTTTCTCTCTAACATAATCTTCCACGTCCGACTCCTCTCCTATAACAGAACCCAAATATCGTTGACCCACACATGAAATGGTAACTCCAGTTCCCTGAAATATCAATTGAGCTTCAGAAAGGAGATGTGGCTTCACTTGTAAATTTGTCTTCTTAGGGTTTACAAAATATCCAAATTTTGGTCCTAACTGGTTTAACCTATCCCACCACTGACGTAACTCCAATAGGAAACCAGCAGCAGCAGAATCATCTGCTTACGACACTTGGCGAGCTATACCATGAAGGTGTCTAATAAGGGGAACCACTCCAATTGCAAACATAGGCATAGCTAGAGGGTCCCCTTGTGTGGTACCCTCCCTTGACCAAATTACTTCACTGTCAACGAAAAGAGGAACATCAGATCTGTATGTATTTATCAAAATGTTGGACAGTGATGGACAAAGATGACGTGTATTTAATAGAGCAAGATCTTGATTCAAGCTATTAAATGCATTGCTAGCATCTGCTAACAATATTCCCTGTGTATCTTCTTCCTGAAACATAGACCTGACAGCATGAACGGCTGCCTCACACCCAGCAAACTGACCTCCACAGAGTTGGAGAGAGCCTGCAGCCTCCTGAATATCGAAACTAATGACAGACAGAACTGCCTTCCCAACAATCCTTCTACAGACTTCCCCCACTCCTATAGAGTGGTACAAAGTTTTCTTGCCACAGAAGCTAAAGAGTCACAGAGATCATCAGAAGACCTCTGAAAAGAACAACAATATCTTCTCCAATGTCTAGCATCAGCAGATGATGGACCAGCTGCGCCTGATGTTCGTGTAGCTGCTTTCCTAATAAGTGCACCCGTTATTTTATCAAAAATCACTGGATGGAAGGAATCCTGATGGGGATTATTATCAACGATCATAGATGGATCTGCTGGAATTTTAGAAGGATGCTTACTAAGTAAAACATCCTTAACTGTACGCTCTTCTCCACACAAATCCTTTAAACCCAAGACTCCAGAATCCTGCTCACTACTCAGAAGTCTTAGAGCTGACTTCACATCTCCTCTCATCATCTTCTTAGCAAACACATTAGCTCTCCGTTCCTCTCTTTTACCTATGGACCCTCTTGAAGTGAGATGTTGCTGAATTGATTTTCTCTCATTTACCAGATCTATATAAAATGTGCCCATTCTTCCATAAACTGATACGTCTCTCCAAACATTTTTTATTCTCTTTTGACTTCGATCGAGAGTGTGGGTGTTGAAGAAGTAAGGGTGGCATCACTAGAGCAGCTTTGAGTGCCACACACTCCATTGCAGCATCGTTCGCATACCCCTTAAAACATTTTGACATTTCGCTAATAAAGTCCTTTCTGATCTTTCCATATGGAAGTTCGAAAATATTTCTTCCCCACTGAACAATGGTCTAATATGCTTCATCTATATGGTTGCAAAAGGTGCCCCCATCAACATCCCCCCACGAGAAGACCGAATTCAATGGTAAGGGAGAAAATGGAGGTAAAAAAGCCTCACTGGGGTTTGTAGTCACGTGGTCAGAGTCCCAAATATCTCTAGTCTCTTGTCCATCAAGCCCCTCAGAAATCATTGAGGAGACAGCAGAGAGTGGTTCCAATGACAAAACACTTCCACATGAAAAGCAATCTGAGGTTCCAGACGGCAGAGGATCTGAGGTCACAGGTGGCAAAGACGAAGGTATGTTCTTACACAAACCCCTTCGAAACGGCAAACAATTGATACAAGGACGACTAGCCTTCACACATCTACAATTCTGGCACTTTCCACTGGCGTTACACCGACAGTAAAGAGGAGATTTGCCAGACTGTTTACGAGATGTCTGAGTCGCCATACTTTCAAATCATCATCATCCCCGTAATTGCATAAATGCGTAATTTGCGTAATTTGCGTAATTTGCGTAATTGCATAAATGCGTAATTTGCGTAGATGTGTAATTTGCGTAATTGCATAAATGCGTAATTTGCGTAATTTGCGTAATTTGCGTAATTGTGTAAATTGCGTAATTGCATAAATGCGTAATTTGCGTAATTTGCGTAATTTGCGTAATTTGCGTAATTGTGTAAATTGTGTAATTTGCGTAATTGCATAAATTTTTTTTAAATAAATATAATAATAATAAATGTAAACGTCCAATAATATAATAATAAGAAATAATAAAATACAGTCCAATAAACAGTTAGGTAAACAATTTGGACTCCACCACCGCGAGGCTAATGGAGTGATAGTCAGATGTACGAGAGCCACGAATACAGGAGATAGCTGACCGTAAAAGAGAAAAGGAAATATGGCAGCGCAGCCACCTGATCACCTGATTGTAGTGGTCATCCCATTTTACAGATAGAAGAGAGGCTAGTCTACGGAAGGTAACATGAGCAGCCTTACCAAGGCCTCCAGTAGCAGAGAAAATAAGTGGTGTGAAGGTACCATGTTCAATTTCGCGAACTCTCTGATCATATGCACGTCTCTTTTCAGTTGCTCCAATTGCCTGTACACAGTATCTAAAGCTTTCTTACGATATGATTTAGCAAATGGATTGAAGACCCTCACATCAAAATAGTCTCTAGTAGATTTGCAACCCCAGAAGCCAAGAGCACGAACATCAAGCCTGGCCTCATCATCAGTTATAGCTGTGCGATAACGAAGTGATTCTCCATATAAAGGTTGAAGGTCAGGTTCGGTTTTAACGTCTTTACAAACATCAGACATAAGAGATGCAGTGAAGTCACGTAACTCATTATGACGCTGAGATGGTAGGCCACCATGGGAACAACTTAAGGCATGTTCAACAGTAAAATCATTTCCACATAAATGCGTAATTTGCGTAATTTGCGTAATTTGCGTTATTTGCGTAATTTGCGTAATTCCGTAAATGCGTAAACGTTGAGGCTGTGCTGCTGTTAGCTTCTGTGACGTTCTGTCTCATTTCCAAGTCCTGAAACAACGGGAACAAGACTAGTACTTGTTGTAAAACAGTCTATGAATGGTAACACCACCTACATTAAAAGCAGGTAAACCAGTGGGCTCAGCTATAGCACATATTAGGTCATTTGATGTCCAGATGTTGTTTACTAAGGCTGAATTAGAAATGATTTACCAGTACCACCTACACCACTGACAAACATTTGTAATTATTTAAACTCGCACTAGCATTCACTATCTTTGTGTCATTTTATCAAAGATATGCCTCTGATCATTGTTCAACATAGTGATTCTATCTTCTAAAGTTAAAGTATCACTATTATTAGCATTAATTTCAACCACCTCTTTCATAGCTGTTTTAGCTTCACCCATTAACTGTGGGTCATCATCTTCTTTGTTTACTTTCTCTTCTATACCATCAGCTTGCCTAGCCTCATTGATCTTTTTAATGTTAGACTGAGCTTTTAACATTTTCTGCAATTTATCATGGTAAACAGAGCAGTTAACATTAGTGGGTAAGAGATAATTAAAAGCTTTTGCTGCTGATTCATTCAACAGAAACAAACTACTCTCATCTCTAAAAAGAACAAATAGAAGTAAGAGAAAGTAGTAGCAATCTTCTCTTTCATTATCATTTTCAGGATGAAACAGTTTATGGTTTGGAAGTCGAGGTTTGGTGAGTTTGCTGTACTTCCTATCTCCATTGTCATTTTTACCATACTGCTCATAATTAGCTACAAAATCATAGAGACAAATATTTTCCAAGTCTCTTGGTCTCTGAGTATAATAAGAGTCTATAAGCTTGTCCTCAAGGATGTCTTCTGTCTCAGGATTAACCTTTGCCATATCCTTCAACACCTTGTGATCCTTGAATCTACAGTTTCTTTTATGATGCAATGAAACATCTATCCACTTCACTGTGACAGATTTTTCACAGAGGTGATCACCAAGCAATAGATCTCTAGCCTCATACAGACCATACTCTTGGGAATGTAAACTTCAAATGCCAAAGCTCCAAAGACGACAATAAATACTATGGTTTTCACTTACTTCTTGGCATACCTCTTGCATGTTACTTCTTTCTGCTTTTGTAACATAACCACTAACATAGATTCAGCAACAAACTGGATATTCATATTTGCTTTCCAGAGCATTAGTATGAGAGGATTCTAGTCATCGACTCTAACCTCTAAATCTGAACGTGTCAGTTGGTATATTTTTTGGCACGACTTAAGACTGTCTTCCACACAATTTAAGGTAGCATTTTTACAGACCTAGCAAGGAAAACCAAATCTGCACCTGGTAATGAAAGTACTACCACACCTGTGCCTTTGTTTGTAATATGCACTACATTTGTGCATCTGATACCTAGTAACAAACCTATGTAAAGCAGGATTGTTTTTCTCATCAGGTATGTTACAACTCAATGTAAGAAAAGTAGTAGGTGAACCCCACTCACGTATCAGTTCACTCTGTTTTATAAACCAGTACCACATACTTATTGAAGCATTGTGCATAAAGTAGCTTCAAGACCTTCTCAGAACTATCTACACTATTTAACAATGAACTGATTGACTAGGTTGACTTTATACATTTGTGTACATTGTAATATTTCCCGCATTTCCTTTTGCCATAGCAGGTAAAACACATATTGTGGATCTTTTCTAAACCGTGAATCCTTATTGAGTAGTCGAAATTTGACATACTCACTGTGAGAGAGTTTAACCTTGCAGGGATGATATTTACCAAAATGTCCAGTTGGAAAGAGAACTGGAAAGCACATAACATCAAGATACGTTTGTCGATTATTTGAAGGATCTTCTTGGACATTTTTAACTCTGTATTGGTCTATGTCAGATTCAGTCGATAGCTTATTATCTAAGTTTCTGATAGTATAAGCTTTAAAACCAACAATAAAGAGAACTGTTAGTATAGTTTCTTTTGATTTTTTGTCACCTTGGAACTACTTTAATTCAAAAGACGGAAAAGATACCAGAATATATGACTCTGAAATAAAAGCAACTTGGTGCATGCATTAGAGATGCAACAATTTCTTCATGGATGACAAGAATGAAATAAACTTGTGCCGCACATTAATTATAGTAAATAGTGTAATGTGGTTCGACATTGGAATATAAATGCTTTGCTACGCTACACATCAGTCACGGTAAATAATAATTTAAATGCAATCAGAGTCTGAAACAACCTGTCTATAATAGTATTAGAAGTACTTTGGCATTGTTTGATTTGTTTAATTGTAATTCATACAATGATATCAATTACTTGTTTCAGTTCAGAATTAGATAAGCACTTTTCATTTCAACTCAACTACTACATCACATACCTTGGCAATGCCAGACCTGGGTGTTAATGCACCAGAAATATAACATGCCTAACCAGGAGTAATCCTTGTGTTTGTTTATGGAGTGTCCTTCAGAGCCATAATTTGGAGGTGAACTACACATCTGCAAATGTGAGCAAACATCATGTGTTCGTATTGTCTGACTGTCTAATATTATAATTATACTAAAGATACCCTCTCAATAGGCAAGTTTCTGTTTGGCACTATACAGTTTTAGGAGTGACTTTACTTTTTAAAAAAACTGCCATCAAGAACAAAATTTTTGGAAACCTACAATCATGTAATTTTATTTATTCCTCGATAGGAACATCACAAAAGATTATTAATTCTAAATTAGTAATCCAACCAAACGTACTGGTCATTATTTTACATATTAGGTGAAGTGATACAATCAGAATTGGAAGTCTAATGTTCTACATCTCTGTGGAGATGCAACAAAGGGGAGATCATGTATCAGTTTTTGTATCTATATATATTGGTCTGGCTTTACTGTGACCTATGTACTAACATTTCGAATTTGTTGATGTGACCCAACACAATAGAGCCTCGCAATACTACAATGATGATTGCACTAAATCTCTCAAAGATAATGTTGATAATCTCACAACGTTAACACCTGGAAACCAGTCAGAGTAACATCAACCCAGAGGATCTTATTACAACATTAGAGTGCTGAAGATTCAGAAGGAATAGGCAACATCTCATAAACTTGAAAACAACACCCAAAATTGATACAATGGAGTCAACTAAACCCACAGTACACCTGGAGACAAAGAGACTAGTGTCCATTGCCTCTACAACACAGCCTATATACTAAGATTGGTACACAGAATACAGCAGCCAACATTTCTAAGAAATGAAGAGCTGTTCTTTTAGTCTCATTATGCTCAGAACCACTAGTACTGCTCTGCGGGGAAGGCTTACTGCACATTGGTTCATCAAGTTGTGTGAAAGATAAGTAGGTGCAGTAGCTGCTAATTATATTCACAGACTGTGTTGTACCTGGTATTTTGAATGCTCACTTTGAAATTTGTGAACCATTGTCTGAAATGTCAAAGCAGGCAAAATCAGGTTTACTGCAGGACTCTATTTCTTGTGAATTCCTGTAGGTATTCTAATGTATAAATCCTAAAGTACACGATTTTAATTTATGTCTACACTTCTGAAGGTACATGTCAGTGTTATGTTGCATGTTCTATAAATAGAAACTATTAAACATAAATGGTGATATATTACCAATATTAGTTAGTATAATCCACTCTTGCATAAAGTTTTATATATATGCAAGATCACAACTAAATTCAATACAGTACGTGTAATACTGCAAAAGCACAAAAGATGTTCTGAGAGCTCGAGGTAACTTTGCTAAAGAATAAGAAACGCATACTACTAAAGACTCGTAAATGTCTTGGATAAAAAATTAATTACGAGAGGGTCTTCTGTATAAAATATATATAAATAACCGTAGTAAGGGAAATATATGGTAAATTGCCTAGATTTTGTTAATAATTATTGTTTCAACACTAGTAATGTCCACATGATTCTCTAACTTAAAGTACCTACTTTGTATAAAATCATGCATAACTGTGGTTCACATGCAAGTTTCATGATTGGTTGTAACCAAAATGAACTAAATCTATAATGAAGTTAATTATAACTGAAATCTACAAAATAAAACTCTCTAAATACAAATAGCATTAAATGCAGCTGTCCTCTTTCAAAGGAAACAAATTCAACAAAAAAAATTAAACTGACTATGTGTCGCATTATAATTATAATAGTTACTTTAAATATATAAATATATATATATATAATTATAGTATTTGCAGGAAAAAGAAAAGTTGTTTAGAGGCTTGTTTCATTGTTTTTTTCTCGTGGTCCATCTTCATCCAGACCACCTTTTTCCACATCCTTGTTTTGACCACCCTCCTCATTCAGACTACTCTCTTCCACATTGTTGTTTAGACCATCTTGCTCCTCATCCTCACTTACACTATTTTGTTCTGATTCGTTTTCAAATACTAATGTTACGCTATACACAGATCCTGCAATGAACATAAATGGAAATATAGGTTAAGATATCTTGGTCATTTGGGTCTGTCATGTACAACTAAAAAGTATTAGGCACTATAATCATGAAACATGTAGGAAATACATTGAGAAATTATGTTATACTGAATCAACTATATTGTCTGTTAAATTTACTGTGACAAAAATCATTGAGAAATCAGTTTTAGTTGAGAGTGATTTTTGTTGGTGGCTAATTTTGCTATTCTGTATCATAGCAGTTTTTTGCACAGTTTATCATAACCTCTTACTGTCTTGTCATCAAACTACGTAACTAAGTTTGTAGTGAAACAAGCTTGAAGCTTTTTTTTGCCAGCTACATGTACTTTAAAAGTTATACAACACCTGCAGACTACAGTGCAGTAAAATTATAGAATACTTGCAATGCCTTTTGCATATAATATAGTCATTTTGAGACCCACCCAAGCATTTAGTATCAAGTGTTATGCAACATGTGACAGAACTTTAATTGCTATATATTCTGCATGATTGTAAGAAAAACAACCAAATAAAATACAGTAGCGAGCAGCTATTAGACATCAATGCTGTGAAAGTAAAGGCCACAAAGAAATATTGTCCTGCGGACTCCCACATCATATTTTCATATGTTGGCCATAACTCATTTTGTTTGACATTATATTTCCTAGTTTTTCTTTTGCCAGGTACTAACCTTTCGAAAATGTAAAATTAATACTATCAAAAATTTCCAGCTGATGAAATCATTGCTGTGTGCAAATTTAATATGATAAAAAAAGATTTTGTTTGAAAATCAACGTTCATTACTGACTGGAATTAGTTTATAATGTTTATGCTCACTAAATACATGATCTGCTTGCTATGAATGGATCAAAAACTCGATCTTGTTTAGTATTATGTTTTAATAATGAGAAAGTAAATTATAATTATATAATAATATATATAATTATATATAGTGTATACTATAACTAGTCTCGCATAGGCAATCCCTCTCTTTTCCGCTCTGTGAGTGAGAGAGGTTCTGGTATATAGCTATTGTATGTTTCATTCTGAGATCCACTGGAAGTAATGCCATGTTCAAGTACTGAAAGTAGGTGTGAAGCATGTGTTACTGAGAAAATATTTTACTAGTTGGGAAGTGCTTTATCATGAAGCGAAGAGAAGTAACACTGCTGAAATTTTATTAAAACTTTTACTGGAGAGAAGATGGATCTGGTACAAAAGGCATTAGATGATGCAGTTCATTTTTGTGGCCTTGTGTATCTAAAGGATAAACAGAAGATCTTTTCCTAGTCTACATAATCAAAAATAATGGATTCTAAAAGTTTAACTGTATTTTTGGTAGCATTACCATGGCATAGGCATATCTAGGTACCAGGGCTCATTAATTAGTCATGAATTAATCGCAATTAATAAATGATTATTAAAGTTATTAGTGGGAGTGATATATTATTATAACTGATATAATATTATAATACTGATAAAGTCGAGTGCACCAAAGAAGAGTTATTCTGGAATTCTTGTGAGTCTGGGCAAACTTTAGGACGAGATCCTTGATGGATTGCCAAAGATCTCGCTCAATATAGAGAACGTCTAACCTCTGCTGAGACATTGTTGAGCGTAAATACATTTTCAGACGACGAAGAGAAGAAAAGCTACGCTCTACTGTTGCTGTTGAAGTCCCGAGTGTCATGACTATGAGCGGGCACTCCCTTAGAACTGGGAATGCTTCTTTCACAGGATCGATTAGTTGGAGTAAATGATGTAGACTTTCATTGTGCTCGGTGGTTGGATTTCTCACCAAGTAGTTCTTTAAAGTTGATATTTCGTTTTCTAAGTTGCCCTGAGGAAGAATATCGCTGTAATGACTGAGGATTGGAGACAAGCAACTGGGTGAAAGGAAATTTTTAGATGCACGATTGTGGTCGATTAGCTGAATGAAGTTATAAAAACATAATTTAACTTAAATTTAATTGGGGCGAGCCTGAGCGAGCCCCACACTATTGCATTGTATATATAGTACATATTCCGTAAATACTTTTAATTCTCTTATTCCGTAAATATCTATCAATAAAATTTGAGAAAGCGCAATGTTATGAAATGCTAAACGAGCTGCAGAAACTAAAGAGGAGAGAGACTGATAGAGGTCATAGTAATCGACAGAGACAGAGGGAGACAAGCTGAGCAAAGCCTGAGAAGAGAGAATGAAGATCATGCTCGAGAGACAGATAGAGAGAACAGCTATGGAGACTGCTGAGCAAAGTGATCTTCCCGTTAAAGTATTTAACATCAGGGTTTTTCCTACTTACCTTTATTGGTGAAACCTCCATCACTATTTCGTGAACTGTGGGGTTTGAATGCTCCTCCATATCTCTTCTGTGCCATCTTCACAGACTTGCACGTGTTCATAATGCATGAGCAGTTGCACACACCTTTGTCTTACAACCACACCTTTTTATGTGTTCTCGGCTTGCCCCACAATGATTATCATTCTCTAGTTTAGATAATAATTATTTTCTGCACTGTTCTTTTTAGTACATGTTCTAAGTTCCAACATCATTCTGATTGTTAGTAGTGGCTTCAGCTATTGATTCCTACTCACTCATCCTCCCTTGATAGCTGGAATATGGATCCTCAAAGATTTCTTCTTCATAAGACGTCTAATCATCAATCATTTACAGTATATGAACTTGACGTTGAATTAATAACATTCCGATCATGCTACACGTGTTAAAATATGGCGACTGTTTGAGAGAGTCAGGTAAATCTTTAGGTCTAATACTGAAACCAGCAGTTTTGGGTTTCCTTGAGTGTCTAGATGTTTTTGCTATCCTACCAACTGGTTTTGGAAACAGTACATGTTTCCTTAGACCTTCGGCGGAGTGGTTCAGTTTTTGGTTGTGTGTCCTCCAGTTGCTATCATGGAAGACCAGGTAAAGAATGCTGTTAGAAGGGGTTTGTTTACTGGCTGCGTGTATTTCGTGTGATACAGTACCACAGACAAGAATATCTGCCATTGAAGGTTGCTATCAGTTGGTATTCAGTGGACCAGAAATGCTGTTGAGCAAAGGATGGAAAAATGTGTTAGTGTTACTTCATACTGAATGTTTCCAGACTAAACTAGTTGCTGACTTGTTGTTTTATTTCATCTTGTTCAAAGATATGATCATTGTAATTTGGAATGTCTGGTATTCGGCCCTTCGCGGCCTCGCTTAATTAAATCCCTGCTGCACAAACGTGGATGCTAGCTTGAGCCAGACCCTTCCTCCTCAAGCGAAGAGGCAGGTACCCAGACTACCTATATATATAGGCGCGTGGCACGCAACGAGTTAACCATTGTGATTGTAAACAATCACACACTTTTTTCACTCGGATTTCTTTTACCCGGGCAATGCCTGTGCCTGCCCAGGTATAAATACGCCTATGCACCATGGAGTTTCTTTCACTTTGCCTTCATAGGTCCCTTCAATAAATCACTTTCACACAACCAACAATATTGATGAGACAGTTTCTCAGTAACATGTGCATCACACCTACTTTTCAGTACTTGAACCTGGCGTTACTTCCAGTGGCTCCAGAAGGAGACATACAATAGCTATATACCATGACCCTTCCTCGCTTGTAGAGCAGAAAAGGGAGGGGCTGGCAATGCAACGCTATTATGCTATAACATGGCAATCGTTTGGTGTAGTTAGGTTTATATTATTGCTATACTGGTTTGCAGCTATTTATCAGATCTTTGGCCTTGGTTTTGGATGTTTCTAGTTGCATAGTGGCTCGAGGTGAAAATACTATAAATATTATTAAGTCTATAATTATATATATATAATTATATATATATATATATATATATATATATATATATATATATATATATATATATATATATATATATATATATATACATAATTATATATATATATATATATATAAACCTGATATTGCACTCATAGGTGTGTTATAACATAATATACACTTTATGAGAATCATTGATAGAATAAGGTAATATATAAGGTTATTGACGACTAAGTAAATAATAAAAAAATTGAATGAAAGGACAGCCAAATGGAATTATTTAAAGGTTGATTCTATACCTTCAGGATCCTCAGTTTCAACAATTGGATTCGGTTCTGGAACTTCTGCAGTTGGGTCATAGTAAATATTCTGGAGAGTGAAGTCATCTGTTTTTGTTGCACCCTTCTTAGCAAATGAATACCTACCACTTCTTTGATGTTTCCTATGAAGAGAGGTATAACAGCAAACGAATAGTTGTTGAATAGAGAAAGTGCATTTATCAAATTGTAATGGTTCAGATCCAAATCACTGTATATAGTATTAGGTATGGACTGTATGGTACAAAAATTAGCTATATAAAACTACTCACTGTTTGATATATATAGTCTATGGTTTTAAAATGTGCTGTAACATGTTTTCAAGTATTCGTAAAAATTCTCAGAGCAGACGTTTATGCTTACATCCATTCTTATACAATTAAGCATGTATGTATGTGCTTTGGATTATAGTAGAATAAATATAATTATAAATTAACCCATTGTAACATGATTGTAGGAATGGGCTCTGCAAAAGGACACATAAATACCCTGTCCTTCATATACATAAATTTAAACTGACCAGATTAAATATCCCAACAAAGTGATAATCGCCACCAGTAAAAGTATTGCCAATATTACTCCAATAACGATACCAGCAATCTGACCTCCAGACAAACCATTATCATCAACTTGTGGTGTAGGAGATGGAGGGAATACCAACATAATACTAGTGACTGTAAATCCACTGTTAGAATAATCTCCATTATCTGTTGCTTGCTATAAAAGAATAATAATATTAAGAATGAGAAAGACATTGAATTTGATAGGAATTTATACAAGTCCTATCATACAGCATCATGGTAACCAGTGACATTTGTTATAAAATATAGTCTAGAGTTTAAACAAATATCTGGATCTCCCAGTTTTCCATTGAGGAATTCTATATCTGGGTATACATGTTATATAAAAGTAAGTGGGGTGAAATCCAATGTAATTTGCTAATAATGGAAACTGTGTGAAGCAGTCTGGTATGACATTTTTGGACAAGCAATTGCAATATATACAACAGTGGAAATAGCAGTGAGGTCTATAGCAATGAAAATTTAGAAAATGAGCTATATATGTGGCTTTTGACTAGACTGTTCATATCACAATCTGATACAATAACATTATTAATGTATCGTTAACAACTTGCCATCAATAATGGCATTGGTAACAAGTAATTGTGACTAATTGATTTTACTGGAAGTGGCTATCTGCAAGGATATGATATTTGTAAACAAGATATCTGAATACCAAATAACACGAACTTTACAATATACATACCTGCACAGCATCTGCAACAGCTTGTGCAGTTATCACTCCTCCACTCATTCCTCTTACAAAGAATGTCACTTGTAGTAGTCCATTAGGGGTATCTTCTATGTTAGTAATGATGATATCATCTGCTGACACAAATATAGTTTGTCTAGATTCATAGAAGAGAAATAAGTGAATATAATGATTGAACGCAGTAACCTAACAAAAACACATACTGGCAGTACTATTAAGAATTATGCAATGAGCATACATAATTATTGTAAATTGAGATAATGAAAAACAGAATAAATACAACTTCATCCAGTCATTTCATTAGTCAACAATAATTATTTACAAATTATATTATAATATATATATTATATATATATATATATATATATAATTTATATATACACATAAATATATATATATAAATAAATAAATAAAAAATATATATATATGTGCAATTGCAATATCAGGTTTATAATGACATCGCCCTCAGGATATGTGGTTAAAGACATGATATGGCATGCATAACATATCCATCCATCCATCCATCCATCTTCATATATGTATATATTATACAGTTATATATAAGCATGCTGATTTGAAGTCATACTTCTTATATAATTGTTGAAGTATTTCGTCAATATTTCTTTTTCTGAGAGTCTGAGACTCATCATCATTAGGAATAATATCACATTCATCAGGATTTTCTTCACAATACTTATTGATAGCTTCAGCAGTTATCATTCTGAATATGTTTTGTAATACTTCAGTGAACTAATGGAGGTATGAAAGGAAGATGGATAAATTGATGAACATATTATAAATGAGTAGATAGATTAATGGATGCATGGATGGAAAATAATTATGATCAATCCACATAGTTCAATTGCTAAAAAGTGGTTGGATAGATTTATTAAATTTATACTTTTTTTAGATGTTCTTCATAACTCACTGTTGCTATTGTTAGATTACTCAATGTCACAGCAATGGTATTTTGTCTTTCTGCATCAGTGATTGGTGTGCTTGAAGGAGATGGTGATGGTGATGGTGATGGTGATGGTGTAACTATCTGTGATGATGATGGAGAAGGCGAGGGTGTAGCTGAAGGAGATGGGGATATCACTGGTTCAGGAACAACTATAGAATGGGAGAAAAACATAATATGTATTATCAGAATACATGTACTGGAATAAGTGTAGCAGTTATTTGATAGAAATTGTTAGCAAGGTATGCAGGAAGTAGAGTTTCATTGTTTTCTGCTATTGCTGGCTTTGTATAAATAAAATAATCATTCTTGGGCTATTGCTTCAACATGTACATAGAAGAGAGAAAATGTGGCTAGAATATTTAATTGAACAAGTCAGTGTCACAGTACCTATTAAATATTCATGGTTTGGGTAATTAAATCAACAAATTTTATGTGTTCCTTTCCTTCTGGCTGTAGTCAATTTCTTTCCGGACATATATGATAATCATGGTTACTGAGGGCAAGTTTAGTTCAAAAACTCATTCACCGTTTACTGTGTTATTTCAATATTGTGTATTAACTAATTATTAGGGTTGGGAATTGGCTGAGATTCTGAAATCGATTATCAGTAACCTCAAATCGATTGATAATCGATTAAAATCAGAAAGTAATTAGGCCAATTAAGTCAATTATTGTAAGAAACTCCTCCTATTTGATGATCGAAAAGGTTTCCTGTCACTTACATTATTTGCTGTTGCATGCTTGAAAAGTATGCCTTAGCATAATAATTAGCATAATCTATATCACAGACTTATAATTGATAATCAGAAGAATTTTTAATATCGATTGATTAATCAATTAATTGATTAACTATCCTAGCCCTACTAATTTTTGTCATAGTCATACTAAAGCAACATTTTGTATTTGTGTATAATTGTGTTGCAGACACATACCAACACAAGTTCCCTCATCATTCATGACAGTACCAATTGGACATGAACATGTGAAGCTACCAGGTGGTGTATCTTGACAAATCTGTCTATTATTACATACTGAAGGTATCTGTAGACATTCTTGAATATCTGAAGAATTAATAGATGGAACTTATGAATAGATCAATGGTTGGCTTAATAAAAAGTATTCACATTGATAGTGGAAAATGAATAGGTGAATAGTTGATGGACAAGTAGTAAATGAATGAGCAAATGGATAAGTATGTGACTTATAGAGATAATAATAATTAGTTTAAGAAAGATTCAAACACAATATAAGAGTCAAAATGTCAGTACTTTCAAAGTTGCAAGCTCAAACAAACACAACAGAAGTACTTACCAACACACGTAAACCCATCAGATTCTAACTCAAATCCACTCATACAACTGCATTCCAAACCTCCAGGAATATTAGTACAGATCTGATTACATGCATTAGTTAAATTGCTTGAACACTCATCAACATCTAAATGCAGAAATGTCAAAAGTAGATTTAGAGAAATTGCAAAGTAAAGTGCATATATAAATACATGCAATGACACACAAACATACTTACCAGTACAGTTTTCCTCATTCACATCCAATATGAAACCACGAACACAGGAACACACTTGGTCTAATGTACTGTTACCTCCACCAGATGCTAAATCCATAGCAAAGTCCAGGGCACATAACTGTTCACAATCGTTTTCATCTGGACAAGCTCGTTCAGGATCAACTGCATTGGAGGGTACATGGATTATTTAATATGGCATTTTGGCAGCAGAACAGACAGAAAGCAAGACAGGTAGAAAAGCACATGAAATATCATACCTTCACATGTCACACCATTTTGTTGTAATATGAATCCATTTTGACAAGAACAGTTGAATGAACCCATAGCGTTGTCACATAAATGATCACAATCATGTTGATTAGTGGAACATTCATCAATATCTATAGTTCAGAATGAGAAGATGTTTCATTATATCACTAATTATCAGCTACTTAGCTTCTCTGGATAACTTACTTAACATAGTTATGACAGGGTTACATAAGGAGTTTATTATGGGGTTTAAATTACCCTATAGTTATTTATCATTACATTGAAAGGCTTAATCTGTATTTCTCATCTACATGGGCCACAAATCAAATCATATTGTTGTAAGACGTTAATCATTTGTATTGCTGTAAAAGTACCTGAACAAGTCATTCCATCATTATTTAATTCATAACCAGTGCCACATGCACACAGGAAACTTCCTTGAGTGTTTATACATCTCTGTTCACAATTGTTCATAGTATCATTAGCACACTCATCAATATCTATTTGTGTATGTAAATTCAAGATAAGATCTCACAATTATATATACATAAGTTATATATAATAATCAGCATTTCAACAAGTTAATATTACATTTGTAGTAGCTATTATAATTGACATGCAAAGCTTTTTGTATAGTTTATTTATTGGATTTTCTTATATAGGCAAAGAACAGATATTCACTTAATTATAACAGTGTCTCCAACTACACGGATTTTTCCGTATTTATATGAAATTTTATGGATAATAATGCAGATTACGGAAAATTACACTAAAAGTATGGAAATTGCATGTGTTCTGACAAATGGAAGTGTCTCTTAGTAGTAACCGCATCCTGTGAAGCCTCTAGGCTCTAGTAGTGAGTCTACACCTAGTAATGTAAACTGTGTTACAGCTATATACTGATACTGATGTCAGTCTACCTCCCAGAACAAAGGATACATTTTCAACTAAATCGCATTAATTAAAAAAAATACTGAAGATTATGAATATTATACTGAAATGAGTAATGTTTAGTTGGAGGCACTGTAAAAAGCAAATATAGTTAAAATGATGACTATTAGAACTGCAGTGGGAGAATAATGGTAACAAAATTAATCAATACTTTGTATGGATGGAGTAAACTGATATTATTATTGTTTTCTAAAGACGTATATACCTGCACATTTAGATCCATCTCCAAAATATCCGGATGGACAAGGAGGACATTCTGCTCCAACTTCTGGAGCTGGTGCATCAATACATTCAGCATCCTGAAAACATGACACTTCAGTACATCCATCAACATCAACTGTACAAAACTCTCCTTCCCATGCTGTATGTATTGAAATAAGATATAATTATAGAGAAAAAAGTATCCCTATAATTGCTTTGTGGTGTCCAGCATTCAGTAATCATGGCTGAAACACAACAGCCTATTATAGTTATTATTTTGATTATCTACTTTCCTTACTGTTTAAAGGACCTTGTAGAACGTTAGAAATAGATTTCAGGTAGAATAGCTAGCTATTAGTTCTAGTTTATGCGTAAGCTACTCATATGTATAATACCGTCATGATATAGGAATTGGGATGTACTGCAATATCACCTAGCTAAATGTAATGACAGCATACTGTAATTATGAAGAAATGTATCTCTGATAGGCTTGTGTTTACAATATGTTTTGCTTGCTCTTCTCATTTTAAAATGCTTTTTGTATAGCTTCAGTATCTAGAACAGCAATTAGAAGCATTAAACCTTTTCCCTAATAGCATTCTTTATGCAACACACCTAAACTAATCAACGGCCAATGATGTGACTTCTTTAACTACATATACAATGCATGTGTGAAAAAAGTATTATTTATATACAATAATTATATTCATTGAAAGCCAGCCCTGATCACTTAACTTTAGCAGTTGAACAAAGCACTATATAAATGTATACCTTGTGGACATAGGCAATTTAGAATACGTGAATTAGATGATGGTGTAGTTCCTTCTGTAGTGCAGTTACCACCGTTTTCACAACCACAGATTTCAAGCTGAAACAGTAGGCATTCATTTAACTTTAATGTCAGGTTCATTAACATAATAATGTATTATATATAACTATGTAATATATAATTGTAAATATAAATAATTATATATATATATATATATGTAATATATATAGTACACTTACAGGTCTTATATACAAAAATATAGACCCGAGGTTTAGTGTCCAAGGATGTGATATAGCCCGAGCCTGCGAGGGCTATATCACATCCGAGGACACTAAACCAAGGTTTTATATTGTTTTATATAAGAACTGTAAGTGTACTATATACAATATATTGTATGCTGATAGATTAAAGATTCACAGGTCTATATACAAAAATATAAGACCTAACCACATCAAACGGTTGCCATGGTAGCATGCTATATATATATATATATATATATATATATATATATGTAATGTATATAGTATGGGTTCGAGGTCTATATGGCTAATATAAGACCTGAGCCCCGAGATATCAGCCTGAGGCTTGCCGAGGGCTAATATCGAGGGGCGAGGGTCTTATATTAGCCATATAGACCTCGAACCCATACTATATATAATATATTGGTTAGCTTACAGCCACATCTCTTCAAACACTGGCCACCTGCCTCGAGTGTGCCACAGCTGCCGTGTTTGTTTACACTTTACCACAGCTTCTACTTCTTCGGGATTTACAAATGCAAATCGTTTGCTTTCAGTTCTGCATTCAGTTTTGAGTTTCATACCTGCATGCCTCGTGAATATCATTGTATATGAGCTATGGACTCGTGAATATCATTATGATGTAATCACAGGTCGTATATGGCCTATATACGACCTGGCGGTGCTTTGATGTGGGTGTAAGCTATACTATATATATATATATAGTATGATGGTGACATCATCCCTTTGATGTGGTGAGGTCTATATTCTGTATATAGGACCCACAACAGGTCTATATTTGGAGAAATTAACCCATTAACAACATGCAATACTTTATTGCCAAGTATAATATTATTTTATTGCCAAAACTGTTGTGAAATCATTGAGAATAAGTGATAAATATATAGTTTGGGAAAAGATCATCTGCAGTCAGACAGTACCAATCATGTAGTGGTGAGTCCTATATACTGTATGCAGGAGATGTCACCATCATACAATATATTGTATATAGTATGCTAATAGGTCCTATATACTGAATATAGGACCCTTGTTTTGTGTGCAGGTTCGGGCTATATCACATCCTTGGACACAAAACTCAGGTCCTATATTTTGTATATAGGACCTATTAGCATACTATATAATATACATATATACACGTCATGATGAAGCCATCCTTCAAAGCTTCTGACAGTGTTATACATTCACCATGGTTTGATATGTGCACTGTGTAGTTTGTGGCTTCTTTAAGCTGTATAAACATGACTTTGAAGTCATGAAAATAGGTTATGTCATGCTCACTTGTGCAATATCAGGCTTATAATCACCTCGCCCTCAGGCCTTTGGCCCTTTGGCTTGGTGATTATAAACCTGATATAGCACTCGTGGCATGACATAACCTATAAATAATATATATACATATATATATATATATATATATATATATATATAATATATATATATATATATATAATTATATATATAATTATATGTATATGTTATGTCACGCTACGAGTGCTATATCACATTAATAAGCACCAAGCCCGAGGGCGAGGTGCTTATATATGTGATATTGCACGAGTAGCGTGACATAACTACATGGTGAAGTCACACGTGTCTGTCAAAATTGCACATGCTCGCGCGTGCGCAGTCATAACACGCACTTGAAAATCGAAAGGGCAAGCAGTAAAGATATGTAAAAGAATAATGTTTCACCTTCGAAAGACAATCATCCATTAAAAAAACGAAGGCTGTCGCTGTCGTTAAAAGGCAAACATCGTTTCCAGGCAGCTTATGACAATGATCTTGCTAAGTTGTCAAAGCCTCAAGTTCCCAAAAACACTGATGTCAGCACACATTGGGCAATGAAGAACTTCACAGACTGGTATCAAGATTATAATGCTTGGAATCCAGAAGAACCTTGCCCCAAGGAAGTTATTTCGCCAAAGTGCAGTGCCGCGCTGTTGAACGCATGGCTGTGTGTTTTTATTTCAGAAACAAGAAATCCAAATGGTGAGCAAGATCCCCCTAGTCTCGCGTAGCCAGACCCAACCTACGAAGGAAGGGTCTGGGGACAAGCCTACATACACTTTGTTCAAGTACCACCGGATGTTGGGTGTAAAACTCCTAACAGCTACGTTAAGTCCACTCGCTTCATTGAATCAACGCGCTAAAGTGGCAAATGGAGGATTGGTGTGTTATCTGTAAGTGTGATGTTAGTAGAGGTACAGCGAAGGCTAAAAGATTGAAATTGTACGGAGACAGTGCCACAAGTGTAAGAATGAGTATTTCGAGCTAATTCAGGAGATCAACGCGAAGAGAGAGCATTTAGTGAAGAAGCTGCAGAGTTTGGCTGCTTTTGCTGAACTAATGAAAGAGATCGCTATTGCTCTCTCCAGCAATAATTTCACACGTGTAAACGTATGAATATAATTATTTTACTTCATGAATATTATTAAGTAATTATGACCACTTAAAGTACTTGAACGAAGTGTATGTAGGCTTATCCCCAGACCCTTCCTTCGTAGGTTGGGTCTGGCTACGCGAGACTAATATCCCCCCAGATCACTTTATTCTACTTATCCGCCAATTATATCAAACTATTCAAGTGAACCACCAATGGTGCCACCATTGGTTCCTGTTGATTATAATGTACATTCTACTTATCTGCCAAACTATTCAAGTGAACAATGTGATGAAAAGAACTATGATTGTTAACTCTCTGCTTTGATTTGCAATTATTTGATGATGTCATTTAATTATCACTTATTAATTTTAATATATTGTAATGTTGAACTACAGCTGTGGTTCATTAGAAAGGTGTTAACAAACCACAGTGCACACATGAAACATCAAAGGGATATATGTGCACCCAGTGCAACATATCACAGTTATAGCACTGCTAAAGGCTTTGAAGTGTGGCTTCATCATGACATATATATATATATATATATATATAATTATATATATATATATATATATATATATATATATATATATATATATATATATATATAAATAGTTAATTACATGTATATCATTATTATAAGCATAATGTATGACACATACTTGTGGTGCTATATTACTGGAAGCTCCTATAGAATCGGTAGCAACAATAGAAAATGTGAACATTAGCAGATCAGTCAAAGTAACAGTGAATGTGTATTCGTAAGATGTTATACCAGCGGTAAACGTATATCCTTCTGGTAATGTACCAGTATCAGCCATTATCGTGACATTAAATGTATCACCAGGATCACTAACATTGACTATGTAAGTTGCTCTTTCATTTAATGTGATTGAGAATGTATCAGGACCTTGTATCATTGGAGGAAAGTTAGCTGTTGAAAAGGAAATTAAGAGTGATATGAGAAAGAAGAAACGGATGTGATATTTTATACTACACTATAATATAAATCATGATCAGTCATTGTTGTTTACAATTCTTCTCCCTTATTTTTCAATTTACAACTTGACTGCACATGCTCAGACTGATGCAATATATTATGAATATCCTTTATAGGTCTTATATCAACCCTGTGGTTTCATATCCATTTGCAGCTGGGTGTATATCGTTATATATATATATATAATTATATATATATATATATATATAATTATATTATATATATATATTATAAATATTATATTTGTTCATAACCCCTTCAGACAGGGAGATATCTGATTACAGTGCGCTAACAAAGATAGAAATTAACTACATGAAAGGCACTTATTGGACAAAGTGGAAAAGTCACATGTGCCATTTGTAATTGTTTACTTATCTTGCATAATCATTCTTTTTACTTGATAACTAATTAATCACAATTCCATGAAGACATTACTTGTGTTTGTGTATGAGAGATAGATTTATAGATATATACTAGGAATACGTATGCGCAGACTGCCTCGCTCGGACTACACTATAGTCGATTAATATCCAGAAAGGTGTGGTTTTAGTCACACAATGGTATAATTATTTGACTTTGACACTTATAATGGCAGGAAAGAAGAGAGAATTTAGTGATTTGTGATCTTATGATCCTTGCGATGATGCTAACATACACGGGATTGTCTTGCCTGTTGTTCACTCTCATCTAGATCTCGCTGTTTCTGTTCTCTACCTTTTAATTTCTCCTCTGTCTTGGCCTCTTCTGTAGCTCCCGCACTTTGCTTCTTTTTCTCAGTGTAGCTAGGCGTCGAAGGCGTGCTGTAGCTCCCTCACTTGTAGGTTCCCCTCACCCGTCTCTACATTAGAGCAGTACGACATCAACAGTACACGCGGTCTACGAATTAACGTGCCTGTGGTCGTATGTTTAATTATTGCATTCCTAAGCGTGACAGAATCACATATATATGTATATACAAACTAAGGTTGAGATTTCACTACACTCCCGGATTAGTTGCCTCGCACTAAGGTACTCGGCAATTATATATAATTATATATGTATATATATATATATATATAGTATGATGCTGACATCTCCTTTAAATGTGGTGAGGTCTATATATTGTATATAGACCTAAGAGGATGTGATATATCCCTCGCAGGCTCGGGCTATATCACATCCTCGGACACAAAATCAGGTCCTATATTTTGTATATAGGACCTATTAGCATACTATATAATATACATATACCATAACTAACAGAAACATCAAAGGGTCGCCGGGTTGTATATATACGTGATATACCACCCGGTTTGATAACCGCAGGTGTATATTACTGATATACTCACCTCCACGTGACAATTGCATCATACCGAGCATGCGCATTACCATCTGCCATCTGCGGTTATAGCTGAAAAATGACTGAAGAGGAAGAGGCTCTTGTTATCGAGGAAGCAAAAAGTTGATACCATGTCTGCTTCACGATTTACATTCACTACATCACCCAAGGTAGATGAAATGAAGCGTAAGGTTATACCTAAGAACACAGATAAGTGTACGCAGTGGGCATTGAAATCTTTCGTGTATTTGGCATGTTTGACATTTCTGTAAGTTACTGAATATATTATATATACCATGTGTTCTTGGTGTATATGGCGAATATAAGACTTTCGTCTCTCGATATCAGCCCTCGGCTTCTCCTTGGGCTAATATCTCAGGGATCACGTCTTATATTCGCCATATACATGTACACCTCGAAGCCATGGTATATATATTACATATATTATATATATAAATTATATATATATATATATATATTTATAGAGAGAGAGAGAGAGAGAGAGTTACACCTAACCTATGACTTGTTCATTCTCATTATTTTGATTATTAGTACTAGCAGTACTTTGAGCAAGTGCTTCATTTCTGGTTTGACTGAAATCAAAGACACATTCAATATTCTCATCACCTCCACAAAATGCAATTGCATCATTCAAAGTTTCATTATCAATCTCATCAAGAAATATAGGAATGTGGTTTGGATCAGAAAGAGTGGATACATTTTCACCACTGTCATAGTAGAATAGAGATTCATTCTGTGTGATTTGCCCTGATAAATGAAAAAAGAGAAGAGGGAAATAATTAAAAACAATGATGTGATTGTGGAAAACACAACTACGATTGTTTTTGTGGCAATCATTATACTGCTTCAAAGAGTGTTTCACCAAGTGTTTTTGATAAGCTCATATGGTGCACAATTGCCCCAAAGAGCTTCTTTTTTGGCACAGCACAGTTCTCTCTTTGGGCCAGAGGGTGCAGTTAATTATGATTATATTGTCAAAAACAGCTTTTTGTTAATTGTCTCAAAATGTATTCCCAATGGCACAAACAGTAACCATTGTTAAGCCAATTTGGCCCATGCTTCAAAATTCATGAAAAACTCTGGTTTCACCTGTCTGAATTTGGACAACCTAATAGCCATTTGCTTTCCACATTTTTTTCAACCTATAGATTAAAGGTACTTTGTACAAATTGCGGCTTCTTTCAAAGGTATTCACATGGCTGATTAACTTAAAGATACACACGTTGCTTTTGTAGCATTCATAATATTATTATTGAAGTTTGGTAAATGTGCTCAGTGATCATCCTGATCCCTTGATGTTATGTGCATGTTATATTAATTTATTAATAATGAGTAATTACAGGCGATCCACATTATATTAGGTCTTAACTCACATGTTTGTCCAACCTCATGTTTCTTACTATCAGGAATATCATTGGATGCAGTTGTACCATTTCTGTAAATGAGATCATTTGTATCATCGCCATCAAAATTTCCTAAAAGACCTGTAACTGTTCCCATAAATTCAGGAGGTATTTTCAGTAAAGATGATAGTGCCCCTGCTCTGAGTGATATTTCAATAGTTATTGAACTCTGAAATGACACTGATACGGTGTCTTCAGTGATCCTTTCCAACATCACAGACATTGTCATGTAAGTATCATCAACTGAAGAGAGATTAGCTGTTTTATCTTCTCCATTTATTCTTATCACCATCTGTCCATCGGGTCCAATTTCACCCTATGTGTTCAGATAATTATGCATAAAATTGTATGTGTATGTATAATTATTTGTAATTGTGTTTATCTTCTGTAGTAATGACCATTACTAAGGGGCATACCAAACAAGGACAAACTAGCTGGAGAAAGCATTATGACCTTTTCTCAATAATTTAAGCAACAGAAACTACCAGTCTATTTTCAAGCATGAAGAGTGAGAAGTTTGGAAAGTACCTAGACACTAAATGTACATCTCAAAATCCAAAATAATGATGATTGAAGGCTATATAAAATACAAGGTTTTCCACAAAGCCCTATCAATACACTACTTGGTTTTTATGTCACCCACTCCCTGATGAGCTTTTAGGTATCTGAACATTTAAAAAGATTGGCTGTAATGGATTAAGAACTATATTATTAGGTAAATTGTCTTATTGTGTCTCATGTGTTGGTCTTATTTATTAATGGTGATTATTTTTTTGTAATTATGATTTCTCACTTAGTCACTTTACCTTTGTGTTACCATTTTTAGTTTCTGTTAATTTTGTGTATCTACACTATGCCAGGTGTAACTTTATTTAGTTTGTGTTAATCAGTAAGAAAGAATGTAATCTTAGTTGCTAATATATATAAGTGTGTGTGTGTAGGTAAAAGATTATTAGAGTCAAAAGAAAAAGTTATTCAAGTGGAGAGTAGATCCATCACATTGGCACATAGATGAATATGCATATTAATTATTAAAACTCGGAAAGATGTAAATGAGTTTTATTAATTGGGTTTGATGCATGTGTCTTTGGAAATCAAAAAAGCAACTAATCACCTCACCAAATACGCTATGCACCAGGTTCCAATTGAAAACAGTCATATTTCCACTCACAGAATGGCATATTCTACTCACTCAAGGTTCATGCACCCTCCCCCCAAAATAAAATAAAGTGAAAATTGATATTTGTGCTTGTGTTAGCTCTTATGTGTGTGTATGTGTGTGTACCTGCACTATGTCACTCCCTGAAGTCAAGTCAGCAGCTGCAAAAGCTGAGAATATTGTAGCAGTTGTGTTCTCAGCTGCCAGTTTGGTACGAGCTTGAGTTTCAAATGTACCATTAACATTAGCAAATATATATTCTCCAAGTCCATTAAATGTGTATCTTCTTCCATCCAGAGTTCTGATATGAGGATCACCCCACAACCATGCTATTATATTGGAAATATCAATTTGGAATTCAATAATGGATGCAAAAGACAAAAGATATGTATGTGTATGTTTATGTTATGATATGATACCATACAAAAGTAGACCGCAACAATTGTCATCACATACATAATGCTTTGGTGGTTCACAAATTCTTCCATCATTTTGCAAAACAAAGCAAGCAAAGGCTATAGTTTACAAGATAGGGCATTTGTAATAGTAATTGTATCTTTTCAGAGAGTGTTAATATTACATAATTTTATTATGATGATAATTGATAATTACTGGTGATAATTTCAATTAGTTGTAATTTCTACACAACTCCAATCTATAGCTGATGGATCATGATATAAACACTATGACATATATTGACCAGTGTATATATAGTGACAACTTACCAAAGAATGGTGGTCTATATCTAAAACAATTTTCAAGAGGCCGCCTCTCATGATACAAGGTGCAAAAATTCACATCTTCACAACAGACCTGTCTGAACTTTAAATCAAATTGATCATAAAAAGGAAATGAAAATCTGAAGAAAGGATTGAAAGCAAGTGTGGAACTTGCTAGACTTCCTGATGTTATCAAAGATCCAGTGCTATGAAATAATAAAACAAAGTATATAATTGGATTATACAATGGTTTGGGCTATGTACACCTTACAATGATCATAATAATTATAATCTCTTTGAGTAGCTATTATAGGGATGTTATGTCACTGTCTAATTTGCTCTTGTTTCTGCACTTTATATGCGTCATTATAATTAATTATTTGTAAAATTATTGCTAAAAAGATACAAAAATGTTATGGAGACAAGGGACAATGTCACTGTCTAATTTGCTTTAATTTATTGACTGTCTTCAATGTTGCTAATAGTTGTCTCTATTCTCAAAGGAATGTCCTTTCTGGTTGAGATGTCTTGCTACCAAAATGTAATCTACATGTGATTAAATGCATGCATGCAGAATGTGTTGCAAGGAGAGAGAAAAAGGTCTAAAGTTCAAATGGTAAGCATGATTAGTCACCATGCTACACTTGATAGTGTCATAAAGAAATACATAGTATTAAGTATTTTCAAACAAAATGTTGTGTTAAATTCTTGAGACACTGGATGCCATGTCTGAAATGCACATATCAAATAATAATATTTCCATCAGATTTACTTTCATAGATTCTTTTTAGCTTGCAAAATTATCAAGAGCAAGTTTTTGCAAATAAATTCTAGATGTAATGTCTATATGTTTTATGCATATCTTCATTAACTCTATCTTCCAAATAGAAAAAAATATGTAACTTCACTAACTATGCATGCATGTAGTGAGTATGGCAACTTGGTTTAAATTATGACTTTGAATGGAGAAAACTGTCTAGCCAGATAAATGTACTCACTTTGTGTTGTAACAGCACATAGTATTTCTAGAGAAGCCAAAGAAGAAAGCAGCACAAATGAATGAATCCTCAGCTAACAAAAAGACATATCGTTGGTCAAGGAATATTTGTTGTATTCCACATGGACATGGAGGTGGAAAGAAAAACCTGGATGGCACAGCCATTCCAAATAGCTGAACGTCTTGAGAATATGCATTCAGACATTGTACTATTGGAAGATCTACAAAAAGATAATACTTAGTTCAGTTACAATATGCATAATATATATTGTGATAATGTGTAGTATGAGTTATGATGAAACTGAATGTTTCTTTGTGTAACCAGCAATGATCGTTTACTTTTGATTATATAATAACAAGATCTTACTACTGTTTGCTTCAAATGAATAGACAATATTCACAATGTCAGTGCTAGGAAGATTTTGACAGGCAATTGTATTAACTTCACGTCTGTTTGAAAGAGGATGGTTTATGAAATTTCCACTTGCAAGATTATATCCAACCACAGCATATCCATTGTCTGGACCAGACCACTCTAGTTCACCACATTTATATGTGTATATGACATATGTGTTGAACACATCTGTGATGATGATAGCTTGAAATGTGTTGGTCTGTGCAATGATTAAGAGGAAACAAACAAATAGTTCTATTATACAAACAGTTATCAACTGAACAATATTTTTTAAGCACTAATAACTAATAAGGCCTTTGCAGAGAATTCAGACACATCTCTAATGGCAGAAGGAGACTAGAATTCATAATGATTTCATCACAATTATTTTGATGTATATAAAGCATTAATATTTGTATATTTCTATATCTATTGTCTGGTAGTTATTCTACATTATAATTATATTAGAATATTATTATCAATAACAGTATATAGAGTGTGAGACATAATACATTTACTATTTCCTATGTCTATGTATAATCTCATGCATGTGCATGCATGCTTACCGAATTAAAAAAATCTGCAGTATCTCTTTCAAAAGAAGATGGAGAGTTAATAAAAGACTGATGATCATAAGGATGAACACCACTCCATTCCACTAGTAATGCCCACTTGCCTGTAAAATTGGTTCCTTCCGATGTTTGAATATATTCATTAATAATCTGCAATTGACCACTTGCTAAACTTTCTGAAAATACTTGATGTCTTATAGAACCTAGCGAAAGTGTAGAATGAATATATTTATCAATTCTTTTTGTACGAGAGTTTTGTTGTTAAAAACCAGTTACAATTCAGGCTATGTAGACTGATTACCTCATGTCCTCAATCTTCTAGCAAGTCTTCAGTAAATAATTATCCCAAACCCCTTGCAATAAATTCATACACAGGATTTTACCACCTTTGCTAACCACTCTACAAAACTGGTCTGACTATAATGTATTATACTACAGATTCAATGAAAATTTTGCTCTATCTTTCATATTTTAAACCTAGGTGAACCAGCTGGAGTTTCTAGTCGCCTAAGTACTTTCTTGTGCAAACCTATTCACCTTGTAGAGAATATTAATATGCACATACCTTCAACTCTGTTATCTACATCAGCCCAGTATACAGCAAACACATTTGAATCTCTTATGTTTTGGTTTCCTGTTGGAAAAACACTTGGTTGCCAGAAAAGGAAATTTTGGGATAAAGACATCACACCATTATCACCAACCTGTGAATGTAGGATAAATTGTTACAAATAATTGTCTGAATGATAAATAAGTATCCTAACAATATTATCACTACAGTATAACATATTGCAAGTATAATATTATGGAATACTTTTGTGAGTATGCATGTATGTATGGAATTATTAATTCTTGATCACACGTGACCTAAACTCTTATGAAAATGTATATACCTACATGTACATGTATATAGTATGTACATGTGACTCACATGGACTTCTGTATATAATGTATCTCCAATTACAATTCCAACAATGCTCTGGCTGTCACCAATGAAAACCCTACTGGATACATCATCCCCACTGGAAAGTTCCACAATAGGGGATATAGTACTATCAAATTGTAGAAACGGTAGCACAGGGATTTCAACTGTGGTAAGAAGGATGAATTAATAGTTACAGAATAATGTGGAATAACTTATCACATTCATTAGGTAAGTCATTTTAAATAATTTATGATGGCAATACACTACAGGACAGGTTCAGTGAAAAAATAGAACACATTGAAATCTGTACTGGCTTGTGTAAGTTTGTATATTATAAGTACCAAAGGTGATTCATATACATAACATATATACAGTGTGTAGTTTCTGTACAAACCGTTACAAGTTACTCCATCAGAATCCAATACATAGCCACTATTACATCCACAAGTAAAACTTCCATCAGTGTTTGTACATGTTTGAGTACAATTGTGAGTGTTGTTAGTACATTCATCAATATCTGGATCAATGGACAATTGTGTATATACAATTGTACATGAGTGCTTACACAAAAATATGGAATTATGGTACAAATATATGCTTAATTGTTTGCTAAGCAAAGTAAGCATGTATATTTCCATGCAAGGTAATTATGTATATTCCTGTACATGCAGATATGTATGTATATATGCATGTATAGAATTTAGTTACATGTCACTTTTTATCTCCACCTATTTAATGCAAGTGATTCAATTCATAAAATTACTTTTCAACACATGAAAGTTGCTTTTGCTGCTTACACTAAATGGGAGGGTACGTTGTAACATCTAAGACATAATTACATGCTCTATACACTATATTCTGTACAATCTGGTAATTGGTGAAATCTATGCAAACCGAACATAGGGGGCGGAACATATTTAAGATAGGGGGAGGGATGGTCTGAGCACTAGAGCACCGATGGTGAAAGAAAATGATTATCATCTAATTAATATACATAAGGGTCTGGTCATTTTTTCCATTAATCCGGATCAGTAATTGAATGACTCAAACTCAAGTAATGTATCTAAGCCAGGTTGTATAACTTATATCCTTCATCAAATAGCTGCTTTGATCCTACAATAATGTAGTTCATAACCAGGTAAATAAGCTATATATAGATCTGTATGCTCTAATAGGTTTGTAAATATTTTATTATATGTGAAATTAATTAGTATGCATAAAAATATTGCGCTAAAACAAACCAACCCCCCATCCCTCCATGTCCTCCCCTGTTCTGCCACCTATACCACACAATACCTGTCAATCTGCAGATTATCCCGCAATCTGTAAGAACCACAATGCACACGAGAAGCCTATAGAAAGACCTATGTGCATTAATTGGACTACAAGTCAGGTAAACATTAAAATGAATGACAATCACATTCCCAGTGCTCAAAGACCAGAAAACACAATTACAGAGGTCAGAAATGTCATTCCATGACAAAAGAATGCTATGGGTAGTTTTAGCCTTTTATGGTTTCCTCAGGTCTGCTGAATTTGTTGCTTCATCACCGAACACCTTTATCTCAAGCATAACCCTTTGCAGAGAAGATATTATAATGGGTTCTGAAATTACTGTAACAATCAAAGCTTCCAAAACAGACCAACACAGGAGAGGGACCAAAGTCACAATCAGTAGTACTGACATGTTCACCTGTCCTATGTCGGTAATGCAGAAATATCTAAAAGATTATGATAAGGCTGCTATTTAATGGGACAGGTTGGGCAACTGAGACCCTTTGTGGTGGATGTCTGGGTATAGTTTGAAACTAATTAAACAATTTCGGCAATAATTTGGGCAGTATAGGGCTGTTTCACAACCTTCCCTCCCTAGCCTTGTATGTAATTATATATCATACAGCTTAATTTCAGAGTCATGCATTTGCAGTTCAAGAATAAAGGCAGCAGACCAGCCACCAATGTGGGTGTTGCCCAGCTTTGTCCTCCTATTATAACTGCAATCACAGACAACCAGGGAATGCAGGGTGTTAAATAATAATTGAAGTATTCAATTTACTTAACACACAAATGTAATGAGAAGGGGTAGGACCTGCATACAGCATTCTGCACATGACCAATGAGTGGACTCCATGTGCGCTTGTTATTGAGGATGGTAAAGCTGATTCATTTACTACTCAGTACTGTAAGGCTGTTTTACTTGATACTTACTGTAAGACTCACTTACTACAGTGAGATGTACTTACTAACTACTAACTACACAGTACTGTAAGGCTGTCTTACTAAGTCAGTCAGCTAAATGGATGGGAGGCTGGTAACACCCACACCACTACATCTGTCCCAGTACATGTTGCACATAGCTAGTTGATACAATAGTTTACAATAATGCCCATCAAAACCGGCTAGTATGCACCAAGTAATAATAATAATAAGTTTCTACTTTTAAGTTGGGTACTATTCCATTAAAAACTAACAGTCAGAATGAAATTCCATACACTTTTATGATTTCTTTCCAATATGAGCGAGCAAGCCTGTTCAAATGCAACTTCTAAGCATGAAGTGGTAGCACTACATTTAAATTACATGGGCCAGAACAGCTTTACCACCAGCATACACCGCCTTCTCAATCACAATAAGCCATACAATTTCTATGAACCAATAAGAGGTACGAATTAGACTTGACAACATGTAGCATCAAGCATGGGGGTATACACATTACCTTCAAACCAGAATGTGCAATGCATTGCCCAAAGGCATGTAGAGCCTGCAGATCAACAAGTAACATTGATTACGTTTAAACAAATCGACTGAAGTGGCATGCATTGCCAACACAAAAATATAAGGTACATGTTGCCTTTAAATAACCAACTAAATGGCATGCTTGTATGACAACACTTTACAGTAAGGATGACAGAATCACTAAGTGGCACGCATTGCCAATGCATTACCATACTGCATGCAGTGCCTAAAAAAATCAACAGGTGGCATGCATTCCCAATACCTTACTATAAGGCATATACATTGCCTATAAGTGGCATGCATTGCCAATATGTCACCATAAAGTAGGCAGTGCATACAAATCATCATATGGCATGCATTGCCAAAACATTACTATCAGGCATAAACAGCCCTATAAATCAAGAATCAGCATACACTGCCCAAAATGGTGGTCTATATGTAAACTTGTGGGCATTAGTTATAAAGGAACAGCAGAGGGACAGTGTAGGGCTGTTTCATAGCCTTCCCTTTCATACAGCTTGATTTAAAAGTTAACAAATTTCAATTCAAGAATAAAGGCAGCAGACCTGCCAGGCAGTTGACTAGCCATCGCAGACAACCAGGGAATGCAGGATGTTAAATGTGTGAAATACAACTTTATACAGGTACACATTGTGTGGATTATGAAATGCAAGTACTATTCTATGGCTTAATGACCAAAGTAGAGAATACTGTATAAACTCCAAATACATACCATTACAAGTTGTTTCATCACTATCTAGTATATAACCATCATCACATCCACAAGTGAAACTTCCTTCAGTATTTGTGCATGTTTGATTACAGTTGTCAGTGTCCTCACGGCATTCATCAATATCTGCATTAAAGAAAATAATATGTTTGTAAACAGTGAAATACAACTATATACAAGTACATATTTTAGGTTATGAAATCCAAGTACAATTCCATTGTAGAAAAAGAGAATACAATAAAAACATACCATTACAAGTTTTTCCATCATTATCTAGTAGATAACCATCATTACATCCACAAGTGAAACTTCCTTCAGTACTTGAGCATGTTTGAGAACAATTGGCTGTTCCCTCCAAACATTCATCATTAAATATTGGTGGAGAAGGTGATTGTGTAACCATAACAAAGGAAGACGAGAATGATTCCAGTTCAAATGTTGATGGAGAAGGTGATGGTGTAAATAAAAATAAGAAAGGTGGAGTTGATTCCAGTTGAAGCGTTGATGGAGAAGGTGATTCTGTAACCATAACAAAGGAAGAGGAGAACGATTCCAGTTCAAATGTTGATGGAGAAGGTGATGGTGTAACCATAACAAAAGAAGACGAGGATGATACCAGTTCAAATGTTGATGGAGAAGGTGATGGTGTAACCATAACAAAGGAAGATGAGGATGATTCCTGTTCAAATGTTGATGGAGAAGGTGATGGTGTAACCATAACTAAGGGAGATGGAGTTGGTTCCCGTTGAAACATTGATGGAGAAGGTGATTCTGTAACCATAACAAAAAAAGATGAGGATGATTCCAGTTCAAACGTTGATGGAGAAGGTGATTCTGTAACCATAACAAAGAAAGACGAGGATGATTCCAGTTCAAATGTTGATGGAGAACGTGATGGTGCAATCATAACAAAAGAAGATGAGGATGATTCCAGTTCAAATGTTGATGGAGAAGGTGATGGTGTAACCATAACTAAGGGAGATGTAGTTGGTTCCTGTTGAAACATTGATGGAGAAGGTGATTCTGTAACCATAACAAAGAAAGACGAGGATGATTCCAGTTCAAATGTTGATGGAGAAGGTGACGGTGTAAATAAAAAAAAGAAAGGTGGAGTTGATTCCAGTTGAAGCGTTGATGGAGAAGGTGATTGTGTAACCATAACAAAGGAAGATGAGGATGATTCCAGTTCAAACGTTGATGGAGAAGGTGATGGTGTAACCATAACAAAGGAAGACGAGGATGATTCCAGTTCAAACGTTAATGGAGAAGGTGATTGTGTAACCATAACAAAGGAAGATGAGGATGATTCCAGTTCAAATGTTGATGGAGAAGGTGATGGTGTAAATAAAAATAAGAAAGGTGGAGTTGATTCCAGTCGAAACGTTGATGGAGAAGGTGATTCTGTAACCATAACAAAGAAAGACGAGAATGATTCCAGTTCAAATGTTGATGGAGAACGTGATGGTGCAATCATAACAAAAGAAGATGAGGATGATTCCAGTTCAAATGTTGATGGAGAAGGTGATGGTGTAACCATAACTAAGGGAGATGTAGTTGGTTCCTGTTGAAACATTGATGGAGAAGGTGATTCTGTAACCATAACAAAGGAAAATGAGGATGATTCCAGTTCAAATGTTGATGGAGAAGGTGATTCTGCAACCATAACAAAGGAAGATGAGGATGATTCCAGTTCAAATGTTGATGGAGAAGGTGATGGTGTAACCATAACAAAGGAAGACGAGGATGATTCCAGTTCAAATGTTGATGGAGAAGGTGATGGTGTAAATAAAAATAAGAAAGGTGGAGTTGATTCCAGTCGAAGCGTTGATGGAGAAGGTGATTCTGTAACCATAACAAAGAAAGACGAGAATGATTCCAGTTCAAATGTTGATGGAGAACGTGATGGTGTAACCGTAACAAAGGAAGATGAGGATGATTCCAGTTCAAATGTTGATGGAGAAGGGGATGGTGTAACCATAACTAAGGGAGATGTAGTTGGTTCCTGTTGAAACATTGATGGAGAAGGTGATTCTGTAACCATAACAAAGGAAGATGAGGATGATTCCAGTTCAAATGTTGATGGAGAAGGTGATGGTGTAAATAAAAATAAGAAAGGTGGAGTTGATTCCAGTTGAAGCGTTGATGGAGAAGGTGATTCTGTAACCATAACAAAGGAAGAGGAGAACGATTCCAGTTCAAATGTTGATGGAGAAGGTGATGGTGTAACCATAACAAAAGAAGACGAGGATGATACCAGTTCAAATGTTGATGGAGAAGGTGATGGTGTAACCATAACAAAGGAAGATGAGGATGATTCCTGTTCAAATGTTGATGGAGAAGGTGATGGTGTAACCATAAATAAGGGAGATGGAGTTGGTTCCCGTTGAAACATTGATGGAGAAGGTGATTCTGTAACCATAACAAAAGAAGATGAGGATGATTCCAGTTCAAACGTTGATGGAGAAGGTGATTCTGTAACCATAACAAAGAAAGACGAGGATGATTCCAGTTCAAATGTTGATGGAGAAGGTGATGGTGTAAATAAAAATAAGAAAGGTGGAGTTGATTCCAGTCGAAGCGTTGATTGAAAAGATGATTCTGTAACCATAACAAAGAAAGACGAGAATGATTCCAGTTCAAATGTTGATGGAGAAGGTGATGGTGTAACCGTAACAAAGGAAGATGAGGATGATTCCAGTTCAAATGTTGATGGAGAAGGGGATGGTGTAACCATAACTAAGGGAGATGTAGTTGGTTCCTGTTGAAACATTGATGGAGAAGGTGATTCTGTAACCATAACAAAGGAAGATGAGGATGATTCCAGTTCAAATGTTGATGGAGAAGGTGATGGTGTAAATAAAAATAAGAAAGGTGGAGTTGATTCCAGTTGAAGCGTTGATGGAGAAGGTGATTCTGTAACCATAACAAAGGAAGAGGAGAACGATTCCAGTTCAAATGTTGATGGAGAAGGTGATGGTGTAACCATAACAAAAGAAGACGAGGATGATACCAGTTCAAATGTTGATGGAGAAGGTGATGGTGTAACCATAACAAAGGAAGATGAGGATGATTCCTGTTCAAATGTTGATGGAGAAGGTGATGGTGTAACCATAAATAAGGGAGATGGAGTTGGTTCCCGTTGAAACATTGATGGAGAAGGTGATTCTGTAACCATAACAAAAGAAGATGAGGATGATTCCAGTTCAAACGTTGATGGAGAAGGTGATTCTGTAACCATAACAAAGAAAGACGAGGATGATTCCAGTTCAAATGTTGATGGAGAAGGTGATGGTGTAAATAAAAAAAAGAAAGGTGGAGTTGATTCCAGTCGAAGCGTTGATGGAGAAGATGATTCTGTAACCATAACAAAGAAAGACGAGAATGATTCCAGTTCAAATGTTGATGGAGAACGTGATGGTGTAACCATAACTAAGGGAGATGGAGTTGGTTCCTGTTGAAACATTGATGGAGAAGGTGATTCTGTAACCATAACAAAGGAAGATGAGGATGATTCCAGTTCAAATGTTGATGGAGAAGGTGATGGTGTAAATAAAAATAAGAAAGGTGGAGTTGATTCCAGTCGAAACGTTGATGGAGAAGGTGATTCTGTAACCGTAACAAAGAAAGACGAGAATGATTCCAGTTCAAATGTTGATGGAGAACGTGATGGTGCAATCATAACAAAAGAAGATGAGGATGATTCCAGTTCAAATGTTGATGGAGAAGGTGATGGTGTAACCGTAACAAAGGAAGATGAGGATGATTCCAGTTCAAATGTTGATGGAGAAGGTGATGGTGTAACCATAACTAAGGGAGATGTAGTTGGTTCCTGTTGAAACATTGATGGAGAAGGTGATTCTGTAACCATAACAAAGGAAGATGAGGATGATTCCAGTTCAAATGTTGATGGAGAAGGTGATTCTGTAACCACAACAAAGGAAGATGAGGATGATTCCAGTTCAAATGTTGATGGAGAAGGTGATGGTGTAACCATAACAAAGGAAGACGAGGATGATTCCAGTTCAAACGTTAATGGAGAAGGTGATTGTGTAACCATAACAAAGGAAGATGAGAATGATTCCAGTTCAAATGTTGATGGAGAAGGTGATGGTGTAAATAAAAATAAGAAAGGTGGAGTTGATTCCAGTCGAAGCGTTGATGGAGAAGGTGATTCTGTAACCATAACAAAGAAAGATGAGAATGATTCCAGTTCAAATGTTGATGGAGAATGTGATGGTGTAATCATAACAAAAGAAGATGACGATGATTCCAGTTCAAATGTTGATGGAGAAGGTGATGGTGTAACCGTAACAAAAGAAGATGAGGATGATTCCAGTTCAAATGTTGATGGAGAAGGTGATGGTGTAACCATAACTAAGGGAGATGTAGTTGGTTCCTGTTGAAACATTGATGGAGAAGGTGATTCTGTAACCATAACAAAGGAAGATGAGGATGATTCCAGTTCAAATGTTGATGGAGAAGGTGATTGTGTAACCATAACAAAGGAAGATGAGGATGATTCCAGTTCAAATGTTGATGGAGAAGGTGATGGTGTAAATAAAAATAAGAAAGGTGGAGTTGATTCCAGTTGAAGCGTTGATGGAGAAGGTGATTCTGTAACCATAACAAAGGATGAAGGTGATTCCATTTGAAGAGAGGGTGATGGCGAGGAAGGTATAAAAGAAGGTGAAGGCGATGATACTGGAATCACTGTTGAATGGAAAACAGAAAAAGATTAATAATTATAGATAAGTAATTATGGTGGTTCAAATAGAAAATAACAGTCTGCTATTGGCCATTTTCAAACCAATTGTTTCAACTCAGAGGTCTTTTTTACATATGAAGAACACCTTCAGGTAGAAACATTCTGTTTCAAGAATTAAAATTAAATTAATTAAACTTTAAACCTAAATGGTTTTTCAGCAAATGGGGCAAACAAAAACAATCCCACTGCATGTTGGCTCCAGATACACTCACTAGATATAGAGATTTACAGCAAGAGAAATGTCTGAGCTACCCACAGGATTGCATGGGCATGGCCCTGATTTCCCAAATTGCGTGGGCGTCATGAGACTTCCAACCCACATTAACTGGGGGACACGCTCTTTAAACTTATTTCCCCCCTATTCTATATTTAGGCAAAGGGTGGGCAAAAAAACCAACAAATTTTCAGACATTTTCATGGGCTTATCCCTACACAATTATGAACATTTAGAGTGCCTTGCAATGCTATCAATGCACTCCCAACTGTGGCTAACCAAGATTGCAAGTATTTTTCTATTGCTTAATCACAAGTACATTTTTTAGGTTATGAAATGCAAGTACTTTTATATTAATAATAACAAGATATATTGAAAAAAAAACGGATCCCTATAATTGCAAGTTGGGATAGAAATTGAAGGAGTTTTGCACTACTAAAAATAAAACACATCACAATGTGTTTGTACATGTTTGAGAGCAACCATCAGTATCATCTCCACATTCATCAACATCTACATTATAGAAATAATATCTCATTATATAATACAATTAAACTAAACATAAGTATATAAACGGTTTCAGAAGAGGATGTAAATATGTGGAAAGGTAGATGTATGCAAATTTGAATAGAAATGGAAGGAGTTTTGCACTACTAAAAATACATTACATTTCACAATGTAATATACATGTACATGTGTAAGCACTATTTACATACCATCACAAGTTGTTCCATCAACGTTTAATACATAGCCATCATTACATCCACAAGTGAAACCTCCTACAGTGTTTGTACATGTTTGAGTACAATTGTGAGTGTTGTTAGTACATTCATCAATATCTGGATCAATGGAAAAATGTGTATATACAATTGTACATGAGTGCTTACACAAAAGTATGGAATTATGGTACAAATATATGCTTAATTGTTTGCTAAGCAAAGTACACACGTACTTATGTATATGCCTATACATGCAGATATGTATGTACATGCAGATATGCCTGTATATATGCATGTATAAAGTTTAGTTACATGTCACTTTTTATCTCCACCTATTTAATGCAAGTGATTCAATTCATAAAATTACTTTTCAACACTTGAAAGTTGCTTTTGCTGCTTACACTAAAATGGGAGAGTACGTTGTAACATCTAAGACATAATTACATGCTCTATACACTATATTCTGAACAATCTAGTAATTGGTGAAATCTATGCAAACTGAACATAAGGGCGGAACATATTTAAGATAGGGGGAGGGATGGTCTGAGCACTAGAGCACCGATGGTGAAAGAAACTGTTTATCATCTAATTAATTACATAAGGGTGTGGTCATTTTTGCCATTAATCAGGATCAGTAATTGAATGACTCAAACTCAAGTAATGTATCTAAGCCAGGTTGTATAACTTATATCCTTCATCAAATAGCTGCTTTGATCCTACAATAATGTAGTTCATAACCAGGTAAATAAGCTATCGATCTGTATGGTTTGTAATTAAATTTATTATATGATTAGTAAGCATAAAAATAATGCGCTAGAACAACCCAACATCCCCCCCTCCAAAGTCTTCCCCTGATCTGCCACCTATACCACACAATGCCTGCCAATCTGCAGATTATCATGCAATCTGTAAGAACCCAAGTACTTCCTGAAAATTACAATGTCCCATGAGTGAACCTACTATTACTGTTGTTTTAGTTAACTATAACTACATGTAATACAGCTTTAACTTCTGTAGGTTATACATTTTGAGTTTTATCTAATCAACCAAAAACTAGTTAAAATACATGCAAAATACATGTCTACTGCAATGACTACACCTAACTAAAATAAAAGTTTAAGAAACTATGCATACTATAACTACAATGCAAGTAGTTATTATTGTCAAACTGAAACAACACTACATGTACTGGAGGATAAGATAGGGGAGAACTATGCACGCAATATTTTAAAATGAGTTGATTATATCCATGACAATGAACACAGTATTCCAGTAGATAACCATTGTTGCATCTACAGGTGAAATCTCCTTCTGTGATTGAGTACAATTACAACTACACCCAAGTACATATTTTAGGCTATGAATTGAAAGTATACTAATCTATTGCTTAAAAAGAGAATACTGTATAAACTCCAAATACATACCATTACAAGTTGTTTCATCACTATCTAGTAGATAACCATCATCACATCCACAAGTGAAACTTCCTTCAGTACTTGTACATGTTTGAGAACAATTGGCTTCAAAACATTCATCAATAAACATTGATGGAGAAGGTGATGGTGTAACCATAACTAAGGAAGATGAGGATGATTCCAGTTCAAATGTTGATGGAGAAGGTGATTGTGTAACCATAACAAAGGAAGACGAGGATGATTCCAGTTCAAATGTTGATGGAGTAGGTGATGGTGTAACCATAACTAAGGAAGATGGAGCTGATTCCCGTTGAAATGTTGATGGAGAAGGTGATGGTGTAACCATAACAAAGGAAGATGAGGATGATTCCAGTTCCAATGTTGATGGAGAAGGTGATGGTGTAACCATAACTAAGGAAGATGAGGATGAATCCAGTTCAAATGTTGATGGAGAAGGTGATGGTGTAACCATAACTAAGGAAGATGAGGATGATTCCAGTTCAAATGTTGATGGAGAAGGTGATGGTGTAACCATAAAAAAGGAGGATGAGGATTCCAGTTCAAATGTTGATGGAGAAGGTGATGGTGTAACCATAACTAAGGAAGATGAGGATGATTCCAGTTCAAATGTTGATGGAGAAGGTGATGGTGTAACCATAACTAAGGAAGATGAGGATGACTCCAGTTCAAATGTTGATGGAGAAGGTGATGGTGTAACCATAATTAAGGAAGATGGAGCTGATTCCCGTTGAAATGTTGATGGAGAAGGTGATTGTGTAACCATAACAAAGGAAGACGAGGATGATTCCAGTTGAAATGTTGATGGTGCAATCACAAATGTTGATTCCAGTTGAAGAGAGGGTGATGGTGAGGAAGGTGTAAAAGAAGGTGATGGCAATGGTACTGTAATCACTATTGAATGGAGAACAGAAATACATTAATATAGATAAGTAATTATGGAGGTTCAAATACAAAACTACCCACACGATTGCATATGGATGGCCTTGATTCCCCAAATTGCATGGGCTTCATGAGACTGTGCCCCCTTCCAACCCACATTAACTGGGGGACACCCCCTTTAAACTTATTTCCCCCATATTCTATATTTAGGCAAAGGGTGGCCAAAAAACCAACAAATGTTCAGCCATTTTCATGGGCTTATCTCTAACACCAAATATGAACATTTAGAGTGCCTTGCAATGCTATCAATGCACTCCCAACTGTGGCCAACCAAGGTTGCAAGTATTTTCTATTGCTTAATCACAAGTACATTTTTTAGGTTATGAAATGCAAGTACTTTTCTATTAATAATATTGAAAAAAAAGGATCCCTATAATTGCAAGTTGGGATAGAAATTGAAGGAGTTTTGCACTACTGAAAATACATTACATTTCACCATGCAGGGTTTCATTTAGGGGGGGGGGCAGGGGGGGGGCATTCGCCCCCCCTTGCTAGAGTCTTGCCCCCCCTTGGGAATTTGGTTGCCCAAAAATATTTTTAATGTTAATAGTTAGCTAAATACAACTATTTTGGGTTTAGATTCCAAAAATAGTATCTCAAACAGTTACATCATTGTGGTCTGAAAATGTACCAGAAATGACCTCAGAGCGTCTAACACCAAAAAAATCCCTGGGGGAGCATGCCTCCATACCTTCCTCGGCAGTTCGTGTGCAGACCACACCAACCCTATACATCGCCACCCCAAAGTTCTCAACATTCAACTTTTGCCCCCCCTTGACAATTTTTCTAAATGAAAGCCTGCCATGTGTAAGCACTATTTACATACCATCACAAGTTGTTCCATCAACGTTTAATACATACCCATCGTTACATCCACAAGTGAAACTTCCTTCAGTGTTTGTACATGTTTGATTACAGTTGTCTGTTCCCTCAATACATTCATCAATATCTGCATTATAGAAAATAATATGTCTGTAAACAGTGAAATACAACCAAATATAATTACATTTTTTAGGTTATGAAATGTACATGTAAGTATATAGGTTTCTATTTCTTAATCAGAATAGTATATATATAAACTCCATGTATGTAACATGTATATATGCATGTACAAAATCTACTAGTTTTTAACTCCTTTCATGCAAGTGATTCAAGTCATATAATTATTTTTTTAAATGAAACATGAACATGAAAGTTACTGTTTACACTAAGATGGGAGGGTAAGTTGTAACAGGTAAGACATACATTGTAATTACATATATGCTCTATACACACAATCTGGCAATTAGCAAAATCTGTGCAAACTAAAAATACATAGAACATAAGTGGGGGAATGTATTTAAAATGGGAGGAGGGGTGCTCTGAGCATTCGTGCACTAATCAGTGTTTGTCATCTAATTAATTATTCATAAGGATGTGATCATTTTTACCGCTAATCAGGATCAGTAATTGATTGACTCAAACTCAAGTAATGTGTCTAAGTCAGGCTATATAACTTTATGAAATAGCTGCTAATGCAACAATATGGATCTGCTTAGTAAATACTTTTATTGTATGTGGAAATAATTAATAGGCAGAAAAATGTTTACAGGGGCTCTAGCCTCTCTTTTCTGCCACAGGATGCATGCCAATCTGCAGATTGGTATGCAATCTGAGGATTGTGCTAATAGTTGAACCACGAGTATTATACAACAACCACAATTCTCTCCTTAAAATTACATGTACACTTTGCTATGAGTGAACTTACATACTATATATTAGTGTTGTTTTATTTAAATATAGTTAAAACCTCTTTGAGTACTGTAGGGTATGCATTTTGAGTTTTATTTAATGAAGCTAAAACTAGTTAAACTGCATGTAAATTACATGTCTACAGTAATAGCTACAGCTAACTAAGATGAAAACTGACCCATGATTTGCACTTTCAGTTAGTTAATAAAACTAAAACTAAAACTTTTGAGTAAGCCTAATATTATTAATTTATAACAAAACTAAAGTTGGAGAGTCTATGCATCTATAACTATATTTAAAAGTGGTGGGAGAAAAATGTGATGGAACAAATTGTAAAGTTTTATAATTGTAGAAGAACACTATTTACTTGTTATATACCAAATTGTTAATTAACTGTGTATACATAACATTTCTTTTTTACTTATAAAGCAACTAAACATATGAATGAAAATGAATACAGTACTACAAAATCTCCCTATACATACCGGTACAAGTTCTTAAATCTGCTTCCAGTACATAGCCTTCATAACATTCACAAGTGAAACTACCGTCAGTGTTATTACATATTTGTGAACAATTGTCTGTGTTCAAACTGCATTCGTCAATGTCTGCAAAAATGTAAATAATGTGATAGTAAAGAGAGAATTATATCCTATAATAATTATATATAGATTTATGATTTTAGAATTACATATGTAATAAGATGTTTATAAAGTTTTAGAATGATTGGTTTAGAAAATTTACAATGTACAGAGTACAACTAAATGTCCCTCCCTGTACATACCGGTACAAGTTCTTAAATCAGCTTCCAGTACATAGCCTTCATAACATTCACAAGTGAAACTTCCTTCAGTGTTATTACACATTTGTGAACAATTGTCTGTGTTCAAACTGCATTCGTCAATGTCTGCAAAAATGTAAATAATATGATAGTAAAGAGAGAATTACATCTATAACATGTATACATTTAACATTTTGAACTACATCTGTAATAAACTTATACATGCTTTTAGAATGAGTGGCTTATACAAGTTGTAATGAACAGACTACCACAAAATCTCCCTATACATACCAGTACAAGTTCTTAAATCAGCTTCCAGTACATAGCCTTCATAACATTCACAATTAAAACTTCCTTCAGTGTTATTACATATTTGTGAACAATTGTCTGTGTTCAAACTGCATTCATCAATGTCTGTATAAATGTACATTTAATATTTTAGAAGGAAATATAATAATTATGCATATATATTATAGATTGAAGATTTAAGAATTACATCCATAATAAGTTTATATTTAAGAATTTATGTAAATGAGAGTATAAAGAGAGATTTACATCTACAATAAGTACAGTTTTAAAATTTTCGAATTACATCTATAATAATTTATGTAGAAGTTTATGATTTTAGAATTACATCTATAATAAAGCTTCAGAATAAGTTCCTATTAGAGAGTACGATAGTACTACTCTCTACGTAGGTTTGGCACGGAAACAAAATGGCCTCCAGTACATTTCAATTGCAAGTGGAAAGCTGAAAACTGTGGTAATAGGATATATACAAATAAGTTAAAATATACATAACTTACAAATTGAAGTTACAATGTATTGAGCATTTTTATAACTAACAATACCTTTTAGATGTTCAGAGATCTTCGTTAAAGTATAGAACCGGCGAGTAGCAAAACTGGCAAAATCTTAACTACTAAAAATAGATTTCTACGTTTCTAAAGCTATTAAAGTAGTTGTAGCACAAATACAAAGTTAAATTCAGGGGAACAAACTTCGTACTGTTCTGTTTCTTGACCTGGACAACGAATATTTTCAGTCACTATAGCAACCTCCTTACTATGGGACGCCATAATAGTAGTTATAAATAACATTGAATCTTTGTGGCTATTAATAGATCAATTTCGGTATATAATGTATAAACAACCACGTGTTATTGAGAGCTCAGAAGTTACTGTTATTGCAGAGAAGTTACTGTTATTGAAGGATATTTGAAGGATATAATTCAGTACTCCGTCAGTGAACTGTCAGTGGAGTTCTGATTTTAAGGGATCCTTATAAGATAAGTTTTATTATTATAATATACACATAGCTACTCAAGGATCCCTTACTATAAACCTGATAGTTTATAGAATATTGTTAAAGCTATAGGGTGTAGTTTATAGGATATTATTATAGCTATGTGTCACAGCTATAATAATATCCTATAAACTACACCCTATAACTATAATAATATCCTATAAAATATCAAGTATATAAGGGATCCTTGAGATAAGTTTTATTATTAACATAGCTATAATAATATCCTATAAACTACACCCTATAGCTATAATATCTTAGTTACAATACTACAATGATATCTACTGAGCAATGGCGTAGTACTATCGGCTGCTTCGTACCTTGCACTGGTAAATTCAATACTAGCAAATGCATTGGGAAGGTATTAAACAGGGGAAGCACTTGCTCACATTACAGTATAAAGTTGTTTATTCTGATAATGACTGTTTTGAGTGCACTTCTCATTGTGGCTAGTGATGTTGAGTTGAATCCAGGCCCACGTTGTTTCAGGAAATGTCCAAAATGCGAACAACAAGTTCCAATGAAATGCAAAACATGCACTAACTGTGGATTATCTTTCAATTCTCACAAATCTACTGAAGCAAAAAGGACTCAATAGAATAAGGATTACTATCAAACTTCATCTTTATTCTGAAAAGTTAAAAGAGTTCAATTGAAAAAAAATCTCACATAATTTATTATAGTTATTGTTATTAAAAATAAAAGACTCATTTCCTATATCTAACGTTGCCCAATCCTCTCTCGACAGTGAGAGAGGAACCTGTCAAAATCATCACATGAATACTGTAATACAATAGCATTTAACATTCACTCTGTACAATGAGAATTAGTACTTACTGGCTCTTTATCCATTTTCTGTCGAATTAGCGAAATATTGTAAACTATTGCTATTTATACTCTTAGTCGTGATATGACATAACGAGAATGTGTAACAAACTACAGGGCTAGAAATTCTGGAGTTACTGGCTTGCATTTAGGGTGGGGCTGTGTGCATGATTAAGCAAAAATGCACTCAGCCCCACCCTAAATCCACACCAGTAGCTCCACCATTACCAGCCCTGTAGTTTAGTACGTGTTTTATATTGATTATAGTAATGCAGTAATCTTTGGTACTGTTTCCTTTGTCTGGACACCATGTTCCTACAAAAAATATCAATGCTGAAAATAAAACAGAATAGTCATCACAAAAATGATACTGAAACAAAACAAAAAACTGACCTTTTCTGTTCCAGATATTGATTCATCCAACTATAAAATGATATACTCATTATATTTAAAAAATAGAATTGAAACAAGAACATAATAAAGCTAACATTTAACACAATTATTCCATTCCAATCCCCCTCTAATTATCGTGTTCGTAATGATTACTGTTCTAGTTATCAATTCAAAAAAACCAAAAGAAACAAGAAAAATAAAAACATTTTCAAAAAAATGAAAGAAAATGTAGGGATATCAAAACCGAAAAAGCACAAGAACAAGATTGGGATGGTACCTTAGCAGCAAAATTAAAATAACCATGGCACTTCCATATAACAACCCTACATAAGTATACTTTCTTTTTTATACTCAACAGCTATACTTATGTTGGGTTATATGGAAGTGGTTATTTTAATTTTGCTACAAAGGTACCATCCCAATCTTGTTCTTTTGCTTTTTCGGCTTTGATATCCGTACATTTTCTTTCATTTTTTCGAAAATGTTTTTATTATTCTTGTCAATATTATAATTCAAACTCCATTTACCAATGTCTGCATAAATGTAAATAATGTGATAGTAAAGAGAGAATTACATCTATAAGATATAAACATTTAAAATTTTTGAACTATATCTGTAATAAACTTATACATGCTGTTAGAATGAGTGGCTTGTACAAGTTATAATGAACAGACTACCACGAAATCTCCCTATACATACCAGTACAAGTTCTTAAATCAGCTTCCAGTACATAGCCTTCATAACATTCACAATTGAAACTTCCTTCAGTGTTATTACATATTTGTGAACAATTGTCTGTGTTCAAACTGCATTCGTCAATGTCTGCATAAATGTAAATAATGAGATAGGAAAGAGTGAATAACAAGTTTATATGGATTTATGATTTTAGAATTACATCTGTAATAAGTAAGTTTTTAAAATTTTAGAATGAGTGGTTTATAAAATTTACAATGTACAGAGTACAACTAAATGTCCTTCAGTATACATACCGGTACAAGTTCTTAAATCAGCTTCCAGCATATAGCCTTCATAACATTCACAAGTGAAACTTCCTTCAGTGTTATTACATATTTGTGAACAATTGTCTGTGTTCAAACTGCATTCACCAATGTCTGCATAAATGTAAATAATGCGATAGTAAAGAGTGAATAACAAGTTTATATGGATTTATGATTTTAGAATTACATCTGTAATAAGTAAGTTTTTAAAATTTTAGAATGAGTGGTTTATAAAATTTACAATGTACAGAGTATAACTAAATGTCCTTCCCTATACATACCGGTACAAGTTCTTAAATCAGCTTCCAGCATATAGCCTTCATAACATTCACAAGTAAAACTTCCTTCAGTGTTATTACATATTTGTGAACAATTGTCTGTGTTCAAACTGCATTCGTCAATGTCTGCGTAAATGTAAAGAATGTGATAGTAAAGACAGAATTATATCCTATAATAATTATATATAGATTTATGATTTTAGAATTACATCAGTAAAAAGTATGTTTTTAGAATGAGTGGTTTATAAAATTTGACAATGTACAGAGTACAACTAAATTTCCCTCCCTGTACATACCGGTACAAGTTCTTAAATCAGCTTCCAGTACGTAGCCATCATAACATTCACAAGTGAAACTTCCTTCAGTGTTATTACATATTTGTGAACAATTGTCTGTGTTCAAACTGCATTCGTCAATGTCTGCATAAATGTAAATAATGTGATAGTAAAGAGAGAATTACATCTATAAGATATAAACATTTAAAATTTTTGAACTATATCTGTAATAAACTTATACATGCTGTTAGAATGAGTGGCTTGTACAAGTTATAATGAACAGACTACCACGAAATCTCCCTATACATACCAGTACAAGTTCTTAAATCAGCTTCCAGTACATAGCCTTCATAACATTCACAATTGAAACTTCCTTCAGTGTTATTACATATTTGTGAACAATTGTCTGTGTTCAAACTGCATTCGTCAATGTCTGCATAAATGTAAATAATGAGATAGGAAAGAGTGAATAACAAGTTTATATGGATTTATGATTTTAGAATTACATCTGTAATAAGTAAGTTTTTAAAATTTTAGAATGAGTGGTTTATAAAATTTACAATGTACAGAGTACAACTAAATGTCCTTCAGTATACATACCGGTACAAGTTCTTAAATCAGCTTCCAGCATATAGCCTTCATAACATTCACAAGTGAAACTTCCTTCAGTGTTATTACATATTTGTGAACAATTGTCTGTGTTCAAACTGCATTCACCAATGTCTGCATAAATGTAAATAATGCGATAGTAAAGAGTGAATAACAAGTTTATATGGATTTATGATTTTAGAATTACATCTGTAATAAGTAAGTTTTTAAAATTTTAGAATGAGTGGTTTATAAAATTTACAATGTACAGAGTACAACTAAATGTCCTTCAGTATACATACCGGTACAAGTTCTTAAATCAGCTTCCAGCATATAGCCTTCATAACATTCACAAGTGAAACTTCCTTCAGTGTTATTACATATTTGTGAACAATTGTCTGTGTTCAAACTGCATTCACCAATGTCTGCATAAATGTAAATAATGCGATAGTAAAGAGTGAATAACAAGTTTATATGGATTTATGATTTTAGAATTACATCTGTAATAAGTAAGTTTTTAAAATTTTAGAATGAGTGGTTTATAAAATTTACAATGTACAGAGTATAACTAAATGTCCTTCCCTATACATACCGGTACAAGTTCTTAAATCAGCTTCCAGCATATAGCCTTCATAACATTCACAAGTGAAACTTTCTTCAGTGTTATTACATATTTGTGAACAATTGTCTGTGTTCAAACTGCATTCGTCAATGTCTGCGTAAATGTAAAGAATGTGATAGTAAAGAGAGAATTATATCCTATAATAATTATATATAGATTTATGATTTTAGAATTACATCTGTAATAAGTAAGTTTTTAAAGTTTTAGAATAAGTGGTGTATAAAATTTACAATGTACAGAGTATAACTAAATGTCCTTCCCTATACATACCGGTACAAGTTCTTAAATCAGCTTCCAGCATATAGCCTTCATAACATTCACATGTGAAACTTCCTTCAGTGTTATTACATATTTGTGAACAATTGTCTGTGTTCAAACTGCATTCGTCAATGTCTGCATAAATGTAAATAATGTGATAGTAAAGAGAGAATTATATCTATAACATGTATACATTTAACATTTTGAACTACATCTGTAATAAACTTATACATCCTTTTAGAATGGGTGGCTTATACAAATTATAATGAACAGACTACCACAAAATTTCCCTATACATACCAGTACAAGTTCTTAAATCAGCTTCCAGTGCATAACCTTCATAACATTCACAATTGAAACTTCCTTCAGTGTTATTACATCTTTGTGAACAATTGTCTGTCTTCAAACTGCATTCGTTAATGTCTGCATAAATGTAAATAATGCGATAGTAAAGAGAGAAATATATCCTATATATAGATTGAATTACATCTGTAATAAGTAAGTTTTTAAAATTTTAGAATGAGTGGTTTATAAAATTTACAATGTACAGAGTACAACTAAATGTCCTTCCCTATACATACCGGTACAAGTTCTTAAATCAGCTTCCAGCATATAGCCTTCATAACATTCACAAGTGAAACTTCCTTCAGTGTTATTACATATTTGTGAACAATTGTCTGTGTTCAAACTGCATTCACCAATGTCTGCATAAATGTAAATAATGCGATAGTAAAGAGAGAACAAGTGTATATATAGAAAAAAACATCCCTATATTTGCTTTGTGATGACTATGTATTAAGCATTGCTGATAGCACTAGTGTTTCCATATTTCTATGTACTCCTGGGGCCTGAAGATGTAAGTGTAAGCCTGATTGCAGTCTAAATACACAGATCTCTGATGAACTGACTGAAGCACTCCTTCAAGGTTCTAAAGGATGACTTCCCCGTGTCTGAAACTCAATAACTTATCAGACCTACTTGTTAAAGATTCTTGCATAATATCTATACTGTTTCTCTGCTATATACAACAGTTATTAGCAGTTTTACATCCTCTCCCTGGATTAAACGCGCGTTCTTTTACGCGCCACGCCCATTAATTGACCGAGTCCCCGGGAACGACGCAACTTCCTTAACTACGTATACAACGCATAGTCGCGCAAGTGACACAAGAATATATATATATACATATATAATTATATATACATAAAACCCCGTGGAAAGCAATTATAGGGATGGCCCTACGGGCCATGAAAACAAGTTTATATAAATTTATGATTTTAGAATTACATCTGTAATAAGTAAGTTTTTAAAATTTTAGAATGAGTGGTTTATAAAATTTACAATGTACAGAGTACAACTAAATGTCCCTCCCTATACATACCGGTACAAGTTCTTAAATCAGCTTCCAGTACATAGCCTTCATAACATTCACAAGTGAAACTTCCTTCAGTGTTATTACATATTTGTGAACAATTGTCTGTGTTCAAACTGCATTCGTCAATGTCTGCGTAAATGTAAAGAATGTGATAGTAAAGAGAGAATTATATCCTATAATAATTATATATAGATTGAATTACATCTGCAATAAGTAAGTTTTTAAAATTTTAGAATGAGTGGTTTATAAAATTTATAATGTACAGAGTATAACTAAATGTCCTTCCCTATACATACCGGTACAAGTTCTTAAATCAGCTTCCAGCATATAGCCTTCATAACATTCACAAGTGAAACTTCCTTCAGTGTTATTATGGCCCGTAGGGCCATCCCTATAATTGCTTTCCACGGGGTTTAATGTATATATATATATATATATATATATATATATATATATATATATATATATGTTTGTGTCACTTGCGCGACTATGCGTTGTATACGTAGTTAAGGAAGTTGCGTCATTCCCGGGGGCTCGGTCAATTAATGGGCGTGGCGCGTAAACGAACGCGCGATCAAGCGCTACACACCAGCAGAAAGAAAGCTGTTGAGCTTACGTAGAAACTGGAACTAATAGCTAGCTATTCTGCCTGAAATATATTTCTAAAGTTCTACAAGGTCCTTTGAAAGGTCAGGAGAGTAGATAATCAAAATAATAACTATAATAAGCTGTTGTCTTTCATGCTTGATAAAGTCAGCCATGATTACTGAATTCTGCACACCACAAAGCAGTCATATCTTCACTTAAATTTGTAAAGCAATCATAGGGATTTTTTTTTCTCTATATACACTTGTTACATATTTGTGAACAATTGTCTGTTTTCAAACTGCATTCACCAATGTCTGCATAAATGTAAATAATGCGATAGTAAAGAGAGAACAAGTGTATATATAGAAAAAAACATCCCTATATTTGCTTTGTGATGACTATGTATTAAGCATTGCTGATAGCACTAGTGTTTCCATATTTCTATGTACTCCTGGGGCCTGAAGACGTAAGTGTAAGCCTGATTGCAGTCTAAATACACAGATCTCTGATGAACTGACTGAAGCACTCCTTCAAGGTTCTAAAGGATGACTTCCCCGTGTCTGAAACTCAACAACTTATCAGACCTACTTGTTAAAGATTCTTGCATAATATCTATACTGTTTCTCTGCTATATACAACAGTTATTAGCAGTTTTACATCCTCTCCCTGGATTAAACGCGCGTTCTTTTACGCGCCACGCCCATTAATTGACCGAGTCCCCGGGAACGACGCAACTTCCTTAACTACGTATACAACGCATAGTCGCGCAAGTGACACAAGAATATATATATATACATATATAATTATATATACATAAAACCCCGTGGAAAGCAATTATAGGGATGGCCCTATGGGCCATGAAAACAAGTTTATATAGATTTATGATTTTAGAATTACATCTGTAATAAGTAAGTTTTTAAAATTTTAGAATGAGTGGTTTATAAAATTTACAATGTACAGAGTACAACTAAATGTCCCTCCCTATACATACCGGTACAAGTTCTTAAATCAGCTTCCAGTACATAGCCTTCATAACATTCACAAGTGAAACTTCCTTCAGTGTTATTACATATTTGTGAACAATTGTCTGTGTTCAAACTGCATTCGTCAATGTCTGCATAAATGTAAATAATGAGATATTAAAGAGTGAATTACATCTGTAATAAGTATGATATTTAAGATTTTGGGATGAGTGCTATATAAAAATTACAATGAATTCAGTACTACAAAATCTCCCTATACATACCCGTACAAGTTCTTGAATTGGCTTCCAGTACATAGCCATCATAACATTCACAAGTGAAACTCCCTTCTGTGTTATTACATCTTTGTGAACAATTGTCTGTGTTCAAACTGCATTCGTCAATATCTGCATAAATGTAAATAATGTGATAGTAAAGAGAGAATTATATCTATAACATGTATACATTTAACATTTTTAAACTACTTCTGTAATAAACTTATACATGCTTTTAGAATGGGTGGCTTATACAAATTATAATGAACAGACAACAACAAAATCTCCCTATACATACCAGTACAAGTTCTTAAATCAGCTTCCAGTTCATAGCCTTCATAACATTCACAATTGAAACTTCCTTCAGTGTTATTACATCTTTGTGAACAATTGTCTGTCTTCAAACTGCATTCGTCAATGTCTGTATTAATGTAAAGAATGCGATAGTAAAGAGAGAATTATATCGTATAATAATTATATATAGATTTATGATTTTAGAATTACATCTGTAATAAGTAAGTTTTTAAAGTTTTAGAATAAGTGGCTTAGAAAATTTACAATGTACAGAGTACAAATAAATGTTCCTCCCTATACATACCGGTACAAGTTCTTAAATCAGCTTCCAGTACGTAGCCATCATAACATTCACAAGTGAAACTTCCTTCAGTGTTATTACATATTTGTGAACAATTGTCTGTGTTCAAACTGCATTCGTCAATGTCTGCATAAATGTAAATAATGTGATAGTAAAGAGAGAATTACATCTATAAGATGTATACATGAAGTATATCTGTAATAAACTTATACATGCTGTTAGAATGAGTGGCTTATACAAGTTATAATGAACACACTACCACAAAATCTCCCTATACATACCAGTACAAGTTCTTAAATCAGCTTCCAGCATATAGCCATCATAACATTCACAAGTGAAACTTCCTTCAGTGTTATTACATATTTGTGAACAATTGTCTGTGTTCAAACTGCATTCGTCAATGTCTGCATAAATGTAAATAATCTGATAGTAAAGAGAGAATTACATATATAATAAGTATGATATTTAAGATTTTGGGATGAGTGCTGTATAAAAATTACAATGAATACAGTACTACAAAATCTCCCTATACATACCGGTACAAGTTCTTGCATCGGCTTCTAGTACATAGCCATCATAACATTCACAAGTGAAACTTCCTTCTGTGTTATTACATCTTTGTGAACAATTGTCTGTGTTCAAACTGCATTCGTCAATGTCTGCACAAATGTAAATAATGAGATAGTATACAAAAAAGAGAATTATATCTTATAATAATTATATATAGATAGATGATTTTAGAATTATATCTGTAATAAATTTATTTATGATTTTAAAATGAGTGGCATATATAATTTATAGTAAACAGAGTACTATAGAATATCCCTACACATACCGGTACAAGTTCTTGAATCGGCTTCCAGCATATAGCCTTCATAACATTCACAAGTGAAACTTCCTTCAGTGTTATTACATATTTGTGAACAATTGTCTGTGTTCAAACTGCATTCGTCAATGTCTGCACAAATGTAAATAATGAGATAGTATACAAAAAAGAGAATTATATCTTATAATAATTATAATATAGATAGATGATTTTAGAATTATATCTGTAATAAATTTATTTATGATTTTAAAATGAGTGACATATATAATTTATAGTAAACAGAGTACTATAGAATATCCCTACACATACCGGTACAAGTTCTTGAATCGGCTTCCAGTACATAGCCATCATAACATTCACATGTGAAACTTCCTTCTGTGTTATTACATATTTGTGAACAATTGTCTGTGTTCAAACTGCATTCGTCAATGTCTGCGTAAATGTAAAGAATGTGATAGTAAAGAGAGAGTTATATCCTATAATAATTATATATAGATTGAATTACATCTGCAATAAGTAAGTTTTTAAAATTTTAGAATGAGTGGTTTATAAAATTTACAATGTACAGAGTACAACTAAATGTCCTTCAGTATACATACCGGTACAAGTTCTTAAATCAGCTTCCAGCATATAGCCTTCATAACATTCACAAGTGAAACTTCCTTCAGTGTTATTACATATTTGTGAACAATTGTCTGTGTTCAAACTGCATTCACCAATGTCTGCATAAATGTAAATAATGCGATAGTAAAGAGTGAATAACAAGTTTATATGGATTTATGATTTTAGAATTACATCTGTAATAAGTAAGTTTTTAAAATTTTAGAATGAGTGGTTTATAAAATTTACAATGTACAGAGTATAACTAAATGTCCTTCCCTATACATACCGGTACAAGTTCTTAAATCAGCTTCCAGCATATAGCCTTCATAACATTCACAAGTGAAACTTCCTTCAGTGTTATTACATATTTGTGAACAATTGTCTGTGTTCAAACTGCATTCGTCAATGTCTGCGTAAATGTAAAGAATGTGATAGTAAAAAGAGAATTATATCCTATAATAATTATATATAGATTTATGATTTTAGAATTACATCTGTAATAAGTAAGTTTTTAAAGTTTTAGAATAAGTGGTTTATAAAATTTACAATGTACAGAGTATAACTAAATGTCCTTCCCTATACATACCGGTACAAGTTCTTAAATCAGCTTCCAGCATATAGCCTTCATAACATTCACAAGTGAAACTTCCTTCAGTGTTATTACATATTTGTGAACAATTGTCTGTGTTCAAACTGCATTCGTCAATGTCTGCATAAATGTAAATAATGTGATAGTAAAAAGAGAATTACATCTATAAGATGTATACATGAAGTATATCTGTAATAAACTTATATATGCTGTTAGAATGAGTGGCTTATACAAATTATAATGAACAAAATCTCCCTATACATACCAGTACAAGTTCTTAAATCAGCTTCCAGTACATAGCCTTCATAACATTCACAATTGAAACTGCCTTCAGTGTTATTACATATTTGTGAACAATTGTCTGTGTTCAAACTGCATTCGTCAATGTCTGCGTAAATGTAAAGAATGTGATAGTAAAGAGAGAATTATATCCTATAATAATTATATATAGATTGAATTACATCTGCAATAAGTAAGTTTTTAAAATTTTAGAATGAGTGGTTTATAAAATTTACAATGTACAGAGTATAACTAAATGTCCTTCCCTATACATACCTGTACAAGTTCTTAAATCAGCTTCCAGCATATAGCCCTCATAACATTCACAAGTGAAACTTCCTTCAGTGTTATTACATATTTGTGAACAATTGTCTGTGTTCAAACTGCATTCGTCAATGTCTGCATAAATGTAAATAATCTGATAGTAAAGAGAGAATTACATATAATTATAATAAGTATGATATTTAAGATTTTGGGATGAGTGCTGTATAAAAATTACAATGAATACAGTACTACAAAGTCTCCCTATACATACCGGTACAAGTTCTTGCATCGGCTTCTAGTACATAGCCATCATAACATTCACAAGTGAAACTTCCTTCTGTGTTATTACATCTTTGTGAACAATTGTCTGTGTTCAAACTGCATTCGTCAATGTCTGCACAAATGTAAATAATGAGATAGTATACAAAAAAGAGAATTATATCTTATAATAATTATATATAGATAGATGATTTTAGAATTATATCTGTAATAAATTTATTTATGATTTTAAAATGAGTGGCATATATAATTTATAGTAAACAGAGTACTATAGAATATCCCTACACATACCGGTACAAGTTCTTGAATCGGCTTCCAGTACATAGCCATCATAACATTCACATGTGAAACTTCCTTCTGTGTTATTACATATTTGTGAACAATTGTCTGTGTTCAAACTGCATTCGTCAATGTCTGCGTAAATGTAAAGAATGTGATAGTAAAGAGAGAGTTATATCCTATAATAATTATATATAGATTGAATTACATCTGCAATAAGTAAGTTTTTAAAATTTTAGAATGAGTGGTTTACAAAATTTACAATGTACAGAGTACAACTAAATGTCCTTCAGTATACATACCGGTACAAGTTCTTAAATCAGCTTCCAGCATATAGCCTTCATAACATTCACAAGTGAAACTTCCTTCAGTGTTATTACATATTTGTGAACAATTGTCTGTGTTCAAACTGCATTCACCAATGTCTGCATAAATGTAAATAATGCGATAGTAAAGAGTGAATAACAAGTTTATATGGATTTATGATTTTAGAATTACATCTGTAATAAGTAAGTTTTTAAAATTTTAGAATGAGTGGTTTATAAAATTTACAATGTACAGAGTATAACTAAATGTCCTTCCCTATACATACCGGTACAAGTTCTTAAATCAGCTTCCAGCATATAGCCTTCATAACATTCACAAGTGAAACTTCCTTCAGTGTTATTACATATTTGTGAACAATTGTCTGTGTTCAAACTGCATTCGTCAATGTCTGCGTAAATGTAAAGAATGTGATAGTAAAGAGAGAATTATATCCTATAATAATTATATATAGATTTCTGATTTTAGAATTACATCTGTGATAAGTAAGTTTTTAAAGTTTTAGAATAAGTGGTTTATAAAATTTACAATGTACAGAGTATAACTAAATGTCCTTCCCTATACATACCGGTACAAGTTCTTAAATCAGCTTCCAGCATATAGCCTTCATAACATTCACAAGTGAAACTTCCTTCAGTGTTATTACATATTTGTGAACAATTGTCTGTGTTCAAACTGCATTCGTCAATGTCTGCATAAATGTAAATAATGTGATAGTAAAAAGAGAATTACATCTATAAGATGTATACATGAAGTATATCTGTAATAAACTTATACATGCTGTTAGAATGAGTGGCTTATACAAATTATAATGAACAAAATCTCCCTATACATACCAGTACAAGTTCTTAAATCAGCTTCCAGTACATAGCCTTCATAACATTCACAATTGAAACTGCCTTCAGTGTTATTACATATTTGTGAACAATTGTCTGTGTTCAAACTGCATTCGTCAATGTCTGCATAAATGTAAATAATGTGATAGTAAAGAGAGAATTACATATATAATAAGTATGATATTTAAGATTTTGGGATGAGTGCTGTATAAAAATTACAATGAATACAGTACTACAAAATCTCCCTATACATACCGGTACAAGTTCTTGCATCGGCTTCTAGTACATAGCCATCATAACATTCACAAGTGAAACTTCCTTCTGTGTTATTACATCTTTGTGAACAATTGTCTGTGTTCAAACTGCATTCGTCATTGTCTGCACAAATGTAAATAATGAGATAGTATACAAAAAAGAGAATTATATCTTATAATAATTATATATAGATAGATGATTTTAGAATTATATCTGTAATAAATTTATTTATGATTTTAAAATGAGTGGCATATATAATTTATAGTAAACAGAGTACTATAGAATATCCCTACACATACCGGTACAAGTTCTTGAATCAGCTTCCAGTACATAGCCATCATAACATTCACATGTGAAACTTCCTTCTGTGTTATTACATATTTGTGAACAATTGTCTGTGTTCAAACTGCATTCGTCAATGTCTGCGTAAATGTAAAGAATGTGATAGTAAAGAGAGAGTTATATCCTATAATAATTATATATAGATTGAATTACATCTGCAATAAGTAAGTTTTTAAAATTTTAGAATGAGTAGTTTATAAAATTTACAATGTACAGAGTACAACTAAATGTCCTTCAGTATACATACCGGTACAAGTACTTAAATCAGCTTCCAGCATATAGCCTTCATAACATTCACAAGTGAAACTTCCTTCAGTGTTATTACATATTTGTGAACAATTGTCTGTGTTCAAACTGCATTCACCAATGTCTGCATAAATGTAAATAATGCGATAGTAAAGGGTGAATAACAAGTTTATATGGATTTATGATTTTAGAATTACATCTGTAATAAGTAAGTTTTTAAAATTTTAGAATGAGTGGTTTATAGAATTTACAATGTACAGAGTATAACTAAATGTCCTTCCCTATACATACCGGTACAAGTTCTTAAATCAGCTTCCAGCATATAGCCTTCATAACATTCACAAGTGAAACTTCCTTCAGTGTTATTACATATTTGTGAACAATTGTCTGTGTTCAAACTGCATTCGTCAATGTCTGCGTAAATGTAAAGAATGTGATAGTAAAGAGAGAATTATATCCTATAATAATTATATATAGATTTATGATTTTAGAATTACATCTGTAATAAGTAAGTTTTTAAAGTTTTAGAATAAGTGGTTTATAAAATTCACAATGTACAGAGTACAAATAAATGTCCCTCCCTATACATACCGGTACAAGTTCTTAAATCAGCTTCCAGTACGTAGCCATCATAACATTCACAAGTGAAACTTCCTTCAGTGTTATTACATATTTGTGAACAATTGTCTGTGTTCAAACTGCATTCGTCAATGTCTGCATAAATGTAAATAATGTGATAGTAAAAAGAGAATTACATCTATAAGATGTATACATGAAGTATATCTGTAATAAACTTATACATGCTGTTAGAATGAGTGGCTTATAATGAACAGACTACCACAAAATCTCCCTATACATACCAGTACAAGTTCTTAAATCAGCTTCCAGTACATAGCCATCATAACATTCACAATTGAAACTTCCTTCAGTGTTATTACATATTTGTGAACAATTGTCTGTGTTCAAACTGCATTCGTCAATGTCTGCATAAATGTAAATAATGTGATAGTAAAGATAGAATTACATATATAATAAGTATGATATTTAAGATTTTGGGATGAGTGCTATATAAAAATTACAATGAATACAGTACTACAAAATCTCCCTATACATACCGCTACAAGTTCTTGAATCAGCTTCCAGTACGTAGCCATCATAACATTCACAATTGAAACTTCCTTCAGTGTTATTACATATTTGTGAACAATTGTCTGTGTTCAAACTGCATTCGTCAATGTCTGCATAAATGTAAATAATGAGATAGTAAAGAGAGAATTACATCTATAAGATGTATACATGAAGTATATCTGTAATAAACTTATACATGCTGTTAGAATGAGTGGCTTATACAAGTTATAATGAACACACTACAACAAAATCTCCCTATACATACCAGTACAAGTTCTTAAATCAGCTTCCAGTACATAGCCTTCATAACATTCACAATTGAAACTTCCTTCAGTGTTATTACATATTTGTGAACAATTGTCTGTGTTCAAACTGCATTCATCAATGTCTGCGTAAATGTAAATAATGAGATAGTAAAGAGAGAATTACATCTATAATAAGTATGATATTTAAGATTTTGGGATGAGTGCTATATAAAAATTACAATGAATACAGTACTACAAAATCTCCCTATACATACCGCTACAAGTTCTTGAATCAGCTTCCAGTACGTAGCCATCATAACATTCACAATTGAAACTTCCATCAGTGTTATTACATATTTGTGAACAATTGTCTGTATTCAAACTGCATTCGTCAATGTCTGCGTAAATGTAAAGAATGTGATAGTAAAGAGAGAATTATATCCTATAATAATTATATATAGATTGAATTACATCTGCAATAAGTAAGTTTTTAAAATTTTAGAATGAGTGGTTTATAAAATTTACAATGTACAGAGTATAACTAAATGTCCTTCCCTATACATACCGGTACAAGTTCTTAAATCAGCTTCCAGCATATAGCCCTCATAACATTCACAAGTGAAACTTCCTTCAGTGTTATTACATATTTGTGAACAATTGTCTGTGTTCAAACTGCATTCGTCAATGTCTGCATAAATGTAAATAATCTGATAGTAAAGAGAGAATTACATCTATAAGACGTATACATGAAGTATATCTGTAATAAACTTATACATGCTGTTAGAATGAGTGGCTTATACAAGTTATAATGAACACACTACAACAAAATTTCCCTATACATACCAGTACAAGTTCTTAAATCAGCTTCCAGTACATAGCCTTCATAACATTCACAATTGAAACTTCCTTCAGTGTTATTACATATTTGTGAACAATTGTCTGTGTTCAAACTGCATTCATCAATGTCTGCGTAAATGTAAATAATGAGATAGTAAAGAGAGAATTACATCTATAATAAGTATGATATTTAAGATTTTGGGATGAGTGCTATATAAAAATTACAATGAATACAGTACTACAAAATCTCCCTATACATACCGCTACAAGTTCTTGAATCAGCTTCCAGTACGTAGCCATCATAACATTCACAATTGAAACTTCCATCAGTGTTATTACATATTTGTGAACAATTGTCTGTATTCAAACTGCATTCGTCAATGTCTGCGTAAATGTAAAGAATGTGATAGTAAAGAGAGAATTATATCCTATAATAATTATATATAGATTGAATTACATCTGCAATAAGTAAGTTTTTAAAATTTTAGAATGAGTGGTTTATAAAATTTACAATGTACAGAGTATAACTAAATGTCCTTCCCTATACATACCGGTACAAGTTCTTAAATTAGCTTCCAGCATATAGCCCTCATAACATTCACAAGTGAAACTTCCTTCAGTGTTATTACATATTTGTGAACAATTGTCTGTGTTCAAACTGCATTCGTCAATGTCTGCATAAATGTAAATAATCTGATAGTAAAGAGAGAATTACATATATAATAGGTATGATATTTAAGATTTTGGGATGAGTGCTGTATAAAAATTACAATGAATACAGTACTACAAAATCTCCCTATACATACCGGTACAAGTTCTTGCATCGGCTTCTAGTACATAGCCATCATAACATTCACAAGTGAAACTTCCTTCTGTGTTATTACATCTTTGTGAACAATTGTCTGTGTTCAAACTGCATTCGTCAATGTCTGCACAAATGTAAATAATGAGATAGTATACAAAAAAGAGAATTATATCTTATAATAATTATATATAGATAGATGATTTTAGAATTATATCTGTAATAAATTTATTTATGATTTTAAAATGAGTGGCATATATAATTTATAGTAAACAGAGTACTATAGAATATCCCTACACATACCGGTACAAGTTCTTGAATCGGCTTCCAGTATATAGCCATCATAACATTCACATGTGAAACTTCCTTCTGTGTTATTACATATTTGTGAACAATTGTCTGTGTTCAAACTGCATTCGTCAATGTCTGCATAAATGTAAATAATGAGATATTAAAGAGTGAATTACATCTGTAATAAGTAAGATTTTGGGATGAGTGCTATATAAAAATTACAATGAATTCAGTACTACAAAATCTCCTTATACATACCCGTACAAGTTCTTGAATCGGCTTCCAGTACATAGCCATCATAACATTCACAAGTGAAACTCCCTTCTGTGTTATTACATCTTTGTGAACAATTGTCTGTGTTCAAACTGCATTCGTCAATATCTGCATAAATGTAAATAATGTGACAGTAAAGAGAGAATTATATCTATAACATGTATACATTTAACATTTTTAAACTACTTCTGTAATAAACTTATACATGCTGTTAGAATGGGTGGCTTATACAAATTATAATGAACAGACTACCACAAAATCTCCCTATACATACCAGTACAAGTTCTTAAATCAGCTTCCAGTACATAGCCTTCATAACATTCACAATTAAAACTACCTTCAGTGTTATTACATATTTGTGAACAATTGTCTGTGTTCAAACTGCATTCATCAATGTCTGCGTAAATGTAAGTAATGAGATAGTAAAGAGAGAATTACATCTATAATAAGTATGATATTTAAGATTTTGGGATGAGTGCTGTATAAAAATTACAATGAATTCAGTACTACAAAATATCCCTATACATACCGGTACAAGTTCTTGAATCGGCTTCCAGTACATAGCCCTCATAACATTCACAAGTGAAACTTCCTTCAGTGTTATTACATATTTGTGAACAATTGTCTGTGTTCAAACTGCATTCATCAATGTCTGCGTAAATGTAAATAATGCGATAGTAAAGAGAGAATTATATCGTATAATAATTATATATAGATTTATGATTTTAGAATTACATCTGTAATAAGTAAGTTTTTAAAGTTTTAGAATAAGTGGCTTAGAAAATTTACAATGTACAGAGTACAAATAAATGTCCCTCCCTATACATACCGGTACAAGTTCTTAAATCAGCTTCCAGTACGTAGCCATCATAACATTCACAAGTGAAACTTCCTTCAGTGTTATTACATCTTTGTGAACAATTGTCTGTGTTCAAACTGCATTCGTCAATGTCTGCATAAATGTAAATAATGTGATAGTAAAAAGAGAATTACATCTATAAGATGTATACATGAAGTATATCTGTAATAAACTTATACATGCTGTTAGAATGAGTGGCTTATAATGAACAGACTACCACAAAATCTCCCTATACATACCAGTACAAGTTCTTAAATCAGCTTCCAGTACATAGCCATCATAACATTCACAATTGAAACTTCCTTCAGTGTTATTACATATTTGTGAACAATTGTCTGTGTTCAAACTACATTCGTCAATGTCTGCATAAATGTAAATAATGTGATAGTAAAAAGAGAATTACATCTATAAGATGTATACATGAAGTATATCTGTAATAAACTTATACATGCTGTTAGAATGAGTGGCTTATAATGAACAGACTACCACAAAATCTCCATGTATACATTTAACATTTTGAACTACATCTGTAATAAACTTATACATCCTTTTAGAATGGGTGGCTTATACAAATTATAATGAACAGACTACCACAAAATCTCCCTATACATACCAGTACAAGTTCTTAAATCAGCTTCCAGTGCATAGCCTTCATAACATTCACAATTGAAACTTCCTTCAGTGTTATTACATCTTTGTGAACAATTGTCTGTCTTCAAACTGCATTCGTCAATGTCTGTATAAATGTAAATAATGCGATAGTAAAGAAAGAATTATATCCTATAATAATTATATATAGATTGAATTACATCTGTAAAAAGTAAGTTTTTAAAATTTTAGAATGAGTGGTTTATAAAATTTACAATGTACAGAGTACAACTAAATGTCCTTCCCTATACATACCGGTACAAGTTCTTAAATCAGCTTCCAGTGCATAGCCTTCATAACATTCACAATTGAAACTTCCTTCAGTGTTATTACATATTTGTGAACAATTGTCTGTCTTCAAACTGCATTCGTTAATGTCTGCATAAATGTAAATAATGCGATAGTAAAGAGAGAAATATATCCTATATATAGATTGAATTACATCTGCAATAAGTAAGTTTTTAAAATTTTAGAATGAGTGGTTTATAAAATTTACAATGTACAGAGTTCAAATAAATGTCCCTCCCTATACATACCGGTACAAGTTCTTAAATCAGCTTCCAGTACGTAGCCATCATAACATTCACAAGTGAAACTTCCTTCAGTGTTATTACATCTTTGTGAACAATTGTCTGTGTTCAAACTGCATTCGTCAATGTCTGCATAAATGTAAATAATGTGATAGTAAAAAGAGAATTACATCTATAAGATGTATACATGAAGTATATCTGTAATAAACTTATACATGCTGTTAGAATGAGTGGCTTATAATGAACAGACTACCACAAAATCTCCTTATACATACCAGTACAAGTTCTTAAATCAGCTTCCAGTACATAGCCATCATAACATTCACAATTGAAACTTCCTTCAGTGTTATTACATATTTGTGAACAATTGTCTGTGTTCAAACTGCATTCGTCAATGTCTGCATAAATGTAAATAATGAGATAGTAAAGATAGAATTACATATATAATAAGTATGATATTTAAGATTTTGGGATGAGTGCTATATAAAAATTACGATGAATACAGTACTACAAAATCTCCCTATACATACCGCTACAAGTTCTTGAATCAGCTTCCAGTACGTAGCCATCATAACATTCACAATTGAAACTTCCTTCAGTGTTATTACATATTTGTGAACAATTGTCTGTGTTCAAACTACATTCGTCAATGTCTGCATAAATGTAAATAATGTGATAGTAAAGAGAGAATTATATCTATAACATGTATACATTTAACATTTTGAACTACATCTGTAATAAACTTATACATCCTTTTAGAATGGGTGGCTTATACAAATTATAATGAACAGACTACCACAAAATCTCCCTATACATACCAGTACAAGTTCTTAAATCAGCTTCCAGTGCATAGCCTTCATAACATTCACAATTGAAACTTCCTTCAGTGTTATTACATCTTTGTGAACAATTGTCTGTCTTCAAACTGCATTCGTCAATGTCTGTATAAATGTAAATAATGCGATAGTAAAGAAAGAATTATATCCTATAATAATTATATATAGATTGAATTACATCTGTAAAAAGTAAGTTTTTAAAATTTTAGAATGAGTGGTTTATAAAATTTACAATGTACAGAGTACAACTAAATGTCCTTCCCTATACATACCGGTACAAGTTCTTAAATCAGCTTCCAGTGCATAGCCTTCATAACATTCACAATTGAAACTTCCTTCAGTGTTATTACATATTTGTGAACAATTGTCTGTCTTCAAACTGCATTCGTTAATGTCTGTATAAATGTAAATAATGCGATAGTAAAGAGAGAAATATATCCTATATATAGATTGAATTACATCTGCAATAAGTAAGTTTTTAAAATTTTAGAATGAGTGGTTTATAAAATTTACAATGTACAGAGTACAACTAAATGTCCTTCCCTATACATACCGGTACAAGTTCTTAAATCAGCTTCCAGCATATAGCCTTCATAACATTCACAAGTGAAACTTCCTTCAGTGTTATTACATATTTGTGAACAATTGTCTGTGTTCAAACTGCATTCACCAATGTCTGCATAAATGTAAATAATGCGATAGTAAAGAGAGAACAAGTGTATATATAGAAAAAAACATCCCTATATTTGCTTTGTGATGACTATGTATTAAGCATTGCTGATAGCACTAGTGTTTCCATATTTCTATGTACTCCTGGGGCCTGAAGATGTAAGTGTAAGCCTGATTGCAGTCTAAATACACAGATCTCTGATGAACTGACTGAAGCACTCCTTCAAGGTTCTAAAGGATGACTTCCACGTGTCTGAAACTCAACAACTTATCAGACCTACTTGTTAAAGATTCTTGCATAATATCTATACTGTTTCTCTGCTATATACAACAGTTATTAGCAGTTTTACATCCTCTCCCTGGCTTAAACCATAGATTATATAGACTATGTATAAGGGATTGGAAACGGCGCACGTGATCCCATTGCATCAATGCATAAGTCTGTGACGCACTCCGTGTCCCCAGAAATCAATTAAATTTTATTACTTAGTGGTGAGGACTGATCATAGAAAAAACACTATTCCTTGCTGAAACTGGACAATTAAGGTGTTTTTTCTTGTTGCTATTGTATCGTTTTAACATCTCAATTGCTAAAACATTAGCAACAAATCATGTACAAACCATCGTTTTTTAGTACATATCATAACGAAAACGGGTTTTAGGACTCTTACTTCTTTTAATAACAGTTCTATTGCAATATTCCCATGTAAGTTTTGTTACTCAATAAAAATACATGGGTTTAAAACAGAGAAAAAAGTTACCGTTTAGATGTAGAAAATTCAGTTGAAACGGTTACGAGGTACTTACATTTTGGGGACTCTAAGCAGGTCATATAGTTCAACGCTCCAGTTTTCTAGCTGAAGGTATAGCACTCCTATGTTGGTTGGTGATATTATCAATTAGTTTAACAAAAGTGTTTTTTAATGATACACGATTTAAAACAAGTTCTTTACCAGTCTTGCATGCATAGCGCATTGCATTTAGAGGGGAGGGGCTGGCTAAAAAAGATAGGGTGGGGCAACGGAGTGTACGGAAATGCGTGGGCGTTTCCAATCCCTTATACGTAGTCTATATAATCTATGCTTATACGCGCGTTCTTTTACGTGCCACACCCATTAATTGACCGAGTCCCCGGGAAAGACGCAACTTCCTTAACTACGTATACAACGCATAGTCGCGCAAGTGACACAAGAATATATTTATATACATATATAATTATATATACATAAAACCCCGTGGAAAGCAATTATAGGGATGGCCCTACGGGCCATAATAACAAGTTTATATAGATTTATGATTTTAGAATTACATCTGTAATAAGTAAGTTTTTAAAATTTTAGAATGAGTGGTTTATAAAATTTACAATGTACAGAGTACAACTAAATGTCCCTCCCTATACATACCGGTACAAGTTCTTAAATTAGCTTCCAGTACATAGCCTTCATAACATTCACAAGTGAAACTTCCTTCAGTGTTATTACATATTTGTGAACAATTGTCTGTGTTCAAACTGCATTCGTCAATGTCTGCATAAATGTAAATAATCTGATAGTAAAGAGAGAATTACATCTATAATAAGTATGATATTTAAGATTTTAGGATGAGTGCTGTATAAAAATTACAATGAATCCAGTACTACAAAATAACCCTATACATACCGGTACAAGTTCTTGAATCGGCTTCCAGTACATAGCCATCATAACATTCACAAGTGAAACTTCCTTCAGTGTTATTACATCTTTGTGAACAATCGTCTGTGTTCAAACTGCATTCGTCAATATCTGCATAAATGTAAATAATGTGATAGTAAAGAGAGAATTATATCCTATAATAATTATACATAGATTGATGATTTTAGAATTATATCTGTAATAAATTTATTTATGCTTTTAAAATGAGTGGCATATATAATTTATAGTAAACAGAGTACTATAGAATCTCCCTACACATACCCGTACAAGTTCTTGAATCGGATTCCAGTACATAGCCATCATAACATTCACAAGTGAAACTTCCTTCAGTGTTATTACATCTTTGTGAACAATCGTCTGTGTTTAAACTGCATTCGTCAATGTCTGCATAAATGTAAATAATGAGATAGTAAAGAGAGAATTACATCTACATTAAGTATGATATTTAAGATTTTGGGATGATTGCTGTATAAAAATTACTATGAATTCAGTACTACAAAATATCCCTATACATACCGATACAAGTTCTTGAATCGGCTTCCAGTACATAGCCATCATAACATTCACAAGTGAAACTTCCTTCTGTGTTATTACATCTTTGTGAACAATCGTCTGTGTTCAAACTGCATTCGTCAATGTCTGCATAAATGTAAATAATGAGATAGTAAAGAGAGAATTACATCTATAATAAGTAGGATATTTAAGATTTTAGGATGAGTGCTGTATAAAAATTACAATGAATTCAGCACTACAATATAACCCTATACATACCGGTACAAGTTCTTGAATCGGCTTCCAGTACATAGCCATCATAACATTCACAAGTGAAACTTCCTTCAGTGTTATTACATCTTTGTGAACAATCGTCTGTGTTCAAACTGCATTCGTCAATATCTGCATAAATGTAAATAATGTGATAGTAAAGAGAGAATTATATCCTATAATAATTATACATAGATTGATGATTTTAGAATTATATCTGTAATAAATTTATTTATGCTTTTAAAATGAGTGGCATATATAATTTATAGTAAACAGAGTACTATAGAATCTCCCTACACATACCCGTACAAGTTCTTGAATCGGATTCCAGTACATAGCCATCATAACATTCACAAGTGAAACTTCCTTCAGTGTTATTACATCTTTGTGAACAATTGTCTGTGTTCAAACTGCATTCGTCAATATCTGGATAAATGTAAATAATGTGATAGTAAAGAGAGAATTATATCCTATAATAATTATACATAGATTGATGATTTTAGAATTATATCTGTAATAAATTTATTTATGCTTTTAAAATGAGTGGCATATATAATTTATAGTAAACAGAGTACTATAGAATCTCCCTACACATACCTGTACAAGTTCTTGAATTGGATTCCAGTACATAGCCATCATAACATTCACAAGTGAAACTTCCTTCAGTGTTATTACATCTTTGTGAACAATCGTCTGTGTTCAAACTGCATTCGTCAATGTCTGCATAAATATAAATAATGAGATAGTAAAGAGAGAATTACATCTACATTAAGTATGATATTTAAGATTTTGGGATGAGAGCTGTATAAAAATTACTATGAATTCAGTACTACAAAATATCCCTATACATACCGGTACAAGTTCTTGAATCGGCTTCCAGTACATAGCCATCATAACATTCACAAGTGAAACTTCCTTCTGTGTTATTACATCTTTGTGAACAATCGTCTGTGTTCAAACTGCATTCGTCAATGTCTGCATAAATGTAAATAATGAGATAGTAAAGAGAGAATTACATCTATAATAAGTATGATATTTAAGATTTTAGGATGAGTGCTGTATAAAAATTACAATGAATTCAGTACTACAAAATAACCCTATACATACCGGTACAAGTTCTTGAATCGGCTTCCAGTACATAGCCATCATAACATTCACAAGTGAAACTTCCTTCAGTGTTATTACATCTTTGTGAACAATCGTCTGTGTTCAATCTGCATTCGTCAATATCTGCATAAATGTGAATAATGTGATAGTAAAGAGAGAATTATATCCTATAATAATTATACATAGATTGATGATTTTAGAATTATATCTGTAATAAATTTATTTATGCTTTTAAAATGAGTGGCATATATAATTTATAGTAAACAGAGTACTATAGAATCTCCCTACACATACCCGTACAAGTTCTTGAATCGGATTCCAGTACATAGCCATCATAACATTCACAAGTGAAACTTCCTTCAGTGTTATTACATCTTTGTGAACAATCGTCTGTGTTCAAACTGCATTCGTCAATGTCTGCATAAATGTAAATAATGAGATAGGAAAGAGAGAATTACATCTATAATAAGTATGATATTTAAGATTTTGGTATGAGTGTTGTATAAAAATTACTATGAATTCAGTACTACAAAATATTCCTATACATACCGGTACAAGTTCTTGAATCGGCTTCAAGTACATAGCCATCATAACATTCACAAGTGAAACTTCCTTCTGTGTTATTACATCTTTGTGAACAATCGTCTATGTTCAAACTGCATTCGTCAATGTCTGCATAAATGTAAATAATGAGATAGTAAAGAGAGAATTACATCTATAATAAGTATGATATTTAAGATTTTAGGATGAGTGCTGTATAAAAATTACAATGAATTCAGTACTACAAAATAACCCTATACATACCGGTACAAGTTCTTGAATCGGCTTCCAGTACGTAGCCATCATAACATTCACAAGTGAAACTTCCTTCAGTGTTATTACATCTTTGTGAACAATCGTCTGTGTTCAAACTGCATTCGTCAATGTCTGCATAAATATAAATAATGAGATAGTAAAGAGAGAATTACATCTACATTAAGTATGATATTTAAGATTTTGGGATGAGTGCTGTATAAAAATTACTATGAATTCAGTACTACAAAATATCCCTATACATACCGGTACAAGTTCTTGAATCGGCTTCCAGTACATAGCCATCATAACATTCACAAGTGAAACTTCCTTCTGTGTTATTACATCTTTGTGAACAATCGTCTGTGTTCAAACTGCATTCGTCAATGTCTGCATAAATGTAAATAATGAGATAGTAAAGAGAGAATTACATCTATAATAAGTATGATAATTAAGATTTTAGGATGAGTGCTGTATAAAAATTACAATGAATTCAGTACTACAAAATAACCCTATACATACCAGTACAAGTTCTTGAATCGGCTTCCAGTACATAGCCATCATAACATTCACAAGTGAAACTTCCTTCAGTGTTATTACATCTTTGTGAACAATCGTCTGTGTTCAATCTGCATTCGTCAATATCTGCATAAATGTAAATAATGTGATAGTAAAGAGAGAATTATATCCTATAATAATTATACATAGATTGATGATTTTAGAATTATATCTGTAATAAATTTATTTATGCTTTTAAAATGAGTGGCATATATAATTTATAGTAAACAGAGTACTATAGAATCTCCCTACACATACCCATACAAGTTCTTGAATCGGATTCCAGTACATAGCCATCATAACATTCACAAGTGAAACTTCCTTCAGTGTTATTACATCTTTGTGAACAATCGTCTGTGTTCAAACTGCATTCGTCAATGTCTGCATAAATGTAAATAATGAGATAGGAAAGAGAGAATTACATCGATAATAAGTATGATATTTAAGATTTTGGTATGAGTGTTGTATAAAAATTACTATGAATTCAGTACTACAAAATATCCCTATACATACCGGTACAAGTTCTTGAATCGGATTCCAGTACATAGCCATCATAACATTCACAAGTGAAACTTCCTTCAGTGTTATTACATCTTTGTGAACAATCGTCTATGTTCAAACTGCATTCGTCAATATCTGCATAAATGTAAATAATGTGATAGTAAAGAGAGAATTATATCCTATAATAATTATACATAGATTGATGATTTTAGAATTATATCTGTAATAAATTTATTTATGCTTTTAAAATGAGTGGCATATATAATTTATAGTAAACAGAGTACTATAGAATCTCCCTACACATACCCGTACAAGTTCTTGAATCGGATTCCAGTACATAGCCATCATAACATTCACAAGTGAAACTTCCTTCAGTGTTATTACATCTTTGTGAACAATTGTCTGTGTTCAAACTGCATTCGTCAATGTCTGCATAAATGGATAGTAAATATAGAATTACATCTATAATTATTTTTCAACATATACAAGTTACTGCTTACACTAAGATGGGAGGGTAAGTTGTAACATGTAAAACATAATTACACATATGATCTATATACTATGTTCTGCGCAACCTAAACTATTATTGTATTTCTGTAAATACATTTATTGATATTTTGAGTTATGCTTTATTGGTGTCAGTGATGGATATCGGTTCTTACTAATTAATCTACAGCACTTATTGCTTTTATCAGAATATATTATTATTATTAAAAATATCGATGAATTGTACAGTAATGTTAGTGGAGGGGAGAAACTTTTGCAAAAGTAGACACCACCTTTCATATATGCTCATGCAAAGTGCAAGTAAGCTTTAATTTTTATCCCCAAATGAACATTACCCTGTGGAGATTAAGAAAGAAAGAGGGGTATACTTTAACCTGTCATCAGTTGGAGTCTAAATACCACATTCTATAATATGATTAAATCATCCTAAACTGACTTTAGCTATACTTACCACTACATGAAAATCCATTGGCATCCAATAGATAACCTGCACTACATCCACAGTCAAAACCTTCTGATGTATCAATACACAACTGTTCACAATTGTCTGTTTGTAGCTCACACTCATTTTCTATATCAGGTATTACGAAAGACCATAAAGTATGGGTACTATGTGTCAATAGTTATTATATAACAATTACAACGTAAAATCTTATATGTAATATGGAATGATGAAAGAATTTATTCATAATTATAAGTCTATTTAACCTTGACACAGAACTAAGTCCAAGTGTATCCCAAGAGTAAGTAAAAATATGATATGCAGGAGAAGTCTGGAATCCATCTGTGTAAGGAGCATTAAAAGATTGATAAAAGAAAAACTAAAGTTTCAATAAATGTTTCTTCATTTCAAAACTACAGGTGGTCTGGTGCAAATCAGTTCTGATAATTACATACAAAAAACATGCAGTCGAAAATAATACTTATAACAGGCAACCCAAAAAACAATAGTATTTTTCTGGCTGATCACAAGATCCACTCGTAGTTCACTCAGACTACATCAAATTGCTGTATTGGTATGGTCCTCATTGCTTCATTGTAGAACAGCTATATTATATACAATGTTAGCAAGTGAAATTTCTCTATAACTTCCTTCTATGAAAATTCACTTTTATTCCAAAATGATGTGGAGATATTTCCCAACTAAAACTAACATATTGGTGAAGTCATGGCATTCAGCATGATTAATGTGATGGGAGGATCCATAAGCAATGAAAAGGTGGTGAAAACAAAATTCTCATACAGGATGCGAAACTTTACTTTATTAATTATTCATGAAGTGTGTGGTAAACCAATTGTATGTGACACATAAAACAAACAACAATGACATTCCTGGTTTGTAAGGCCCCTATTCAAACATTTGCACTGAAATAACAGTTATGATAGTGTTAAATATTTTAAAGGTGTGCTCTCAGGTAGCTATAATTACAGTAAGTAGAAAAGAGGTTGCAAATGCATCCTAGGACCTACCCCACACACCACCCCCTCCCCAAATTTGTATCTCATCATCATGAATGGTTATATGCCAACAGTACAAACATGCAATTTCAATCATCCATTCCGCATGTTACTAGCAAAACATTTGTCTAATAGACAGCAATCATAAAACTGTTATTGTCAATGAAATGTTAGACTAGCTATATACAATTTGTACAAACATTATGAAAACATTCATTTAAATATATGTGCTTGAGCTAATTCAAGCTGCACAAAGAAACTGCTCTTAGTCTTAGATTACTGCCTGAAAAACATTTGTACATGTTATAAAAGTATGAACACATAAGAGATCAATAGCACAAACAAGGAAACATAGACTGTTAGGTTTGAGTAAGTGAATTGTCTATAGCTACAAAATGACACTTCCTGACATTCTCCTTCTATAACTACAGGTAGCTCTTTCTCAATTCCTTGAACTGTGACGAAGCCTATATCTACTATCTCTGAATCCTGGATGTCTACAACCTGGCATGTTGAGACTTGGTTTTTTTTTCACAATCCTTCTCCTTTTGTTGGTAGTATGTCTTAGTTCTGTCATGCATTCATGAAATTTGACTGCTTCAAAACGACATGAAAATGGTGGTTGTCCTACTCTTAGACTTACTTCTTGTTAGTTGCTTCGTTTGAGAGAAATTGACTTGTTCCATTGAAGATACTTTTGTGTGTATCTCATTTACATTTTAGCCATTCCCTGAAGTGTTAAATCTGGCTAAGCTAACAGTCTTCTTTGCATCACAACTTCTTTGAGTCCATAAAAAAACCTATCGCATAATTCTTCTTTCAAGAAATCTCCAAACTGACACGTTGCCGATATCTGCTATAAAAATGGTACTGTTCAGAAATTTTAACAGGCTTTGGTTTGAAAAAACTATAGTACCATTTTTATAGCAGATATCGGTTTGTATAAATACTTGCTTGATTTTTTAATTCTAAAGAGAGCACTACAGAGCTACAAACTATATGTGTATTAGATAAACTTAGTTAGTGTCACAAACACTGCGAGTGTCAGTTTATTCAATTGTAGTTCTTCTCAGGTGACATCGTATGCAGAATTTTTCACTGCAAATGGGATCACAGAAGGTTGTCAGAAAGTTGGTATTCTACCGAGTGGGCAGTCAGAAGTATGACTTGCTGAAAGAGGTATGCTCTCCTGAAAGGCCATATTCTAAATGTTTCCAAGCTCTAGCGGAAAGCTTAACAACAATCTGATGAATTTGTACCAGAATACACAGAAGCGTTAGAAAGGCTGGCTAAATCTGCAACTAAGTGGGTTAGCTAGTCAATTCGCAGGAGACTAGTCCTGAAAAGGGACCTAACTTCACAAAAGCTATAGAAAATGCAGTGGCTTTGGAAGCAGCAGATAAAGACTTGATGACTATCCATTTATTACAAACAATGTCTATGCCTTCCACAGGCAGCTTCAGAGGAGGAATCAAAGTAAATGAAGTGAATCAATAACCGATACTAAAATGAGTGGACCAATATTGTCCTACCATTGTGAAAGTAAGGGACACCCAACACACTGTTGCAAATTTAAAAATGCTAAGTGCTATAGATGTGGTAAGATTGGAACCCTAGCAAACGTTTTCAGAAGTAAAGAGCTGAAGTCATCTACTGGATAGCTACTAAATTTAGCTGGTGAAGCAACAGTAAAAGTGGAATGGAAATGGCTCTTGTTGTTTGGCAGAGACTGGATCACAACATTTTTCGGAAGTCAATGGATGAAGAGAATAACTAATGACTCAATTGTGAATGCCAATGATAACAAAGGAACAGGCCAGCGGAATTCAAAAGGATCTTAGAGAAGTACATTAAGTTTGTTTTTCTACATTGTCTGAGAAAGCTAAAAGATGTACAGCATATTTTGGAGACTAAACCTGACCTGAAATTTATAAACCAGGATCTGTTCCATATCTTAAAGTTCAAGGTGGAAGAAGCTGAACATAATCTGGAGAAAATAAATAATAGCAAATGGGCAACACCAATCGTCAGTCATGAAGTAAAACGGGAGTGTTATATAGAATTTGTGGTGATTAGAAGGTGATGCTAGAGCCTTGTGCATTACAATCCTAAATTACCAGTGAATCTGGTTTGTGAATCATGGATTGGAGGAGTACTATCACATAATATGCTAGATGGAAAATGAACAACCAATAGCAATTACCTCAAGAACGCTAAATAAAGCTGAGAGCAATTACTCCTAGATTGAGAGAAAAGCATTAAGCATCATATGGGGTATCCGAAAATTTCATCTGTTCCTTTATTTATGGAAAGTTTCATTGGTAGTGGACCATAAGCTACTCACCACAAAATTATGAACAGATAAGGCAATACTTGTCTTAACTTTATAGGATGGGCTTTATTTTTATGGCCCGTACCATCCCTATGATTGCTTTCCACGGGGTTGAAGGGCTGGTAATCGGCCGAGATTCTGAAATCAATTATCACTAACTTCAAATCGATTGATAATCAATTAAAATCAATAGAAGCAATTAGGCCAATTAAGTCAAATAATACAGGAAACCCCTCCCATTTGATGATCAAAAAGGCTTCTTGTCATATTATTTGTTGTCGCATGATTGAAATGTATGTCTTTTGGATTAATTAGCATAATCAATATTATAGACTTACAATCGAAAATCAGAAGAATTTTCAATATCGATAATTAATCGATTAATCATCTCAGCCTTAATCTATATACATATTTATGTGTCCACTTTCACGAGTATACGTTGTATACGTAGTTTTGAGGAAGTTGCGTCATTCCCGGGGGCTCGATCAATAAATGTGCGTGGAGCGAAATAGCAGCATCAGAAAGAAAGCTGCTACGTAGAAACTGGAACTAATTGCAATCTATTCTACCTGAAATATATTCCTAAAGTTAGACAAGATCCTTTAAAATGTAAGGAGAGTAGGTAATCAAAATAATAACTATAATAGACTGTGGTGTTTCAGGCTTGATAAAGTCAGCCGAGATTACTGAATGCTGGACACTAAGCAAATCATAGGGATACTTTTTTCTCTATATATCTTGTTAATTGAGTACCAATTTGAAATTCAATTACCAAGCATGCAATGCTGATGCCTTATCTCAATTACCATTGAACAGTAATAAAGTTGATCTGTTGATCTTGTTTCTAAAGATTGCACCAAATTCAAGTAATTTAAGTGACATCAAGACAGATTTCAGACAGCACCCACAAGAACCCAGTTATATGCAAAGTATTGCAATTTGTGAAAAATGTATGACCAGTTAGTTTGCAACCAGTATTACAACCTTATTTTCATCATCAGAATGAATTCACTGTTGAAGAAGATTGCTTGTTAAGGGGGTCATGAGTCATTGCTCCAGCCAATTTGAAGCCAAAGGTAATGAAATTACTTCATGAGTTTCATCCAGCAATAGTAAAGATGAAAGCTTTGTACATTTCCAGAAATTGCTGTGAATGTTAGAAAAACCAAAGGACAGCTCTTCACAGATTACAGTTTCCCTCAAGACCATGGCCAAGGATACACATCAATTTTGCCAGTCCATTTCAAGGACAAATGTGTTTAATAGCAATTCATACCTACTCAAAGTGGCCAGAAGCCGTAATACTGATGAAAATAGCAATAGCAATCTAAGAGCACAGATTGATTTTTGCTGTATAGGGAATCCCGGAACAAATCATATCTGACAATTGACCACAATTCATAGCAGAAGAGTTCCAAGAATTTACCATGTCAAATGGTATCAGACATAGCAGAATAGCACCTTACCATCAAAAGTCAAATGGAGCAGCAGAAAGGTTCATACAGACTTTTATTTTAAAAGGCAGTGAAAAAGACAATAAACGAAAAAGATCACAAGCAACAACAAATGAAACGAAATGTTACTGAAGAAAAGATTAGATCTACTATGACGAGGTTTAAGAAACCCAGTAGAGAAGCTCAAAAACAAACCCATGATCAACATACTAAAGAAAAGGTTTTCAACAGAATTCCAAAGGAATTGATTCGGAAGACAGGACCAGAGCATATGGCAAGCGACATTCAGGGCATATGGCAATTAAGGGACTGTGCAGACACCCCAGAAAACTCTGAATATGAGCAACCACGTCAACAAAGCAGAGGACCTAGTATAGAGATGCATTTCAGACTCAGTATCATCCTGGTGGGGGAGGATGACGTTGAATCAGTGAAGGAAGCTAGGGACTGGAGTCACAGTTCTTTGTTACTTTGTTATGTTTTGAGTTGGTTGCATTATGTCATATAGTCATATGCTTGTCCTGTATGCATTCTATGCTGCCTTGTAGACCTGTGTCAGAAGTGTGCTGTTTTGTTATTTATTTATTTGGTTTTGCATTATGTCATTATTATAATAGTCATATAATTGTCCTGTCTGCATTTGATGATGCCTTGTATACCTGTGTCAGAACTTTGCTACTTGTTATTTATTCATTTGGTGTTGTGTTATGTCATAAAGTCATATAATCATCTCTTCTGTATGTTCTTCGTTATTTTTATTTGGTTTGGGTCATGTTATACTGTCATATTAATTGTCAACTATGCTGCCTTGGGTACTGTTATGTCATATATATCTTGCCTGTATGCTAGGTTGTCTTGCTTAAGCTTGCTGGTGTCAGAAACCCTGTAGCTGTTGTGGCATGTTGTGTACACATACACATGCACTACAACTGAATAGAGAATATAGTAAGCACTTCAATAAGAGGGGGTCAGCATTGTCAATTTGTCAATAGCAGGGCCTGCAGTAGTGATGTTACTGCCATGCAACATTCTCTAGGAATCTTATATTATATAGCAGACCTAGAGAGGTTAAGGCAGGTCACCCTTCCACCATTTCTTGGTATAGCAGTGGTATGCAGTTTTCCATCATACCTCCCCACTGATACTACCAGCATGGCAGGAGATGCTGAAGAGTCACCTGGACAGAAGATAAGTGTCATTCCTGTTGCGGGGGATAGCTGGAAGGGTTTACAGTAGTAATGGATTGTTCATAGGTTAGACTACGGTCAGCAAGGCGAAATCACTGTTCTGTGAACCAAAGACCAGCGGTGGTCGAAACTCACACATAGCAGGAACATCAAGCTGTGTGCCTGATTGGCCCACTCACGCAATCCTTGGCACTACTATTCCAGGTGAGCCCCATTGGGTTAGTCCCCAAGTCCCAACCAGGACAGTGGTGACAGATCGTAGACCTGGAGTGCCACAGCACCAATGACAGAATTGCCCAGGATTTCACGTCAATCCAGTATACCTAGTTAGAAAACCCAGTACAGATGGTGAGGGCATTGGGTCAGGGAACATGGCTAGCTAAAGTGGACCTCAAGAATAATTACAGAGTTGTCCCAGTGCATAGGGATGACTAGTACCTCCTTGCAATCTAATGGGAGATGCAGACATACTTGGACAGAGCACTCCCATGCATGCATTTGGCCTTCGATCAGCACCCAAACTCTTCTCAGCAGTAGCCGATGCATTGCCATGGGGAATGCAAAGGAGTTCAGTACCAGCTACATTACCTGGATGACTACCTCCTTTTGGGTCCACCGGGAAGTCCATGTTTTTTTTTCAGCATTCCATCAGTTCTCAGTTCTCAGTTCTTTCTCCACCCACAGGCTAGCTGAGAGCCCCAAACCACCCCAACTGTCCTGATGGATCTGTTGCTAGTTACGGACTGGACATCTCAAGCCTGGATATCTCTGTTCAAGAGTTATTTGCTGATGGAATAGCACCATCCATGGTGAGGGTAGATGCATTAGCCAACCGTGGTTATTTAGGCTTCTGTCAACAGATTCAGTAATTGTCAACCACATTTGTATCAATAAAGTCCCATTTGTCCACTATCTGCCACCTGCAGAGTAGTGCAGGCTTCCAAGACCCTTTTGGTCTCGGGACATTTCCCAGGTTAGAATATGTCCTGAAGGGGATGTGCCATGCCCCACAAACAGTTCGTATGAGGCCTCGACTGCCAATCACCTCCATGCACTGTGGTCAAGAGATCAGAACTCAGACCACTAAACGCTGTGGGCAGCTTGCTGTCTGGGCTTCTTTGAGTTTCTTTGGGTCTTTCTGCTCGGGCAAATTCACAGTCCAATCAGTGTCAGGCTCGTCAGTCAGTTCGTCTGTTACTGTCAGACATAGCGTTAGACTCCACCTCAACACCAAACAGTAGTGTCAGTGCAGATCCGTCAGAGCAAGACTGATTCCGTTTCAGTTAGGGGTCACTCTTTACCTTGGCATAACCTATGACATAGTATGTCCAGTGAAATCGATGGCAGTTTATTTGGCTGTCTACTCCAGAGAGGAAGGCCGTTTACTTCTGTATCAGGATGGTCACCTCTGACTAGGGGAAGATAAGTGACAGTAGTCTGAGAAGCATTGTCACAAATGGGCTTGGACTCATCGAATTATGCTGACCAGATATAAATTTGACTTTCTTTAATTCAATATTGGTACAAAGTATTATTTATGCATAAATTGAACATAACTTCCATAATGAACTTTTAAATTTTACACTTTTCCATTCAACCGTTATTTTATCAATTTTGTTTTTCCAGTGATATAGATAGCAACATAGTTAAATATCAAATCATAAAAATTTAATTCATGAAATTACCGATTCATTCAGCATATATATATATATATATATATATATATATATATATATATATATATATATATAGCCTGTGATGAAAACAGTAGTTAAAGAATAATGTACATATATGCAACATGATAATTTATATAAATCAGATGTCTGTTGAATAGTGTAGCTAGAGTAAACGCCATGCACAAAGAAACTGTATACAGGGGATTCGCATTAAAACGAACACTTACATCTAGTCCTGGCATAATTCCAATTCTTCTTAGCACAAAAAAAAAAAAAAACGAAATTCCGCTTTGCACGTTATATGTCTTTTCGCGTCTATAATTAAAATGGCCTCTACAACTCTCATATTTTGTAAGACTCCAGATTCTAACCGACTTTGGTGGGGAAAAAAGTTGTTAAGAAAGCCATCGATGTCAAATTTATTCTTCGTTATTAGCAGGAAGAGAGCAAGGCGAGCGCATGAATGTATAGTCACAGTCAACGCCCACTTCTTTACTAGCCTGTATAACTTCTGCATTTCAAACAGCAGTGACCTTTAACTCTTAGTTAGACAGAAAACCATCTAAGAGAGCCGTAAATACCAAAAACATGTTTCGTTAGCTGCAGCAAAGCAGCAAGACGAGTGTTTGAAGTTGTAGTACTAAGTATGTCCTGGGATACACTTAAGTATTTAGAACTAATGCAAGCAGACTTGCAGACAACTGCATGCACATGCAATAATCATATGAAAGAGGTATATTTTTAATTCAATTAAGGTTTTATGTAACACTGTTGTTGAGTTTGATCACATTCAGAGTTACTAATAATATCAATACATTATGTTCCATGCAGACTTCAATTATTTTCAGTCACAGTAAGTAAGTATATAATCATTACGCAAAAGTAATTTTACTACAGCTACTTTGAGCGCACAGGGGGAACATATAAATGCCCCCTTTGCTAGAGAGAGGTTTGAAGCTAGCTAAAGTTTTGCATGAGGTTAGTGCAATCTTACTCCTCTGCATCAAGGGGTCTGGTGCAAGACTCTGATGAAAAGAGTGGCTGACTAGATATCAGCCTGAAGATTTTGGGTTTAACTCCTAGTCAAATTCCAGTTTTCCTTTCTTTCTATTATCTCATATCTGCAAATCTAATAACGCTTTGCATAAGCCTTTTTCAATAATTATTCCTTGCTTCTAAGAGAATATATTATCATATGAAGTGATGCAAAAAGGCAATACAATGAAAAAAAGGCAATACACACAAAAAGAAATACTGCAACCAACTTCTGGGAGTGACAGCAACAAATGAAATGATGTAGTACATACTAGCAGTAACATACATTTCACTCTCAACCTGCAATGATGTGTCAGCATACAATTAAAAATTCACTGTTGTTCAGAGTTTTCATCCCTGAATGTATAGCTACAAATATTTTTATCCACAGTTATAATTATATCAATTAATCATTCGGAAAAAAAACAAATTGGAATCAAGAATAAAAAGACGTTTCCAATAAAAACGATAGAAGCATAATTTTATGGTAAATGCGAAAAATATGCAAAAGCAAGCTTAAGTCAGAGTGGAGGTAAATGGCTATGTGTCAATAAAAACAAAGCACTTCTATATAATCTTACATTAGTGTAGCTACTTTGTCTTTTGTGTTACCCACCCCGACATTGTTTGCATACTTTTTGGGTTTTACATACTTCATTTTTAATGAAAACGTTTTATTATTCTTCAATAAGAATTATTGTAATATACTAGAAAATTAAAATACTGTAATAATCATAAATCTACAATAATAATTGTTATAAAACTTCTCACATGTGTACAGAAATTGCATGTTATATACAAGTGATGCATTTGCTTGTTTATTAGCAATACAACTATACATTAATTTTAATTAGATTTATATATATATATATATATATATAATATTATAGCAATCCACATAAATTTATATACTCACAGTTTTTGAAGCACAGTTGTATATATATTCTTTGCAAAATTCCTTTCCCAATATAATACTTGTTATTTTCCACAGTAGTAGTATTCTCCTTTATTAGCACCCCTTCCTGCTAGAGAACATCCAAAACAATTCTGCTCCTTGAATTTATAGAACTGCTTCTCAAGACCACTCCTACTATGACGAAAACTACTAAAAAGTAGGAAGAATAGAAGAAAAAAAAACGAAAAACAACTAACTGTAATCGTAGATAGTATAGTCTATACTATCTATGCTGTAATACATGATTGTTGGGTTTCATGTCATCAGTAATGATTACCAGCCATTGCAAAACAATCATAGGGATATAATTATGATGATTAGCTATAATTATAGCTGTTTATGTATATTATATATATATATATATATATATATATATATATATATATATGTATATTATGGTTTTGAGGTCTATATGTGGTATATATAATAAAGAAATATCACCCCGTGATATGAATGTCATAGTTTCATACTGTAATTACTACAGTGGACACGACATAGATATTTACCACCTTAAAATTTCAACAGAGACTAAGATGTGTACTGCTGCTAAGCTACAATTGGGCATTTGATGTCCCGTCAAGACATCCATAATATTCAATACCAGCTGAATTTACAAAGTACATGTATTGAAAAGCATCACAATAATAACATAAGTGTGTCAGTTTTAGTTGCTGAAATGCAGGATATGGCCTATAATCCAGTTTTATTTTTCAAAAATCAAGGTGAGAGCAGAGTGATGATAATGACAATATTGGAAGGATGAGTACTCTCTTTTTGATATGTGCACTGTGGTTTGTGGCTTCATAAAGCTGTGTAAACAAAGTCATGGTAGTTATGTCATACCCAATTATGCAATATCAGGCTTCTAATAATAATTATATATAATTATATATAATTACATAATTATAATTATAACTATGTATATATTATATATTATACATATAATTATTATTGTGTATGTACAATTGTAAATGTAAAATATATTATATAAACATAGAAATTAATATTATAGAATATTATATATAATGTAAGTTGCTTTTTTAACAGCAAAAGGGTGTTTCAGCAATGTGCGTCTCTGATAATACAGCAAAGACTGAAAGAATAATTTAAAATGTGATTTCCAACTAGTTTATTTCACATGTACACTCGAGCAACTAGTTTAAAAAAAAAACACTGAGGATGATATTGTTAAGCAACCTATATCACATGAGACTGAAGGCATTGTTTGATGAAGCACACTGCATCAAGATGGGGGAGGAACAGAATGAAATTGTCAGCAACATATTATTTGTAAACCAAATGCTTTAAACAATACATGGATGAAAGTATGCAAGACAACATTGCATAAATGTTGCTTGATTTCAAGCTATCATTCGACAGTGATAGCCTTTAAACAAGAGCATATACTCTTTTGCTACCAAAAGTCTTCTGAAAGTGGTGAAACAGAGACCGTGAGTCACAAATATTATAAGTTGGCAATGCAATGTGCTACAGAAGTCCCTGTTTTGTTTTCATACTGTGTTGTTTTAAGCTGGCAGTACCCCGTTTACTGCTCTAACACTTCTAGTTTTTCAATAATTATTTGGTAACAGACAGACAGACAAATCCAAACAGAGTACAGTAATCCTATATATGCTCTGCCTATAGGCGGGGTGAAGTTAATATTGTTGTATAATTATAAATTAGCTTGATTTTGATTGATATAAACAATCACTTAATCTATTCCATAATGAATAACCTCCTTCTGTTTCTGATAACTGAAGTATGATCAGCTATATAAACATATGATACTTTTTATTATAAAAAAGAACACTTGCTGCAATTTGTAGGTGCATAAAAATGTTGGAGACAGGCAGACAGCATCTACATTTTAGTGTGTGCTGTTATAAAACACTAAACTACATGGTATTGTATACAGACAGTCTTAAACTGTGGCGTAGCCAAAACAATATGGCTGAAGAGAAGAGGTGTGCAAACATTTTGGCTTGGTTAATTATTAATGATGGTAATGGCAAATAATAATCAGTATCCTCAAAATACAATAAATTTACAAGTATGTAGATGACCAGATGATCGTGACACATATCAGTGTAAGTATTCTTTTAAATAATTTTGTGAAGAGTATATACATGTTTACATTTCAAAGAAGGATATCTGTGAAATCCTCATATCAGTATGTAAGCGCTTGTACGTATTATTTGTATGCAAACAAACTTTATAGTTTGTCATTTTGGAATCCATATATATGGTTTGCTGATATTATTGCTGTTTTGAAGCTTTTACCTTTCAAGATGGTATATGACTTTCTTCCTGTGGATCTGTAGACTATAGTTCTTAGCTAACAACATATCAAACACATATACCCGTTGCAGTCAATTTAGTTCAACTGGTGATACTGACTACATTTCTACTAGGGTTCTACCAATACTACAGTTTATTGAGTCTTCCATTACAAATTCTAGGGAAAATGAAAACGATCGATACTCAATATATATATATCTATATTAGAAGCTGGCTAAACATTTTAAAATTGTAAAAATTTCCTTGAACCTTTAAAAATGAACATACAAAATAATAGCTTCTTGGTGTTTTCCTCCCATCTGGGGTATGACAGATTAGAAGAGGTACCACAAAAAATATACTTTTAGGCAATTATATAAGCTAAGTGGTCATTCATATAATTATTATGATGCATGTAGGTATTAGTTATAGTTATAACTGTAGATAACTATATATGTATAATAAACCTCGTAAAACGTATTTAGCTACCTGCTATTCTGCTAACACAATCAGTAAAGAGGCTGTGTGTAGCCAGTTCACATTATGTTGGAATTGCAATACCAGGACTCCAAGCCTCCAATGCAAGAGAGGCACGCAATTGTGAAAGTCACACCCTTTTGGTATAGACATACCATGTTAATATCCTTCTGTCGTGCTTTTGTGTTATAGTCTATTCGCTATAGACCCAGGCACATTAGTGCATGTTCATTTAAGGCAATAAGCTAGCATTAAAACATTTTGTCTGGTATTAATTCATAGTAGGTTAGTAACACCGAATGACTGACACTGATGTACAAATTATCCATACAAAGTTTAATTTAACACAGTTATGCAGTATGTTAAATTTGAGTATGCTAGTATTAAAAAACAGCTATTTGGGCACACTCAGGCACTGATGGTAGTGCTCCCACTCAGCTGCTTTTCTGGTAGTGCCAATGATTGATTTTGGCTTTCTTACATGGAAGTTTTTTCTCTAACTAAGCAAACAATGTAAGATTAAAGGATTTATTGATAGTCCAGACTTTTGAAAATGTGAGGGCACTTTGGGACACTGTCTGCAAGCCATACATTTTATAGTAGTATGCAATAATTCCACCTTTATTCTCATAACGTCTAGCTGATGGACTTGAAATATGTATAACCTTTGTTCTGACAATGTTGTTACTTCCTTTGCTTCACAGTGGTGAAGCCAGTTTATGAGATTTGGCTGGACAGATTATATGTGCGCCAAAAGCTTGCGAACATTTTGTATAACTAATTAGGAGCCGAGGGTGGCCCTAGTAATATGTGTGTGTGTTTCCTTCTAATATAAATGGTTTTACCCCTGATAAATTCTTTTCCTTGTATAATTATTATTTATCGTTTAGTCTTATATTTTTGGTTGAGACTTGGGTAAAACCAGATTCATCATTTCATTATAATTTACCTGGTTATTCTCATATTGTTTTTTGTAGACAGTCTCTGGCAAAAAAGGCAAGTAGAGGCTCAGGTGGTCTGATTTTATGTTCATGAAGATCTAATTGGAGGAGTTTCTATAGTTCAGAATTTGGATCAAGGTGGAAAAATCAATAAGTGGATTAGAGAGGGATCTCTATACTGGCTTCTTCTATGTTTCGACTGAGGGGTCCACAGGATTCAGTTCAATCTCTACCAAATGGCAGACTATTGTCTCAGAGTGTATGCAGTTTTCAGCCCAAGGAGATATATTACTATTGGGTGATTTTAATGGTAGAACAAGTTTGTTAATAGATGTTCCAGATGTATCTTTAGATGATCTAGCAGATATACCTGCTAGATCATCTAAATATACCTCTGTTAATTCATATGATCAATACTTGATTTATGTATTGGGTACAATTTAAGGATAATTAACAGACGATTGGGTAATGACAAGGGGATTGGTAAAGATTTTGCTGTTTGTGTTTTGAGACCTGAATCTGACCATTGTCCAATTACATTTTGTTTACTGTTTATTTCCTCAAGTCCCTCTCATCTAAGTTCTAGTAGAATGCTAACTCACTCATCTCCTGAAATTAAATTCTATATAAATAGTTCAAATGAACAGTCCTTTATATCAGAACTATGGAGTTCTGAATGGTAGGAGAAAATGGACAACCTCTTCTCTGATTGTAATGTTTCATTCATAACAGTCGATGCGTGTCTATCTTCATTTTGTCATTTAGTGATTGGTGTAGGTCAAAAATCTAATTTTGTTTTCCAGAAGAAGGTATTCTTTGACAAAAAGCATTTCCTCGGAACATATGGTTTGACAATGACTGCAAGGAGCTTAAAGCCCGCATGTGAAGCTCACAAAACATGGAAGGCAGACATCTTGAACACCCACTTTCGATCTATATACTTTGACGTTTAATTAGGAAAAAGAAGTGAATGGCTGCTCAATTTCAAGCTTATGAGCTGAATTCTATGAGGTATTATGATTCAAAAGCATTCTGGAATTTTTTTTAGATAAAGGATCAATTGATAAATCAATCTCAATGGCAGATTGGGAACACCATTTATGATCTCTACACTATAAAGACCTAGACTGTGATGATGTACCTTCAGTAGCTGAATGTATTATGCAGCACGAGTTCTTTGATATGCCTATTTGTCAAGATGAGGTGTGTCTGTGTGTTACCACGTAATCTTTGCAAATACCTGATGCTACTAATTTGTTGACACATGGTTGAAGACGCTATATATCCATAATGCTGACGTTTAAAAGATTTGTTCTGAACTCATCTTGTTGCAGAGCTCGTCGATCTGTCGCCATCTTGAATTTTTTTCGTTTTTGCTGATGTCAGCAGAAAACACTAAACCACTAACTTTTGTCTCTTTGAAGCTTTGTTTCTTGAGCTTTGTCTATTGTCATAGCGAGTGTTTATACAGCTATTTGTGGACTTTTGTCCAGAAATCCGCTAGTTCTCAAGAGATCTGATGGCCATGCTATTCCTAAATTTGCATATTCATGATGTACTACTGACTTCTTAGTGTTGATACGAATGGTGTGTTCCTGGCTGTTGCAATATGTTACTTCGGCAAAGTTGTTCTAAAGCCATGCTGTTTAGCAGAAGTTCGCTAGTTCTCAAGAGATCTGATGGCCATGCTATCCCCATAATTTGTATATTCATGTTGATACGAATGGTGTGTTCCTAGCTGTTGCAATGTTATTTGTTCTAAAGCCATGCTGTTTAGCAGTAGCTAGCGAGGGTTCTGCACTTTAGTGCATTCATTTATTCGGCTTCTACCATTATTAATTAATTTTCATAAAGGTGTGGCTAATTAATTATTTCTTTGCGAATGCGGCAGACATATCGCAAACAGTTCGTTTACGTCACATGACAGTTTGCACGTACGTCGCCGCGCCGAAGTGAGACTAGTTAAGTACCGTATTCTCCTATTTATTCGATGAAATTCTCATTCACCAATCAACAATTCTGTACATGTGGGATTAAGAAATCGCAAGACTGGAATATTGGAAACCGTGGCTACTACTGTACATAGACAATGATGATCAGTGCTGAAACACTTGAATAGGGTGAAGGCCAGTGGTTCGAAATCATATATATATATAGTACACATTTATAAATCATTTCTACAATCATTAATAATTCTTGTGATGTGTGGATAAATGTATGTATGTAAATTAGGTAATGCATGTATACACATGTATGCATGTAACTGTACTGTATGCATTGTGCATGTGTGCATCGAATATTTATGAATATCAGTTAATCTGGCGAGCAGACCTTTCGCCGCTGCTTTTATATTGGGACAGGGCTAAATATCAGTAACGTTAGGAGCTTATGAAAGCAGTGTAAAAGAGCTTCAAACTCCAGTATATACCATCACTTATAAACCACGTGCATGTGATTTAAGTAGGCGTGATAAGTGTTTATTAAAATAAAAATAAAAATTATTAATCTTGTGTCTGATAATATGAGTAGAAGTGGGGGGTACATTATACCCCCCACTTTTTCTAGACAGAAGCGATAATAATATAGTCAGCAAAGTATAAGTGCTACCAAGCTCACTAATAAAAGAGTCAAAGTACTTGCATGGTGTACAAAAGGACTATTAATAGACAATGACAAAAGCAATATCTCTAATGAATTAAGCACATGATGATTAGTTTGTTACCTGGAGCAGGATTTGAAACTGCATGGTATTCAAGCTTTCATCTTAAGTTTTATCTTGGCTTGTAGAACTCCAGTTAGTTTGAAGTATTTGTGCATTGGTTCTTTTGATCTCTACTGTGGCTTGACTGTTCGAGTTTGTTTCTTTTCTTGACTGTGATTTTAATAATTGCCCACACACTTTCCCACAAGCTGGAACACTTATCTTAAACCTGGTCTTTTGACCAGATATTTGGATTTTTACTGAAAGTGTGATTCGACAACAGTTAGTTAGTGCAGTTTGATGCTTCTTCGAACTGCTTTGCAGTGCTCATAAGCTTCTTGTAACATACTGTTATACAATCTTCATTTATTTTATCATTATCAGAGATTACAGTAGTACTCTCTATGTACAATGTACATGTAGGGACGGCACAAAGAAAGAGAGTGTTAGTCAATAAGTCACACTGCCCCCAAGTGTCTGGTGTTAAAACATAGGCTACTGACAAGTATTAATACTACATGTAGTATATAAACATTTGCTGATTATATAGATTGTCTTGATACTGGCGTCCCTTTTGCTTTCAAATGTGTTACAACAAACAGTACATTTTAGATCGTTTATAAAATAAACAGCCGGCGAGTGGCGAGACTGGCACACATCTTCATATTATTAGTTAATATACCTGATAAATAATATTTTTTGAACCATCACAATGATTTACATTATGTAAGTACCATTCCAATTGGATGCAGAGTGAAATCTGGTCTACATGTGTTGAGGTGATATCTTCAAGCTTCAAGCACTATGAGTGAAAACCACTGCAGAAATTTCATTTATGATTGTACGCAATTTTTAATAATTAATCGGACTAGAAGGAAAGCTCAAATTTTGCTTGTGCGTTTGTGCCTTTGACACGTGTCACTTTGTTGCTTCAAATCTTAAACAGTCCGATTATTCTCCCTGTTGGAAGGAAAGTGCTGGTTGGAATCATAATACATGTATATGATAATAATTGTAATTAACACTGGAATGCTTAATAATATTGTAAGAGAAAGACAATACTCATGAACATGATCAGCAAAGACTTACAAGCGCATAACACTTTTGAAGCCAGTACTACAGCCCTCAACCAATTATCTTGCAGGAGTTACATGTATAATGCTCATAACCACATTCACACAGGGAGATATCTGATTTACAATGTATACCTGGTGATTAAAATTTGTGAAAAAAATGCAATTAACATTCTTGAGTTAATTGGTCTTGGGCTACACCATTGATCAATTATATCACAGCCTCAGGTGTTATATGCTCCAGACAGGGAGATATCATTACTTATTCATAAACGCTTGGTATGGTAGTTACACTATGCAGTATTCTGTGCAGGGGGTTAAGTGATTAGTTCTGTCCGTCTGTTTGTCTGCTTATCTTTCTGATTATGAACAAAAACACATAGGTAAAGGACTTTCTAATAGTTCATAGATCTTCTAAATATTATTGAAAAGCTCTAAATTAGTTATAGAAGAACGTCTGCATACCTTGAAGGGGCTAATGCAGTCCACTGTATCCTCAATTACTCTGCCTTCTTATTATCTGTTTTGAATAGTCCACCATTTTGTGGTCAGTCATGCCCTTCATAATAATTATATATAGTATCATGTTGTTAAGATGGCGAGATGATGCACCAATAATTGGATCAGTAATTGGTATCTGTTAACGGTACATGTCTATAGTAATTATCAGTTTATTGGAATAAGGTAAAATATCTTATCGGTGTATCACTACTGTATTCTCTTGTTCTGTAGTGACTAAACTAATATTATGCAGTAATGCATAGGGTATGTGTTCTAGGAACAACTAGTTTAATAAAAGATCCTTCCGATTTGTAGTATTATTATACTTATATACATTGAGTACATGTTCCTTCTCAATAAAAAAATTGATATTTGCATCCATATTTTTTTTAATATCAGGTATGCTTGACTAAAATCTAAAGTATACGAATAAGAGATGTGAGAGATGTTCTACTTCATTTCATTTTGGATGCTGGTCAGTTCTCATTAATTAATGCTAATATTAGCTTATTAGAGCATTCCTGTAGTATCACTTTGAATATGTGTATAGATAGATAGATGAATAGATGGATAGGTAGATAGATGGATGGATGGATGGATGAAGAAATTGTAGATGGATGTCATAAGGAATGAACGAACTACTTGTGTAGTTTACATTAGAAATTGCTATAATAATTGGTTACAATGCTAACCCTGTCCACATGATAAGGGTCAGTAAATATTGAAGCTCTGTACTTAATCATTTATTGGTAATTTAAAGTAGTGTAAATAGATGTAGATATTATGGTTTCGTGCATGCCAATACCATAACATATAATGTATGCCACTTATACTAGAAGGAAAATCTATTTGTTTTTTAATTACCAAATAATTGCTTGGCTACACAATGATTCAATTAAGTTAGGTTTGGTTGGATAAAGTTACAGTTATGAGATCATATGGGATTCTGGATACAAGAATAATAAAAACATTTCCAATAAAATGAAAGAAGATGTAGGGATGTCAAAACCCAAAAAGCATGCGAACAAGGTTAGGCGGGACCCAGAATTAAACAAACCACTTCCATATAACCCTACATAAGTGCAGCTCTTTGTTTTTTGCTGTATAGTAGTGTAGTACTTACAGGTATGTAGGGTTATATGGAAGTGGTTTGTTTAATTTTGGATCTTATGTTAGCTTCCCAATCTTGTTCACATGCTTTTTGGATTTTGATGTCCCTACATCTGCTTTCATTTTTATTGAAAATGTTTTTTTATTATTCTTTAATAATATGTTGAAGATTTTGCCAGTTTTGCCACTCGCCGGTTCTGTACCTTAACGACAATTTTTGGCCATCTAGAAGGTGTTGGTAGTCATAAAAACACTAGATATGAATAGGTATATGTGTATTAAAACTGATCTGTATATATTACCAGAAATTTCAGCTCATCACTTGCATAGGCAGCCATTTTTTTTGGTGCCATCCCTACATAGTACATACTACCGTACTCTCTGATATATTAGGGCTGCAACGAATAGTAGTTTTTGGTATCTGGATATTCACTTAGTTTAACAAACGAATATCAGAATATTTGCTTGCTTTCAGAGAGATTTTGTCATAACTCCTTTCTAGTGATCAAATATTAGCTCACCATTTTGCTATTACTTGCTGTTGATGTTTATAACAACTGCCAAAGTTGTTTAAACCATTCATTCAGTACTCTACTGGTGTAGAAAGCCGGTAACATGAAACATCTCTGTGGCCATTTTGTTACAATTGTAATTTCACGTGTTCAGTTTCTGCGCATGCGCAAACATTAAATGAATATGCGAATGCACATTCGAATACCAAAATAACGAGCGAATATCCGAACGGAGTGAATATTCGTTGCAGCCCTATATATATATATATATATATATTATATAATGTATATTATATAGTATGCTAATTAATAGGTCCTACATGTACATGTATATACAAAATACACGACCTGAGTTTTGTGTCTAAGAATGTGATACAGGCCAAGCCTGCGAGGGCTATACCACATCCGAGGACACAAAACAAGGATTCTATATTCAGGACCTATTAGCATACTATATACAATATATTGTATGATGGTGACATCTCCTGCATAGTGTACCTTGTTTTTCAGTCTCGACAAACAATCTTTTGGTTGGCACTGTGTTGTATAATTAGATTGTTGTTTTATGCTGCCTTTCTTGGGGACATCTATGTATGTGCCTTTTCCTCTTTTTCTCCAACTTCTTTTTCTATTTTTCAAATTGCAACTTGACTGCACATGCTGAGCCTGATGCAATCTATTATTATACATGTAGGTCTTATATCAGCCCTGTGGTTTCATATTCACCTGTGGTTAGGTGTATATCATGTATATAACACCTGTCGATAACTTGTACCTGTTAGCTATGGTATACATGTATACTATATATTAATATAAATATAAATATATTTTTTGAAACATATGTATATACATGTATATGTATATATGTATATTATATGTTATTCCAAGTTTTTGTGGTTATACCTAAAGCTATTACTTCATCATAGCAAAAACACTAATTTATTGGTTAGTATAACGTAGTTGTTTATGTTGGTCACTGCATGCATTCAGGAATATACCAAATAGCATATACATGTACATGTATGTGATTAATTTGTACTATTATCACCAATTATTGGGAATCCATCAGTGTCTCCCCCAAAAGGTTGTTCAATGCCGCTCCCCCTACCCTTTAGTCTTGCTCCCCCATCCTTTAATTTTAAAGTTTATGTTGAAAAACCAAATATCAGATACCACTGATGCAATCCTCACCTTTAATATTTATCCTGGGGGAAACATTGTATATAATATCACCGGAAATTTTAAATTAAGGCTGGGAAGAATATTCGAATTTTACGAAGCTTCGAATGCAATGAAAAAATTTGAGGTTGCACTTTAGCTTCGAAGCTTCGTCTTGGTTTTACGCATGCGCATTGACTCGAGACACACCCACTTAACCTCAAGTGTTATTTTCCTTGCAAGTTTAGTATGGCTACCCCAGGAGAATCTTCAACAGTTTGCTCAGACGTTTGGAAATGATTTAAAAATGTTTCATGTTTCTGATCCGACGAAAGTGGAGCGTAAATTGTGTTAAAAGACAGTTGCCTATCGAGGAGGGACAACAAACCTTCGAAACCATTTAGTATCTAAGCATCCTTTGACTTACAAACCAAAAGCGCAGAGTAAAGGAGAAGAGAGGTCATCAAAGCAAGGTACACTAGATGCAGTAGTGAAATCACATTACTGTTCAGAAGCGAAGGGAAAAGTTATCACCGATAAGATTCTGATGATGATCGCACTTGACCTTAGGCCAGTGAGGGTAGTGGAAGGACAAGGTTTTCAAGATTTGATGAAGTATGTAGAGCCGGGATACACTGTACCCAGTAGGAAGCACATCGGTACATTGTTAAAGCATAAGCATTCGTTGTCTATAGAGAAATTGAAGGAGAAGTTAGACAAAGAGGCGGAAAGTGTTGCATTGACAACTGATATTTGGACTAGTGTAGCAACGGAGGTGTTACTGCACACTACTTTGACAAAGACTGGAAAATACAATCCTTTGTTTTGCAAACTTCAGCCTTTCCAGAACATCACACTGGAACAGAAATTGGAACCAAAGTGAAAGAGATTTGTGACAACTTCAGAATTTCCAATAAGGTATCCTATTTCCTTCATGATCAAGCTGCCAATATTATGTGTTCATTAGATATTTTAGAATCAGAACGAGGGTGGGAAAGCTTAAACTGTGCAGCTCATACTCTTCAGCTGTGTCTAAAGTCTGGGTTCGAGCTACCAGTTATCAGTAGACTCCTTGCTGCTGCTCGAAAATTGGTTAGTCGTTTTCACCACAGTGTTGTGTCTTCTGAGTCACTGAAGGAGAAGCAATCACAAATGAATAAAGAAGGGAAGAAGCTTATTAAGGACTGTGTAACAAGGTGGAATTTGTCATACTATATGCTTGATCGTCTGTTCAAACTTCGTTAGTCAGTTACTGCAGTGCTGTCTGATGACAGTGTTACAAAACGAGGTGACCAGTTTCTGGACTTAATGACTGAGCAGTGGAATATTGCATCAGAGCTAGTGAAGGTTCTTGAACCGTTTGATGTTGCCACCACTTTCTTCAGCTATAAAGAAAGCCCATCGTTATTTTGCGTTTTACCTACAGTTGATGGACTTGTGGAGAAATTAACCTGTACCTGTGAAGATTTGCCTGAAGTGCGTCAATTTAAAAAGAAAGTTTGTGAAGAAATTAAGAGAAGATGGAATTTTGATGATCTTAACAGTGGCATTATATTAGTTTTGTGTTCTGCTGTTGATCCTACGTTTAAACAGCTGAAATTTCTTGATGATGAAGGTAGAGAAGATGTGAAAGAAGAGCTGATTACAAGAATGGAGAAGTTTGTGGTTGAAGAGCAGGATAAAGCTGATGTTAGTGATGAACAACTACAATCTAAGAAACTAAAGTTAACGGCACTTGATTGTTTACTAGGCCCTGAATCAACATCAAGTGTACTTACACCTAAAGATGAAATAGAAACCTTTTTAAGCAGAGAGCCCAGCTCCTCGAAATTGCTACCCTCATATCTGGTGGAAAGACAATACTGCTAGATTTCCTCTCTTAAGTAAACTAGCTAAAACTGTTCTCAACATTCCAGCTACATTTACTTCATCTGAGCGTGTTTTCTCAACAGCAGGACAGGCTGTAACACAGCTGCAAAGCTGCCTTAAACCTAGTAATGTAGATGCATTGATTTTTTTAAATAAGAATATTTCTGAGCTCAAGTAAATATTGTACTTTATATAACAGATTGAACACAAACACTTTATTTATTCTGTTTACAACTTTACATATATAATAATAAGACATGCTACATTGAACAGCATGCACATTTTATTTCAAATTTAGAAAAAACTAATTATAATAATAATTGTTTACATAACTAACCACAAAATTGTGAAGGTAGTGTTTGTGGGTAAAGTGGGCGAAGCTTCGAAGCCTTCGAAGTATTTTTTAACGAAGCTTTGAATTCATTTATTAATTTCGTCCCAGCCTTATTTTAAATAGCCACCAACAAAAAAATAGAAGGTCTACAATTCCATATACACGTATACTTGCTTTATAAATAAAACCCGTAGTTATTGAATAAACCAATGGTAGGCCAATCAAATTAGCATAATGCTAATTTGATTGGCCTACCTTTGGTTTATTCAATAACTACGGGTTTTAGCATTCAGAGCTATAAAAAGTAATTCAGGAGTGTAGATCTCTTCACAACAGCAGATGTTACATTTACATTCTGATAATGGATTGATATAAAGACAGGAGATGCTACAATAACAGCAGACAAGACTTGACATCATATAATATTGTTACTTACTGTATATAATATACATAATTTATATATGTATATATATATAATTATATATATATATATATAATATATATATATATTATATATATATATATATATATATATATATATATATACATGTATATATATATATATATATCTATGTTATATGGCAATAACATATATGAGTTAGTGAGCCTAACCTAATGTGTCTAATGCATATGTCTATATGTAATGCATACTGTATTCTATTCTAATTTACATATCCTCTTTTACTACCGTATAGTTATAATTAGGGCATAAACAAATGTTGATTTTTCATATTTGAATGTTCGGGTAGCCTGAAGGAATAAAGAATCTTCGATAAGTTCACTAATTTAACCCTTACACCCCATAATCAAACTGAGTGTTTTCCTTTCATCCAAAATTAGTTTTCAAGGAAAATGTATGGGCATAGCATATGTAATAACTAACTCTTTTCAGCTCTATAATTGTCCCTAATTAAGATTCTAATTTCATTTGTTGGAGAGAAGAGTTGTTAAGAAAGCCATAAATGTAAAATCTATGCTTTCGTTAGGAATTATTAATTTAACATCAATTTAATTTAACATCAATAATTTCATACCCACATATAAATTAGCTTGAAGCTACCAATATTGCCAAATACTTTTATTTGGCTTTTAAAGTATCATGCTGTTTCTAAGGCAAGTATATACTATTATAGACTTCTACTCTTTTGTCGGTGGCTAATTAACATTAATATTAAATATGACATGTTTTACAATGTAGATTTGATGGACATCCAATAATTAGTGATAATGCTATTAGTGTGTGTTCATGAATCCCTGCAATGAGCATCATAACTAACCTCATTATATTATATTCCTTGTAAGACTTGTAGTTAGTGATTTTGAAGTGATGTATAACGTTTTAGGTATAACTTAAGCTAAAGACATTTATGGGGCCATGGATGCAAAAATCAGTCATTTGCCAAATAAAGGTTTTGTCAAATGCTTATATTTAAATGATCGTTGTTCAGCTATTTAGCACAGGAAGCTAACTACGTAAATTGAATTCAATATTTGTTCTTCCTGGATATTTGATTTTGTCAGCTACTTGTACAATATCACTGAATAGAGAGCATTTAAATATAAGTGCTTGACAAAATACTTATTATTATATATAATTGTGTGACTCACATAAGTAACTGTAACATTATTACATATACTGCACTTACATATGGCTGCATATATCGATCAATATAAGAGAGTTACCAAAGTGGTAGCGTTGACTTATCCACCTGTCCTATGTCAGGAATACAGAAGTACTAAATTATTTATTTTCATCGCTTTTTAATAGTTTATTTCAATGTTGAATTGATTTTCACATACATGTACATGTAGCAGGGTGGGAAATAAGGAAAGGGGTTATGGTGAGCATTGGTGCTCACCATAAGCCCTTCATAATAAGATCAGATCCTGCTCTGTATCAGGATGACTGCGAAATGTGTTAAGGGACAAAACCAAACTAAAATAAAGTTACTACTTACCTGCCATCATTCCATTACACGTGTTCTGTGTTATGGGGGCGTGGCCTTAATACCACTCCTGTTATTATTAAAGTTCAGTGCGCAAAAGTGCGCACTGTATTCATTATTTAGATATTTTATAGTGTGGTAAATGTTAGAAAATTAAAATGTCCTTGTGGGCATTCCTTTGTAACAAAATGTTGTAAGCCTGTTTTAACCATTAAAAGTAGAAAGCATAGAACAGTACATTTACTTCACATTAATATTTAATATAACCTACTCTGCTCCGTGTCAATGGTTTGGCAACACTGTTCTTTTTATTTAGAAAAGCATTAAAACATGCATAGTTAACAGATAACCGGCTGATTGTTATAACAGGTTCCACTTAAAATTGACTGATCATAAACAGAATATTTTTTTAAAAAACATGAAAGAACATGTAGAGATATTAAATTGAAAAAGTACACAAGTGGGATGGTATCTCAGCAACAAAACTATACTAATCACTTCGACATAACAACTCTATATACATGTAATAACAGCTACAGTTTAAAAGTAAACTCTAAGAAACTACACTTATGTAGGGCTGTTTATATGGAAGTGGTTAGTATAATAACATTCCTATTAAAATACACTTTCATTGTATATCAAGTAATATTTCACACTCAAACTCGAAAGTGGTAAGATGATAAACAAACAACACAAAAATTCCTACTTAAATGAGCTTAATCTATTAGCTCACTCATAATTCTTCAAAGTAGGGAATACTACATACTTATATATACATGTATATGTGAATATTTCAATGTATTACAAACAATTATGTGAAGTCCACTTGTTATATATCATATTTCATACAGTACCTGTTATCAACAAACAACAGAATCTCACAATCACATTGTTTTGTAATGGTTAATTTGCTTGCCTAGTAACAGCACGATATGACTAAACTAGAATTTTCAGCCTGTTATTTGGCAATCGTAATGATAAATAACCGAACTACTTTTCTACCCTGATATGCTCACATTTTAGATATACATGGTTATACAATGGTGCATAGACAATTGCCATAGTAACCTTTGATATACTGGAGGGAGTTATATGTCCATAACCTCTTTATAGTTTACATAAAAGGATACCTGTATCAAGCTTCAGGTGTTTATTATATAAATAATTTAAGGGGACTAAATGTATGTTTTTAGCCAGTCTCCTCGATGTCATCATTTATAAAGACTCTTTGTATAAGAAAACCTTAATTACATTCCTTTGAGAAGTGTTAATGATCATCAGGTACAGATACCTCCCTGTCTGGAGGTAGTTATGGGAATATAAGACTCTTGAGTTAATTGGTCTTGGGCTACGCCATTGACCAATTATATCACAGCCTCAGGTGTGTTATGTTCCAGACAGGGAGATACATGTACCATTACTAATTCATAAACACTTGGTATGGTAGTTACACCATGCAGTATTCTGTGCAGGGGGTTAAGTGATTGGATCTGTCCATCTGTCTGTCTATCTGTCTGACTATGAAACAAAACAAATATTGGTAAAGGACTCTCTAATAGTTCATAGATCTTCTAAAAGTTGTGAATTAGTGATAGAAGAACGTCTGCATACCTTGAAGGTGCCAATGCAGTCAACTATATCCACAATTCCTCTGCTTTCTTATTATCTGTTTAGAATAGTCTACGATTTTGCAGTCAGTTATGCCCTTCATAATAATTATTTATAGTAACATGTTATTAAGATGTGTAGAGTGTAAAAAGTATGAATAATTGGGTCAGTAATTGGTATCGGTTATTGGTACATGTCTGAAGTAGTTATCGGTTTATTAGTATAAGGGTAAAATATCTTATTGGTGCATCACTACTAAAAATGAAGATATTCTCTTGTTCTGTAGTGACTAAGCTAATGCATTATTGCATATTGTATGTGTTCTAGGAACATCTAGTTTAATAAAAGATATTTTCTGAGTTGTAGTATTAATATTCTTATATATACATGTTCCTTCTCTAATAAAGTAATATTTGCATTTTTATTTCTTTTAATATCAGCTATACCTGTCTAAAATGTGGATATATGTGATGTGAGAGATGTCCTACTTCAGATGCTGGTCAGTTCTCATTAATTATGTATAATAATAATAATATTAGCTTTTTAGAGTATTCCTTTAGTATCACCTTGAATGTGTGTATAGATACATATAGATGGATAGATAGATAGATGGATGGATGGATGGATAGATGAAGAGATTGTAGATGGATGTCATAAGGAATGAACGAACTACATGTGTAGTTTACATTGAAAATTGTTATAATATATGGACACAATATTAACCTTGTCTACATGATAAGTCTACAGTTAGTAAATATCGATTTACATTGTTTTATTCAAGTTGAAATGTTTAGTTTTAAGCCTATTTAAGTACTGGTGCTCCTTCTGTACCTTAGGCCTCACTAAAGTCACATCAGTAATATGGCTAGTCATTTTCGGTAGGCATATTTATCTAGCGATAGTTAATGCAAATATAATATATCATTCATTGTTAGCTCTAGCTATAGTCTATAAGACAGCTGTTGAAGTTGAAACAGCCTCTAAAAACTAAGAAAAATAGAAGAACAAATAACTATAATAGGTGCAGACATGGGAATGTCAGCAATGCTTATTAGTTTCTGGTGATGCACTGATAAGAGATTTTACATTTAGGTAAACCGATAATTACTTCAGATATGTACTGATAACTGACTAATCCGATATTATATCTACTTTCTGATAATTTCAATGAAAATGAGCGATTTTACCAATAATTGTGAGTATCATACAGTACAAGCAATTAGTGATGTATTGACATTATTACTAACCTTATTATGATATCGGTTAACATCTTTCAGAAATAACCGATACTGATACTAATAATGACTGATACCAATTACCGATGTGATTATCTGTGTATTACTATCAGTCTCCACAAAATAATCATAGGGACTCCTCTTTTTCTTACATTTAGAGATGCATTGCTCCCACCCCTCACCACCAATTAGTTTCTGCACCTATGACTTCAAACCAATGTCATCACCAGATTGCAGATATGGTATGGCCTGAAAAGCAAAGCAAGGTACAGACATTTTTGCTCATTAATTATTCATAAGAATTGTGGTCTCCCTACTGTCACGTTTTGACATGGTACTGTTATTTTGGTCTTTAGTATTAAGTATTGTGCTTATACATGTATATGTCAGAAAAGCTTTGTACTTAATCATTTATTGGTAATTAAAGTCACAAGGAGTAGTGTAAATAGATGTAGATATTATGGTTTCGTGCATGCCAACACCATAACAAATAATTTATGCCAATTATACTTAAAGAAAATATAATAATTATTTTTTAATTACCAAATAACTACTTGGCTACACAATGATTCAATTAAATTAGGTTTGGTCAGATAAAGTTACAGTTATTTATATGAGTTATGAGATCATATGAGATTCTACATGTATATATATATATATATTAGGGTTGAAATGAATAGTAGTTTTTGGTATCCAGATATTCGCTTAGTTTAACAAAGGAATATCAGGATATTCGCTTGCTTCAGAGCAATTTTGTCATTACTTGATTCTAGTGAGATATCAAATATTAGCTCACCATTTTGCTGTTACCAGTTGCTATAGATGTTTATAACAACAGCCAAAGTACTCATTCAGTACTCTACAGGTGTAGAAAGCCAGTAACACAGAGCAAGAAACTTCTCTGCAGCCATATTATAATTTCACGTGTTCAATTTTTACGCATGCGCAAACATGAAACGAATATCCGGATGCTAAAAATACATCCGAATACCAAAATAACTAGCGAATATCCGAATGGAGCAAATATTCGTTGCAGCCCTAGTTCATATCCACCTGTGGTTAGGTGTATATCATGTATATAACACCTGTTGATAACTTTGATATATCTGTTATGGTATATACTATAAAAATAAATATTTTTTTTGAATAATATATACATATGTGTGTATGTGTATATATATAATATATAATTCCAATGGTTATATCTAAAGCTCTGTACTTCATCACTGCAAAATCACTAATCTACTGGTTAGTATAATTACAAGGAATATAATATAATGTAAACGTATATAGTTGTTTATGTTGGTCACTGTATGCATTCTGGAATACACCAAATAGCATATATGTAATTAATTTGTACTATTATCACCAATTATTGGGAATCCATCAGTGTTTCCCCTAAAAGGTGGTACCATGGCGCTCCCCGACCCTTCAGTCTTGTGGAAACAAGATTCATCAATACTAAAGATGGAAATGGATTTATTTTAGAAGGTAGTAATGGCATGAGATTATCAGCAATGCAGTATTGGATGTGTTTGGAGAAAGTTCTCCCCCATCCTTTAATTTTAAAGTTTATATTGAAAAACAATGTTTTATAACACTGATTGAACATTGTTAACCAAATATCATGTACCATGCATGCACTCCTCACCTGTATATTTATCCTGGGGGAAACACTGTATATAATGTCTCAGGAAATTTTAAATACCCACCAACAAAAAAATAGAAGGTCTTCAATTGCATATACATGTATACTTGCTTTAGAAATAAAACCCAAGTTATTGAATAAACCACTGGTAGGCCAATCAAACTAGCATTCAGAGCTGTAAGAACAGTACATCTCTTCACAACAGCAGACATAACATTTACATTCTGATCATGGATTGATATGAAGATAACAGATGCTACAATAATAGCAGACAAGGCTTGATTTTGATGTCATCATTATACATTATACAATATATTGTTACTTACTGTATATAACCTGATGTGTCAAATGGATATGTCTGTATGTAATGCATACCGTATTCTATCTTAATTTACATATTCTACATATTCATTTGTTAGAGAAATACAATGCTTATATTTAAATGATCGTTGCTCAGCCAATTTTGAATTTAAGTAAAGCAATAGTTGTTCTTCCTGGATACTTGATTTTGTCAGCTACTTGTACAATATCACTGAATAGAGAGCATTTAAATATGCTTGACAAAATACTTATTATTATATATAATCGTGTGACTCACATAAGTAACTGTAACATTATTACATGTACATGTACTGTACTTACATATGGCTGCATAATCAGTTCTGCTGTGTGAATGTAAACAACAATTCACATATTATCGCTACTTACATTCATGTTTGTCATACATGTGCGTGTACATAGATAATTTTCTGAATTCTTGTCTTTGATTTTGTGTTGGTGTCTCAATTGTCCAATCAATGAAATAGAAGCACAAACACACACATGCACATACACACACACACACACACACACATACACACACACACACATACATAAACACACTCATATATGGTTACTTATATATACATGTACATGTATATATGTTCAAACATCTGTAATTTGTGTATACATTGTATATTTATATAGTATTGTGGTAATATCATATTCCAATTTTTGATTTGGTTGTATATAAACCTTAAAGGAGAGCTATATACAGGTATATAGACATCAGTGCATATACAGTGTAGATGATAAATAAAGTGAATTGAGATAAAGGAATTTCTATTGTATAATTCCACCATTGTACAATATATTGTACATATACAATTTATATCACACACACACACACACACACACATTGATGCTACATAGCCTTAACACAAGAACTATGCAAAGTGCTGGTTAAATATACTGGTTCAAGTAGAAGCCTTGTTTTTTGAAGTACTTAAGTCCTCTCAGTACTTGAGTGTATTATTTTAAACACATGACTACTTTAACACAGTTTTATTGAACACCATAAACAATCTCAATAACTATTACTTCTAATAAAAATTTTTTATTCAAATCATGTATCCGTGAGTCGGCATCGCTCTGATAAGCTTTGAATATTATTATATATATAATGTGTTTGACAGTGCTTAAAAAGTGCTTGACAAGCAATTTTCACTAAAGCAATGATTAAGCATAAGCTTAAAAGTATGTACTGTACTTAAATATGTGTAAGCACAAGCACTCAAGTGCTTGGCCCCATGTATGACACTTCCTCTACACCAGGTTATCTAGCATATACACCAACTAGTCATGGTTTATATAACTACATACATGCATATTATGATTTGACAACCACATTGAACAATCCTACGGTAACATAGTGTATTTATAATTATGTTAGAGTACAAAGTTGGCTATGCTCTAACAAAATGTATTCAACATAGTTAACACAAATTTAATGAAAGTGGCAGGACTTGCATACCACACATGACCGAGAAGAGTAGGGCTCCATGTCCAACTTAGTAACTCTAACTTACCATAATGCCCCCGAAAGAGGAAGAACCAGTTGGAGGAGAGCCATCCAATCAATCCAAGAAAGCTCAAAAGTGAAGATGTGGCAACACCAGACTACATGTACTACCTGATTCAGATTATGACCAATGAAGGTTTTGCTGACAAGGAATAGCGTCTATACGCATCCATAAAGAGTAGTGCTGAACAAAAATAGTATCGGTGAACATATCTGTTCTCTCATATATGGAAGCATGTGATCATCAATCAGTCACAGCCACTAAATAAGTTCCTAGCACTAATGCAATTGGTGCCACCGTCTCAAATGAGTATTCAAAGAATCGATTATCCACTACACGATACTGTGCTGTCCACACCCCAAGATCATATATCTTCACAAATGTTAAATGACAAATATCCCAAGGTGAGTTTAATACATTGCTATATTTGTAACAGAATCGGAAGGCTCAACCTTTAAGGCGATTTTCACTTGTCTCACCCAAAATTCCTCTTCTAAAAGAGGTAACTTTATAGCCGCACAACCATGTCAGTCATGTAAAAAAAAATCGTCAATCACTTGCCATCATGGCTGTCCTTGGCAATGACCACCTAATAATAATGTCTCCCTTCCACATCAGCGGCTTGAGTGTGATGAAAGGCTTCGCACTGTAGTTCTATTGAACCAAGGACACCAGGGCACAAATGTCATATTGATCTCTGATTGGAATGCGCAGTATGGTACCAAAAGGTTACACTTTTAAGACCCACTCAAACCTCCCGTGTCCCATGTATGTATTGCATTGGTACTCCATAATCCCCAGTGAACTGTTTCACAATCCCTTTCCTAGGCAGTCCAGAGACGGAATACTTTCTAATGAGGAAGATGCTCTACCTCATTCGAAGAGCATTAGCAACTACAAGACATAACAGGATCAAAATGAGTGGCAATCACATTACATGCTCAAAGACCTAATGTGACTGCACATGTCATACACATGTCTAGTTTATTATGTTACAAGGCCTTTGAACAAACAGCAACCAAAATACGATAATTATATTGTTTATTATTGAGTGATTGATGTCATTTTAGTTTACATTCCATTTATAACTCAGTTTAGTTGATCCCAGATACAATTACACAAATCATAAGTGTCACATGACAAAAGAATACTATGGGAAGCTTTTTGTATAGCCTTCTATGATTTCATCAGGTCTGCTGCGTTTATTGCTTCATTGCCAATCACTTTTAACTCAAACATAACCCTCTGCTGAGAATATTTCACTGTTAGGTCCAAAATTACAGTACTAATCAAAGCATTCTAAACTGATCAATATAAGAGAGTTACCAAAGTGGTAGCGTTGACTTATCCACCTGTCCTATGTCAGGAATATAGAAGTATCAAATTATTTATTCTCATCCCTTTTGTAATAGTTTATTTAAATGTTGAATTGATTTTCATATTCATACATGGTGGGAAATAAGGAAAGGGGTTATGGTGAGCATTGGTGCTCACCATAAGCCCTTCATAATAAGAGCAGATCCTGCTCTGTATCAGGATGACTGCCAAATGTGTTAAGAGACAAAACCAAACTGAAATAAAGTTACGACTTACTGGCCATCATTCCATTACACGTGTTCTGTGTTATATGGGTGTGGCCTTAATACTGCTCCTGTTATTATTAAAGTTTGGAAATTTCAGTGCGCAAAAGTGCACACTGTATAAATTATTTAGACATTTTATAGTGTGCATCTCTACAGTTATGGAGGATTATGCGCACTTGTTTACCATTATTTCCCACTTTGACATGTAGTGATATTATTGATAAATTGAAATGCCTTGCAGACAGTTAATAGTTCAGGTTGCACCCTCCATTGTGTAGTGTAAAACTAATTGAGCACATGCACTATGTAAACTTATGTAAACCACACTGTATGCAACAGTTTTTATAGTTAGGTTTTGTGGTTTGTTTATGTCAACAAATAGAAGGTTTTACAGGAAAATTAGTATTATGCTTGTCTTTTTTGCTTTTTATAACCTCTGAAACTAATGACTAAGGCATAATATAGAGTATGTAAATTATTGTAGTAATCATGGTTAAACATAATTATTATTAACATAATCAATGTTCTTATCACTTCATACCAAACCATTTTATAGGGTATATACATGTAGATCACACTATTGGGATATATTCACTATCGTGATAGTATCACAATTAAATATCGTGATAGTGATAGCAGTACTATTGTCCAGCTCTAATATAAAATTGTTAAAATAACTCATTGATTGGTTGCAAGGATTTAAAGGTGCTGCTAGGTGTTGATGCTACAACATTTATTCCTATTTAATTATCCTTCCAATGATAATTATATCATGTTTCATGTTACTTATAAAACTTCAAAGTAAATGTAAATAGAATTTAGAGGTTTACATTTCTGGAAAACTTAGTTACCAAGAAACACCACAAAAGATTGTTTTGGCTATAAAGACAACTATATATGTGATTATAGTAGGTACAAAGTATTTGTAATGAGATCAGAGTGTATGTAGCAATTTAAATTTATATATATAGGTGAAGTATAACGAAATAGTGCTTCGTTACTGTGTTGATAACATGACCACATGCAACCCTAAATCCCAAGTGATGTCCAGTATTGCCTACACCAGTCCTATGAGCACTTAGGACTGTCCTGTTCTATATGCACTAGAGGTAACATTGTATCTGGAAGATCCTTCCGTGGGATTACCAGGATAGTACAAGGGACATCCCTTCAACTATGTATTAGGGTAATCATGTGTCTGGAGGATCCTTTAAGGGAAGTACTAGGACAGCACAAGGGACATCCCTTCAAATGTGTATTAGGATAACCGATAACCATGTGTCTGGAGGATCCTTTAAAGGAAGTACTAAGACAGTACAAGGGACATCCCTTCAACTATGTATTAAGGTAACCATGTGTCTGGAGGATCCTTTAAGGGAAGTACTAGGACATTACAAGGGACATCCCTTCAAATATGTATTAGGATAATCATGTGTCCGGAGGATCCTTTAAAGGAATTCTTTGACATAATGTAACTCATGGGATCCTCCGGACAGTATTCTATCATGTGACATAATTCATGGGGTCCTGTGTTGCTCGGTTTTGTCCCCAAATTATTGACAACCAGGAAATGTAGGGTGTTAACTAATAATTGAAGTATTCAATTTAGTTGACATACATAATTATGTAATGAAAAGGGGCAGGACCTGTATACCAAGAAGAGTGGACTCCATGTGTGTTCACAAATGAGACTGTAAGGCTCTCAAAATAGACCAACCGTCCCACCCTTTAATGGAATGTTGGTAACACGCACACCAATACAGTCAAAGCTAGTAATTACGTATACGTAGCTAGTCAATATAATATCCATGTATAATACTATTCTATGATATCCATTAAAACCCTGCTACTATGCCCACAAACATTATGTTTAGCATAATCACTTGAGCCATTCATAAACATTTACCACCAGCATATATTGCTTTCTTAATCACACTCTATTAAGTAGGCCTGTGCGATAATCGCGATAGGTCGATAATCGCGAAAAGAAATTGTTATCGCGATAACGATAATGTTGACATTCTTATCGTGATAATTTGTGCATGCGCATACTGCTCACACGTGATCACACGTTGTTCTATCGATACACTTACAAGCATCTCGTCGAGTAATTCTAATTTTGAATACCTACCTTTAGAGAAGGCCAAAAGTCCTGTTTGGAAATATTTCGGGTTTCTAGCACAAGAGGGAAAATTTCTGGAGCCGGATAAAAACAAGAGACAGACAGTTCACTTTGTTTTGTGCTGTCTTACAAAGAAAATACCACTAACTTGATTGTCCATCTGCAATACAACCATAAAGATGAATATGATAGTGTTTCATCTAAAATAGCTACTAGTTCCATGTGTCTGAACTGTCTAAACCAGGTCAGCACTCAATAACAGAGGCATTTAAGAATCTTACTCCTTAATAATAATTTAACTTTTATTCATTGAATTGAAATTAAATAAATATGTTGTTCAGTTATTCTTGAAATCAATTAATTATCGTGATAATCGTGATAGTTGGGATTATTATCGTGATATAGGTTTTTTCATTATCGCACAGGCCTACTATTAAGACATGCACTGTCTATGAAGCAATAAGTGATATGAATTGTACATGAATTATGACATGATAACAGCATCAAGTCTATTTGTCACACGCATTACTATAAGGGCTCATTACCTACGTACCTTTATGTGGTAAAACATGCCATAAATTACAATAAAGCACATTAACTTCAAATCCACGTTACAAGCATCGCCCAACAATTATAAAAAATTATGTGCATGAATTACCATAAGGGATCATTATCTACCAATAATGGCATGCATTACCCATTACCTACAAATCCACCAAGAGGCGAAGCATCGCCCATAAATGACCTTTAAGTCAGGAAATGACATGTATCATACATGAACTAGTACTATAAGGCATGCATAAGGCAGGCATTACCTACAAATCAAAATGGTTAGTCTATTGGTTAGTATAGTGCAAAAGATTTAACAATTAATTGTGTTTTCAGGATACATGTACATAATCTAATGTCATAGCTACTTATATTCAATTAGTTGAAGCACTATAATTTCAGGGAACTGTCTTCATATTTCATGACAACAATTTAGTATAACATTACTACATGTAATTGTAGCTGCCCTCAAAAGGGTTTGGAAACCTGCAAACACTTAATTCAATTTATTTTAGTGTACCTTTTAATACTTGGTGCACATTATGTCATAGTAACATCATCTATGTAGTCAAAACATTTCTCTATTATTTTTTTCAAACTAAATTAAAGTTCATTCTCTTTCTTGCAACTGTACTAACCAATAAAATGGTGATTTTAACAATTTAGTGTTTGCAGTGAAGTGGAATGCATTTCCAATACATTACTATATGGTATGCATTGCCAATACATTACTATATGGCATGCATTGCCAATACATTACTATATGGTATGCATTGCCAATACATTACTATATGGTATGCATTGTCAATACATTACTATATGGTATGCATTGCCTATACATTACTATATGGCATGCATTGCCAATACATTACTATATGGTATGCATTGCCTATACATTACTATATGGCATGCATTGCCAATACATTACTATATGGTATGCATTGCCAATACATTACTATATGGCATGCATTGTCAATACATTACTATATGGTATGCATTGCCAATACATTACTATATGGTATGCATTTCCAATACATTACTATATGGTATGCATTGCCAATACATTACTATATGGCATGCATTGCCAATACATTACTATATGGTATGCATTGCCTATACATTACTATATGGCATGCATTTCCAATACATTACTATATGGCCAATACATTACTATATGGTATGCATTGCCTATACATTACTATATAAGGCATGTACTGCCTACAAGTCATTAAGTGGTATGCATTGATAATACACTACTATAAGACACACATTGCCTACAAATTGCCATTTTACATGCATTGCGAATACAGTACTATAAGCCACACATTTTCTAGTGATTCACCAGTATTTTATCGAAGATAGAGTACAGCTAGTAACTGTAGTAATTTATTATACTCTATAGTTCAGCTGAGACTTTATGCTCATTATTAATTTTTCTCATTTTGTACAGAAAGCACACTAAACTAAAAAGTCATTTGTCTTTCTACAGTGGGGATACAGAGCAAGTGAAAAGGTTGTGCACAAATGTGCACACATGCAGTGCATGAAAATTTAACCTCATTCATGACAGGTGTGGCTAACCAATATGCTATTTTACTTATACATAATTACATGCAAACAATGAGATTCATGGTTGATAGGTACATCTTTAGTTGTCAGAAATAAAAGTTAGTATAGTATTTTAAAGGTGTGCCTTCAGGTAGCTATGACTCTCATTAACAAGTAGAAAAGGGGGTGCATATGCATTTTAAACCCAAATACTTTTGCAATCTACATTGTGTATTTGACCTAAGTCTGTATACATGCCTACTATGGCCCTCATGCTCAGTGATTATACATTTGATATAACATTTGTATGTGTGTCGTAATATTTCCTGAAAGGCAAAACCTTTATTATGTCTGTTGCTTCTCTTACCTTTTTGTCTGCACTTTTGGGAAGGTAAGCATTATTTTCTTGTAGTCTGTGTTTGATGGCAGGTTTTATATCTGACCAGAAGGTGCTATATCTGATTTATAAACCTGTGATTTACTTTGATGTATCGGAATATATATATATATGTACACGCATGTATATAATTATGTATGTTTTAAACCACTACATGTGTGTGTATATAAATTATTTTGTTTGATGTAATAATGTGTCCAAACATGGAATACTCTGCAATGTGTGAAAAAAAATTCCACACATTTGTCACAATGTAAACTGTTGCATGCATTAGGTTTGCTGAAATGAATGATCTAAGAATAATCTACTCATTAACAACAACATTGAAATTATACATAGGAACATTAGCTGCAGGAACATTAGCTACTGTCCAATCAATCTTTTCAGGTTTTAACGTGGTCATCTTGGATGACTTTGGGAATAGCTATTATAAAACAAAGGCTTCAGTGACAGGGTTGGCAAGCCTCTATTTGGCAAGTCGATTGTCCTTTTTTTCACATCTTGCTTGGCAGGCTCTCTGTCATCTGGCAAAAACAAGCACAAACATCCTCCTCTGACGTGTGTCCATATCTCTCTTCAAGTAGACTAAGCTCTGATTCATCTACAGAATCTTTGTAGTATAATCCATTACTCTTAGTGATTTTAAGGACCTCTGTGTTGGGTATACCTTCCTGCCATTGAATTCCTGCTATATGCCTGAGGTGAAAAGCACCAAGTTTACTTGTATGCCTCCGATATGTGACCTAAGATTGGCTACCATACAGCAAGGTAGGTAGTAATATTGCTCTATACACTGCCGGTTTGGTGTTTAATCCAATATCACTGTCCTTCCAAACTCGGTTATTCAAAGCCCCAAAGGACTTCTGCAAACGTACATTAATTTCCATATCAAGTGAAGCATACCTAGACATGGTAAACGGTGCTGTGTTAGAATCACGCTGCCTAATTATGTAACACTATCTAAAACTCTCAGGTCATTATCACCAAGCTGGATGCTAGGATTTGCTGAGCTATATATGGACTGGTATAAAACCTCTGTCTTTTGTATGCTAATTTTCAAACCATAAGTCTCACCAGCTTTATTGAAGCAGTCTAGCATATGCTGTATGTCTGATGGTGAATGGGCAATCAAGGCACAATCATCAGCATATATGCATATATTAGAGATTGAATCAAACTATATAAAGAGCATTTCTTCCCCTCAGAAGTCTCTCATCAAACAGCTTTCCATCTAATTTGTACCTAATGGCAATCCCATTACTTAAGCCTTGCAAGGCTTCCAATAAGACGGCAGTAAAATAAACATTAAAAAGACTTGGGGTTAGGACGCATCCCTGCCTCAAACCATTTTTTATGTCAAATTCCTCTGACAACTCGCCAAACATGGTTACTCTACCTTTCATGCCTTCATGTAAAGATTGAATCAGGGCTATGGGGAAATGCCTCCCTATCTACGGAATCATTTGCTTTCATGAGATCAATGAAAATACACATTAGATCCATCCTTTGCTCCACACATTTATCTTGAATCTGATGTAAGGAAAATATCATGTCGATTGTAGATCTTTCTTTACGGAAACCGCACTGGGACTCATGAAGAATACTATCCAAGTGCTGGACTGTACGATTCATTAAAATCCTTCCATAAATCTTCCCTGCCATGGCCAGTAGTGAGATACCTCGGTAACTATTGCAGTTGTTGTGAGCGCCTTTATTTTTATATATTGAAACAATACCTGTATCTCTCCAATCATGTGGCACACACCCACAGTCCCATACTTTCAGTATTATGTTATGTAGCCAGATCAAAAGTTGTGAGCAGAGAACCATCTGCAGATAAGATTTCGATACAAAATCTCACCCCACAACATGAGGAACTGCCTATTGTGGAGGCAGATATAGCTTTCCAGGAAGTTGAAATTGCAGTCAATCAGTTGAAAGATGGCAGGCTGCCTGGTTTAGATAACATCCCAGGTAAAGAGTTAAAAAATGGAGGGCTGTAGTACTTGCTCCATCTTTTCAGTATATCTTCATTCTGTGATAAGAGCTGTTTACCATGGGAATCCAATATATGAATTCAACCTGAAGTAATGGGACCATAAACTGATCTAATAGCATTGTAGAGGTTTCTAGAATCTCCACTATTCCCATAGCCCTGAATCTCCATTGCTCTATCTTTCCACAATTTGTTTTTCAACTGTCATGTAACCGTCTGCATTCTGTTTCTCAAATTTTATAGAGCTGTTTAGCTTCAGGTGACTTATTTTGAAGCATTGTTGTAAAAGCTAACCGTTTCTGATTTAACAACTCATTAATTTCTCCATTACCCTCGTCAAACCAATCCCTGTGTTTCCTTTGCTTAGTTCCCAAAACTTCTTTTGAGGTATTTAACACTACTTTCTTAAAAACAGTCCACTCCTCCTCTATTAATGTGCTATGTTCATGACCAAGATTTTCTTCTATAGCAGCATTCAATTTTTTGTTTAGTGCCCTGATATTTTCAGAATCCCTGAGAAGCTCTACAATTATGTTCTGTCTAGCAACATTTTTGTGATGGTTCCTTTTATGGTTTCATAATGATAACATTAACTTAGCCCTAACAAGACGATGGTCTGTTCAACACTCGGCCCCCCTCATCACTCCAGTTAACTCCACATCTTTCCTGTTTCTTTGATGTAATCTATTAAGTGCCACTTCTTGGATCTTGGATGCGTCCACATGGTCTTGAATCTAATTTTCTGATAAAATGTCGTTTTTGTTATTACGAGATTATTTTTGGTGCAAAAATCAAGAAGTAGGTACCCATTCTCATTCTCCTCACCATAGCCATGTCTACTGATAACTCCCTCCCACGTTTGATAATCCTTACCTACTCTTGCATTGAAATCACCCATAATAACTATCTTATCTTCAAAGAGAATTGACTGCATTACAGCTTCAAGATCTAAGTAGAATTTTGCCTTAACTTCTTCTAAATTGCTAAAAGTAAGCACTCACAAGTGTGGCATACCGACCTTTGCCAACTGATATCCGTAATGTCAACAACCGGTTATTAATCCACACGGGCTCAAGATGAGTAAATTTGAGCTAATTGCAAAACCAACACCAGAAACTCTATCCTCATCCAGTGATTTCCCTTTCCAATAAAAGGTATAGCTTCCACCTTCCTCATATAAACATTTTTCTTCTGCCCATCTCACCTAACTGAGGGCAGCAATGTCAATGTTGTATCTCCTTAACTCCTTAGCAACCAAAGCCGATCTTCTTCAGGTCTTTTTGATTTCGAGCTATTTTGGTCTAACAACGTATGTACATCCCATGTAGTAACAACCAGATTCTTCTTCTTTTTCCTCCTCGTACCAATAGGCCGAGAATGACTCACATCAGCTGCACAGGGTCCGTCAGGCTTTACCTGTGCAACGTCATGGAATGGGCCATTCCTGAACCTCAACACCCTTTTCATTGTAGCCCTAATACATACATACATATGTACCTACGTACATACGTATGTACATACATATGTACATGCATGCATACATAGAGTTTGAATATGTGGCACTCAAGTGTAATTGGAATACTAAAAGGAGAAGTAGATTTTGCCATCAGAATGTATTCTAGTTGTATAGTAGTGAGTACAATGGCTACTTGCATGCTGTGTGTGTGTGTGTGTGTGTGTGATTGTGTGTGTGCGTGCATGCATGTGTTTGTCTGAGAGGGAGGCAGAAAGGGTCAATTTAGAATTTACATATCATATTGGGGCACCCATACTTCATCAAAGACAAAAATTCAGAAAAGCTAACTGCATCATTCGAGTGTGTCAATAATGGGCCACTTTCACAAAGCAAAACTGATTCTGTTGCCATATGTAGGTATATGTAATAGTGTGTGAAATATTTGTGCCAATTAGGCACTAATAGTTCGTTTCATGTTTGATAGTAAAGAAGCTGAACTGATGCAGCAACCATGTAATATTATATAATAATATGTATATCCAAGGACATGTATGGTAAACAAGCTTTGTATGGTTACATGGTTGTAGCTGCATAAGTAATTAGCATTCCAAAAATACCAACCTCATTCAATTCTTTTGTGAACTGTCTTAATCACTGCTGTGATCATTAGATCTTCACATGTGAAAAGAGATTGAACAGATATTACTTTTCTTCCTTTTCCTCAGATCCCTGTAGCCATGCACTTCTGTAGCATTAACTAAAAGTCCTACTAATTTCAACACACAAGGGAAATTCTTAGTAAGAAGTTGAAGTAAGATGAACATATTTCATTACTGTAATTAACTAAATGTCCATACAATTGCAATAGAAATATCCACTGTGAATTGCAGGTATTCTGGGTATACAATGTGGTTTTTAAGTACCATTGGTTAGGGATGAATTGAATGATAATGCAAAATATTTCTATAGTTCCAAATGCATCCAACCTAATATAATTCAGCCATTCTCATAAACCCGGCTAAGTATTAGTTACCTCATGCACTATGAAGTACTATAATAACAGTCAGGCGGTGGCATTTTTTTAAACAAACAAGGTATATAGAGAAAAAAGTATCCCTATGACTGCTTTGTGGTGTCCAGCATACAGTAATCATGGCTAACTTTATCATGCCTGAAACACATCAGCCTATTATAGTTATTATTTTGATTATCTACTCTGTTTACCTTTTAAAGAACCTTGTAGAACTTTGGGATTATATTTCAGGTAGAATAGCTAGTATTAGTTCAAGATTCTAGGTAAGCTACACAGCTTTCTTTCTGCTGGTCTGTAGAGCTTGAATGCACGTTCTATTACGCACAACGCATACTCGCATAAGTGACACAAACATATATATACATGTATATATATATGTACATTAAACCCCGTGGAAAGCAATCATAGGGATGGCCCTACGGGCCATAAAAATAGTTTTTTAGGCAAGTCAAAAGTCCTTTCAACATTCCATATTACTAATTTTTTGTTCGAAAAATTGCTGATGGCTGACTGTTATTTTTTACTCAGGATGTATGTAGATAACTATGTATGAGTGCATGTATATATATATGTATGTGTGTATGTATTGTTTACATACGTGTGTGTTAGTGTGAGTTTTGCATGTATGTACATGTATGTGTGTTTTGTATAATGCATGCACACACCTGCGTAGTCACTAAGATGAGATTTATACATTCTATTAGAATCAGCCTGTATAATTATTTTACATGTATGTATTTAAGTGTTAAATATTTGAGCCAATGATATTATGAAGAAGTCTTGGTATACTAAAGGAAAAAGGGGTCTGAATAAATGCTACAGAATTTCTGAACATGATGACATTACCTATGCGAACCAATCAAACTGATGGTTATTACAATTACAATTAGTTGCATGTTCCATAACATACTGTATCCAATTACTTGAAGTCCTAAGTCTATAATATATCATATTTCATGTTACTTATAACTAACTTATAAGCAACTTAAAAGAAGTCTATGGCCAAACCTAATTTAATTTACTGCTTGCCAAGTAGATTGTAGCCATAAAACTACTAAAATTGGTAAAACCTATTTGTTATGACATCAGCATGCATGTACCATAGCAACTGTTTACACTACAGTGACTGCAACTTGTAATTAAGATTGCATAATTTATCACAATATGTATTTAGTTCAAGCATGCTGCCATCATTAATCATGTGATAAGCTAAGCACAACGATACTGTGAATGCATAGGGAAATGGAGACAAATTAATTCATGTTATATCCATGGAAATGTGGGACTAAACATGTTGTATTCGACATGAAAAGCAACATTAGGAGCACCAACCATGTCTGTTTGAAAAGAAAGACAGACACCAATTCTATAGTATAATAGTATATTGTAGTATTTAATAATAATAATTAATATTATAGCAATACTTATCTCAAAATAGATAAATACACTAAATATATCATTGTAAATATTAATTTTATATGCTGAAGTCAGTCTTGTTGAAAATAAAAGCTTCGCTTACCAGTTTCTAATCATTCTTGCTTAAAAGTCTTCAAAAAGTGGTTAGTCAAATACATTATCTTCACCAAAACTGATTATCACAAGCATATTTGTTCAAGACTTTACTTTAGCATGGCCATCCGTTTGGATCCATGACTAAACGAACTGATGGACCAACTACTTGTATATGTAGCTATAAACATGAATGTATCTACTCTACATATGAACTATTTGAGCAAATTATTTATAATTTGTTGTTTTATGTTAAGATTTACAGCGCTATATATTCCTATTAGCAATGTGCAATATAAGAAAATTTTATATCATAGACATTTATATCATGTTGTCTTATAGAAGCCATAGAGATCAAAGGCACCGCGCTGGTAATATATTGTATATCAGGGTGATATCAATATCCCCATGGGATGTATATTATAGTTCAAAACAATTTTTTTTGTGAAAAAAAAGACAAAGTTTATATACCAGAAGTGCACTTAATAAACTCGCACATTATTGCAGTCAACAAAAGTTAATCATCAGCGCCAACTGTTTTGATATTTATAGTAAATTGCTGTATTGAGCAGTTGTTTATTCCACCAAGAAACCCGAGCTTTGTTTCACTGGCCGATACACTTTCCGTCTTCTTTACATTAGTCATCAGGGCACTTTTCGTCACCATCCCTGGCAGATCGCCACTCTTTCATTACCAAGAGGTGTTTCGTTTCGTATTCACGGGAACATACCCTTTACTAATCTCTTCAATTTCACTGTTAGTACTTATAGTGTTAAATCTTGCCTTTTTCTTTTTGAGTAAAACAAAATCCCTGTCATCGGGATCTTCATTTTCCTTATTTTTTTCCTTTTCCTGACATTTCAGACTCAAGAGTTCTACTCAGCAAGGTCAAGGTCACTAGCTAGTACGCATGCTCAAGTGACCACATAGAATGAGTGGCTTCATTGCGCAACCAGCTTGCTTATTGATCTCTATGGCTTCGTTTAGACAAGCAAGATATTACATAGCGCTGGGTGTGTTATCGATACACACTCAATGATATTCATAATCCCTCGGGCTACGCCCTCGGGATTATGAATATCATTTCGTGTGTATACACGATAACACACCCAGGGCTATGTAATATCTATTACATATTTATCAGGATATAGCCACACAATTTTACAAAGAAGCTTCCTTAGATGTCGTTGATTCCTCCTGCTCCTTCATCTCCTTGATCTTATTGCATATGTTCCTTCTGTAAATAGTACATTTGATTGGTTGTGTTGCCTGAATAGGTATGACAGTTGAACATACAGTAGACAACAAAAAAAGTTCATGTTTCGTCTTTGTACTATGACTGTAGTACAAAGTGTACTACAATAAAACGCTGTATAAATGCTGTGCAAACTGTAAAATATTCAAAATTACGTTTATTTACGTTTTTTAACGGTATCTACACACGTTTCCCCAACGTTACTAAACTTCTTTGTCATTGGCTGCTAGATTGAGTACGTTCCCTAACAGATGTAAACTTATTATATCGTTCTGTTCTCAGATTCCAATGGATATAAAGAGATCAACAATAGATGAACACATGAGCTAAATCCTGACTATATGATCACATGACATTCCATCATAGTTATTATGATTATATTTGTATACACATTACATATTGATTATATTTCTACTCTCTACATATGTTACCCTTTTCAAAGAGCTCGTCCTGAGCAAAAATTAACATTGTGAAAAAATCCATACCTTTCTGATGGACGACGATTTCGTGTTGTTCGACGAATAGGTTGCTCTGAAAGTGCATCATCGGTTTGCAAGAGTTCATGTTGAAATGAGGGGCTTCCCAAGTTAATTTATGCATAAGTTGCACTTAGTCTGAACTGGATCTTGGTCATATTTTGTTTAATCGTAATTTGTTTATATGAACAACTCTGATTCTACTGTCAGTGCTCTTGATTTCGACAACAGATTTATTACGAAACATTGTTTTCACAATCCATCCACCTTCCAAGGGGTAGTCTAGTTTTGAAGACCTGTTTTTAGATAGCCATACAGCATCTCCAACTGAAAATGTAGGACGTTGTTGGGCAGTTGTGTCATAGCATAGCCTGTCTTCTGCCTTGTTTCAGCTTTTACCAAGTTAGCTTCAACTGTATCATACTTTTCGGCAAGTCACTTTTGGAGATGGTCCTTATATGATGTTGCATCATGTGCTGTATTTGTTGAGCTAAACGGGAGGCTTTCTTTTACATTTCGACCAAACATTAGCGTAAAAGGAGTGTTCATGGTTGAACTATGTTTTGATGTGCGGTAAGCAAACATGAGCAACAGCAACCATTTTCCCCAATTCCCAGTATTACTGCTATAACTTCGTAACATTTGCAATGAGGATATGTTAGCTCTTTCTGCCATCCCAGCCCCTTGGGAGTGGTGTGGTGTAGTGTGTGATTTGTGAATTCCAAATGGTTCGCAGGTTTTCTTCAACACTGTACTTTCAAAATTAGCATCTTGATCTGAATGTAAATGTTTTGGAATGCCATAGGTTGCGAATACCTCGATCAATGTGTGAACTATAGTATCAGCTGTTTGGTCTTTGAAGGGTATGGCGCCTCTAGCCACCAGTATGTCTACAGCGACCATTTCCCATGGTCTTCCAATGGGAGTGTTAATAATTGGTATGTGGGGTGGTAAGCCAGGTTTGGAACATTGACACATCTCACACGAGTTGCAATAGAGATGGACGTCTTTGGCCATTCCTACCCAGTATATCTGCCTCTATAAACATTCAAGTGTTTGGGAACCCAAATGTTCAGCTGCTGGGGCATCGTGGCACTGTTGAATGTAAAACAATTGTAATGTTCAAGGAGCTACTAGAACTACATCATACTCATCACAACCAGGAGTTTTAAAATTCTCCGATAAAGTACACCGTCTTTGATTAACAACTGTGGCCACTGTTGTATCCATCATCTAAATTGGAAGTTCTTCTTCCATGACTGCACACAGATCTTCTGCCAGTCTTGAAAGGGCATCTGCATTGATGTTGGATTAACCTTTGCGATACTTGATGGTGTAGTCATACTCTTGTAAGGAAAGGGACCAGCGTCTTAAGCTCCCAGACCTGTATCACTGCCATCTGTGTAAAGTGTAAATTCAGAGGAAAAGTTGGGATTGTAAAATTGGTTGGGACAATCAAAAGCACTTTGACAAGTTGATGTCCAGTATCATCTCTTCAAAAAAAAGATAAAAATCTTTCTCTTGTTGACAGTATTCAATATTGAATACATAATGTACAGCAACTAAATTAAATAGAGCACTTGTCAAGCTATTGCATTTGCACATCAATTTCTGTTCAATTGCAATAAAATATTGAGGTATCAAGTCCTCATCAGGGTCACAAAACTTTATTATGTACGGGAAGTTGTTGGATGAATCAATAGATTCAGTAGGAGGTGTTTCACGCTACATAGATATAAAATAGAATGAAATAAAGGTGTTAATATTTATATTAAATATGACATACGTTTTACATTGTACATATGATGGACATCCAATAATTAGTGATAATGCTATTAGTGTGTGTTCATGAATCCCTGCAATGAGCAACATAACCAACATCATCATATTATATTCCTTGTAAGACTTGTAGTCAGTGATTTTGAAGTGATGTACATGTATAAAGTTTTAGGTATAACTTAAACTAAAGACATTTGTCAAATAAGAATTTTGTCAAACGCTTGTATTTAAATGATCGTGCTAACTAAATTTTGAATTTAGGTAAAGCAATAATTGTTCTTCCTCGATACTTGATTTTGTCGGCTACTTGTACAATATCACTGAATAGAGAGCATTTAAATATAAGTGCTTGACAAAATTCTTATTATTATATATAATTGTGTGACTCACATAAGTAACTGTAACATTATTACATGTACATATACTGTACTTACATATGGCTGCACAATCAGTTCTGCTGTATGAAAGTAAATGACAATTCACATATTATGGCTACTTAGATTCATGCATATCATACATGTACATGTACATAGATAATTTTCTGAATTCTTGTCTTTGATTTTGTGTTGGTGTCTCAATTGTCCAATCAATGAAATAGAAGCACAAACACACACATGCACACACACACACACACATATATATATAATAATAGTATGGTTGCTTATATATACAAGTTACATGAAATATGAGATTACACACACACACACACACATACATGTATACAATGTACATGTATATATATACATGTATATAAACATCTGTAATTTGTGTATATATTTATATATGTATTGTGGTAACATCGTACTCCAATTTGTGGGGAAGGATAACAAAATAGGGCTTTGTTATTGTGTTGACAGCATGACCACATGCGACCTTAAATCCTGTAATAATTAGCCAATGAATCAGTTATTTCAACAATTTTGTTTTTGCATTTATAAGTTTATGAATTATTCAGTTCGGGAATAAATCACCAGACCAGCCACCACTGTGAGTGTTGCCCGGTTTTGTCTCCAAATTATTAACAACCAGGGAATGTAGGGTGTTAACTAATAATTGAATAATTATGTAACGAAAGGGGCAGGACCTAAATACCAAGAAGAGTGGACTCCATGTGTGTTCACCACTGAGTACCATAAGGCTCTCAAAATAGACCAACCCACCCACCCTTTGATGGAATGTTGGTAACACATAACACTTTAGAGCATGATTGAATTTCCACTTACAATATTCTTAGAAGATGTCTGAACTGAAACCAAGGGTGGACATAGCCACACCCAATTCTTTTTGATTGTTACGAGGGCAGCTGGAAATGGCATAGCTCACAATTGCAGTTAAAAATGAGTAAGCTATGATGAATGTTTGTAAATGGTATAAGTCCAGGATTTAAAACATGATGGAGACCAAAAAAAAGCACAAATAACCATTGTGACAGCTGTCTCATCCCCAGCTACCCACGCTCTTAACAAGGGAAACAAAGGTTGTCTGCCCAATGATAATTGCTTAAATTTCAATGTTACAAGCTCTACTTCCATATTGAACAATAATTTTAAAAATGGACAACTTCTATTATCAAATAATTATGCCACATAGTTTTTGTTCCGTGAACTTGTGTAAGAATAACCTACATGTTACGATCTAACAGTCTGTAGCTATTCAATAGTATATTTGAGACAGAGAAGTGACGATAAGGAAATCTTTAGGCTTTCTTTCCCAACCTATTATCATATTTGACTGTATCCAATGTACTGTAAGTGGAACTTTAGAAGGTGATGTAAACTCTGGAAAAACAATTTCAACAAACAACAATTATTATTCCATCTAATAAACATTCAGTTAACAGTTGCAGCCTCACCACTGAGCTAAATATTGTAATTTATGCTCCAGCTTTTTGACTTGTGGAGTTTTCTAAAAAGATGTTTCATTCGAGAAAGATAAAGCGATGTATAGTTACGATCGACTACTATATAAGTATATACACACGATGTGATTGAAAGCACATGCAAATGGTCAAGGCCACAGGAGCGTGTGATTTCATTGAAGACACATGGTCAATCATTGGGAGAGACTAGCTTGTGAGTTATCATTATTTTGTTTGATTTTTTAAAGATCTGTTTGTTAGTTGTAACTGGAAGATTTGTGGTTATAACTGTAGAGAATTTGTTGGTGGAGTTGTAACTAGAGTTGTAATTATTCAGCTTTTAACCAAAGAGTGTTGACAGTGTTGTAGTAGTGTGGTAAATGTTAGAAAATTATTCCTTTGTAACAAAATGTTGTAAGTCTGTTTTAACCATTAAAAGTAGAAAGCATAGAACAATTAGCTTAGTACATGTACATTTACTTCACAAAACAAGTCATATGCTGGATAACATGATCTTCATTTTGTTTGGACATCCTATAAAATACTATTTAATATAACCTACTCTGCTCCATGTCAATGGTTTGGCAACACTGTGCTTTTCATTTAGGAAAGCATTAAAACATGCATAGTTAACAGAAAACCTTCATAAGCTCACTCATATTTCTTCAAAGTAGGGAATACTACATACTTATATATACATGTATATGTGAATATTTCAATGTATTACAAACAATTATGTGAAGTCCACTTGTTATATATCATATTTCATACAGTACCTGTTATCAACAAACAACAGAATCTCACAATCACATTGTTTTGTAATGGTTAATTTGCTTGCCTAGTAACAGCACGATATGACTAAACTAGAATTTTCAGCCTGTTATTTGGCAATCGTAATGATAAATAACCGAACTACTTTTCTACCCTGATATGCTCACATTTTAGATATACATGGTTATACAATGGTGCATAGACAATTGCCATAGTAACCTTTGATATACTGGAGGGAGTTACTTGTATATGCCCATAACTTCTTTATAGTTTACATAAAAGGATACCTGTATCAAGCTTCAAGTGTTTATTACAGCAGAAAACAAAAAAAAGTTCACGTTCTGTCTTCGTACTACGACCGTAGTACGGAACGATTAACAGTGAAAACGCTGTATAAACGCCGTCTAAACGCTACGTTGAGATTGCGTTCACGTTTTAGAAAACGTAACAGTGAAAATCCGTTTATACGGAACGGTCAACGCCCTATTTACGGTATCCACTCACCTTGCTGCTTTCCTGTAGCTAACGAAGCATGTTTTTGGTATCTACAGCTTTCTTAGATAGTCTTCTGTCTAACTAAGTCAGTTAAAAGTCACTGCTATTTAAAATGCAGTAGTTATGCAGGCGGGTATAGAGGTGGGCGTTGCCCGTGGAAGTACTAAATTTTCAAGCGCTCGTCTTACTCTCTTCCTGGTGATAACGAAGCATACATTTAACATCAATGGCTTACTTAGCAACTCTTCTTTCCAGCAAAGTAAGTTAGAATCTTGAGTCTTATAAAATGTGAGAGTTAAGACTCTTACAACTACGCATGCGCAATTACGTCAAAGTAACCGACGTAGAGTGTACCGTCGAAACGTAGTTTATACGCTAAAATTAGCATCGTAGAAACGTCGTTTACACGCTACGTAGCTAAAACGGTACGAGTTAACTACAGAACGGAGCGTTTCGTACTACGGTCGTAGAACGAAGACAGAACGTGAACTTTTTTTTGTTTTCTACTGTATATAAACAATTTAAGGGGACTAAATGTATGTTTTTAGCCAGTCTCCTCGATGTCACCATTTGTAAAGACTCTTTGTATAAGGAAACCTTAATTACATTCCTTTGACAAGTGTTAATGATCATCAGGTACAGATACCTCCCTGTCTGGAGGTGGTTATGGGAATATAAGACTCTTGAGTTAATTGGTCTTGGGCTAGCCCTCAACCAATTATCTTGCAGGAGTTACATGTATATGCCCATAACCACATCCAGACAGGGAGATATCTGATTTACAATGTATACCTGGTGATCATTAAAGCTTGTGGAAAGAATGCAATTAACATTCTTGAGTTAATTAGTCTTGGGCTACGCCATTGACCAATTATATCACAGCCTTAGGTGGTATATGTTCCAGACAGGGAGATACCATTACTAATTCACAAACACTTGGTATGGTAGTTACATCATGCAGTATTCTGTGCTATGTGTTAAGTGATTGGTCCTGTCCATCTGTCTGTCTATCTGTCTGACTATGAACAAAAACAAATATCAGAAAAGGATTTTCTAATAGTTCATACATCTTCTAAACATATTGAAAAACTCAAAATTAGTTATAGAAGAACGTCTGCATACCTTGAAGTGGCCAATGCAGTCCACTGTATCCACAATGCCCTATTATCTGTTTAGAATAGTCTACCATTTTTCGGTCAGTCATGCCCTTCATAATAATTATTTATAGTATCATGTTATTAAGATGGTGAGTCTAAATAGTAGTGATACACCAATAATCAGATCAGTAATTGGTATAGGTATTCGGTACATAGTTATCAGTTTAATAAAAGATATATACATGTTCCTTCTCAATTAGAAAAGTAATATTTTCATTTTTATTTCTTTTAATATCAGCTATACCTGTCTAAAATGTGGATATATGTGATGTGAGAGGTGTCCTACTTCGGATGCTGGTCAGTTCTCGTATAATAATAATAATAATATTAGCAATTCCTGTAGTATCACCTTGAATGTGTGTATAGATAGATGGATGGATAGATAGATAGATGGATGGATGGATAGATGAAGAGATTGTAGATGGATGTCATAAGGAATTAACGAACTACATGTGTAGTTTACATTGGAAATTGTTATAATATATGGTTACAATATTAACCTTGTCACATGATAAGTACATAGTTAGTAAAAATCGATTTACATTGTTTTATTCAAAAATGGACAAAGTTGAAATGTTTAGGTTTGAGATATTTAAGTACTGGTTCTCCTTCTGTACCTTAGGCCTCACTAAAGTCACATCAGTAATATGACTAGTCATTTTCGGTAGACATATTTATCTAGCATTAGTTAACGCAAATATAATACATGCATATCACTCATTGTTAGCTCTAGCTATAGTCTACAGACAGCTGTTGAAGTTGAAATAGATACAAGAGCCTCTAAAAACTAAGAAAAATAGAAGAACAAATAACTATAATAGGTGCAGACATGGGAATGTCAGCAGCAATGCTTATTAGTTTCTGGTGATGCACTGATAAGAGATTTTGCCTATATTCTGATAAACTGATAATTACTTCAGATATGTACTGACAGCTGACCAATCCGATATTATATCTACCTTCTGATGCTTTCAATGAAAATGAGCAATGTTACGAGTATCATTCAAGCAATTAATGATGTTGTAATGAAAAGAGATGACATTATTACTAACCTTATTATGATATCGGTTAACATCTTTCGGAAATAACTGATAATGATACTTGAAATAATGGCCAATAATGACTGATACGAATTACCAATCTGATTATCAGTGTATTATGTTTGACGCTCCTTTGCGCTGCTTTGCAGCACTCATAAGCTGCTGGTAAGATACTATTATATAATCTTCATCATTATCCGTGATTACAGTAGTACTCTCTATGTAGGGATGGCCCTAAACATGGTTTACCAAACCTTTGCTGATTATGTAGATTGTCTTGATACATGCATACTTCTTGCTCTCAAATGTATTACACCCAAAAATACATTGTAGATCATTTTTAAAATAATGAGCTGGTAAGTGGCGAAGCTGGCAAAAATTTCATATTATTATTATTAGTTAACCCTTAGAAGACTGATGTGACATATATGTGATATTTCACCCCTACGTGGTTCGAAGTGCATTCCTCGCATTACGAAGCACTCCAAATGCTTGTAATTGGTGTCAGGCACAAGCCCATGAAAATGGCTAAAAAGTTGATGGTTTTTCGGCCGCCCTTTGGCCTAAATAACGACTACAGGGGTAATTGTAAAGGGGGTTGTCCTCCCGTTAATGGGTTGCTGTAAAACCTGAAGTTGTGGGTGTATAGCTGGTGTCAACATGATAAACTATCACCAACATACCGGCAGACCCAAGAGATTCCAAAGCAACATTACTTCTAACAATTCTTCTGTGAGTAGAAATTACACTTTTGGAAAACAGCACATGGGGCCACCATTATTATTGAACATAGCTGCTAATTTAGGAAAGCCTTCATAAGCTCACTTATATTTCTTTTAAGTATAAAATACTACATACTTATATATACATGTATATGTGAATATTTCAATGTATTACAAACAATTATGTGAAGTCCACTTGTTATATATTATATTTCATACGGTAAACAAACAACACAATCTCACAGTCACATTATTTTGTAATGGCTATTATGATATCGGTTAACATCTTTCAGAAATAACTGATAATGATACTTGAAATAATGGCCAATAATGACTGATACCAATTACTGATCTGATTATCAGTTTATTACTATCAGTCTCCACAAAATAATCATAGGGACTCCTCTTTTTCTTACATTTAGAGATGCATTGCTCCCACCCCTCACCACCAACTAGTTTCTGCACCTATGACTCGAACCAATGTCATCACCAGATTGCAGATAGGGTATGGCCTGAAAAGCAAAGCAAGGTACAGACATTTTTGCTCATTAATTATTCATAAGAATTGTTGTCTCCCTACTGTCACGTTTTGACATGGTACTGTTATTTTGGTCTTTAGTATCAAGTATTGTGCTTATACATGTATATGTCAGAAAAGCTTTGTACTTAATCATTTATTGGTAATTAAAGTCACAAGGCGTAGTGTAAATAGATGTAGATATTATGGTTTCGTGCATAACAAATAATATATGCCAGTTATACTTGAAGAAAATATAATATTTGTTTTTTAATTACCAAATAACTACTTGGCTACACAATGATTCAATTAAATTAGGTTTGGTCAGATAAAGTTACAGTTATTTATATGAGTTATGAGATCATATGAGATTCTAATATATATACATGTATATATATATATTAGGGTTGAAATGAATAGTAGTTTTTGGTATCCAGATATTCGCTTAGTTTAACAAAGGAATATCAGGATATTCGCTTGCTTCAGAGCAATTTTGTCACTACTCGGTTTCTAGTGAGATATCAAATATTAGCTCATCATTTTCATTGAAAGCGTCAGATATCAGGAGGCAGATGTAATATCGGATTGCATTAGTTATGTAGATATCAGAAGTCAATATTGGTTTATTGTACACGTATTTACCATGTTTAGATTTTGGTTAGACATAGATGTAAACATCCTTAATTTTATTCATTGATGTTTGAAGTGAAGACATTAATCATTCAACCATTTTGCTGTTACCAGTTGCTATAGATGTTTATAACAACAGCCAAAGTTGTTTAAACCATTTATTCAGTACTCTACAGGTGTAGAAAGACGGTAACACGGAGCAAGAAACTTCTCCGCGGCCATTTTATTGCAATTATAATTTCATTTGTTCAATTTCTGCACATGTTCAAACATTTGAATACTAAAATAACGTGCGAATAGACCTGAGTTTTGTGTTTGAGGATGTGATACAGCCCGAGCCTGCGAGGGCTATATCACATCCGAGGACACAAAACAAGGGTCCTATATTATTAGCATACTACATGTATATACAATATATTGTATGATGGTGACATCTCCTGCATAGTGTACAGAGAGTGGTCAAACAGGTCTATATTAAGAAATATAGACCTCCTCTAGGTCTATATACAATATGTAGACCTCACCACATCAAAGAGATGATGACACCATCATACTATAAATAAATAAATAAATAAATAAATATATATATAATATGTATGTATCTATATATATACAAGTATATATATATATATATATATATATATATATATATATATATATATATATATATATATATATATATAATTATATATATATATATGTAATCTATATAATA